>CM031234.1:994838541-996101041 GCA_018340775.1 Taxus wallichiana var. yunnanensis | reverse complement strand
CAGGTTGAAATAGATCTGATCATGTTATAGAACCCTACAACAGTCACTCCAAGGAACAATGAAAAGTATCTTTTCACATCATACACTAATTTCACCACCCAATAATTCACTATTCATCTAGAAAATAGGAGTTCTTAATCCATAAATATCAATATCTAATTCATGTACCCTGCACTTGTCTCATTAAGTTTAACTATACTCACTATATAGTCTATCACAGATCTTCAAGAAGTGCTATAAAAATCATTTAAAACAATGCTTTACATGCATGGATTAAAGTTGAGTGTTCTTACTAGCTTAGGGCCATTATTAAGAGATTATCATCTTAACTCATGTTTTGCATAATTTCAAAAATCAAACTCAGAAATTTAGAACTTATTCACAGTTGGTGGGTAGTAGAAAGATATGAAATAATGGGATGGACAAAGTAGTATGCATGATGTGTGCAAGGTTTGTACAATTTTCACAGCACCATTATTCTACATAAGGTATATTTTAAATTTAATATATCATTACAGCAGAAATTACAGTTTTCACAGCACCATTATTCTACAAAAGGTATATGTTACAATCCATCATAAACATGGATAAAAATAACATGTATGAGATAAATCATAAATACAATAAACACATGTATGGAAACTTGGTCCAAGGGACACAAATGCAAGGAGCACACAATGATTAAGATGCACACTGAGTCATTTTAGGTAGGACTGCTCTGATAGGTCCCTAAATCTAGTAATTTCCAATTAATAAGCGCATTACAATCTGAATCCCACAACATACTCATGCTAGACACTTTGAACACCGATTTTTTTAAGCCTAGTCATGATACAAGAGATTTTAAATGGGTTTTTACAAAAATGAGCTAGGGTTTCAATATAGAGGTAGATCAAAGAATAAAACGAACAGAGCTATGTGAAAAATGATTAGTCAAAAACATATAAAATTGGCTTTGGTAGAGTGCGCAACTATATGGGGTTTTGCAAAAAATGAGCTAGGGTTTCAATTATTTTAAACCTAAATACATGGGATCCTCCATTTTCACTAATAAAATAACCTATGCCATACCTGGTTCTCATCAATGGCCTCTTTGGTCGTCAATGGCCTCGCATTGGTGGGCTCATTTGGCTCGATCTACGCTTGTTGGACTCCCGGGCTTGGTGGGCTTGATCTGCTCTGTGTAATCTTCGCGTGAATGAGGTGGGCGGAGGAAAAGTGAATTCCTTTGTAACGCCTCCAATATATAAACATGGGTGTTCACATAAATTCCATTCATGCGAAGGGATGTTCGCGTTAACACCACATTCATGTGAACCACATTTAATGTCATACATGGAAAAATAATAACCTACGTGGCACTTCACGCAAAACATGGTTCACACGAAGGGGATGTTCACGTAAACCACTTCTATTTAGCACCCCATCACACTCCCCACTCACATTTTTGGGACAATAAGTGGGACACAACACCATGCATTGACCTAGATGTGAGGTGGCATCTACCCATTTAATATAAGACAACATATTTGTTTGTTTTAAAATGTGCATATGCCCATGGGAATCCTATATGAGAATATAGGATTAAAAATGTGATGCCCATTCAATACAAATGAAACATTTTTTTTGCATGAGAATGGGCATATGTCCATTCTAAACATTGTAATAAAAAAATGCTGATTTTATGAGATTGCTCATATTATTCCTATTTATACCTATTTAAAAATTGTGAGACTGTTTAATCCATACTCTTCTTATTATTCTTCTATTATTCCTATCTACCCAAGCAATTCTTCTATGATTCCTAAATGAGAAGGGGCATCTGCCCATTCAATAAAAGATAATGCAAAAAATCTACATCAATTTCATAACTCTTTTAACAAGATGTGAGAATGGGTGCACCTCTAAAACAAAGTAAATTTGATTATTCCTATCATAAAGGGAATATGCCCATTCTAAACATTATAATACAAGTAATATTTATTTTTTGAGAATGGGCATGTGCACAATCATGATTGAATAATATTTGTTTCATTCCTAATGCTCAAGAAAGACTCCTATGATTCCTAAATTAAAAGGGGCATTTTCCCTTTCAATATAAGACAATGCAAAAAAGCTCCATCAATTTCATAACTCTTTTAACAAGATGTGAGAATGGGTGCACATTCTAAAACAAAGTAAATTTTATTATTCCTTTCATAAAGGGCATATGCCCATTCTAATTAGGCATATGCACATTCTAAACATTATAATACAAGTAATATGTTTTTAGAATGGGCATGTGCCCATTCTAAACATTCTCATACAAGCAATATTGATTTTATGATAGTGGGCATGTGTATTTTCTCTACATTATCATACAAGAAATATTGTTTGTGATTCCTATCTTCCCAAGCAGGTCTTTTATGATTTCTATATGAGAATGGGCATCTGCCCATTCAATACAAGACAATGTAAAAATGCTCAATCAATTTCATAACTTTATACAAGCCGTGAGAATGGGTGCCCATTCTAAAACATAGTAAATAGGAATGAAAATAAATTCTAATATTTAAAATTCCCATTCTAAACAGGCATATGCACATTCTAAACATTATAATACAAGTAATATGTTATTTTTAGAATGGGCATGTGCCCATTCTAAACATTCTCATACAAGCAATACTGATTTTATGATAGTGGGCATGTGCATTTTCTCTACATTCTCATACAAACAATATTGTTTGTGATTCCTATCTACCCAAGTAGGTCTTTTAGGATTCCTATATGAGAATGGACATCTTCCCATTCAATACAAGACAATGTAAAAATTCTCAATCAATTTCATAACTTTATACAAGTCATGAGAATGGGTGCCCATTCTAAAACACAATAAATAGGAATGACGATAAATTCTACTATTTAAAATTCCCATTCTAAATAGGCATATGCACATTATAAACATTATAATACAAGTAATATGTTTTTTTTAGAATAATCATGTGCCCATTGTAAACATTATCATACATGCAATATTTATTTCATGATAGTGGGCATGTGTATTTTCTCTACATTTTCATACAAGAAATATTTTTATGAATCTTATCTCCCCACGTAGGTATTTTATGATTCCTATATGAGAATGGGCATCTTCCCATTCAATACAAGACAATTTAAAAATGCTCAATCAATTTCATAACTTTATACAAGTTGTGAGAATGGGTGCCCATTATAAAACACAATAAATAGGAATGACAATAGAAAAGTTAAATGCGAGCATGAGAATCTATAAGTATCCCTTCTTTGTACCCGACCTCCCGAGGTCATGCCGAGACAGCTCGGTGGGAATGGAATATATGTGGATATAGACAAACTAGTTGGGAAATCTTATATCCTCAACACACAATAATGGGATCTACGAATCTAAGGAAAAGAAATCTCTCCTAACTTGAATTGGTGTAATGGATCGTTCAGATATAATAGCTTCTCGGAGGCTCCAATCAATGTCGAGCTCTATCAAGATCCTATCTATTGGCTATTGGATACGTGGAAAGTGACTTGTAGGTGCTTCGTGTATATTTCCAGACAAGGTCATGGAAAATGGTAATGAGAGGTGTAGTGGATTTGTAGGAAACTATGGGTGGTTTTCTAGTCTAGCCCAGAAAATATTAGCTTGATTAGATTCTATGTTTAATATAAAAAATTATGTTATGATATCTAGCGGGAGTGGTGAGGATCTAAATACCAGCGTGCATAAACTAGTGTCAATACTTAACTGACTAGCAAGCCCATTGGGTTGTGGGACCTGGGGATCACAACCATGAGTTCGTGGTTGTTGTGGACCTGTTATGGTCATGTGAAGAATCAATCTCTTCTTCTGACTATCTAATAGTCATAAGCCTTTTCAGCTTCTATGTTTAATATCAGGAGTTGTGTGATCTTCTCATAATACCTTATGGGTGTTCTGAAACTTGTATACGTAATCCTATGTCTATGTCAATGAGAAGGTCTCCCTGCGGTTGGCTGGTAGAACTAATGGATCACAACCAAATATTTTTTCTCTTTCGGGTTCTTGTATGGTCATGCGGATATCCTATCAAGGCAATCCATAGTTGGGTTGAATCAACCAGAATGTGTATGCTTTTATGTCTTCAATATTCAATTGTCTCAATTTTTCACTAACTACTTGTAGGCTTATTGTCATTTGAAAGACCTTAATCCTAATCCCTTGATCTATATCTGTTAATGTTGTGAAGAGATTTGGATTAGGTACTACTAGTTTGAATACGTAATCCCTGGGCTCTCTGGGTCCTGTAATTGTCATGCAAAATATAATCAAACTTTAACCGAAACAAATAAAATAACTATGAAATATATATCTACACTATTCTTATATTTCTTTTATTTTTATATTTTTAATGATGTGTATTTGAAAAAATTAAAAGAGCATTATTCTAATATATTCGGATAATAAACAATTAATCTAATAACGAAATTAAAATGCAGACAAGTTAGCTTGATATAGCTATTTTCCCGTGCACTTGTGAATTTATCCTAAATATTTAAATAACTAGATAATATAATCGAAAGACCTTCAATCTTACCTCAGAAGTGAGGAATAAATCATAGCTTCTCAGAAGCTATCATTCCCCACATCTTCCTTGGTAAAACTGAAAACAATCTTTAAGCGAGATAAAAGGATTTGCTATTCTATTTGATATATTTTAACTACAGCTTTGATAGTTCAAACCTGGAGTTTTACAAAATAGTGGTAAATCTAGTTGTGTCGTGACTTATCCCCTCAGTGTGATCTCTTCATTCCTTCGTGTTCTCGTGAATCTAGAAAAGTGTGAATGTGATAGCATCAACAGAAGATGATACTTGAATAATGGTAGATTTGGATATAAACTGAATAAAATGCAAGTAAGAGAGGGATAGTGCAAGTAAACAAAGCTTGACTATGTGATTCCTAGCAAGATTTATTACGAGATACAACTCAAATATACCGAGAATTATGGGATCTATTTCTTGTGACAAAATAATAACCTAGAATTCTAAGACTATCAAATGAACTCTAATATAGAACTGAAACTATCTTATGCTAAGTTGATTATGTAGGATAGCAATGGAGAAAATTGAAAGTGTGAAGATCAATGATTTCTAAATCAGAAAGGAAGAAAGGAGCCTTGAACTGAGAGGCTGAGAATTCATACAAAATCTAAACCTATTGAAACTTATGAAGAACTTCAAAACACACTAAATAATAATTCATAGAGGGAGAGGGGCCATTTTCTTGTAAACAAGCTTGGTATTTATAGCATTTGGATTTACTAGAGGGTAAGTTTGAATTGAACTCTTTTATCATAAACAAAGAGAAATCACTATTTACTAGGTAGCTAAAACATAAATGCAAGCAAGAGTGGTTGAAGAATGTGAGTGCCACTTGAATTTTTCACATTGACGAAAGCATTGGAAGGTTATGGAAAATGTGCACATGACCGCGCTTTACACGAGACAGGCGGTTATAAGACCACCGCCCTATCTCTGGTAGCGGTCCTAAAACTAAAGACTGAAATGCAAGAAAAGAGCGAGAATGGGGTCAGAGAAAAGCATGCGGAGGCTGGATATGGCATTTTGGGATGCAAATGTATACTTGGTGAGATTTTATGGATTCCGAACACCTTGCAAAGAGATCTGAATCATCATTGGGGTTTTTGTGATGTCTTTTGGGCGTATAGTACCTATGATTTTGGGTACGTACAATATTATATATTTAAATGTTGAATGTATGTACACAAAAAGCATTATGTTTTTTTCATTATTCTAATACATCTTCAAAACATTTAAATATTTATTAACATTAGGATAATATAACATTAAAGCATTTAAATATGTACCCTTTCGTAGTTAAGTATTTACGATAGACTTAGGATATTAGGATATTAAAGGAATTTAAGCATTAAAGGGTAGTGATTTATAATGGTCGGATAGATTCAAATTTTGAGACTTACGATATTAGGATACTAAAGGAATTTAATCATTAAAGGGAAGTGATTTATTATGGTAGGTTAAATTCAAATTTCAAATTTTCGGTGCCAGTTTTAGAGGTAATTTTTCTTGGTCAATTACTCTATAAAAATATAGATTTTAAATGGCTAGGGTTTTGATTTTTTTCTCTCTTATGGATGATTTTTTCTCTATTATGACCGGGTTTTTTTCATTCAATGATTTTGTATGAGAAAGAATAACTTATGTGAAAGGATTTTGGCTGATTGGAAACAAAGATAGTTGAAAAAGAAACTTGTTGCAGAGGTAATAAAAAAGATAGAGAAAGTGGTACTGAGTTTATCAAATCAAATTTTTTTATGTGAAAGGATTTGGCCTAATTGGATACATATATTATTGAAAAAGAAACTTGTTGTAGAGGTTATTAAAAAATACACAAAAAGAGATAGGTGGTACTTAATCTATCTAATCATTTTTTCACACCATAAATAGGTACACATTTGAACGAAATAATTTTGATTTGTATATTTGGTAGTTGTTACATTTATGAATGTAAAAAAATTGATTTATCTATTTGTTTTTTGTTATGTTTATGAATGGAAACAAATTGATACATTTTTCAGACATAAAAATAAACGAGATATATCAAAAATGGTTCAGATAGTCTATTGTGATTATAAATATTTGTACTTGTTGGTATCAAATTTTTCTCCCTTTCAAGCCGAGCAGCAACAAAGATTGCACGTGGAGCTTAGAGATAGATAGATCATAGTGTGTGTCACTTTGTAGCTGGGGAGTATATCTAACTGTCCCTTTGTTACTTATATTTTTAGAGAGATGGATAACACCTTTAAGAGGATTTGACCTATCCTCACTACTTTAGGTCATGCCTCTTCGACCAGGGTGAGAGGACCCTTAGTGTAACCTCTGTTTGATGAAGGAGATGGATATATCCTTCTTTTGCACAAATTCTATGAAGAGAACCTTGGGAAAATATGGTCAATACTCCATGATTTAACTCTTAAGAGTTGTCACTTCTAAACGATGGAGATACTTTCAACACAAGGCTAAGGTTACTAAAGACATTAAGAAATCCTGATTGTTCTACATATTTTTGCAAGTAGATTTTGTTCCTTTGTTGATACACAGGAAAAATAGGGGTAGTTCATGTTGGATTCATGGTTTTTGAATTATTTTTGTGGGAGATGAAGCAGGATAAATTTGATTATACCAGATCTTCAAAGGGACTTCACAACGATGAAAACCTTCAATAACAAAAGGCTTCAGAATAGTTAAGATGTTCCTTCAACTATAAGGTGTGCTTCAATGGAGGCCCAGATCAACACGTTTTCACATAATATTTTAGACTCAAACACGAAGGCTCAAATTGAAAGAATCAATTAAACACCAAAGTCTCTGATCAATCACACCTAAGGTACACCTAAAGACTTACAAACAATATTTATCAACAAATGAAAGTGAATTGACTTTAAATTTGTTTATCTCATCCAAGATGAAGGATCTTCTTGAAATGAAATTGCAAATACCATTAAACTATCACAGGGATGAGATCCTGTGTGATTTCACAAAAATTTCAATGTAAGATTACAATAGGAATGAAAGAAACTATTTGCAGACATTCTGAAACAAAGAAAACACAAATTTCTAGAGATTGGACACAAATTAATTTTAAAATTTCTTAGATTCATCGGGAAAGCTTCCAGAGTAATATCAGTGCTCGTCAATGGCTATACATATGCAACCAACTTGACACGATAGAAAATATAACACAAAAGAAAATAACAGTTATCTCAGCTTTGGTCTCTCACGAAGATAAATTTCTCAATTTTTCTCTTAGGAATTCAAACTCCAACCTTTTGCAAGAGTATTCTCATTACATTTATACATTTTTCTCACTCAATTTTCCCCCAAAAGGGAAGAATATTCGAGCGACCTTTTCTTGTTACCAATTTGTTTCAAACAACAATGTTTAACAAATTCAAATCTGAAATCTGACAGGTGGACAAATTGTGAAATGATCATGTTTCTTGGGCCCTCAACTAATGAATAGGATGTCATGCCACAAAATTTTAGCAATCCTTCTAATCATTCTAATTATTTCATGAAATAAATCCCCTTTTTAATCATTTTCTGGAGACTCTGCATAGTTGGATATGACAGGTAATATTTTTCACTCTCGAGGAAACACCTTTTTCATATTTTACGCCTGCACTTTCATCATTTCATCTCTTTTCCCTCTTTTTCCTCTGCACATCTACCCCGCATACATTTCCTCTATTAATTCTCATTTTTGTGAGTGCCTGAGCAATTCCCACTTCAAAATATCAACCTTAACAATCCTTGGACTCACAATTTAAGTTTCAAATCCATTCAATTTTACCTTACAAACAAAGATGAAAAATTATTTCATCAAAGAACGATGAAAAATAGTGCGTATTCTCACCTCCGTGAGTCTTGGGGTAAAAATGATAGAAAAATAGGTGAAATGCACAAAAATCGTTGATTCTTCCCCTTTTCCACTTTATATCACAGTCGTTCACGTGTTTTGTTGGCACAACTACAAAGGAGAAACACAGAGGCAAGTCCCAAACAAGTGTGGAACTTCCACGTGCCCTAGGCCCAAGAAAAATGTCTTTTGGCCTTTAAAAATTCTTAGTGTAAAAGGAACTGGCGGAAGGCTCCACGTGTCTCAATGGAGAATTTTGAGATGGTCCCCAAAAGTAGAGACCCCAAACAAGCGCGGGATCAACATGTGTCTTAGTCTCAGAGTCTATTAAAATTTTTGAAGGTTCAGTGGAAGGCGCCATGTGTCTAGGGTCTGAGATAGTTTCCTTTGGCCGTTGAAAAGTCCAAGCAAAGGGAAAAGTGAGCGGAAGCCTCCAAGTGTCCTCCTGGCACTTCTTCAAAATAAAACTTAGGGGTCGGTCCCCAAATATACGTAGTCCCTCTACATGTCCCAAGCCTTTCAAAATTGTGTGAAAAGTCTAGGTATGGGAAGACCCGATGGAAACCTCCACATGTCTTCATGGCGTAACTTCGAGATGGTACCCAAGAGTGGAGACCCTGAACAAGCGCGGGCTCACCACGTGTCTCGGCCTTAGAAAATTGCTTTGAAAAGTTTAAGTACAAATTAGAGCCGACAGAAGCCTCCACATGTACTCTTGTCGCAATTGTTAAGGTGGGACCCTAAGGTGGATCTTTAAATGAGCACCATCCCACCATGTGTCCATGGCCCACCAAAACTATATCGATTGCATGAAAAAATTGTCTAAGTCTAGGAAAAGTAGTGGAATCCTCCACGTGTCCCCCCAGCACAACTCCAAGGCCAAACCAAAAGGTGAATTTTTAAATGAGCGTCATCCTTCCACATGGATAAGTTTTGGGTTTAAGAAAGCCTTAGAGTTTTTACAGGTTCCCCACCAAGTTGCATCAACCCAAAAAGGGCCACGTTTCCATTGATGCAAAGATTTATATTTGACAGGGAAAAACACACTCGTCAAATTGTAAAAATGCAAGAAAACCACCATTTGAGCCCGAAAGTGAATCTTTCTTCACATACAGAGAGTTTGGAAATGATATAAGGCCCAAATGTGATCCTTCAAGCTACATCTAATCACATTTCCACAGATATCTGGGACACAAAATATAGGGACAACAAAATGTGATTGTGGAAAATGGAAGGAAAGGAAAATCCTGAGTTTTATGAACAAGTTCTGAGACTCTTTTAGATGGACAGATGAATGAAAAAAAAAAATTGGACCTTTAATTGATCCTTGACCAAGGAAGGGACTGATCATGGCAACCAAATGGAGGACAGAGTCTTCAAGCACCAATACGGGGAGATAGAAAACATGACAGAGGTTGCAAACTGAGGAATTTCAATGACAAACGAGGTGAGACTAATTTGAGCACCAATAGTACTTATACATTTATTAATATTTAGAAGTAAACATGGAAAAAATGAGATATAAAAACCTAGAATAGCCTACTTTGCCATTATTGTTTTTCGTTTGAGAAATATTGGAAAATCTCCGTTGCAAAATCACTGTGTCAACAACTATTTCTTATTCTTTAATCAGAAAATATTTGTATCTTCGTATCTCTCCCGCTTATATGGCTATATCTTCTTCTTTCTTTTGCAAAATATATGTATCTTCATATTTCTCCAGCTACATCTACATTCTTCGGCTTTCCCCAAGTAAATCTCTGAATGAAAAAATATCAGTCGCAATAGAGAAAAAATCAAAACCCGATTCATTCAAAATCATTATTTTTATAATGTACTTGGCCAAAAAAAGTGCCTCATAAAAAGAGCACCCAAAATTCAAAATTTGAATCAAACCTACCATAATAAATGACCAAATCTAAAAAAAGAGCACCAAAATTTCAAATTTTGAATCAAAGATACCATAATAAATGACCATTAAGAGCCTTCCAAAAAGAAAGCGCTGAAAATTTGAAATTTGAAACAATCGTGTTGGTATTATTAAAAATTAATTAATCAATAACAAGTAATAATAGAATTCAAAGTGTTTCTAATCAAGATATGATATTAGTAATTAATAGTACTATAATTAATTAGTATTGCTACTAATTTAAATAATTAATTAATAAAATTATCCTATCAAATAATATTAAATACAAGAATTATTATTACCAACAAACTTACATTACTATATTAACTAGAAACATATTAATAACATCTAATTATATTATTAAATTTTATAAATATAATGCTTAATTAATTATAGTGCATTTTAAAATTATAAAAAATACAATAAAACTTTATAAAACTAATTAACAACATTATTTCAAAAAATTAGAAATTAAAGAATATGTATTTAACATATGATATTAGGATTAAAGAAAATTAATTAATTAACAACATTAATTAATAATACTAATAAATAAATACCATAATTATTATTGCCAACAAACTTACATTACCATATTAACTAGAAAAATATTAATAACATCTAATTATATGATCAAATGGATAATTAAATAATATTAAAAATATATAATTAAATTTTATAAAACTAATTAACAACTTTATCACCATCATTTATAATGCTTAATTAATTATAGTGCATTTTAAAATTATGAAAAATACAATAAAACTTTATAAAACTAATTAATGACATAAACTCCATTATTTCAAAAATTATAAATCAAAGAATATGTATTTAACATATGATATTAGGACTAAATAAAGTTAATTAATCAACAACATTAATTAATAATACTAATAATTAAATACAAGAAATAACATTGTATCATTTAATAATATAAATAAATTTCAAAACTTCATATGGGCATCTGTCTACTCGAATGGGCATGACATGAAGATGAAGTGGATTGTACCCCATTTGGCAATGAAAGGAAAACAAGATGTTATTCTTCACATTGAGAAGAGTTAGAAATATTCATTTTTTTATTTTTCATGAAGAGAGAGAGAGAGACCAAAATCTAGAGAATAAACACTATAAAGGTTGTCAGAATGTGCCTTTCCATTGCAATCGTCTTCCTTCCATGCAAAATGGGGAACAATCCAACAATAAATGTTTTTTTGTTTGAGGATGGACAATGACCATATTTCTAAATACCTATAACTATTCCTAAAACAAAATAATGAACTACGTAAGGCTTGATCCCCTCGAGATGGTCTTTAACAAAACATGTTAATTACTCCTATATGAGAATGGGCATCTACCATTTCTAAATCAATTTAATACAACTATGAGCTATGAGAATGGGCACTTGCCATTTCTAAATCAATTTAATACAACTATGAGAATGGGCATCTGCCATTTCTAAATCAATTTAATACAACTATGAGAATGGGAATCTTCCCAAGGGTATGTAGTGCAACACTTGACGGAGCCTAGATACCCATTCCTAAAAATACTAATAGAGTTATGTCCATTCCTAAAACAAAATTAAAGAGCTAAATAAGGCTTGATCCCCCTCCAGATGGTATTTAAAAAAATATGCTAATTACTCCAATATGAGAATGGGCATCTACCATTTCTAAATCAAATTGATACAACTATGAGAATGGGCATCCCCCTAGAGATGGTCTTTAACAAAATATGCTAATTACTCCAATATGAGAATGGGCATATGCCATTTCTAAATCAAATTGATACAACTATGAGAATGGGCATCCCCCTCAAGATGGTCTTTAACAAAATATGTTAATTACTCCAATATGAGAATGGGCATCTTCCCAGGGTATGTAGTGCAACACTTGGTGGAGCCAAGATGCCCATTCCTAAAACAAAATAATAGAGCTACATAAGGTTTGATCCCCCTCGAGATGGTCTTTAACAAAATATGCTAATTACTCCAATATGAGAATGGGCATCTACCATTTCTAAATCAAATTAATACAACTATGAGAATGGGCATCTACCATTTCTAAATCAAATTAATATAACTATGAGAATGGGCACATTTCATTTCTAAATCAATTTAATACAACTATGAGAATGGGCATCTTCCATTTCTAAATCAAATTGATACAACTATGAGAATGGGAATCTTCCATTTCTAAATCAAATTAATACAACTATGAGAATGGGCATCTTCCATTTCTAAAAATAAAATAATAGAGCTACATAAGGCTTGATCCCCCTCGAGATGGTCTTCCATTATGGACTAGCTATGAGTAATATAGAAGTACTAAATAGATTAAGTTCAATATTGCAATTATTATAATGCTTAGAATGAGCATATGACATTTTAATTCTACAATTATTGTATTAGAATGTTTAGAATATGAGTATATTCCCACCCCTTATCAATCCATTATACACCCCTAATCAGCTAATTCCCCTCTCCTTTAAGTGTTTTCAATCCTCAAGTTTCCTTGAATAGAGATAGGGTTGATTTCCAAACCAAATGGAAATCAATCCCTAGCTATAAACAAAATGTGGGAGGTGAAACTATAATATTTCAAGATTGACCATCAAGGTTTGAAAGTGAGCATGGAAGGGATTCCTCCCTCTTCCTAAAAAAACTCCAAAATCCACATCCATCAAGGTTGGAGGGATTAAATACAAATCATAATATTAAACACCAAAATTTTATTTCTTTCAAGAAATAATTTCACAATAAATAGTTCAATTTCATATCTAAGTAAGATACAAATAAGAGAAAGATATTACCTTGTAATCCAAAGCCAAAATTCAACTCTAAGTTTGTTCACCAAGTCCCCTACACACTTTCCAAGATTTATCACAACACTATGCTCTTATACATTTTCCAATAAAACAACCCCATAACAATAAAAAATATGGGTTTAGAAGGAAAAGGATCCACCACACAAGCAAATGGGAGGGTGACAATTGACACTCTACACAAAAAATTTAACCAAGAAAAAGCCTCCAAAATTACATTCCAAACAAAAAAGGAAAAAGAAAAAGATTAAATTCCATGCACTCATGAGGATCCCCCAAATTCCCAAACATTCCCCAATTTCAAAAATCATTAAGAAAAGGGTGGGTGAATGGAGGCAAATTGGGCCAATAGGCTTCATTTACCTTGAAAAGATCCCACCCACCCATAGGGTTAGGGATCAGCCCTTGATGCAGGAGCATCGACTCTTAGCTTGTATATATGAATGACATCATCAATTTTGGCTTTCTTAATGTGTGGATATGTTCTAGGGGTCATCTAGGGTCTATTAGGTATGTTGGTGTTGTGTAAGACCTTCATAAGTTTGAATTTGGTACTTTCCCTCCAAATTTCCAATTTGAATTTAGAAGGAAAAAAATTTCTTGTACTTGGTCTTAATGTACTCTTGGAGAATCAAGTAATGTAATAAGGATGTATGAGATCCAATTAAGGTATATAAATCCTAGAAAATTAATGGTTATGGTCTAGTGTTTAATTTCTAAGGTTATAGACTAGGATGAGCCCTTTAATGTGGTAATAAAGAACAAACATGGAATATGAAGGGTCAAAAAGATAAGGAATTGGTTATTGAGGCTGGTAGAGCATATTTAAACCTCAATTTGTAATTATCTTCATCATTGTTCGAATGGTCATCAACGAAGGATTGAAGCTCCAAGGATATTTGGAAATTTGGTTTGCAAACTATTGGAGTAACAGTAATATTCTATAATTTTTGTTATTATAGCTTTGTAAGTTTTGTGTGAAGTTTTGAATCTAGTTGATACATGTCTATAATGGTGAAAATAATACTTTAAAACTATATAACTCCTTGCATGTGTTAGAAGCATAATGGACTGAGAGGGGGTGAATCATTCCATACAATATTTGTAATTATTTTTCATAACTGAATATTCAAAGAAAAAACTATTCAATCACAATACCCTCTTAATCAATTCTTAATGTGTGCACACCATGAACCATCAAAGATGCAAACAACCATGAAACAAAAAATCAACACAATAACACAAGATATAAGTGGAAAACCCTTAAGGGGAAGAAAAACAAGTGAAACACAATTTTATATTTATATGTTTCAAGATTTATTGAGGCACCAATCCAATAAGGAGCACCAACCCCTATTTTGGTAGATCACCAACCCTACAAGGAGCACCAACCCCTAGTTTAGTAAAGCACCAACCCTACAAGAAGCACCAGCCCCTAATTTTGTGAAGCACTAACTCCACAAGGAGGCTATAACCACCAAATATGATCAAGCACACAATAAAAAACCTTATGATGTTCAAATATCTAATTTTTTATGCCACAACTTATGGAGACATCTTATTCATCTCACACTTCTTCAATCAAACCCTAGGTGATCACACTTCACAAAACAAGCTCTTCAATCACTCTAAAAATCATAAAATCATTTCTCTCATGTTCTATAAATTTTATCAACATGAAACACACTTTAATCAGCCTCAATTCATTCTCCAATATGTTCAATCAATTCTCACTTAGTTCTCTCCTCTTACACACACAACTAGTTCCAAAAAGCACCCAAAAACATGCTTTTATATGCTTTTCTTCATTTCAAACTTAGACACAACCTTTTTCCTCATTTTTTTACCCATAAATCAAGGAAACATTTAAAATTTTAAATACAACAGTCACAAGTGACCCAATTAGGTCGTCCTAACTAAAAACCTCATTATAAGTGCCAAAAATGGCTCAAAACCCAATAGAACATTCTTAAAAATTCCATTACATTAAATGTATACATATTACTGACCGAAAAAAATTACATATAATTAAAATATCATTTTACATTCATACATGGTTGTACATTTTATCAACCAATCAAATTATTTCATTTATTGGGCCTAGTTCCCTTTATAATTCTCAAAATAGTTGTTTCCTACACCCTTCAACACCCTGAAACTTCATTTGATCACCAAATAACTTCAAAAAGAGGAAACCATACCATGTAAAAAATTTATGTAAATTTAATAACCTTTATAACATTTATAATAATTTTATAATCCTTTAATAAACCTCCTTCTCAAACCACAACTACTTTTTCCTTTACCAAAACAACCTACCAAAAAGGTTGTTTCCAAAGGTTAGCTCATAAAAATATTTATACATACATTCAAGACCTAAAATTTATTCATTGGATGAAAAATTCACCCCTATTCCTATTAAATGTGATATAAATACTCACCCAATCACTATCATGCTCCAAATTACATCAAACTTTCACCAAAACATATCTTATCTGAACTCGCCAAAAATATTCATGTCCAAATCATGACCTGAAACTATGTCAAATCACCTCAAAATAAGTAACACCTTAGATAAATGGAAATATCTCTTAATCATCTTTCCAAAACAACTTGAATAATCTTCAAACTCCACTGTAGCTCAAGTTATTTCCATTTTACTGAACCTTGCTATTTGAGACCCCAAAACTGCCCTTTAACCAGTCAACCTATATGGTCCTCAAAACACAATGTAAATTCATTAAAATTTCCTTAAACATTCATTTTCAACAATATAAACTCCCATAAACCATGAAACATCAATTTTTCATGTTACTCATTTGAACCATCTTGTCCTAAAACCTTCTTCTTTAGAAACTATCATTTTTAGGTGGGGAAAATCAACACCATGACCTCAACCATGCATTTATTGAAATATAAGAGATTAATATAAAATATCCAATCATCACATCTGATGAACCAATCAAAATTGGTTCACTATACTTCACTTTCTACAAACTGCTCCTAGCTAGGGTTTAACTAGGGTTTTAGACCACTTTATCTTCTTAACATTCGTTCATAAAATATTGAAGATAAAAACTCCTTATTTTTTTAAACCTTATAAACTAACCTTAGAATCATACTTGAAAGGGAAAAGGTTTCATACAAAGTGCACTATTCACAACAAGCATATGAAGTTAAACTTTGAGCTGAAAAATCACTTGATTTTGACATTATCTCACATAAACTGTCATAACTTGTAAAATTCTCATAATGGAAACCTAAAATTTTTCTCAAATCATTTTGAAACATCTCTCTAACATATCAAATAATAATAATTTTAATTCCATATCTCAATATCTCCAGTCACTAAGACTTATCTATGTTAGCATGCATGTTCCATAGTGTAGAAGCTAGGGTCAACTAAAATAATGTAATAACTGATCATAAAACTTCTACAAATTACCAAAACATACCTAGTATGATATGATATAGTTTACTTCATGCTTCCATGAGCTCATATGGCTCCAAATCACACTATCACACCTCCAAGCTACTATACCTACTCCCAATGAGCACATGTAACATAGTGATCCACCTATACCTACATTGTGCCACTAATTTTAGTGCTCAAGAACCCTCAAAATATGAATTAAATCATTTAAACATACTTCCCAACATCCAAGAATCTCCTATTGTCATACGACATCACCTAAAGAACCTATATAGGCTTGCAAGAGCAAATAATCCTCACTGAATCTCATTGTACCAAAAGACAAACGCATCTGAATAATCATGTTAGCTTCTTGTACATCATCATGATACCCTGATCTAACATCCACTTTGTAATTAATGTGGTTTTTCATCAAGGACAACACCTATTAGGACCACATGCCAACAATCTCCCCTTTTTATATTAATGAAAAAGGAATAATTCTAGCTCACATTATTTACCTTATTTAGATTCATATCATCATGCTTTTGTTTGAAACATTAACCAAGGGTCTCAAACTATCTCCATTTTCTATATTTTGCACAAAATCTTATTTTTAGCCTCATTTCAAGCATGCAAGCACCATGTTCCCCCTAGGATAAGAACATAAATCATTTGAACATTATCATTCAATCATGAAAGAAACATGTTCTTACCTTTTTCAGAGCTACACCATAATTCTTCACCTTCTAGGTATGTAAGATCACCTATTTTCATCTATACCCCCATTTTTACCTTCTTAGAAACATTGTATTTGACTGTGATCTAAATTATACTGACATAAATCATTCCAAAAATGCCATAAATTATCATGCCAAAGCTTCGTACCCTTTTTTTTTTATCATTTTCCACCTTTTCCAGGCCTAAGACAATATCTACTAAGCTCATTATTACTATTCATATCATACCATGGAGTGTGAGCCATGAATAGACCTTTTAAAGCATTTATGATCAATTCTAATAGGCTCTAAAACCCATACCTACTCTAACAAAGAAATTTATAGCCCCCCGCCTTAATATTACTATATCTAGCTCCCAAGCATAATTTTAGGTAAATTATCTTTCTATCTTGCCAAGAAAACACCATAAACATTTTCCTCATGTCCTAAAAGACTTTCTCAGGCATGTAGAGTCAAATTTGACTGAGAAATGACAAATTTTGTTCTTGATGTACAAAATCATGCTCGACTATACAACATAAGACTAGAGATTGTCATTTCAACTTACCAATGCACCCCCTATCATAAAAACTCTCGAACAATAATTTTCCACCTATAGAAGAAACATTTAGACTGTAGGAGCAACCCCAATATTGAAACACAGTCATATAGCCCACTATACATTCACACATTTGAAATCCCCTTCAATCCTTCTTATTTGGCATACAAAGGTCATTATCAAGGTTCATACATTTATTCTTAAGCTCTAAACATCATACAATTTATACCCAACACTTATCATAGCTATAGGTGGCCATACTCTTCCTCTGAAACCAACCCTACACCTGTGGGTCAGTTTACTTTGTTACCCTAGAATTTTACACCTCTTTGAGTTATTCCTCCTTGAGAAAGAATCAAACAGATAAATAAGGCATATCAACCTAGTTTAGACCACTTCAACTTACTAGAATAGGCTCTTAACAACCTATCATACCTGTAGTAATTCATCTTGAGCATATATCGATTTGTAGCAAATATCAACCGAGTCTAGCTGATATTTCTTACACTGATAGCCAAAGGAAAATTTCCAAAACTTATCATTACAAATATTATCTTTCACAACTTCCAAATCATAAATATGTCTTTTCCCATGCCCAAAGATGATAAAAAATTGATGTATAATAACTGTCATACCTAAGAAATCACTTACTCTGCCTCTAAGATTTCAGTCCAATGTAACATGCTAGTTCTTAGTCTGAGTTCATTAATATTGCATATTTTTCCAATATTAGAGCATATTCACACACTCAGACAATTTTTTAACCATCATACTTTACTTTCATCATAGTGAGAGTAGAAACCATCAAACTTCTTCTCAGACTTAGACCTAGAGTTAGATGTTCTCATTCATGTTGACCTCTAATCACAATTGAGAATAAATTTCACTAGCTAAAGCACAGAGCATACACTCATTCATATACCTCATACACCTGATCAGGGTCTTAACATGTTATTTAACATTATATATCTATTATGCACACTGTAAAAAACCATTTGTAGACTTTGTTGTGGGATTTATTGTTTCACTATCTCACCTGATAGATACATTAATTCACTGTAAGATGTTCATTCTCATATATTTTACTTTCTTGAACATTGAATTCATGGTGCAATGTTACTTATTGACCTAAGACCCTGATACAACCCACAATATACCATTTGAATCACATTAGGTCTTCATACTTTGTATCTTTGAGTGTTAATCTATCAACTCCAAATAATGGAGACCACCTATAGTGTTTTAATAGATCTTTAGGGGATTTTGATTCTTCATAGACCCTACATAGATTCATATGACATCTTTACACCTATATCTCTTGACTTGATGAAGTACACACTTTTAGATTTTCATTTTCTTCTGATTGAACACTTTTTGAACCTTTAAAACCTTTGAATGTGGCCACCATGCTAACACGAGAATTTTAGAAATTTCATGTTTCTGAGTAATACATCTCGAGAGAATGAATTTTACCAACCTTATTTTAATCTCCTTTTAGGGGAAAAATTGACTTTACTCATAATTTTACACACAGAGAAAATGTGTTTTTAACCTCATAACTTACACAAAAGTAGACACCACACAATCCCTTAGCAATCATGAAATTACCCTACATCCATCATATGCACTAAAACTCATGCAAAAACTACTAGATTCCAATACAAGACAATGATATACAATTTTAGTATTTATCATGTTGTACACCTTTCACAATCATTGTAGAATGCATTTTCCTCCAACTTGACATATTATATCCTAGACATAGTGTTAGGATTATGTAGATACCTAATTTAAACCTTTGTAGACTCTAATGAGAGTTTTAAGAAGACTCTAACCAAGTTGTAACAATTTCACTACACCATCACATGGAGCTTTCATCATTCATTAATTTGAAGTCAACTTCCATTCACTTGTTCAAACCCTTAATGAGATGATATTATCCTTTAGCACTTGATATCCACTTATTAGATTAAGATCTGTTATATAGGCATGTAGAGCCACTTTTCCTTCCTTGAAGAGTAACACGACCTTTCAACATGTGACAAACATCTTGACATCCTCTCAAATTATATCCCAAACTTATAGTCCAAAAATTCTTCATGATTTATTGAGACAAACTTCTCTTTGTGTTATAGGACCATTGGTGGGCTACTTTAACTTTAGAGACACATTCACAATTACATACACATTATGGAATCATAGACCCAATTGATGCATACCCCTACAACTCATGACTGACCTTATGATTCCCTCAAGACTTTTTCAAATGCACTACACGCAATGACTAGATCATTTGAGATAAAACATTTATCACCAGAGATTTTAGATCATATTTCATATGATAATTTCTCTTGAACTAGATAGAGACAACAATACCAACTCGTGAAAAAAAAAAATTGGACATCTTTCTTTGCATGACACAGACCAAATACTTTTTAAGATAGATACATAAACATTTAAGACTCGATACATAACACAATGATATTTCTTCATAGATTTTAACCTTAATAAATGCAAGCTACACTTCTAGGATTTATGTACCATTTCCACACTCCTTGTTTCACATCAAAATAGCTCATAAATCTACTCAAATATCTCAAACAGACCACATACCATAAATATGTAAACACATACCTTAAGAACATAATATTTATACTACAAGAGACCCAATACTAGGATCACAACATATTACACAAGAACAATCATCATGAACTAAAAATATCATGAACAAGAGTATAAACTGACATACCTTGACCATATGGAGGAGGGACACATTTACTTAGACATCTTCCCCTCTGATGAATGCTTCATATGCACCTATACACCTTCAAGAAGCATAGTGAAGGTATAGAATTACCAAGGAGACCTAAAACAAGGTCTTGAAGAGGTCCTAAGGCCCCTTAGGTGCTTGAGAAACTCCTTCCTCTATTTTTTGATATGGGAACTCTAACACACCTTTTCTTCCACCACCACAAGTTCTCATTGAAGTATGAATATATCTTCTTGGTTCCCAAGTGCTGCTTGGAAACTTTTCATGTATTCTAGGACTTTTAAGACCCCTCCCTTGCACATTGGGACCTTAAAAATCCATGTTCTAACTTGAGAGACATTGATAGCAATCCCTTGCAACATGAGAAACTTTATTATAGTTGTGTCACACTATTTTATTCTTCATTTTGAAACTATAAATATATATTGGGGAGAGTAAATTTTAGGAATATTTTCAAAAAAATCTTACCTTCACTTGAATTAGAACAACAATCATCTTTAGATTTATTTCATTTCAAATAATTCTTCTTCTTACCACCCATTTGTGCTTCAGAATATATCCTTCAAGTTTTCAAACTTCTCAAGAAGGGCCCTCTCTAATACCAATTGTTAGAAGAACAACATACTGAGAAGGGGGGGGTGAATCAGTCCATACAATATTTCAAATTATTTTTCAGATCTGAATATTCAAAATAATCATAAACATTCAATCACAATATCCACTTAAACAATTCTTAATGTGTGCACACCATGAAACAAAAAATCAACACAAGAACACAAAGATATAAGTGGGAAGCATTTAAGGGGAAGAAAACCCATTAAAACACAATCTTAAATTGATATGTTTCAATATTTAGTGAGGCACCAAACTCACAAGGAGCACCAAACCCTATTTTAGTAGACTACCAACCATACAAGGAGCACCAACCCCTAGTTTATTAGCAAACCAACCCTACAAGGAGTACCAACCCCTAAATTTGTGAAGCACCAACTCCATAAAGGAGGTTTACGGTACCCAAATTTGTTCTCCTTTTTAGTCTCAGTAGCATTACAGATATGGCATGAAGCTTGAAAACATATAAATCATAATGTATGTCGTTTAGTATCTGGGGATGTGATCTAACTAGCACTCAAATAGGACTTGATCTTGTCCTAATGCTTTTAGTTTCGCCTTTCAATCAAGGTAAGAGGACCTATTTTGTAATGCTCAAATGGTGAAGGAGATAAAGATATCCCTCAATTTGTGCAAATAGTATGAAAAGGGCCTTGGGAAAATATGATCAACACTCCAAATTTGACTTTCACAAGTTGTTACTTCTAGATTATGGAGATACTTTCAATGCAAGGCAAGGGTTACTGAAGACATTTTGAAATCTTGATCTGTTCTACATACTTTAGCAAATGGATTTTTATCTTCTGTGGGTATACAAGTCAAAACAGGGGTAAAACAGGGTAGGATTAGTTGTTTTGAATGATTTTTGGGTGGGAGTTTAGACAAGAAAAACCAAGGTCCACCAGACTCTTTGAGGATTTCAGAAAAATATGGAGAAACATAACAACAAAAAGTATCAAAATGGTTAATCATTCCTTCAACTAGGATATGTGCATCAAATGGAGGCATAGATCTGCACTTTTCCACACAATATTTGATCATCTATCATAAAATCTTGAGTTAGAATGAACCAATGAAGCATTTAGCAATCACAATTTAATCATGACCTAAGGTGCACCTAAAGGTTTACAAACAATCTCTGAAGTCAAGGAAGGTAAAGTGATTTTAAATTTGTTTATCTCTTTATCAAATGAAAGCTCTTCTAAATGTGAGATCTGAAATGCCACTAAACTATCACAAGAAAGGAGACCATTTATGATAAAGAGATATTTTAAACACAAGACTGGAATAGGAAGCAAGAAACACAAATTGAAATACATTCTGAAACATAAGTGTATGAAAATTTTGCCAAGAGACAACACAAAATAATCCAAAAATGATCAAATTTATCAACAGGGGAAATTTTCAAGAACAATCTCAGAGCTTGTTGATGGCTTTACAACTAAAACCAACTCAACATGATACAAATATGATGTAAAAAAGGAATTAGAAATGGTTCTCAGGTGGTTTCTCAGAGAATGGGCTTCTTCCCAAATTTTCTCGTGAAATTTTTAGTTTTCCAGAGTTTTAAACTCTTCCAACCATTTACATGAAAAATTCATGCAATATATAGCTTTCAATATCCTTTGAGCCTTCTTTCCCAAGAAAAGAATATGCCAAAGGATCAAATTTGTTACAAAAATTCCTCATGATTCACAGACATGGGCGTTTAACAAAACACATCCAAAAAGTTTCCAGCTATCTCAAAAAGAGATTAATCATTGCTAAATTTACATCATTATCCATTTGGAGGCATGTTTTTCATCTTCAAAGCATGCAGACCCCCTTCCCTTCATTATTTCATCCATTTCCCTCCAAAATTTGACTCTGCAACTTTTGGATTTGATATTTTACATTTTTAGATGGGTTAGGGCAAAATTCATTTCAAAAACATCTCTAATCTTCAAATTGATCCTCAAAACCAATTACATTGGTCCTTGCAGGCACAAACGACATGAATTTGTTAAAAATTTGATGAAAATTGATGTAAAAATGCATTTCCACACTTCCTGGAGCTCAAATGGCGGCCAAACTAAAAATGCACAATTACTTTGTTGATCTTCCTTTATCCTTTAATATGAGCCCTCCACGTGTCACAATGTGATTAGAAATGGGCTTGGGATCACTTTTGACATTTTAACACTTTTGGAAAAATGTAAAAATTTGACATTTTTCTTTGCCCCTCCGCCCTTTGAAAATGAGCTTGACACATGTCCCAATGTGGGTCCCATTGGAATCACAGATCGATTCTACACATTTCCACCTTTTTGGAAAAAGGAAATTTTTCCAAATTATCTCCATGGGCATGCATCTCCGATTCTTTCCCTGACACATGGTGTAATATGACTGGATACATAATCGTAGCTTAATTTTAAACATTTTGCCTCTTTTTAGAAAAAGGAAAAAATTTCGTTTTTCCTCCACGGCTCCGTCCTTCCGCAAGACACGTGTTCTCACCTGATTGGCTACGGGGCAATGCTCTTATTTATATTTTAACAACATTTTCCACAAAGGAAATTTTTCACCATTTCCTCTGCACTCCCGCACCTCCACCTTTCCCTACCATGTGTCACCTTCTGATTCGCTATGGGCTTGCATTCCTCCTTTTAATTTTATGCCTTTATGCCAAAAATGGGAAAAAATCTCAATTTTTCCTCGAGGCCCAAAGTTCCACCTCTTCCATGTGTCCCTCTGTGATTCGTTGTGGGGTTTTGGCTCATTCCTACATTTTCATATCTTTTTCCAAAAAGACAAAAAATCTCTAAGTCTTCCGCCAATCTGCATCCCCCTCCGCCTGGATCCTACCATGTGTCCTCTCTTGATTCATTGTGGGCCCTAGGCATTTTCTTTTCTTTTTAACTCTTTTTCCAAAATGCCTTAAGGCACAAAAAGACCTGCCACTCCTCCACCAATCAAAACACACCATGTAAGCAACATTAGAACCAATCAAAGTAAAGCTGAGCCATGGGACCAAATTCACCCTTTTGCCAAAAAAGCAAAAAGTGATAAGTTAAAACAATTTTCCATCGTCCCTCGGCCAATTAGAACAAACCAAGTAGGAGAAGATTTTTGAGCTAAAATTTGATGGGAAAAGGATGCCTGTATGACCGTAAAAAAACGTAGAAATTGCTAGCGACGCCCATGAATGCTGAAGATTAAAATGATGCCCGTCTCCACCATCAAAACACGAAAACCAGGATGCCCTAGAATTCAATTTTTTCACTAAGGATGACAAATTTCTCAAAATTAAACCAACTAAAACATGTTTTTAAAGCATTTTTATCATGGAATTGGATTTTTAATGGCATACAAGTGCAAATCGATCAATTTTAAACTTCCACAATCGGGACAAAAAGGAAAAAATGGCAGATCCCACAGATTTTTGAAAAATTAGGGCACAAAATAGGGCACATATGCATATTTCTTTCAAATTGGGGAAAAAAAACAAGTTTCTGAGCATTTTGGAGCATCCAAGAAAGAGGGGAAAATTTGTAAACCACCAATTTGAGAGGAAAAAAAAGCGTTCCGAGCCTGCAAACCAAAGGAAAACTTAGGGGGAAATGGTGCAAGCTCAAAAATGGCACCAACATCAACTCCTGCTCAAGGATGGGCACTCCCAACAAGTGCCACAAGAACAAAAGAAGTAGACCAAGTGCCAAAAACAACCATTTGGAAATGGAGTCAAAATTACAGAGCTAAAAACCAGACCTAACCGACAAAAAATGGCTGCCAAGAACATGGCAAACCACAAACTGACAAAAACAGAGCCAAAGAACAAAGACTATACACTATACAAGTGGTGCATACCTCAAATTTGGGGATTAATCTAAGAAATGCTTCAGATGCCTGCGATTAATAGGAAGTTCAAGTAATTCCCCATCTATGTCCTTGAGAAAAAAGGTATTTTCACCAATTCGATATCAATGGAGTAAGGGCCCATCCACAATGCATCAAATTTACCATGTTTCCCCTTATCTTCATGCTTGTTATCCAAAACAAAACCATATCTCCAACATTAAAATCCCTAGGAGTGACCTTCTTATCAAACAACCTCTTCAACGTCTCTATAAATCGACATGCCTTTGGTGGGATGCTCTCCTTTCTTCATCCAACTCAATAATCTAATTAATCCTTGCTTCATATGGACTGACCTCTTGATCTTCAAGTTGTTGAAAAACTGAAATGAAGATAATTATAGATGTAAGGGTAGAAAATCCTAAGTTCCATCCACCAAATCAAATGGGATCTTACCAAGTAGCTCTTTTGGCGGTGATTCTATCAACGCAAACTACAAATTTTAGTTTTCCACCCCATTTTCTCTTGTTTAACTCTAAGGTTCTCCTAATAATATTCAACAAGTTCTTATTGTTGGACTCAGCTTTTCCATTTCCTTGAGGGTTATAGTTTGAAGCATAAGTCAGATTGGTTTCATACTCCTTGCACATTGCCATCAAGGGCTTAGCTCTGAAACAAATGGCATTATCAGCAACAATCTTGACCGGCACACCAAATCTACATATGATATGATTCAACAAGAAGTCCATAACATATTGGTGTGTTGCTTTCTTGGTGGGGATTGCTTCTACCCACTTGGCGAAGTAATTTGTGGCTACAAGGATCCACTTATGTCTAGCACTAGAAGGGTCTAAAATATCACCAATGAAGTCTATTCCCCATTGTTTGAAAGGAGCTTTAATTCATAAAGTATGCAAAGGAAGGGAGCTTGAAGCTTTCATTCTTCTAGAGAAAAGCTAAAATCTTTCACATTTTCTAACCAGCAGGATTACATCTTTGAAGAGATTAGGCCACCAATAACTAGCTCTCAAAATTTTGTGTGTCAGCAACCCTTCCAAAGAAAGTGTCCTCCACAAACTCCCCCATGGAAATCAGCAACTATTTTGGGAGCTTCATCTTTAGTTACACATTTCAAGAGGACACCTTCAAGGTTCTTCCAAGCCAGGCCAAAGTTAGTGATGATGTATTTTTGAGAAGCCGGCACTTGAGGGATCTTTTTATTTATTTATTTAAATGATCAGGGCAGCATAGGTGTCTGAGATAAAAGATTACATCCTTGTACCACACAGAGCTTACCAATTTCTCAATAACATCTGCCCTTTCTTCCTCTACTTCATTCACTTCCACAGTCTACAAATTGCTCTCAGCCATTAGCTTAGCAAGACCTAAACCTCTTACCAACTTTGTGGTTTGGATATCCACATCATATTCTTGCAGTTTGTTCACCCATCTACATCTTTTTCTTGATATCTCCATCTCCAATAATATGTCTTTTACCATGGTGTGGGGAACATAAGCAACAACTTTTGAACTTAAGATATAAGGCCTGAAAACCTTTGTTACTTTCACCAAGGAAAATGTTTTTTTTTCCATGATTGTGTATTTTAACTTAGTAGCTTGTAAAGCCTCGCTAAAGAAGGAAATAGGCCTCTCACCCCATCTTCATCCTTCTTCTAATGAAATTTATCTTCCCAAAGAAGGATTGGATGCCCTTCTTTTTTCTTGGAATTGGAACCTTGTTGATTGCTTCTACCCTCTCAAGGTCAATTGTGACACCACCTTTGAACAATATGACCAAGCAAACCTTTGGCCTTTTGCACTCCAAAATGACACTTCTTTGAATTGAGATAAATGTCATATTCTCTACATCGATAAACAATCTTTCCAAGTGTTGCAAGTGATATTTTCAGTTCCTTGAAAACATAGTCACATCATCCTGATAAACTACAATGAATTCATTTATGTAACCAGCAAAAGCAACATCCATTGCTCTTTGGAAGGTAGCTCCAACATTCATGAGACCAAAAGACATTCTTACATAGACATATGTTCCCCAAGGAGTGGTAAAGGTAGTTTTAAATATTTCTGACTCCTTCACAACAACTTGATTGTAGCTGAGAAACCATCCAAGGTGGAAAACAATTCGAGATCTAGTCGCTAACCGCAACATGTTTTCCATGTTTGGCAAAGGATAATTGTCTTTCAATGAAGCTCTATTCATATTTCTTAAGTCTACAAAAATTTTTATATCTCCATTTTTATTACTAACTCGGCACAAGGTTTGAAACCCAAGATGAGTACCTTGTGGGCTGAATGATCCCTCCCTCTTTCAGTTTCTTTAATTCATCTTGCATCTTCATTAAGAGGATTGGATTAATTGGCCTCTTCTTTTGTCTAAAGGGCTTGGCATTTGTTTCAAGAGGAATATCATGTTGAAACAAGTCCTCTATGTATTCTTTCAGCTCTGAATAAGACCAAACCGATAATCTTGATATTTCTTCAATAGTTGAACCTAGGATTGTTTTTCCTCTTTGTTTAGATTACTGTCCAACCAAAATTTTCTTGGTTTATCATTAGTTCCCAAGTTATGCTCTTCCATATCCCTTGAGGAAGATGTGTTTCTATTGATGATGCAATCAACATTGTCAAAATTTGACTCATGTGCAATAAGACCTCTAGGAATGGTGTTAGTTTTCAATTGGATAATATCCTTTCCAAACAAAGTCTCACTTCCTTCAATCTCACACACCTTTGGTTCCCAATCAATATTTTGATGTACAAACTCACCTTGATTTTGTAAGAACCTTTTCACTTAAGCATCTTCATTAAACACTTGCCAATGCTTGATATTGTTAGGGATAATTGGCCTAGCTAACACTTCAATATTATACTCATAATAAGGTGAAACTGCAGTACAATTTCCAAATATTGACCCCAAAAATTCCAACTTGTTAGTAGTAGCATTTAAAATTCTATCATGATGCCCAATGTTGAAGGAATCAAACATCTCAATTAGATCCCAAACTGCATGTTTGTACTATTTCATCCACTGATTTTTGTAGCATACATTTTTCTTATTTGGTTGACAACTAGCTCTGAATATCCTTTTGCAATAATTTCCTTAACACCATACTTCCATGCAATTCTCGACCCAACAATAAGGCTTCATACTCAGCAATGTTGTTAGTAAATTCAAAATTAAGCTTGAAGGAAAAAACAAACTCTTCCAAGCTAGGAGAAATCAAAATTATACCAGCACCATTTCCAAATTTGGAGAAAGCTCCATCAAATAGCAAGGTCCAAGGAGAACCTACCTATTCAAGTCACTTTAACTAATCCATCTTGTGTTCTTTGCCATCAGCAAACCCAACAAAGTTATCAACATCTACATCAGCAAACAACACCTCATAGGAAGCATTGTTGGGATCTTCAATAAGGTGTAACATCTTCTTTTCTCCATAGAGCTTGACAAGGCTGCCTTCAATGGGAATAGTGGAAAAGACATGTCCATTTGAACAGTCCCACCAACACTTGCAGCCCATTTCCTTGATAATAACATACTCCATTTGGCAGGGCAATCAACAATCACAACATCCAATTTTAAATTCTTATCCATATAGGTTTCAAGTTGTACCACCAAACCCTTCACACAACCAACTACCAACACTTCCCTTGAGTAAATGGAAGTACACTTTCCGTAGGTTTGTCACTTTGATATCCAAATCATTCTTGACTTCTAGAGGCATGAATGATTTGGATATCAAACATACAATTGTGAAGTAGTCTATCCTTTATGATCAAAGTTGTAAAGAATGGATCAACATTCAATTTGGAATCAACCAAGGATGTCCCCAAGTATACCTCAGGTGTTTCTCCAAGATCCTCTAATGTTGGTGGTGTTTCAAGGTCTGCAATGATTTGAGGAGGAGTTTCAACAATGTTTACATTTCTACTTGGGGTACTCTTCTCCTCTTTCAATCCCAAGTACTCAAATGCTCTCTTCTTATGCTCAGGAATCCTAAGCAACTCAATGATTGGAACACTCACTTTTATTTGGCTCAATACTTGGGCTATGTCATATGGAACACTCTTTGGCAAGGCAACATTGGAAGGGAAATAAGTAGATTCATTAGACAACAAGGGATTCTTGGAAGTTTGGTCATGAGGAGGACTATAATTTTTGCTTGGGACAGCAGAGCTTTTGGCAGGTGTTTCTCTTCTAGGAGCTTCTTTGGGAATACTTATAAGCAAGGGTGTTTTAGGTTTGTCTTGAGGCCCAAATCCCTTAACAACCTTGCTCTTAGTGTTATACTCTTTCTCTTGAGCCACAACAACATTCATTAACAATTATCTATCTTCCTCCGAAGGGATACCACCATCATACTTCTTAATCATCAAAGCTCTTAAGTATTCAAATTCATTGTTAGGAATTTCAAAAGATTACACTACATCTACCTCAAGAGTATGAGAGGGAAGAAGGACTTGTACCTATTTGATGCAATCCAAAAAAGTTACAGTTGTCCTTACACTTATTACCTCAGTTGATGTTGCTCCTTCTTGTGAGCCTAAAGAATAGCCCACCATGCAGATTTCATCATCAGTACCACCATCATTATTAGCTTCACCATCTTGCTAGTCCTTTTCACCTGGAGGATGGGGCAAAAAACACCTATCACACCAATCAATATCAGTAGCTTCCTCAACAGTAGCAACCCTAATAGTTAGGGGATCATGTAACAATCTTCCTTCACGTGCTTGAGGATGTCTATTTGTAGACCCCATGGGTACTTTCCCTCTATCATCAGATCCCTGATCACCCCTAGGATGATTGGAAAATCTGTCATGGTTTTGTGTTTTTTACTGACCTTGTGAAGTCTTCCCAATTCCCTTCTCGGCTCTTGCCAACTTGTAGAAATCTCTTTGACAACACCTACCAATGTTCTCACCACTTCCTCTAAGTATACACTCTTTCTAGCTTGAGGCTTGTCGTGGTTTATCAACTTTACACCATCTCACTTGAAAGTTTTCCCAATGGCCTTAATGTTATTTTCAATCTGAATGCCATGGTAAAGACCTCGCCTTAAATTGGTAGGGTTCTTGTCTCTTAAGTAGTAGGCTGCTTTCTTATCAAATGCATCTACATATTTGATTAAACAAGATTGATCATAAGGCCTCAGATTAACAGTAGTCTTCTCAATGTCTTGTTAAATCTTGTATTAAAGTCATGCACTGATTCATTGGGGTTCTTCTTGATATTTTCAAACTCAGACAAGAGAAACCTAGGATCAGTCTTATCACCATATTGCAACCTAAATGCATTGTTCATTTCAGTCCAAGAGTCAATAGAATTATTAGGTAGAGCCTTGTACCAATCCCTTGCATCCTCTTCTAGTGTATGAATGAACAATTTAACATACACATATTCATGCTCAATCTCAAATTCCTCCATCATGTTAACAAAAAAATTTAGGTGTTGATCACCAGTTATTGCATTGTTACCTTGGAATTTTGGCAATCTATTTCTGACATCTTGAGGCAGAGAATTAGGATAACCAGTCATTCCCTAAAATTTAAAGGACCAAAGGTGTTAACAATAAATGGAGGTCTAGGCTGAGCCATATTGTTTGGTGGAGGTGATCTTGGGGGTGACACAAGTTGATGAGGAGTGCGAGGTCTTTGGGGCTCAAGAATGTGGTTCACAAGATTGGTATTATCTAGGTGCTGGTTTTCTTCGAAAGTTTTACTAGAATTGAAACACATAGGTGCATATTGAAGAAGGAACTCACCAGGTACAGCAAAAGGACCTTCACTAGTTGAAGTAAACAAGTTTATGAGAATATTTCTTGAATCAGAATCACTGGAAGAAGAGTGATAATCCTCTATTAAAGGTTGATCTCTCTCACCAATGGATATTCCTTTGCTTGATGTCTGACCTTCAACAACCTTCCAAAATTTTCTCTCCTCTAAAAATATCTTTCCCAATTCTTGAAATAACTTTCTACTTGGGTCCCTCCTGAAGAGAGATCTTCTTCCTTCTAGGTTTGTAGAGATTAGCAACACCAAAAATAAATGATAGAAAGCTAAGACACTAGTATTTATCAAGATCAAAATAGTATGAAGTCGCCACTAAGTAATTTCACCCTAGTTGTGCAAATGCACTAAAATACTCTATCAAATACCTATCAACACTGAAAATCTTGCCAAAATTTATAGATCAAATCTTCCTTTTCTTGAATCTATCAACCAAAAATGTAAATGAAGTGCAACTACTGCTGGAAACTAATAAAATTGCAGATAGAGTTTGAAACCTTTACATACACCTTGCAAATCTGAGTATAGAATGATGCTTTAACAATATATTTGCAAAAAAACTTGTAAGAGACATTACCAGGGTTTGATATGCATTCAAATATTTCAAATATGTATGCACATGGATCAAATTGAACTAAGAATGTCCCCGAAACGGCGCCACTGGTGTTGGTACCCAAATTTGTTCTCCTTTTTCAGTCTGAGCAGTATCATAGATATGGCATGAAGTTGACGATAGATATATCATGATGTATGTTGTTTTATATCTAGGGATGTGATCTAACTGGCACTCAGATTTGTGGAGAGATGGATAGCACTCAAACAGGGACTTGATCTTGTCCTAATTGTTTTAGGTTGTTTCCTTTCAACCAAGGTAAGAGGACCTATTTTTAACCCTCAAATGGTGAAGGAGATGAAGATATCCCTCAATTTGTGCAAATAGTATGAAAAGGGCCTTGGGAAAATATGATCAACACTCCAAATCTAACTTTCACAAGTTGTCACTTCTAGATTATGGAGATACTTTCAATGTAAGGCAAGGGTTACTGAAGACATTTTGAAATCCTGATCTATTCTACATACTTTAGCAAATGGATTTTGATCTTCTGTGGGTATATAAGTCAAAATAGGGGTAAAACAAGGTAGGATTAGTTGTTTTGAATGATTTTTGGGTGGGATTTTAGACAAGACAAACCAAGGTCCGCCAAACTCTTTGAGGATTTCAGCAAAATATGGAGAAAATTAACAACAAAAAGTATCAAAATGGTTAATCATTCCTTCAACTAGGATATGTGCATCAAATGGAGGCCCAAATTTGTACTTTTCCACACAATATTTAATCATCTATCACAAAATATTGAGTTAGAATGAACCAATGAAGCATTTAGCAATCACTATTTAATCATGACCTAAGGTACACCCAAAGGTTTACAAACAATCTTTGAAGTCAAGGAAGGTAAAGTGATTTTAAATTTGTTTATCTCTTTATCAAATGAAAGGTCTTATGAATGTGAGATCTGAAATGCCACTAAAATATCACAAGAAAGGATACCATGTATGATCAAGAGAGATTTTAAACACAAGACTGCAATAGGAAATAAGAAACACAAATTTGAAATGCATTATGAAACATAAGTGTATGCAAATTTTTCCAAGAGACAACACAAAATAATCCAAAAATGATCAAATTTATCAGCAAGGGAATGTTTCAAGAACAATCTCAGAGATTTTTGATGGCTTTACAACTGAAACTAACTCAACATGATACAAATCTGATGCAAAAAGAATTAGAAATGGTTCTCAGGTGGTTTCTCAGAGAATGGGCTTCTTCCCAGATTTTCCCATGAAATTTTTAGTTTTCTAGGCATTTTTAAACTCTTCCAACCCTTTGCATGAAAAATTCATGCAATATATAGCTTTCAATCTCCTTCGAGCCTTCTTTCCCAAGAAAATAATATGCCAAAGGATCAAATTTGTTACAAAAATTCCTCATGATTCACAGACAGGGACGTTTAACAGAACACGTCCAAAAAGTTTCTATTTGTCTAAAAAAATATGAATCATTACAAAATTTCCATAATTATCCATTGTGGAGGCACATTTTTCATCTTCAAAAGTATGTAAACCCCCTTCCCTTCATTATTTCATCCATTTCCCTCCAAGCTTTAACTATATAACTCCTGGATTTGATATTTTATGTTTTTGGATGGGTTAGGGAAAAAATTCATTTCAAAAACATCTCTGATCTTCAAATTGATCCTCAAAACCAATTACATTGGTCCTTGCAGCACATACGACACGAATTTTTCAAAAATTCGATGAAAATTGATGCAAAAAATTCATTTCCACACTTCCTGGAGCTCAAATGGTGGCCAAACTAAAAAATGCACAATTACCATTGATCTTTTTTAATCCTTTAATCTGAGCCCTCCACATGTCAAAATGTGATTAGAAATGGGCTTGGGATCACTTTTTGACATTTTAACACTTTTGGAAAAATGTAAAAATTTGACATTTTTCTCTACCCCTCTGCCCTTTGAAAATGAGCTTGACACGTGTCCCAATGTGGGTCCCATTGGAATCACGGACCGATTCTACACATTTCCACCTTTTTTGGAAAAAGGAAATTTTTCCAAATTATCTCGCATGGGCCCACATCTCTGATTCTATCCTTGACACGTGGCACAATATGACTGGATACGAGTCGCGGCTCAATTTTAAACATTTTGCCTCTTTTTGGAAAAAGGAAAAATTTCATTTTTCCTCCACGGCTCCGCCCTCCCGCAAGGACACGTGTCCTCACCTGATTGGTTGTGGGGCAACGCTCTTATTTATATTTTAACAACATTTTCCATAAAGGAAAATTTTCACCATTTCCTCCGCACTCCCGCACCTCTCCTCCTTTCCCCTCACGCCACGTGTCACCTTCGATTCGTTGTGGGCTTGCATTCCTCCTTTTAATTTTATACCTTTATGCCAAAAATGGGAAAAAAATCTCAATTTTACCCCGAGGCCCAAAGTTATGCTTTTCCACATATCCCAATGTGATTCATTGTGGGGTTTTGGCTCATTCCCGCATTCTCATACCTTTTTCCGGAAAAGACAAAAATTCTCTAAGTCTTCCACCAATCCACATCCCCCTCCACCCGGATCCTACCACGTGTCCTCTCTTGATCTCATTCACGGACCCTAAGCATTTTCTTTGTTTTTTAACTCTTTTCCCAAAATGGCTTAAGGCAAAAAGACTGCCACTCCTCCTCCAATCGAACATGCCATGTAAGCAACATTAGAACCAATCGAGTAAATCGGAGCGATGGGACCAAATTCACCCTTTTTCCAAAAAACAAAAATGATAAGTTAAAATAATTTTCTGCCATCCCTCGGCCAATTAGAACAAGCCACGTAGGAGAAGATTTTCGAGCCAAAATTTGATGGGCAAAGGACACCTGTATGACCATCAAAAAATACAGAAATTTCTAGTGACGCCCATGAATGTTGAAGATGAAAATGGTGGGCAAATGATGCCCGTCTGACCGTCAAAACACAGAAAATGCCAGGGATGCCCTAGAATTAATTTTTTTGCTAAGGATGACAAATTTCTTGAAATTGAACCAATTGAAACATGTTTTTAAAAATGTTTATCATGGAATTGGATTTTCAATGGCATACAAGTGCAAATCAATCAATTTTAAACTTCCACGATCGGGCTGAAAGGAAAAAATAGCAAAGCCCATAGATTTTTTTAAAATAACGGCACAAAACAAGGAACACATGCATATTTCTTTCAAATTGGGGAAAACAACAATCTTATAAGCATTTCAAAGCATCCAAGCAAGAGGGAAAATTTGAATACCACCAATTTCAGAGAAAAAAATGTTCCAGAGTACATGCAAACCAAAAGAAAATTTAGGGCAAAATGGCAAAAGCTCAAAAATGGCACCAACAGTTTTAACCCCCAAGATGATCAAGCACCCAATAAACCACCTTATAATGTTCGGATATCTGATTTTTTTCTACCACAACTGATGAATACCTCTTATTCAGCTCGCAATTATTCAATCAAACCCTACGTGATCACGCTTCACAAAACAAGCTCTTCAATCACTCTAAAAATCATCAAACCCTTTCTATCATGTTCTCTAATTTTTCTTAAACTACAACACACTTGAATCAGACTTAATTCTTTCTCCAATACTTAATATCAACTCTCACTTAGGTCACTCCTCTTGGACACACACAACTAGTTCCAAAAAGCACCCAAAAACATGCTTTTATATGTTTTTATTCATTTCAAACTTAGGCACAACATTTTTCTCTCCTTTGGTTTGATCCATACATCAAGAAAAAAATTTAAATTTTAAATGCAATTGACCCAATTAGGATGTCCTAACTAAAACCCTCATTACAAGTGCCAAAAATGGCTCAAAACCCCATATGCACATTCTTAAAAATGCCCTTACATTAAATGTATACATATTCATGAAGAAAAAACCCTTAAATATGATTAAAATATCATTTTAAATTCATACATGGTCGTAAATTTGATCAAACAATCAAATTATTTCATTTACTGGGCCCAGTTCCCATTACAATTCTCAAAACAGTTGTTTCTTACACCCTTTAGCACCATGGAAACTTAACTTGATCACAAAATAAATTCAACAAGAGAAACACATGATTTGTAGCCACTTTATAGAAATTTCAAAAACTTTAGAACACTTCTAAGTAAATTATAATCCTTGAATCAAAATCCTTCTCAAACCACAACTATTTTTCTCTTTACCAAAATAACCTACCAAAAATGATATTTCCAAATATTAGCTCATTAAAAATGTATACACACATTAAAGACATAAAAATTGATTCCTTGGATAAAAAAATTATCCCTCTTCATATTCAAGGTGATATCAATAATCACCCAATTCATCTCATGCTCCAAACAACATCAAGTGTTCACCAAAACACATCCTATCATGAATCGCCAAAAATATTTCTATCCAAAACATTACCTAGAAAACATATTAAATCACGTCATCATGAATAAAAATAATATAAATGTAAATATATATTAATATTATTTCCAATACAACTATAATCATCTTCAAACTCCACTTGTTTCTCAAGTTATGCCCATTTTATTGAACTATGCTATTTGAGACCCCAATATTGCCCTTTAACCGATCAACTCCGTATGGTCCTCAAAACACCATGTACCTACATGAAAATTTCATAAAAACCTCATGGTAATAAATATAAACTCCCTTAAATCATGCAACATCAATTTTGCATGCTAATCTTTTGGACCATCTTGTCCTAAAACCTTCTTCTTTAGAAATTATCATTTTTAGGTGGGGCCCACTCATCACCATTACCTCAACCATACATTTATGGAAATATAAGAGAGTCCTATACAACATAAAATCATAAATTTTTATTAACCAATCAAAATTGGGTCACTATACTTCATTGTCTACAAACCGCTCCTAGCTAGAGTTTAACTAGGGTTTCGACCACTTTATCTTATTAACATTCATTCATAAAATCTTGATGATAAAACAACCTCATTATTTGTTTGTAACCTTATAAAATAACCTTATAAGCATCCTGAGAAAGGAACAAGGTCCAATGAAAATCACACTATTCACAATGAGCATTTGAAGTTTAACTTCGAGCTGGAAAATCACTTGATTTTGAACCTATCTCACATAAACTATCATAACTTGAAAAATTATCATCATGGAAACCTTAAATTTTTATTAAATAACTATCACACATCCATTTAACATCTCCAATCATCATAATTTCAATTTCATACCTCAATCTCACCAAGACTTACATATGATGGCGTGCATGTTCTTCATTGTAGAAGCTAGGATCAACTGAAATAATGAAATAAATGATCATGAAACATCTGAAAATGATGAAAAAATACTAGATATTCTATGATACACCTTAATTAATACTTCCATGAGATTATATTTCTCCAAACCACAATATCACACCTCCAAGCTTTCATACATGTAACGTAGTTATCCACCTATACCTGCACCATGCCACTATTGTGAGTTACCAAGCATACTTAAAACCTATTAAACATTATGTAAACATGCTTCCCAAGCATCCAAGAATATCCTATTATCATACTTTGCATCACCTAGGCACCTTTATAGGCTTGCAGAGAAAAACAATCCTCATTAAATCTCATTGAACCAACAAAAACACATCTACATCATCATGTTAGCATCATATACGTCATCATGAGACCCTAATCCAACATATAATTTGTAATTAATTTTTTTGCATCAATGGAAACACTTATTAATACAACATGCCTATGTTGAGAGGTTTTGTTATTGGTTGTATGAACCATTTCTTGGAAATCTTCAATGTGTGCATGAAATCAAAGTTTAGTGATCGGAGAGAACATGATTCTAGATGTAGGTTTTAATGAAATAAATTTGAGTGGTTTTGGAATGTGTTCAAGATTTGAATAACCTCAATATATTGTGACAAGAAAAGAGAGACCCTATATTGACATAGAAACCTTGAATATTGAGAAACCCTCTATTGGAGGGTAGAATAGAATGGTTTGACATTATTTGTGAAGATATAGCATCTAAGAGAGTTATTAACCAGTCTTACACATGGAGAAAGGTCACTCAAACCTCAAGGATAATTTGATATCCATGACAAATATTTTTAAGCATTAATTGACAAAAAGGGAGCTTAAGGGCTCGAGTTGAAACCCTCCATATGGTTTGGAGTTGAATGATGCTAGGAGACCTTGCATGTAATTTAAAAGGATGATAACTTGATGTAGCCTTATACCTTTATATTAGAAACTATTTTATGAAATATTAGGATTTGGAATGCTTGTTAACTCATCCTTCACTTACCAAATTTGTCAAGAAATATGTATGTGTTGATTTAAAATCATTAACACCAGTCTTACCACTATGGATGGTTTAAGAGAAGAAGTCACCATTTAAAACTAGTAATATTTTATCAAAGTGAGGGATTTCAGCCTATGAAATTCGTTAGGGATGTGTAATATTAACCAATTTATCTCAACCTATGATAGTTTAGTGTCACAGTCTAAACCTAGTTTGGAGAACATATTGGATAGCAGGAGCAGGGGAGTTGAAGAAGACTTTAGGGCATAGAGATGAAGGTTTAACCTATAATGTATGATGTGCACTTATATACCAACATTCATTGAAAATATTTAAAGGTTAAGAACTACATTTACTGTGATTAGATTTCTACAGTTAGTAACCAAGAGGACTGTTACAACACAAAGTTAGTTAGAGAAAGAAAAGACAATGAAACATAGGTACATAAAAATTGAATCAATGGTTGATTTTTTAACTTATAACCTCATGACATTACTCTTAGTGAATTTTTATATTATAATGCCCAAACCTTTCTATATTTTCTCTAGTGCATTATAGTTTAGATCTCAGACAAGACAAAGTGAAGGAAGACCTAATTGGCATGCTAGAAGGGAGGTTTTGGGGAAAGTGTTGCATAGGAAGTCTTATTGAAACTTTACACATAATAACTAGAGAAAATGGGTACTATGAATGATGTTTTTCTTTTAAAATTAATCATTAGAACACAATTGTGAAAAACCTTGAGGCGGGGCTAGTATGGAGTTAAGAAGTTGTAAAGGAGAAATTACAGAAATGAGTCTTAATCAAAGAATTGAGATATGAAATTTGACACATAACTCAAATAAGGAAAAGGGTACCGAGAAATTTTTCTAGTTTGTCTTGAACATCTACCCATCACTCTAACCATGAACCTAGTTATGCCAATGGCTTCAAAAGCACAAAAGGATAGTTTTGTCTAAAGGGAAGACATTTCATCTTTGGGTTGAATTGAATCAATTTAATGGTTGAAATTGCATGGCATTAGTCATAAAAAAATGTATAATCATTAGATAATATCAAAAGATTTGTAAATCAAGAATTTTCATGATTATTAAGGGTTTTGTGGACTTGAAAAGAAATCTATTTTTGAGGGTCTAAGAAGGCTAGTTAAATTTTGAATCAATTCTAACATTATAAGTTTCTTGAGAGGGATAAGGCTCTACATCGAACCTCTTTTCAAGGAAAATGATGTCATTTTCTTGGAATACACCCTTCCTAAATGTCACATCTTCCCAAATCCAATTTTGGGAAAGATGTGCCATTTAGGATGGGAAATTAAGCTCACCTAATCTAATATTATGTGTCCTAATCCCTCATTATCCCAAGCACAACATCTCAAATCAATAAAATTCCATAAGCCAAAAAGGGACTAACATTACGCACTAGATAAACATTAACAAGAGAGGTTTAAATTAGATAAAAGAACTATAATAAAAGGTACAAATTCCACATTGATAATAGATGGAACAATACAACATATATGTATAAAAGTAGAAATATAAACCAAGGTTTAAAAAGATAGATAAAATACCACAATCGTCAAGAAACGGAAGATTTGGCCTCTCAAGGCCTGTTGTGCTAGTTAGAGTATGTCTCCTGAGTCCCACATTTCTCACATGGCTAAACACCTGTCACCTGCACACTCAAGGAAAACATCATACTTGTCCAACACCAATAATAAAAATATGATAACATCTATATGCATCATAACAATCATCCATACACAATCACAACTAGCTAAGCAGTACATCATAGTAATGAATCATCAAACATAGCAAGAAAGTTTATGACCATGCATCTAAGATGAATCCAATAAACAATATGATGTTGCGATCAAATATAATCATGACATCATCTCAACACATATAAATGATCAATAAATGTAGGTATCAAATTCCCTATCGATAAACTATCAGCAAGAGTTAGCATCCTAGTGCTAGCAAATAACCATATCATGAAGAAATGTCACATCAAAATAGTAGAACATAGTAGCAATATCTCTCCAAAAAAGAAATCATGATACAATGGGTTTGTATAGCTCAAAATTAGAATAGGAAAATAATTTGGCACTACATATGCATAGATATATCCAAATATTTCATAAAATGAAAGGTTTGGTGAATTAAATCCATGTTTTCTTGATATGAAAAAATATATATATTTAAAAAAAAATCTCTAATGACTTTAAATTGAATAGTATAAATTTTAAAATCTTTTGTTTGATAGTGAAAATTTTCCTTTCCTCAATTTTTAATATCTATTCCAAAATGTATTTTTTGTAAACAATCTTCTATACACAAATAAAATTTTACATCTCTAAAATTGAGATGTGGAAATGTATAATGTGGTGATTTTATATATGATAATATCTCCTGAAAAATAATTTTATATTTAAAACAACATACCAATTAGTCTTAAAAAGAATAAATATATTTTATCTTTACCAAAAAACTACACACACACACACACACACACACATGCTAAATGAATGATTAAAAGTTTATTTATATAAATATGGATATCTTGTTATTGTGTTTTTGTTCAACAAAAAAATATAAAACCTAGAACCCATTACTCCTTGTTGGTCACTTACCATAAACCTAGAACCCATTACTCCATCTCTCTCTCTCTCTCTCTCTCTCTCTCTCTCTCTCTCTCTCTCTCTCTCTCTCTCTCTCTCTCTTTGTGTGTGTGTGTGTGTGTGTGTACCATTAAAAATATCAATATAAAACTAAATGCCTCCATTGGAAATTAAAACCATGTTTTTGCATATGGGAGGTCTTCAACAATTCCATTTTTACCATTAAAAATAGCAATATAAACCCATACACCTTCATTTCCATTTCTTTGTGTGTGTGTGTGTGTGTAAGATTATATGAAAATGTAATTAAAACAATTTTTACCTTAATTCTTAACTCCAAAATAAAAAATTTAAACACACAAAATGAAACAAACACCCATATTTTTGTTGTTACAAATAAACCCAATGAAAACCATGAGAAAACAGTTGTAGGAGAATAGAATGAAAGAAAAATTCATCTTATTGTGTTCCCATATTGAGAGGATCATGTTCATGCCCGTCACATTTTAAAACTTCATAAAAGTTCCAAAGGAACGAGGAAAAAACTTGTAGATAAATGATGGAGGAAGAAAATAATTTTTCCATTGATAAAAATCTAAAATTTGACTCCATAGAGATTTTAGGGTTTACATATTTTCCATAGGATCTAATGGATGTGATAGATCTAATCCAAGGGTGGGAAATGGATGCTCCATTTCCCACCCATTTTAATAAACCCTTTGAATAACTTTAGTTTACCCATTAAACTTGTTTAAATGTGTGAATGAGAAACAGATTAAATATTTGGGCTACAAATTTAAATGTTTCAATTAAGTAAATCGTTAACTTAAGTTATGAAAATTAAGTGATTTTGATTAATTAAATCAATGAATTTGATTTGTGAGAACTTAGTGGATATTTTAATTAGATCAATTAAATTAAATAACGATAGTCTAGTGGTTAATTTAATTAAATTGATTAAATTTAAATTACAAGAGCTAAATGGGTCAAATTAATTAAGTAAATTATGGAAAATGAATGGGTCGTTGTAATTAAATTGATTTAAAGGAAAAATTATTTTTCCCAAATACAAATTTAAAATAATATAATAATTAAATGCTTTTAACAATAGTTTAGAAGATCAAAACATTTGGAGTTTATTCTCTTCGATGTAAAAATTACTGCAGTGTTTGAGCATGCTCTTGGTGTAACATTTGTAATGCCTAATTTACCTTCTAACTTATAACTTGAACTACCTTTATCGAATCAAAAAAAATTATCCCAAACTTTTGTTACTTTGTGGTGTTAGTTTTTTCTCGTTCGGGGTGGGTGCTACTATTGGTATTAGAGTTAGTTCCAATACTATGAGCTATAGGGATTGGTATTGTTATTTTGGTTGTAAAAGAGATTAATTATCTTCTAAATTAATTAACCCCACTTTTTGAATGATTTTGAAACATGTCATTTCTAGAATGACAAACTCGATCTTAGGTGAAGCCTAAAATTGGATTAAAACTTAACTTGTTTTAAACTCTAAGGAACTTATCCTTGATTTGTAATCTAACCTCTTTCCTTTCACAATTGTAGGATGATATGGAGAGTGAGAGGATATGGAGTGTCTACATAGAGAATTTGGTATAAATGGACCACTACCCTCGTCACTACCTACATCACCACTCACATCACCACCCAATTCTTCTCACTTGGACCAACTCAGCACCGCTTTGGGACACAAATTCTTTAGACCCTTTAGTATATGATGGGATTTCTTCATGACCATTTACGCAAAAACAGAGGCCATAGAGGATAATTTGTAACAACATACAATATAGGGACCATAACATGATAAGTATTCTCATGCATTTTCTTCTTAGTTTATCCAATAATAGCGAGTGCTATTCTATAGTCCGAGATCTCATTTAGATAAGGGTCATCACAAAACTTTAGTCACTCGGTGGGTGTCACTAGACCACCTTCATGAGTTAGGGCACCATAATCCATGATAAATTTATCATTACCTTTGGAGGTATTATTAGAGCCCCACACTGTATTTAAGCACTAGTGGGTTATCAAATATTTACTTAGGATGCATTCACTCACTTTTGGAGGTTTTAAAAATGGTTTTGGTGTCAAGGCATGGTTTCTTAGAATAGATTTTTTTGTCCTTTAGGTGTTAAAGATAAACATCAAGGCTAGGTTGGGTATTCATATTTTACAAGAACCAACATGATTTAGGTGCATGTCGGAGCGTAAAGGGAAGCTCTAACTATCAAATGAGATAGTCACTTGGGAGCTATTCGAGGAGCAATTTTGAGCATATTATATGTCCGAGCACATCATATAAAAGAGGGTTTAGAAGTTTCATGACCTTCATCAAGGTTTTGGCACAATAGTGAAATATGAGAGTTTATTTCAATACATACTAAAATATGTTGATTATATCCAAGAGGAGAAATTACAGTGAATCATTTCATCAAGGGAATGAATACATACTTAGCAGGTGCAATTAGGATTTTTTCACCTCCTACCTTTACATAAGTAGTAGAGAAGGAATATTTGGAAGAGGAGAACAAAGGTAAGGACAAATATTATAAAGAAAATAATATGGCCCATTTTCAAGATATGCCACATATACAACAAGAATCTAGATTGAGGAGTGTACCACCATTTTTTTAAGGAGGATTGAGAACCACACATTAAACCGCAAGACACCCACATCCTCCTCGGTAGTATTACCAAAGTGACCTAGGCCACCATAATATGTTTACATAAGTATATTTGGGTCAAGTCGGGAAATTCATAGGTAAAGGAGATGGTGGTTGGCTAAGTCGGACCACTAGGAATCGGTAGTCAACTAGGGTAGGTCTTGATGGATCGGTATAATAGAGTCCAGATCATTTTGTTGGAAACTAGGACACTGAGGGAGCTGAATAAGTATCTAATCAAAATTTTATAGGAACTTATATTTCCTTAATCTTTCTATAATGAACACAAGAAATCATACATAAGAAAATAACAGAAGAGAACACACACAAATATAAGATTTAATGTGGGAAACCCAACTGGGAAAAAACCCACTGAAACAAAGAACTCTACTTAGGAAAAAATTTCCTCTATCTATTATATTGATTTCATAGTTGAGTTTCAACTCATCTTGGAGGTACAACTCCAAAATTTGACCAAGAAACCACTCAGTCTTTGATAGAATTCGACCTATCTAGAAGCTTCAACTCCAAAGTTTGGTTCAGCTACAACTAGCCTTTAGCGAGCTTCAACTCATAAATAAGGCTTCAACCCCCTACAATTTAACCAGCTACAACTGATATTATATAAGCTACTACTTATAAGGAGGCTTCAACCCCTATGTGCTAAGATTCCACTTATACTTGTTTGATAAATTTTGGTCACACTTAGTTTGTTGTCTAATAAAAATTATAATGACCTCTAAATTAGCTTACTTCTCATGTTCTTCTCCTAGTTCTTCTTTATTCAATTTTCTTCTAGTACTATGGTACAAGGATTTTAACATTCATGAATTTTTGATCTAGTTCCCCATTTTAATTTTCTTCGCAGACACTTTTCTATATGATAATCACACATTCATCTGACCTTATTCATCTTCAAGGATCCAATCTCTACAAAATATTCATGTATCAAGATTTGACAAGTTTCGCTTCATTCCCTTTGGTCTCTTGACCGCACTACTTTTCTTCTCACTCTATCTAATTCTTACAATATCCATCTCAACTACTCTTGATTTATAATTCATTTAGTACATTTATACCTCTCACATGTACTTTTTGTACCCTACTAACTTCATTCAATATTTCCTTATCAAAACATGCACTCGATTCTTCAAGCTTTAACATCTATTGCCATGATAAATAATCACAACTTTTTTAATAACACAACTTACACTACTCACTCTACCACCTAATCTCATATTTTTGAAGAACTCATTTTTTTACTCATATGTGCACTTACTTTGCAACTTATTCACTATTCATCACTTTGTAATGTCATGTCTCCAGAATTGATCTTAGTTTTGAGGATCTTAAAACTTTGTATCCTTGTATTGATTCGAGTCTTATTCTATTTTCAATCACATACATATATCTATTAATTCTGCACATTCTTGTTGTCACACTCTTTGATATGTAACAGCTTATATGTTATTATCCCTCATTTTACCATCAAACTTGTCAATTACATTTCAAAATCTTCTCAACATCCTTTTCACACTTCCTACAATCTGATATAATGCTTTCATATATCCTTATACACCATAATATAATCAAAGAATTATCAATCCCTCTTCAACTTCTTCTCTTCCTGCTTTCACTTCCCTTTTTCACTTTAACTCAAGCACTTATACTTTTTTCAACAATCATTCTTTTAAAATTCTAGTCACTAGTTTTCATTGTGCACTTTTGAATTATACATTCTTCTTAACCATAGATTGACTCTTCATCTTCTCATTTGAGCTAGATGAGAAATGCATGGTTTTGTAACTATCTCTAAATGTTTGGCTTCTCCAAGAGCTCATATGATTCAAGTGAGACTGCCACATGACGTTCCAAATTTGTAACAAGACCAATTTAGCATTTCAACCACATTATATGATTGTGTACTATACCTTAAACACCAATAGTCACTGAAGTAAATTTAAAACATTGGTTTGGACACCTCAAAAAGTTCGTTTATATGCAAGAAATGAATCCACTTCACTGTTTATAAGATTGCTTTGAAGAAAATTACATTCTATCACCAACTAAGCAAGACTTGTGTGCATTTCTCATCACTTATATATATATATATATATATAGGATTTCAAGACAAAATAGCCACTCCTTAATGTTCCTTGTTTCATTTCTTATCCCTTAAGATCTTTGTAGGAAGATATGGGTCACTCTTGAATGAGGAATTTTCATTAAGGAAGCTTACCAAGATTACTCACAGAGAGTTTGAAGGTTGACCATGAAGACACTTTCACATAATTTTAACTTCAAAATTAGTACAAAGAAACTCCTTGACTGATTAATCCATGTATTGGATTTTGGAAGAGTTGTATGAGGATTCTAGGTTAAATTTTCAAAGGAATTTGCATAAAACCCTAAGTTGCTAGATCTAAACACTAATGAATGAACAACCTTTGAGGATTGTTAAGAAGAACTCTTTGAAATATGAATGGAATAAAAAATTCTTGAATAATCCTTTTTGCGAGATCAAGAAAGAGAAATTTTTAGGTTTTCAATAATTTTCACTAGTTTAAATCCTTATTTCAACCATTTTTCAATTACAAACCCTAAAAGAAGGGTTTTCTGGACTTTACGAGCCTGAGAAGAGAAAAAAGGAAATTCTCACACAATATTTGAAGAGACATAAGAATTTCAATTTTAGGAATTCTATGTAATGAATTTCCAGCTATCTCAAAGCTTAATTCATCTTATAGAAAACAAAATTAACCTCATTACCTTCGTTTACTAGTGCATAGTAAAATTAAGCCAATGATAGTGTTATCAAGTCAATGTACAATTGTTTTTAATTCTAGGAAAACCTTCTAATTTACTTGAGAGAAAGTAAACATGATATACCTCATCTTTAAGTGCTCATAACATATCAACATCCTAAACATTTACATTTTGTCATGTCAATCCAAACTTTCAAGGTGACATATAGTCCACACCATCATTAACAAGGAATTTTTACACACCTCAAAGGTACCTCTGCTTTGTTCAATATTTATTGAAGACATGAATGATAATTTGAGAGCCACCACCTTATTCAAAATTCTCTCAAACCATTGAATAAGGTGTAATAGACCTTAAAGCCAATCTTGGCGCTCCACTTTAACCATGGAGAAAGCTCCAAGAAGACAAATGTTGAGACAAGTAGAAACATGCCACAACGTTTCCATATAGGGACCATTATTCCATTTAAAATGTACCTGAAGAGGAATAAAACTTCAATTCCATCCTCAAAAGTTGGTGGAACACAACTTTTATGACTCGAATTGTCTCACTATGCTTGAAGAATGCAACCAGTTCCATGAAAAAGTTTGAAGGAGAATTTCATTTTTAAAAAGCCTTGAATGAATTAGAAATATAATATCAACATTGAATTACCATGAAACATGTTAAAATTTCTTAAACACAATATTGAAGAACAATAGACTACCTTTAACTCCATCAATTTAATAATGACTTGGGAAGAGAAAAGAACAAGGCTAGAAAAGTGATCATAACTTATTTGTTACTTGTCCAATTTTCCTCAATTGTTTTGTGATACTTAAATCTTAGAGTTATCTAAAAAAATTAATTCTATGATTTATATTAATAAATCTCCATATTTTTTCTTGTGTGCTAAGAAGACAACGCACTCAAATTACATTCCTTAAGGATCCAGTCTTAGGAATACTTGCATAAATTCCGCATACCTCTTCAAAAGTTGATGAAATTTGGTATGAAGCACTAAAAGACACCCCTTTACACTATCTATAGGTTTTTTATTCATATAGTTTCATGTAAAACTCATACTTATCTCATTTACCTCAATATGCATTGGTAGTCCTCAAGGACAACTTAGGTGAAATTTTGAATTTTTCCTCCAAAAGCTAATTTAAACCTTGTTGTTTCACATACACAACCTAGACACCATCTCTTAGCTTCTCCCATGATCACGTGGTATTTTCATGACATGTAGAAAACCTTCACACCTCATTAGGCTCTAGAAACAGGCCTAAATGAGTTAGTTTCAATTGGGACTTCCACAAAATGACTTGAGGCTCACTCCAAGAGCTATTTCCAATGCTATTACTGCCATATCTGACCTATAGAACCTCTTAGGCAATCATACCAACCTACACTCTACCATCAGTGGATAACCACCTCACTATTTAAGCCTATACCACTATGAGACCACACATAAACCATCCTGAAGACTCCAAAACCCAACTTAAAGCACTCGAGCACCATTGACAAGCACCTATCTTCTTGAAATTTCACTCCTCATTTTTCATTAATGTCATGTGACATCAATGAAAACACCATCTAATTCAACAGGGTTCAACAATCCCCCTTTGTCATTGATGACAACAAATATAAACTTTGTTGGCAAACTAATACACTGACAACTTTAGATATGCAAGGAAATGAATTCAAGTTTCTGGCACACTCTCTCCCACTTTTACATCTATGAAAAAGGTACAAAAACATAAAAATCTGATTATCCTGAAAGAAAAAACATAATAAAGCATGTTCTTACCTTAATACTCTCCCCCTGAAAGATGTTTCTCTTTTTCTTGAAAAGACTCAATCAACTATAAGCCTTCTTCCATTTAACAGATGTAAAGCTCCCCCTAAACTTGTTGTCTTATTATTCAGCCACCTCATTTCACCATGTTTAACACCAAGCTCAACTCTACCTTAAGATAGTTGGTTTTTCTATTTTCTACCTCCCTTTGAGGTTATAACATCTAGCTTTATCTCTTTGTTCCAAGAAATGAGTTTTATCTCTTGTTCTTATACCATATGCATGATAAAACCTAACCAACTTTTCCCTAAACTAAAATATCATTGTTTATATTCCTTAATTTCATGAAATGATGCTTCATTTGATCATCCACTTATTCCTTTCTTCCATGTGTCTATTATCAATAATCATTTTACTCGTTTGGCCTTTCATAATACCTCAGTCCACACATTTAAGTATGGAAAGATACTCTCCTTGTGTTGTGAAGGTTTATCGGATCTCTAATTATTCATTTAATACATGTAGGTGTTGTCTATATTTCTGACCATGCCTTGTTAAATACATTATTTCCTTGATCCTATATTGAAATATTTCAATAATCACTTTTATGTATTCATGATACATGTAACTTCCTCCTAGAGTGCACATCAACTTGAAGGTTCCAAACAAAACTTCCTCTATCTTTCACTAAGTTAACAGTCTTATAGCATACTCTTTTATTGAAAATACATTTCTTACCTTGAATAATCTAGTTTTGTTAATTCCTCCCATCCTTTTTGTATCATCTTCATGTATTATGACTACTTGATGTGTCTTAACTATGCACCTACACCTAGGGGTATGATATTGTATCCAAAAGTATGTAGCTTTAAGAAAATACTTGAGAACTTTGTTTAGCTTTATTAATGATGATTTAGTACACCATAATATTGATCTTCACAACTAAAATTACAGCATAACGTACTTATCCTACTACTTCACACTATCTTTAATGAGTGGACTTAGAGAAATACATTTCATCTTCTTAGGATCTCGCTTGACTTTATCATATCTAATAACTCTTGGGACATCTCACCCTTTGTTTAGAGAAAAATAGTTGTTTATATCTCAGTCATACTTTGATCTAAGAAAGGATGTAATCATTACTTACTGTAACCTTTTCCATACTATAGCCACTCGATATGAAATAATCTATGAACTTAGTGAGGAAATTACTAGATCGCACATTAGAAATTTTCAAGAGTCTAAAAACATGACAACTTAGAAGATGACTCAACCAAACCTATTCATATCATTATACAAGAAGGAACTTCATGCTTTGACATCTATTTACAATCAAGACATACTTTTCATAGTTTTACCTTTTCTAAGAGCACTTATATACACACTCAAGATGTTAATTTTACAATACCCACATCTGTAACAATAAAAATGTTGGGGTTTGATGGAAACCCTTGCCTTCAATAAGATTAATTGAGAATAACAAACATCTTATGTTAAGAATACTTATGGACTCAGATCCTTTTACACATTAAGACAAAATATTAGATACCACTTGAAATATATTACACTAACATCACCAATGCAATCCATGTAACCTATTGAAAACATTTTCTCTCTATGACTACTCAAGGAATTGTACACACCCAATTCTGCATGTGCTATATTGTCGAAAATGGTTCAAAGTCCCATATAATGATTATTATCTTTTCCAACGGTGTTTGAGTCCTATTTCCCACTTTTAGTGTATATTTGTAGCTTAAAATGATTCATGTTAATGATTATCTTTGCGGATGAACCGTCATAGAGTCATGGGATACCTTAGGGAAGTGGGACATGCTCCCTAAGATAACCTCCATATTTTAAAGAAGTTGGCTCTTCTCTATGGTGTGAGGTAAGGGTTAGAGGAAAAATGAAACAAATTACAAAACTAACAAAGGTGATGTACTGAAACTGATCTTAAAAGACACAAAGATAGATTCTAGGGAAACTGCTGTTTAAAATAGTTGAAGAGTGTTTAGCATGATCTAATTTTTTTAAAGTATCTTGAATTATCAAAGGTCTGAGAAAGTGTAAAACATAACAAAATGTAGATGACATATGCATATAGAAAACCCAAGGGCATATAGCATGATAGATCTTCAAAATTAATTGAAAAAGTACCAGTAGTAAAGGATGAAAGACACAATATATCGAAAGATAAAATGCACGAGAACAAGAACTCTTTAATCATAGAGAAAATAATACATGAGGCCAATACAACATAAATTAAAAAAATTCTTCTACAATGTGAGCCTTGCTCAAAGCTAGCAAATATAATAACTAAGCCTAGAATCCCTTTTGCGCTTCTAGTATGTTTTATTTTTTTTTCCTATTTCTCGGATCGTAAAATTCCTTTATAGTTCCCCTTGGCTCTCTCTTCAATTTCCAAAATCTGATATTCCACTTGAAAATATTCAATTCCCTTACAAAATATTTCATTTTTTGGGAAAGATCTCAACTGCATGTCAATGATATTTACAATCGTCTTTAATTCTTCCAACTTGTGCTCCTTTGGTTGGTGATGATTCTTCTTTGCCATGTGGAGGTCACACACTTGTTTGAGGGCCTTTCCTAGGGCTTTGTCCTCAAAATTGTACCTAAGTGAAACATGGAGGGTGCAAGCTTGTTTGAGAAGGCTCTTTCTTTCTCTCTATTTGAAATTACGCTCAGCCGACATGTGGAGACCCTGTGAATTTTTACTATATCCTTGACATTTCAACCTATCTGGGTAACTTTATCAAGCCTGAGACACGTGGGTGATGTGGCGCAAGTTTGAGAACATTCATTTCTCTACTTCATGCCCCAAGTGTGACAAAGGGACACGTAGACATCTTCTGCATTCAGCTTTATACTTAGTCAAATTTAGGCTCAAATGAAAAAAATAACTAGGGTCAGGGAAAAAATACGGTGGCCAGAAAAGAGTCTCATACAAAAGAACTCTAAATTTATGGAAAATCACCAAGGGAATCCGTGTAAGTCATGGAAGGATCCGAAAATACTCCTAGCCTTAAAAATCAAAATGTGGCTTACAAAACACTACTCAGAGTTGTTGCAAAGCAGTTTGATATCCAAGCCATTCCATCTTTGTAGGGTAGTTTCTTCACTACAAGGTTTGGAAAGCTTGATCTAACTCGATTATCTCCTTGTGAGAAAAATTTTGGAGACTCTGCACTACTACATGTAAACAGAACTCCAACTGCAAGATTGGGTTTAGGATGGCTTCCACCTCGTTGATGTTGGAGCTCTCTTTTAAGTACTGAAAAATAGTCTTATCTTATCATTTGGCGATGTGGAGATGTTGAATTTGGTCCTTTGATAAGATTGTAGAGTCATTAGGGAATGGGGAGGGGAAGCCTAATTAGACCCGTTCCTTAATGCTCGCTTCTACTCTTTAATCCCATAATGGAGTTACGTCAAGAGATTATTGCTTTTGATGGATGTTTTGTTACAGCTTAGGATCTTGTTGATCTTCGCAGTGATCATCCACAAGTCTATGATTTTGGCACCTTATAGGCGAAGTTGGAAGAATCATAAAGTTTTTGAATCATCAGTAATGATTCAGGGACCTTAGTGGATATGGTGTTGCTTGATGGTGGAGGTTGCGGTTTCCACATTTGAGCATAACCCCTGTGCATCAAATATAAATCCAAGTGTAGGGACTAGATTCATTTTCATGGTGTAAATTTGGTCATAGCAAGAGGCATATAGCTCCTGCACCAATGTTATAATTCCCCCTTTCTAGGGTTGTTGTCCCAATTTACGGTCAGTCCTTGACCGCATCCTTAAATGATTTCAACCTTGTCTAGAGGCTTCCCTTTTACGTGTCTACACAAGACGCAACTCTTCCTAGATTATAGCCACCTCTACCTTTCTTGAATCAACCTCCTATTGGAGGGATCCTTTCTCCTGTGAGAGTGAATTGGCCGAGGCTTCAGACGTGGCAAGTTTAGCTTCTAGATTCTTATCTTCCACCTAAGAAGCCACAAGGACTTCTCGTGAGGGAGCTTCCTTCAATTCCTTATAGAGTTGTTTGATCTCCTTTCCTTTTCCTTTAATCTCATCTTGTTGGTTGGCCATGGTGGCTTCTACCCTACAGAGGCTAGATTGTGCCTTTTTGAGTTAGTTGTTGAGCTTAAGGTAGTCTATCATGAATATAGCCACAGTTTCATTCATTAATCTACATTATCTTGTGGCCAAAACTTTAAGAGGCCAACAGTGTGATAGAAATCATAGAATAATCATAGGGTCACATTTGTTTTGTAGTTTTGGATACTTAGGGGACTAACCGTGTGATGGTCAAGGAGCTTTGTTGATGGTCATATAATGACCACATCTGCTTTGTTGCTCCTACCGACATTTCCTTCTTATTTTTCTTCACCCTTCTATTGTCTCAGGATACCTTGGTGGTTTGAGCTTGACTCAAAAACTATGAGGAAGAAGGGGAAAATCCACCCGCAATTGGGAACCCAGGTGGTAGACCATATGGGATTATAACTTGTGGTTGAGGCAGTGAAGTTACCGGACTTGAAGAAGGGTTTGTCACCACACGAGGGAGAAAGTTGGAATGGTGGGGGAGGTTTTGGAAAAATAGGGCTTTGGGCGGAGGGAGATTCTGAGATAGGTTTACTAATAAGGGGATACCCCTCAAGGTGAAAATGATGGTGGAGGGGAATAAAAGGGAGTCCCGAGAGGAGGTAAAGGGGATAGAGACCCAAGGGTCATGGCCAACTTTCAATTTTTGTGTGGAGGGATCAGCATTGATTCATCCAAAGGTTCCTTTCCCTGGGAACTTATGTGACTTGCAACGTGGGTGCTTGAATCAAAGGACCTTACTAAGAAGTGGAGGGTAGGGATGGTGCGACAATTACTATTGAGAGGGCTCGAGGACTCTACGATTGATCTTGTGGGATGCTCTAAGTTGATTTTCATTGTTTCCTCACTCTCCATGTCGGATCCATGATCCACATCCCAAAAATCCTCCCATTTCTCATCACTAGATATGCCCTCAAAATTGAGGGTGGTTTTTCTAATCTCCTGCCTATACTTCCAATAGGCTTCAATTTTTTCTATGCTCCAGTCCTTGTTACACAGGGCCACTCTGAGACCTTTTTCATGGTGAGGGTGGGATCATACCTATGCTAGACTAGATGGAATAACTCTCACTCTGGAACTAGAATGTCACTAAGCTCAACAAACGTTTCGGGTGACTCTGCTTGAGGGGACCACTTGTCTTCAAAAAGATTCCTAGACTCATGTTTGTAGAATTCTGAAACCTTGTTACTGAAGAAAATTCAAGGCCATCATCCCATTTGGGTCATACCTCCATGAGTCTTGAATTAGGGTGAAGCCATAGGAAGCCAAATTTTGTGTGAGCATATGCTCTACCTTCCTTTTAATCACAGTAATTCCTCCCTTGCTCAAGGAGGTCAAAAAGTTACTTCTTGTTTTGATCTGACTGAATTTAATAAGCGGAGTACCAATTTACATGGTTATCTCAAGACCCACCACCCATGTTATGAGGACCCTCGGGAGCATAAAGGATTCATCCCGAAAACCATGCAATCAAATCATCGAATGCCCTGCCCCTAAAAATAATCACAAGGGTGTAGGGGATCTGCAAGGATGGACTGGACAGATCTATTCATTCTGTTGTTGACCCCTTTTGGTCAAATTCGAGTAGGAGGGGCTCCAAAAAGAGATTAAAAATCATATAGTCTCGATGAGCGGGACAATACATGAGTCAAAGTGGACACTAGAATGATATTTTGGGGGTCAACCTCCACATCCCATAGCATTAGGGTCATGTACTAGCTGAGGTACTAGGCATTCTAATACAAAATAAGGTGGAACAAATATGAGGAATACCTAAAGGTGGATTTTACTAGAAACATGGTCAGCTGCTCACAAATGGACTCTGAAATGACTTTGGTGAAGTCAAAGCAAAGTTCGCCTGCTCTTTCTTCACGGACCTCGTTCTAAACAAGGCTGCCATCTACCAATTCTAGACATTCATGTCCAAATATTGGCCAAAAATTAATGTTAGCATGGAGAAAGCATCATGGGAGTCTCATTAATGACTTCAGTAGATGGGGAAGCCTGCAATTCCCAAACCACTCCGAATTTGTCTTCCCTAACTCCCTATTGAAAAATAAAGATTTTCTCGGCATTGAGCCACGACACTTTAGATCTTGGCCATATTGTAGAAAATATTCACGAGTCGTAGACTAGATACAACATGTCTCTAATATCTTTAGGTGTGATTACCACCTTTACGTTTCTACCCTGGATGACATTGGTGTCGGTGTTAAAGTAACTCTTGCACATCCGTATGAGCTATGGGTAAGGCTCCATAAGAGGCACCATATATTGAGTGAATGTTGTGCTTTAGATTCTTGAGCCAAAATCCTCATAATTCCTAGGTTAAGAAACATGGTGTAGGCCGCCTCTCTCGGAGATTTGGCCTCCTTGCACGAGAATAGGTCAAAACATCATTGGCAAAGTCGGAGACCACGGAAGGGTCATTGAATTGTGAACCCCCATTAGGGAACCTCAACCTTAGTTAAAGAGGGAATGGGGACATGGGTTGCACTTCATAAGAATTTTCTTGTGTTACAGAGCTATGATTCACCATGGCAGTTTTCAGGACTAGGAGAAGGCTCTAATTATTTTTACTCAAAACTCGAAGACTGGTTGGAAAACTCTAGCATTTGAAATGAATATGTTGGATGCTCCCAGCTATCTTAAATAACTGCCTTAACATGTAGAGTAATGGCTTGCACATATATAGAGTCACATCATATAATGACCCTTTTTATTTAATGACCCTAAATGCTTTGAACTTTACGTTTTAAGAGATTTTGTATCAATTCTCAATCTTTTTCCCAAAATATCTTAGAAAGACGTTAGATCATTAATTTTGGGGAGAACTAGGAAGATGCACTTCCTCCAAAACTTTAAAAAGAGGTAAGGGTGATCTATGAGGGACATGTGTCTAAGACACTCAAGAAAGGGGAAAAAAATAAATGAAGCAAAAAGAAAGAGGAAAAGCAAAAACTATACATATGATACAACACTTTAAATAAAGAGATTCAATGGAAAGGATTTAAGTGAATCTCATTTACTGAAATTACCAAGGGGTCGCCTTCCATGGTCTCAAGCTCGAAAGCATTGTGTTGCTTGCATGTGCTGATTTTAAAGGGTCTTGTCTATAAGGGGTCAAAATTTCCATGATTTCTAGGCTTAACAACCCTTGCATCACATTTCAAAACCATAGTACTAACTTGGAATTTTGGCTCGACATTTTTAATCAAATTAGGTTTTCACCACCTACTGGCAACTAATCATGGCTTCATGAGTGACCTCTCGCTTCTCTTAGAGCTCTATTAGCTCAGTGCATCTTACTTGCATTGCCCCATTTTACTCTATCTCAATTTGTTTTAATAGTTGTAACATAGGGGTTTCCAATGAAATCGGCATCACACCACTTTTCCCGTAAACTATCTCATATGGTGAGGCTTTCAGGATCTGTTTAGGTGTGATTCAATCAGCCCATAAGGTTTTCTTGACGTGTTCATGCCACAACCTCTTATGCTCATTTCCCATCCTTTTTATGAGCTTGGTCATATTTTTGTTAGTGGATTCTGCTAGACCATTCCTTGTGGGTAATAATTGGAGGATGTTTTCAGATAGATCTCATGCCTTACAAAGAAAGTTGGATACTTTGGCCCATAAAATGCCCTAATATTATCTGATATAATTAGTGTGGGGGTGTGAAGCGGGTAGTGATATCATGTATGAGTCCCAAGATCACATTCTCTGTGGCCTCTTTTAGTGGAATGGCTTCCGCCTATCGGATGAAGTAATATGTTACGGTGAGGATCCATTTGTGCCTAGTACTCAAAGTTGGGTTGACCATACCAATGAAGTCTAGACCCCATTATGCAAATGGTTCCTCAATTAGGATGGGGTTAAGAGGTAATGTTGTGTTTCTCCGAAAGCCCATATAAACTTGACAAACCTTGCATCTATTTGTTTCTGCTTGACAGTTAGCAAATAGGCTTGGCCAAAAGTATCCTACTTGTAGAATTTTTATAGCTATGGTTTGGGTATAAAAATGGCCTCCCGAGCTCCCATGGTGCAACTCACGTAAGACCCTTTTAGCTTCTTCATTCTCTAGGCACCTTAGTAGGATCCCATTAAAGTTCCTTTTGAAAAGGAAATTGTCAATCATAGTGAAATTGGATCCCTATTGCCTATAGTACCTTCTCTTTTTTAGGGGAAGATGGCTTGGGTATTTCCCTGTCTGCATGAAGTGGATCCTATCTATGACCGAGCTATTAGAGTTACTTTCTTAGTCATAGAGTATCTTTTTTGGCCTCATCGTCGACCAAGGGCATGGGGTATTGCATAAGATATTGGGATATGCCCCTTCCATGTACTAGCTTTTTAGGTTTTATCTTAATGTTGTATTCAAAGATCTTAGTGATCTAGTTATCTCTTTTATTTGTTATCTCACCCTCTGTTATATATTATTTTACGCTAGAGTGTGCCACCATAACCTGGATTCTACTATGAGTGAAAAGGTGCCTGAATTTCTTCATACCCTTAACTATAACGTAATATTGTATTTCTACAAATTTATATGTGGTTTTATAGTCATGGAGCTTTTTTGAAAAGAAGGCAACTAGAGGTTCCTCTCCTTAAGATTATCCTTTCTATGTTAGCACAGATGCCACACTATGTTTACCCCTGTATACATACATGATGAAATCCTTAGATAATTTGGGGTTACACAAGATCTTTGAGGCAGATGTGATAGCCCTTTGATTACCTTAAATGCCTTATGGCATTTAACGGTCAATTTTATTTTAAGGTCCTTCTTGAGCATTAGCGTGGTCAGGAAAATTGTCCCAACAAAGTCTGAAATGAAATTTCTGACAAAATTGATCTTTCATAAGAAAGATTCGAGCGCTTTCTTATTGTTTAGCAAGGGTAGTCCTAGGATGGATTCAACTCTTTCTAGATCAATAGATATTCCTTCCTTTGAAACAATGTGTCCCAAGAGTTTACCCTGGTACTTTGAAAACACATTTCCTTGGGTTTAGGGAGATCTCAAATTCTTTACACTTCTCGAATATAGATTCTAAGGCATCAAAATGATCCTCCATTGTCTTGGTAAAAATCGTGAGATCATCTAGGTATATAATAATTACCTTATTGATCAGCTTATCTAAACAGGCATCCATGGCTCTTTGAAAGGTAGCTCTAGTGTTTGTGAGTCCAAATGGCATTTTCATGTATGCGAAGGTTCCCCATTTTGTTGTGAAAGTGGTCTTATGTTGGTCTCCTTTCACGAGCCATATTTGGTTATAGCCTGAAAAACCATCTAACGGAGAGAATATTTCTGAGCATGCAACTGTTTGTAATATCTGCTCCATAGAGGGTAATGGATAGTGATCTTTTAGGGACACTCTATTTAGGTCTCTTAAATCTACGTAGATCCAAACTTCACCATTTTTCTTTCTTACCAGAACTAGGTTAGAGACCCATGTTGTGTGTTTGATAGGGAAGATTATTTTGGCCTCTAATATTTTTCTCAGTTCCTCAGCCATGAGGGATTCTATTTTTAGGTTCATGGGCCATTGCTTCGGCCTATGGGATTAGTTCCTCCTTCAAGTTCAATGGTGTGTTGGATGATATCCTTGTTGTAACCGTGTATATTGTCGTACATCCAAGCCTTCACTTTGTCATACTTATGGCATAGATCCACAAGTCTTTCCCTTTCCTTTTGAGTGACTAATCTCCCAAGTTTTAGCTTCCTCCCATTAGTCACTTCTAGCTCAATGTAATCCTCCCTTACCACTACAAAGCTTCTTCAATCAATTAACACCGTTAGAATCAAAAAGGATTTCTAGTGTGATTAATACTTTTGGAAGTTTGTTTGTCTTCAACGGAATAATGTGATGTCCATAAGCTTCTTCAATTTTAGGTTGGAGTTGGTTTACAAACTATTCGAATTACTAGAGGAAGTGTATAATCTATGAATCATTGTTAAAAACTGGCAGCGGTGATCGATCAATGTTATAAGGTATAAAAGGGTGGATGATAAATTTTATGGTACTTTCATTTGCTATCAAATCCTAGATCATGTTGAATTAAGACCCGATTAGATCCATCATAACAGACCTCCATATTTTGGTCTTGGGTAATAACCTTGAATTAAAGGCTTTGTAATATTCAATGAGATCCCACACCCTATGTCGATAGGACCTCATTCTTGGATTTTTGTGGTGAAAGTGTTCCTTACTTATGTCACTACCAACTCTGAGTCGCCAAAGACTCTCAACTATTTTATGTCTTCCTTTCGTGTTGTGGCCAAGTCATGTATGTCTTCATACTCTACTTCGTTGCTGATATAGGAAAAATGGAAGATGAATACCTGGAGTATCATCTTTCCACTTGGGGATAGCAAGCATATTCCATCTCGTAAGCCATTTTTTATTTTATCTCCATCGAAATGTAGATTCCATATCTAGGAATCCCCGATGGGATTCCCTTCTCTTTTATCCTCTTCTCTTATCACCTTTGGAATCATGGAGTCTTCATCAAAGATGATGCAAGTGTCTAAACCAATCGAATCAAAATTCCCAAAGGGATTTATGGGGAGAAAGTGATCTGAAAACGTGATGTGTATTTTTATCACTTTATAAGTTTCCAAAGATCGTGATTTTCTTAACCAATTTTAAGTATTATTGAATCCAAAAATTGATTAAATTCTGATTAGTTTTGCATCCATAGAAGTGTGGAAAACTTGTATAGCAAATAAATAATCAGAAAAATGAAAAGACTCAGATAACAAAAGAGATTGTTTACGGGGTTCGGAATTCCTACGTCCCCGGGTTCAGATTGAACCGATCCATTAATAATATTGAAATGCAAGTACAATAACTCTTAAAAACAATCAATAATGAATCAAAACCTACAAATGAGCTGATCAATGTCCCAAGAACTCTGAAAAATAGCAGAAACTGTCCCAAGAACGATCCATGGCTCCTACAGTGTTTTCACAATGTGATCTCCCTGCAACTGTGTTATAAAAACACCTACAAATGGAGATTTAAAAACATTATATGAAAAAAATCATATTTCTGAGATCAGATCTGAATTCTGAACAATTTTCATGTTTACACCAAGTCACAATTCGGACTAGAAGTGCATTGAAATTCGTGTTTTCCAACTGGCTGTCTTGAAGATCCCTGTTAAAATCTGCATTCAAAGCTTCCAAAAATAGGTTAAAAATCATCAAAAATATCAAACCTTACATATTTGGAATCGTCATAATTCTCTACATTTCATCTTTTTACTCTGAAATCCCAATCTGAGTGCATGGCCTTCAAAAATGGAGTTCTCTGCAATCTGGTCCTTAGGCTTCTTTTACATAGACCTGTACCTTTTTCCATTCAAATAGAATATAGCTCCTTTTATATTGTTTGTGCGCCTCCTGGTCTGATGGCTGGGCACTTATCCTTTTACTACCTCCACCCGAGTTCCATTCCCCTCCATGTCTTTTGGCTTATCTTTTGGGAATAAAATCCCACATTGGGCGCATGAAAACTTATCTAATAGTTTAAATTAGGAAGTAGGTGCGCATTTCAAGTGGCAAGAAAGCCACCTAAGCCTATGTGATAGGCGCTTTGACTTTGGGGGTGCATTTGGTGGGTGGTGCATGGCATATTTTTAGGCGCCCAATCCCTTAAATGGTGGACAGTTCAAAATAAAGCGTGGGAAGTTTAATATATGCATGGAAAGTTTTAATATAGGCGTGGAATATGAAAAGTGGTCTTATCAAGATCATATAATTTCGACCCAATTATTATAATGACATTCCAAATGAAATATGACAATAAAATACCACTTGTCGACCCTCGATAGGAAAATCGAGCGAATTCGACGAGTGGTGGCAAGCCACGTGGTGGCTTGTGGACCCACCACGTCGGCGATAATACCTTAGTCCACACGGCGGCCGGGCTCCCCTCCGTAATAAAAGTTAAGCCTCTTGTTCCCGAGCACCTTTATTTTTTTACGTTCGTCAAAGACTGGTGGTCAAAAACCAACAAACAACTCCCTTTTGCCTTTTCGCCACATGTCGCAGCGCGATTGGTCCATTATTGACCAGTTGACTAGAGTTGACTTTCCTCTTGACCAAACTTTGACCAGACATATCTAGAGCTCCCAATGTCCGTTTGTCGCGTTCTCATAGTCGTTGGAAATATCTCGAGATGATCTTCTACACTGAAACCATTTAGGGATGTTTAGGGAATGTTTTCAAAAATGATCCCCTGATCACACCTCCCCACTGAGAAAGGCTTTTTGTCCACAAAAAGCTGTGTATCAACCCACAAAAACATGCTATCTCTTCCTGCATTGCACAAACACATACAAGAACCCAAAATAACATTATAGGTTAAATAAATGCAAATAGTTGATTAGCTAGTCACATAACCGATCAGATAATAACACCCAATTAAGCTAGTGTTCAACTGAAACGCTGTAACCCTGTCAACTCTACGCACAACTGTGAACTGTCATACCCCACTGTAATGCCATCACAAATAACTGACCAGATAATAACACCCAATTAAGCTAGTGTTCAACTGTCACTTTGTGATACGGCCGATTACCAAAATTACAATTCCATAACACGGATCGATGTCTGAGACATCTAAACTTCCCACAATTAGGCTAGTGCCCACTGCCCATCTGAAACTGTAACCACTGCAAGTATTCACTATCAGAATATAATAGACTATCAATGCCCAAAAATAGCTATAGTCAATAACTGAATCAACATGAATATGCCAAAACACTGTATTGCCATCACAAATAATAAGTCAGATAATAACACCCATCTATAACAGAAGCTAGTGTTCAACTAACACTTTGTGATTATGCTTTGATTACTACTGCAAGTTTCAAATTTAGACATGCTACTGATGCCTATCCCTGCATAGTGTTTTCAACAATGGAACTACCAACCAATATGAGAAAACAAAACATGAGTATGATGAACCTATCACTCAAATCTTCTCTTCATCTGTTTCCATTCATTTTCAAAGCTTAAATATCAACTTAGGAACAAATCCTTATCAATCAACAGGAATCCCTAAAATATAGCTCTGAAAAACAATTTGCTTGCCTACTATCAACAATTTACTGTAGTGCAAATATAAAGTTAAGGAGTGTTTTTCCCAACCAATCACTTGGGTTTTTCCGTTTTGGTTGTTTTACCTCCTCAGTACCACATTGAGTTTTAGTTAGGTTTAGCACTGTTGGTTTTACAATATTGTTCTTTTTAACAACTTTCCAATTTTGTTGTTTAGGAACAAACCAACAAACCTTAACATCATGACCATTCCTATTACAATGGGAACAAAATTTAACTTCCCTATTTTTAGGAATCTTACCCATTTTACCATTCTTAGAACTCTGTCTACGAGAATGATTCCCCTGTTTAGGAGAGGTAACCTTCTTGCCATTTCTCGCCGTTCCTTGGTGAGATTGGTCTTTAGCACCTGCCTTATCATTCACAAAAGGCGTTAACTTCTTAATCAAATTTTTCCTCTTCCAACAATATGCAACAAAATGATTAGTACCTTCACAAAATGTGCAAGGGAAAGCATATTTCTGCCTACCAAAGCTATATTGTTCCAACTGAAAGAGTGTATTAGAAGTTTTAGGATTTGATTTTCCCTTAGTGTTATTTTTAGTGTAAGTGGAAGGAGGTGGAATCTGATTACCTCTTTTACCTGTTTTCTTACACCTTTCATTGTTCCTCCTGATGGCGAATCCTGCAATTCTAGTGGTGTAGATCCTTGGTTGTTGGAAGCTTGTCTTCCTTCAGCTGCTTTGGAACTTTCTCCAATTTCCATTTTCCCACTAGAGTAACCCAAACCTGCAAACCGAGGCTGATCCTCTACCTATATTGGGTTAGCATCACCTTGTCCATTTTTACCAAGGCCTATTCCGTTAAATCCCATCTTAACCATTAGCTTAGACCCAATTCCCTTAGTGTGTTTTTCAAACTGACCCAAAGGAACATCTGAAACTGAATGAGAGGAAGAATTAAAATGTGAACAACTTACAGTGCATTCTTTCATAGTACCTGCATCTGATTTGGAAGGCATTTCCTTCTTGTGTTCACCTTGTTGCATCTTTTCCAAGAGGGCATCCTTGGTTCGTATTTCTTCCTGCAACTCTTTCACAAAGCCCATCAACTTCTTGCTCTCTTCAAGCATCTTGTTGACATACTCCTCTTTCTTGGTTATAGAGGATTGTGGCTCAGATTTTAACCGCACGATTTCCTCTTCTAAGGAATAAAAATTAGCTCTCAAGAAAGAGTTTTCTTCTTGGAGTTGGTGGTTTATGGCTTCAAGCTCATCCAGTTGCTCTTGTTTGGATGACTTGCCCATGATTCCCGGTTCCTGCAAACACAACCTGTACTTCCCAAAACGCACACTGCAAAAGAAGATTAACAAGCCCCAAAATGTCTGCACACTGAAAACTGAAATCAATACTGAAACTGAAGCCAAATTTTCAAACACAATTAGAAGCTAATCCGGCAATCTAACTGCTCTGATACCAAACTTGATCTGAAAACGTGATGTGTATTTTTATCACTTTATAAGTTTCCAAAGATCGTGATTTTCTTAACCAATTTTAAGTATTCTTGAATCCAAAAATTGATTAAATTCTGATTATTTTTCATCCATAGAAGTGCGGAAAACTTGTATAGCAAATAAATAATCAAAAAAACTGAAAAGACTCAGATAACAAAAGAGATTGTTTACGGGGTTCGGAATTCCTACGTCCCCGGGTTCAGATTGAACCGATCCATTAATAATATTGAAATGCAAGTACAATAACTCTTACAAACAATCAATAATGAATCACAACCTACAAATGAGCTGATCAATGTCCCAAGAACTCTGAAAAATAGCAGAAACTGTCCCAAGAACGATCCGTGGCTCCTATAGTGTTTTCACAATGTGATCTCCCTACAACTGTGTTAGAAAAACACCTACAAATGGATATTTAAAAACAATATATGAAAAAAAATCATATTTCTGAGATCAGATCTGAATTCTGAACAATTTTCATGTTTACACCAAGTCACAATTCGGACTAGAAGTGCATTGAAATTCGTGTTTTCCAACTGGCTGTCTTGAAGATCCCTGTCAAAATCTGCATTCAAAGCTTCCAAAAACAGGTTTAAAATCATCAAAAAAGATCAAACCTTACATCTTTGGAATTTTCTCAGAATTCTCTACATTTCATCTTTTACTCCAAAATTCCAATCTGAGTGCACGGCCTTCAAAATGGCGTTCTCTGCGTAACTGTCGTTAGGCTTCTTTTACATAGACTGTACCTTTTTCCATTCAAATAGAATATAGCTCCTTTTATATTGTTTGTGCGCCTCCTGGTCTGATGGCTGGGCGCTTATCCTTTTACTACCTCCACCTGAGTTCCATTCCCCTCCATGTCTTTTGGCTTATATTTTGGGAATAAAATCCCACATTGGGCGCATGAAAACTTATCTAATAGTTTAAATTAGGAAGTAGGTGCGCATTTCAAGTGGCAAGAAAGCCACCTAAGCCTATGTGATAGGCGCTTTGACTTTGGGGGCGCATTTGGTGGGTGGTGCATGGCATATTTTTAGGCACCCCATCCCTTAAATGGTGGACAGTTCAAAATAAAGCATGGGAAGTTTAATATATGCATGGAAAGTTTTAATATAGGCGTGGAATATGAAAAGTGGTCTTATCAAGATCATATAATTTCGACCCAATTATTATAATGACATTCCAAATGAAATATGACAATAAAATACCACTTGTTGACCCTCGATAGGCAAATCGAGCAAATTCGACAGTGGTGGCAAAGCCACGTGGTGGCTTGTGGACCCACCACGTCGGCAATAATACCTTAGTCCACACAGCGGTTGGGCTCCCCTCCGTAATAAAAGTTGAGCCTCTTGTTCCCGAGCACCTTTATTTTTTACGCTCGTCGAAGACCGGTGGTCGAAAACCAACAAACAACTCCCTTTTGCCTTTTCGCCACGTGTCGCAGTGCGATTGGTCCATTATTGACCAGTTGACTAGAGTTGACTTTTCGTTGACCGAACTTTGACCGGACATATCTAGAGCTCCCGATGTCCGTTTGTCGCGTTCTCACAGTCGTTGGAAAGCTCTCGAGATGATCTTCTGCACTGAAACCATTTAGGGATGTTTAGGGAATGTTTTCAAAAATGATCCCCTGATCAGAAAGTTGGATAAATAAATGCCACTTTAAAGGTTTCTATCCTCTATATATGATTCCTCTTCTTGGCTTATCATGGTGTGGGAAGCCTCAAAACCTGAGAACACTTGTTTTGTTATATTTTCCTTGGAAAGGGGTTTAGATAATGCCTTCATATTAGACCCATACTTCGTCCACATAATCGATGGGACTAGTCAAGATACATGTATCCTCTTATCTTAGCTATGAAACCATGGGAGAGAAATAGTCTGAATACTGGAAAAATTTAAATTACTATTGTATCTTGTGGAACGGTTATGTTCAAGCAGGAATAAAGATGCAACAAGATCCCATTGATACCTCCTATGGTTTGGAATAATTTTTCCATCTAGTTGCATGACTCCCTTCTTTAAGGGCTCATATTTAATTCTCAAGGTGTCTGTAATTACTTTGGTCATGACCGTAGTGCTTACGCTAGAGTCTATTATGGAGTTATGAAATAATTTCCTACCTATGATAAGAGTCATGAAAAATGGGCTAGGCCTTGGTTTACTTCTCCTTTCTAATTTAACAAAGACTACCTCCTCATTAGGGCCCAAATCATTTTTACTTGTCCCTTTCCTTTGCTATATCGAATTTGGGTCGTCATTTGATATAATTGCTTCTTGGAGAAACTCCTTTTCTCTAGAATGCCCAAAATATCCCACAAAGATTCATTAGATGGAACTTTCTTGAGTTGTTGGACCACATTAATTGTTCGAGCAATGATGTCTTGGATAATGACTAGTGTTTTATTCCTTCAACTATATGATGGAGGGAATCTTGATTCTGTATGGTCCTTGGGATTTCTGTACAACCATCGGTGGTGAGATTGTGATGGGTGGAGGCTCTTTTTGCATCTTTCTAGTCGTACTTAGGATAGGAGTGGTCATCTCTATCATCCTTTTTTTGAAGTGAGTGTTGTAATTAAATTGAATTGGGTTGGAAGTAGCTACCTCATTTGTAAATATGAATTCCTCTCCTTCTACCTAGGAGAAAATTGTGTGTTGTGGTGTGATCTCCACTTCCTACTCTAGGGACATCCCTTGAATCTGTGCAAAAAAGTCCATGTTTTGGACTCCCACAAACCAATAAAGTCCCGATGCATTTATGTCATAGCCATCCATTTCTCTTTGTTCAGCTACCTTTTTCTATAAACTACCTTGGGGATAGTCTCTTGGCATGTGAGGAATATTACAAGGGAAACACCATGTGTTGGGATATTCTACCAAATGTTTTTTCTTGGGTACCATTTCCCTTCCACTATTGGGTGGGATTGTCTTAAATGGTGTTGGTACTAGGAGGAGTTGGTTATATGACTGCGTGGATGACATCCTCTCGGGTATTATGATGTTGTGAAGTATAGGTAGGTCTACCCCCGATAGATTTGATGATTTTGTCTCGCTTAAGCGTTCTGATTCCTCTTAAGATTTACTATCTCATTAGAGAAGTTCCTAAGGATATTTTTGACTTCCTCCATCTCAGGAGAAGAATATGATGATGTTGTAGTGGGAATAGGCATTGGATGAGAGGATGGGTAATTATATAGGGACATAGGGGCTTGGGTAAAGCTTGGGACTGTGCTTGTGGAAGAGGAGTTATTTCAGGGGTATATTGGAAAACAAGCTCTTGGGGCAAGCTTATCGGCATCTATTAAATTGTTCTCGGATTTGATCACAATATCATTAGCTTGTGGTAAATATTCCCCCCTAACAATTTAATCATCACAAAAATATCTGAATTCAGATCTTTTAAATAAAAAACAATAGCCATACCTGAAGGTGGCCTTGCTAGAATAGGAATCCTTTGCCATGTTTTGTGAAATCTAGTTTTAAAATCGGTCATAAGATCTTGTAGACCCTTATTGATTTTGATAAGTTGTTGTAGGAGTGAGGATCTATCCCTTTCTCATTGAATCTTGCTACCAAGACATTTCCTAGTTGTTCCCAAGTACCGATAGAATTAAGGGTTAGGGACCGGTTCTAATCGAGCCTTCCCTTAAGGGAAGTAACTAGTAACCGTAAGTCAAACGTCATGTTCCCGATATAATGTACTTTGTGCATATATTTGCTACATCCTGGAGGTGTTCCTCAAAATTTTTGAAGTCTTCTCCACTAAAATTGGGTAGTGTTTTTAGCATGTTATCCGAATAGGAATCCACATTTTCGGGGTGTTAGTAAAATTAGCAGACTCCTTGATTCCATTAAACAATTTGTCTCAGAAGTTGATCTTGGAGGTGGGCCATAAAGATAGTTTTGAGGATTCTAGTTGATTGAAAGAGGGGCCTACCTAGTTGAGGTGTTGAGAGAGTCTGGTTTGGAGGATACAAATACCTTTGAATCAGATACCTCTTATATTGCATGATGGTGATAATTGTATATTGCATGACGCACCTTCTTTTCTTGTTCTCACTCTTGTTCGTATTCATCTTATAAAATAGATAGGACCAAACTTAATACTACTGAAATCAATAGATTTTGACAATGGAGTCTTCGATGTGTATTTGTTCATCCCACTAGGTGTGCCAGGAAAACTATTTATGATTATCTTTTTTTATGAACCATCAAATTCATGGGATACATTAGGGAAGTAGGACATGCTCCCTAAGATAACCTCCATATTTTAAAGAAGTTTGCTCTTCTCTATGGTATAAGGTAAGGGTGAGAGGAAAAAGGAAACAAAGTACAAAAATAACAAAGGAAATGTGTTGAAATTGATCTTAAAATACAGAGAGATGGATTATGAGAAATTGTTTAAAATAGCTGAAGAACATTTAGCATGATTTATTGTTTTTTGAATTATATTGAATTATAAAAGGCTAGAAAGTGTAAAACATACATGTAGATGATAGATTCATATAGAAAACCCAAGGGAATATATCATGATATATCTTCAAAATTAATTTAAAAACTACCAGCAATAAAGGATGAAAGACATAGATTATCGAAAGATAAAATGCATGGAACAAGAACTCTTTATTCATAGAGAAATTAATACATGATGTCGATACGACACAAATTAAAAATTTATTCTACAACAGAGCCTTGTTAAGGCTAGAAAATACAATAACTAAGCCTAGAATCCCTTTTGTAGTTCCGGTGTTTTTTTTCCTATTTATGGATAAGAACATTCCTTCATAGATCCCCTTGGCTCTCGCTTTAATGTCTAAAATCAGATCTTCTACCGATAACATTCAATTTCCTTACAAAATATTTCATTTTTGGGCAAGATCTCAACTGCCTATCGGTGATATTTACAATCACCTTTAATTCATCCAACTTGCACTCCTTTGGTTGGTGATGATTCTTCTCTGCTACATGGAGGTCGTGTGCTTGTTTGAGGAATTTCTTGGGGATTTGTCCTCAAAATTGTGCCTAAGTGACATGTGGAGGGTGCACACTTGTTTGAGAAGGCTCCTTCTTTCTCTTTATTTGAAATTGTGCTCAGGTGACACATGGAGACCCTATGCATTTTTACTATATCCTTGACTTTTCAACCAGCCTAGGTAACTTTATCAAGCTTGAGACATGTGGGTGATGCAACACAAGTTTGAGAACATTCCTTTCTCTACTTCATGCCCCGAGTGTGCCAAAGGGACACATGGAAATCTTCCACATTCAACTTCATACTTAGTTGAATTTAGGCTCAAATGAACAAAAAGAACTAGGGTCGGGAAAAAAATATTGTGGTTGGCAAAATAATCTCGTATAAAAGAACTTTACACTTCCCTTAACCATTTATATGCTTTTTCATGCTTTCCTTTATCTCTTTCATATATTTTCCCTAAGTTTTTGGCCTTAAGTTACGGAAATGTCATGGCGGTAGCACAACCACCTCGGAGTTTATGCAACTTCTAGTCTTCCCTCAACGGTGGTTTCACAACCGCCCCAACGATTCTTGCAACCGCCCCTACATAAATCGAAGGTTGCATGTAGTTTTTTCAAAACCTCTTTTGGTGTGTTCAGACACATTTCATTTATTCAAATATAACTTTAATGCATGTTTCTTGTTCAAAATTACTATTCTTAGGATTGTTGGATACATACCAACTTCCTCTTCTTTCCCTGATGACTAATTGAAGTTAACTCCCCTTTCTTGTTGTGATGTGGCATCCTTTGGCTACCAAATGGCTTAGACCATTTCCCCACAATTTTTCTATAAGATCCAAGATTCTATTTGAAGCATTGGTTGGATATTTTTGTTGTGATTTGTATTGTTATGTTGTCATGATCTTGCTAGAAATTACACAACCAAACATTATTCTCTTGTGTTGTTCTTCTTCTACTTGCATTGCTACCAAATTTTTAGTAAGCCACCATTACTCTAGCACCTTCTTCCTTGCTTCTTCTGTATTACCAGCACAACTCCCTAGAATCATGTGAACATTGAAGTTGGAAAATAAACTGAGGGGACATAAGAGTAAACCACAACCGGCTTTTCCATAGTACTGCAAATTCTAGGTTGGGGATGTACTTGGATTTCTTGAAGCTTTCTTGAATTCTTTATTTAATTTTTATGCACATTATTGACTAGAGTAGCAAACCATTTTAATTTAAATTGTTACAATAGTTAGATCATTACTATAGCTTCTATTTCTTTTGTAAAGCTTCTAGTGATAGATAACTTCCCTGCCTATCCCTGTGGGTTTGCAAGGGAAGATTTTATGGAGGAAATCTTCTACATTTTTTTAGGCAATTACAATCCATCTCAAGTAGTAGTCTCCATAAAATCCTTCTTTAATTCTACTTGGGAAGCTTCAGGAAAGAAGGATTTTGAGAAGCTTTGATTTCTTCCCATACCTCTAAGGAAGAATAGAGGATTCACATCCACAATTACATTTTGGAAAATATTTTTTAATTATGTAGTTTATATTTATTTCTCGCATATAGATAATCACATCTATTTATTTATTTGTTTAGGTTCAGTTAATTAAATTATACAAGAAATTTTTTCATTTCTTCCGTTATTTTCCAAAAAAATTTAAAATCCAAAAATATTAGTTTAATTTAATTATATTGTTATTTACTCGCTTCATTTCCTTATTAAATTGAAAAAGAACAAAAACATAGATTATATTTCCTTTATTTAATTAGTTTTCTTTCTTGCATTAGATTAATTAAATACATACTTCACATGACCATTTCAGGCCCTAGAGAACCTAGAGATTACATTTTTGAGCTCATAGTGCCACAACCAAACCAACATGAAACATTATTGGATGTTTACCAAGGCCTTTGGATTCACATTTTCCGAACCACCTCGAGCTACCTACTACCACAACACGGTTAAAGGATTTAAACTCCAAAGATGATAGAGATTACGAATTTGGGGAAAATAATCCTAGATATAGGTTTCCTTGATTACTTGTTGATCGGTTCCACCCATTTGTTATATCTATTTGTCTCACATGACCATCTAGGGTCCCTAACATCTAACAGAAGAAGTATATGATCCCCAGTCTTACACCAAATGCAACTTACATAGAGATAAACATTAATACGGGCCTTTAGATTATGATCTTTAGATATTTACCACTTCCACCTACCACCATCACACATCATTAACGAAGAATCCAAAAATTCTACAACTTTTGGCGAATTAGCCTTGGCGGAGTTAGTGCCCATAATCAATCATTTTTTCTATTCATTTGTTTTCTCTAGCATTTCCATGACCTCTTCTCGGACTTTTATACGATACAAATGAAGGGTAATTTCCATGAATTCCAAAACCAAAGTTGGGATATTTTTCACACACAGACATTGATAAACTCTTACGTGTGTGTATCCTTCTTGACAATACCATCACACTCATTCAGGTTAGAGAGGATTTTATTTCCCTAGACGAGTATATTCCTTTAATGCCCATAGAGGATATTAGATTTTCATGATCTTCCTTTATCCACATTTATCATATCTCATCTTACATAAAATCCACATATCCATCTATCCATTTCTCTTTGGTTGTCCCGACATGAGATCGGGAGGTCAAGTATGCTGAAGGTTGCGTGTTGCTTTTCAATCCTACAAAATGGTGAACCCAATGTGAAGGACTATTTCCTTTTCATTTCCATTATCCTACCTTATTGCATCCATCCTTCTCCTCTCCCATTATTATTCACATATTCATATATCCCCGAATATTTTAGGTTAGGATTATAACAAACCCATTCTATATCTTGAGGCTTATTGCGCTTGAGATGGGTATACAACAGTCATCATCATTATCGGTTTGGGATGGAAATTAATCTTCTAAATTACCTTCACCTTACACTTCTCCTCCTTAAGGTTCCAAAAATGGTTTATCTGTTAAGATTAAGGAGATTGATCATCTAGATTTTTCCAACTCGAACAATATGACATTCACTGGAGAGTAAGGCTTCTATCCTCAGGTCTTGTCAAGGCCCCAAGTTAGCATAAATTTAGATACTTTATCTTCCTCAGTATCATCTAATAATGAATCATAACACACTTCACTCAAATTTAGGAGTGTTTTAATTCCATGGACTAATCCTTGGATATGATACAAGAGTATATTGATGCTCTACTTCAAAACAACATTGCTACCCATCCCTCTATAACGGAAAATATACGCAAAGAGGGGTGGCATCCCAGAGAAAAATTTATAGAAGTATATCACGTACTTATACCTCTAAACTAGAATCAAAATACACCTAAAAATGTGACACCATCTTCGAGTGATGTGATAAACACATTCGTAGATAGAGTTAGGGAATTGGAGCTTACCCATTCATCTCGTGTTTCATCTCTTGTTAGGCAAGGCAAGGTCCCTTACCATGGTCAAAATCTTGGTTATGTTCCTACTATGCCATCACCTCCTCCATTTTACATGGGCATTCCTAGCCCCAAAGATATCCTCACTAGATCGGGAACATTAGGTATGCCCCCTCACACCTTGTATGGATACCCTCAACAGGAACTAGCTGGAAGTGTGTTCTTGAATGCCATCCCAACTTGAAATGTTACATTCCCTAGTTTTTTTCCTACCACTCCGTGCGAATAATTCTCCCTATATTTACATATGTATTCCAAATCACCATAAGGGGACATGTTTTATTTTCCTGGATCATATGCTTAGCCTCGGGGATGCCTTACACCTCTACGAATGTTTATGTTGTGCCATATCAGCCTCCTCTACCTCCCCATCAAGGGTCTTCCATGGTAGATTCCTATGCATTAGGAACATATGCTAAATATATTAAGAATCCCCTTGAATTTACTATACAAAGTGTAATGCTTCCATGAACACTTCCTAACTTTCTAGAGTTCAAAGGGGAGGGATACCCAAATGCACATATTAAATCATATACAACTTCCATCAGAGAGTTAATACCATGGGATGTGGTTGTAGCTAAAATATTCCCCAATAACCTAGTGGGGATCACTCTTAATTAGTACTACAGGATACCAGAAGCCTTGATCCATTCATTCAAGTAGCTCATTTTTGAGTTTATAAAGGATTTTTATATGAACAAACTCTTGTGAATAAAATTCAAAGAATTCCTTCATATCAAGAAATATCATAATGATTATGTCACCCATATAATTCAAAGTTGGTGGTAAGTCCTCTAGTCCTCCTCTAGTGCTCCAAACATGGACCAAACGAAGATTTGTGACTTGTTCCTTCATTCTCTTAACCGTGAAACCAAGGAAGAAGTCCAAAATTTTCCTCTTAAGAGCTACGAGGAAGTCTTAGAGAGAGCTTTCCATATTGACCAAGCGATATTGACAAAGGTGCTTGAAAGACCTATGGCTCAAATGGAAGACCGGTAACTCACCCTAAGAATGGAAATCTTAACCCCCATAAAACCAACAAGGGAACCACCATTGGAAAAAATGATCACGAAGCATCCAATTTGTCAAACCCATTTGTAGATCCTCCTTTAGATGGTCGGAATTAGACCAAAATGATAGGTTTGGTTGAGTTGGAGACTGAACCTAAGGTTAACACAGCGACTCATACCTAATTATTCCTCAAAACCTCTTCCAATTTACCCCTCAATGTTAGATGATACATCAATGACTCCAAAACCAATGTGGACCTAAGATCTAATTACAGATTTGACCAAGACCTTTTCTCACATTTCCTTTTGGACCTAGTTAAGAACTCACTCAAGTATCGAGTAGTTGAATTATAAATGTTAGGCATTGGCTATTTAATTCACACTACCCCCTTCAAAGGCCCAGGTTAATCACATAGACTTTGATGTCTATCCTCTAGGGAAGCTTGAAAGAGATGTTGATTTCGTATATGATATTAGCAAGATGTCAACCGACACTTGATTTGGCATGAAGAGGTGATCTTGTGTTGTACCTCTAGGTTTGGATTTATAACAACTATGTCAAGTGTGTAATGATAGATGACAGAGCAGCCATCAACATAGTTCCTTTCTCATTTCTTCAAAATCTAGGCTTTGGGGAAACTAATTTCTCTTCAACCTGAAACACGCTAAGAGGCTACGACAGTCTCAAAGTAACATCCATTGGGACAATAGTGCTTCCAATTACCCTCATAACAAATATGGTGTTAACTAAGTTTTATATTATAGATTGGGAAACCAAGTATAATATGATTCTTGGTCAACCATGGATCCATTGAATGAAAACAATTCCTTCCACACTCTTATAGGAAGTTGGGTTCCTACATCCGGGGAAATTTTTCATTACTTGGTGTGACCCAAATCCTTTTGACATTCATATAGCCAACCTAAAGAAGAAACATGGGATTCATACTAATTTTTGAGCTCCTAGCTAACTAGTTTAGAAATCCCAAAGACTCAAATCCCAAGACTCAATTGTTCCAACAAATGAGTTAGAAAATCCTAAGTCAATTGAAGGGGTTGATTCTAGTGAAATCAACGTTGTTGTAGTAAAAACTGTCTCGAAAAAAACTATAGCAGAAATTTTTAAGCTTTTTGAGAAAAATTTCCTATCATCTTCTCGTTTGATTCCCTAGGAATTGGACATGCCATTGGGATTGGTTCTCTCTTGTCTAGTGTTTTTAATGAGATCTATATGGTTGAGGTCTCAAAAGTTAAAGAGGAAGATATTACAAATGATCAAACATCTATCATCCCCAATAGTTGTTGGAGCCTCAATTATGAAGGTGGAAAATACCACTTTGACACTAAGGCAGGCGATATCCTTACTTATCTAGAAAGAAGGATCATGCCTTTTTCCTTTAGGTTAAACTTCAAATGTATGAATAATGCTTCCAAATATGAGGCTCTCATCCTCTATCTCATTGTATCCAAGAGGATGGGAATTAACAATATTAAAGTGTTATGTGATTCCCAACTCGTGGTTAATCAAGTATTGGAGGTTTACAAGACCGAGCGAGCACCTACAACTCTACAATACCACTATCCTTGAGATTAGCAAGGGATTTGACTGAATTTCTATTGAATCCATACCTAGAGAAGAGAACCACTTTTCTGACTCAATGGCTACTTACTTATTCCTCTTCCTTCTATCTAAGAAAAGACTTGAAAGAAACATATTTTATGGTCTCGTCCGATCTCAACCCCTAGTGAGAAAAGTGCCAACCAACGTGATTCTGGCATATGTTGGAACTGAGAATGAGTCTTCCACTATGTAATTTGTGGAGAATGATGAGGTTATCCTAGGATTCCTCAATGCATACACTGATCTTCATCCCACACACCATAAGAGATGTTTTCTCTTAAACCAAACCCTTCCTCATACTTTGAAGATCTCACAATGTGTTCTTGGGAAGTATAAGAAGAAGATTTATAACTACCTCCATCCACGCTCTAATTTGTATAGGGTAGCACCTCTTTGATTGAAGGGACTATAGATATTAATATAGGGATGGAGGAGGAACCAAATATCTTGAAACTTGGTTCTTCTCTTACTCTAGACGAGATAGAAGAACATACAAAGGTTCTTAAAGAACACTCAAAATCCTTCAATTTCAGTTACAAGGAGATGACAAGAATTTCTCCCCATGTTGTAGTACATAACCTAGTAACCAAGCCAAACGCTAAGCCCATAAAGAAAAAATACCAAGATCTATGAAGCCAAAATTAGTTTTGATGGTCAAAGAGGAGGTTATGAAGGTCCTACAAGTAAGATTTTTTAAATCGTTAGACTACTCAATGTGGGTTTCAAAAATAGTCCCTATTTTAAAAAAGAATAGGAAAATTCACATATGCATTTATTTTAGGGACATAAAAAGGCGTGTCCTAAAGATGATTTCATGTTACCTTCCATTGATGTTATCATAGATGCAACATCTGGATATGAGTTGTTTTCACTTATGGATGGTTTTTCAGGTTATAACCAAATTAGGATCTCTGAGGAGGATCAAGAAAAGAAAAATTTTACCACTCCTTGGGAACCTTTTGTTATGCATTTATGCCATATGGCTTTAAAATTGTCGAGCTACCTATCAATGAGAAATGACCTACATATTCCATGATCTTATTCATAAGATTATGGAATATTATGTTGATGATCTTATAGCTAAGGCAAAGAAGCATTGCAATCACCCCAGGTGCTTCACATGATCCTCTCTCATCTCATTGAATACAAGGTAATGTTAAATCTAGAAAAATGCATGTTTGAAGTGATGAGAGGAAGTTTCTAGGATACAATTTCTCTTCACAAGGGATCAATGTAGATCCAAAAAGATTCGAGAGTCCTATAAATAACCCCACCCTCAAATGAGTTAGGCATCGGGTCCTTTCTCGGTAAGCTTGGAGAAATTTGTAGGTTCGTTCCCGATTTAACCTATGTCATTCATCCAATTAACAATTTGTTAAAGAAACAGTGTAGTAAAGAGTGGACTTCTGAATGTCACAAAGCGTTTGAGTCAGTCAAACATTTTCTCATGTCTCCACCTATAATCATGTCATCCAAAGGTTACTATCCATTGATCTTGTACTCTCATGCCACTGAGGTCTAGCTAGCTTGTATGTTTACACAAGAGGATGATGATAATCGTGAATGTGCTATTTATTTTATTATTTGAAATCTTCTTGATTATGAAACATGTTATACAAAAGTAGAGAAATAATGCATGACAATTGTATTTGTGACAAAAAGGTTAAGGCATTTCATGATTAACCAAAAAACATGAGTGTTTGTCAAGTCGACCAACTATGAACTTTCTTAACTCAAGTTGCTTTATCTAAAATTGTTGGACCTTTTCTCACATTAATGGGTGAATTCGAACTCACCTTCATTAATCAGAAATTTGTCAAAGGAAAATTTATTTCTGATTGGTTGGTAGACAACCCAATAAAACGTGGAGACCTAGTAGACCTATACTTCCCTTACGAGTGTGCATTTTATGTAGAAGAAAATCCACCTATTTTGTCGTATCCATGGTATTCTGATATTATCAATCACATTATGGACCATACATATCCTGAAGGAGCAACCTCATATAAAAGGCGGAGGCTACGCATCATAGCTACCAAGTATATAATTATATAAGAATTTCTCTATCGTAAAGCCTTTTGTGGAATTCATTTGAGGTGTGTAGATGAATAAGAATCTAAAAATATTATCTTCAAAGCCCACAATGGAGTATGTGGGGATCACTTTAGAGGGCATGCCACTACTCAGAAGATTTATTGGATGGGTTATTTCTGTCCCACCTTAGAGCATGATGTTGTGGAATATGTGTGCAGGTGTCACAAATTTCAATAATTCACACATGAGATCCACATCCATGCTCAGCTCTATAGTTGATTGTTACACCCTGTCCCTTCTCTACTTGGGGTTTGGATATAATAGGGAAGTTTTATCCCTCATCGACCGATGGCCACAACTTTATCATTATGGCCACAGAATATTTCACAAAGTGGGTCAAGGCCATACCTCTCACAACTGTACCTAGGTTTGTAATTTCCAAATTCATTACTCGAATCGGATCATCTATAGGTATGGAGTCCCAAAATTCATCATCTCGAGATAATGGAATGTCCTTTAAGAATGAATATGTACGTGAGTTTTGTTTGTAATTCAAAATCTCACATCACACAGCCTCTTTATATTACCCTTAGGCCAATGGATAGGCTAAGGCAACAAACAAAACATTGAATTCCATACTCCTTAAAATAGTTAAGGAGAACAAGTGTGACTAGCACTTAAAGTTATTTCCGGCCTTGTGGGCCTATACAATGTTAGTACAAATGCCTATGGGGGAAACCCCTTTTTCTTTAGTCTTCGGATGTGAAGTGGTCTTACCACTAGAAATCGAGCTACCTATCCCCATATATCTTTGTAAGGCATTTTAGATGAAGATGCATATCGAGAGGCACGAATTGTTCAATTAGAAACCCTCGATGAAACTTGGCTTAATGTTGACAAGTGACACAACATGTATGCTTATAGGATGGCCCATCAGTATAATAAAAAGGACTATGAGCATGAAATATGCGTTGGTGATCTAGTGCTAAGACTAGATATCCAGATTGAAAAAAATACCAGAAAGGAAAGAAGTTTAGAGTAAAGTGGTTAGGCCATATCAAGTCATAGATTACTATAATAATGACATGTATCATCTCTGTACCTTAGAAGGTGATGAATTTTTTGAATCAATAAATTCACTTCACCTTAAACTCTTTACACCTAGTTCATTTACATTTCCACATGTACATTATTGCATCCCCTCCATTTCATTTACATAATCATATTGTATTTTTGTGAAACAATAAACTTACTTTTCAAGCAACTTTCAAAAATTTCTAAGAATTAGCAAAACATTCAATCATACTTCTTCAACTATTCACTATATCATCTCTATATTATTCAATATTTTATCATCATTCTAGATGTATTTTTGACATTGGTCCTACCAAGTCTTACATACTTATTTCTATTCATAATTGCTTCGGCTTAGTTGTTTTTTCCCACATTCTATACTACAAGCTTCTTGGTGTCACATCTTTCCTTTAAAATATCTCTTTTGACAAATAAATCTAAAACATTTCACTTGGATTGCATGTTTTCCTACTTTGACCTTTGGTGGTTAGCCCTCACATTCTATTGGATACGTGGGGTCAAGGCTAGGGGAAATTTTTCCCTCCCAAAAGCACAATTCAAAGTTTAAAGGTCAAATCAATTAAAAAAAAGATAAATAAACAACAAATGCAAAAACAATTTCATTTTGCAAATAAAACTACACTTCTTTTCCTCACCAATATTCGGTGATGAGCCCAAGATTATTACTAGTTGCATGAGGCCGTGCAAGGGCTAAGTGCCCTTACTCACCTATGCCTTTTCCTTAGTGATAAGCCCATGCTTCTTACTAGTTGCATGGGGCAAGACATAGGGGGTCCTTTCAAATAAGTTGTAAACAAATCAATAAGTAAAAAGTGCTTTGATTTATTTTTAATCATCACAAAATGAATTATATTCATAATTTATAAGAGAGTTAATCCATAAAACTATATTTTTTCAATCAAGAGGCCATCTACGGGTCTAAGTCTAGTTAAACTTACAAGAAAACTGCATTCTAAATTGGATAGTTAGCCTTTCCTAGAGTTGAGTTGTAGTGTCCTAATTGGGTCTTTATCAAAACCTTATCTTCATATCATTACTTTCATTCATCAAATTCATGCAACTCACATCCTTCTTGAACTCTCGGTGTTGAGCCCTCGTATCTTATTGGTTGCATGGAGTTAAGAATGGAGTGGGTTCATTTTATCATTATATCATTTTCATCAAGTTTTCCAATAAAGCAGAAATACCAAATATTGCTTGAAAACCAAAGTTTTAAAGTTTGCAATTTGTCCTCATAAGCATTACAATATCAAAAGAAAAAAAGAAAAAAATAGATCATTCTGTTACACATTTGCATCATCATCATCCATACATGCATTCATAAAATCATATAAAAATCATCGGAATCTACACATCTAAGAGTACACAGATGAAACTAGTCATAAACAAGTCAACTCTTACATAAGATATCCAAGCCAAAAAGAATTACATATGTATATATCTATAAATAATAAATTTTGTATACAATTTTGTCACACTCTTAATGTGTTCAAAATGCTCACAATGAGCACAAAATCCAAAAAAACAATATATGTGTCCAAAAGTATAACAAAGCAATAAGGCCCATAGTCTATCCCTCTCTATGGGATCCAGAGGAAGACACTTGACCATGGCTCCTATTACAACTCTTATGGTGGGACTAAGAGCCTCCATGCCTAGATATATGAGAGTGACCATGAGATTTTGAACTGGGTTATCTTCCGGTGGTGCCCTCACTACGGGAATTCTCTCACTACTACCTCCTCTTAGCCATACGATATCCAACAAGCTCATCCCTCATCTTGGTCACCTCTCCTACTACAATCCACATTGGAGAAAATACATTAGTATTTCGCCCCACTATGATCATCTTCACTAAGTCCACAAGTAACTAATCTTGTGTTATTCCCATGGGGTGTGTAAAACTATCAAGAAGGATGCCCTAAATAAGGTCTCACCCCACCGTCGGAAGTGGCTAGAAAACAAGAGAAAACAATGACAAGTTAGAAAACTCTAGAAAAACAAAAATATCTTTGTATGAACAATGTGTAATTCGCTAACACTTTTAGTCTAAATAGTTGAATTAAAAGAGTAATATATACTTACTCGGACCTCTTGACCACCACCACATTGTCCGAAAACTAACTCCTCATTCCCTCCTCCTATAGAAGGGAGAGTATTCTCTATCTATAAAGTCTCCTCTTTGGCCGCATATTTGGCCCTTGCCACTATGGAAGCCTCTCCAATGGTTTTCCACTTTGTATCTGTGTCCTCCTAATCACCACCCTCCTACTCACCCTCCTCCTCCTCTCCACTATTCTTAAGAGTGGATTCGATCTAGAGAACCACCCTAGCCTAGCTAGATATGGGTCAACTTGTTGTGTTCCAATTAGGAACCCAGTGTAACAATGGTCCATGGGATCTAGCCCTTCTAGGTAGATATAGCCTCTCTAATCCCTTTGTACACAAATGGAACTACTAGGAGGGTTTCAATATAGGTAATCCCAAACTATCGGAGCACCCTCTCGAATTGGATGGGTCTCCACTTGGCTAGTCTTGTCCTTTAGCGGTGTGGTGGTGTTGTATTCTACCACAATAACAACATCCTCACCCCATAGGCTGGTCATATCCACATACGATCATGCGGTCATGTCATCTATGGTAAGTGTAGTAGAGGCTGATGATGCCCCTATAGAGGGCCCATGACTATCCATCTAACTACTCTAACCAATCATCGGTCATCGGTGTTCCATATGTATCCTCCATATCCTCGGCTCTGTGTAAAATATCTCTCTCTACCTGAGAAAGACTAGCTAAAATCTTAGGAAGCCAGTCACACTCCCTAGCCCTGTTGCATCTAGTATACAAGAACTGAATTCACCAAAACATGAAAAATAGCAAGTTAGAAACATTTTAAATAGAATAAGCTCATCAAAAACATCATAAAAAACAAAAAAAACCAAAAAATCTTTGTACTTAGTCCAAATAAGTGTCTCCTTGACAATTACATAATCACCCCTTTATGTAGAACATTAGTTGTGTAATCATTTGTGGTGGTTGCACAACCGCCCCTCTCCAAAAAGTGATGGTTTTGTAACCATTGCCTCAGCATGCATAGCAACGGTTCCTTCCAAAATGGAGGGTCGTACCCTAATATCTACAATTCTCAAAAAATGACCATTTTTACCAAAGAAAAGACAAATCTATTTAGGTGCCCTCTTATAAACATTTTGACTGTAAAATTACTAAAAATCCCCCCTAAGATATGTTTTTCACATTTATCACATTATAGGTTTAAAATGAATAAATACAAATAAATTACAGGTCTCTAAGGCACTTCTTCTCATACTGGTGGGGCCACCATCACATCATTGTGCTATTCGATACGACTATATTCTCGCATGCAAAATGGTCACGTAATCAAGGTAAAAATTCACGAAGTGGGTTTGTGAAAATGATTTCTAAAAATAGCAATTCTAGTTATATATAGTATGTTTTAACTCCATTTTGAGTGTGTGTGTTTTCAAGGCTGGAGCGTTGGTGCAGGTATATTTCTATCCCTGCGGACATGGTAATTTCTCTTTTCATTTTGGTTTTAGTATGTTTTGTTGATTTCATATCTATCTGCACTTGATTCTCATTTGTTTCTTGTAGGTAGCATGAAGCTTGGATGGTGTCACTTCGACACACGGGCATGTCAGGTATAACCTCTAACTCCCCATTTTGGGAATGCCATACTCGGACTCTACGTTCTATGCCTCTTCATGGCTAGAATGCTTCTCCAAGGGGAAATATGTACGCACCCAATTTTGCATGTGTTACATTGTCAAAAATGGTTCAAAATCCCCTATGATGATTATTATCTTTTCTAACATGTTCAAGTCCCATTTCCAACTTGCAGTATATATTTGTAGCTTAGAATGCTTCCCTTAACCATTTTTATGCTTTTCATGCTTTCCTTTATCTCTTTCATATCTTTTCCCTAAGTTTTTGGCCTTAAGTTATGAAAATGTTGTGGCGATTCTTAAGAATCAATGCGAGTCTACCATCAATGGCGATTCTTGCGCAACCACCCTCTCTGCCTGAGACTAGTAGTTATATGTGGTTTTTCCAAAACCTCTTTTGGCATATTTTAAATACATGTAATTTCTTCAAACATAACTTTAGGGCACATTTATTTTTCAAATTTTCTATTCTTAGGCTTGTTGGATACGTACCAACTTCCTCTTCTTTCCTTGATGACTAATTGTAGTTAACTCCCCCTTCTTATTGTGATGTGGCATCCTTTGGCTGCCAAATGGCTTAGACCATTTCCCCACCATTTTTCTATAAGAACCAAGATTCTTCCCAAAGCATTGGTTGGAGATTTTTATTGTGATTTGTGTTGTTCTATTGTCGTGACCTTATTAGAAACTACACAACTAAGCACTTTTCTCTTGTGTTGCTCTTCTTCTACTTGCATTTCTAATAGATTTCTAGTAAGCAATGCTCCAACACCTTCTTCCTTTCTTCTTTTATATTACCAACACAACTCCTTAGACTCATGTGAACATTGAAGTTGGAAAATAAACTAAGGGGACACAAGAGTAAACCACAACCAGATTTTCCACAATACTACAAATTCTAGGTTGGGGATGTACTTGGATTTCTTGAAGCTTTCTTGAATTATTTATTTAATCTATATGCACATTATTGACTAGAGTAGAAAACCATTTTAATTTAAATCATTGCAATAGTTAGATCATTATTATAGCTTCCATTTCTTTTGTAAAGCTTTTGGTGATAGATAGCTTCCCACCTATCCTTGTGGGTTTGCAAGGGAAGATTTTATAGAGGAAATATTATGCATTTTTTTAGGCAATTACAATCCATTTCAAGCTATAGTCTCCATTAAATCCTTATTTACTTCTATTGGGGAAGTTGCAGGGGAAGAAAAGCTTCTAAGAAGCTTTGATTTCTTCTCGTGCCTCTAAGGCGAATAGAGGATTCACATCCACAATTACATTTTGGAAAATATTTTCTTAATTAGAATAGCTTAGATTTGTTTCTACATATATAGATAATCACATCCGGTTATTTATTTGTTTAGGTTTTGTTAATTAAATTGTAGAAGCAATTTCTTCATTTCTTCTATTATTTTCTAGAAAAGTATAAAATCCAAAAAGATTAGTTTAATTTAATTAGATTGTTATTTATTGTTGTATTTCTTTATTAAATTTAAAAAGCACAAAAACATAGATTAGATTTCTTTTATTTAATTAGTTTGTTTTCTTTCATTAGATTAATTAAGTATGCACTTTGCATGACCATTTCAGGCCCTAGAGAACCTAGAGATTACATTTTTGATCCCATAGTACCACAACCAAACCAACAATAAACATGATTAGATATTAACCAAGTCCTTGATTCACATTTTTAAACTACCTCGAGCTACCTTCTATCACAACACAGCTTATAGGCTTTAAATGCTTTGAAAACAATCGAGTTTACAAATTTTGGAAAAATTATCCCGCTATAGGTTTCCTTTATCACTGCTGGTCGGTTCCACCCATTTTTCCTAGCTATCTGTCCCACATGACCATCCAGGGGTCCCCAACAGCCAAGAAATAAGTCTGATCCCCAAGTCTCACAACTAAACGCAACTTACCTGAGAGACAGACATTGATACGGGCCTTCGGATAATGGTCTTTTGATCTTCACCACTTCCACTTTTCACCATCGCACCATTACACATCCTTAATGAAGAAGCCAACGAAGTAAAAGAATTTTGGTAGAACCATCCTGGGTGAAATTAGTGCCTATAACCCACTCATTTTTCCTATTCATCCATTTTCTCTAGAATTTCCATGACCTTCTCTGGAAATTTCTATGAGGAAAATGAAGGGAAATTCCCACAAATTCCACAACCAGTTGAGAGATTTTCACACATACAAATTGATATTATATTATGTGTATGTATCCTTCTTGACCGTACCATCAAACCCATTCAAGTTAGAGAGGCCTTTATTTCCCTAGACAAGAAGATTCCTTTATTGCTCGTAAAGGACATTAGATTTCTATGATCTTCCTTTATCCACATTTCATCTATCTCACCTTACATATATTCCACATATCCATTTATCCATTCCACATTGTCTGCTGTCTCGCACAACCTTAAGAGGTAAATTACACTGAAGGTTGTGTGTTAATTTTTAGTCGTAGAGGAACACACAAATATTTCAACATGTGCTAGACCATGGAGCGGACCTCCTATAACATACATTGGAAATTTTATAGAGGAAGCAATCAACAAAAACTAATGGAAATCTTCATTTAACAAAAGTCTTGACCTAATTTCTCAATTTCATTATGAAGAACTCTTTATTGGTAGATTTGTATCCTAATGACACCAAAACCATGTGTTCCTTCAACTAGTGTATACCTTCTAAAATCCTAGATAAGGCATACCATTTGTGATATCAACTCAAAACAATAAAGAGATCAAAATAACTTGATGACTTGATTTTTCCTTTTTCAAATTTTAAACCTTCTCAAATTCCTTGGCTGTACTTTTTGGTATGAAAGCCTCATCTCCTAAGTTCTCATCTCATTAATTGAATTCCAGGAGACATACCCGATGACCTTCATTTCTTGTTTTCTCTTGACTCTAACCGAGGGTTCTTCATGTTCTCTTGATTCTGACTAAGGTTTCTTCATGTTTGATACTTGGTTTTCTTTCATTCTTCTTGGCTTGATCATCAACTCTTGATGTCTTTCTTCAAATTTCATCATCTTCCCACACTAATATCTTATCATTTTTTCCTTTCTTAGCTCTATAACACTCTTTCTTGACCTTGTAAACATACCTCATGATATTCTTTCCATTGGTTTTATCACATCTAGATGAATTAGTCTCACTTCTAGGATGTTCCTTGATCTTCAATATCTCTTTTCCTTGACTTTTGAAGAGATGTAATCTATTTTTATTTCTAGGATACTTATATAAATGCCTTGCAAAATGTCCTTGTCCATGAAAATTTAAACACTCAACATAGTTTCTGCATCTTGAGTATTATTCTCTCAAAGTATTGACTAAATGGTTCCTCTAAAGCGGTATTTTGTAATATGAACTTTTTCTTGATAGTTGAAACACACTATATTCTCCTCATATTCAATTTTATAATCTCTTCATGGGTTCTCTCTATAAAATTTATTCATATAGTCCCTAGCTCTATGTCTAAACACATGACATGAAAAACAATATCCATTAAAGATTCTCTCATACCTGAAAGAATTGGGTTGCCTAATTGGTTTAGGAATTTTTGAATTTTTCCCCTTAGTTGTCTTCATGTTTGATTATCCACTTGAACCAACTTTGTTATCTTCACTCTTCTTTATATGTTCTTTAATGAAGCTAGTCCATTTTTGTCATCTATTGCTTTATGTTTGTCCAACATTTCATTTAGAGCCTCGAACTCTTTTTTAACTTGAATTACATCTTCAATATCTCATTTGATTCATCTAGTTCATATCTCAAGGATATCATATCTTCTTCATGTCTCAAGTAGGTGTATTCTTTGGCATGTAGAGATTTTGACACTATTTCAACCTAGGATTTCAGTTCTGTACTGATTTTGAGATGTTCTTTCTCTTTGTCTCTGAGAGATGCTAAAACCATATTCAATTGTGCCTCAAGATATTTGATTCCATCCTCATCTATTTTCTTCTTCCTCTCAATAATTTTTATCTTCTCTTCATACTCTTTCATCTTTATCTTCAATTTTTGGTTCTTTTTCCTTTAATGTTTCAATTCATCCAAGGAACTTATTAGTTTTGCTTCAAGATTTACCTCAACTTCCTCTTCATCTGAGATTTCATCCTCACTAACATACCTATCTCTTGAGTTGTTACTAGGAATTATATCAATAACCATGTTGGTATTTCAATAAGTGCTTACTCCAAGTTGTTAGACTTGTTTCAAGAGAACTAGGCTCTGATACCAATAGTTGGAAACTAAGATAGTGATAGGGTTGAGTTAGTGTCTAATAAAAAATTTACAGAACTTACATTTCCTTAATCTTGTTATGATGAACATAAGAAATCATACACTAGAAAATAACAAAATAAAACACAGAGAGATACAATATTTAATGTTGAAAACTCAAATGGGAAAAACTTATTGAAACCAAGAACTCTTCTTAGGACAAAATTGTCCTATATATGTTACATTGATTTCATGTTTGATCTTCAACTCAACCTAAAGTTATAAATCCACGGTTTGACGAAGCAGCCACTCATTCTTTGACAAGATTCAACCTATCTATAATTTTCAACTCCCAAGTTTGATTCAGCTACAACTGACCTTAAGTGAGCTTCAGCTCACAATGAGGATTCAAATCCCTAAAATTTAACCAACTACAATTGATCTTATGTAAGCTATTACTTTCAAGGAGTCTTCAACCCCTATGTGCTAAGTTTTTCACTTTGACACATTCAATAAATTTTGGTCACAGTTAGTTTGTTGTCTAATACAAATGATAATGACCTCTAAATTAGCTTACTTCTCATGTTCCACTCCTAGTTATTCTTTCATCAATCTACTGCAAGTACTCAGTGTACAAGTCTGTTAACATTCATGAGTTTTTGATATGGTTCCCGCTTTTAATTTTCTTCTCATACACTTTTCTATATGATAATCACGCATTCATCTAACCTTCTTCATATTAAAGGCACCAATCTCTACAAAATATTCATGTATCAATATTTGACAAGTTTTAGTTCATTCCCTCTGGTCTCTTGACTACACTACTTTGCTTCTCACTCTATTTGATTCTTGCAACATCCTGATTATACTAAAATGTAATATCCTAGCCTAATCTAATGCAATTTTATAGTAAATAATGAAGGAAAATAACTCAAGAAAACTAAGCACAAAAATATGAAACCCTAATGTGTAAAGATGGTTGGAAGAGTCTTAGCTTATTTGAAGATGCCACACGATTACGTCCACAATGAAGATCTGGTTGAATAGGAATGTGTAGTGCCCACATTTTTATAGCTCCAGTTATTTGTTGGTTCCTTTATTTCTAGACATATTTTGATTGAGACTCTGATGGACTTTGGACATTTTAGTATGATATTTTATCCTCATGGACATTATGGCATTTTGGGCACATAGCGCCAATTGGATTAGATTCATATACTGATATATTTCGTATGATGTGATGACACTAACAGGGTTATATGATAGACTTATCGGTTAGATGTTAGTCTCTTGTGGTTAATTTGATTGATGATATAGTGTGTTGGATTTAATGATGGTGATTTTCATGCTAACCTAAGTGTATGTCGTTACAATTTTATTTGTGGATGATTCATGGCAAACTATATGGATAATTGGATGCATTGCACTATCAATTGTAAATTATGTTCGGACATTATAAGTTTGATTGATATTGTGATGTATAGATGATGTTTATTATATTGGACAGGTGTGGTTAATGTTTGCAATGAGTGTGCAGGTGACAGGTATAGGAGAGCATGGGTTTCAGGGCAGCTACGCAATTGTGCACAAGCGGCCCAAGGGCTGAGTCCTAACCATGCTAAATGTTTGAGGCCTTAGAATAGATGTATTTAATTGGGCACCATGGGTGAACCCCTCAATTGTAATGTAATATTGTTTTGTAAAATTAATTAGGTTTAGGGTGTGTTTTATTAAGTAAACTAGCTTAGGGGTTTAATGATCTTGTCTTAAGTTAAGAGTTGGTTTTGGGAAGTGTGTGTGTTGGTAGAAGGGATTGGGGACCACATGTGAACCTTGGGTGGACCCCACACCCTCTACCCTTGTGCCCAAGCATGCCAAACCCGAAATTGGGTTATTTTGGGTAATTTTAGGGACCCCTTTTGAGTTTGGGGGTTCCCTTAGCATGAAAATGGGCCCTTGGACCCTACCTAATAGGTAGGGGGGCCTATTTCCAAGGTTTGGAGGGAGTTTCCCTCCCATTTTGTCCTCTTTAGTCACCATCCATGTAAGATGGTTGGGTTGAGTGAAATTGTTAAAAGTTGCTCCACTTTGTTTTATGTTAGTTTTTAGTATTTTGGGTGAAAAGGGATAAAAGGTGAGTTTACTCTTTCTTATTTGGTTTTTGGAATCTTTGACTCTTGAGAGGAGAGGGGGTGACACTTGTCACTTTTCCATTGGTGAGGAAACTTTTGGGTTTCTCTTTTTATTCTTCCTCATGTGGGAAGAAGGGGTCTTCTTGGTTTTTTTTTTTTGGAGCACTTGGAGAATTTTGGGAGCTTGGAAGGGAGCTTGGACAAAAGGAAAAGCTTAGAGTTTGGAAAGCATATTAGAGGTAGGGTTCTTAACCTTTTTCCTTCTTAGATTTGTTATCTTGTAGACTATGCTTGCTCAATAAAATAGTGTGTGAAATGATGTATGGTGAATGTGGTTGTTTGCTTGTTCTTGTTGTTTTCCTTGTTTTCTCTCCACCATCATTTGGATTGATGGTTTTTGGAGAATGTAGGGGAAGAGAGAGGGATTTCCCTCTCAAACCTCATGGTTGTTGGTCTAGCCATGACGGTCCCTTCTCATCCCCTCATATGGTTTGAGGTGGGAGAAAGTTTCATATGGCTTGAAACTTTCCCCATTCTTGGTGAGGAAACCCTCTTGGGTTTGAAAATCCTCCCAAGAAGGATTTCTTTAGCATAAGGAGGAATAAGGAGGATGTATGATTAGGAGGTATAAGGAGTTTTTATATATATGTATTTATTGGTGCTCCTATGGTTGGACACCTTGATTTGGGCATCCTTCTTCCTCTCTTCCCCCTTGTGAGGTTGATCTTATTCTCCTCATGTTGTGGTTTTTCATTGTATAGTAGATCTAAGTGGTTGAATGGTCTTATGTTTTCTCTTGTTGTGTGTTTAATCCCCATTACTTGTGCACATTGTGGAAGCTAGTTCCTCTCTCCCATGGGCTTGGGGGAGGCTAGCATGACTTCCAACCATGGAAAGGCATGTGATGATGCCTATTGGTTGGGTGGTAAACAAGCCATATTCTTTTGGAGTTGGAGCTCAAGTTGGAGATAGTAGAGCCTCTTGCCATCTTGGCCTTTCTCATCCTTGGAGGACATTGCCATCACTTGTAAATGAATGTGACTTGCTAAGTCTATACACTCTTGTGAACAACCATTTTGTACTTATTGTTCTTGAAAACATTGGTCACCACAAAGAAAGTTTCCATTTTGTAGTTGCAAGCATCTTGTAAAATTGTCATTTGAATTTATAATGAAACCAAGAACTTTTTATTTTCAATGCCTTCATTTGGAAAGATTTGTTGTTTAGAAATATGAAATATAGATATGCATTACATATAAAATCTGAAATTTTAGTGTGCTTGCTTGCATTTTATTTTTAAAAAATATGGCATTACGAGAATGGGAGAGTGTTGCATAGAAGCCTAAGAAAATACGGTTCTAAGTGATTTGGTTGGACTATGGTTCCTAGAAAATGGATTTGGGTTCTTGGGGTGCATTGGTCTACAATATGGAAGCCTTGGTCTATATGGGAAGTCTGAAAGAAAATTTTGTAAATTCACCAAGTGATGCAAAGCCTTCACTTATTTTCATGTGTATGTCACTAAAATTATCTAGATGACGTTGTAAACCTGTAATGGATAAATCACCTACAAAACCCCTAGTAAATCATCAAAACCCTAAAATATAAAGATGCATATGAAGGGTTCAGATTATCCCTAAATTCCAAACTAATGGACTTTCCATTTGATCATTGCACTACATCTCATAACCAATGTAGTTATAGTGCCCTAGATTACTCTTGTGTCACCACATTTTGTGAGTAGAAAGTAAGCAACTAGATCTAGAATGTAATAAATGTGTGCATGGAAATAATATATTCCCCTCCTATGAAGTGTGATGCAAATGAACTATCCTTGGTGTCTTGTGATGGAGATATATGGATACAAATGTAGTTATAAATGCCTTGATGGATACAACCTTAGGTCATGATGGCTAGTGCTTAGTGTTTGGTCCCTTATTATGATCACATAACTTTATATTTATATGATTCCTTTGCTTGCATTTTTAATTAACCTCGAAAATTCTGACTACCAAAAATATAAGATGCTCAAACGGCCAAAAAGGACCCAGAAATTGTGACCAAAGTACAAAGAGGACATGGGTTCCCGGAGGGATGAGGGTTCTTGGCAATGGTATCCTAGCTGGGCTATATAGTCCATAAAAGGTGAAAATGAAGTATGAAAAGATAGAATGGGCCATTAAAGGTGCAAGATCAAAAGTAACAATAGAAACCAACAGAGGATGGCCAAATACATGGATTGAATAGTAATCTTCTTACTTAGGAACCATGCAAATAGTAATATGTGGTCAAGACTAAATAATGACTCAAAGTGTGTGATTTTTTTTCTACACATATATCTCATATACTCTTGATTTGTAAATAATTTTGTATGTTTATACCTCTCATATGTACTTTTTATACCCTACTAACTTCATTCAATATTTTCTTATCAAAACATACACTCAGCTTCTTCAAGCTTCAACATCTGTAGTCATGATAAAGAATCACACCTTTGTTAATAACACAACTTATAATACTCACTCTACCACATGATATTAGATATCTTAAAGAATTCATAATTTCATTTGACTCATATTTGCACTTACTTTGCCTCTTGTTCACTGTTCATCACTGCAATGTCATGTTTTAAGACTTGACCTTAGTTTTCAGGATCTTAAAACATTTTATCCCTATTTTCAATTCAGTCTTAGTCTATTTTCAATCACCTACACATGTACTTCTTTTACACATTCTCATTGTCAAACTCTTTGATATATAACCATTATATGTTATTATCTATCATTTTACCATCAAACTTGTCAATTACATTTCAACATCTTCTCACCCTCCTTTTCACACTTCCCACAATCGATATAACACTTTCCTATATCCTTAAACACCATAAGAAAATAAAATACTTATCAATGCCTCTTCAACTTCTTCTCTCGCCTACTTTCACTACCATTTTTCACTTTAGCTTGAGCACTCACACTTTTTTTTCAAAAAACAATCTTTTCATATTCTAGTCACTAGTTTTCATTATGCACCTTTGACATATATATTTTTATTAACCATAGATGGAATTTTCATTTTCTCATTCAAATATATGAGCAATTCTTGAGTTTTTAATTGTCTCTACCTTTTTGCATTCTCCAATAGCTCATACAATTTGAGTGAGATTACCACATGACCTTCCAAATTCACAATAGGACAATTTTAGCCTTTCAACTACATTATATACTTTTGTATTATACTTTGAACACCAATAGTCACTAAAGTAAATTTGAAACACTTGGACACCTTGACAAGTTCCTTTAGATGCAAGAAATAAATACACTTCATTAATCATAAGATTCCGTTAAATAAAATTGAATCTTATCAATCAACTAAGAAAGACTTTTATACAATTCTCATCACTTTTATGTCTATCCAAGATTTCAAGATAAAATATCTACTCCTTAATGCCCCCGATTCATTTCTTAGACTTTAAGAGCTTTGCAGAAGATCTGGATCACTCTTCAATGAGGAATTTTCATTGGGATGCTTACCAAGATCTTTGCATAGAGTTTGAAGGTTAACGATAACACCATTATCACGAAATTTTAACTTTTAAATTAGTACAAAAAAATCCTAGACTGATTCATCCATGTATGGTATTTTGGAAGATTTTCATGAGGCTTCTATGTTGAATTTACAAAGGAATTTATATTAAACCCTAATTTTTTTAGTTATGCACACTAATGAATGAACAACCTCGGAAGACTCACATAAGAGAATTCTTTGAAATATGAATGGAATCAAAAAAATTGAATAATCCTTTTTTTTATGTTAAGGTAGATAAATTTTGACATTTTTAATCATTTCACTTGTTCAAATCCTTACTTCAACCATTTTTCAATTGCAAACCCTAGAAGTAGGGTTTTATGGGTTCACAAACCCAAAAGAGAAAAATGAAATAATCACATGATATTTGATGAGACTTGAGAATTTAAATTTCAGGAATTTTTGCAATGATTTTTCAGCTATCTCAAACCTTAAATCATCTATCATCAATCGCAATTATCCTCATCACCTTAGTTTACTAGTGCACGTGTAATTAAGCCAATAACAATGTTATCAAGTCAAGGTAGAGATACTTTTAAGACCGGGAAAACCTTCTAAGTGACTCTAGAGGAATAATTAGACATGATATACCACATCTTTTAGTGCTCATAACATATCAACATTGTAAACATTTACATTCTCATCATGTCAATCCAAACTTGTAAGGTGACATACGGTCCACACCATCGTTAACAAGGAAAATTTACAACCTCAAAGGTAACTCTTCCCTGTTCAATATTTCTTTAACGCATGAATGAGACTTTGAGGGCCACACCTTATTTAAAATTATCAAAACCATGCAATAAAGTTTTGTATACCTTGAAACTGTCTTGACAGGTTCCATCTTCAACTATGAAAAGAGCTCCTAAGACATATTTTGAGACAAGTAGAAACATACCACAAATTTTCCATGCAAGGATCATTATTCCATTTAACATGTACCTGAAGAGTAAGATAACTTGAATTCATCCTCAAAATTTGGTGCAACACAACTTTTATGATCGAATGTCACTATGCCCGAAGAATGCAACGAGTGTCATGAAAGAGTTTGAAAGAGAGTGTCATTATTAAAAATACTTGAATGAATTAGAAACATGATATCAACATTGAAATACCCTGAAACATTTTAAAATTTCTTAATCACAATATTAAAGCACAACAGACCACATTTACCTCCATCAATTAATTAATGGCTTGGGAAGAGAAAAGAACAAGGCTAGAAAAGTGATCACAACTTTGTTACTTGTCAAATTTTCCTCAAACATTTTGCAATACTTTAGGCTTGGAGTTCTTTATAAAATTCCTTCTATGATTTATCTAAATAATGCTCCATATTTTTTCTTGGGTGCTAAGAAGATAGGGTGCTCAAATTACATTCCTTAAGAATCCAGTCTTAGAAAAACTTGCATAACTTCCACATACCTCTTCAAAATTTGATGAAATTTGGAATGAAGCACTACAATATACCCCTATACACTCTCTATAGGTTATTTATCCATATATTTTCTTGTACATCTCATACCTATCTCATTTACCTCAGCATACACTGTTAGTTGTCAAGGCCAACTTTGGTGAAATTTTGAATTTATCCTCCATAGTTAAAGTAAACATTGTTGTTTCTCATACATACCCTAGACACTATCCCTTAGATCCTCTTATGTTCACATGGTCTTTTCATGACCTGTACCAAACTTTCACACCTCACTAGGCTCTAGAGACAGGGCTTAAATGAGCCATTTTCAACTGGGACTTCCATAAAATGACATGAGAATCACTCCAAGAGTTAATTCCCGGGCTAGTACCACCATATCTGGCCTTTAGAACCTCTTATCCAAGCATACCAGCTTGTACTTTACCTTCAATGGATAACCACCTCACTGTTTAAGCTATACCACCGTGAGACCACCTTAAAACCATCCCGAAGACTCCAAAACCCAACGTGAAGCACTAAACACCACCGAAAGACACCTATTTGTATGCCATTTCACTCCCCCTTTTTGGTCAATGACATATGACATCAATGACAAAACTAACCAATGCAACAGGGTTTAACAATTTCTACACTAGGGATGATATGTTTTGTTTTGTTTGTGGAGACCTTAGTCAAGTATGCCCGTAACTACCCACACATTAAACATTTAGATAGACCACCTAGTTCTACCTCTCGAGTAGGAATTAGCCGACGAAGGGCATGCTCATCATGTCCATGCCATTGTAGATTGTTTTTATGCCATGCATCAGGCCATGGTTATCCATAATTCAAGTATGATCATATATGTTGTTGTTGCAAAAAAATTTAATCTATTGCTTCATATTCATTTATTTCACCTTCAGTTGTAGACTTGTATGGTTTGGTGGTAGCTATACAATTGAACTTTTGGTAGGTAGAGTTGGTCATTGTGGCTAAGATCATTTTGGAAACCTATATGGATAGTTGTGTCTTATACCTAAGGGTGTTTCTACCACTTCGACCTTTTTATCTTACCCTTGGGATCTTATGATGTATTTTTTGGCATGAATTGGATTGATGCTCATCGGGCCAAGATAGAATATGGACTCAAGATGATAGATTTCATAGATGATTTAGGTATAATGGATGTCATTCAATAGTTTCAAATACCTATTTCCATATGTATGATCTCTATTATGCATCTTAAGCGATTAATGCATCAATGATGTAAGATGTTTGTCATCAAATTTAGTGATAGATCTCGATGACATCCCTAAGAGCTCGCCACTATATGATTACTCAATTTAAAGTGAAAAGTTGAAATTACTCCCACAACATATTTCTTTAGATTCCTCCATGAATATTTTTAATGAATGCATGACAAATCACAAGGGTCTAAAAATTATGTATAAAATGGAAAATCATACAAGTTCCAAGAGGAAACATGTAGAGTGTGCACCAAAGACATGTTATGTTATAAAGGCAACCTACACTGTCAACAAAATAATGTGATAAATAACACTTGGAGGAATTGAAACTATTCTAATATATATAAGATATAATGAGATAGTTCAAAAGGCATGCTTAACATAAATCCCATTAACTAGGATTTGTAATGCATTTCCATCAAGATTGGACAAATCAAAAAAATTTGTCTCTTTGCAAGAAGGGATGTGGCATGGACCACTCCATGGTGCATCAAACCTAGAGTGTCACTATACGCCCGAGAGTCAAAACATGATTCCAGATACACTCGACCTCCCAAGGTCTTGTTAGGACAACCAAAATGTGTAGCATTGAGGGGATGGTAAAATGCATCTATAAGAGAATTAGAGACTAAGAACGGGTAGTGTTAGTTCATAGCGTAAGTTCCCTATTGTATGATGGTCTAGTTTGATATAATTGCTAAACTACATTGAAAGGTTCATTTTAAATAACTAAGAAAAGTAAATCTAGCTTAAATAAAAGAAAATTTTGTTTTAATATTTTAATTAGCTAAATTCATTCCCGATTAATTAACCAAAATGAAATGAACAATCTAATCTATTTTTTTGAGAAATAAATGAATTGAAAGAAACTAATTAAACAACTAACATCTTTTTGTATTTTTCAGAATTTAAATAAAATAAATAAATAAGCTATTCTATAGACACAAGAAATTAATTAAAATAAAATACTACTACTTCTAATAAAATAAACTAAAAATAGAGAATAGTCGGATGTGGTTATTCCTCTATTACAGGGTTGTCTAACAATGCTATTCTAAAAGAATGTATTCAAAAATTATTAATCTAAATAAAATAAAATAAACTTCTTCACAAAAATATTCTACGCCTCAAGTTTTCTAGAAAGGGAAAGCTTCTTAGAAGTAATTTCCTCTTTTCTATATGAACTTTCCTGAAAAAAGTAAATCTAAATTAATCAAAAGAAATAAATGATGTGTAAATATTTCTTCACTTATTCCTCTCACTAATTTCTGATCAGCATTTCACCAACAAAATGTGTATTGTTTTTAGAAACCAATAATAAGTGAGGTGAGGAAGAATACATGTGATTGTGTAGACAGTGTGTGCACATAGAATATTGACCAAGCTGATTATGAGAGCTTCCCTTTGGCTAGGAGGAATGACCTATATAAGAAACACAACAAGACCACCAAATGATATTAAATATCAAATGGCAGAGGACTACCTAGAAAAGTCTAGATACGAAGCGTGGTGCTTCCTCGAATGGTTTTTAATCATTTGTTTATAATAAATTAATGTAAGAATAAATTGTAAATGAATGATTCCTACTATAGTTGATAATATTTAGGTATCTCCTATAACATACAATAAGTAAATTTGATCTAACAGGCATGGTTATGATGAAATCCTAATGGCTAGTATGTTAGTTTGGGTCTGTAGGTATGACAGAGGCTGTAGGTGAGATATAAACAAGCTTGGGCAAGGTTGTGGGTTGTTTAGGAGAATTTTTGAGCTCGTTGGTTTAGAGTATTTCAACAGTCACAGAGACCAATGTCGGCTTACTCTGTAATGGACCGATGCCATTTTTGTGACCAAAGGTGTCGGTAGGGGAAATTTGACAATAATATCAAAATGTAAGGTTTTGGGCACTCTCTATGATTTCACATAGAGTGAGAGGAGTTTATATTAGGTAATGGGATTATTATAATGACTTAGAGGTTGTTAGATTGGTTTTTAGGTGAGGTATGAATGATGAATGGTCAAATGGTTGAACAGAGGTACCTTGGGAGAAATCCAAGTAAGATAGAATAAGGAATGAAACAGATAGCTAATAAAAATAACTAATCTATTGAAAATGACAAGGAAGAAATAATAATTACTTGTAGAATGCAGGTAAAAAGTAGATGGTGGTGATGGTTGTAGGAGGAGCTGATCCAAAACAAGTGGAACTGCATAAGGATGGCATGGTTCTTTCTTGTGTGTGCACTGGAGCTTTGGATGAACTTGTGGATGAACTATGTGGAGTCTGAATGTTGTGGGAACCTGCGGTAGGTTGCAAGATTGCAAGAGATCTTGGGAGTTCAAATGAAAGGTTACCAAAAGCAAAGGAGTCAAATTCGAACTTGATTAATGAGTTAAGATTTGTTATTCAACCTAACCAATGGCGGTTAGGTAATCAACACCAGACGAGGAATAACTGGTGTCAATTAATGAGAATTGGTCTAACTTGCCAGAAATAAGGTTTTTCTCTCAAATTTGGCGGGGTCTTTGGCTTAGTCCGGGTCTAGAGTGTTGAATGGCGTAAATTAGAGCATGGAATTAGTTAGAGGATTAATAGGTCATGAATAGTTAGGGTTGGAAAGAATCTCAATTGGTTAGGATAAGTGGGGACTTAGTCTTGAGTAATAAGTAGGGTTGGAATGGGTCTAGGGTGAGGTAGAGAGGTGAGGTAGATAATTAATCTTAATTTTGATGATTAAATTAATTAGAATGTGTGCAAGTGGGCATGGTGGGGGATAGTATTGAATTAATTAATAGAAGGGGTTTTAGAGGATTGTGACCTAATTTTGATGTCTACAATAAGATCCACATGGATAATCCAGAATAATTTATCAAGGGAAGATATAAGAAATATTTTGAAAATAAATACTAGAAATAGAATAAATGCATTTGGGAAGTGATGAAATATTTTGCTTCTACAATTCTACCAACTTAAAACAATGCATTCTTTCTATTCTAATAAATATAAATTAACTAAAGATCCAAAGAATTTATGTGTAAACCCCCAACCTTCTTACTATTATACTATGGTATTTTCCTAAAGGTGAGATGTGTTTGTTGTCTCCTCAGCTTTGTATCCTCTTCCAAATATGAAGTCCAATTTATCTAGGAATGAACATATGTTGGGTAGTAACAAAACTTTTTTGGCTATGGTTGGCTTGGTACAAGAAATGACTAAAATTAAAAGGTAGGAAAGAATATATCAATGAGTTAATTGTCTTTATGGTTTCTCTAAAAATTAAGCAAGATAACTTTACCTTAAGAATGGAAAATATAAAACCCATCCTACTGATAAATTTTTTTATTTTATTAAAATATGGGAAAGAATAAGTCAATCACCTGTGTCGATCAATAATGGATAAATCATCAAAAGGAGAGGTAGTCAACATTATAAAAATATCCAAACAATAAGATAAAATCAATACAATTTCAATGAGTCCAAAAATAGGAAAAAGGGTTGAGAAACGAGTGATAAAATCACTCTCGAAATCTGAACACGTATTGAAAAACATGTGTTTTAACTCTCTTATTTAAGGTGACATGACCGTCAATGTAGATAGACTGATGGTTTCCAATCCATCGGAGAGGTTATGTAACCAATGCTATGATTATTATGCAACCGCCGAGGAGGTTATGTAATTGTCGGGGAGGTTTCGTAACCGCCGCAAAAAAAATGCAAAATAATAAAAAGTAGTCTCGGAAGAAAAATAAAATTTTGTAGAAAAAACATAAGGTTTTATTTGATTCAAAGGAGAGAGGGAAGGATTTGGACCTCATTTTTACCTTGGAAGAAGTTTTTATCATCATTAGAGACATTGCATTTTCTGTGTCACACCATGTTATTTTTCAAAGTGCATACATATTTCCCCCTCAAAGAATAATTTTAGCCATGAATGGGCATAAAACATGAATTTATAGTATGGGGATCCCACATGGGAGAGTTATATGTTATACCTTAATTGTCAATGTGTTGAAACCACACCAATCCAATGTTCTACCACCTTAAAGAGATATGAGAATCAAGTTTAGCTATAAAACATGATTAACAAAATATGCTAAAATAAATTCACAAGATTACTTACCATATCCGAGAGGGTACGAAATATACCTGCCCATCATTTTTACCCTACATACACCCACTTGAAGCAAAATTATAAAACCAAACTTGCGCTATATATATTACTTTTTAATATACTTGGAAATCATTTGTGTTTTGCAAGTTTCTAAATTTAGAACTCCCGATTTCGGTGAATGTTTCATTCGTGAATAACGTTGAATTGTAAGGGATTTATAAATGATGGTGTCATAACCAACGAAAGAGGAAGGGACTCAGAAGGGGTTAGATGTGAGATATTTGGTCTTTTTGTTAGGATTTTCCTTTTTCCCTTTGAATGTATTTGAGAAGAACTTCTTGGAAATTCGTAACTAAAGTAGTCGTAAGAGGTCTCAAAGGGATGGAAAGGCCTAGGGAATTTATTTCTTCTAGATAATTTTTGTGTATTTACTGATTTTTATATTTTTTAGCTCATGATTAAGAATTTTGACCACTTATCCTATGGTGTGATGACATTGTATACTAGAAACTTTGACACACACACACACACACACACACACAACACACACACACACACACACACACACACACACACACACACACACACACACACACACACACACATTGACATCTTCTTCTTCTTTGGTTCAACATTATTTTACAAGAGTTGATTTCATTGAGGTTCATCTCATCTGTGTACTCTTAGATGGTTTAGAATGTCTTTTGTTTTTATTTATTTTTAATGCATGCTATGTATGATGATAATGACACAATGTATGGTAACAAATTGTAATTTGGATACTTTTCTTTTCAAGTAACTTTTAGCATTTTTGTTTCATTGGAAAAATGTGTTGAATATGATATGATGATAAGATAGCCTCACTTCATTCTTAACTCCATGCAAATAGTAAGATGTGAGGTCTCACCATCGAGAGTTAATAAGAACACAAGATGCATGTTTTGAAGAATGTGAATGAGAATGACCAAGAGACAAGAATTTTGACAAGGATTTACTAAGAAACTTATAACCCAACCCAAATGAAGATTAACTTAACCAATTTGAAATGAATTTTTCTTGCAATTTTTAACTAGACTTAGATTCATGGATGACCTATTGATTAATAAGATATGGTTTTAAATAATAATTTTCTCTCTTAACATATACATCTAAGTCATTTTATTGGGAATTTTTAGAAGCACTTTTATTTCTTTGTTTATTTGTAACTTTTTACTTATTAATGTGACCCCTACATCTTGCCCCATGCTACTAGTAAGAAGCATGGGCTCATCATCGAGGACAAGACAAAGGAGAGAAAGGTAACTCCCATCCTTTTCCAATCTCATGCTACCAATAAGAAGCATGGGATCATCATCGAAGGTGGAAGGGATGAGAAGTGCAATTATTCATAATGAAAGAATATTGTGTTCATTGTTTATTTATATTTTTTGTTTTTGACATGAATTTGAGTTGTTTTTTTGGGAAGAAACACTTTCCTCTAATCTCAACCCTACACAACTAATAGGATGCGAGGATCAACATCAAATATTGAGTTAGGCGAACAAGATTTTCTAGGTGAAATGTTTAGAATTTATTTGTTATAGAGAGAGGATTTTAGGAAGATTTATCATCAAGAAGCTTTTAGTGAAAACCATGGGGAAAAAGAACCCAAATCGAAGAAACGATGGAAAATAATGAGTATGTAATCCCTCATAAAGCTATGTCAAAATTTTTCTCTTATATGAAAGTGATGATAAATATTATACAATTTTGAATATATGAAAATAATGGTGAAGTAGGTATGATTAGGATCCAATGTTAGAAAGTTAAATAATTATTATAACAAATTTCATTTTACAATTTCAAAAAAGTGATAATGGAAGTGACATTACAATATGAATGCAATGAAGGAAAATGTGGAGATGAAAATGACTATATACAGAAATGTCTCAGGTGATGCGAGTCAATGGTTTCATCAAACTCCTCACCTTCTAAGGTACACAAGTGATAAGAAGGATTATTGAAATCCTTGTTTTCTTGATACAACACTTTGGGTTTAAACTTACAACCCTTGCCCATTATCTTATCCATATGAATATTTGATCTTAGCACTAGATATCCTATTTGACTATGATGCGTATAAATTTCTTTGTTGTGCTCTTGACAAATCAGGTACATATGAATGTGACAGTGTTACTCAACTTTTTTCCTACATTTTGGGACTTGATCACGTTTGGTGTTTTTCGCACTATGGGATCATGTGTCAAGTAAATGATGAGCTATGTTTCTTACATGTTTTTGGCTAGAATTGGGTTCAGAATGGAAGAATCCCTAAAGATAGCTTTGATGGGTATCATTTTTCTCATGGGATCCTCTTATTCTTCTATTATTTCCACCATATGCATGTCTAATATATTATCAACAAGAAGATAGTTTAGACCAAGGAGACTTCCATTTCCTTGCATTTTGAAGGGGAGAAGGATTAGCTCATCACTATCTAAAAGTTTCATGATCCTCGTTGTCGCCTTAGTAAACATAGATTCCATGGATATGACTTTAACTTTATTATCTTCCTTTACCACTTCAAATGATTTTGGTTTATCGACTTCAAATCTAGGTGTTTGCACGACCAATTCCTTCAAGGGAAGCGGTTTGTGTAACTATATCATAGGAGCTCATATTCCAAATGAACCCCTAGTTTCTTCTTGAGTTTCTCTAAATGTATATCAAAGGGCTTAGGATCCACTTGAGCAATGAAAAACTTTCCCAAATTGATAAATATGACATCCTGGAACAAGGTGGAAGGAATAGCCTTCATTATATGAATCCAAGGGCTACCAAGAATCATGTTATAGTTAATTTCATTTTAAATGATGTAGAACTCCATTAAAATAGTTTTCGGGCTGAGGGAGACAAGAAGAAATATTGTTCCAACTGAGGTAGCCTTAAGACTATCATACCCTCACAACGTGTTTCTAGTAGAGAAGAAATTGGTCTCCCCATATCCTAACTTCTCCAAGAAAGAAAAGGGGACTACATTCACAATAACCCCATCATCAATCATATCTCTCTTAATGCAATTTTTATAGACCCGGACTTACAAATATAAAGCAGATATCCTCTTTAGGCTATTTTCTCATTAGATGACATTTTTCTTATATCAAAGACAAACTTAGTATCTCTATCACTCTATCTCAAAGGATGTATGTTGAATTAAATTTGATTTAATTGAGGCCCAGATAGATGCATAACATGAATTAGGTGACCAATACTCGGTGTGTGTAACAACGTCAAACAATGCACAGGGGAGTTCAAAAATCTAAAAACAAAATGTGAGAAAAGGTCGTGTTTAAATCTGGAATAAAATCATAATCTCCTGTCATTTTTAAGACTATAGGAGCATCATCTTGTAAGATAAAAAGATTGGGAAGAGGTTGTGAAGTTTACTCCATCGTCGAGTTGTTGTGTTAATCTATGGTTCAACCTCTAAGTCAACTAATCACAAAATATTTTTATTCTTGTTTGAAAAGGTTGGTTCTTTTTTTTACTTCCTTATTTTCTAGGTTTTTTTCCTCTCTTTTTTTTTCGAGTTTTTGGTTTTTCCTTCATGGGGTGTTTTCTTCTTTCTACCTACTCGTGTTTTGTGAAATTGGTTGGAAATTAGGTCATTTTTATTAAAGGGGATTATGGTTTGGCCAATTTAGTGAATTCGTTATTACCTTCTGATAAAATGCTCTCAAAATTCCACCATTCACAAACCTTAGTTTTACCCTAGATAGTTTGTGGGTTTCCAAAGGGCAGTTGTTTCTTTCTTGGAGACAAAAATACCCATTATTTCTCCTCAATGTATTGCATGGATTCAATTAGATATTAATATCTATATTATTTGCATTTTTGAATTGCTTCTACTTTTTGCATGCTTTGCACTAAATTGGCTCCCACCGCATGCTTGTGCCTTGTGGTTTTTTGAGTTACTCCTAGTTCATATAAGTTGCGGGGTTTTGATTGCTTTTGATTCTCATGATTTGCAGATTTCTTGACCCATTTTTCTTAAATATTATGTGTTGTGCTAAAATGACCCCTTGTTACTTCCTATTGCTTTGTGGTCTTTAGACTACTTGTTGCTTCCATTACGTTTTGCACTAAAATGAACTCCATTAATTCGAGTCTTGTACATTTCGAGTTTTCAAGGGGAAATTAATTCCTATACTTTTGGTGATTCAAAAATATCTTAATTATTCCTTCTCTACATGAAACCGAATTACTCTTACTTTCTAACTTCAAGTTTTGTAAGAGCAGCCTAAAACCCACCTTTCATTATAAAATAAGTTGTTTTACTTGATCACTTGTTGTGAGCTTAGGAATTCACTTATGAGAAGATATTTATGTATTTTCATGACTAGATGGGATCTCAATATCTTCATAGACTTGAAATAATGTAGCTTAACTTGAATTCTACATTTTAAGTAGGGATTGTTGTTAATATTTCAATAGTTAGAGAAAATTGATTACTTGAGGGAAAGAAAATGTATGAGGTAGGGGAAGGATCACTTAAATTAAAAGAGAAGTCAATGGAAGCAGAAGAAGTTTCTATTATTTAGGAAGATACCAACCTAGTGATTGAAGAGACCTCTAGTGTCAAGAAAGGTAAAAGAAAGGCTAGGTCCAAGTCAACCAGTGAAGCAAAAGGGAGTAAGATGAAGTATGAGTATAAAGGCTATCCAGTAGAATCTTGTATTGCATCCAAGCTTACTAAAATCGTGACACAGACATGGGGCATGTCTCCATTAGTGAATTGATTGATAGATCTAAGGCCAAAATTCAAACACCTCTCATGTAGGCCTTGACTAATAGTGGATTAATACAAGTAACTTTTTCCCCGTAATCGCTCAATTGCCTTATTTTTTTCCTAGAACATGCTAAGAATTATGATTCTCAAACAAGGAGAGTCAAGAATAACTCGTTAATCTGGATACCCATTATTTTAAATTTTGTTTGAAGATCCCTACTATAGCCAAAGCATTGGGGGTTAGTATGGAGAAAGCTAATGAATACTGGGAGAACAACATGGTTGATGCCATTCAGATCATGAACTTAAATTATTTGAAGGAAAAGAAACAACCCTCAAGATTTCCTAAGACTATTTTAAGATCTGATCTTGTCCAAGAGGTGGATGATATAACTCAATTATTTTGTAGGATCAATGGAGAGAAGAATGCTAAGCACTTCTCTACATGGATGTACTACTTTATCAGAATGATTGAGACTAGTAAGCCTAGTGCTTTGATTAATTGGGATGAAATTATTAGCAATAATATTGATAGCCAATTATGGGGAGTCATTCAAACCCTTAATTTCAAGATGAATTCTTATCTAGTGTATGTTGTAGCAGCAAATGGTTCATTTTCCAAGTTATGAAGTAAATGTACCTTGTCTTAAAATCCAGTTCATGAATATTATCCACAATTGGCCTTGCCTGATTATTTCAAGGAGTACAAAAAGGTCAATGACTTCTTTTTCTATGAAGTTATCTGCAAGCTTGATACTGAGTTGAAGGAAAAGATTTGAAAACATCTCCTATAAAAACCTAGGTGATTCATCGGGTAGTATACTACCACTAGTACCTTACCAATACCATGAAGTTGTGAACTTGCATACTCTAAGCACTAGAGCACAGTACAAATTTATCATTTGATTACTTAGTTGATGCACGTGACTATAATATTTACTGACGCGCGACAAATTTTTTGTGGATGGGTGACAAGGAGATCTTATTGACGGGTGAAAAAGGGTTTGTTTTTGACACACGTCAAGGATATTCATTGACACGTGACTCATTGCATTTGTTGACACGTAATAGGACTAAGTTTGTTGACGCGCGACTTAGTTTTTTTTGACGCGTGACATATAGGTTTTCTCTGACACGTGACTCACCACTATGTTTGTTTCACGATGACTGACTCATTTCAGATACTCTGATGCTGACTCAATTTTCTCTGACATGTGAATTTTTGATTTTGCTGATGCATGACTCAATTCAAAATAATAATGGAAGGTGTTAGTGCTCAAAATGGGAAAACCCAAAAAGTAACTAAGAAATCTCAGAAGTCCTGTTCAAGTATTTTGGAAACTCTGTTACTACATATACCGCAACCACTAGCACCCATATAGTTTCCACTAGAAAGAATCAAAGTACTGACTGTGTGGAAGGTAATATCGAGGTGGACATGCATTCTACACAGTATCAACCAAATGACACCTATGATGATACCATGCCAGATCTTGAAGATATACCTGTTGAGATGCCAGATCCTAAAGATATTCTTCCTATTGGGTGCAACCAAGAGTGCATCAAGATATCACACATACAAATACTCAACAAAATGGAACACAAAAATCAAATTCAAATTTTGGTTCATGAAAGAGGAAACCAGGTGATTGTGATATTGCTCAAAATTCTACTCAAAAAAGTAAAACATTGAAAATGAACAAGAATATGTGGACAATTGGGAGGACTTACAAGTTCGATTGGGCTTGCCAAATTTCCATTTATCGAACCTGTACAATCATCTAATTCAAGAGATCCCATCTGAATGTACATGTACAATATGTATGTGAAATTGGGAAAGCAACAAAAATGCAACTGAAAGTTGGACACTATAGAAAAACACTGTGGAAAACAATATTTGACTATAACGGGGGAGGATGGCTAGAAAATCAAAACACACAGGTGGAAAACTGAAAAATAATGCATGCATGTTAAATACACAGCAGAGTATGAAGTAGAATAGAAAAAAAAAATGCATACATCTCATAGAAAAGGGAGGAACGATCACATCACAAATTGGTAAGATGAATCAAACAAATCTGCATGCAAAACTCATACAATTCTCTACTTTATTTCACATACTAAAGAAAGGAAGACCGATTTCATATTTCCTCAATTTCAAAGTTTTGTATCAATATAATGGAATGCCCAATGTACCTCAGTCTCATTGGTCTGACAGTAGTGCATGGGAAATGGAAAAATGCCTTTCAATGATAGAGAAGGAAGATTTGAAAGAGAATGTAAAAAAAGCTAAGTTTATCTCTCTTTCAATTGATGAAGTGACAACATTCGACAACACTGCATGGGTATGTATCCACGTCTATACATTAGAAAATCATATAAGGACACCTCATCTTTGGGTGTTATGAAAATGGTTGAAAATCAGTAATGCCAAAAACCTACATAAAATAGTTGTTTCTCATTTGAAAGATATTGTTGGAATGACTGATTATGAAATTGCTACGAAGTTGGTATGCATCGAGAAATGGTGCATCAGTCATGTAGGGTCACCATACAGGGGTTGTGTGTTAGATTACAAACAACAATGGCCCCTTATATGCTAGCAATTCACTGTATGGCTCACATAATGAATTTAGCGTATAAAATGGTAAGCAACTACGAAAATGTTGCTAAAGTAGAAGACCTTATAAGAGAAACTTCATGCCTATATGGCAAAGCAACCCAAAGTGATTTCTTGAGTTCCAAAATTTGCAATTGGAATTACAGATGGCAAAAAAACTTCTAAGGATGTTGAGACGAGATGGATTTCTTTATGAACTTACATGCAGAGTTCATGAGGAGTATCCTTCATTGTTGGTTGGTTTCATGCACAAATATCATCATGAAGTTGACAGGGTGAGGGACTTGTTGTTCCATTTAACTAGATTTTGAGACATTGCTTACATTGGTTGGTATTCTTCCAATGTTACAGGAGATCAATACACTCATGAAGCATGCACATGGGAGATTAATCTATATTGTGGATTTTATACGGATGAGAAAAATGGTATGTCAAAGTCTTGATGTCTTGTATTGTTCCCAAGATAGTTTTGATACACCTATTTTTGAGAATTGGAAAGCTTTATTAGATCTTAAAAACCCCAGTAACTATTTGAGATTTAATATCCACGATGATCACCTTCTGCATCAATGTTAATGGGAGGGACATACCACTACACATTTTGCAAAAATGTCAAGATATTACAGATCGGAACAAGAAGATGTTCCTGTGACACATAATCTCTTTGAGTCTGTTATAGTTGAAACAAGAATAAAGCTTAAAAAAATTTAGAATCCTTATCATCTGAAATTAGAGAACGTTTCTCCAAAGATAAAATTCTTGAAGCAATGGGTGTGATGAATCCTAATTTTTGGAATACTGAAGGTGCTCATGTAGACTTTGTAAGAAAGCATTTCCATAAATCCATGGGTACAATAATGGAACATTTCACAAAGACTTCAGAGGTCAAGGGTATGGAAATCAAAGGTATACTGAATGTTCATTTATTAAAGTCTCAATCAACAAATTTTGCAACAACAATGAGGAACCAATATAAAAATTTAGACGAACCTTCTAAGAGTGGTGCTATTACAAGGCTCTAGCGAGGAATCTATCAAAGTATTGTCTTACAAGAAGACATCAGTGAATATTTTAGATTATATGAGTTATGCCAAACAATGATTTTGGGGTCTGTGGAGGACGAAAGGGTTTTCAGTGCTTTATCATTTATAAAATCAAAACTGAGAAACAAGTTGGATAAAAATATGGAAAGTTGCATGAGGTGTTATGTTTCTCGCTACTCCATGGAAACATTTCCTTTCGAACAGAGAAATTGCACATTGGAATTCCCTTTCGAAAGAAGAGGTGTAAATAATACAACTACAAGTACAACTATTCCCAACGATGAGACTGAATTGGTGTGTCATCACACTCTACAAAAGAGAACATCGACTTTGAATCAGCTATTGATAATGGATTGTTTCAACTTTAAATAGGTATCTCCTTGACCTTACTTTTATTGTTTGACTGTGGTTATTTATTCAATTATTAACTCTACAGATGCAAATATTGATTGTGGTTATTTATTCAATTTCATATTAACTCTACAGATGTAAATATTGACTAAGGAGGCTTTTTATCAAATTTTGTTTCAGCTCTTGTTATCATTAAAGATGTTACAGGTATATATATTTACATTTATTTAAATACAATTATTTATAAAAATATGTTTTATATAATTACTATTTTGGATTTGTCGAATACGAAATTCTATTTTAAAAATCTGTTTGTTACATGCATTTGTCGCATACTAATTTGCAAGACATTCAGAGTTCATATCTGCATATTCTTCCACTGTTATACTCTTCCAGACTTCTACTGTCTAGACATGTACAGTTATCATTTGCATTTTTCTTTAATCTTTTGTTTCTTCGTTAATCCGATCAATCATTATTTCATTTATTTTTTTGAAAACGTGGGTTGACATCCATCCTAGGAAGCTCTCACTTCTCGGACTTGACAATGTCAGGCAACTCACCCATCTATATACTAATCTATTTCTCGTGTTGAGTTTTCTTGAATCGAAGATCTTCTAGCACGCAACACGCTATGAAGGATGATTTCTCATTTTCCTTCCATATGCTTTGTCACAACCATCTAAAAGACAAGAGGTAACTTAAACCCTATCATATGACATTGCTTGAGTTTTTACAATTATGTTTAATTTATTTTTGTATTTGCAAAATGCTTTGATAAAGTGTTTAAAATTTGTTGGATAAAATCACACATTCAAATTTTACAAGTAGAGAGAGAAAATTTTTCCATATTAAGATGTTTCTATCATAACACATTCCAAATTTTCTTAAAACAATTATCCATTATACAATTCATCATCCACGATCGTACTTGAAACTAATGTCATCATCCACATCTAATGTCATCATATCATTGATTCATTACAAGTAGAGAGAAGAAGATTTTGAGAAGGTTTAAATGCAGACCTCATATAAAGTTCTAATTTTACAAGTACAAGTTCTTAAAACAATTATCCATTATCATCATCCATGATCGTGCTTGAAGCTAAAAATCTATGTCCACTCAATTCATCATAATCCATATTTGTTTTAATGTCTCCATCCACATCTAATGTCATCATAGAAGATGTAAGTCCTAGTTCAATTGACAAGTAGAGAGAAGAAGATTTTGATAAACCTGATACAGAGTTCAAATTTTACAAGTAGTAAGAAGATGTAAGTCCTAGACTCCTGACACACTCCAATTATTCTTAAATCAATTATTTATCCATTATCATCATGCATCAATTTGTAAGTCCATCATCATCCATATCTATTTTAACATTCCAATTTTTCTTAAAACAATTATCCATTATCATCATTCATCATCATCTATATCCATTCTAATGTCATCATATCATATCCATTAGAAGATTTTGAGAAGGTTTAAATGTCTCTGTCCTACCACATTCCAAATTTTCTTAAAACAATTATCCATTATCATCATCCAGATTCCATGATCGTGCTTGAAGATAAATCTACGTCCACATACAACTAATGATAATCCATATCTATGATTCTATTCTAATGTCATCATCCACATCTATGCAATCATCATTACAAGTACTAAGATGCCTTTGTCATACCACATTCCATATTTTCTTAAAACAAATAATTAACCATTATCATAACGCCATCACATTCAAATGAATGTATCTAGAAATTCTATACATAATATATAAGAAGATATAAAATTCCAGATTATAAAGTATTTCAAATTTTCAAATGCCATCACATTCAAGTTTCAAATTTCAAATCCAGATAATAAATTATTTCAAATTTTCAAACATCATGACCATCAAACTCAAGTTTCAAATTTTCAAATATAGATTATAAAGTATTTCAAACTTTCAAATTTAAAGTTTCAATTTTTCAAGTTTTAACCCTCAATCATGAAATTTTTCAACCCTCAATTTTTTGTACCCCTTTCCCCAATGGCTTCCACTCATGTAGTTGTACTCCTTTCCCCAATGGCTTCTCCTCCTTGTACCCCTTTCCCCAATGGCTTGAATAATCCCATAACTAATCAGATCTTCCACAACACTGTCTAGACTCTTTACGATCCTTTGTTCTTCCCTTGTCACATCTCCATGGGATAGCAAACTGGGATCTGCAGCTGCCTTGGCTTTGAATAAAATTTCTAGGGTCGAAGCCATGCTCTTTAATTATCCACTTTAGTGTATTGTTTTGTTTGTTAACTAAAACAATATTTTCTTTCAAATTCTTTGTTGTGGATAAATTGTTCTTCGCGGTTTCCAAGTGAACTTGGAACACCTTTGCTTGACTCTTCAAATTTTCATATTTCAACTACACAAAAAAAAATGATCTCAATTAAACATATTACTAAAATAAGAAAAGGTCAAATTAACAAAAAATATTGTTTCAAAGTGATAATACTTACAACCGCTCTATCTCTCTCGGCATTTGCAATTGCTACCAGATCCTTGTCCTTAGACCATTTGTTAAAATATGTTTGGGCTTCAACACTAATATTTTCCAATTTGTTTAATGCTTTATCCAAAATATCATCTTTATAGTTGTTGTTATACATGATAGTCCCACCTCTTACTTGGGTAAGTAAGGAATCGATCTTCGCAGGTTGATTTGACTGCAGCGTATAAACTTTCCCTTTGCCAATAATTTTCATAACGACTTATTATTTCATTGATTAGTACTTTAGCCCATCTCTCCCATTCTATAAGTTGACTGATATGAGGTACAATAAACTCCATGTGACATGGGATTGACAATCATTACCAATTAAGTTCTCTAAAGGAAATGGTAGCAATTGTTCACCATTTGTATCTGAAGAAGATGATGTAGTTGGAGAGGTATGGGGGCTTTTGGTTGATCATCAACTACTACTTGTTTCTACCTTTGGGTGGCCTGATCCTATTTGTGATAAAATAAATCAATATTCAAATAAATAAATCTAAAATGAAAAGTAATGAAAGTTGAAATTGAAGTATACCTATTGGCCTTGAATCATCTCACGTGTATTAAAAATCTTGATGGGTCATTGTTATCAATGCCCAAGTAATCTTCATCTAAATTTATATTATTTAAAACTTGATATGCCCATTGTGTTGGGCAAGCCACCGAGAGAGAGGGTTGGAATTCAAATGAGGAGGCAATGTTTAGTGTCCCACTAGGGGCCAGAGGAATTGGCATGCGTTTACCAATGTTCTTTTTCCCTAAACCTCTGGTTGGCATTTTGAATCGTATTGGTGGAGGGGGGGTGGTGCCATTGTTTGTACAGAATGTGAAGGACTAATGTGCTGAAAAGTGCAAGAAAAATCATATGAAAAATTGTTAAACTATTGAAAACTTGAGTCTTGTATTTAAGCAATTATATCATACCTTGTTGAGGGGTAATGTGTCACAGAGCTTGAGGTGGTCCATGTTGGAGTAGTAGTTGGTTGTGTTTGAGCTGTGTGTTGCTGGGATTGTTGTGCAGTGTTGTTGAGAAGAGACAATTGCATGTGACTGAACTGAGTGAGTTGGTGAAGATGGTTGACTTTGAGAAGCCCTAGTATTGTCCAAAGTTCCTGCAATGTCAACAATAATCGATTGTATGTCAATTCAATATGGTAAATGGTAAATTGAAAATACAAAATGGGAATTTGTAAATAGTAAATGTTAGGGTATTACATCTCTAATTTAACAAATTCAAACGCTTGTGGTTCGAGATGAGTGAAATTCCATTTCAGATTGTGAATATGTCGATGCCTCAACGATGTTGTTGGCCTCTTCCTCTTGATGCAGCTTTTTTCGTGGAAGGGCCTCCAAAAAATTTTTTACAAAATATTCAATAATTAATTAGATTCCAGATGAACATAATGTTAGTCTTATGTCAAAATACAAACTTATACTTGTTGTTCTTGAAATGGAATCAAAAATTCTTCATTGTCTCATCTCATGCAAGTAGGAATTGGTTTGTCTTTTAAATTAAAAAGAGCCTCGTAATAAAGGCCAAGGAGATAGTTTGTGGAGTGAATAATTGGTTTTTCGAAAGCGATGCATTTGTAATATCAGTTTTTATTTTATTCGATAAAAATGTGCACCAATCAAATTTTTTTTCGATAGTTGCAAGAATGTATGCAATAGCCCAATTTGGTATATCCATTTTCTAACCCTGCAAAAACAATTTTGGCTTGAAAGAAAGAAATCATAGCAGCAAGAAAGTGGTGTGCAATTCCTTGCGTATCCACACCACATCTTGATTTATTGACATGAGCTGCAAAAAACCAAAAAGCCAAATTTAATTAATATCAAAAATATTCAGGTTAGAGATTACAATATTAATATTAAATTAATATCAAAACTAAAAATATAAAATGAAAATTGAAAATAGTTTATACGTACAATCAACATGGAAACCGAAAGTAGATTCGAGGTACTTCTTATCGGTTTTGACGAGGGTTGCTTTCATTGTGACAATGGGGAATTTTTGTATGGAAGGCCTGTTAAGTGATGAATATCAATTTGGATCGACACCGAATTGAAACATACGACCATCATCCACAATAACAATAAACAAATTGTCCTCTATATTGTAAGAGGAGAGTAGGTAATTTAGAATATCATGATCTATTTCAAACTGGGCATCTTAACGAGCCCATCAAAATCACATGCATCGACCAAATCCTTGTATTCTGAATTCATTTGCAAAATTGTCTGAATGTGGGGCACAACAAATTCCTGTAGAGTATCTTGCCCTTGGAATGGCTTGGGGTTAACTGGATTTTCTGATTGATTTTGGTCTTGAGCTTGGCCTTGGGTTGCACTTGTAGTCGCCATTGTACTTGTCCTTGAGCTTGATTGTACCTAAAATTGATTCCTGTAAATGAGAAATTTTGGGATTCGAGAGTGTAAACACGAAAATGACTGGCGAGAGGGTATTTATAAGACAAAATAGGGTTTCGTCACCTTCCCGACGCACGATAGAAGGTCTTGGTTTCAGGCTTCAAGAAGGCTTCTTGATGTGTGACAACAAAACCTTATACCGTGGGTCAAGAATCCTTTTTGACACATGATAACAAGACCTTATGTCACACGTCAGAAAGCTTCTTGCGCCTGATAGCAAGACCTTTTTTCGCGTCGGCGCAGAAGGCATCCCGACGCTTCTGTCATGTAAAGCTTTGTTGTCGCACGAGTAAAATCTTGTTGTCATCAAGAAGGTTTCTTGACGTGTAAAAAAAGGTTTTGTTGTCGCGTGTCAAGAATACTCCCTGATGTGTGACAGAAGGTTTTGTTGTCGCGTGTCAAAAAGCCTTCCTGACGCATGACAACAAGGCCTCAACGTCTCGCAGAAATTTTTCCATTTGTGCAGGCAAAATTTTAGTTCTCAAAAATAGAAAATTCACCTTTATGCAAAAGTGGATCCACCAATATTCTTCAGGGATTTTCCATCTCCATTTTACATCCCGCTTCTTAAAATGAACCCGTGCATATAAGAAAAAGAGAAACCACAACTCATGCATCCATAAACCTCATCATAGTAAACCCAAGGAACTTCATACCTTTGATTGTGCCCATGTACCTCCTTTATGGATAAAGAAAATAAATCTGAAACATCATGATTAGGGCTGCTCACCACATTTTTGTACCATAAAACACCACTTCTTACCTTGTAATCATGCACCTTTATTTGACATGTACATGGAGCTTCCTTGGAGCTTGATTCTAGAGGAGAAGGCACCTTTATTTGCTCCCTAATACCCGCTGTTATACACAGGCCAATGAGCTTACTGTCATGATTTTTGTTTGTGGAAAGAGTCTTAGTCATCCCTTTCCTTTTGCCATGTTGACCCTTATGCACCCAAGTGTTAGGAGCAAAAACATCAACAATAGTATGACCAAAATACCTCTTATCCATCCATCTAACATGCTCATACCCATATTCATCAAAGCTCAACATATAAGGAGGAAATAAACATGAAAAATCATACCTTGGGCTGCCCCAACATCTACAAAACTCAAAATTTCTGAGTTTAGGACAACGCTCTTTCCCTCATCATTTTCTTCATCCAAACCCCTTTTTTCTCCTTTACCAATGCTCATGCTATGTGGGAAATGACTTGGAGCAACTATGGGACTCATGCTCCCTTCTTGTCCTTCACATGGCTCACGATGAAGGTGAATGATATCCGTCAAATCTGATTTGTCTTCCTTAGTGTGCACATGCTCATCAATAACAACTTCATCATTAGTACTAGCCAAATCAAACTTTAAACAATATGTTACCTCTGTGAATTTATTACGTGGCTACCTTTTTTGTGGAGGGAAATATGGTAAAATAGATCTCTTTATGGCCATATTAAGGTCTACCCTTGGATGCCCTTCAAGTATGTGTTTGATCACTCAATAGTGACCTTGGCTGCCCCTCCTTCACTGTATTTCACCGCACATTTATAGTTGTACCGTATGGACCAACAAGGTCTTCATTAGTCAAATAGGGCCTTAACTTCTCTTTGCACCGCTCTATCATACTTTGAGCTAGAGCTTCTACTGTGGGTGACACTCCTGCTTCTCCTTCATCATGTAGGAAAATAAAATTGTTAGAAGTGGCATCAAAATATCATCATCCTCATTCAAAATAGAAGACATAATTGTTTGTATTGAGGAAACAATAATCTTTGCAGGATCCTTATGAATAGTAGAAAAGAATTATCAAATATTTGAAAGATGAGTTCATGACATTTCAAATCTACCATTAGTACCCAAGATCTAATGTTTTCCATATTTTTCAGAATAGTGACCCTCTTAGCAAAAAGAGCATCTGTGGTGTCACCAAGACCCTCAAAACTTTCCACCATGAGCTGAAATATTTCCTTCATGATGTTGTCATTATAGAGTGGTTCCGAGCCTTAATCCTCATAATTTCACTTATACAAGTGATAACTACAAGCCTCACATCCGGATCTAAATGTCTCAAAAGTCTAGGACTAACAATATGTGCCCCCAAAGGATCTAAAACTAAAATCATCAAGCCACAATCTGATTACTTAACCGAACACAAACAACTTACCACCCTTTCCAGAGTGTAGGCCAAAATACTCTTCTCAAGTGAATGACCCTTGAGTAATTTCTCAAGCGTATAGAGCTTGGTCTTCAAACCTTCGATACTAGTAAGCTTCATGATTTAATATGCAAACAAACCCACAAGGAGTAAGGAAAGTTTCTTTGATACCATTGTAATGTCCCAACTCGAGATCAATGGAAAATAAGTTATCAACAACTCCTTCAATACACCAATCAACCGGAAATAAAAAATCAATCAAAAACTACTTGTACCAGTCAAGTAGTTGACTCAATAAACCCGAAGACAAGGGTTTAATGGCCTCTATCGAATGGCTCAATTAATTCACTTCCAGCTGAGACTAGTGAGTCTGCAAATTTGGTACTTAAGCAAACAAACATACAACTCCAGCTGAACTAATGAACTCAGAAAATCATATTTCTTTTCCAATAAATATGAAGACCAAACTCAGCGACAAATGACTTCCCAATCAGACCTTTAATACAAAATGCTAATCTGATCCAACTGTAGATTGCAAGCAAATTCCAGTCACAAATCAGATTATATATAGTTCGCTGCTACAAGGGTCTCCAAAATACCATCAACTAAGCACTAAACAGATCACCAAACCAACCACAAGAGATCAATAGAAGTCACTTCCCCAAAGCATAGATTTTCATGTGATTATAAACCTCAGACAAGTTGCCAATGCACTGGAATGTTTTCAGTCACAAAGGAGCTATAATTTGCTGCCAAACATAGTTAAAATACCCCCTTAAATCATGCTAAAAACATATCGCTATACATAGTATAAATCTGCCATCAGTTGGTATATAATCCACTACAAGTCTCTCACAAATGAAGGTTAAAACATGCATACAACCCAGATTATTTTACTTCTACAGATCGTTGATCTGTATATCTCTAAACATGCAACAAATCACTCCATATTCTTCCTCAAAGAAGTCGTTGTTTAGATATAAAATAACAGCCTTGTAATAAGCCAAACCAGACCTTTTATTTATAAGATTTTAATTGCCAAAATGCCCAAAACAGGTCGCTGAATATATATGGCCTAAAACATGCAACAAACCCTTGATATTCAAGTCGCTGGCACAGGGGGAAACCACAAACTTAATTTGCTAACAATCAGATCCTTGATCACACAAATCAATTGCTAAACCTGCCTTACATAGGTCACTACCAAGAGGACACAATGACCATGCAATAACAAGTTGATTCACATTAAATAACACTTCAATAGTCTACAAAACACCCCAAGAAGGAGTCATTGCAATATAGGAGCTAAATAATATCCCATATACAAGCAAATCGATTTGCAAGGATATAATAAATTCTCCAATTGATACTTGAAAGAAACCATGTAGATTTGCAAGCACAAGAGAAAATACTTCAATTGATCAAAACCAACTCACTAACTTCCCACACAGAGAGAGAGAGAGAGAGAGAGAGAGAGAGAGAGAGAGAGCATTAATGGGCATGCATCCCAACTCCAAGCATGGAGTATCAAAATAACTTCATCATAGCATAAGTCTCATAATGATCCTAGCTCTCCTTTTATAAACAAGGAGGCACAAAATTTGAAATCCCTAGGAGAGGGAAATCATTAAATAAAAACAGTTTATCCTCCCTAGGTGTGGCGTCCCCTTTTCAAAGGGTGATTTTAATATTAAAAGCCACCTAAATATTATTTAATTAATTCCCCTTTTAATTTGCATTTTGGGAATTTAATTAAATAATTAAATACATTACTTGCTCCATAAATATTAAATAATTAAATAAATATTGTTTTATAATGTCAAATGATTAAAATCACTCTCTAGGCAATATTATCTAATTATTTAATATAATTTTCCCCTTGCAACATCCCAAAAGCCCACAGGGAATGATAGGCTAAGGGTCTTCAAAAATGGGGACATTACAAGGTTCTTTCTTATTGGGTTTAATTAATACATTTATTACTTTCAATCTTTATGTGTGTGTGTGTGTTGTAATAATGTTTTTACGCTGCTTTTTAATAGTGATACATACTCTTGAAATTTATTAAATTTGATATGAAAAGTACAAAACAATATTTATTATAATAATATGATTATACGGTACGACAATCATTATCATTTTTAAATAAATGAGAACAATTAGGCTAAGTTGTAACGGACAACGGTACAAGTTATGATGTAATGATATTTACGATATTTATTATGTTTTCACGACTTCATTATTATTAAACAAATATGTGATAATTACTCAAAAGATGATGAAATCTCATAAACGAGATGAAGTATCATATTGTGATATATGTAGAAAAAATGCATTATTAAGACAATAAAACTTATTTGTTTTTATAAGTTATCATGTATGGATAATATAACATACAACAATTATAATTTATAAACTTAATGGACATAATGTTGTCCTTTAAACAACGAAAGACATATTTGAATGAATTAATGTACTTCCATTATGGAAACTAAATCTATATCAATTATACCTTTGCTAGGAAACAATTATGTCGTTAGCAAACAAAGTACGAATGGTACATTGTAATCATAAGAAAAGTACAAATGTACTTAATTAATCTGATTGTACTAAAATGATTAAATGACTACAAATGATCATAATTACTATTTATCTTATCATTATGAATTAGTTTATCTTATGCTTAACTAAGTTAATTTAGTCATCGTAGGTTGACATAGTTTACCTTACGGCAAACGATACAAGGTACTCATACTAGTCGGTGATTCGATGAGTTACTGTATACCTCTATCGGGAAACAAATAACATGAATAAATTCTAAATAACCTATCCTTATGAGGAAGCCATAATGAATTGTCAAATGAAGGGTAGGTATCATGAGACGACATTCATGTCGTATAAACCTTGTCCATGCCACTTCGTGGATGGCTATGGGGAGGGTAACAAATGTGTAATGATGTAAGTCATTACATGAGTGTAACCTTTCCCGTAGGGATCCTAAGATGGTACTAACATGATTCATGTGACCCAAATATCGAGTCATGATCCTTGTAGCTTCAAAACTAAATTCAATTACTTATTATAAACGAATAACTAAAATGGTTAACTATAACTTAAATTTTAATCAACGAAAAATAATCCTAATAACTATTTTGAGATAATTGTGCGATGAAGTGAAAGTAGGTTTCGCCGCCAGTGTGTAGTCTCGAATTGGCTTGCTAGCACAATGCCGGAAAATTATGGCCATAATAGTGCAAATGACTAATTGCATTGTTTGTTCATTTTTTCTTTCAGTAGTGTTTTGAGTTAGAGGGCGTGCTAACATACTTTACTGGTTGACACTAAGAAGATGTAGGTTCTCAGAACCTATAAAAAGGTTTAACCAAAGGTATACAATGTATACATGCTCGTATAGAGTGATTAAGGGGGATCAGGTAGATCTAATTGACCCTTACAATTGCACATGGTTAATGTATGTTGTCAAGATGGATTTTGGAATATTAATAATGTTGGATTACTTAGTATTGAGCTAAGTAATAATGTTATTCATTACAACATAAAAAGAATTAAGGGATTTGTAAATATTATTATGCTAAATTTTATCTGCTACATGTTGAAAATCATTAAAGGCATAAAAAGGTAATTAAGATTAAAAAATTCCCTTAGTTTGTTGAAGTATAACATGGGTGTTACATATATTGAGTTTTTTTATCATACTATGTTCGCAATCCAAATATTTGTTCATTGAAAATGAGTCAATAATACCAGCTTATGATTACATAGCATAATATCAAATAACTTTATTTATTCCTCGTTATGAAACAACATATAAATACTTTCATATCTCACAAAATATGATACAAAACAGACAAGTATTTTATTTAAACTTAATAAGGATAAGTCCTTATTTTCAGAAATAATGATATACATTTAATCATGATAGTACAATAGGCAAAATGCCTTAAATCATCTTGCGAAAAATAATACTTTCACGTTAACAATTAAATACAATAATCCTTATCGGATTTTAAACAATAATACATGACGTAATCATGCGTAAACAATCCAATCAATCACTTCATGAATGTCTTTCCTTCTTGCAAATTGTAGGAGAGAGAGATTGTATATATGGGCCAGTTCAATGAACGGACATGAGTTATCTAACTCGTATTCTTGTTGTGTTTAAAAGAAATAATAGAATAAGTTAAGGTAAAATTAACTGATAATTAATAAACATCCTAGTTCATTAAATAAGTGTGTGTGTGTGTGTGTGTGTGTATATATATATTAATGAAATGATACTTCTTAATATAAGGTATATTTACAATCATATCATTAGTATAACTGATACAAACATAACTTTTGTAAGTTTAAGTAACATACGATGATAATCAATTATGACAACAATCTAGAATAGAATTTCTAACAATATCCTTTAATTTTGTAACAATATTCCACAAAGAATAACATCCCCATGAAACCTTTATCAATGCATATCAGTTATGTTTAACTAAATGAACACAACTAACTTATTACTCATTCTTGAAATTGTCTAAGTAAATGAATCTTCTAACTTAACAATCATTATTCAAACAATGAGTGTATTCTCATTCTTTAATAAATATTTGTCATTCTTGTAAATAATACAAAGGGAATGAATATTGTCAAGTTTTACAAAAAATCATACAACACCTAGTAGCTGTCCAACTTCCTTTCTTTTGAACATTAAATCAACAATCATATTTAAAGGAGCTAATCATTACTAACTGTGAAGTCCAATAGTGACAACTTTTCTTCATCTAAGCGATAAATTAAACAATCTTCTACAACTTCGAGAAGGATTAAAACTAAATTATTTTACATCCCATACCCAAGGCAATTTATTAGTTATAAGTAGATAACATGCTTTGAGAAACTTATACAACTAACTTAGCAAACTTCGATGATCAAATACCCACAATCCTTCATGCTTGTATTCGAAATAAATGAAAAGTATTATCAACTAGTCGCCAAAAGAGGAAATCAACCCCAATATATTAACAATACAAATTTAGAGAAGACATGTTATGAAAACAAAAAAAAAAAAACAAGCTCAATATGAGCTATACCAGAAAAAACGATGAGCTAGAAAAGAATTTCCTCAAACACAAGTTTTAACTATGTTCAATATCTTTCAAATCAAACCAAATCTCGTTTTAGACAAAACCCACATGTTTCCAATTCAAGAACACGTTGAAGCCTTTTACCCAGTTTGTATTTGCAGGAGGATCTCATATATTTTGTTATAAGTCATACCCAAATTTCCAAAATGACAAAAATTACAGATCTATCATTTTCCATCAGACCCACAACGTTTTCCATTCTTTTCCCAAATTTTCCTCTGAAATTTTCATATTAAAAATAGAGAAAAATTCATATATTAAAACAACAAAAACTCAAGCAAATATCTAAATGTCAAATTGATTACCAACAAGCTCTAATGAGCTGATTAAAAAGAAATATAATCTGAATGTGTATTTTCAAAGCAAGAAAACATACCTACAAAAACTCATTACAATTTCAAGCCCAAATTTCCATTTAAACCCAACACGCAAAAAGACCGATTTCATCTAATATTTTCTTACTTTTCCAGATTTAAAACCAGATTGAAACCTATAACGCATTACAAAGATTTCATTAGAAAAAGCAAGAACAAAAGTGAGAGAAACCCATGCCTTATTTGCGCATGCTTTCTCCTTCTAATTCCCTTGAAATCTACGACTTCCATTACCAAGCAAAACTCCCAAAACTTTCCATAATGAGCTTTTAAATATCAATTTGCCATTAAAAATAGTCTCACTAATGTATGCATCAACCAAAAATTGAATTACTAAAATTTCTCATTCAAAAACCTCCATGCAAACTTCTAACAGACCAAAACCAACAACAATGCCCAAAAGATGGGAATGGAGGGAAGAATTGGATGTTGTCTTGTAATGCAAGCTACCGGTTCCCAAGGAATTGTAGTTTGTTTAATGCCATTAAATCCTACCATTGTTACGTAGTGACTCATAAACCCAAAATCTCTTTATCAACTTTGTATGCACTTTGGACTATGATCAAATCAAACTCAAACAATATTAAATACCTTGTTATTCACCCACATGGTTTGTGACCATTTTAAATAAAATTTAATCATTAAACTTTATACTTGTAAGGTGGTCGATGACCCATTTCAACCAATAAACCAATCATGCAACTTCCACATTATTTGCCAAGTGGTCTATGACCATTATTAAACAATAATCAATTACCTTGCCAATGTCCATGACCAATGTTCACAATGCTAAGGAGGGTCAACTTCATAGATAAAACATATGTAAAAAACAATGCAATATGGTCCATGACCAATTCACAAAACATTAAACTTTAAACAATTTTAACGCCTTGTGGTTTATGACCATTCATTTAGAACATGAAACAATGGAGCTCAAACGTAATCATCTCAAGTTACCTTAAATAATGCAAAATAACCTTAACAAACACAAAACATCGTAATTAATGTAAACAGTGGAATCTAACCAAATCAACATCATACAACGATGCAAACCAAAGGTGGTTGTTAACAATGATCCATTCAAACTTAATACACACACACACACAATACGTATATGTATATGTTTTCGCATAGATGTATATGTATATTTTTGTATAAACAATTATATATGTATATTCATTAAATTAACTTTTTATAATTAATTAGGTCATCATCAATTAAACCCCGTGTCGAAAAGTACATTAAATTTCTGGGTGTGACAAATTTGGATCACCGTGGAGAATCTTCATTAACTCATCCTATCCAATAAACAAAGTTGAATTTGAATACTTTCTCTCCCAAAGATCATGCACATGCTACACCCATGCACATAAAACGCATAGAAGTCTTCCAAGTGAATTTTTACACGTTTTCTCAATTGACTTCCTATGGCATCACAAATTCAATAATATATGTGCCATCAAGATGAGCCTCGATGATAACACAATTTCAAAAATGATGTGAGTTATGTGCACGAAAAGATGTAGTATCGCATATGAAGGCAAGGGTGCCTTGAAGTTCTCAACTTTCATGCATCTCCAGCCTTGTGCCAAATGTTGAAACCTTGTGCTAATCTTTAAAGCATCGTGTCATCTTTATTAAGGTGTATGCATAACGTGGATATGTTTTGATCCTTCTTTTCATGTGCATTGCCTTTTGGTGCTAACAAAAACACAATTCGTGTTGCACTATTGAAATACTAGTTTGCACCAAATTCTAAAAGATGTTCTAAATCCTAAAAGATACCATGAATCTCTTGAACTCCTAAGATATGCAAACATGCAAACAATTACCCTAAATCTTTTCTTTTGGTTGTCGTGACTCCTTGTGAACCTGGATGCTCCCGCATCACTTTTCCAAGAAAAAATAACTTTCAAAACCTTTTACTAGTTGCACTCGTATCTTGAAATGAATCAGTTTAAATACCTTGTACCAATCATTTTTGTTGTCTCAATGTGGCGAGGTATGTGCTCAACCAACAATTTTATCTTCTCATTCCTTTGTCTAATACATGGTATTTCACAAAGGTTGCAATGCCGTATTGTATATTTACTTTCATTTCCTTTTACTTATATATCCCTAAGTGTTACTAATGTTTGTCAAGTATTTATGCTTTTCATATATGTTCGGACTTGTCATCTTTGTTTTCTTCATCAACATTGTTATTTTCCTTCCCGCTGCATATTTACTACAAGTTCAGTCTAACCTCTTCTCACACATGCTTTCCATTTACAAAATATCCCTTTCTCTTAGGCTTTTGTTCCACTTCTATAAAAACTCACTTGTGCTATTAACAATGGTAAGATGTTTTTCCCTATTGCTCCACATAGATGGTATGGTGAGAAATAAGAATGGAAATCATGTTACTTTCTTAGTTAAACCCATTAAAAGTACCACATATTTGTACTGGGGACTAGTCAAGATGTCTTTAATGTCCTCTATCATTTTTAAACATGCTCTCAATCTCTTCATTTACCGGTGTTTTTTTCAAAACTAGATGGGTTTTTAACATTCTAATATAATCTCCTTGCTACTAATCATATCCGTTGTTTATGTTCTAGTGTGTCTAACTAATAACTCCCATGTTATGATTGGCATATGAATTCAGAATGGCCTATGCTTTCAACATCTCTAGCATTAACTACTAAGCTCAACAATGATGCTAAAAACTGTTGTGGTGTTGATGTGATTCTTAAAAGCCAAATTTAGAACATTGGTAGTAAGAGAGCACATGCAGTCATATTGATGCATTCAGATAAGTATCATCACATTAAGTGAAAGATACAACACTAAAACATAATCACATGAGTTGAAATAAAATGTCCATTGACAGCTTATCAATATTAGCACTACATGAAAAACAAGGGTTGCAAATTTGAGGCCCATTGCCTACATTTTTATGAGCCTTTGTAGCACCCTAAATACAAGTTGTAGCCCTCAAAACGAAAACAAGGGGCCTCCATATATACTTGCATAACTAATACAAAGACTTGAAACAAAATTAAATGAGAGGAACCCCATTGAAATGAGCGGTCTCAATATGGATTGGAGACTTTCTTGTGACACGAGACTTAAAACAAAATTAAATGAGTCCCCATGTATAGACTTGGAGATCCCATAGAATTGGCACAAGACACAATGGATAAAGGATAATAGACAATCCGTCACAAAGACGACAAAGAACTTCCTCTAGTTTGACCTTGTTTCCATCATTTCTACGAAACTGCCATCGTTGCATAGCAGCCCAGCTCCACAATCATAAAAATGAATCATTTTTTCACCAACCTTGCAACTTTGTCCTTTGTTTCAGGGCACAATGTTCAAAACTTCCTTTAGGAAACTTCCCCACATATATCTTCCAATTTCTTAAACTCTCGCAGCCATATGGCTAACTTTTTAGGAAACATTTTGTTGAATTTCCCATGCATATGCATAATGCATGTTATTTGGTTCTACAAAGAAATCCGTCCACAAACGCGCCATCTTGCACCAGGCTGAAACAGTGATCTCTCAAATACCCAGATATCGCAAACTAGCACCTGAAATCGCATGAATAATGTACAAATATGTTACGACATAGGTTGATCCACAAAACCCATAAAAGTAGAAGTAACATAAAGAATCCTAAGCTAATACACCCACGTGCAATGGAATTATAACCAATAATGAAGAAAATGGAAAGGACGAAATGGGCTATGTGCTTCTTAGCTATGTGCTTCTCATATAGGGATGAAGGCCAAAAAAGTTAAAATAAATTGTAAAATGCAATAATCTAGAGAGATGGAAAATATCAGTAATATAAACTGAAAGCGGCCTTACTACAATAAAGCTTATCCTAATATGTAAAAATGAATGCAAAAAAGTGAATGACATCAATATAAGCTTCAGCATCTTTTGAAAGAACCATTTAGCCCAAATATCAGTTACAATTTAAACTCGTCCCTCATTTTATTGTTTGGTTTTGAATAGTTTAAAATATACCAAACAAACTAAAACAATCAAATTCATTTTTCCTGCTAGGAAGAAGGGAAGACCCTTTCTAGCATTTGCCATCTCCCAATTTATTGCAATATCTGGACTCGTTTCCACATATCCATTCATGAAACATTTGAAACACCATATGCACCATATGTGGGTTTAACAAGTTTTTAAATGCCAAATTAGATAATGCAACATCACTCTGTTTTCCCAGCAAGGTACAATACTTTGACAAAGGAAGCTAACTTCCATGTAGCCTTCTCAAATGGTTATTTGACCATTCCACTAAATATTCTCCTTTGCTATCTTATTTCAAAGTTTGGTAACTCTTTTATCATTCATATTGGTTTATGAGGGTTCTTTTCAACTTCCTACACATGTACAAGTGGAGAAGACGTTATATATCTTAAAGGTTCCTTAAGAAAAACAAACAACAAAGCCATTATACATTTTTTTATGAGGATGAAGTCATACCCCATAGCTTATAGGAGACTTCAATTATTTGGGAAAATTGTAAACAAATCACAATAATGATAACAAACCATTTTATCCCACCCTCAACTACATCTTAAAACCAAATGCGAAAGGTAGTTGACTCCAATACTTGTCCTAATAACTCGCCTTTAGTCTATGGTCTCTTCGTATTTTTCTTACATCCTTTGATCTCAGTCATTTACTATATCAGCTATATAAAAAGAGTTTTTCTTTTAAAATATGTTTTTATTGCAATAAGTGAGTAGAGATATACCAATAGCTGACTGCTTGCTATTATTATAAAAAAATAACATAGATGGAAAGTCTGTCCTCCATCACTTGATCTACTCGCTTTGCTTCCCATGTCTTGGGGTTATCCTTATTGGGGATATTTAAATACCCTGTGCAATGAACAAATCATTAAGATGTTTCTAGTGTTGGAGGGTCATTAGGACCTAGGCCTCAAAACTATACCACTATACAATATTGTAATCTTTGTGATATACTTAAGTTGTAAATCACTTTGTATGTAAAAAGGACACAAACTAAGATAATGCTTCCTAAAGCAAAAAAAGGAAGATGGAACAGTCAGTTCTAAAGCCAAAGAGTCAAGAATGACTCTATAAAAGTTGTAGAAGATTGCATGCAAAAGGATGTTGTTATAGGTATTCTTGAGAACTAGGATGATTGAATGTATCTAATCCCTATCCCGTATATTTTGTTTTGAATATATATGGAGATAGTTTATAGTATTAATTATGTGTATTGCCTTTAGAGCAAGTATATATTTCCTTTTGTCTCATGGTATACTTTATCTGTGTAATGAATGGATGATTTGATTGGGCTTAAGTAATTGCTATGTTTCAAAATCATATGTTTGTGTATAGGTTGCTTCACTAATCACCTTCCTACATCGTAAGAACAAATGAGTTTACAACAATACCATGTCTTGATGAGGAATGCAGGGACCACTCCAAACAATGGTTCCCTTTCTAGGACCTGAAAATGTTAAGATGGTTAGTAGGCCAATGAAAAACAAAAAAATGGCTAGTGGAAAAGATAACACAAATTTTGCAAAAAGAAGGGTGTAAAATGGGGATCACTACAAGACAAGTGATGATCGAGCATATTTATAGAGATGTCTACAAGATATTCCAAAGCGAGTTTCTAGGGTTATTAGTTGTTTGGCTATCAAGATTGGAACACTACTATTTCAGATCGAGGGAAAATGAAAAGCTTATACAGAGAAGAAAAATAGAAAAGTTGTGTGAATTGGGCGAGTGGACCAAAGTACTTGATTATTGGATGCAAACTATAGTAGATGTGTACATATCTGAGTTTGTTGTTCAAGTGTATGTTTCTTTTGATAGTGCGCAAGACTTGTTCCTTAGGGGAACCAGAGAAAATTTTATCAAGAAATCGTCCATGACAATGATGATGTTGGTGGGAGAAAAGGCCATGGTGTTAATTCCCTTCGACATGGAGTACTTCGCTTGACTTGACGGTATAGAGATGTGGGGAGCAATTGAAGGGGAGATGACTGTTGTGACTCGACAACCAAACAAGCCTAAAAAGAATCAAAATGAGACTAAGAAAATAATTGGACTTCGACATCGATCGACTCAATTCAAAAGATGGGGAGCATAGAGCCCTACTTGAAGACGTCCTAAGATAGCTGCCAAGAGAAAAAGAATAGGGACATCGCGGGATTAAAAGGGTGGGGAACCTCTAGTGAAGACCAAAGCATCGAGGCACAAGTAAAACTTGTATGTAAGCTAAGATGGTCAATATGAGTATCCCCTCTCTTCTCAATAATATAGATTAGGATATGAGTGGAAGATCATTCTAGAGACAACACACAAGTCATGGATAGTGCTCGTGGATTGTAATAGTTGTGGATTTAGAAGAGAATAATCTACACTCGTATCAAAGGCATAGTGTTCAAAATCCTATGTCTAAGATATGTGGGTGGGTTCTTACTAGAATTGTAATGTTGTAAGAATATAGGTAATAAGCAAAAGCTAATCTCGGACTAAGGGTCAGAACGCCATTTTGCGGTTAAGCATGTACTATAAGAGATAATGCAATAGATAAAGATATGCTACCTCATCATAGTCTAATACATGACATGTCAAACATTATCAATCAAACCAACATAAAGCAAATAGTAGAGTTTGTGATACTTACCCATGTGAAGACACTATTGGCGCATCAACCTCCACCCAAGGTCAATAACACCGCGTGAGAGTTTTCGTAGGTGTATCAACCTCGTGAAAGTTTTCGTACATGTATCACAAGAGGGATAGGCGTAAAACCTAAGTAATCCAAAGTTGGGGACTTATAAGACTTGGTAGACCTTGTTGGTTGAGCTCCTATTCTTATTGCTCCTAGTAACCCAATGCTCCAAAGTAGACCTCCAAGTATAAGCTCCACTAAACCCTAAACCTCTTAAACCTTTAAGGGCGGATTTTTGAGTAAAGGCAGAGTAGACTATTTGAAGATGATATTGGGAAATGATGACGATGATGCTTATAAATAGGGGTACATAGCTTAAAGTTGTGACTATAATGTTCCCATTTCCGAGCAAATGGCCTAGGAGGATTTTCATCTATCTTAGCCTTGATTATGCCCAAGGGGCTAGTGACGTTGATGGTTATTGGGTGTGGTTTGTACCTTCATTTCACTTATATGTTATGTTTTGGAGTTGACATGTACTTTGAGGCGACTTAAGTGAAATAAGGTTGTGAGATGCTCTCCTAAGGTACTTTATGTTATATTTTGTCGTTGACTTTAGTGTTGGGCGACTAGGTGGTAACACTTATTCTATTTCTTCATTGGGGTGACTTAAGTGTACTTTTTTGGCATGTGCACAATAAAGTAACTTAAGTTATATTATTTCACATGAGAAAATACCCAAAGGGGGCGATTAGGGTTTGTTGGAGGAAAAAGTTATATATTTTCCCCTTGTGGTCATTTGGGCATTCATTCAGACATTTGGAGCTATTGTGATTTACAACCATTTTGCTTGTGGAGGTCAAATTCTACAGGAACCCTAGCTTTGGTGGAGAGATCCATCCCTAGTTGGTAGAGCATTCTTCGGTGAGGGTTTCCAGCCCATATCCCTAGCTTGTTGTTTGCACCATTCAGATTTGGATTCAGACTTGCAAATATAGAGCAAAGTTAGAGATATATTGGCCGTTTTGATCAGAGGTTCAGGTATAGAGGAGAGGACAACCAACCATCATCTGGGTATCCGTTTATTTTCAGTTTTGGGGCAGTTGTGTGACTCCCACAAGTGGGGCGACTTACCTAGGGTTTTCAAGCAACGTTTTGGAGGGGTTTTAGTGGCTCTTTTCCGGAGATTTCGGAGCTGGAGATTGTTATCATCATGAGGATGCCCTAGAATTCATTTCCATCATTTTTCCATTGTTATTCTGGAAATTATGGTCAGCTGTATTTTTCTCTCATTTTCTGCCCTAAAATAAATTAAATAAAATCAGATCTTTGCAATAAAAATTATTTCTCTATTGTGCATTATTCTCCATATTTTTCCACTTCCTTTGAGCTTCTGGGTATTGTTGGAAGTGAATATTTTTGAAGATATAAATTTTTCTTTATTTCTGTACCTTGCTGTCCTGAAAAATCAGAATTACAGTTTGTTGGATTTTTATAAATTTGTGAGTTTTAAGTGATATCCTAAAAGGGATATTTCAGTGGTATCATAGTCGGATTTCCTCTAGCCTGTTGGGTTGTGTATGAAGGTTTATTCTAGGAGGAATACACCCCAGAAAGAAAGGCAGAATATGGTTGACGATGAGGAGCTTAATGAAGAGGTAATGAAAAAATTATTCATCAATATGGTAAAACAACAAGAAACCACAAATCTCTATTTGAGCCAACTCACAAAAAAATTATCACATGGTAGATTTGGGAATCATGCAGAAAGAGGAGAAAATAGTAATACAGGGCAGCATGCTCAAAAGGGTGAAGGTAGCAATTCAGGGCAGCACACTTCCCCTTCCCATAATACACATTCGAGCATGCATGAGCCAACATTTTTGAAGGATCCAGAAATTACACAAGTGGGACAACACTCAAAAATTTATGATGAGGAGACTTGTTGGCTGAAGTATGAATCATTGAGTGAAGGGTTTAAAGCTAACATGCCTTTTACCGAGTACTGCAAGATGAAGATCAGTAGTAGGCCCAAGAGGGATCACTCTATTCATGTTCCGGAGTTGCAGAGGAGATTGGGATAGATTTCCATTCCACACTTCGATGGTTCTAAGAAGTGTACAATGCAATCATGGATACAAAAGTTGAAGACATACTTTGACTTGAATCCCATGCGCGAAGAGGATGCAATTAAATTTGCAATCCTACATCTTGAGGGAGATGCTCATGACTGGTGGCATCATGGTCTTGTTACACAGGGGCACATGAATATTAATACATATGCAGAGTTTACACAGAGGTTGATGAGTAGGTTTGACAAGAGGGATCCTGACAGTTCTTCAGAGAGTTGACTCACTTGAGACAGACAGGATCTTTGGACGGATACATTGCATATTTTCAAAGGCTTTTGATTATGGTTTCTGATGTTTCAGAGATGAGATTGATTCCACTCTTCATAGTAGGCTTTTTGAAGGCATTTGAGCCTCCATTGCATGATGCTATTAGGAGAGTGCAGATTTGGAGTTAGCTACTCCAAAGTCGAGGTTTCCACCTTGAGTTCAACAAAGGGAACCTCCATCTAGACCAGATGAGTTTCAGCAGAAGGAGCCTCCACCTAGGCAGGATGCGGCTAAGAAGCCATTCATTTCCCGAGAGCTTAGAGATGAGTTGAGGCGAAAGAAACTATGTTTTGATTGTCATACACCTTGGGCTCCAGGGCATGATTGCACAGGGAAAGGAAAGGCCCAATTCATTGAGGTCTTTGAGGAGAGTGAGGGTAACAAAGATGAGGAGTTAGAGATCCACGAGGTGGATGATGGAGATGGAGTTGCATTGGACAATACTAATGTGGAGCAGGAGGATGAGACTTTTCCTCGGAGATTATAGCTACATTGTCTAGTACCCCGAGGTACAAGGCATTCAGGGTTAGAGGAGTTATGCAGGGTCAACGTGTGGTGGTGCTCATTGATAGTGGGGCTACCCACAACTTCATTGATGCATCCTTGGTTGAGAGGCAAGGTCTACAGACAGAAGACTTTGAGGGCTTCAATGTTGTTGTAGCCAATGGAGAGTCTATGAGATGCACACGGAGAGTTCCACAGTTGAGCATCACTATGGGTAACTACACAGTTACCGATGATTTCCACATAGTTCGTTGTAATGTCCCCAATTGGGACAATTCTGACCACAAGGAATTTGGGCTAATCCAAACCCTCCAAAACAGATTATGGAAGATAGATTAAATATACTAACTGCAGATCCAATTGGACATTGAAAAATGCGATTAAGGCTGATTATAAGACCCTCATAGAACAGTCATTGAGTTGAAAGCTTTTCAAACCAGTGTAAAATACAGATTTTATATAACCAAATCAGTCCTTACAGGTGTATGTAACCATGTAAAATTATATCATTGACTGCAGCAATAGCTTCAGAAATGGCGACTAGGATATGGGTATGAAACTCATACAAAAGGTGCTCAAACAAATATGATTCTTAACAAAACTGATCTCTGTATTTTTATATATCCAAAATATGGAGAAATCTGAATTTTTAGGGACTAAACTGGACTGAAATAATTATCAGAAAATCTGCCTTCTTAGAGGACTGAAATTAACACTTTAATACCCTCAAAATTCTGAAAACAATTTAGTTTGAGTCACAAAAATCAGATCAATAGCTGGCATAACAGATCAGACCTGAAATGTCATGTATTCCACAAGAATCATCTACAAAATGGGTCGCTCCAGCTGGTACAGAGAAGATACAACTGCTGCAAATCAATTCTTCAACCCCTTTATGGCAAAATTCATCAACTACTGCTGGAAATACTGAAAATACCCTTGCAAGCACAATAAAATTTCCTGTGTGGAAATCCCTCACATTCTCTAAGAGGGTTTTCGTCCTCTAGAGTATTTTTATGCAAAAGCACCAGGCTTAAGATAAAATTCAGAATTAGAAGAATGAGTATGAGATGCCTTCATCTAAGTCGACCTCTCCTTTATAAAGGAAAAATGACCCAAAGGAAACTCTTTCCCTATCCAATCAGCTGCAATGGTCTTCCCTATGCACATTTTTCCCTCCTAGGCCTAGTCGCATTTTTGCCTAGGGGAGATACAAAATTAGCATGGGTCTATTTTTCTTTCTAGGCAGCCATTATTCCTCTCCTAGACAAGTCGCCAATCTTCCTAGGGAGGATACAAACATAAAATTAGACCCTTGTAACACATTATTTGCCCCCTTTGCACTTTTCTAGAGATTACAACTTTTATTTATAAGTGCATTCCTTATTAAGCCAAATAAATTAATTATAAGTGCTTTAATTATTTTATTTTATTTTCTTTTAGGCACTTATAATAATTTATTGTGACTTAAGTCACCCTTGCACACACCCTTTGGCCGTCGGGTAGACAAAATAGGCCAAAGGTCTTAGATAATATTTTTCAAGAAAGAGGGACATTTCATTGGTATTGGAGAGACCAACATAGTACTGGGAGTGCAAGGCTTCACACTCTTGACGAGTTTCGAATTAACTTTCAGCCAATGGAGTAAAAGTTTAAGTCCGAGGGAAAGAATGTAATCTTGAGAGGTTTATCTATAGGAGCACCCAAAGTGGTTACAACCAAGGGAATGGAGAGGATTTTCCAACACGATGAGGTGTTTTACTATTGCTGGTAGATGTGGAGTTTGATGGATATGGGTGTGACCAGTAGTGTTGCACATGAGACAGTTACAAAGATTGGGGTTACAGGTTTAGATCAACCAAGTTTATCATTATGTTGGTTATTTGAGGTTTTGGGAGACTGGAGATCTCATTTGCTTGTTGATTACTCCAAGAACCGACACACTTGTGAGATTTTGGATGGTCACACACAGGATGACAACTACAGATTGGAGGATGAGATGATCTTCTATCAAGATAGGTTGTACCTTGTGCCAGATTCATGGTTGAGGATGGAGATACTGTGACATGTGCATTGTTCTTTCGTGATCGGACACTTGAGCCTCGATGAGACCTATAGGTTCATATGGGAGAGGTTCAGATGGCATGGGTTGAGGGAGGATATCCTCAACTTTATACGGGGATGTGCGGTTTGTCGTTATGACAAATCGAGCATATAAGTTCATCATTTTCTGAGCCAACATGGGATAACACTCCTATGTACTTTATTGCTTCTACGCACGGTGAGCATATCACCCATGTGTTAGTCGGTGGAGGGACGGAGTTGACTCAGTTACCTGGTTATTCAGTAGGTTCACATTCAACACAGGAGGTGGACGTGAGTTACAGGATGTCTTTTCATTCTCTTGGGGTGCCTGATGATACAATGATGAGCATACACAGTATACCATGTGTGATGTTCATTCTCATTATAGACCTCTAGACCTGGATAGGAGTCATACTGTTGAGTTGCATAGCATTGAGGAGGTTGACATTGGGCAGGTGGATGCTTTGGAAGGGTATATAGGTTCGGGATCTATGATGATGTGATCGACTTTGAGGACAATTTCTACACAGGTCCAGAGTCGAGGATGAGGTTTGAGGAGTTTGTGAGGTGTGTGGGATACCAGTTTGTTGTGTACGGTGATGCGAGACTCTACTCGCCATTATGAGCTTATGTTGGGCATGGACTATGTAGAGTTGATATTGTCGGTTGACCGTTTACTGGAGACTTGGGATTCTTCCCAACGGACACATTGAGACACATTATGAGGAGCCTTGCTCTCACACGAGCGCAGGTCATGTGGGAGAGTTGGCACACTTAGTGCTTATACAGGTTTTTTCACAGGTTGATCCAGGGGATGCTATAGGATTCAGAGTGGACTTTCATACCCATGGGTTGACTGAAGAAGCAGTGATTGTGAGTGATCACATGATGGCAGCTTCACATTGGCAGGGATTAGATAGATTGGCAGGTGTGGGTACCAATGGGGAGTTGGTGTGGGCATCATACTACTTCAGGGGCAGCATTGCTCTCTACTCGGCATGGAGAGCATGATGATTACATAGGGTGTCTTGGTTACTTTGGATCCCACCGATCATTGAGTGACTGCAGGGTGAGGTGGAGAGACTTGCCTTGTGGTATTCAGTTTGCAACAATTATTTTGTAGGATGAGGTGGAGAAACTTGCTTTGTGGGATTTAGCTTCTGCAGCATGACAGGATAATGCTTGGGGTCAAGCATTTTTCAGGAAGGGAGGTTTGTAATGTGTCCCCATTTCCAAGCAAATGGCCTAGGAGGCTTTTCATCCGTCTTAGCCTTGGTTATGCCCAAGGGGCTAGTGACGTTGATGGTTATTGGGTGTGGTTTGTACCTTCATTTCATTTATATGTTATGTTTTAGAGTTGGACATGTACTTTGAGGTGACTTAAGTGAAATAAGGTTGTGAGATGCTCCCCTAAGGTACTTTATGTTATATTTTGTCATTGACTTTAGTGTTGGGCGACTAGGTGGTAACATTTGTTCTATTTCTTCGTTGGGGTGACTTAAGTGTACTTTTTTGGCATGTGCACAATAAAGTAACTTAAGTTATATTATTTCACATGAGAAAATACCCAAAGGGGGCGATTAGGGTTTGTTGGAGGAAAAAGTTATATATTTTCCCCTTGTGGTCATTTGGGCATTCATTCGACATTCGACTTTTGGAGCTATTGTTATTTGCAACCATTTTGCTTGTGGAGGTCAAATTCTACAGGAACCCTAGCTTCGGTGGTGAGAGATCCATCCCTAGTTGGTAGAGCATTCTTCGGTGAGGGTTTCCAACCTACGTTGCATGGATACTTGAAAACCACCTCGAATCTTGCGCAGGATACGTATCTGATACGGATACATCCCAGATACACCTTCGATACGTATGGAGTACGTCAAGGTGCGTGACGGATACGCCCTGCACGTATCCGTCACGCACTCCACGTACCCCATACATATCGTGGGCATATCCAGTGTTAAATACATTTTTTTAGTTCTATTTCCTTTTTTTTTGAGTCGGTGATGGATGGAAAGATGCAGCCACATGAACAATTAAAATGTTGTTATAAATGTTTGTATTCCTAGAAAGATGGATGGAAAGATGCAGCCAATTAACAACATTTATTGATGATTTGTTTGTATTCCTATATCATATGTATGGCAGCCACATGAACAATGAAATGTAAAATCTTAAGTATATTGTTTGTTTTGAAAATTTGAACATGGATCTAGTTACTAGTATATTTTTCAAATTTCAAGTTTTGTTCGTATTCATGTTAACATGATATTCGTATATCATATGTATGGCAGCCACATGATCAATAAAAATGCAAAGTCTTAAGTATATTGAATGTTTTGAACATTGATTCAAGTTTTGTATTACTATCCGTATCAAAACGGATACTCGTATCCGTATCCCGGCAACATAGTTTCCAACCCATATTCCTAGCTTGTTTGCACTCTTCAGATTTGGATTCAGACTTACAGATATAGAGCAGAATGTCAGAGATATATTGGCTGTTTTGATCAGAGGTTCAGGTATAGAGGAGAGGACAGCCAACCATCATCTAGGTATCCGTTTATTTTCAGTTTTGGGGCAGCTGTGTGACTCCCACAAGTGGGGCTTACCTAGGGTTTTCAGGAAGTGTTTTAGAGGGGTTTTAGTGGCTCTTTTCCGGAGATTTCGGAGCTGGAGATTGTTATCATCATGAGGATGCCCTAGAATTCATTTCCATCATTCTTCCATTATTATTCTGGAAATTATGGTCAGCTGTATTTTTCTCTCATTTTCTGCCCTAAAATAAATAAAATAAAATAAAATCAATAAAATTATTTCTCTATTGTGCATTGTTCTCCATATTTTTCCACTTCCTTTGAGCTTCGGTATTGTTAGATATAAATATTTTTGAAGATATAATTTTTTCTTTATTTCTATACCTTGCTGTCCTGAAAATCAGAATTACAGTTTGTTGGTATTTTATAAATTTGTGAGTTTTAAGTCATTTCATAAGTTTGAGGATTGATCAATAAGATGAAGGTTCAAGAAAAGTGCCCCTGAGACTAGTCGGAGCCCAAGAGTGCCATGTGGCACGAATTTGGGCCTCGAAATCCATAGAATCGGCTAAGGCCCGTAACCAATCATAGATTGTCGGGGTTGAACAAGTTTGAGCCTGAGGAAGATTGAGAACCTAAGAGGCCTAGGGATGAGGAAAGGAAACATGTGGTGCAAATTCGAGCCCGACAGATCCGTCACATGGTGTAATCCCTTGCTTCCAAGAGTCTCGGGAAGAGAGAGACCAAACATAAATAAAGCCCGTAGAAGTAGAAAGTGCAGGAACCCGTAGCATCCCATTAGGTTAAAATTATTCTCGTGCCCTCCTACACTTTGTATTAAAAAATCATGTACAATCTTTTACAAAGTTCCCACACGAGAGTTTTCACGAAGCTATCTCATAATTTCCTGGTATTGATGAACACCGAATCCTGTTTCAAATCCTTTTAATAATCTCGAGTCTTTATCCCTATTTGGACAATGATGCTTGGTAAGCTCAACATCAAAACGGGACCCGTCGAAATTCACAACATTTGCATTTACATTCCATTTATTTTCTCCCTACCATATCTGCCATTCTTTAAGAGTGTACTTATGGATTGGAATCTTGATCAACATCTTTCTTTATTAAAATTTATTCATCCTACTTGATTTAATGTCACTCTCTTTATATGACACGTGGAAAGCAAAAACAAGATATTTATTATTGTCATGCACAAAGACCAACCCTTTAAAATAAAATTGTGTTCGCAAAACTAGATGAATATCACATATTTTAGTGAGGATGCAAGGAGATGATATTCACTTTATGATCAAGAGTTTTATGCCATAGTGCAAGATCTGAAGAAGTGGAGATAATATTATTTTTCCAAAGAGTTTGTGTTGTATAAAGACCACCAAGCATTGCAATTCATCAATAACTAGGGGAAGCTTAATCAAAGACATGAAATGGGTTGAATTCTCGCAAAGTTACTTATTTGTCTTGAAGCATAAATGCGGGAAACCTAACAGATTTGCAAATGTGCTAAGCAGAAGATGCTTCTTATTAAGCGAGATGCAAGTGGGAGTAGTAGGGTTCGAGGCAATGAAGGAGCTCTACGCAGAAGAAGAATATTTCGGAGAAGCATGGAAAGCATATGCAGAACCAACAAATGTTGACTACATGCCATGGTTAGACTACTTTTTGTAGGAAGGTTTGTTGTTCGAAGGCACACAGTTTTGCATGTTCCTAAGGATCAATGAGGGAGAATTTGATCCAAGAGAAGCGCTGCAAAGGATTAGCTGATCACTTTAGGATAGATAAGACCTTAGCGTAGTTGAGTGAGAAGTATTTATGGCCATAGATGGCTACAAATGTGCACAAAAGTGCAGAGATGGAGAGTGTGTCAGTTGGTGAAGGGGAAGCGTAAAAACGCAGAGTTATATCAACCATTACCAATTCCCAAGAAACCTTGGGAGCATCTAAGTATGAATTTTCTTTTGGATTTCCCAAAATGCAAAAGGGTCATGATTCTATCCTTTTTGTTGTCGATAGATTCTCTTCATTGGATTGCTAAATTTTCCAAGAAGATTAGTGATCCCAAAACATTCAAATATGTTTCTACATCTTGAAATGAGAAATGCACGTTACGGATCGATCGGATTGTTTTGTAAATGCAAAAGAAGTTAACAAGGAGAGAATCAGATCTCCTAATACATTGTTAGTATGCCTAAACTAACTATTATATAAATCTGATGTAGCTAAGAGATTCATAAAGTACCGAATGTAATAGACGTGTAAATCAAACAATCTAAATGTGTATTAAAGGACAGCTAAAAGGTAGTTTCCTAAATTTGCACCCCTTTCCATCACCCCGAGATTTACAACAAAGGCTCATGGGATAAGAAATGGGGGAAACAAAAATATTGTACTGCATTCATTTTATACCAGTTTTGATAGCCAAGAAATACAAAGAAAGGTTTTCCCCAAATTTTTAAATTGGAAAAAGGTTTGAGGGATTGTCTAGAAGATATCTCATGGCAGATTATTGGAAGGATGGACACCCATTTTCCAGCATAGACTGTACTGAAACTCTTATGTTTGTTAGATTTGTTTCTTTTGTACTGTTTTTGTAGAATAGTCTCATTTTCATGTCCTGGTATTTGGTTCCTATAGCTTAGTTTCTAAGTTTTGTTATATTGCAACTAGTTAATGTTTATGTGTAGACACCTAAATTTGACATTTGACACGTTGGCAACATCAATGTTGACATAGTTGGAAAATTCACATATATTTGACTCTTGAGGACACTTTCCTTCTATAAATCCATCCATTTGCTTCCTTAGCCACCTCTATTTGCCAATCATATTTATCTAGGATCAGCTTTGTATATACAAGAACACCTCCAAAATCATAGACAAACAATCTCCATACTTCAGATTCCCATCTACACTCGCAAGACACTCTTGGGAAACTTGGATTGTGTTAGTTACCGCAAGGGTCTCCCTCTGTCGGAAATGTCCAAGGGCCCTCAACTACTATTTTTCAAAATGGGAACTCTCTTTTAGGTTGATCTAGACACATTTCATAGGTAAGCTATGGCGGGAAACTAACGGAGATTCACTTATATATACAAATCATCCCTAAGGATATTACTCACCTCTTGGAGTACTTAAAACTCTTAGACCCCTCACTCTCTTGGAGCACTCACACCACAATGAGGATCATTATTTAAAAGGCTTATACACATTTCAAATCTTCAAGGAGCAGCCCTAGAGTAGTCCATAGAACCAAATCTTAATACAAAGAGGTCAAAGTTGCATGATACCAAATGTCTAAGATCAAATACTAGACTACATTCTAGATTGTTCATGATTTTGCATACCTACACCCTAAGTGGGAGAAATACAAGGGTTTGAGCCCTCTTTGGAATATTGGTATATAGGAAACACCTAACCATGCAACCGGAGTCCAGGGAATGGTAGGGGCCAATCCAACCGTAATGTCCCCTTTTCCAAGCTAGTTCGTTTCGGAGACTTAAGAGTCCATTCCTCTTCCCGTGGGTAAGAAGAAAATGAACAAGGGAAGTGATTGTCATGTTTTTCAGTTATTTTAGTAAGCATTTGCATTCTTCTTTAATAGTTTTCTACATAAGTCTGGTTGGTTGGGTTATGAAGGTGAAAAGCCAAAGGGAAAAAAAGTACCCTTATGAGGTCGGTCCAAGTTTGGAGGCATTCTAATTTGTTTTGGTACTACAAAAAGGTATAAAGAGGGTTCGCTTGGCTCATTTGGGCATCATCTCTTATCAAAAATTATAACTTGCATGGTTTTTGGGCTGATTGCTCAATCACTTCCACTTAAGGGCGAAAATCCTTTTGTGTGGCTAACAAGGAGGACAAAACCCTTCCTTGCTTGATTGAAGAATGAAAAACTCTTCAATTTGTTGTTTCCAAGGGCTTCAAGAAGGTTGATGTTGCAGATTTTCAGCTAGGGTTTGATTGGAGAAGAGCTGCTAGGGTTTGAACACCATTTTTAGGCCCTCTCCTAGGGTAGCAACTTGCTTGGAAGAGGAGTTGGGTGCCATCTAGGGCACATTTCTTCATTTGGAGTTGATATCCATATTCCTCATAATTTTAGAGGTTGATTTCACACTTTCATGAGATTTTTGGGGGCTTGTAACCTCCATTTCCAGCCATTATTGTGAGTTGTAATTTTGTTGTCATTAATTTAATTACAGCTGTATAGAACTTCATAATTTGCATATATTTTGGAGTACTTTGCTTGGTGTTTATTCCATTGGTTGAGTATAATATTTTGGAGAATTTATACATCCATTTTCAGCTTGTTTGGAGGGTGTTTGATGCCCTAAAAGTGCAAATACAGTTTGCTGCTAGGGTTTATAATATTCTTTGGTTGGCTGTTGTAAAAATCAGATTACTCTCAATTGGGATTGGTGCTATTTCTTTGTTTTTCAGTTTCAGCCCTAAAAGGGATATTACACCAACCTAAAACACTAACTCTTTTTTAAGGTTTTTGTGATCAACCATATATGATTAGGGTTGGGACAAAGAAGAGAAAAATATGCATCATCCCACAAGATCGAAGAGCTTGCACAGATCTAGAAGCAGGTTGTAGACACAGGGAAGGGCTCCAAAAAGTTACATAACCCCACAAGAAAAAGGGAAATTGCTAAACCCCAACAATTCTGATTTCCACAGGCATCTGACCTTTTTGGCAACCTTCCGACAGTCTGTCAACCCCTATTTCAGACCTAAGCACTTGACAACGCAATTTCAAGACATTCTCAGATCTTACGACAACTTATGTGAGTCACAAACAATCATAATCAGCTAAGTAACTCATCCTTTTATAGTTTTGTTCATTCTACACGTATGGCTACCAATCCTATAAACCCTCCCGCATCTTCTAATGCTAACTCTCAAAGCAAAGCACCTTTCAAAGCTAATAATAATGATACTAAGAATGAGGCCAATAATCATTGTGGTTTCAAAACCTACTAACAGGCTTGTCCTTTTTGCTTCTCAACGGAGACAATTTACAAGACTATTAGAACCTCCTCGTAAGACACCGCAAAGGTTACTTGAGTGTAATTTTATATCCTTTTTCTCGATCTTTGGGAATTGACATGACTAAGCCACCGTAATGTCCCCTTTTTCAAACTAGTTCGTTTCGGGGACTTTTAGCCCATCCCACTTCCCGTGGGCAAGAAGAAACTAAGAAAGGAAAGTACTTGTCACATTTTTCAGTTATTTTCATAAGCATTTGCATTCTTCTTAAAAGAGTTTCAACATAGGTTAGGACGGTTGGGTCAAGAAGGTGAAAAGCCAAAGATAAAGTTAAAAGCAAACATCCTTATGAGGTCAGTCATGAGGGAAGACTCCCTTATTGGTTTTGGTGTCACCAAAAGGGTATAAAAGGGGTCACTTGGACTCATTTTGGGCATCTATCTTATCATTAAAATTATACTTGCATGGTTTTTGGGCTGATTGCTCAATTCCTTCCACTAAGGGGCAAAAATGCTTTGGTGTGGCATACAAGGAGGACGAAACCCTTGTTCAAATTGAAGAATAGAAACTCTTCAATTGGTGGTTCCTAAGTGCTTCAAGGAAAGTGATGTTGTTGGTTTTCAACTAGGGTTTGATAGGAGAAGAGCTACTAAGGTTTCTACATCAATTTTGGACCCTCTCCTAGGTAGTGACTTGCTTGGAGGAGTTGGGTGCCTTCTAGGGCACATCTTGGCAATTGGAATTGATATTCATCTTCCTCATAATTTTAGAGGCTGATTTCACACTTTTATGATATTTTTGGGGATTGGAATCTCCTTTTCCAACCATTATTGTGAGCTGTATTTCTGTTGTCATTAATTTAATTACAGTTGGGTAGAACTTCATAATTTGCACATGTTTTGGAGTACTTTTGCTTGATGTTTATTCCATTGGTTGAATATAATATTTAAGAGAATTTATACATCCATTTTCAGCTTGTTTAAAGGGTGTTTGATGCCCTAAAAGTGCAGATACAGTTCGCTGCTAGGGTTTCTTATATTTCCAGATCTGCTATCATAAAAATCAGATTACTCTAATTTGGGTTTGTGTTATTTCCTGTTTTTCCATTTCATCCCTAGAAAAAGACATTATAGTGGTATTTGAGCTTTGATCTTCCCAGCTTTGAGGATCTCCATGCAAGAAGATCACAAGGAATACATTTTCTAAGAAGAGAATTCAAGGAAGTCACTTGAGATGGATAGTAAGGGCCATTGAGATGTCGAAGAAGCCGAGTTGAGAAGACTTTGTGATGATGTTAGGGTTGAGAGGTTTGCCCTAGGGCAAGAAAAATTGGTGAATAGGATGGCACAATTGATCCATGCCATGCAAAACCTAAATGGTGAAGGAAGCTCTTCAAGGGCAAGCAATAATATTCAGCCACCAAGAATCATGAGTGATTCTTCATCTAGGTCATTCCAGCCTACCTTCCTCCCAAGAAAGGAAGTCATTCCGGTGGTTAAAACATGGCATTCAGTGGGTCACAACATTACAGATAGCTATGAAGAGTATAGGGCTCTTCCAAAGAAGATTTGTGATGCCATATCACTCACTAAGTTCATAGGGTTGAAGAAAGGTAGAGTGGGAATTGGACCAAGGTCTAAACCCCGAGCTATGCCCAAGGAAAATGGGAAAGATGTTCCAGCCCTAGAGGGAAAGAATCCCTCCATTGTGATCAAGGAAGAAGAAGAACACTCGAAGTTGTTGGGCATTGAGAGGGAGCAGCCCATGGAAGCCCTAGAAGTACCTATCACTCTTCCTAGGGATGAGCCATTGACTGATTTTCAAGACAGCAGTGTGAAGGGGCATGTGTTTGATGAAGAAACCATGGAGCATGAGCCCAAGAAAGAAGGGAAATATGATGCGCCAAATTGTGGAGGGGAATTGGTGGTTGAAGCCCAATCTTTGGGTGATAATGAGAATACTCAGCTTGCTGGAATTTTCAAAACAGCAGCTCATAAGAGACAAGTTGATGGTGTTCATGACTTTGGCAAGAACCACGAAGAGGCTCCATGCATGTGCCAACAAAATATGGATGAAGTCAAGGTGGGAAGAGCTTCACTAGTTGAATATGAAGAGATCTCAACCAAGCTTCATTCGGAAAAAGAAGATGAACAAGTTGAGGACAGCCCAAGGTATGATAGTGAAAATCACATTTCAGTTTTTTGGTCTCCTCCTATGTCGCTGCCATACTTGTGTCATCATGGGCAGCTTGTTGAAAAGAATGAGCCTATGTCAAGTTTGATGCTTCATAGTATAATTGGTGGTCATCATGGACAACATAGTGGAAACGGTGATAAAGTGAAGAACACTCTAAGTGGCAAAGGGTACATAGATCCTTTGAGTTACAAAAAAAAAGAAGTCCTTAATGAGTTCCATGTTACTATGTCTAGTGAGTGCTTCATTTCATGCATATGGTTAAAAAGAAATTTTATGAGAAATCATATGGAGTTTGTTGTGCATTCTAAGTCCCTTGTGAAAGATGAGATGCTATAAGATGGCCTCATCATCCCTTGCACCAAGAGGTTCCAACAACTCAAGCTCACCTTGGGAAAGCACATGGTAAGTGGTGATTTCTATGTGAATTGTAATGAAGATACAGATTTGGTACTTGGAGTGCCATGGCTACACTCTTTGGGTAAATTTACCCAAGACTACCAAACCATGGAGTTGAGGTTCAAGCTTGATGGCCAAGAGGTTGTGCTTCCAAGCATGACAAATGGGATTCCTCAAGTTGCTATAGCCAAGAGTGTCATGTCCCTTTTTGGAAACTAGTGGATTCGAAGACCTTACCCCATTTTTCCTTCCCGTGGGTTTTAAGTAAGCAAGGGGAAGACTTGGATGACATTTTCTAAATAGATATTTTCATTATTATCATGTATTCCTATTGGGAAGCCAAGTGCTCCAATAGAAGAACTTATTTAATTAGAATATAAAGTAATTTGGAGCATGTAGGCTCTAAAAACAAATTAGATAATTAACAAGTACTTTATCAGGTCGGACATTATTCAATTGTGGCACCCCTTATGATATAAAAGGAGGTTGCTTGGCCATTTGATCATTATGTGAATTCTTTTATCTCTTGGAAAGATTGCTTGTGAAGCATCTCTCTTCCTCTCCTAAGGACAAAAACCATTGGAGAGTTTTGTGTGAGGATGAAACTCTTCACCAAGTCTAGGGAAGACTTCGAGAGGGGAGTCTCCACCCCCTTGAAGCACCTTTTGTTGGTATTATCTTTTATTTCAGCCCTAGGTGAATTGCCCTAAGGTGCCATTTGATCAATAATTGAAGATCTTTGTATTACTTCTTGTTGTTAATGCATATTTGGCCTTTTTGAGGTGGAACGACCTACTTTATGGTGTGTTTTGGCATGTTTATTGGTTGTTCTATGTGGAACAACCCACCTAGGGGAGCATTTCAGTACTTCATTGCAATAATTTCATGATTCTGAGGTTGGAATAATATTCTTCATATTTCTAAAGGCCAAGTTCTAAAGTTTCATTAATTTTGGAGGTGTTTTGCTATTTTTCCAAGCTCGTGGAAGTTAGTTGCAGTTTTGGACTATTTAATTAATTTCTGCAGTTGAGGGTTTTATCATAAAAATCAGATCTCTCACTTCCAAGCTTATAAAAATCAGTTTTCTTGCATGATATGATTCTGGTAATATATAATAATTTTAGAGACTTAGAGGTAGCTGATTTCAAGGGTTTTGAGGGCACAAAAGTGGGTTTGAAACCCCAAAAGGGTCGCTTCCCTAGAAGGGTGTTTGCTGGCAGCAATTAGGGGTTTTTATCTATTTATTTTAGTCACTAGCAGCCTATTAAAAATCTGAAAAGTGTTGTTTATCTTCAGCTTTGCATAGTTTCCTAAGAGTCCCCAAAAGGGACATTACAGTGGTATCAGAGCATCATCCTCCCAGCCTGTGAAGCATGGAGAACAAGTCAGAAAGGATCGTGAGAACACAAGGATAGCGGATGCATTGGATAGGCTTACCCTAGCCATCCAAAATATGCAGGGTGGTGGTTCGCTCAAGGAGAAAAGGGTTTCAAGGGTTGACAAATTGACAAAAGAGTACCAAGCCCTTCCGAAAAGGATGTGTGATGCCCTTTCCTTTGAGGAATTCGTGGAATTAGAGAACAAGAGAGTGGGCATTGGCACAAGGCATAAGAACCGAACCACACCAAGGAGCCACTCAACCCTAGAAGGAAAAACCCTTCATGAAGAAACAAGTCAAAGAGCATGTGGCGGATCAGCTACATGATGGAGAGGATGGCCATCCTTCTAAGACAAAGAAGGAAGAAGATCTATCACAACGGCTGGTTACCAAGATGGAGCAGCCCTTGGGAGTCCTAGAAACCCCCAACACTCTTGCCCAAGTGGAACTCTTGATGGATTTTCCGAACAACACCATGAAGACACAAGGGTTTAAAGAAAAATCAGATTTACAAGGTGTTGAAGAAGCTCAATTGCCAAAGGACAAGGAGAAGGCTACAACAATTTCTCATGAAGACCACCAAAGGTATGAGGGTAATTCAGATTTGTTGCTTTCTATCATGCCATTTCAGATTTACGCTCATAGGAAATTTGTTGAAAAAGATGACCTTGGGGCAAATTTGATGCTCCATAGCAAATCACGGCAAATGGGTAGTCTTCATGATGCTAAGAATGGAGACAAATCAGAATTGCAAAGGGTCAATGGGCCAAGACTTTTGGGTGACCTTGTTGGAGGCCATATATATGAAGAGAGTGTTTTTCTAGGTGCCCATAATCACTTTCAGTCCGCTGTAATTTTCAGGACAGCAACTAAGGGTAAGCAAATTAATTATTTTAGTGATCATAGCAAGAGTCTATTGCATCACCCTATGTCATTACAATGCTTTGGTTATCATGAGGGTTATTCTAACAAAGATGAGAAGGTGAAGGAGAAAAAATGGGAGGAGGATCTTGGCCAAGAAGTTACTATCCATCTCCCAAGCATTGCCTATGAGTTGGATTTGCATGACAGCCAAAGGTATGATGGTCATTGCCCATATTCAATGCTCCATACTAAGGCATTTTCAAAGTCTTGGCAAGAGGGACAACACCCTCATAATTTCAGTTCAAGGTATGATAAAAACAACAATGGTCTACTCCAATTTTTCCATCACTCTATGGAAGATAAGAGAAGGAAGTTGGATCCCTTGTATCAAAATGGTTTGTACACATGGGTGTGGGATCCCGGTAATGTTTTGAGGCCAAAAGGGGTGTAGTTACTAATGTTGAAATCATTATTATTAGTAATTTCATCATCTCATACCAAGGAGCAAGAAAAAAATCAGAATTGATCCTTGAAAAACATAAGAAAAATATTGTGGAAGACAACAAGGTTCAATGGTTGAAGCTCATGGGTCAAGAGGAGAACATAGTGTGTCACATGGAGGGGAATTGCAAGGAGCAGTCTGTAACAGCAGATTTTGGGCAGCAAATGGTGTCCTTACATTCAGTAGTATTCCCACAAAAAGAGCCACTCACAATAGGTAAGAGTCTTCATCATCACAAGGTGGGTTTCGAAGAACTCTTTGGGGTAAACATCATCACTTCCAGCTGTAAATATGGAGCTGATTGGAATTTAATCCAAACTGATTATGATGTGGAGTCTCATAAGGTACAATTACATATTCACATTCCCAATTTTTGTATATTGTCTGTAAGAGGATTCGTGTGGGTATATATGGAGTTGTTGGTGCTTTCTAACACCTTAACTAAGTATGGTTTATCACAAAAGGACCACATCTTTCAGTCACAACAGCTTGAGGTGATATGTTGGAGTGACAACATGGGAAAACATTGTACCCCATGAGTACATTTGCATGGACAGCTGCCCAAGATCTAAAAGGAAATTATCACATCATCAATGGGCTTTCAGCTCAAGCATTGGGAACCACACGTGAATGGGTAAGTCCTACATGTTTGTGTGTATTACAATACCATTCAAAATTCCATTTCAGTTCTCTTCTAATTCACAATCTCCTAGAAGAATTATTTTGATAGAAGTCATGGGTTTCACATGGGACATCAAGCAAGATGGAGATTATCTTGTTGTCCTTAGTTTGGGAGGTCAGTTAGTAATGGGTGGCATGATAATAGGTGGTAGAAATGATGATTGGTGGGTTTCCAAGCATGCTGTCATAAAATTTTGCATGACTGTCATAGGCACTTCCAGCTTGTCTACCATCTTGGTGGTGGTCATACCCAAGAAGGCAACAAGAGGGGGAAATTGTTTGCACACTTTAGAATCAATTCCAGTCAGTCTCAATCAGTTTTTGAGCAAGAAAGCACCTTCTAACAGCTGTAGCATGAGTGGAGACAATGGCAACAAAGTTGAGCATGAAGGGTTCCACCGTAAAATGTTAGTAAAGACAAAGGTTGCTGTTTGGGATGAAATTCCAAGCATTTCATGACTGTTGCAGTCACTATACAGCCCCGTACAATCACTTTGGTGCTATTTTTCTAAAAGGATTGATTGCCTAATCATAGGAGCAAAGTGGGAAGGCAAATACCTTGACCCAAGGGTCAATTTGAGGGCTGTTCAACAGAGGAGGCCTGCTGTTTGGTGCATTTTCAGTTTGATATTCTCAAGATTTTGGAGCATAAAGGAACATCTTAATAGTTGGGAGTTGTATTCACTACACACTAACATACTGGACTATTCTATGCAAGTAAAAGTGGAATTCCAGCCACCTTCATTCTGATTTTTGAAGGGAAGGGAAAGATTACATTGGTGTTTGGGAAAACATGAGGGAAATTGGGAATTACCAATGTTTGGATGGTAATTATGAGGCCTTGGCAAGCAAAGAAGAAGAGCTGGTCATCATATCCACAAAGCAAGAGTGGATGAAGAAGGGGACACATTTTTTCTTTAATGAGTTTGCTTCATGTGCAGTACATCAAAGAAGGAGCAGCTAAGATTTATTTGGGATTCGGTACTTGTAATTGCTTCAAGACAAGCAATTTTGGGAAGGGGGACTGTCATGTCCCTTTTTGGAGACTAGGGATTTGAAGACCTTAACCCATTTTTCCTCCCTGTGGGTTTAAGGAAGGAAGGAAGGGGAAGACTTGGATGACATTTTCTAAATAGATATTTTCATTATTATCATGTATTCTTATTGGGAAGCCAAGCACTCCAATAGAAGAACTTATTTAATTAGAATATAAAGTAATTTGGAGCATGTAGGCTCTAAAAACAAATTAGATAATTAAAAGTACTTTATGAGGTCGGTCATTATTGAATTGTAGCACCCCTTATGATATAAAAGGAGGTTGCTTGGCCATTTGATCATTATGTGAATTCTTTTATCTCTTAGAAAGATTGCTTGTGAAGCATCTCTCTTCCTCTCCTAAGGACGAAAACCCTTGGAGAGTCTTGTGTGAGGACGAAACCCTTCACCAAGTCTAGGGAAGACTTCAACACGGGAGTCTCCACCCCTTTAAAGGATTTTTTGTTGTTATTATCTTTTATTTCAGCCCTAGGTGAATTGCCCTAAGGTGCTATTTGATCAATAATTGAAGATCTTTGTACTACTTGTTGTTAATGCATATTTGGCCTTTTTGAGGTGGAGCGACCTGCTTTATGGTGTGTTTTGGCATGTTTATTGGTTGTTCTATGTGGAGCAACCCGCCTAGGGGAGCATTTCAGTACTTCATTGCAATAATTTTATGATTCTAAGAGTGGAATAATATTCTTCATATTTCTATCGGTTTAAGTTCTAAGGTTTCATTAATTTTGAAGGTGTTTTGTTATTTTTCCAAGCTCATTGAAGTTAGTTGCAGTTCTGCACTACTTAATTAATTTCTGCAATTGAGAGTTTTATCATAAAAATCAGATCTCTCACTTTCAAGCTTATAAAAATCAGTTTCCTTGCGTGATATGATTCTGGTAATATATAATGATTTAACAGAAGAGGCAGCTGATTTCAAGGGTTTTGAGGGCACAAAAGTGGGTTTGAGACCCCAAAAAGGGTTGCTTCCGTAGAAGGGTGTTTGCTTGCAGCAGCTATGGGTTTTTATCCATTTATTTCAGTCACTAGCAGCCTACTAAAAATTTGAAAAGTGTTGTTTATCTTCAGCTTTGCATAGTTTCATGGGAGTCCCCAAAAAGGGACATTACAAAGAGGAGGGGAAGAACTTCTGGAAGAAGGCAAGACATATGGGCAACACATAATGAGGTAAAACCTACAATTTTATTTTCAAAACAACAGTCATGTTATAAGGATTTTGAATTCCTAATTGATAAGCAGGCTCTTTAAGGAAGTGCTCCAATAGAAGTAGAAGTTCGGTTCATGAATTGTGTTTGAAATTGAGTGGGATGGTTCTTATCTTGTTGTTTCGAGCATTGTAACTCATCTGAGATTTGGAGGTATGATTGGAAGCAGTAGTAGTCTTGGTTTATGGAATTTCAATCATATTGTCATGAGTTTTTTTGCTGCTATCATAGACATTTCCAGCCCCCTTTCCAAGTTGTTATAAGTTGTAAGAGAGTTTATAGCCACTTTCATCTTTATTTTAAGGAAATGCATGGAAACAACTATGTTTAGAACAACATGGTTGAATTTTTGAAATTCCATCACTTGAATGAAAATCCCGGGAGAATGCAAGCCATGGAGGAGAGCTAGGTTCCATACCTACGAGGCACGAAGAAATGATATTGGAAGCTCTTATTTCTTTTGATGTGTTTGTTCTTTGTGTAGGCACAAGAATGAAGAAGAAAGAGCAACTGAATTTGTTATCCACTCGTGCGTATGCTGAAGAATATGGAACTACAGCTGAAGATGAAGATGCCATAATGGAGGATGGCAAGTTTGGTATTACAAAAGGTTTCATTTTATGTAGAAATAGAGTCCCTCCAATACTTGGATTGGGAGTGAAACATAAAGACTTTGAGGAAGGTACAACCCAACCTAGGATAGCGGGAAGAGGGCAGCCTAGACCATCTTTTGGGGAGCCGAGGCCACTATAGTAAGGTAACTTTAGATGTTTGATTTTGGATCAGTTTTTCATAATGCTTGAGTTTTCCGTTGAGTGAAAAATGCAATCAAGAGTTGGGGAATGAGGTGTTATCTCCCCAAGTGAGGAAAAAGTGTTTTTAATGTCAGCCATGAGCCAAACTACCATCATTGATGTTGCTGTCATCATTTCTAGCAACCTCCACCTAATTTCAGTTGCATTTGTATTTGGCAATATGGAGTGTTCTTCCACCTTAGTTGACAAGGATGGAATGAAGAATGAGGATGCCACATCGGGACATGTATTAGGTTATCAAGTTTCCAATTATTCATCAATTTCTTGCTCTATGACTGAGATTACAACAGTTTGGAAGGTTTTTATACAAGTGAGTATGCAAAGGAAGAAGTTGTTACTATTGTTTTTGAAGTTGAAGATGAAGTGGAATTCAATGAAGAAAGGAACAACGGGTATCTGAGTTTGTCTGGGAAAAAGTTCCTTCATTTGACAAGCATGGGATTCAGATTATGGGAGCACTATAGCCTGCTCCTTCGTCTTGGTACGATGGCACTTGGGCACAAGAGCTTGCAATTGCTTGAGGGCAAGAAAGTTTGGCACGGGAGGACTGTAATGTCCCCTTTTTCAAGCTAGTTTGTTTTGGGGACTTTTAGCCCATTCCACTTTGCGGGGCAAGAAGAAAATGAGCAAGGGAAGTGCTTGTCACATTTTAAAGTTATTTTCATAAGAATTTGCATTATCCTTAATAAAGTTTCTGCATAGGCCAGGTCGGTTGGGTCAAGAAGGTGAAAATACAAAAGATAAAGTTAAAAGCAAACATCCTTATGAGGTCGATCATTAGGAAGACTCCCTTATTGGTCTTGGCACCACCGAAAGGGTATAAAGGGGGTCTCTTAGTGTAATGTCCCCTTTTTCGAATTGAGGCCAAATGAAGACTTCTTGCCATTCTCTTCCCGTGGCCAAGAAGATTAAGTGAACAAGGGAAGTAAGTGAGCTTTGTTTTTATTTCTTTTATTATTTTTAATGTTTTTCTTTAGTGTTTACCTCCTCCAAGCAGGTCGGCTGGGATTAGGAGTTTCCCAACAAAGAATTAAAAGATAAAGTGAGCTTGGAGGTCGGTCCTCATCTATTTGGCCTTTGGCGCCAAGCAAGGGGTATAAAAGAGGTTGTATGACCTCATTTGGAGATCATCTTTTGCGCATTTACACTTACACTTGGTTTGTTGGGTTGGTTGCTCAATACCATTCCACTTGAGGACGAAAACCCTCTTGTGTGGCATCCAAGGAGGACAAAACCTTCCTTGTGGCTTGGTGGAGAATGAAAAACTCTCCATTTTGGTGAATTGAAGATCTCTATTGAAGACTCTTTTGCAAATTTGGATCAAGAAGAAGACCTACAAGGACTTTTATATATTTTGGAGCCCTCTCCTAGGGGAATGACTAGGGTAGAGGTCATTCTAAGTGCCTTCTAAAGCACATAACTCATTCAATTATTGATATTCTGATTTGCTGTAATTTATAAGGCTGGAATCACTCTTATATGGGCATTGTTGTGGTTTGGAACCCTCATTTTGACTATTTCTCTTTGATGTACTTCTCTTTGTTAAAAATTAATTTTTCCAGCTGCGTATTTGCTTGATTTTCAAGGTGGAAAATGTTCTAAGGTGTTCATACAAGGTCTATAGATATTGTGGATGAATTGTAGGGTGATATTGTAATGTCCCTCTTTCTCGAATAGTTTGTTAGAAGACCTTTGGCCCTTTTTGTCTACCCGACGGCCAAAGGGGGAGTTCAAGGGTGACTTAAGTTTATTAACTTTATTATATGGTGCTGGAAAAAATAAATAAATAAAATATCATTGAAAGCACATATAATGAATTAATAGACTTAAAAAGTGACTTTGACTTAGGAAAGTACATGGGAATAAATTAATACATTATTTAATGTGCTTTCCTAGGCAAAAAGTGCGACTTGCCTTGGGAATGGGAAAAATTAATTAAAAATAAATTATATCCCTTGGGAAAAGTGCGACTTGCATTTTGGAGAGGGTTTTGGCTTATAAAGGGAAAAGTGCGACTTGTGCCTAGTTCATTCCAGATTATTATTATTTTTCTTCCCGACAGTTGGCTCTAAAGCTTTGCAGACAAAATCCAAGGACGAAAACCCTCTGGATTATTCCTCTTGTGGACGGAAACCCTAGGAGAAGTGAGAGGAGTTTTTATTCAGGAACTTCATTGTATTCACAAGTTATTTATCATTTCAGCAGTATCAGAAAGAGAAATAAATTGCAGTAGTGGGCATTCAGACAACTTCCAGAGTGGGGTGACTTATTCTACAATTGTTTTATGCAGTATTTGAGGTATTTTTCATGCTAGTTTATTATTGTATCTTCCAGCCTCAAATATATATCAAATCGATTTGGTTTGAATAAATTCCGGCAGGGTTTTGGGCAATATTTTGTTATCAATCCATTTGCAAACTCGGTTGTTTTGCATAAAGTAAATATTTGCCATTATAAATCAATATTAAATTCACGATCAATTATTTGTGAAGAAATTTCCCTGTTTAAACCCTAGGTGCATTTTCTCGTATTTATCCACTTGCGGGGTTTGTTTTATTTAATTTGTCTCAGTGCAGTCCGAGAATGGTATTTTGTGGTTTCTTTTGACATTACCAGTATAGTTCCAAGCCTGAGCAATCTATAAAAAAAAATTCAGGAAAAGGGGTTTGGGATCTTTCAGTGGTATCGAGCAGTGTATCCTCCCAGCCTGTGTGGGAAGGAAGCAAAGAGTATTTTAAAAAATCAGCTTTGAATGCAACATAGAGAGGTCGGTCCACACAGATACTACACCCGCAGTGAGCACGACTCAAGGCTGGTTTTGTAGGAGGTGACAGAATGGATTTTATGGGTGATAGACAGGAGAGTCCTCGGGATGAGCATGCAAATCCAGATAGAGACTTCATTAGGGATATGGCAGCCACTCAGAGGCAGTTGTTACAGACTATGGAGCGCATGGGCTCTACCTTGGATAGGTTGGCATTGGATAGGCCACGAGACAGACATGGCAGAAGGGACAAATCCGTATTAGTTGCCGCGTGAATTCTGAGAGAACACAGCAGATCGCCTTCAGAAATTGGAAGTGTTAGGGGATCGCCACACCGTGAGAGGAGGCCTACCCAGACTGCAGATAGGCCTATGCAGCCTAACTTCTTGCCTAGAGATGATCCACCAGAGATTGAGGTGTGGCTGAAAGAAGTAGCTTTTCCGGATACTATTATGGAAGTCAGTGATGAGTGGAGGAGTTTGCCGCAGCATGTGAGGGACATCTTTCCCCTCCCGTAGTATTGTGCTCAGAGGAGAGATAACATGAGGGCTGGACAGACAGGAGGCCTAGAGCGCAACAGAACAAGGAATTGAAGCAGGTTACCAATAAGGTAACCCTCTCCACTTTTGATGGTAGTGGAAAGATCAGTGCCAGGGCTTGGATTCACAAGCTTGACACCTATCTTACCCTCAAACCAATGAGGGAACAGGAGGCTATATAGTTCGCTACTTTACACCTTGAGGGTGTGGCTTATGATTGGTGGCACCATGGGTTAGTTACACAGAATCATGATCTTCTACGGTCATACAGGGACTTCAACGAGAGGTTGATTGCGAGATTTGATCGCAAGGATGTGGAGCTTTATTACAGGACTTAGCACAGCTTCGACAAAGTGGGCATGTTGATTCATACATCAACGAATTCCAGCGTATAGTTGTGATGGTGCCAGAGATGCCTGAGAGACGTGTGGTGATGTTGTTTATTGAGGGACTTCATGACAGATTGAGGGGTTTGGTGAAGGCTCTTAAGCCTAGGACACTGCATGATGCCATTCAGACGGCATTGGACTTGGACACATCCCCCACTTCTTATCAGCCCAATAAGAAGTTTCCCACGAGTTCCAGGCCATTCCAACGCTCTTCTAGTCAGCAGAAGAGTGCACCTTCTTCTAAGGCGGATCAAGAAACTTGTAATGAGTTGAGGAGGAAGAAGCTTTGCTTTCATTGCAAAGATCATTCGGAGCCTGGACATCGTTTCCTTGGTAAAGGCAAGGTGCATCTCATTGAGGTGATTTCAGATGAGGATGATGACCACTCGCCGATACAGATGCAGAGGGTGAGGACAGCAACATGATGCACAGGGGGAGCAGCCCCAAGTAGAGCTTGGAGAGAGTGAGGCATTGGATTCATCCAATGTCACTATTGCTACACTCCTGGAGTTCCTAGGTACCATCCCTTTCGGCTGAAGGGAGTGCTTAAGGGACAATAGATTGTTTGGTTGACATAATGGAGCTACGCACAACTTCATTGATGAGGGGTTGGCTACGAAGCGAGGATTACAAGTTGAGGATTTTGAGGGGTTTAGTGTACGAGTAACAGATGGGTTTGCTATTAGTTGCACTAAGAGGATTCCACGGCTTAGTATTCAGATGGGGGACTACACATTGACCAATGATTTCTATGTTATTGGACTTGGTGAGATTGATACAATCTTGGGTATTCAGTAGTTGCAGTCCCTTGGTAGATATGTGCAGGACTTCCAGAGGATGGAGTTGGAGTTTATGGTGGATAGGAAGAAGATTGTGCTTCGGGGTCTTTCTGACGGTGGGCCTAGAATTGTTTCAGCACACAGGATGGAATCTATAGTTCGACATGGAGAGGTTGCATGGGCAGTCCAATGTTTCATTTCATCCAAATCTTCTTCAAATAGTGAGCAGCCCTTTCATATAGACATCCAGTCCATACTGGATAAGCACGGCCCAGTGTTTGGTGACATTCCCCTAGGTAGACCACCAGATAGAGGGTTTGAGCATGTTATAGAGCATGAGGATGGTGTTAAACCTGTGATGACTATGCCTTATCGCTATCCTAAGACATATAAGGATGAGATAGAGAAGGCCATTAGAGAGCTCTTGGAGATGGGACACATTCGTCCTAGTTCTAGTCCCTTTGCTTCTTCAGTTGTTTTGGTGAAGAAGAATGAGACCATGAGGATGTGCATTGACTACCGTGCACTAAACAAGAAAACTATAAAGAACAAGTATCCTATTCCTCGCATAGATGAGCTTTTAGACGAGTTGCATGGAGCTATCTATTTTTCGAAGATTGATCTTCGATCAGGATACCATCAGATTCGTGTTCGGGATGAAGACATCCACAAGACAACCTTCAGCTATCACTACGGGCACTATGAGTTCTTGGTGATGCCATTTGGACTCACCGATGCACTCCGCTACGTTTCAGTCATGTATGAACCATCCGTTCAACAGCAATTGAGGAAATTTGTGTTGGTCTTCTTTGTTGATATTTTGATATATAGCATGACATGGGATGAGTATTTGAGGCATTTTGATGAGGTACTTAGCATAATGGAGACTCTGTCTTTATTTGCTAAGATGTCCAAATGCAAATTTGGACTTACTGAGATACTGTATCTTGGGCACATCATTGGGGCCAATGGGGTCAAGGTTCGTCAGGAGAAGATATAGGCAATGCAGGATTGGCCACCACCCAGGAATATCTCTAATTTGCGTGGATTCTTGGGGTTATGTGGTTATTATAGGAGGTTTGTGAAGGGCTATTCTCAGCTTGTAGCTCCGTTGACAGATCTTACACGGAAGGGGGCATTCAGATGGACAGATGAGGCACAGGTAATATTTGAGAGGCTCAAGGTAACTATGAGCACCTGTCCAGTTTTGGCTCTTCCAGATTTCTCATGGCCCTTCATTTTGGAATGTGATGCTTCAGGATTGGGGATTGGTGCAGTTCTTATGCAGGATCGCCATCCTATTGCCTACAAGAGTAGGAAGTTGAGAGATAATGAGAGGTTGTACTCCACCTATGATAAGGAGATGCTTGCCATTATGCATGCTTTGGAAAAGTTCGAAAGTACTTAGTAGGTGGGAAATTTGTGGTGAGGACCGACCACAACAGCTTGAAATATTTCCTGGAACAAAAGGAGCTCAATGAGAGGCAACAAAAATGGGTTAGCAAAATCCAAGCATATGATTTTGACATTGAGTATGTCAAGGGACAAAGCTAATAGTGGTTGATGCACTTTCTAGGAAACCCCATCTCGTTGCTCTATGTTCTTTGAGCGAGATTTCAGCAGATTGGAAATCTCAACTATTAGTTGAGTATTCCAAAAATACTTGGGCATGTGACATTATGGATGGAAAAATTCAAGATGGCCGATATAAGGTAATAGCTGATTTGATTTTGTATAAGGGCAGAATTTACCTAGTTCCTGAATCTGAGCTTAAGGAGAAGATTATGCATGCCTTCCATGATGTACCGCTTGCAGGACATCCAGGGTACTTTAAAACATACAAGTAGATTAGAGAGAGATTCTCTTGGAAGGGTCTCAAGGATGATGTCTTGCACCATGTCCGTGAGTGTATGACTTGTTAGCAGAACAAGTCAGAGCATACTTTCCCAGCAAGTTTGTTACAGCCATTGCCGATTCCAGAGCAGAAATGGGAGAGTATTTTGATGGATTTCATTACAGGTCTTCCCGTAGTGCAAGGGAATGATCGCATTTATGCGGTAGTTGACCGATTGACAAAATATGCACACTTTTTTGCCGTCCCTACCAGCTTTAAGGCACCACATGTGGCTGATTTGTTCTTCCGTCAGGTATTCAGATTGCATGGACTTCCGAAGAACATTGTCAGTGATCGGGATAACAGGTTTTTGAGCATATTTTGGCAGAACTTTTCCGTTTGGTTTACACTGAGTTGACTCCGAGCACTAGTTATCACCCTCAAACTGATGGGCAGACGAAGATTGTAAACAAGTGGATAGAGGGTTATCTGTGTAACTATGTTGCAAAGCAACAGCAAAAAGGCATGGGTAAGGTGGCTATATTTATGTGAGTACTTGTTATAACACTACTTACCATATGTCTATTGGTATGACACCATTCCGAGCATTGTATGGATATGATTCAAGATCTTTTGTTGACTTGGCTTTTGCGGATAGTAGAGCTCCCAAGGCCTAGGAGATTTCACAGATAATCAGACCATAGATGGAAAACTCGCCAAAAACTTGCAAAACGGTTTAATCGCCGAAAAACTCACCAAAATCAAAAAAGAAAACTCGTCGAGTTTTGGGGAATACTCGCCGAGTTAACTCAATGAGTACTCGCCAAAACTCAACAAGTACTTGCAAACTCGGCGAGTTCGTGTTAAATACTCGCCCACGCGGTTTGGAAATGCAGACACGGTTTTCACACGCAAAAACCACTTTTTTTACACGGTTTTGGCTCTTTAAAAAGCCCTCTACTCCCTCATTGTCACTCACACAACCATTTGAGCTTGCATTGCTTGTGTTGAGTGGATTTTGGAGTGAATTCGAGGAGAGAATTTGGAGATTTGCATTTGGAGGTAGGTTTTTTTTTTTTTTAATTCTTTGAAGTTTTTCCAAATTTTGTGTATATTATTTAGGTTTTATAGATTCCTATTGTGATTCTAAATACATGTAATGTAAAATCGAATGCTTGTAATTTTTTTATACTCATTTGCAGCCAGAGGTATGTATTTTTTTTTAACGCAAATTCATTGTAAATTAGTTAAATTTTATGTATGTGTATTGTAATCGATTCGTTGTGTAATTCTAAATACATGTAATGTAAAATCGAATGCTTGTAATTTTTTTTTACTCATTTGCAGCCAGAGGTATGTATTTTTTTAACGCAAATTCATTGTAAACTAGTTAAATTTTATGTATGTGTATTGTAATCGATTCGTTTTGTAATTCTAAATACATGTAATGTAAAATTGAATGCTTGTAATGTATTTTTTTTATTTACGCAAATTTGTTATTCAGGCACGTTTTGTTTTTAAAATTAAATTAAGTTTACGTTTTCTAATTTTTTAAATGTGCATTGTGTTTCGATTAGAGCTTAACAATGGCATCAGGGTCGGCATCAGGTTTGGCATCTGAATCACTAAAGCAGGACCGTTCCTCCGAATACCCATTCCATAGCATGGAAGTATGTTGTACGTGGAGCTTGTGAGGGTGAAATTTTTTGCCCTTTCTGTGACAAAAAAATGAATGGAGGCATCAATCGTTTGAAATATCACCTTTCAACTATTGTTTGCCGAGATGTTACGGTTTGCCCCAACATGTCGGAAGAGGCAAAGTGAGAGATTAGAGCAGAGCTGGCAAAGTTAGAGGAGAAGAAACTAGAGAAGGCAAGGCTGAAGGCAGCCATAGCACAAGCTATTAGACCTGGGGCTGCAATGGAAGAGGATTAAGATGATGCGGCAACAATTGTGGGCTCTGCTCGTGGTCCACGCATATGAAGAGGAAGAGCCGGAAAAGGCACATCTTCATCGAGTTCGAGCAAAGACATACCAAGTTTTTTTGTGCGAAGGAACACAATCGAGCACAACCTTCATTGGAAGGTACAGGATTTGGAACAAGGATATGCACGAGAAAGTGGATAAAGCTTGTGCAAATTTTTGGTACTACAACAACCTCATTGCTCAATGTGGCAAAGAGCCCATACTAGGAGTACTTGGTCACAAATGGCGTTGTGATTGCGGGGAAAGGGTACAAGGCACCCTCTCCAAAAGATTTGAGTGGGAAATTACTTGAGGTGCAATCAGATGCCACTACCATGCTAGAAGAGCACAAGAAACAATGGAAAAAATTTCGATGCACCATTCTTTCAGATGGGTGGACGGATGGAAGGAACCACACCCTTGTTAATTTTTTAGCAGCTTCAAACGGTGAGATAGTGTTTTTAAAATCTATTGATGCCTCTAACATAATAAAAAATGCAAAGAATTTGAGTGTTATGTTAGAGACAGTTGTATTAGAGGTTGGTGTACAGAATGTTGTGCAAGTTGTCACAGATAATGCAGCAACATATGTGGCGGCTAGGAGACTACTGTAGGAGAGACATCCATCACTCTTTTGGACTCCTTGTGCAGCTCATTGCATTGACCTTCTTTTGGAGGACATAGGCAAAATTGATTAGGTGAGGCTGGTTGTAGAAGATGCAAGATCTATAATGAAGTACATATACAATCACCCTTGGGTTCTGAGCTTGATGAGAGTACACACAAAGGGGAAAGAACTTGTTCGAGCTGGTGTCACAAGGTTTGCAACTAACTTCTTGACGTTGCAAAGTATTTCTAGTTTGTTGACACCTTTGAAACAAATGTTTGTGAGTCAAGCATGGCTAGACTCACAATATTCAAAGAAAGCTGATGGAGAGAGGGTTGCAAAGATAGTTTTTGATGATATCTTTGCAAAGAGAGCTATAGAGATCATCAAGGTAATTTCAAACTTCGATTTATATTTCATTCCTTTATTTTAATTTGTTAAATTATAAATATATTGTTCTACTTTTCACTTTTTTATTTCATTTCTAATATGTATTGTAAGTTTGCAATCTTACATTTTAATTTGTGTGTAGGTGTCAGAGCCGTTGGTGAGAGTTTTGCGTTTGGTTGATGGGGAGCAAAACCCCATGGGGTTTATATATGAGGCCATGGATAGGGCCAAAGAGTCTATCCAAAACTATTACGGGGGGATATCGTCAGATATGGTCCCTTTTGGGAGATTATTGATCGGAGGTGGAACAATCAACTCCACCAACCTATTCATGCAGCGGGGTACTACCTCAACCCCAAGTATTTCTACTCCGCGACTTCTTCCAGATGTGAACGGAGAGGTTATGGAGGGCCTTTCAACATGTATTGAGAGGATGATACCATGTTGAGACGAGGGACCTCGTCATTTTAGAGCTGCGAAGATTACAAACATGCTAGGGGAGACTCTTTTCTTCGGTGCTAGATATTCGAGGGAGAACCACACAGTCACCAGGTAATAAAAATTAGAATGTTTACCAAGTTACTTATTAGTTACATATTTGATTTTATTAATTAATTATAAATTTTTGATTATCTTGTTTGTAGGTTCTTGGTGGGAGGATTGGGGAGGGAATACCCCAAATCTTCAAAAGTTAGCCCTCAGAATTCTATGTCAACCTTGTAGCGCTTCTGGATGTGAATGCAACTGGAGTTTGTTTGAGGCCATTCACACGAAGAAGCGCAACAAGTTGACTTAAAAAAGGCTCAACGACTTGGTTTTTGTGCAATACTGATCTCGGCCGCACAAAAAAAGTTGAGGCCACATCGAGGAGCTCATTGATTTGGATGAGATAGATCCATACAAAGTGAGTGGACTAGGCAAGAAGAGGAAAACCCCACGTTCACAAAATGGACGAGATTGCTTCTTTTGAGAGGTAGGCTATGGAGGGAGAAGCACTAGCGAGGACTCAGAGGATATATTGGACCGGATGACATCTTTGGAGGTGATCTTAAGAAAGGAGCTTCCAAAGCACCACCATCTAGTTCCATGATCGAGCCGATTCACATCCTTACAGGAGGAGCGTGGAGACGCAGCGGCTAAGTGTGGGGACTAGTAGTGGCACTAGACCCTCTCCCCAATTTTTCTCTAGATTGGGGAAGAAGAAAATGTAATTTATCAGTATATTATAACTTGCGTATAGATATGAAATTTATGATGATATTTTTCAATGTCAATCATCATAAACTCATATTACTTATCAATCGGTTGTAATATTCGCATGATGATGCGATTTTGTATTGTATTTGTATTCAAATCTAATAAAAACACTTCTCCAACATTTTATGGGCTCATTTGATACATTTTGTAGTTGTGTTGCTTAAAACTTATGTTTTTTAAAGAAATTCGAGTATTTTTAAGTTGTAGAGTATTCCCTAGTATTGGTGAATATTGGCAAGTTTTTGCCGAGTTTTTTATCCGGGGTCAAGCGAGTTTTGGATTTGGCGAGTTTTCTGCTATGGTCGAGGACATCCTTAAGGTACTTAAGAATAATATTTAATGCGGGCCTAATCAACAAAAGATGTATGCGAGATAGAACAAAGGTTAGAGAGGGCATTTAAGGTAGGAGACATCGTATTACTACGTCTTAAGCCATACGAGACATGAGCACTCTCAAGAAGAGTGGAGCTAAAAGCTCAAGCCTCGATTATATGGTCCATACAGGCGCCGAGGAGTTGGTGAGGTGGGATATGAGTCGGAGTTACCTTCTGAGAGTAAGATACACAATGCCTTTCATGTATCTTGCTTGAAAAAGGCTTTGGGGAAGCACATTGTTTCTTCTGCAGAGTTGCCACCTTTGGATGAGGAAGGGAGGTTGGATTTAGTGCCAGAGGAGATCTTGGATAGCCGAGAGAAGCGATTGAGGAATAGAGTTATTCAGGAGTTCCTGGTGAGGTGGAAAGAGTTGTCAATAGAGGATGCTACATGGGAAGGTGAGTCTATATTACAACATCCAGCCTTGCAGTTGTTTGGGGACAAGCAATCTCGGGAAGGGAGGACTGTAATGTCCCTCTTTCTCAAATAGTTTGTTAGAAGACCTTTGGCCCTTTTTGTCTACCCGACGGCCAAAGGGGGAGTTCAAGGGTGACTTAAGTTTATTAACTTTATTATATGGTGCTTGGAAAAAATAAATAAATAAATAAAATATCGTTGAAAGCACATATAATGAATTAATAGACTTAAAAAGTGACTTTGACTTAGGAAAGTACATGGGAATAAATTAATACATTATTTAATGTGCTTTCCTAGGCAAAAAGTGCGACTTGCCTTGGAAATGGGAAAAATTAATTAAAAATAAATTGTCTCCCTTGGGAAAAGTGGAACTTGCATTTCGGAGAGGGTTTTGGCTTATAAAGGGAAAAGTGCGACTTGTGTCGGGTTCATTCCAGATTATTATTATTTTTCTTCCCGGCAGTTGGCTCTGAAGCTTTGCGGACAAAATCCAAGGACGAAAAACCCTCTGTATTATTTCTCTTGTGAGGAGAAACCGCAGGAGAAGTGAGAGGAGTTTCTATTCAGGGAACTTCATTGTATTCACAGGTTATTTATCATTTCAGCAGTATCAGAAAGAGAAATAAATTGCAGCAGTGGGCATTCAGACAACTTCCAGAGTGGGGCGACTTATTCTACAGTTGTTTTATGTAGTATCTGAGGTATTTTTCATGCTAGTTTATTATTGTATCTTCCAGCCTCAAATATATATCAAATCAATTTGGTTTGAATAAATTTCGGCAGGGTTTTGGGCAATATTTTGTTATCAATCCATTTGCAGACTTCTGGTTGTTTTGCCGTAAATATTTGCCATTATAAATCAATATTAAATTCACGGCTGAATTATTTGTGAAGAAATCTGCCTGTTTAAACCCTAGGCGCATTTTCTATATTTATCCGGCTTGCAGGGTTTGTTTTATTTAATTTGTTTGTGCAATGTATGAGAATGGTGTTCTATGGTTTCTTTTGACATTACCAGTATAGTTCCAAGCCTGAGCAATCTATAAATAAAATAAAATAAAAATATTCAGGCAAAGGGGTTTGGGATCTTTAAGATATTTGGGTGAAATCTTGTATTTTCAAAGTTGTTGTTATAAAAATCAGATTGTTGTTCCGTATTGATTTAATTTTCAGTTTGTTGGTCCAAAATCAGATTTAAATCAGATTGGGGTTTGTGCTAAAACCCATATTTTCAGTTTCAGCCCTAAAAAGGGACATTACAGTGGTATCAGAGCTTCGTTCTTCCCATCCTAAGGGTTTCATGGAAGAGAGCAACAAGGGTTTCCTCTACTATTAGCGGAGAGAGAACCACCAAGAGAGGAGCATAGTATGGCTCACCAAGATCTTTAAGAAGCCAAGATCGACAAACTCATTGAAGGGAAAGAGAGATTGGCAGACACCATGGACCTCCTAGCCTTATCCCTTCAAAGATTTCATGAACCTAGGGTTCATAATGGAGATGGCAGCTCATCCAAAGAAAATACTTCACGGCAACCCTATGTAGTCCTACTATCCTTTCAAGGGAAATAACCATTTTGAAGGCGAGAGTAAGGCCCTATATGGGGCAAAGCATTGCCACAAGTTATGAAGAGTACATGGCACTTCCAAGAGAGATACGGGAGGCCATTACACTTGCCGAGTTCATTGGCGAGCAAAGGAAGGTTTAGGACAAAGCCAAGACAAAATACGCCACAAAAAGAGGTGCAAAATGTGTTGGGGAAGATGACCTTCTCTACTTTTGATGGATCAACCAAGGGGACAACTAGGGCATGGATCCAAAAGTTGGATACATATTTGTCCTTGAAGCCTATGATGGAGGATGATGCCATCAAATTTGCAACCCTTCACCTAGAGGGGATTGCTCATGAGTGGTGGTTCCATGGATTGGTGACACAAGGGCACAATGAGATCCATTCCTATGATGAGTTTTGTAAAAGACTCATGGATAGATTTGATAGAGTTGACCCGGAAGTTCACTTTCGGGAACTTGCACAGTTGAGACAACAAGGCACAGTGGATGAGTATGTGGCTGAGTTTCAGAGACTTTCCATCATGATTATGGATGTCACAGAGAGGAGACTTGTGGTTCTTTTCATTGAGGGTTTGACCAAACCACTCAAGGGTTTGGTTAGAGCCTTTGATCCTTTGTCTCTTCAAGAGGCAATCAAAAAAGCTTTGGACCTTGAAGGTGCTGCCCCAAAAATAGCAGCGATCAGCGGGCATCCCAAGGTTAATTCGAGTGAAGGACAGCCCAAAAGACCCTTGCGACAACATAGAAACTCCTTGGACCAGCCAAGGAAGCCCTTCCAAAGGATGCCTATTATTCACAAGGAGCTGCCCAAAACCAGCAATGGAGGAGAGACTAGAAATGAGCTAAGGAAGAAGAATTTATGCTTCTCTTGCAAGGATCCATGGACTCAGGACACCATTGTTTAGGTAAGGGTAAAGTGCATTATATTGAAGTATTTTCAAATTGTGAGGATGATGAAAATTGTGTTGATGAGGCAAAGCAAGATAATATACCGGAAGAAGATCTAGAAAGTTTGGATGGCACTCTTGCTACCTTGTCCGGTGCACCTAGTTATCATCCATTCCGGATGAAGGGTGACCTACAAGGGCAAGGGGTCATGGTTTTGATTGATGGTGGAGCCACTCATAATTTCATTGATGAGTGCTTGGTGGCCAAGTTGGATTTGAATGTAGAAGACTTCAAGGGTTTCACGGTTAAGATAGTGGATGGTTACGCTATGCCATGCACAAGGAGGTGTTCCCAACTCCTAGTCACATTGGGAAAACATGAGGTATGTGCTGATTTCTATTTAATTAACATGGCTGATATGAATCTTGTGCTTGGGGTCCAATGGTTGCATTCATTGGGAGAACTCACTTTCAATTACCAAAACATGGAAATAAGCTTTACAGACAAGGGTAAGAAGGTTACATTGCAAGGTATGCTTCCGGAAACACCTCAAGTCAAGTACTTGGTAGAAAACACCTTGTCATGGGAATCATATTTTTGCTCTTTATCTAAGATAGCAACAGATTGGAAATCTTTGATTACAGCTGAGTATGTCAAGAACAAGTTTGCTAATGTTGTTTTTGAAGGTGAAATGATTGATGAAAGGTACAAGGTTATGGATGGGCTCATTTTTTACAAGAATTAGGTTTATTTGGTAAGGTGAAGAGTAAGATATTGAGGGTTGTTCATGATGACCCATTAGTTGGTCATCCGGGTTATTTTAAGACATACAAACAGGTGAGGGAAAGATTCTATTGGAAAGGCCTAAAGAGGGAAGTCCTCCAAAATATCCCTTTTGGGAATAAAACTGAAAATTAAGGAAATTAGCTCAAACACCAAATAACCAAATCTGATTTTTAAAACCAGCCAACTGAAAATAATCTGAATTTAGCAATATTCTAGGGCAGCGAACTGTTTATGGAATTCAACTCCACTTTTCACCATACAAATCGATGAATAATGCCACAAAACAATTACTCTATCCACGACAATATTTATGAATCACAAATACATCAAAAGATGGATGGAATATCAAATTACACAGCTGGAATTAATTATTTAAAATCAGCAGCAGACTAGCCAAAACCAAGGGCTAGGAAAAATAGTAAACCCTTGCCAAAAATCACCAAAATGGAGATTCCGACCTTATAAAATATGTCAAATCTGAAAATGAAGTGAGATCTCAATTTTATGCCCTCTAGGGCATCAAACCACCCTCCAAGGTAGGTCGCTCCACCTAGGGAAGGCTGCCCAATGCCAATAAAAATCTGAATATGCTTTCTTTTCTTCAAATCTGCAATTCTCCTCAAGCTCAATCAATGTTGAAGGGTTTTCGTCCTCCAAAAAAACCACTAGAAGGGTTTTCGTCCTTCTAGGAAGCCACACAAGAGGGTTTTCGTCCTCAAGTGGAAGAACATGGAGCAACAAGCTCACAATGCCCAAATAGAAAAATGCGCCAAAGTCTAGATGCCCAAATGAACCCTCTAATCTTCTTTTATATCCTCCTTTTGGTGCCAAGGCTTGGAATAGCAAGGCCGACCTCTTAAAGTCATTATAATCTTTCATTAAGCCTCATTAAAGGCACTAAACCTAGCCGACCCACTAAGAATGGGTAATACAAAAATAAATCATGAATATGGATGATGAAAACTGAAATATAATCCATGATTTTCCATTGTTCAACCATTGCTTGCTAAGGAATCCTTTACTCAACATTTATTCGAAAAAAGTGGACAAATACATCCAGGAGTATCTAATGTGCCAACAAAACAAACCGAACATGCATTTTGCAGCCGGGCTCCTACAACCACTTACCATTCCCACTCAAAATGGGAAAGTATCTCTATGGACTTTATCACGGGGCTGCCCATGGTTCAAGGTAAGAATTTTTTGTATGTGGTGGTTGATAGACTCAAAAAATACACTCATTTTTGTCCACTTCCGGCTAAGTAAAATGCAACTATAGTGGCTGATGTGTTTCTTAAGGAGGTGTTTAGACTTCATGGGCTGCCCAAGGATTTAGTAAGTGACAGGGACAACAAATTTATGAGCATGTTCTGACAAGAATCGTTTCGATTGACAGCTACCAAACTCACTCCTAGCACTAGCTACCATTCTCAAATAGATGGACTAACAGAAATAGTTAATAAATGGGTGGAAGGCTACCTACAAAATTATATTGATGGGAAGCAATCAGCATGGGTAAAATGGTTACATATGGCTGAATTTTGTTATAATACCACCTTCCAAATGTCCATCGGTATGTCTCCTTTCAAAGCTTTGTATGGTTATGATGCTCCATTTTTATTGATTTGGTTATGACGGATAGTAGAGTGCCAAAGGCCCAAGATTTAATTCAGTGAAGCCATGATATCTTGAAAGAGCTCAAAGAAAATCTCCAACATGCCCAAAATCAGTAAAAGCTATATGCAGATCAGCATAGAAAAGAGAGGTCATTTGAAGTGGGTGAGAGGTCATTTGAAGTGGGTGACATGGTGTTTTTAATGTTGCAGCCCTATAGGAAATCTTCTATCAAACAAAGAGGTATCGAGAAACTGAAACCACGTTTTTACGGTTCTTATAAGGTAAAAGGAAAGGTGGGAAATGTTGCATATGAACTTGAGCTTCTGGAACATAGTAGAATACACAATATTTTTCATGTTTCATGCCTCAAAAAGGCACTTGGACAGCACCTCACTCCCTCACTTGAGTTGCCACCATTAGATGAAGAGGGCAAGTTGGTTCTAATTCCGAAAGTATCTTGGAGGTTTATGAGAGAAGTTAAGGAATCAAACTATTAAGGAATACTTGGTTCGTTGGAAGGGATTGCCCCTTGAAGATGCTACATGGGAAAGTGCAAAAATATTGGAGCATCCACATTTGCAATTGCTTGGGGACAAGCAATTTCGGGAAGGGAGGACTGTAATGCCCCTTTTCTCGAATTCAGGTCAAATGAAGACTTTTTGTCATTCTCGTCCCATGGCCAAGAAGATTAAGTGAACAAGGGAAGTAAGTTTTGTTTCTGATTTCTTTTATTATTTTTAATATTTTTCTTTAATGTTTACCTCCTCCAGGCAAGTCGGCTAGGATTAGGAGTTTTCCAATAAAGAATTAAAAGATAAAGTGATCTTAGAGGTCACCCTCATCTATTTGGCCTTTGGAGCCAAGCGAGGGGCATAAAGAGGTTGTATGACCTAATTTGGAAATCATCTTTAGACACATTTACGATTACGCTTGGTTTGTTGGGATCGTTGCTCGATACCATTCCACTTGAGAACGAAAACCCTCTTGTGTGGCATCCAAGGAGGACGGAAACCTTCCTTGTGGCTTGGTGGAGAACGAAAACTCTCCATTTTGGTGAATTGAAGATCTCTATTGAAGACTCTTTTGCATATTTGGATCAAGAAGAAGACCTACAAGGACTTTTATATATTTTTGGAGCCCTCTCCTAGGGGAGTGACTAGGGTAGAGGTCATTCTAAGTGCCTTCTAGGGCACGACACTCATTCATTTATTGATATTCAGATTTGATATAATTTATAAGGCTGGAATCACTCTTATTTGGGCATTGTTGGGGTTTGGAAACCCTCATTTTGATTATTTCTCTTCATTGTACTTCTGTTGTTAATAATTAATTTTCCAACTAAGTATTTGCTTGATTTTCATGGTGGAAATTGTTCTAAGGTGTTCCTAAAAGGTCTATAAATATTGTGGATGAATTGTAGGGTGATATTTGGTGAAATCTTGTGTTTTCAGATTGTTGTTATAAAAATCAGATCGTTGTTCCGTACTGATTTAATTTTCAATTTGTTGGTCCAAAATTAGATTTAAATCAGATTGGGGTTTGTGCTAAAACCCTTATTTTTAGTTTCAGCCCTAAAAAGGGACATTACACTTGGACTCATTTTGGGCATCTATCTTATCATTAAAATTATACTTGCATGCTTTTTGGGTTGATTGCTCCTTTTCTTCCACTAAAAGACAAAAATCCTTTGGTGTGGCATACAGGAGGACGAAAACCTTGTTGAAATCAAGAATGGAAACTCTTCATTGGTGTTTCCTAAGTGCTTCAAGGAAAGTGATGTTGGTTTTCAGCTAGGGTTTGATAGCAAAAGAACTACTAAGGTTTCTACATCAATTTTGGACCCTCTCCCGGGGTAAAAACTTGTTTGGAGGATTTAATGCATTCTAGGGCACATCTTGGCATTTGAAATTGTTATTCATTTTCCCATAATTTTAGATGTTGATTTCACACTTTCATGATATTTTTGGGGATTAGAATCTCCTATCCAGCCATCACCGTGAGTTTTATTTTTGTTGTCATTAATTTATTTAAAGTTGGATAGAACTTCTAAATTTGCATATGTTTTGGAAGTACTTTTTCTTAATGTTTATTCCAATGGTTGAATATAATATTTAGGAGAATCATCGATTTTCATCTTGTTTGGAGGGTGTTTGGTGTTGTAATGTCCCCATTTATGAAGACCCTTAGCCTATACGTCCCCGTGGGCTTCGGGATGTGCAAGGGAAACATTTTTATTAAATAATTAAATATTATTGCCTGGAGCAATAATTATTTAATTATAAAGATTATTTAATTTAATTCCCAAAATATAAAAATTAAATGGGGAATTAATTAAATAAATATTTTAGGTGGCTTTTATTGATAAAATCACCCTTTGCACCACACCTAGGGAAAACAAAACTGCTTTTATTTAATATTTTCCCTCTCCTAGGGTTTCCGAATTTTGTGTCTCCTTGCTTATAAAAGGAGTGCTAGGGTCATTATTATTATGTTATGATGAACTTATTTTGATACTCCATGCTTGGAGTTGGGATGCATGCCCATTGATGCTTTCTCTCTCTCTCTCTTGCGTGGGAGATTGTATGGAGCTGGTTTGAGATTCAATTGAAGCATTTGTTTGTGAAATTCAAGTCCTTTGCTTTAGCGAAGTTTTAGATGAAGTTTACTATTGAAATCTGCATGTTTTACTGTAGCGATTCACTGTAGCGTCACTGTAGCAGCTGGTTTGTGGATACTTTTGCAAGTCGATTTGTTGGTGTTCTCCTTCTCTAAGCTTTGGCGACTTATCATTGATGATTGTGAGCTGTTTGTATACCATATATTGTATGAGGTCGACCAGCTTGGGTATAGATTGTTCTTTGAAGGAAATCGACTAAGATCTATGCATGTTTTGGTTTGATTATTATATGGAGTTGGCATGGGATCCATGTGTTTAGAAAACTGAATTTATCTGGTTTGTTTGCTGTTATTCCCTTGACCAGCGATCTCTTTTGGAGGTTCATGTTTGTTAATTGATAGATCTATCTTCCTTCTTAACAGCAGCGCCATCTAGGAATGAATTTTGAATAGTTTAATGCATGTTTGGGGCTCTAAATATTCAGCGAACTGACCCCTGTTGCAGCGATCTCTTTCAGAGCAATACAGTGATAGTATTTGACATGATTGTGATCTGGGTTTGGTGTGGATAAAGCTGCTGTGTTCTCCTATAACCAGCGACTTCACAAGGTAATCTTCTGAGTGTTTTGAGGCATGATTAAGCTCCTTAATTGGCAGCGACTTATTGTAGAAGTTTGGTAAACTTCTAAAGAGTCTTGCAATACATTAAATGCTCCAACAAACAGAGGTTTAAGCCTGTTACAACGATCCATAACAAGAAGGCCCAGATTGATATTTATTTCATGCATATTGAGCAGCGAGTTTATCTAACATAGTATGAAGTTTGGGTGATCTCTGGATGAATGTCATTTTGTGTGGGTGAATTTGGATCAGATTTAGAGATCTTTGCAGCTGTGCATGACCTTCATATTTATTGGAAAGCAATCTGATTTCCTGAGTCTCATTTGGGCCCACTGGGAATTAATTGCTTAAGATATTTGGTAGATAATATATTATGAATGTATGGTCGTGGACTGATTGGGTTTGATGATTCTTTATATAGATCTATATATGAAATATTAGATCAATATTGCAGCGACTGGTATTAGAAGTTTAACGCTGGATTTGTATGCTCTAATTGGTCATCATTGGCTGAGTGTTGTGTAAAGATTTTTAGAGTAATTCCAGTATTCATTTACAGCAGTATACATTGTGGAATTTAGTTGATAAGTTAAGACCATTAAACCCTTATCCTCGGGTTTATTGAGTCAACTACTCAACTGGTTTCAAGTGGTTTGCTACCTTCAGTTGATTGGTGTATTGAAGGATTGTTGATTTTGCATATTTTCTATTGATTCTAGAAGGGGATATTACAGATGCCCTAAAAGTGATGATACAGTTCGCTACTAGGCTTTCTTATATTTCTACATTTGCTGTCATAAAAATCATATTACTCTCATTTGGGTTTGTGTTATTTCCCTGTTTTTCAGTTTCAACCCTAGAAACGGACATTACAACCACAATCTAAGAATTACAATATTGTAATGTCCGCTTTTTCAAATTGGTCCCATATGAAGACTTCTTGCCCATCTTTCTTCCCGTGGACAAGAAGAAATTGAACAAGGGAACTCCTTATGTTTCATTTCAGTTATCTTTCATTGCTATTAATGTTTTCTTGTGTGTTTTTTCCCTTTAAGGCAGGTCGATTTGGGTTGGTGTAATGTCCCCTTTTAGGACATTAATTAATTAAAAATATGGGAGACCTTTAATCCACTCTTCCCATGGATTAAAGGATAAAAATTGGGAAAATGTCATTACTCTTATTTTTAAATTAAATAATTAATTCTCCTCTTATGTTTTATTTTTAAATATTAAAAGAGGGAATTAATATTCTTTTTGGAGTTTGACTTTTCAGGAAAAGAGACCCATATTAAAAGTGACCCTTCTACATGAGAAAATGCGCCAAAGGAAGGAGGGAAACTTGGAGATTTGAAATGCCAAAGCTATATAAGGAGATATGGCAACCCCTTGGGGCATGTTGAGATTTTATTTAAAAATATCTTCATGCTTGAAGAGGGATGTATGCCCATGTGATCACATTATAAAGGTGTTCTTCAACACCACCATTATTGGAGAGAGTGTGAAGCCTTCTATGCTATTTTTGAGTGAATATTGTATGATATGTTCATTCTAAGATTGGCGACTTGGCTTATATGTTGGTGCATTAATTTATTGGGTTAAATTTGCATGTTGTGACTCCATTTTAAGTGATATTGGAAGGGTTTGAGGTGTTTTATTCACTGTTGTTCATTGTTGCATTTATTCCAGCTATGGCGACTTGCATTGGGTCATATTTTGGCATGTTTTAAGGGTGAATGAGTTAAATATATAATCTGATTTGTATTGGCATATTTTTCCAAGTGTGGGGCAGCTATTTTGGGTGTGTTGGATGGTTAGGAAGAGCTGATAATAATTTATGCAATTTATTCTAACCCTAGTGACTGGGTTTCAGATTTTGGGGGTTGTTTTGAGGTGGTTTCAGTGATCAGAAAATTCAGATTCATAGTTCATTGGAAAGGCCTTGATTTCTAGTTTATTGTGCATTTTATTTGGTGGCAAAATATGGAATATTGAGTGAGATATTAATTTTTGAAGTTTTAGCTGTTTTGGGTGCATTTTTAATTAATTAATTGTTGTTATAAAATCAGATTTGGAGAAGATTAATTTTCTAATTGGTTCTCCCATCTAACCCACTACTTTGGCTTACTCCAACCCCATTTGGGTTGTATTAATGCTGACATTGGGTTATTTGAGGTCGAACTAAGAGGATTTAATCCCTCTAGGGTCGATTTGGGTTAATTAATTTGCAGATTTAAATAATATCCCAAAAGGGGATATTACAGTTGGAGAGCTCCCAAAAGTGAAATTAAAAATTAAGACAAGCTTTTAAAGAGATCGGTCTTGGGGGAATTCTCCTCTAAGGATTTTGGCGCCACCACTAAGCTATAAAAGGGTTGCATAGGCTCTATTTGGGCATCTTTTTGGCATATATACTTTTATCTACTTTGGTTCTAGAGCGGTGCTCTAATCCAATTCCACTAAAGGGTGACAATCCATTAGTGTGGCAAGCAAGGGAGACAAAAACCTTCCTTGTTGAAGATTGGAGGACGGAAACCCTCCAATTTGGTGGTGTTGAAGACATTCTTTGAAGACTATCTTGCTGGTTTACAGCTAGGGCATCAAGAAGAAGACATATCAAGGGTTTTGGCATTGTTTGGAGCCCCTCTCCTAGGGAGCAACTTGTATAGGAGTGTGATTGGGTGCCTTCTAGGGCACGAATTAACATTCCAAGTTGATATTTGGACTTCTCATATTTTATAAGGCTGATATATTGCATATTTGTTAATTGTTGGGGTTTGGAGACCTCATTTCCAACCACTATAATGTCCCCATTTCCGAGCAGTTGGCCTAGGAGGTTTTTCATTCGTCTTAGCCTTGGTCATACCCGAGGGGCTAACGACACTGGAGGCTATTGGGTATGGATGACTATTACCACCTTGCTTATTTGTTATATTTTTGCGTTGACATGAGTATTAAGTGGCTTGGTGGGAACAAATGTTATGTTTTGTCGTTAAGGGGAGGGGGACTCATGACACTTTAATGTTATAATCTTTCGTTGGGGGTCACTTAAGTCCCTATGGCGACTAGGAGGGGAAAAGTAACTTAAGTTACTTTATGTTTTTTTGGTTCTCCCTAGAAGGAGTCGATTGGGGTCTTTTTGGGCCTCTTGTTGCTTGGGGAAAATTATAAGAGTTTGGGGGAGAAAGGGAGCTCATTCTTGCACACTCACATATTTTTCTTATTGAGCAACTATTGTTTGCAATCTTCTTGCTTTTGGAGTAAGATCCCACACGAACCCTAGCTTCGGTGGTGAGAGATCTATTCCTGGCTAGTAGGGGACTCTTCGGTAGTGAAAGATTCACCCTAGTTTATCATTTTGGAGCTGATTCAGGGCTATTATTCAAAGATTCCAGATAAGGGTTTCAGAGACATTTTTGGAGATAAATCGAAGGGTTTTAGATCAGATTTGTGGCAGCGATCAGAGTAGGGTTTGGCGCAGATTTTGGAGACATTTTCGTGGGTTTTCAGCCTTTCCCTTAGGGTGACGTCAGCCCTAGGGTTTTGCAACATCTTTTTGGAGGTCTCCAAGTGTTTGTTTCCAGATCTGGAGGTTGGGCTTTCTTCTATATCGTTGGTAGATGTTATTTCCAGAAATTCAGATTTTTATCTATTTTCTAGGGTTTTATCTACTCAGTTCCAGATTTGCAATGTTGTTTTTAGGGTTTTCAGACTGATATTTCCAAGATCTGGAGGTTGGGCTTTCATTCATATTATTAGTAGATGTTATTTCCAGATTTTCAAAATTTTATCACTTGTATTTGAAAAGTTATGAATTTTTGAAGATTTCCAGCTGTCTAGGGCTTTCTGAAATTTTCTGGCAGTTATCTATTATTCAAAAAATTCCAAAAATATTTTTCTAGTGTTTGTTATCATTGTTGCAAGCTCTCTATAAAATTTCATGTGTTTTGAGCAAGTATTTTGTGAGATATCAATTAAAACCAGTTCGCTGCCCTAGCTGGTTATTTACTGCAAAAATCAGAATTTTTATTTGCTGCAATTTTTATATATTTTGTGAATTTTTCAAGTGGTATCCCACAAGGGATATTTCAGCCACTTCTATTAGCTGTACTTCTGTTGTTCATTATTTAAATTCCAGCTGGGTTTGTGGTTGAGTTTCATGGTGGAAATTGCCCTAGAATATTGCTAAAGTGTTTGTATATGTTGTAGATGATTTCTATGGTGATTTTGGGTTGAAATACTACTCTTTGCAAGCTGTTGTACATTGTTGGTTTATTTTCAGTTTGTTGGTATAAAAATTTGAGTTTACTTCACTTGGGGTTTGTGTGGATTCCTTGTTTGTGTAGTTCATCCCTAGAAAGGGACATTACAGATATCAATGCAGGTTGTGATTGGCATAGATGAACAAGGCATTCAACTAATAGATGTTTTGGTTTAAGACATGCAATAGAGGACCTAACAGAGAACAACATTTGACCTTAATGATGGTAATACACCTAGTAATGATTCAGTTAGACAACTTAATGCGAAGCTTAAGATGTTTATTGATCCAATTTTAAAGCATGCAATGCAAGCAAATAATAGTAATCCCAAAGTACACAAGACACACAATGCACATCCTCCTCTGACTTCCAATGCTTCTAAAGTTGTGGATGGTCATCCTATAGATGGCCTTATTGGTACACTTACAAATGCACAAGTATAATGACCTACAATTACATTAGATGACCATGAGAATATTGATGATGATTCTATCAACACAACATTTTTCATGCATGCTTTGTTGACTCGCACCCCATACAGAGCATTATGATGGACACCAACTCTAGCAAAAACATATGCACTATGGCATCACTTACAAGCCTCTAGTACACACAAAGAGTTGATTAGTACAATGAACACAATAGAAGTTTCCGACGGAAAATGTTAGAAAACTCTTAGGGACATTGTGTTGCCATTTATGGTAGGGCCTACAACTATAGCTACTTGGTTCTTATTTTTGCCTAATATTGGGGCATTTAACGTCTTTATTAAGAAGACCATGGATGCATAAGATATGTGTAATCCCATGTTTGTTACATTGATGCTTGAAGTATATCCATAATAATAAAGTGGTTACATTTCGGGATCATTTCCTCTTGTGATTCTATAGCATTGTATTGTGTAACCCATATTTCAAAACCTCATACTCAAACATTGCTTGGCAGTCCAAAATTTTGACTCATACTCGGGAATCAAGAGTTTCTAGGCAATTACTCGACATTACTCGGCTATAAAATTCATAACACAACCTTAAATAACATGAAATTGAACATAATGAAAGTATAAGTACATATTTTATTAATTTTCAACCAAAAAAGTGTATATATAGTGGCAGTCATCAATGCACCAAAATATAATAATATGTAATATACAATCATCTTCGGTGCTTAGTGTGTGTGTGTGTATATATATATATATATATATGCTGCCCCCTCAAAGTGTAAGATAAAGATTCATCTGCAACAATATCATCCACAAATATTTCTACATTCTCACTAAACACTTTATCTCATGATGCCTTTCTTGCACTTTATGACACTATCGCTTCCTATGCTTCCCTCTCCTACTCTGCGATGTCCTCCTTAGTAAACATGGGCTCCTCATCATTAACAATCCAATAGGCATATGGATCGATATCATCTAAGTCAGTTTCTTCATGACTCTCTACACCCTCCACTTGTCTCATGCAAAGACGAAGATTGTATCACACAAAAGCAAAAGGTCGTTGAGGCATTTTGTTGTCGAGCAAATAGCTTCACACCCAAAATGTCGATGGCTAGAATTTGAAGATTTGGTGTTTTTGTACCATAATCTTGTCCATTGCAGTATTCCATATTAGCCCTTGCCTTATATTCCAACCTATTGATCTCTACACCCAAGTTTACAACCCTACCTTAGATATCTCTATGTTCTTCACAAATTATTGATCTATTTACGATCATAATACTAGTAAGACGTCATTCCCTATCCCAGACCTAGGCTTTGGACCCCTATGCTTTTGATAGTAAGTGGATTACTATGATCTAGATCCACGACTCTTGGTTAAATCTTGTTGTGTGTTGGACCTAAAATGGTCCTCTCTATATCGTAATCGATATTAGTGAGAAGAGAAAGAGGATAATCTATAGATCATCTTAGCCCAAAATACATTCCAGTGAACTCCGATGTTATCCTTGAGCCCACCTAGAAACAATTCATTCATATTTTCCTCCATGATGTTCTCTACTCGCAAGGATAGGTTCTATAATTGCTAAATATAATCCTTGAAAAGTCCTATTTCCCTAGTTTGGCTAAATAGTTGAAGTAATTCTCAAATCATATTGTTGCGTATGCACAAGTGCAACTACAATTCATCATCAAATATTGACCAAGTAATATTAAGACCCTTCTTCTTTTGAGCACACAACCATCAATACCAAATGAATTACTCGGGCTCCAAATATAAGGATGTCGTGAACACCTTTCGTGCACATGGTTTCTAATGTAGATCAAATTTTCCATTTGGTTTATCCACATAACCAAGTCATCAAAATTATACATTCCAATTTGGGCAACATGTTCGAGGCCCCAAATGCGAGCAAGCCATGAATGAGGATTGCATTGTATTTGGAGCTGAATTGGGCTGACAAAAGTTGGGTTGGGCAACGGTGACTAGAGGTTGGTTTTGCATACTCTACTTCTAGAACATCATATGCACCGCTTTGTATGTGGGCTAAGAAATTCAATAAATTATTCTCTCTTCTCAATAACATAGATTAGGCTATAAATAGAAGACAATTCTAGGGCCAACACGCAAGCCCATACCGTAACTATGTATTGCATGAGTTGTGGATCTAGAAGATAATAACCCACGCTCTATCAAAGGCATAGGATTCCAAAACCTAAGTCTAGATAGAAGGTGGGATCTGCTAGAACCTATTTTGTAAGAGTAATGATAGTAAGCAAGTGCATATAAGATATTTACACAAGGGATGAAAGAATAAACAAGAAGGCAAGTATATGCCAAGGATCTAAACTAGGGTTGTATAAGCAAAGTGGCGATGTAAGGCAAGGGCCGATAACAAGTATAATGCAATAAACAAAGAATAAACTACTATATATTAGTCAATGTACATGATACATCAATCATAAATCAGTCAAATCAAAATATACAAAAGGGAAAGGATAAGTTAGGGATGCTTACCTTTTAAAGGCACCGTTAGCGCACCGAGCCCCTAAATTAGTAGCACAATGAAATAGAGATGTGGGTGTAAAACAAGAGGGATATGTAGAAGACCTAAGGAAGCCAAAGTTGGGGACTCCAAAGACTTGGTGCACCTTGGCGAAACTCTTATTCTTGTTGTTGTATGTGAGCCCAACGCTCCAAAGTAGAGTCCTAAGTATAAGCTCCACTAAACAATTTAACACCTTTAAGAACTTAAGAGCAGATTTGCAAGTGCGGGAAGAGAAATAATCTGTGTTTGTTGAAAGGAAGGACAACAATAACGCCTATTTATAGTGCATCATAACCTGAAGTCATCAACTCTTTTTAGCCGATGACATTGACTGTTGGATGGTAAAAATGCATACTAGATCGATGCCATTGGCTAGCAATTGCTAGCATGAGGGTTCTAGAGGGAAAAGGATGGCGAAGTAGTCAATAAGTAGTTATCCAAAAAATTGGAAAAAGAGCTCATAGAAGGGTGATACGGTACAGTCTAGAGAAGTCTTTGATAGATAATAAGAGCCAAAAAGGCGCTAGTTGAGAGAAAAGAATCAACCAAACGAGAAGACCTTAAAAAGTAGGAAATGTAGATAGGATGTCACAATAGAAAGGGAGGACTAGGTTAGGTTCGGATATCCTTGAAAAGAGAAGACTAAATTTAGAGATCCTAGAAAGATGTTAGAAAGGTGATCATTGCGAAATTAATCAGCTGATTTAACAGGTCTCTAAATAATGGATCACCAGAATGTGATGCTTAGATTCCTTAATATATCTAAGAGAAATCTCAGAAAGAAGATTGAGAGAGGGCATCAATCAACCAAACTAGCAATCCTATAAAAACAAGAGGTTGTGAGGTGCTAGTCAAGAAATGAATCAACTCATCCAATGGTCTTGTAAAAATAAGAGGTAGTGAGGTGCTAATCAAGAAATGAATCAACCAAACTAATAGTCTTACAAAAACAATAGGTTGGAAGGTGCTAGTTGCGAAATGATAAACAGAAGAGGCAATGAGGTGCTCATTGCGAAATGAATCGTACACACTAAAAGTTCTGTAAAACAAATGTTGTGAGGTGCTAGTCGGGCCATGAATCAACTAAACTAGCAATCCTATACAAAGAGAGTAGGATGGTAAATAGCAGAGGGGCACCAGAGCTAAGAAGTGAGTGAAAAGCTTTGTATAAATGATTAAACTCAAAAGTAGAAGATAAAGCTAAGAAGCTGAGGATATAATAGAGAGACTGTAAGAAAAGCATAAGATGTTAGTACCACATTAGTGCATAAAATCATAATCAAAACATGCGCATTTTAAATTATGCTAGACACATCTAACTACACACAACAGATGAAAGTGAAAGCTATATAGATGATAAAGGAGGGTCATAATGAAGATGAAAAGGTGGCACAATGTTGATAGAGTAGTCCTATAAAATGTTGATGAGTAAGGTGATAAACCCAACAGGGGAGATGCTAAAGGCAGGCTTGTAAATGTAGTTTACAAACTACCAAAGTGCTCAAAAAGAAGCCAATGGACCGATGTACCCAAGAGGGATAACATTATAAAAGCAGATTCTAAAAAGGAGTTAAAATGGGATAATCAAGCAATAAGATAATCGGGTTATAAGGTAAGATGTGATTTTAGGCAGTACAAGCAAGAGGATTATGTCTAATGAGAGGAGAGTACAAATATTTATGACATGCAAGATGGAATGCAGATCTAAATGTTAGGAGAATATACCCTTGGTGGTGTATACTCTTGGAGAGTACAAATAGTTATGACATGCGAGATGGCATGCATATCTTATGCACTAGGAAAACATAAACTTGGTGGTGTATGCTCTCGGAGAGTAGGTGCTACTCTTTGAAGATTTCTTGGAGTTGAATTTGTTTGGATTTGATGGTTATCAGATTCTTGGCTTGAATGAAAGATGTTGGGAGATGGAAGACATCTTGAGATGCCCCAAAGCTAGAGGATAAATGAGAATGGGCATTGTAAGATGCCCTAGAGGTAAAGGGTGGTAAAAATGGAATACTACTAGGATTATTTTAAAGCAAATGAGTGCATTGAGGGATGCCCCAAAGTGTGAAGTGAGAGATGGATTGGTACTGATAGATGCCCTATAATGTGATTTAATAGAGGGATAGGCATTGGAAGATGCACAAAGGGTGAGAAAATATGAGGCAAAGGACAATTGTAGGTTATGTGAAGGTTGAGATCCACACATTGCTAATCAGCTTGGTGATTTAATATGTGAATCTAGTTGAGAACAAGAATTAGATAATTGCAGATGATGCAAGATGGTATATGATAAGAAACAACAAAATTTTGAGCGGCATCGACCATGATGTAGAATATAGGTTGGCCATTGTGGTTATCTGCAACAAGGTGAATTAAAATTGCATTAAGGTTCATAAGACACCGGTCGATGTAGTAAAAATGTCTAGGGTTTTATAAACTTCCTTCTGCTTTTCAGTAGCAAGGTCAATGCAGTTAGGATTGTCTGGTTTTTAGATAGAGGATTAAAATTTGAATGTTGTTCGATCACCCAATTGGTGTTTTCCAAAAGAGGAAGGGTAGGAAGAAGGGTTTAAAGATGTACAGTCATCACTAGTATCAAGGTGAAAATTGACATGTTTATATAGGAATGGATCATAAAAAGGGGTGGGAAGATCATCATATGGATCTTCATCAAAGATGGGAAGATCATCTTGTGGATCTTCGTCAAATATGGAAAGATCCTCATGTGGATCATCATTTGAATATACATGGAATATGAGAAGACCCTCTTGTGGATCTTCGAATATGTTACATTGGATAGTTGGTCAAGCTTGGGAAAAATTGAGCCATGAGATGTTTCTCACAATGGCGGGAAAAGAAGGGATAAAAGAGCAACCCATATGGAATCTAAATGGATTGAGGGTCACTCTAAAAACCGTTAAGAGGGGACATGATCATAAGTGATGAAATGTTAATGAGTTGTAAGAAGGTTGTGATAAAATAAGAGATAAAAAAACAACGTGAATTGACTCCATCAACGATGCTATAAGATTCATGTCAAGTTCACCAAAATGTAATGATGGTGAAGACGAGGTGAAGATAAGAAATAAAAGGAAATGTGAATATGACTCAATCAAGACTAGGTAAAATTCACGTCATGTTCACCAAAATGTAGATTATCCTTTTTCTTTTCTCAATAATATAGATTAGGATATATAGAGAGAAGAACATAATAGGGCCAACATGCAAGCCGATATTGTAAATATGTAGTGTATGAGTTGTGGATCTAGAAGATGATAATCCACACTCTATCACAATTGTAGGGATCTAAAGCCTAAGTCTAAGATAGGGGTGGGGTTTTGCTAAAATCCTAGGTTGTAAGATTAATGGTAGTAAGCAAATGCATATAAGATATTTGCATTAACATTGAACGGATAAACAAGGTGGCAAGTGCATGCAAAGGATCTAAACTAGGCTGTATAAGCCAAGTGGCGGATGTAAACCAAGGATTGATGATAAGAATAATGCAATAGAAAAAGAATATGCTACAATATCCTAGTCTATGTACATGATATATCAATCATAAATCAATCAAAGAATATAATAAAGGAAAATGAAAGGTTAGGCACACTTGTCATTTGAAGACGTTGTTGACACATTAACCTCCCCTTAGGTTACTAGTACTCTGAAAGAGATGCTGTGGGTGGAGAACAAGAGGGATAGATAAAAGACCTAATTAGACAAAATTTGGGGTCTCCAAAGACTTAGTGGACCTTGTTGGTTTTCTCTTACTCTTGTTGCTCTTCTATAACACAGCGCTCAAAATAGACGCCAAGTATATGCTCCACTAAACCTTTGAGACCATAAGAGAAGTGTGAGTGCACGCAAAGCAATAATGTGTGTTTTGTTGAGAGGAAGGATAGCCATGACATCTATTTATAGGGAATCATGACTTAAAGTCGCCAACTCTCGTAGTCGATGACATTGACTTGTCGAGTATTTTAAAAATTCATACGAACGACATTGACCAAGGTCGATGTCGATGAACAATAACTACTCACATCAAGGTCCTAGACATAAGAGGATGGGGAAGTGGAGCAAAGACTTAATAGCAGATGTGAGGGGTATCTAACAAGGATTTGAAGGTGTCAAAGTAGGTTTGAAGGTGATAGTAAGAAGGTACTAAGAAGATATCAAATGAGGTGTCGAAGGAGATAGTAAGGTACACTAAAGCACACTAGGATGATCTAAGACACATGGGACTACACAACAAGTATCTCTCACAAGTATTGCTAACCAACCCAACCCCGCTCCCAATGACTCCCCTTAAGGCACACACTCGGGAGATCAATTTGCCACATGGCCTCGTAAACAAAAATTGTTAGTGAGAGTCAAAAATCAGACGTATACACGTTGTACTTGGGGTTGGATTGGGATAAAAAAGCTTGGGCTCGGCTTCGGTGTCTAGTGGTTGGTTTTGCATAATATGTTGCTAGATCATCATCTCCTCATCTTTCTTCCTGAGATTGTTTTGGGAGATGTTGCTCAAATCTCCTTTGATGTTGTCCATGTCTCCTTTGTTGGCCATATCAAATTGCATGCTACGCATCTTGTTCTAGAGTTTGTTCACTTTGTCATCTACCAAAGAAAACCCTGATTCAAAAGTGCGTTAAGTCATGTTTCGACTCCTCTTTTAAGAAGTTTTGCATGGGGTGGTGGAACCCTTGCCTCTACCTCTAGAGTGTGGGCTTGCCATGCACAAATTTTAGGGTTTAGGGTTTCGGATAATGTTTAGGGGTTAGGTTTAGGGTTTAAAATGTAGGGTTCAACGTATAGGGTTTAAGGTTTAGGGTTCAATAAAGGTAGAAATAGTTCTACCGACAACTTATAAATTGTGATCATCTCATAGAGACTAATCCGATTGGTATATTGTGCAAGTGCAAAACATCCCCAAAATTGGGTTACCAATGGCTTATACCATTAGCTTCATCTCGTTGAAACGAATGCTTTATTGTGTAGGGGTGTAAATAACTTCTAGATCAATGTTGCAAACACTTTTTTGGTAAAAAACCCATCAAGCAATACTACACTAATAGAAAAATAAATTCCTTCTCGATCACAAGTTATGTTTTTCGATCTTTCAACCTACAAAACCTGAAAAAATGCACCACATAAACCTTTCCCAAATCAAAGCTTTGATACCACTTGTAATGAAATTACTTAGATCCAAATATGGATCACAATAAGAATATCATGAACAAAACTATATAAGTAAGTCGCAATAAAAAGAACATAATAGAACAAATCCACACAAAAGATGATTGAGAGCATAACAAAATACTAAAAACATATGACTAAGTCACTTTGAGGGGGAAACCTCCACAACTTTACAATAAGAACAAAATATGCAATATGATGCTCAAATGCTAACTACTACCTCCAATTTATACTCCATAGGGCAACCCTAAGTCAAAATAATATATTATCCACAAGTCATACATATCCCAATGCACTTTATAGGTTACGGGCAAAGCATTTACCAACTAGTTAAATTGCAACTTTTTGATCCATCTGTCTTATGGACTTTGGGTGCTCATAACCCTATGTACTTGCATAATTTTTGACTTTGGATGCTCATAACCCTATGTAATCGCACACTTCTTTTCAATTGTTACATGGTGGTTGTATAGCCTTTATGATCTTGTGCATGTATTCATTAATTCTTTTTCTAATTGACATAATTTGCATCTCTTCACACCTCTTAAATAGAAATGTCTTTATTCCACCAATGATTGAGTTTTATCATGCCCAAGGTGACTACCCAATCCACCACTATGTAATTCTCTTATCAAGTTCTCTCTCACTCTCCATTGAGGAATAGAGCCTTTTGTTTCTTTCCAAATATTGGGTTCCAATTCACACCCATAGTTTTCCTAACAAGCTTTCCATGTATTTTCAAGAAACTCGCCTTTAAAATACAATTCCTTCATGCTCTTTAGTCCAATTACTTCCAAAGACATAACATTCAACAAAGCAAATCAAATATCTAGAGCATTTGCTACCATGTTGGACTTCCCAACTCTACACAAATGAAAAACTTTATGAAAATTCAACCCAATTCATATGCTCTTGATGCAATTTTATTTCGTTGTTAAAAAAATTCAATGCTTGATGATCAATGAGCAGAAATTCCTTAAGAAACAAATAATTCCTCCACTTCCACAATGCTTAAACTACAGCATAAAATTCATGATCACAGCTTAGTATTTCCTTTTTACTTCACTTAGCTTCTCACTGAAATATGCAACTGATCTTCCTTCTTAATCCAACACTTTTCATGGCTGTCCCACTTGAGACACCTTACTGAAATCGTAGAAAGCCAAAATGATTTTCTGTAACTTTGTTTTCCAATTTTTTCAGTTCTCAATTACTTCAGTGCATGTGAAAATTATTTCTTGCATTTGATCAAAGGTGTACAAATTCCAATAAATTTTTAGATAAATTTTCCATTAAAACTTATCAAACCATGAAAACTTCATACATTTATGGTGCTTCTTTAAGTAGACCATTCCACAATAGCTTTAATCTTTTTTAGATCAATTTCTATCATTTCTGTGAAACCGTAAACCCTTAGTATACTAGTTCTTCCTTAATGAATGTGCACTTCTATATGTTCATAAGCAATTGCTCTTGCTTCAATCTTTCAAAACCCTTCCTTGAATGCAACATGCATTCCTTGCTTCAATCTTTCAAAACCCTGTCCTGAATGCACCCTATATTCCTCCATTTTGCAGAAAATGCGTATACCATCAAAGATACACTAGTACAGTTTTTCCCACAGATGGTTTCAACACTTCAGTTATTAGCCTCATTACAGTATTAGGATCACTGGTTAGCCCAAATTACATGACCAATCATTCGTATGAATCTTCTTTTTCTTGAAATTTGTCCTCTCATCACCATCTCTTATCCAAATTTGACTATAGCCATTTTAAAAATCAATTTTAGAAGACTACTTTACTCCACTCAAACAACCCATCAAGCCACCCATTCTTGGCACCAACTCCTCTTCTTCAATCTACTTCCATAACATCCGATTTGGTTTGCATGGCTTTCATAATATGATCAACAAATCTTGATTGTCGACCTCGTCCTCTTCCAATAAGTATTCCTCTATGAATCATTCATCGCACTTCTACAGAAAACTACTATACATATTGCTTTGATACCAAAAATGATGTCATAGTTGAGATTCAATTGAACAACTAACAGCCACTCAAGAAGGCAAAGTGCACAAACACAATTGAAAGCTAAAATTCACACACTAATAAACAGTGAATCATGCAGGGGCACATCCCCTAGATTTCGGTGTCGTTTCATAGACACAAAGACTTGGAGGGACATCCCCATTTTTAAAAAAAAATTATTAAATTTTAAATTTTTCTTGAACTTGTAAACATAACACCCCACCCTCCCCGCTAAAAAAAAAAAAAAATCGGTTTTACAAAATCGTAGGATTGAGTCCTAATCTGGAAAGTACCCTGAAAAATATGCAAGTTTAAACCCCTCAATTTCATCGATTAAAGTTATATATTATTTTAATAATACCCTCCCCCAAAACCTCGTCCCGTTGTTTCCTTGTACCCAAGACTTAGGTAACTATATATCAAATTCACTTTAGTGATACTACAGAAATAGATATATAAGCATCAACAAAATGAACAAATAAAGCTATCCAAAATTTGCTACCATTCCAAATCTATGACTTCACCAAAACAAATTGGCCTTATAGGCTTAACTTGGTTTTCCAAATTCATATACCTACCTCAGTATTTGATTTTCCCAGCCCACCAACATAATATATAATAAGATATTTGAGATGAGAAGGCAAAGCAATTCAGCTTCAAGGAATTTAAAAACTGTATATTTGTGATTGAGTTCAGTATGATCCAACTGCTATCCTTTGAATTGAGTTGCATCCCATGTTGATCATTACAAATGTTAATAATGATACCTATGTCGAGACACCTCAATATAACTTTTCTTCAAGCGAAATCCTCAAGATAGTTTTATTAGTGGCTTAATTGTGATTCAAGGAAGTACACAATGTTTGAGAAACTGGACCATTTTTTTTTTCAAATTTTTAACTTGCCATCATCGTTGCAAGACCCAAAATTTGGGTCCAACATTGTTTTGCCATAGAGAAACCACAAACTTTGTGAACTCAATGACACCATTGCAGTCCTCTTAAAAACTTATGTGAAATCATAAACACGACACTCAAATGACAAAACTATCCTCCTTACAAGTATAACGTCATTAAACCACGAGATAATCTCCAACATGGCATATCCATGTAGATACTGCAAAGCCTATGAATTTGATGAAAACATTAGATTCCTCTAGAAAATTTGTGAGGAAAAAGTCAGCACTATATCTTGAGGCCATATAGCAGTTATTTTCTCTGCAACGCCTTATCGTTGCAAAGCCCACAAGATTGGCTCCAACATGGTTTTTCCCTAGAGACAGAAAAATGCCTTTTAAATGTCATGGAATCATTAACACTTGTTTTAGAAATTTTTGTGCAACAAAAAAAGGGCACTCACTTCTAAAGTATATATGATAGGGTTGTAGTCATCGCAACTTTCCAGTCTTGAAAAGTTGTTGACCTTGTGAGACCAAAAGTGATCATAAACATAGACATGTGGAGTTGATTTCAAAGACCTCCAATTTGATGCCACCGACGTTGCCAGATCCGATATGAGTATCGGTTTGGATACGGATACGATACGCAGATACGTCAATTTTTAAAAAGCTTTGGATACGATACGTCTTGGATACATCTGTACATATATATTAAAAATTAATATATATATATATATATATTATATATTTATGTACATCTACTCATTTTTTAGTCCATAAAAAACTGAAATAGTAATACAAAACTTGAATCAATGTTCAAAACATTCAATATACTTAAGACTTTGCATTTTTATTGATCATGTGGCTGCCATACATATGATATACGAATATCATGTCAACATGAATACGAACAAAACTTGAAATTTGAAAAATATACTAGGATCCATGTTCAAATTTTCAAAACATACAATATACTTAAGATTTTACATTTCATTGTTCATGTTTTAGGGAATAGAAAAGTCAAAAATTAAAAAAACAAAATGAAATAAAACTTGAAAAAGACGTGTTTTACTGCAGGATACGTACGGGATACATACGGATACGCCAGATACGTCACGGATACGTGCCGTACGTATACGTGGCATATCCCGACATATCCCGTATGTATCAGCACGTATCCGTATCCGTTTCCGATACGTATCAAGGGGGATTCGACAAGGGCCTGGGCGTATCCATGCATCCTAGGATGCCACCATTGCTAGCCCATGAACCTCTTGCCTCAAGGTTTTTGGGGCAACCAACTGGTCTTTCTCATTTATACAGCAGAGATGCTTCAGTAGCCTATTTCCCTCCTTAACCACTCATTTCTACTCTAGGACCATCCACTCAGCCACTTTGGAAAGAGATACATTGGAGCTGTTAGACATCCATAAATACAAGTAGAATTATTTACTCGATAATTAAATATGTGTTTACATTATGGCTAGGCTCAATTTTTGTTGACCACAACCCGGTGACTTCAAGAATTAAGGAATAATGTATCATACAAGATCAGAGTTCATGTCCAATCATCTTGGTTTGTTTCTCCAGAAAAAGAATTTTTTATTATTGTAGTTTTATTCATAATCCTTGTGTTCTATTTCTGACCGAATATGATAATGATGGAATGATGATTGTTTAAGGGTTGGCATCTGCCTTAGATTTTCCCTCGAACCAAAAAAATCAAAACTAAGCATACCTTTGCATCGATATTTCCAGCAACAAGGTTTCTCTTGTAAATCATATGCCGCAAATTTCTGCCAAGGACAATCAACGTAGCACCTAATTATTCTTTAACAACAATAAAATGTGATCTAGACCGAATACTGTATTTGCAATTTTGGAAGGGAAAACAAAACAAATAAACTATCAATTAAATACAAAAATATCACTTACAAATGATCATTTCAAACAATAAAGTGATATCTCTACCATATGATAACATTCTTGAATAAATTTAAACTACAAAGATTAATAATTAATATGAAAATCTGTTAAGTGAAAACATAATTATGGTACATTACATTAAACTCTTATGCAAAAACTATAATGTGATATCAAATACTTCTTATTTCTGGAAAACGTATATGTGTGTGTGTACGTGTGCGTGTGTGTGGAAGGTTACAAAAATGAATTATCGCCAGCCCTATGTGAAAATTAGAGGGCTCAAAAACTTCCATCATAGAAAAAAAAGTAATCCAAGACCGACAAGTGGAAAGAGAAGAAACTCTAGAGAAAAGCATTTTAAAATTTACCAAATGGCCTATCATCGAATATAGGGGACATATTACAAAATACCGATTTCCTTTCCTTCAACCTGTCGTGACCTTGTGTTGATGGCAATATCATTGACTAGTATTTTGTTGAGCCTCAAGGTGTAATGTCCCCATTCCTATGCCATAGGCCTAGAGGCTTATTTGAGTCTTAGCCTTGGTCATACCCGAGGGGCTAACGACGTTAGAGGCTATTGGGTATGGATGTTTGATTACCACCTTACTTTATGTTATATTTTGTCATTGACATTAGTGTTGGGCGACTTGGTGGTAATATTTATTCTAATTCTTCGTTGGGGTGACTTAAGTGCACTTTTTGGCATATGGGTGATAAAGTCACTTAAGTTATTTCTTTTATCATGTGGATTTTTCCCAAGGGGGAGATTAGGGTTTTGGGGCCCTTTGTTGCAATGAGAAATTATAAAAGCACTTGGGGAGAGGATTCATGCATTCACTCATACAGATATTTGGAGCTTTTGTTGGTTGCACTCTTTGCTTGTGGAAGTAAGATTCTACAAGAACCCTAGCTTTGGTGGTGAGAGATCCACTCCTAGCTAGCAGAGCACTCTTCGGTGGTGAAAGATCCATCCCTAGTTTGCTATTTGGGAGCATTACTCAGTTCAGATTTTCAGACAAAGTTTTCAGAGAATTTCAAGGGTTTGTTCAATGCCAGAGAGAGGTTATTTGATCTGCATGTAGGTTATTTGATCCGCATGTAGGTTATTTGATCCACATGTAGGTTATTTGATCCGCATGTCAACCACCATCAGATCAGCCAACATGCATAATTTTTGGCTCAAGGGTTTTGTACTTTTCAGCTGTGTCTGAGGACAACTGTCTGCAGTTTTTTATAAAATAAAATCAGCCTATTTTGAAGACCGAATCTGGTATTTCTTTTATGATTTCACCTTTGCAATATTTGTTGAGTTGTTTGAGTTAAATATTCAGTGGTTTTGCATCAGTTTTGAGTGGTTTTCATCTCCTATGCAAGTTGCCATGCATGTATAAAATTCAGATCTGCATTGTAATATTTTATAAATTATTTAGAAATTGTTCTTTGGATTGGGGTTTTGCCAAAAATCCATTTGGGGGTAAAAGTGTCCATTTGGGGACATTACACAAGGTTTCCTGCACTTTGGCGGAAGATGTGGACCATTGAGCTCTTGCATTCCAGTGAGTTGTAATCCTTGCATCTGGCTGGAACACTGGCACTTTCCAGTCATTGGCTTGACCCTCGGTGCTACTGCAGGTGGCTTCATTTTGAGCTTTGCACTTGATGCCCCTTTGAATTTGAGGTTATCCAAGATTATGTTCACAATTAGATACTTGATAGGATCAAGAATGTAGAGTCAATTCAATTATCTTTCCAAATCACCAATACAGTCGAGAATTTTTTTACTTACATTGGACTGATATATGATACATCCCCCTGTCCTAGGGAGTACATTTCCCAATACACCAAGTTTTCAAGCTGGCAGATGCACGTTGCCATCATGGCTTTAAATAGGATTGACTAAATCAAAATAAATCTCAACTGCTTTTGGAATAGAAGGAAATTTGGCATTAGCTGATTGTTCACCTGTGACTTCAGGTTATACATATTGTCATGGTTATTTGATAACGCCAAATTAAAAATGATCAGCAGTATGATGATTCAGAGCAGGAGAGATAGGAATATTATATTGATTACTAGGGCTCTGAAACGACTTTTCTGTTGGAAAACACTGTCAAGGCTTTGAGGTGAGTGGAGCTTTGATGCAGCTTGTTGGGATAGCTTGAACATGAATAAAGGTGTTACATGATTTCAATGGAAGGCTTGAGCAGGAGAGCTGCACAACGGTTCTTGACACCTGAAGGTCTACTATGAAGTATACTTGTATGAGTTGAACAAGATACAAGGGGGCCTACCCGAACTGGCCATGTGAGAAGAAACCATACCCGAATTGGACAGGGAGAGTTGGGTAGTACACATGAGGTCATCTTGATATTCAAAAAGAGAGTAAAAGGGTGGCAATTTCTCTCATACGGTACTGCTTGATGTTGGAAACCTTCTCCAACGCATTTTTCATTCAGTTGAATGAGAAATCAAATTTTAAACGCCCAAGATTGTTAGCAGACCCTCAGTATGCATTCAGCTGAGGATGTATTGGCATCTTTGTTAGTTTTGAAGCTTTTTCTTGAATAAACATACAAAGTCTTTGCTTCTTTGAGAAAACAAATGGATTTTATATAAGGATCACTTCCTTTTATAGATTTTTGTGGCAGTCTAACACTTCTCGAAGCCATTCTCCAAAAACCATACACATCCAATGGAGTGTGGCTGACTGATGTTAAAGTGATTTTAGATTTCCAATTGGAGCAGAGGTGTTGTGAATCCAACAATTTAAGCGAAACAATAATTTGATTTCACACTTGATTTTTTTATTGAAAAACTCAACACTGGGCTTCGCTTGACCAGTGTGAATTCTGCACTGGAGGGGTCGTCTATATTGAAGGCATCTAGGGCAAACTATCTGCACAGCTAAAATTTAGAATTTTTCTTCATAACCCTGGACCATACCCAATAAGTTGTGACAAGTGTTGATCTTTGACATTGAAGCGGATCTTTATCACACAGGAGATTTATATCCACAATCACAATACTTTGCCTCATTGAGGTTGCTGATTTAAGTAGCTGGAGACATGCCTGGCCATGACTAAATTGCTGCAACCTCCCACTTTTACTTGTACACAACTGAAAAGTGCATAGTGTAATGTCCCCTTCTCAAAGCTAGTTCTTTTTGAAGACCCTGCGCGCTGATTCCACTTCTCATGGGCTTAAAGTGAAAAAGCAAGGGAAGCGTTGAATGTCATAATTTTCAGTTGCTTTTGAAGATTTTTTATTATTTTAAGTAATTTTCTAATTATAGTTTATTGAAGTCAAGTCACTTTGAGAAAGGGTGAAAAGCCATTTGAAAAACAAAACAAAAAGGAAACTCATATGTCTCCAAGGAGGTCATCCCTCTTTGGGAGGATTCTATTTGGGTTTTGGCCCCACCTCTAGCTATTTAAATGAGTCACTTAGATGGAAAAATGGTTTGCATACTTTTGGATTTCATCTTCTTAGAGTTGGAGCACGAAACCACTTTCTCTCTCTTGCAATTGACGATGGAAACCCTCTTTAAGGGCGCGTCTGAGGTATTTAAGGGTGTTTTTGATCTGATTTGGGTTGCTATTAATAAATCAGATTTTTATGAATCATTTCAGTCCATTTTTAGAATTTTTGAAGGATAAGAAGTGTCATTTTCAGTCATATTTAAGAGCAGCTTGTCTACAGATTTTCCAGAATTATTTCAGCCTATTGTCTCTAAAAATCTGGATTTTAGTTCATATATTGGCCTTATAAATACATTGGATCAAATTTGAGAGGAAATTATTTAATATAAATGCTGATTTGTTTGGGTTTTCTACTTTACCCTAGTCGCATTTTTCAAGTATAATTCAGATCTGCATAAATAAATTTGATATATATTTTATAAATTGTGATTTGGGGTTTGGATTTGCCTAAAATCCAAGTGGGGGTCAAAAGTGTCCTTTTGGGGACATTACAGTGGTATTTGAAGAAGAGAATTAGTGGCTGCACTTTTTCCTTGTTTCCAGGTTTTTACTAGGAAGTGTGACTTGCATGGTTGGCTGTTCGGAGGTGTTCTGAGCTTCCAAATTTCAGATCTGAGTTGCTGATTTAATTGCAGAATTTTAGTGGTCTGATTCAATATTTATGGAGTGGATTTTGGCTCCTAAATATTTTATTTACAGTTGTGTCTGAAGGCAAGTTCTGCATATTTTTAATAAATTATTTTCAGCCTCCTTTTGATTCCAAATCTGGTTTTATCTATGTATTTGGGCTTCATAAATATAATGGATCAGTTTATGGGGCAAATGGCTTGAGTTACCTTATGATTTCCTTAAGTTTCTTTCTCAGCCCTAGTCACATTTCTTTATTTAAATTCAGATCTGCATGATACTTTATTGGTATATTTTCTATAAGTTGCATTTAGTGGTGGGGATTTGCCAAAAATCCCATTGGGTGTCAAAGGTGTCCTTTTGGGGACATTACACAAGTCAAAGGTAAAAATTCTTTGATAATAGAAGATGTTTTATTGACTTCTAATAATTGCATGTGTCAATAAATTACTGATGAATTGCGCACGAAGGTTATACAGATGTCATCATTTTACTGAGCGGGGTGATGGGTGAGAAACTACAAAAAGTTCCGAGGACCGGATGGCTCAATTCATCCTTGTTGCTACTGAAGGGGACCAAGTAATAGATAGGGGCCAGATTATCAGTGATAACATTCATCAACAATTGCTTCAGGTTTCCTTACACCAGAAGTTTACCATGACTTCCTACACGTATATGCTCTTGCGTACACAAGACCCTTTACGGGCCCGATGTTGCTCTCGGTGTGTCCCAAAATCACCTACCTATGAGAAACACCCACAACTCACTCACGTAAAAGCAACCATCATTGCACCGGTGTGAATGATGCATTCACCATGTTCATCTTCAGAATTCTTGAGGGAAATCTAGAGATGAGGATCTTCTATCAAGCAACTAATTGATCAAGAAATACGGGAGCTACTTCACTCAGTTCTCAACCTTCACCTACATCAAGGTTTTGGGCTTCAATCTTGTTCCTCACAAGCTACCCGGTACCCTAGTGATAAAATTGTAATGTTTGAATTATGTAGGCAACTTGCTCATGTTCATACCAGTGTAGAAACAATAAGAAGGGCGTGTCTTTCCCCATCTCTCTAGGAATCTATTCATGTAAGAATATTGCATATGCATCATATATTGAAGCTTCTTTCACTTCCCTCATTCTCTATTCGTATGCATCTAGGACTGATTTTGATATCAGGAGAAATCCTGAAACTTTCACTTTCCCTGGATTGCACCACACACCTCAAATTGAGGATTATTGGGCAAATTGTATTGATGACTTTGAAAAAGGAAGAGCGACAATATGTGGATGACATTGATCAAATGAGGGGCCTCCACTTTGATTGGTTCATTGAGGGAATAGAGGATGATGGATCGGACTTGTTTGATCCCAAGTATCAAGCAGTGAAGACTTCGCCCCTTCCTCCAATCTCATGGAACATAAGAGAATCAGGTGACATCAAGGAAAGAACCGCAATGGTAATTCAGAGATTGAGAGACTAGTTCAAGAGAAAAGAAGCGCTCTCGGTGTGTCCCAAAATCACCTGCTATGAAGAACACCCGCAACTCACTCACAAAGAAAGCAACCATCATTACGCCAACGTAAATGATGCATTGACCATGTTCATCTTCAGAATTCTTGAGGAAATCTAGAGTGAGGATCTTCTCGTCCAAAGAAATGCGTTGATCGAGAAATATGGGAGCTACTTAACTTAGTTCTCAACTTTCACCTACATCAGGGTTTTGGGTTTCAATCTTGTTCCTCACAAGTTACCCAAGTACCCTAGTGATAAAATTGTAATGTTTGAATTATGTAGGCAGTTTGTTCATGTTCATACCATGTATAGAAACAATAAGAAGAAGGGCGTGTCTTTCCCCATCTCTTTGGAATCTATTCATGTAAGAATATTGCATATGCATCATATATTGAAGCTTCTTTCACTTCCCTCATTCTCTATTCCTATGCATCTACGACTGATTTTGATATCAGGAGAGATCCTGAAACATTCAATATCCCTAGATTGCAATACCCCTCAAATTGAGGATTATTGGGCTAATTGTATTGATGACTTTGAAGTAAGAAAGAGTGACCATATGCGGATGACAGTTGATCAAATGAGGGGCCTCCACTTTCATTGGTTCATTGAGGAATAGAGGCTGATGGATCGGACTTGTTCGATCCAGTACTAGAAAGTGAAGACTTCGCCCTACCTCGATCTCATGGAACCTAAGAGAATCGGTGACATCAAGGAAAGAACCGCAATGATAAATTCGGAGATCAAGAGATTGGTTCAAGAGAAAAGAAGTGCTTTCATTGAGCCGGTGGCCTCATGACTCTATCGAGACGGGCATCTCACATTTCCTCTGTGAAGTCATGATGAGTCGTGTAAATCCCCTTTATAAACACCTCATCATCTCGTACTTTTGTTAATCCATTGAAGTTATGTCCTTGTATTTCCCAGATATTGCTGAACACTATCATCATGACTTGAACTTATTGGCATAAATACTTGATTAATATAGTTATAACTAATTATCTTTATTTTGTGGTATTTTGAGTATGCATTTATTCTCTTGATTTCAATAAGTTGTTTGAATGATGCTTTGTGTGATGCCACTCTTGTTTGCAAGCAACTTGTTATATGCAACAACTTATATGCAGCAAAGGACTTATCTGCAACAACCCGTCCGCAGCCAAAGGGACTCACCTACAAAATTAAGGAACTATCTGCGCAGAACTTGTGCGCAGCCAAAGGAAATCACTTACAGCAAAGAAGTCGTGATTATGAAGATCTCTTGGAACGTGAAGAACGACACTCCAAATTTGTACGTGTCATTTGAGAGGCAGTTATAATTGGAACATGGAACTGGAAGATAACTCAACTATGGATTTGATTATTCATTGCAACTCACTGAAGAACTGATCGATTAGTTAACATGTGATTTAAGGAACTTGTTGGTTACTTGAGTTATGTGTTTGATATCTGAACACCTATTAATTAGTTCTATTGCATGTGTTTAAACTCTTGTTGTTCATTTAAGATCTTCCACTTGTTCCATCGAAGATCTTTTACTTAGTCTATTTGAACTCCTAGTTGAACTCTTCTTCTCACATTTTGTTGTAATTGAGGAGTATAAGAGAAAGGGTTAATGCTGGAAATCTAGATCTAGATGGAGAATAGAGAATAGAGAAATTAGAGAATAGAGGATACATAGATATAGAAGTTACTTTGTTCCTAGATGTAATATTCATGCCAATTCAATAAAGAATCTAAGTTTTGTTTAGTAGCTTTTAGTTACAAGCCTTAGGAGGGATTAACACCCAAGGCAAGGCCCACTTGTGGTCTGTTAAACCCCTCCATAGTTTTGATTGCTCTGTTTCATTGCATGATTAGACTAGGAAGCAATTTATCTCCTTATCTCGCATTCTGAATTTCCAAGCTTTGTTTTAGATAGTGTTTAGAAGCCATTTGCTTTCAGTTCTAAGTTTTGTTTCAAGCATTGTTATTTCAAGTATTGTAGTGACAAAAATTTCTTTCCATACCTCCTAAATTCTTTATAATTGTGCATACAACACTGGAATTATTGAAAGTTTACATCCCTTGGTTTGATGATTAAATGACTGTGAATTATTGAACATATTAATTGTTGCAAGTTAATTTGCACCACCAAGACATCTCGAGAAGACCGTGAGTTCCAATCACTCGAAAGATCCCTTGAAGAGAGGTTGTGGAAGAAAAGCGATTGAAGATTCTCACTCAAAAGCTCCACAAGAAAGCCAAAGTCAATGAAATCCCCATTGAATCTTTTGAACAAGGTGAGATTGGTCCTTCACAGTCCCGGTTTTGTATCGGTTCCCAAGGGTATTTTCTTCAAAAGTTGATTCATCCCATCATATGCAAGGTGTGATTCCCCACCATGAGCACCGAAAGTATTCCCATGCCTAATGTTGAGCCCATAATGGTAGAGACTTTCCTTGGATTCAAGATCTGATCGGGAGTGAATCAAGGACAGTGCAGCAGGCAGCGGCACCCAATTTTGGAGTTATCTGAAAGATTGTGAAATCCAAGTGAGACAAGAAAGCACATGTAACCTCTCGCTTCTTCACTAGAGCTTCTGGTGACCAATATGTAGAGATTTCCCGACCAAAGGTTGAAACCTATGGAAGAAATGACTTGGGGTGATTACAAGATGACAAGGATTTCATTGGGTCAAGCTACGCACAAGGGTGATGCACACTTGTTCAAGGAATATTTGCCTACATGCTTTCTCGAAATGAGGAATACAAGAAAACAATGGAACAGTTGGAAGAGCATGTGAGAACTCTCACTTCTTATGTGCAAGCATTCTTGGATCCTAGTGCAGTACCACCTTTGCCCGTGGAAGCCATCACTCCTATCAGTAGCTTCGACCCCAAAACAATCAAGAAAGCTCAAGGTTACTCAATGCAAGGAAGGGCTAATGACAGGTGGGTTGACAAGATTCTTGAAAAAGGGAAAACATTGTTGCTAGAGATCCTCTCATTGTTTGAGTTTTCTCTCGTCACCACTTCAAAAGTAAAAATGACTGAGGAGATTGAGAAGGAAAAATCCCATTGGGACAACGTGCTTCCATTGGTGTCAGAAATGAGCAATCTTGATTCTTTTATATTGGTGGGTAAAAATGTATTCACTTCTATAACTAAGAATTTGTCTCCTATTTGATCTCGTACGATGAGTGCTCGGTATGAAATGTTGAATAATGCTATCTCTAAGCTCAATTCTCGTGAAGAGCTCGCATCAAAAAAATTTTGGAAAGCATAAGCAACAGTGTGCAAAAGCTTGGGTCACCTCCAATCAGTGAAAATTCATCAATGGAAGAGCTTCTGAAACCATTTGAGGAATTGGTCAAAAAGAGGCGGGAGATCCCTTCTCATTCATGAAGATACTTTGGAGTCTCTCACAAAAATCAGATGTACAATTTCCAATCTGCAGAGGATCATCGAGTTTGGTTCAATCAGTGCAAAAACATCGGTAGTACTTCTGAAACCTAGATTTGTGCTTTGAGCTTCGTTCATATTCCTCAAGCGAAAAAAGTGGCACCTGTAACAACCCACTTCAATTAGGAATTCAAAGGTGAAGAAATGTCTCTTGGAGAATTCCCACAAGGTTCATCGGCAATCGGCTCATCATCAACAAAGGCTACATCTCCATCGGCATGATCATCTCTCCTCTTCTTTTTCCTCCTCTCTCTATGTTCTAATATTTCATTAGGGACGTAATTTTCACTATTTTGTCGTATTCACTTAAGTGACCTATAGTCTAACATTATAATGAGTTCTTTTCAATTAATGAGAAACAATCACTTTTGTTTCCTAGGAATATGAAAGGTCACAAGTGATGAAGGGAAGTGAAAAGTCATGTGGGGTAGATGAAAAGACTTTGTGTAAGGCTATAAATTGAAATGACTTCTCCATTTCAAGGGGTTGTCAATTGTGAGTTTCTAGTAGATAGCTTTGCACTACTAAATACAAACAAGAGATTACATTCTTCTATTTTCCTCTTTGTCTATGTTTCCTCTATTTCCTTACATGCTCAACTTTGTAAACATGATGATCTTGTAAAACCAAGAAAGGTGTTGGTGCCTTTGATAAATGAATCAATAGAATTTTGTGTCTATGATTTGTTAGTCTTATCATTGTTAGCAAGGTTGGATTCCTCTAATTGAGTGTGGATTAATTTTGGTTAATCTTTGTGAAAATCTGCTAGTTCCTATTCACAAAGTTAACCCTCCTTCCCTATATTCTTACTCCCCTCTACCTCCTTTCACTAAGCAAATTCCTCCCTTGCACTAAGTGCAAGCAATTTGCCACAGGTCTAGTGGAGTATTCCTATGTGATCCTCAACTTCATAGCCACCCACTTATTTGTTTTTCTGCATTCAATAAATGAGAGACTATCCATTACCAAGAGGAGGGACTTAGTCTCGGAGCGTTGGTGAAAACTCACTAATTTGTCCTTGCGACAAATTATTTTGCCAACTCTATTGCAAAAATCTTTGGCCCCGAAAACACTACTATCCGTCATAACCAAATCAACAAAAGAGAGAGCATCATAACCATATAGATCTTTGAAGGGTGATGTGTTAGAAGCTGCTGATATAATATGAGAAATAAACTCCGAATAATAAAATATGCAATTGAATTCATCCGGGATGTTCTATTCAATAGAGAGGTTACAATAAATAATGTTTTGATCTCCTATAATGATGGAGTCAACGCATATCAAATAGATCTCCCCACAATCTCTCACCTTATCCCTTTATTCCCTCACACCTAGAATCTCTCTAAGAGATATCTACATGAGTTGTAAATACAACTCATCACACACAATAATATTATTTAATGTTCACAATAACTAAATATTAATTCCTAACATTCACCCCCTTAGTGTGAACATGGGGCAAGTAGCACCTGAAGACATGAGTATGACAAAGTTCTGCAATTGCTATCTAGATCTTGTTGTCTGGAACTTGCTGCACATGACCACAACTATGCGAAGGAACACATCCTGCATTTACTCCATGAAAAGAATGCACTTGGCATTCCACTGGCGGATCATCTTCATAAAGAAGGAAGGCAGTCAGAGGATCTCTAGTCAAGCTTCCCTTCTAGTAAACAAAGTCTCACGGTTCTGCATCTTCCACGCCACATCACAACACCTAAAGGAACTACATTTGGAATTTCAATCTTACATGTGAACACATAATCATGTGTTTTTATTTCTCAACCACACACTGAAAACAAACACTCAACACACAATTGAAAAACACGGCCACCAAATCGCTCTACGGCCTCGTCGATGGTGCCTGACGAGAGGTCATTGATTGACCTCCTTCCTCCATTGCCTCCTTCCTCCATGAATGTCCCTGCTAACTCAGCAGAAAGTATAGTCGAGGATGATACACGTTCCCTGTCGCGATACAGGGCGGGGTCGAGGGGCGGAGCCCCCGAATCCAGGAACAGTTTTCATTTGCATTTTCCCTTAAAAATTGAGTGTCGGATTACACCGAAAATGCACTCATTTGTCCTTTTTTTAGTAACAAATTTTCGACTCAATTTTGATGACAATAGAATGATACAATAAAAATCCTAAGATCACCTATTTAATAAGAATATGAAATGACCTTTTCACCTACCAAAATACGACTCTTGACTCGACTTTTTACTATAGCACTTGATTTTAATTGACTATCTAATGAATAACTATGACACAATATACTAACAACTTAAAAGACTCACCTATAAAACATATTATATGACTCAACCGTAAAAGAGAACAATTATCACGTTTAACTTGTAATAAAATTAAACTTATAATATTATGACCAAAGACTAAATAAACTAGAAACAAAACTATTTGACGCGTGGAATGTAGATGGTAGACCTACTATAATGGAAGCACTTGATAGATGGATCCTTGTAAATGCAAATGTCTGCAGAATATTTGATTTGATAGTATAGATGTACACACAGTAGACCACGAATTTTGATCTTCATTCCCGCAATATCTATTTCTTCATCCACACAGGTGCATTGTGTCGACAATTAACTCAGAATTGATGCTTTTTCCAAGAGAGTACGACTGGTACATGTTCAACATACTCTTCATGCAATACCTCAGGTCATATGGCTTTTCTTTTTCTTTGAAACCATGGGCTGAGTTTTGGTGGAGTCCGAAGTTGACGTTTTTCACTATGGAGCCATAAAAATAATGATCTCAATTTTCAGTCCTTCGCCAATGCAAACCACAGTGGAGAGTAAAACTTGGGATATCTTAAGAGTACCACGTACCAACAGGAGTTGAATGACTCATTCTGATCCTAATTGCGTAGAGAGCATTGGTAACAACGTAGACTGAGATCGGATTAAGGCAGATCTGGTGGTGTGAACCGTGTACATGTGCTGCTCTCCCTTTTAACTTCGAGGTTTCTACAAATAATTCTTCTTCACACAGCCATTCTGTGCAAAACAATAGGTATGAACAGCCAGTGAATTGATTCTTAAAAACTAGCTGAAGACGGATTCAACGTACGGTGGCCATAATGTATTCAGTGCCATACATATTGCAAGTCAACCCTGCTCCCCACGTGTTGGCCTACGTACACATTTGTGCATCTACAACTGTGCAGAGCAAAACGCAGGAAGATGAGAGATGAGTGCCACGTCTTTGATAGCTGGAAACGAACGTTCTAAGCCACACCAAGATTGAATAGATGTAGACGTAATTCACAGTGACATGTATATAAATATTATTTTTCCAATTGACACCTACTCTGATACCACTATTAAAAGCTGCAATATAATATGAGAAATAAATTCCGAATAGTAAAATATGCAATTGAATTCATCGGGATGTTCTTTGAATAGAGAGGTTACAATAAATAATGCTTTGATCTCCTATAATGATGGAGTCAACGCATATCAAATAGATCTCCCCACAATCTCTCACCTTATCCCTTTATTCCCTCACACCTAGAATCTCTCTAAGAGATATCTACATGAGTTGTAAATACAACTCATCACACACAATAATATTATTTAATGTTCACAATAACTAAATATTAATTCCTAACATGATGTACCAATGGACATTTGGAATGTCATATTATAACAAAACTCAAACATATATAACCGTTGTCACTTTGAAATGCACCCTTTGGAGAGTGGTGTGGAATCTCCCCTTTCAATTAACAAAATGGAAACACTCTTAGGTTGTGGGTGACCTATATGTTGGAGTGAGTCTCCAAAGAGGGTTGGTTCACCTAAGGTAACACCTAAGACTAATCTTACTCCTAAAACTTCTCTACTTTACTGAATCAACAAGGAAAGGGGAGAAAGAATTAAGGGGGAAATTGAAAAGATGGTGATACACCAGAAAGTTTGAGGATTTGAGACTTGTTTGAACCACACAGATGGACCACGGGAACCAGACACACCATACACAACTCACAAATCGACAAATTAATGTATAAGTGTTTCGAAAAGGTTTGGTAGTAATAACAACATAGAGAAGGGGCAGCAAATAGCTGGAAGGGCAATTTGGTAGACTCCACAACTGAATCCTGCAAAACTTTAGTCAAACACAAGCTATGACCTACAAATTAGCATGTTACTTGTAATATGGCATGGAATTTAGATTGCAAAATCAGGGATAACAAAATCACAAGATAAAAATTAGTTTAAACACAAAAACTTGCACAAGTTACAGGTAATGAGAAGGAAGAAACAACTCCTTTATTGATCCCAGAGGTGAAACAAGTATAATACATCACTCTTGACCCCTGCTCTTCGACTCATTACTCGGAATAAACTCAAGAATGAGGAATAGAAGGTGCAGAAATATCTTTTACAATGAATTCCATGGAGTTTTATAAAGAATGAGGGAGGGAAAATGAGGAAAAACGCACACATGCAAGTATTATGCCCAAAATAGCAAAAAACGCGTTTCAGAAATAGAAAGCGAGAATAAAACGCGTTCCATTTGCATGCTTCATTTTAAATTTGGCAACATGTGCATGCTCTAATTAATGTCTTCTTGCATGCTTTGTTCTTCTTTTAGCTTTTGCATGCTCTAAAATTAGATTTTTGATTTGGAACTATGAAGCTAAAAAAGGTTTATAGTCATCTCATGTTGCTCGGAATTTCCCGTGTTACGCGGTTGTTCTATGTTTTCTTTTGTTTTCTACGGCTTTTCTTGACCTCTGCGGACTTTACTTGTGTTTCGCCTCGTTCAGCCAGCTTTACTCATATCTCTATGACTTTTCTAGTCATCCGCCTTATTCCGCAGATTTTCTAGACATCCGCCTCGTTGCGCGAACTTTGCAAAATCGACAATTTACCACACTTTGACATACTCGTGGAGCACTATTGTTTTGATCTTCTTTGTTCCGTCGGAAATTGGTCTTTTGAACACCCGCAGAACACTAGAAACAAATTTCCTTTGTTCTATTCTATACAAATTTTAAGCTACTATAACTTTTCCTCTTTTGCTTGCGGCATCGCGCAGATACTTTTCCTTGCATGGTGGCCTCTCCGCTTTACTCACATACTTTGTTTCGCAGATTTTGACAACTTTGAAAAAATCTCATTTTCCAAGTCCGCGGAACACCGTAGTTTGGCATTCGATCTGGGTCTTCCATCCAAATCCGCCTAAGTCTGGAACTTGAATAAGTTGTGCAAATAAACATGGGTGCTTATTTGGATAACAATTTGCGCGATCATTGTTTGAGGACATCACCGCTAGATGTAAGAACCAATAGCCTTGAAGTATCCATTAGGCACGGAGACATAACAAATTGTTATAACCTCTTGAAACCATGTGAACACTGAAAATACCTTCCCCAGAAAACAACAAACTGTGATATAACACTTATTAGAAAACAAACACACCATTAAAGTACACAAGGCACACAAAAAGGAAACTAAGACAACAATGTGCAAGAAGCACTTGGAGGAAAATAAAAACAACCTACTATGTACAAAACATCAATAGCAGAGTTTGTGGCATATCCGATTAATTGGCATCAGTAGTTCATCACCGTTTAGCTTGGAGAGCTGAAAAGCATTGTGTTGTTTGCAACCTGTAATCAAATATGGCCCACTCCAGAAGAGTCAAACTTAGTGTGTCTTCCAGGCTTGGTTCTTTCTTCATCCCACTTGAGCACTATGTCTCCTCCGAATGTTCTTGCAACTGATTTCTTGTCAAAGTATCTTTTCACTTGAGCTTGATGAAGCTCCATGGTAGCCATTGCATTGTTTCTAACTTCTTCTAATTCCATTAACTCTACAAGTCTGATTGACATTGAATCCTCCTCCATCATTTCCATTTGTTTTATGAGATCTAGAGCTGGTAATTCATAAGAAATAGGCAACCTTGCTTCCACTAGATGCCATATACATTCTATGTAGGTTTTGTATAAGTTGTTCATTCTAGGAATATAGGAATGTATAATGTTGCGCATGACTGACATAGTTAAGTTTCCCAATGGATTAATGGCACCTGTCTTATTAGACAAGATCACAAATTATCAAATCCCTTCTTATTTTTTGTTCTATGAGAATTTTGTTTTGTGATGAACAAGTTGTTTGATGATTTCTCATTTGACCTTTAAAGAATTTATCTAGATCTGAAATTATCCGCGTTTTCCTTAAGCTGATAAGTATATAGTTTATGGGGAGAAAATGTGTGAACACAGATCTTGCTTATTATCTTTCATTACCTGTTTATTTAAGTTCTGAAATAGATTAGTAGATGCACGAGTGTTCTAGTTTGTTAAAGACAATAAATAGGTAAACTAGGTATTGTAGGTTCCGTTCATTGATTTGGATGTGAGAAGTGTTGCAAGTTGTGTATCGTGTACTTCTTAGGAACTATTAGTGATGACCCCTTGGTCTTGCAAAGCCAAAGTGAGGAGAGTAAACCCTATTTCAAGCAATTGGCTGCTTGTATTGAACACTGATTGTGATAGAACGAGGCAGATAGAAGTCCGATAAATACTTTTTGAACCCATAAAATAATGGGTACACTGCTGAGAAACATATTAGATCCCTCAAAATAAGGTCTATTTAAAATCTAGCCTCCAACTTCACTCCCATTTGTAATATTCTTCAATCATGAATATAATAAATCCTGGAGACAATAGCTAAAGCCTTCCATTACAAGAATTGGAACACAAAATGGTTCCATAATACATAACACAATCAAGTCACATAGGGAAAAAAAAATGTTGTGCATATCTCTCAGCCAAATATAGGAATAGTAGAAAGAGTTTTTGATACCTGGTTGGTTAACATTTCAAGGGTGAGTTGCACAAATGCTTTATCCAGGTTATCTTTGTCCACCCCTATCTGTGGTAGCAATTCATGCAATCAATCAAGTGTTAACTATTGCAAATAAGATTTTTGCATAGAACCAGGTGAAGAGAAGAATTCATTGACGTTTTAGGTATTCTTCAAGACCCATCGCCTGGATACGAATGATAAAAGATCACAAATCAAGAGCTCCTTATATAGATAAGTCTATTACAATTGCATTAGGTGGGATCTATCACAATCTAGCCTAAATCATTAATTAAGAGTCCTCGCTCGTAAATATTAAACGATCGCCGAAGATAGTCGTCTTAGTTTACTATATTTTATTTTCCAAGGAAGTTCGTAAAAGCTTACCATACGAGCTTGCAATGTCCGTATTCTAACAGCAGGCTCAATCAATTCCCAATGCACACGAGACCAAGTAGCCTCCTTTGCTTTATTTCCTTCTTGAAAATCTAATACAATTGACAGGCAATATTTTATTCAAGAGTAGAATATAGAATTTCATATCTGTGAAAGATAAAACTTAAATACACCTAACTACATGAAAAGCCCAACAAAGCTGTGATCTTTATATTCCAAACATAAAGAAAGTGATTGATAAAGCTTCATTGATTAAAAAGGTTGACTCCAATTAAAAAAATTCACAACCAAATTACCGTTACAACCTAGGTAAATAAGAGTTGGCACTTGAAAACTCACTGAATACATATTCTCTGTTACAAGCTTTCGTAGTGATGTTCGATGTCCTTGTGCTAAAAATTTGTTTATCTGCAGTATGGAAAAATGAAAAGATAATTTTCTAAGATGTTCATGATTGTATCAGTACTCCCAAAGAAAAACGATGTCAAAAGTCATTTGAACTGTACCTTGCATATGAACCAAATCATACAATCACACAAAGTTAATACTCTAGAAATATTGAACAGCGTTTAACAAATCATAAAAATCAGTGGAATTGAAGATGACCAATGTGAGCTTCTAAAACAATGCAAAACAGAATTGCTATGTGAAATGCAGAAATGTAAAAGATTGCAAGAATTCATGAGCTTGAGAAAACAAACACTTTCAACCAACCTTTGTTGGCGTAGTGACTAAAGACTCCTAATCTAAAGACCAAAGAAAACCCAAGATCATATCAAGTGCTACGAGGAAGATTGATATTAACAAAATGCATATACAGCTTGTTTACCGTGTGAAGAGAATTGCCTAAAACAATAATCAATGTTTGCCTCCCTCTTTAAGTTAAGGCAAAGTACCACACCTGATCTGAGTATGATCTAACTGTTGAATACTCTGCTTGGCATTTTATTCAAGATTGTGAAATGGATCGCTAAATAATGTCTCTTAACTGCAATATAAATAGCTTTCATGTGTGGCTCGCTATGCATGTTCGTGCTGAACATGGCCTAGACAAACGACACATAGGCTATGGATCATTTAAACATCAACCATGGTTTAAAATGTCTTGGTTTGAAATATTTTGATCAAAATGGTGTAAAACAAAACATTTAATAGCAGATTCACATCAGTATTTTACTTGCATAAAAGGAATAATCAGTTGATTAAAACTGAGTAATGCATCAAGCAAGAACAACACAATATGAAAGGGCTAATGGCGGGCTGCATGTAGGGAGTGGCAGGTCCTTTGTTCATGTATGCATGGAGAACCATATGAATATATATGACAAATATATTGTTTGGCTTCCTATCTTCTCTCTCACTATTGGCTATATCAGATATCAATATACTAGGACAAGAGTTTTAAGATAATACTACTATCTCTTCCTTTCTCTTGATGAGAAAAATAGTTGATTCTAATGCTAAAAACCATGCTATTATTTTTGGGCTTCTGCCGAGAGGATTCAAACTCTCCTCCTTAGCCACTTCATCAGATGCAAGCAGATGGTTCCCCAGCATAATATTTTGGCAGAGTTCGAGGCCCGACCTTTCCGTCTAGAGACCATATTTGACATATCAGCCTTTTTTCACTGTATCAGGTGGTTTGGTGATTTCTCCGATGAGCATGATAGGTACCCATATCTCGCTTATTGTTCCTCTGTGAGTATTGCCTAGGATATGGGCCGCTGCTGGTTTTCTAGGACTTCTGCTTTATTGGATTCAGTTGGTATCCAGATTGATCATCTCCCCCCTTTTCAGTATTCCCTAAATGCTCCCAGTCATCTCTTGCCCACCAAGCAAGTGCTGAACAGGTCCATCCAGGAGGATATCTACAGGTGCTTTATTCAGACTACTTGGGTGAATCCTCATGGGGGTTTGCGCCCTAAGATGTCCTTTTATGCAGAGCATTTTCTTGAGATCAGAGATGGACTCATCATCCGCCCTCAGTACACCTTTCGTCATTGGATGCATGCCCTCCGCATACCTCTGGGTCAGTTTCGGGTTGGCTCCCACAGACTTCGGTGCGAGACTGATCACCACATTGACCGGGATGACAGACTTTGTAGGCTTTGTAGCCTTCAGGAGGTGGAGACCGAGACTCATTTCATCTTCCGTTGCCCCATATACTATGAGATCAGAGGACAATTTCATTGCCTCTTCAGAGGGGTTCAGACCCTCCCGGTTTTCTTCAGATATATTGACCAGCGGTGTCTTGCCCTCTACATCCGTGAGTCTCTGCTGCTCCGGGACCAAATTCTTCATCCCCCTCCGAGAGTCATTCCCACGAGACAGATTACAACCTTCTTTCCGGTTCTACCCGCAGTTGGAGGAACTAAACGACAGAGCCATTTTGACCCGCATAGTGCATAGTTCGTCCCCGGTAGACCTTCACATCTCCCTCGGTCACCACCAGCAGGCTCGATCACACACTCGTACCAGAGGGCAGCCCAGCTCCACCCGTCTCCCTGAGCCGTCGTTTTAGTCTCAGATCTCAGCAAGGAGGGGGCCCTCGCCCCCTCTTCGGATTGCCATTCCATCAGGAGCTTCTTTTCGTCGGCCTCAAATGTTAGGAGGGATGTGGCTACCATTTCTAAGTAGACTATTGGTCCTTGTTTGCCCCCTCCTTCATTCCCTTCTCTGCTTCTCCCTTCTTTCTCCCCCATTTGTTTCATTGCCCCCGCTTGTGGGGGTTTGGCTTCGGGGTTCTTGTTTGTTTTGGTTCTTTTCCTTTCTTCTGTTTTTGGAACTCGTTTTGAGTTTTCCTGCTTTCGCACTTTGTATATTGTTTGGGTTGCAATCCCATTGACCTACTTTTGTGGTCATTCGTTGGACATTAATATATTTATCTTATCTTTACAATTAATCTTGGCAACATTAGTTGTTATATAGCATAATAATTAAAACTATATATATAAATAATTTCAAAAACTTTAAAGTAAAGACGCCTCACACGGTCCTATTTTGGCACTGGGATATGTACTCTTGAAGCAGAGAAAGAACGTCTTGGTTTGACAATTAACTAAACTTTTTTAATTCTCAAAGGGATTACACCATTTCAGTTAGTAAGAGTAGTAGTGCACCTTCATATGTATGGATATGTGTGTGTGTGCATATCATAGTAATGAGACTCAAATCAGACTCGAGCACGTTTAGACTTTGACACGAACTCGGAATGACTCAAAAAAATTAATAAATCATTAATATTAACATTAATCTATTAATATTATTGCTCCTTATGCATTATAAAGAAGAAGAATGTCAATCCATATACAAAATTCCTAAACTAGAGCCAAATAGACTTCTTATCATTACACAACAATCATCACACTTCGCATTCCTATCATCACACGACAATGTTGCTAAAACAAAGAAATTAAACCTTGATTAGTAGATAAAATTTACATATTTGTTTTCATGTCCATTGTTTAAGCCATATATATAGCCATTATATTATAATAATCCATGTCACTATAGCTTTACAATCACCATCCAAGTAATCCAGTTCAATTTACCAAGTCAAAAATATATATTCAATCTTAGAAAATAATATAGTTGTCATACTCATAGTTGAACTACTTGCGAGTACATAGCAGGATCCCGAGTACTTGTGAGTGGCAAGGCCAAGTTTGCGACTCCTAGGTCGTTGAGACGTGATTTGGACATTGATACAAATATTTGACGCCAAACAAAAATGGGTTTCATTCTTTATAAGCTTGCATGACCACACATTTTCATCATATAGCATCTGAGTATCCTTTGAGCGAATGGAGTGAGTTTATAGCAGATGTGTAGAGCATATTTCAGGAATTTTGGGTTTCCATGTTATTCTTTTTTATTTCTTTTTTATTTTTTCCAAGCATGTAAATGCTTTTTAAAATGTTACTATTAGGTTTCTAAATGTGATTTACAATTTTACATGCATTCCATCCAATTCCCATAACGTTTCTTGGTGATTAACACTAGTTTTCATAATTTGGAACGAAGTTGCAGGTTTCTCTCCAATACATAGAATTTATGTTGTATTGTTTAGGTGTTTTTTAATGCTATTTATTTGTATTTGAACATATTGCAAGTTAGCAAAAATGGCATCTAGTTCCGCATCGGCTCAACATCAGCCATTGGAAGCCATCCTACTAGAAGTCTTGACCCTACTTGAAGCATGTCATATATGGACTATCCCCTGAAGTGCAATTTGCACATTTTGCTCAACAAAGCTTTCTGGAGGCATCAATCGCTTCAAGTATCATATCACATACATTTGTCACCACTACATCACAACGTGCCCCAATGTTGTGGAAGAGGCAAAATGGGAGATACATGCAACACTTGCAGTGTTGGATGAGAAGAATCTAGAGAGGGAAAGGGTATAAGCAGCAATAGTAGCATCCATTAATCCTAATTAGGCAGTATAAATGGTGGTGTATATGGCATAGATTGTGGGATCTTGCTTGGGTCCAAGCATAAGAAGCACATCCACCTCATCCAGGTTAGAAAAATATCGGTCACATGGTTTTTTTGTACCTAGAGCACAACTTTCTATGCATGGTATACGGTGGAACAAGGAAATGCCTCAAGAAGCATAAAAGGCATGTGCAAAGATCATCCTTGGACTCGAGCCCATGAACGCAACCCTTGTTACGACTGGTAAATCTTACACAACGATCATTTACAAAGTCTTGAATCTGGTCGAGAGTCATTGCTGTGTGGTAGTTAACCGTCGCATTTTAGTTTTTTCCCCTTATCTTGACCCTCAGGGGTAGGTAAAGGGCTTGCACTTATCTAGGATCTCTGCCCTTGAGACTTTTCTGTTGTTGTAGATCATTCCCTTTTGTATCGTGCTCTTTTTCCTCCATGTTAAGCCTCTATCCATCTATCTTTTCCACCATGGAAAATGCGAAGAAGATAGCTTCATCTTCAAGTGGAGGTAAACCTTCATTTAGGGATGCACTTTGTGGTCCCTCATCATCAAATACGACCAACAGGAATTTTCAAAAATGCCACTTCGAATGCCTAAATTTGACCCTAGAAAGAACGATAAGGGTTGTTTACGAGCGACTGATGGTGTTCCAGTCATTCAGCTCAAGAAGGAAGATGTGCAAGACAATATTCATGAACTAGAAAATCGAGGATTGATTATCAGATTTCTTGGTTTTCGTCCCCCATTGTCAAGTCTCAAAGAATGGGCGAAGAAAATGTGGCAAATAAAAGGTGAGTTCTCCTTTTCTCGTGTGCCCTAATGGTTATTTTCTGGTGGTTTTTACTTCAGCAACAGACAGGAATATGTATTCCAAGGAGGACCATGGTTTATGGGCCGTGCAGTTTATTTATGAAACCCTGGCACCCTATGTTCAAACCGGAGGAAGAACTACCTTCGGTGGCTCCTGTTTGGGTGCGATTGTATGGTTTACCAACGGAATACTGGAATCAAACTGTTCTTATGGCTATTGGCAACACCTTGGGCAAATTTATGATGATAGTTGATGCTACAATCCAATTGGAACAAATGATCTATGCCAGGATCTGTGTCCTCATGGATCTAAATAACCCATTACCAGCCAAAATTTCTTTGGAGATTGAAACAGAAAAATGGGAACAAATGGTGGATTATGAGAACATCCCCTTTCATTTTGAATCTGTCATGAATACGGACATCTAGTGAAAGATTGCACTGCTAAAATGCCGAATCAAAGGAGGGGGAAAAAAATAAAGATGAATTTGTTATTCCGAAGAAGAAGCAAGTAACAAAAAGTCTAGAAAAGGAACAGGCTGGAATCAACTCCAACAGATATGCCAGTCTTCAGGAGGAAAATGAAGAAGAAAAAGTGGAAGATTTGATGGAATCACAGGTTCCAGAAACACAGCTAGACAAACCAACAACAACAACAATTACTTCCTAACCAATGGATATTCAGAATCAAATGGTAGTCTTTCAGGCCAATCCTAATAATGATAATGCACGCCGGACTAAAAAGCTACCAAAGGAAAACCAAGTTTAATGAGAAGTTTCAGGAACAAAATCAAGGTCCAAAAGAAATGGAGAACCTGGGAAAAGCTTTAATAATCAGGGAAAATAATAAGTCATATCAGAAGAACAATCTTTAGGGGTGGAGCAGGAGCAACACAAGAAATTCAAAGTAGACGCCAATATAAAAATGGGAAGGAAATCCAATCAGCTTAAGATTCAACAGGAAGGACAAAAGTTGAGTAATTCAGAACAACTAGGGATCTGACCCAATACCTGCAAAAGCCTTCTCAATGAAGATAATAACATGGAATATAAGAGGTTTGAAGGGTTCTCCTTCAAAGTTTCAAGAGATTAAAAGAATGATTGCAAAACAACAACCATCAATGGTTAGTATTCAGGAAACAAAAGCATCCATGAACCTCATGTCCACAATGGCAGAGAATATGTGGCCCAAATCCCAACATATCTCTATTAATTCCTCTGGGGCTTCTGGAGGTCAAATTATTCTTTGGGATCCACAGGTCAATTTTTGTTCTCAATTCATGTGCTTTGAAAGGAATGATCTGTTTACATGCCCATAACAAAGAGGAAAATCAACAGTTCCTGGTTTGTAATGTATATGCTCCTATTTCTGTAGAAGAAAAGAGACAACAAAGGAAAGGTATGGACTATATAATTCGGTCTTTCCCTCACATACCGGTCATTTTAGGAGGAGATTTTAATACTATTCTAAACTTGTCAGAAAAACAAGGGGGTAAGACTCATTTGGATGCTAGCTCAAATGAGTTAAACCAGTTCATACAGTCTCATAATCTAGTAGATGTGCCTACTGAAAATGGGATAATGACATGGACCAACAGAAGACAGGGACACCATTGTATTCTCGAAAGGCTGGACCGTTTTCTTATTTCGGAAGAATGGTGGCTAAATGGAGATGCTCCTAAAGCATGGATTCTTGATAATAGCGGATCTGACCATTGGCCGGTATGTCTGCAAATAGGCAAAACTCTTCATGTCAAAACTCCTTTCAGATTTCAGCTAATGTGGCTTCGTCATGCTGATATCCATGACCTTGTTCGCAATGGTGGATGGAAGGAAGTCCTCGGTATGGAACAAATATGTTTAAGTTTGTCAAAAAGCTGAAATACCTCAAGGTCCAACTTAAGAAATGGAATTGGACAGTTTTGGGGATATAGCAAAAGAAAAAGAGAAAATCCGAAAAGAGCTGGAAAAGATTAATGAGGTACACCGTACATCAGGTATTCCTATGGACCTCTTTAAGAAGGAATGCAGTCTCAAGGAAGAACTCAAAGAATGGGAAATCCATGAAGAAATCATGTGCAAACAAAGTCTAGAATTCAGTGGCTAAAGGAAGGTGATAAAAACTCATCATTCTTTCATAAGTCATTATTAGCTAGAAGAGCTCATAATTACTTTCATTTTTTATCTAAAGAAGGTGGGGCCAAGGAATCTTCAATGAAAGGTATGAAACAAGTAGCTAGTCAATACTTTCAACAATTATTTTCAGCACAATCTCTGGATGTGATAGCTCAACAAAAGCTTTTAGATCTGCTTCCCAAACAAATTAGCCAGCATGATAATGAGAAGCTAACCCAACCAGTCACAGAAGAGGAGCTTCGGAAGATAGTATTTACCATGCAGAAAGGTAAAACCCCGGGGCCAGATGGATTTCCGATTGAATTCTTTCAAGCCTTTTGGGAAATAATTAAATCTGATTTACTACAGGTGGTGGAAGAAGCGAGGACAGCCAAGACCATTCTGAAAGAGTTGAATAAAACCTTTATAGCTCTCATACCTAAAGCCAGAGAGGTTGAAGATATATCTGGATTTCGCCCTATAGCACTATGCAATGTGGTATACAAGATAATAACAAAACTTATAGCAGAGAGATTGAAACCTTTGCTGACAAAAATTATATCACCTGAACAAGGTGGATTTGTGCCAGGGAGACATATTCATGATGAAATTGTGCTTGCTCAGAAATTTTACATTCAATGGAAATTCAGAAAATGTCGTCAATGTTCATCAGGTTGGATTTATCTAAAGCTTATGACCGGGTGGATTGGACTTTCCTTAGTAAAGTTTTGGAGCACTTTGGCTTCTCACCAGATTGGATACAATGGGTCACAACATGCTTTTCTTTTGTTTCCTTCGTTGTTTTAGTTAATGGATCACCGTCAGAATTTTTTGGAGCATCAGGGGAATAAGGCAAGGTGATCCATTGTCCCCTTTTCTATTTATCATACTTGTTGAATGTTTGGGAAGATTGAGTCAAAAGCGTGTCAGGAAAAGAATATCAATGGAGTGAAATTGGCCAAAAATGTCCAACCTTTATCACTTCTTCAGTTTGTGCTTCAATGATGGGTCGAGCTACTACGGCAGAAGCCAAGCACATTCAAAAGACTCTTCAAACCTTTTCATCTGCCACAGGTCAGAGTATAAATAATGGAAAATCCAATATTTACTTCTTCCATTGTTCTCAACAAAAGAACAAATTCTGCAAATTCTACAATTCCAAAAAGGAATTCTACCAGTGAAATATTTGGGTATTCCTTTAGCTCCAACAAACCCAAAGATTGGAAATGGTTAATTGATAGATTTGAACAGAAAATCCAAAAATGGACAAACAAATGGTTGTCTACAGGAGGAAGGATGACTCTTATTAAGGCGGTTCTCCAAGCGATGCCGATTTATGTGGCGTCTGTTTTGAATATTCCAGTACTATTTTTAAAAAAGATGGATTCCATATGTCAAAAATTTCTATGGAGTGGGGCTCAGGAAAAGAAAAAGTGGGCCTTTGGTTAAATGGACATCTCTTTGCAAACCAAAACAACATGGAGGGTTGGGCTTTCGGTTATCCACTCAACAGAATATAGCTTTGGCAGCCAAACTATATTGGAGGCTCATAAGTTGTCCTAACGATCTATGGGTTGTTAATTTCAAAGGTAAATATGCGGAAAGTAGTCGACCAAAGAGGATAATCAGGACAGCTCTTCCTAATAAAGATTCTCCTCTCCCTCTATATACATAACTAGCGCAGCTCTCCCATATCCATATCCAGATCTATAGAGGGGGAGGGGGCTCTCCTGCCATATAGAGATAGGGGCGCCCGGGGAGATAGGGGGAGGCCCATATACCATATACCCCGCTCGACCCCGACTAGAATAGAGTTAGATAGGGGCTGGAATTATCCACTAAATAGAATATAGCTTTGGTAGCCAAACTATACTAGAGGCTCATAAGTTGTCCTGACAATCTATGGGCTGTTAATTTCAGAGGTAAATATGCGGAAAGTAGTCGACCAGAGAGGATAATCAGGACAACTCTTCCTAATAATGGATCTCCAGCATTAAAGTTCATTAAACGTGGAGAAAAACTGATTAAAAAACAACTTTTCTGGATAGTTCACAATGGTCATTCGGCTAATTTTTGGATGGACTCATGGGAAGGTCAACCCCCAATTTTAACAATCTTCCCTCAACTTCATCCTATTAAGGAACAAATGCAAGCGAAGGGATGGATCAAGATAAACCATTACATTCAGACAAATATTCAGCCTTGGGGTAATGAGACACAATGGAGACCTCTTATGGATTGGCCTATGAGGATAGAGCAGAAGATCAGACCTGTTGAACAATATTCTAGCAGGAAGATCTCTTCTATCTTCTGCTGATCCTGATGAACTAGGATGGGGAGGTAGCTCTTTAGGGAATATGATGTAGCTTCTGGATATGCCTCATTATAAGTTGCACTCATCCTCAAAAGCCTTGTTTCAGCGTATATGGCAGCCGAGATATGGCCTAAGGTAAGTTTCTTCCTGTGGCTTATCATTCACAAAAGGCTTTTAACTGGAGATAGGCTCCAAAAAAGAGGTTTCAGAGGACCTTTTAGATGTGAACTTTGCACTCAAGATGAGGAAACATTGGATCATCTTTTCTTTCAATGCCCATGGGTTTCTATATTGTGGACACAATTGGCTGGGTTGTTTAAACTTCAATGGAATAGTTTGGGATCCCTTGCACAGATTAATGATACTTGGAAGAACGCAATTCCCAAGGACAAAATTTGATCCCAGCTGTTTGGAGTGGTATTTCACTACTTCTCTGGAACACGTGGAAAGAGCGGAATTATAGAATATTTCGACAAACTAGTAGAGAAGTTATATATGTTTGGGAAAAAATAAAAAGCAACTTGACAAAGAAAGCCTCAAACATAAGGTATCTCTACCTGATCAACCCTCTCAAGAATGGGAGCATATCTACCAACAGCTTTCTTTGGATCCTAAGGAAGCCACCATGCCTCGCTTTCACAAGAAAAAGATAGTAGCGAATGAAACTCAAGTGCAAGATGGGAAGATTTATGATGGGGTGATAAATACAGATGGTGCTTCCAGGGGTAATCCTGAAAACAACTATGGGAGGGATTGGCCGTAACAGAGAAGGAGAAGTCCATTTCCTATTTGCTGAAAACTTGGGAATTTCTACCAATAATATGGCTGAAATCAAAGCCATCCGTAGAGGAATACAGGAAGCTATTAAAATAGGTTGGCGAAAGATCAAAATCCAATCGGATTCCAGAATCATGATGAACTTATTGAGTAATTCTAGTAATGGATATCCTCCACAATGGAGAATTGCTAAGGAGGTTTGTGAAATACGAAATCTACAGCAAAAGGTTCAAGAAATTCAGTTTACCTACATCCCCAGATAGAAGAACAAGGTTGCAGATAGATTGGCAAATTGGGCTCTTGACAACAAGGATATCCTTTGCTACGGGTCACCTCCTCTATGGTGGTCAACTAAGATTCAAGAAGAAATCAGGAAAATCACAAACCTTGACTCTTATCAATGAATGTTCATCTTGTTATTTTTGTTTATAATGCTAGAGATATGGCTAATAGCTTCCATGCTTGGCATGGTAGAGTATGTAATTCAAGATTTATATCAATATAATGGGTGACTGTTTTTCAAAAAAATCATGGAAAAGCGCCCGTAGTAAGAGTATTTGGTGACATCATTCACACTTTCTTCAAATGGGTACAAGGCACCCTCTCTAAAAGATTTAAGTGGTAGGTTGCTCCAAAATGATGTTGAAGATGAAAGTTAAATCTAGAACAAAAACGTATTGGTGAAAGTTTAGATGCACCATTTTTTCGATTGGGTGGACGGTTGGAAGGCACCATACTCTCATCAATTTTTAGTGGCTATAAATGGTGAGTTGGTTTTCTTGAAGTCAATTAATACCTCTAACAAAATAAAGAATCCGAAACTTTGTGTTTGATGCCGAAGGAGGTTGTCTTACAGGTGGGCATTACGAATGTTGTGCGAAGATGTCACTAACAATGATGCACCCGAGAGACTACTTCAAGAGAGGCATATGTCACTCTTTTGGACCTCTTGCATGGCCCATTGCCTTGGCCTTGTTTTGGAGGACAGGAAAAAATTGATTGGGTGACCGATTGTAGAAGACATTAGTAACATCACAAAATATATTAAAAATCACCCTTGGGTTCCCAACTTGATGAAATATCGCACCAAGGCGAAAGTCTTGTGTGAGTGGGTGTCCTGAAGGTCTCGCAACTAACTTCCTAGCATTGCAAAGTATTTGTAGTTTGTTAAAACCATTAAAACATATGTTTTTGAATCAAGCAAGGCTAGACTCAACATACTCAAAGAAAGTTGATGGAAAGAGGACCGCAAAGATGAATTTTGATGATGCCTTTGCCAAGAGAGTTGTAAATATCATCAAAGTAACTTTAAACCTCAATTTACATTTCAAGTCCTTTATTTTCAATTTATAACGTGTTTACTTTAACTGAAAGTTTGTAACTCTAAGTTGTGTGTAGGTTTGAGCCTTTGGTGAGATTTTTACACTTGGTAGATGGGGAGCAAAGCCCAAAGGGATACATTTATGAGGCCATGGATAGGACCAAATAGGTCATCCAAAACTATTACAGGGGGATAGAGACACATTTGATGCCATTTCAAAGTTAATTAATCAACGGTGGAACAATCCATTCCACCAACCCATTCATGCATAGGGTACTTAGTACTACCTCACTCATTTTTTCTTCCCTATTGGCTTCACAAATGTTAATGGGAAAGTTATGGAGGGCCTCTCAACATGCATTAAGAGGATGACACTTCAGGTTTGAGGTGATAAACCACATTCTTTTAGAGTTGTACAATTACAAACAGGCTAGTGGAAGGCTCTGTTTTCTACTAGTTGATCCGCCCTGAGAGATGATGGGTAACACAAATTGAGTCTTTACTTATATTTTACTAGCTACAATTTTTAAAAATATTAATTATTTACAAACTTTTGAATGTTTTGTTTACAGTTTTTGGTGTGAACGATTCGAGTGGAATACGCCAACTCAAAGAAAAATGAATATAAAGTAAGTGTTCCCTTTTCCAAACCAAGTGAACCCTTTATATCGCTAACGGTGTCGCCAAAATCAAAAGGATGATCCTCAAAGAGGACCGAACTCCTTGTAGAAATATAAGTTTCTTTTTATTTTTCAAGTTGGTATTTACACTTTTTCAAACCAACTTGACTTTTCTAAGTCATAATGAGAAATTTGCTTGAAAATAATATAAAGCTACAAAAGCAATTGACAATCATGACATTAAATACTTCCCTTGCTCTTTCCCTTTAAGCCCACGGGAAGTGGAATGGGCCCAAGGTCTTCAAAATGAACTAGCCTCGGAAAAGGGGACATTACAATGATACATCGATGTGGAGTTATTGTTTTTAATTGAGTTAGAAACAGAAACAAAATGTTGGACAAAGTTGTGGTGAGGGTATACTAACTGATATAGCAATTCTATCTGCTATTAACGTCTATCGATACTGATATTTCCACAAACTCCAAGCAATATCTAAAAAAATTAACAAAGAAACAACAATACAATGTCTATGGCAACAGAATACAACTATTGATCCAATCAACAAGAGCGAGAATATGTAGGAAAAACAAATCTATCACAGAATAACAGAGACATGCTCTAAGCATGATAAGCATGGAGATTGAATACCTTCATAAATGTTAAATGATACATTTTGAGAAGATAGTTGGGGTTTCAAGGATATTCCCAAATGTTGACAAATTAGTTACAACCCCCACATATTTATTATCAAGTTTTAAGTCAAATCTATCAAAAGCTAGATCCTTTCAATTTATAAATAACAGTATGTAAATAGGCCTAACACTCTTGGCTATATGGACTTCCAAGAACATGGAGTCATGCATGCAATGTATATAGAAAACGTTAACAATCTAGCAATTGAAAAACATACAATCATTATGAAACAATGAGTCCCCAACCATTTATAACAGCAAATTAACTGCATTTGTTTTAGCCCCCAAAAAAACATCTACCTCCTTGTAGTGTTGTATAGCCTCTTGATAGAAAATTGGTTTAGAGTATCCTGCTAGTTTTCGCAATTTTGCAATTGCATATGCACTCCTAAGCTGTGACATAAAAAGCACTTCTCAGCAACACATAAATAAACTTTTGAAGCTTTAACCATGTAATTCAAAATCGTAAACTTGATTATGTGAAGATCAAGGTAAACATTTCTAAAGACGAGAAACAATTGTAATATTATCGTACATAATCCTAGGAGTGGCATTTGACTTCTTTTAGAATGTAATGCCCCTTTCCTGGCTGAGCTAAAAGAAAAGAGAAATAGCACCAACCCAAATCAAAGCAAACTGAAATTTATAACAACAAGCTACAACAGTCTGAAATCTTATGACAGCAAGAGGGAAATTGCAATTATTCACCACCAATACCACGTTTACACCATCCAAAGCATGTAGGAAATAATAATTATTATTTTAGAGCAAGTACCAACCAAGAACTGAATTTTTAGAACCCTAGCTGAAGTATAATAATTAATTTTGCAACAACGAACCCACTTACAAAAATGGCCGGAAATAATGATTCCAAGGCCTAAATACAATTCCAGAAAGTACAATCAGCCTCCAAAAATATGAAGAATCCAAATACAGGAGGAAAGTGACTTGTCGTGCCCTAGAAACCAATGAACTCCTCCCAAGGAGGGGTCACTACCCTAGGAGAGGGTCTGAAATTGGCCAAACAACTGGTCCGAAACCCTTGCAAGCTCAAACACGGACTTGTGTGGCTGTCCCACACTCAAAACCATGCAAATTTGATCTGCCCTAGCTGCGAATGATGCCCTAGCACTGATAAATCTGCCTTGAACCTCTGTAAATCTGATTGTAGCACAAGTGTGACCTCTGTATGAGATCACTAATGAACTACGTAGCCAATACGTACCCTAGGGACAGCAGGTACAGGTTCGGTATGTCCCGGGTACGGCGTTCGGGTTCAGTTAGCAAGGGATATGGGCAGGGTTCTTCTGCGGGGGCCCGGTATGTCCGGGTACTTACCGGGCGTACCGGGCCCCGCATGAAGAACCCTACCCGTATCTGGACGTACCCACCAAATTTACACAGATTTTTAATTTTGTTTTTGTTTTTGGTCAAAAAAAAAGTCAAACCGACTTTTTAAACAATAAATTATTCTTTTAAACCCTAATTTGTGCCCCTAAACTCTATAACAACAAAAACAACAAGTCATTTACCTCACATTTGCATTCTTGCCTCTTATTTGCATACTTGACTCTCACCTTCAATTTTTCCACTATTTTCAATTGCTTAGGGTTGATTTCAAGTGCCATATAGTTGAAGGAGCTTGCAATAAGTGCCAAGGAGTTTAAGGAGCTTGCATTATTGGTGTTGGGTGTATTGAGGTAAGTATTTTGTGATTTTTTAAAAGTATTTTAGTTTGTATAATTGTATTTAATATTTTATTATTTTTAGTTTTTTTTTGTTTGTTTATTGTTATTGTTTTAAGCTTCATTTTTCTACATTTGATTTCATTTAAATTTTAATTTTAAAGTTTCAACATTTTCTCAAGACTAAATTTGTTTTCATTTTTTTAAATGCATTGTGCAGTTAAAATGGCTGCGAGTTCTAGTTCTGTGGGTCAAGGTAGTAAAGGTCTCCCTAACAAAAGTGATCCATCCTCCCCCCTTTGGAGGCATGTCAAACAACTAGAACAATTACCAGGTGGAGGGGGCTTTGTTTGGGTTTGCTCTCAATGTAATATGCAATTTAAGAGCTCCTACAGTCAGGTGAAAGCCCATTTGTGTGGGGCTATTGGCCACGGAATTAGAACATGTGGAGGGTTTGATGGAAAGGGGTTGCCACGTGCAAAGACCCTTGCATACATCAAAGAGCAGGAGGAAGCAGATGCAACAGATTGCATTAAAATCCAATCATCCTATGGCAAGAAAAGGAAGATCACATAGCATTAGCAAGCCACATGTTTCTCCTTTTGTTGATGTTGTGGCCCCAGATCACCCATTTTTGTCTACACCTATTGCAACTGGAGGGGAAGAGGATTCACCTCTTTCTCACAAAAGAACAAAAGATGTAGGCCCATTGGAAAGGGCATTCCATAATGAAAACAGGGACATACCTGACCAAAGTGTTGGACGCTTTATTTATGCATGTGGTGTCCCATTTAATGTTGTTAGATCACCATACTGGCAAGATATGGTGAGATGTATTAATGAAGCCCCTAAAGGGTACATTAGCCCAGGGTATGAAAAGGTGTGCACCACCTTATTGTCAAAAGAAACTAAAAAGTTGAAGACTCATTATTACCCATCAAGAATCAATGGCTCGAAACAGGAGTGTCCATCATTTCTGACGGATGGAAAGATACAACAAATAGGCCATTAATCAATGTGGTTGCCGTGTGTCCTAAAGGGGCAATGTTTCTCAGGGCTATTGATTGTGAGGGGCAAGTGAAGGATGCCCAATTCATTGCCAACATCCTCATAGAATCTATTGAGGCGGTGGGGCCTCAAAATGTTGTCCAAGTTGTAACGGACAATGCAAAAAATTGTAGAGCTGCAAGGTTGTTGGTTGAGGCACGGTATGGACACATATTCTAGACACCTTGTGTTGTTCATTCCCTCAACTTAATGTTACAAAAATTGCTTGGATCAAACAAGTATATGAGGAGGCAAATGAGATTCAAATGTTTGTCAGCAACCACCACATGTCCCAAGCCATCTTTCGTAAATTTTCGATATTGCAGACTATTGAAGGTAACCCGTAACATTCTTTTTAATTTTTTAAAATAATAATTAATTATTAGTTTTTAAAATTCATTTTTATAAATTCATTAAATTAATTTTATAAGTTTGTAATTTGTAGAATTTTGAATGTTTTAAATTTACTTGTCTTAATTTTTTTTCTTTTGATTTCTTATTAGGTTCTTTAAGACTCGATTTGCCTCGCACACGCTCATCTTGAGACGGCTTGTGAAGGTGCGAGAGGCATTGAGTGGCATGGTTATCAGCGACCTTTGGGGTGTATGGAGGCAAGCAAAGGAGAGGGGATAGAAATGTGAAATTGTTGATCCTGGATGAAGCATGGTGGGATCGTGTGGATTACTTTTTTAGTTTTACTGAGCCCATCGTGAGTATGTTGAGATTTGTTGATATGGATCATCCATGCATGGGTGAGATTTATTTTGGAATTGACTCAATGATTGAGTCAACTACGACCATCATAAATGCCAAAGAGCAAGATCCTATAGAGACCTTTTTCAAGGAAGTGCACTCACATCTCATTGAAATGTGGAACAAAATGACTACTCCATTGCATCTTCTTGCTTTTGCCTTGACTCCAAAATACTATAGCGTAGATATCCTTTCTTTGCCTAGGAGGGTGCCACCATATAGGGATGTTGAAGTTAGTGAGGGGTATAAGGCGGCATTTGCTAGAATCTTCCCAAATCCAGAAGTAGAAGACATGGTTAGAGGTGAGTTTGTGAATTTCATATCCTCTAGGGATCACTCCATTAGCGCTCTTCGTGACAAATACAGGATGGATGCTTATTCATGGTGGTACCTCCATGGACAAGCATACACCTACCTCATGCCACTTGCAATAAAAGTTTTATCACAAGTAAGATTTTAATTTTTTTAATTTCTTAACTCTTTCTTTTTTACTTTTATAAATTTAAAATTTTAATTTTGCATTGACTTTGCGGCTTGCCTCAATAGGTTGCGAGTTCTTCAGCTAAGAGGAATTGGGGTACATATTCATTTATCCACTCGGTTAACATGCACAAGTTAGGAGCAAAAAGGCGGAGGATTTGGTATTTGTGCATTCTAACCTACGCCTTCTATCACATAAGAAGGATGAGTACGGAAAAGGGTCAACAAAGTGTTGGGATATAGACCCAGAGACTCCAAACTTGGATGTTCCCATTGCCTAACTTTCATTGCTAGACCCAGACCTAGATAGTACTTTGCGTGAGCTGCAGAAAGTGCACTAACGAGAGTGGCATTGCTAATAGTTCTAGTTGTACTCCTGATGCTTGTGGTTCTAATGAACCACATGATGGTAGTGATGCTCTCATTGAAGACATTCGAGAAGATGCAAAGCAATTAGACTATGACTAATTAGAATGTTGATGTATCTTCATTTTTGTGTTTACAATGTTACATAATACATTGTAATATTTTGATTTGAACAATGTATTGCTTATAAGTTCAAATAATGAATTATCAATATGTTTTAACTTTTGTCGCTATTTCACTTATGTATATTTCAAATTTGTTTAATCTATGCATGTGTAAGGCTGGAATTTTGCTTATCTTGTTACTTTTCAAAATATTTTTAATATTTTATATGTATATTGTACTGCCGTACCCAAGTGTCGTACCCGGGCCCCCAAAAAAATTGTCGTATCAGCGTACCGGATCCCCGTACCCGTACCCACACCGTACCCACATACCGGCTACCTAGCTAATGAAGATGTGAGGGTCTCCGTCCTCAAATCTAATTGTTGTTGAGGGATTTTGTCCTCAATAGAGCTCCATGGAGGGTTTCTGTCTTCGATGGATGGGAGAGAAAGCAAAGCGCGCCCCAACTCTTCAAAGAAAACCAAATCATATGAAAAACTCACTACCTCCACCCCAAGCAATCCCTTTCATACTTGAGGGTGGCGCCAAACACCACAAAAAGAACCCAAGGAGACCGACCTCCTTTTAGGGATGTTATGTTTCACCCTTAACTCCATTACCTTATTTATTTTAAGTCAGAGTTTGCACTTTTTGACCTCTTTCTTTTGCTTCCTTAAAGCCACTTAAAATTTAAATTAATAATAATCCGAAGTGCGTAAAATAACTATTTTTGCACTTAATCAGATTATTAATATGTTATTATTATTTTCTTTTTATTTCTAAAAGAAGAACTTGAAAAGGGGACATTACATAGAATCTCGGGAGACATTTGATGGTGAATTGAACAGTCATCCTCGAGATGAACTTAACAAACATTGCCATTGTAGTAAACATGTATTTGCATCTCAACTTTGAGTTAATAAATACAACTCTGGATTTGCAAAAAATTTAGTTTCCTGAATTCTCAGTCCATTTTCCTGGCCTGACATTGGTATCAGATCTCAGACTTTTCAATTATTTTCCACCCTCCATTATTCTCCCACAATAAATTCCACACATGAATATTTTTCATTTTATCCTCCTTATTTGTTAGCTGTATGGCCCTGCATATTATAAATTTTGACACTGGAATTATGTAGGTAGAGCTGCATTTTAGAGAAAAGACTGTTTCAAAGCACCTTTTTTACAGCAGATCTGAAGTATTGCACATGGAAGAATCTACCTGCAGCATTCAGAGAGAGATAAGTATTGTAAGTATTCAATGAGCAGTAGAGACGTTTCAACTTCCTATTTGGTCTAACATTCAAACCTGTAACTGTGCCACACCCAAAACTTTCGCCATAAATCTGTACTAATTGGCTTCTCTCTAGCTATGTTTGGATGTAATTCGGTCCACAAAAATGACAAATCAATTTTATTCTACCTCAATTGAGACATGTGCTTTTCTCATCACTTTGTTGGGTATGGCATTCCAAGGAGTGGCGTTTTAATTTCTCTAAGTGCTTGGAAACCTGAAGACATTGCCCTCTCCATACAAGTGCCAAATAGGAAAAAGCTAAGATTTCTCTAACTTTGAAAAAAATTAGATTTTTTTATGAAAAACAAATTGTTTGTCTATGATAGAACAAACGGATTATTACTCCATATTTTCAGCGATGGGTTCTTTGGTGACTCATTTGGCTAGACCCAAACTGTTGAGGCATGATGAGGTGGATGTGAGGCTCATGGTCATCACTTGCATTAGTGAAGTTACAAGGATCGCAGCCCCGAGTTTGCCATACAGTGACACCACCATGGAAGAAGTCTTTGAGCTCATAATAGGGAGTTTTCAAAGGCTTTAGGACATCACAAACCCTTACTTTGGTAAGAGGGTTAAGATCTTGGAGAATATGGCAAAGGAGAGATCTTGTATACCAATGTTAGATCTTGATTGTGATGATCTTATTCTTCATATGTTTGAAGTATTTTTTGTTGTCCTACATGATAATCATTCAGAAAATATAAGGGTTGCAATGCAAACTATCATGTCTTTGGTGTTGAATGAATATGAGGGTCCCCCACAACCATTGCTATCCATGCTTGAGGAAGGTTTGAGACAAGAGGAGTCATGTATTGCTCATACTTTAGCCAAAGGTGTTTTGGATCAATGTTCAAGCAAGGTGAAGGCATATATGTTGGCAAGGTCTCCTATGAAGCAAGAAGGATCAGCTCTCCAAGGTATGAGTCCTTTGATGTTTGATGATAAATTTTGATATCTAATGCTTGCATGGGACTTGGTGATTGCACAGAAAAATCAGATTTGATTCAAAAGAAAGTGAAGGAAGAAGAGACACCAGATGAAAATAAGCAAGGGAAAGATTCATTGTTGATTGAAAAGGTTTCTTTGCCCTTTGATGATTGCATACATGATGATAAAGTGATCATGGGAGATGAGTCAAAGAGGAAAGAGAAGCTTGATTTACAAGTTTGCATAGACAAACAAAACAAGGGCAGTCACGAGGTAATCAATGATCATTTTTTGGTTGCCACTAATGCTACTTGGGTTGGTAATGAATGCAAAGATGTGGGGGTCTGTGCCATGCAAGGAAGAGGCATTTCCGGGTACTTTAGACCAATCTCATCTCGCTAGTCTGCGCATAACAATAGTCATTAGAGGGCAAATAAATGACTTCATTCACTCAATAATGAAGTTTAAGGAAGCCCCACACCCATCACAAATAAGGTTGCATGATTCCAAGGTAGAAGGCGATGTTTGAGTTGAAAAATCTAAGGAGTGTGAAGGTGTTCCATGGCACAAAGGTATGATGGGCAGCCCCAATCATGTTGTTTCAGATGTATTGCTTCCTTTCATAAGGGAAATCCATTGGCACAATGAATGGTATGAGATTCTTTGCATGAGTTATATTTCTGATTTTTCTTTTTCTTATGTGAAAGATGGAGTAAAAACAATGGGGTATCATCATGCACATGTTACCTCATGGTATGAAGAAGTGAGCAACCACTTCGAATTATTTGTATTGCCACTTCCATGTACTTGTGAAATGATAAAGTTGAATAATCTATTGTTCTTATATCATGGTGAATTTCAGTTTTGGATCATAAGGAAGGTTGTTGGGGTCATAAAAGGAAACTATAAACATTGTCTATTCATGTGTGAATTTGCAACCAAGAAGAGTATGTCTATGCCTAATATTTCCATTGATATTCACACTACTGTCATGCAAATTTTCAGTTTGTTTGGAGACATGTTAGCATGCCCACAAAAAGGATTCAGTCACATGGTATGCTAATTTTCAGTTTGGAGCATCATTAGTACATGTTACAGACCATTTCCACACCACTTAACATCGTTGTTGCGTTGGGAGCAGCAAAGAGGAAGGTATGGTGTTAAATTTTCATGCTATATTTTACAAAATAAAGGCAAATATGATGAATATTAAGCTATGGAAGGAAAAAGTGCAAAGCTTGTCATAAAATTTACTTTGAATCAGCTCTACATCATGTGTGTGAATGTGTTTCAAAACTTGTTTCCATGAGAACAATGCATTGTGGGTTATGAGAGTGTAGTGTTGGCTTTTCCTAAGGTGAGTTGGGATAACTTGACGTCAAATATTTTTATTTACATTGTTGTAATTTATTTCAAGAGTCTTTTTGTGGCTTTTAGAGCCATAAAGCATGATAAGGGATATTTTTCCATTGGTACACTCACACATGGATCGAATGATGAAGTAGGGCTCACATGGGCAAAAATTTGGAGTTGTCAAGCTGCTGATTATTTATCATATTTGTATTTTAGACAACAGTTGGTTTTGGGAGTTCAAGGAAGTATGGGGCAGCATTGTGACATTTGGGGCAGCCCATACATGAAGGAGACTTGTGATTCATTCACACCATTGAGACACATTAGAAAAGTGTTCTTCAACACTTTGGAAAAGTGTTCTTCAACACTTATTTCTTTAATAAGTTTGCTTCATGTGCAAGATTGAAGACATGTGAAGAAAGACCGTTGTCCTACTCACTTCATGAGGGCATTATTAAGTGGGCAACCTTGGAGCTTAGCAAAGCTCATCCCTTTGATGACTCCCCATGCCATGTTGAGAACACCATTACTTGGAGCACCAATTCTTGAGCTAAGGATTCAATTTTTTAGGTTGACATGGGGAAGGAAACATGTTCTTCCAAGTGCTTCATCACTTGACCGACACTGAGCAAGACTTTAGATGCATCACTTCATCTCTTCTCTTGGCTACATGATACGTGGATCTATGAGCTTCTTATTGCTTGAGGGCAAGCAATCCACGAGAGGAAAGACTATAATGTCCCCTTTTTGGGGCATTACTAATATATCGGTTCATCTATTTCATTTGCATTATAACCCCTTGGCATGCCTAGCGCTACAAGTGGGAGTCTTATTTAGTATTTAAATGTGCACATAAGTTAGATCCTCTTTATTATTTAATTAGAAAATAATAAAGTGCACATTAAGTGAGTATTTTAATATTTTAATTAAGTTTTATTTGTTTTCCTCCGAAAGGGAAAAGGTCGGCCAATTAAATGTTGCACCCTTAAGTTATAAAAGGAGGTTGCATAGCCATTTTTGGGCATGTTGATTTGATCATTTATGTCTCTCCATGCTTGGAGAAATGGGATGTATGCCCTAGCTCTCATTGTGCTCTCTCTCTCATTTGACTTGGAATTGAAGCAAATCTGATTTTGATAAGGATCCATTTGTGTGTGTGTTGCATCTAGTGTGTGGCGAATTGCTTGGAAAAGAATTCCTTGCCCTAGCGAATTTATTTATGGTGCAAATTTGATTATTATTGCATGATTTGGAGCATATTTGTTGGTTTTTAGATCTGCTATGTTTTGCAATTAATTTCATAATTTTTAGAGATGATTTGATGCCCTAAATGTGTTGGGCGACCTACTTTTTAGGGCAAAATTAGGGTTTTGTGTCTGTTGTGCGAAAACTAATTTTAAAATATTATTCTTCATATTTTTGTGGCCCAAAATCTAAAGTTTGAAGGTTTTTACTTGATTGGTTAAGCGGGAAATAATTTTAGAAGTTTTGTTTCATGCAGGGGTTGGATTATTAATTGTTTGTGACACATTTTGATGTTTAAAAATTGTGATTTAAATTCAAATCTGTTGTTGGCATTTTTGTGCATCAAAACAGGATTTTGGAGGGTGAAAAAATTTAGGGAAGTGCTGGTTGTTAATTTAATAATTTCTCCTAACCCTAGTGCCCAGATCTGGAAGTTTGGATGCTATTTTGAAGGGGTTTTAGTGCTCAAAAAATCTCATCCTTAATTCATTGGAAAGCTCTAAAATTCTAGTTTATTATGCACTTGGTTTAATGCAAAAATATGGAGTAGTGATTGAGTTATGAATTTTGAAGTTTTCAAGGGTTGGATACTATTTCAAATTGATTCACTGCTGTAATAAGAATCATAATTGAGAAGAATAAAAATTTGATTGTCTCCACCAATCTAGCTCACCACCTTGACCACTTCCAACCCCATTTGGATTGTAATTGGTTGACATTGGGTTCTTTTAGGTTGATTCAAAAGGATCTAATCCTTCTTGGTTCGATTTGGGTTGAAGTTGTAATTTTCCATTTGACCAAAAAGGGGACATTACACTACACTTGAAATCAGTCTTTGCTTGCTTAATATTCCTATGAATTATGATTTCATCATTTTGCAAGTGGAACCCCAACTCCTTGTGAATTTTGAGGGTAAATTCCTCTAAAATTTGGAGCTCTTGATCCCCACAAACAATGTGTGACTCAGCTGAACTTAAAAGAAGTCAAAACAAAATTCATACCTCTTCATGGGGCCATGGGTTAACCATATATGAAACTGAAAAAGTAGAATCAGCTGCAAATTCATCATAATTGCTCCCCCTTTCCCATTTTCCTTTGGTTCATTCATGGAACCATGGGTTAGCAATACATAGAAAAGAAAATCAGAATTCTTATCAAGCTTAGGATGCCTCAAACATGCCATGCTAGAATTCTCCCCGCTTCATACAAACTCATCAAATTCCTTCCCTTCCATAAGCAAAGAGAGGAAAAATCAAAACTGAAATCTTTACCTTCATCTTTTTGAGTTTCAAGGGTTCACCCGGATTCCAAGGATGTGAGCAATCTATGCAACTCTTCACATGATGAACTTCTAAAGTTCCATTCACGCTATCCCAAATATGGTTGTAGTTGTACCAATGCAATTTCTTGCTCCAAATCAGCATTATAGTGCCGGAAACTCTTCTAAAACAGCGATAAACAATCCCTCCTTGATGGTAGGTGGAAAACTCTTCCCCCTTGTGATCGAAAACACTTTGGTGACTGTCTTAAAAGGGTTAACCAGCTGGTTCTGATGTGGACAGCAGCAAAAGGAATAAGATAACAGCTGTCATACCTCAAACTCTTCATAAAAATCAACCATATGGGGACTGAAAATGCTTTAACAACATCAAAGAACTGAAAATTACTCCTGTGTATGGCTGAGGCTGCTTGAATGGCTACAAAAGCAATGTTGAGCAAACTGAAAATGTTGATAACAGCAGTATGAATTTTTATGACAGCGTGCCTTGAAACCCATAAAACATGATTTTTACTCCTTACCTTTGTACCACCAATTTCCGGCTGAGTTATAATGCTTGGGGCAGCGAGATAACCTCTATCTTGCTCACTTCCAAATGTAAAATTTATGAATTCAACATCCACTTTCATTGGAAGACTTCTTCTAAGAATATGAGCATGAATTGAGAGTTAACTGTTGTTTTAAAACTGAAAGTGTGGTGATTATCTTACCATGTGCAGCCCATAGATCTTGCCTTCTTCCAGTAATTCCTTCCATCCTCTTTTTGTAGCAACTTGAGGGACTCCACTTGTCATGCCTTGAAGCACAACCCTTTGATCACCAAGTTTGAATCTCAACTCCCTAGCTTGATAGTTTTGGGTAAGTTCACACAAAGGATGCAACCATTGAATCTCAAGTATCAAACCTAGTAAGTTCACCCAAAGGATGCAACCATTGAATCTCAAGTATCAAATCCGTACCTTCAATACCAACAATATAGAAATCATTACTTACCATGTGCTTTTCCAAGGTGAGCTTGAGAGGTTGGAACCTTTTGGTGCAAGGGATGATGAGGCCATCATGTAGCATTACATCCTTCACAAGGAAGTTCGAATGCACAACAAACTCCCTGTGATTTCTCATAGAATTTCTTTCTGACCATACACACGGAATGAAGCACTCACTAGCCATAGTAACATGGAACCCATTGAAGTCTTCCCCTTCTTTGTAACTCAAAGGATCTATGAACTCTTTGCCACTTTGGGTGTTCTTCACTTTATCATCATTTCCACTATGTTGTCCATGATGACACAAATATGGCAGCGACATAGGAGGAGACCAAAAACTGAAATGTGATTTTCAATATCATACCTTTGGCTGTCCTCAGCTTGTCCATCTTCTTTTCCCACCTTGACTTCGTCCATACTTTGTTGGCACATGCATGGAGCCTCTTTGTGGTTCTTACCAAAGCCATGAACACCCTCAACTTGACTCCTAGGAGTTGTTATAAACAAACCAGCAAGCTGACTGTCATCATGTCTCTTTGAGAAATGGGTTCCCACCATTCCTTTCGCTTCTTTTTCAACCCTGGATTCATCACATGCTGAAATATTATCAGTCTTAACCAAACAATGATCAATAATTACCTCATCATGTTGACTCTTGATCAACAATGATGGGAGTAAGGGCCAATTCTTCCTCCTTCGTGGTTCCATCTCTTTCAAAATGCAGATCTGATTTTTCACCAACATGTGTGTGACTATTGAAGCCCAAAAATTCGTCATGTGGATTTGAGAACCCTCTACCTTCAAGCCCTTCTTTATGCACAGCGTCCACACTCTTGAGTGTGGGGTCCTTATGGAGGGTGGACCCCTTCCTTGATGCTTGGGGTTTTGACCCCATGCCAATTCCAACTCTTTTCTGTTTCCAACTTCACGAACTCTACAAAAGGTAGGGCATCTCGGATCTTCTCCAGAAGGGCTCTATACTCTTCATACCATGTACCAATGTTGCTCACTTTGGATGGTTGAGAATTAATGACTTCCTTTGAAGAGATCCTTCCACCATTGGAACCTTGAATGGTATGGATCAGCCGGGCCATTGTGTTGGCCAATCTTTCTTGCCCCGCAATAAGCTTATCGAACTTGGCTTCCTGAGGATCTTGGTTGGCCATATTATCCTCCTCTCTTGGCTGGTCCGCTTTCCTTCTTCTTTGATAGTATAGAAAACCCTTGTTGCCCTCTTCCATGAAAACCCTAGGCTAGGAAGATTGGAGCTTTGATACCACTGTAATGTCCCTTTTAGGGGCAAAAACCAAAAATATGGGTTTGGCCACAAACCCCAAGAATCAGATCTGAAAATACACCAACACCAAAGATGAAAATAATCTGATTTTATGACAGCAGCTGTAATATCCTTCAAAACCCTAGGGCGAATTGTATAAGAGCTTAGAATTCACCATACAACCATGCACAACAACTGATAAATACTTCTAAATAATTAATTCAAGCACGACAACCAATATCCATCCAATTTGGTAACAATAAATGGAGAAAATCAACGAATATATACTGTTGTAATTAATTTTAGGACAGCAGCAGAACAACCACAAACCAATGCTGAAAATGATAGATAATCACCACCAAAAATCATGAAAATATAGATTTCGGCCTTATAAAATATGTCGAATCAGAATATAAAATCAGATTTGCAATTTGTGCCCTAGAAGGCACTCAAATACCATCAAACCCTAGTCGCTCCCTCTAGGGAGAGCTCCAAAATGCATGCAAACCCTTGTAGATGTCTTCCTTGATATTCTAATGTCCAAATCCGCAAGAGGTCTTCAAAGTTGTCTTCACTTCACCCAAAATGGACCTCCTCCAACCAGCCACAAGGATGGTTTTCGTCTTACTTGGAAAAGCCACACAATTGGATTTCGCCCAAAAGTGGAATGATAATGAGCAATCAGCCCAAAAATCAAGTGTAGAGTAAATGCGCCAAGATTGATGATGAAAATGAAGTCTTTGATCTCCTTTTATATCCCTCCTTTGGCACCAAAGGCCAAAATAGGACCGACCTCATAAAGCTTCTTTGGGGCTTTTAATTTGCTTTTAAATCTCCTCCAACCCAACCAACTTGCCTAAATAAAGAAAACATTAAAAAATAGCAAAAGAAAAATGAAATGGGAAAGCAATTCTTTCCCTAGCTCATTTGACTTCATTACCACGGAAAAGGAATGGCAAGAAGTCCATAGTTAGGCTCTTAAGTTGAAAAAAGGGACATTACATCATTATTAAGGCCTTGGACCCATTCCACCTTCCGTGGGCTTCAGGAAGGAAAGCAAGGGAGGTGAACATTGCCATAATTGTAAAGTAATTTCCTTATTTATTTAATTACTAATTATGGCTTGGAGTGATTCGATTAGGTGAATGGAAAAATGAAAAAGGAACTTCTATCTTCACCATCATTAAGGTCTGATTCTTAACAGATACTACAAGGAGATAAAGAAATATTCTTTTATGTGCTCAATTTTCTTAAGTGAAGTGAAGATTAAAATTGCGTTTGCCCCTTCATTACGAGGTCGTCCATGAAGATTGGGCTTCTAATTCACCCTTGGCACCAAGGAGTACTTAAGGAGGTTCGAATGAAGGAGGACATCATCATCATTCATCTATTTTGACATTTACTTGGATTTGGAGCTAGTGTAGCTTCTCTTCTTGCCATTGAAGGACGAAAACCCTTCCTTGGACACCTATTGAGGATGAAACCCTTCAATAGGATCACACTTGGGGACGAAACCTTGTGTGCTTTGGTGGCTTCACCCAAAAGTCACAAGTGAGCTTTAAGGAGGATTTTATATTTATTTCTTCCCTTCTAACCCTAGGCGACTTGCTTGGGTGAAGGGTTTGATATCATCTAGGGCACTTTTGGACAATTTGAGTTGAGATTATTGTTCTTCATATTTTATAAGGCTGAAATCTACATTTTGGTGATTTTTGGAGGAGTTTATCTATCATTTCCAACCCTTGGTTTTGGTTGTTCTGTTGCTGTCATAAAATTAATTGCAGCGGGTGTAATCACTTATTTTCTCCATTTTTTCGATGTAATTTGGATTGATAAATATTGCCATGGTTGAATTAATTATTTAGAAGCATTTTCAATTGTTATTGCATGGTTAAATGTTGATGTGAAGTCCCTAGAGAGTTTGCTGCCCTAGAGGACTGATTATTGATTATTTTAATAAAGTTGAAGCATATTTTCAGATATGTCCAGCGAATAGCAGCCACAAGAAAATTATAGATTATGGGTCTAGAAACCCCCAAAAATCATAAAACTTTAGATTCCGGCCTTAGAAATTACGACAAATCGGATTATCAACTGAAAATGCAAATGTAAGTTCACCAAACCCTCAAACCCCTACACAAGGTAGGTCGCTCCACATGAAAGAAGCCAATAATAATCTAAAAATGATAAATATCTCCTTAAATCTGCCTTATACTTCAAAACCAAGTCAAGATGAAAGGTTTTTGTCCTTCACTCAACCTCTAGAAGGGTTTTCATCCTCCTATGCAAGCCTCACATGAGGGTTTTTGTCCTTAAGTGGCCACTAGCTCACAATGTTCAAGTATGATAAAATGCGCCAAAGTCTATATCCTCCAAATGAGCCCTCTAATCTTCTTTTATAACCTCCTTTTGGCGCCAAGGCTTGGAATAGCAAGGCCGACCTCTTAAAGTATTCTTTTAATCTTTAATTGGCTTTTAAAGTGCATAAAACCTAGCCAACTGCTAAAGGAAAACACATGCTAAAAAGAAACATTAAAAATTAGAAAAATAAATACAAAGAAGCTCAATTTCCTTCTCCAACTCCTCTACTTCTTTGCCATGGAAAAGGGAATGGCAAGAAGTCCAAATCATGCTCTTAAATTGGAAAAGGGGACATTACAAATTCTTTTAATGTGCTGCAAAGTTCAAAGATGTTTTTGGATGATGTTTAACTGGTCGTTCTCGGGGCTATTAGAAGTATAATGTCCATTTAGATTAGTAGAATTATATAAAGTGGTTAGATAAATAGGTGATTCATACTGATCATATAATGGTGATGTATAAAAGTGACATCAAAATATAATGAAGATGCCTTATTTTTGGCTCCATCTTTGTTTGTTTTATTAGATTACCTCTCATCCATTCCTTTTTGAAGTGATGTCTCTTCTACTATTTTATTATTGCTTGAATCTAATATACTATAAATAGAGATAAGGCAATGAACTAGACTACTTTTATAAATCAGCATTGCAATTAAAGGAAATAAAGTGCATAATAAAAACATAATACAACCGAAAAAGGTGTAATTGAATGTAAGTAAGATTTCATTTCATGAAAAAGAGCCACTGCTGATATGGAGATATGGAATGGGCATGATATTAAAATGGGATGGATATTTGGTCTATTAATTTAGCTAGCATGTAATAGCAATATCCTTCTAGCAATTTCTTTCTAAAATGTGCTTTGTGTTTTCCATTGGGTTTATAGATGTTCTAAAAGGAACAAAATGAGGATATCATGGATTCCGGAAAGGAAGTTAGTTCAGTTCTGATATTTTGTAGGTTTCTGTCCAGTTGGAGTTGGATGAACCTCAGGAAAATACTTGAGGTAGGCCTCTATTCAGTCAGAAGAGGGTGATGTAGACCTCCTAAAAGAGGCTTTTCCAGGGGCAGAGTTGCTAGCAAAGTAAATGCACATCCTGAAAAGTTCAATGGGATACAGAACAGTGTTTTTCCATTCAGCATAACCCTCATCGGTGGCATGTTCCACAGCCTGCATATCAGGGTGGTTAACCAATTTCAAAAGAATCCAAATCCCTTCTGGTACAAGGGTAAATAGGTCCTTTTGTTACTCAGCATAATAATGACACAGGCTAGTCTTTCTGTCATACTAGGTAAGTGTCTAAAGTATATTTTCTTCCAGTTCATTGCGAAAAAATAGTGTACAACTTTTTAAAAAAAAAAAAATTATATTACTAGAAACAAGTTATTAAAAATACAATGCCACACCATGGTACGCATACTCCATGATCTATCCTTAGACTTCCAACGAAAGAAGAAAGAAGAAAGAGAGCATAGTATCAGCTTAACCATCCGATGAAAGCAACTGAAGGATCTTTTCAATCTGATTCCGCTTCTCTGGAGACCATGTCAAAAGGCAAAGGGCCAAAGTTGATCAAATTATGATGATCCAAGGCCCAATTTTCCAAATCATCCACCACCTTATTCCGATCTCTAGGAACGTGTTGATATGAGATGGTCTGAAATTGTCTAGCAATAACCTTGAATATTATCCTGAATCCTGGCAATTAGCCAATTTTTGGATCTATGCTGCTCTTGAGCTGACAGAAGATGGATAATTACCTTAGAGTCAGATTCCACAATAATTCTAAGACATCCCAATTTAGTTACTTCCTAGAGAGCTCATTGAATTGCCAAGATTTCAGCCACATTATTAGTGGAGTAACCCAATTGTTGAGCAAAGAAAAAAGGGGAGTTCCCATAGAATCATGAGTTATCCCTCCAATACTAGCTGGACCGGATTACCTCTTATTGCTCCATCAGTATTAAGTTTAACAAAATCAAACGGAGGAGGCTTCCATTTTCTTAGAGCTAAGGGCACCGATAATCTAGTACTAGAAACAGACTTCAATTTACTTTCCTCCAAATTAAGCTTGTGTATCATGCTTTTCCATTTTCCAGGTAAGGGAGAAGGAATTTTCACATTATGCTCAATAGTTTCCACTATATTGCTTCGAGTTAATTCCTTGACATACCAAATGTCTCTATTTTCAGATTTGAAGATGCGCTGTTTCGCTCCTTCCACACATTCCACAACATAAGAGAAATAGCAATCCAAACTCCTTTGTTAAGATCCGGAGTATCAGAGACCGAACGTTTCCAAACTCTAACAATTTCCACAAGGTTCATAGAAGGATTCCAATTGACAGATAACCAATCAGCCAAAATATTCCAAAGGGACATAACAAAAGGGCACTGGAGAAAAAGGTGTATCAAAGTTTCATCTGCTTCTTTGCATAAAGGACACCAAAAAGGTCCCACCATACCCCGCTTCATCAAATTGTCCCAGTAAGAATCCTCTTATATAAAAGAAGCCAGACAAAGAATCTAACTTTAGGCCACAAAGCAGGTGCCAAAGATCAACAAAAATATCCTTCCAAGGGTGAGGCTGAATACCCGCCAAACTACCTTCCAAAGATTTTCCCCAAGCAAGGGTATCAGGATTGGAAGAAAGAGGAAGGATTTTGTTTTGAAGGAGAGTTTGAAAAAATTGAATTTGGGCCATAGACAAATTGGCTGCCACATAGAGGGAGAAATCCACTCAGTCCCCTAAGACGATGTTTGCAAATAATGGACCACCTTTGTCTTTCCTTTACTATGTAGAGTATTCATAATACCTCTAAAATCCGAAATTTGCCACGAATCAGTCCAAAAGTTAGCTTGGATCACCTTTCCCAATTTTCCAAAAAAATTGTTTTTAATAATTTCTTCACCAATTTTAAGAACCGATAAAATCAGAGATCCCCGAGAAGGTAAGGAATGTCGAATCAACTCATGCGGCATCATTCCTTCCACATATTTTGCTCTAATGTTGATGGCCCATAAATGGTGGGGATATTGCAGCAGTCTCCAATATAATTTTGCAGCTAAAGCCTTATTATTCAACACACTTGATCTAAAACCCAAACCCCCTTCTTTCTTTGGCAAGCATAATGTTTTCCATTTCACAAGATGTCATTTCCTAACCTGTTGAACCCCTGTCCATAAAAATTTTTGGCTGATAGAGTCCAGTTGATGTAAAATTTTAGCAGGAATATTCAAAAGGGAAGAAAAATAGATAGGAATAGCCTGTAGAACAGCTTTAATCAAAGTAATACGTCCCCCTGAAGATAACCATCTATGAGTCCATTTACTAAATTTTTGAAGAACCTTCATGGGCAGCCAAGTCCAATCAGTTAATCTTTTAGAATCCAACGGAATACCCAAATATTTTAGAGGTAACACTCCCTTTTGAAATCCTAATTTAACCAGAATATCTTGTTCTAGCCTAGGCGAGCAATGGAAGAAAATAATTTGACTTTTGTTTGTTTATATCTTGGCCTGTGGCCTTTGAAAAGAGCTGCAAGTTGTTGTGAATTTGGGTAGCTTCTTTTAAAGATGCTTCTCCCATAATGGAAGAATCATCTACAAACTGAAGATGAGACACAAGATCAACCTGTGTGGCCAATTTAATACCCTTCAACTTCTTCTGGGTTCTCGTCTTGGAAAACAATCTGCCCAAAGATTCAGCTACAATAATGAAAAGAAAAGGAGATAAAGGATCCCCTTGCCTTATGCCGCGAGAAGCGAGAGAATCTAGAAGTGGGAGATCCATTAACCAAAATAGAATAAGAAACTGAAGAAATGCAAGCTTGTATCCATTGAACCCAAAGGGGAGAATCCAAACCTCAACAAGATTTCAATCAGGAGAGACCAATCCACCCTATCATAGGCTTTAGATAAATCCAGTCTCAAAAACATAGCTGGTTTCTTTTGAATTTCCATAGAATGGAGAACTTCCTGAGCCAAAACAATATCATCATAAATTTGTCTATGAGGTACAAATCCCCCTTGTTCGGAGATATTACTTTATGGATGATGGTCTTCAACTTTCAACTATAACTTTGGTAATTATTTTATACAGCACATTGCATAAAGCAATAGGACGATATTCCGCAAGGGTAGAAGCCTCTTCTTTCTTGGGAATCAAAGCTATATAAGTTTGATTAATGATTTTTAGGACAGTCTTAGCTTGTCTGCATTCTTCCACCACTTCTAGTAGGTCATTTTTAATAATGTCCCAAAATTCCTGATAGAATTCTATAGGAATTCCATCAAGTCCTAGCATTTTTCCTTTTTTCATAGCCCATACAACTTTTTGGAGTTCCTCCTCTGAAACCGGCTGCAAAAGAAAATTATTGTCCTCTTCTCCAATTAACATTGGAATGGTATTAAGCAATTGGTGTTGAGCATTTCCATCTAGATTAGTAGCAGCAAAGATCCCAGAGAAGTACTGAATTGCTAAGTGTTGTATATCTTCCTGTGTATTGGCCTGAGTGCCATCCCCTTTATCCAAGTAAGCAATATGATTATGAGAGCGGTGAGCTAAGAGAGACTTATGGAAGAAAGAAGTGTTTTTATCTCCCTCTTTCAACCATTTAATTCTAGACTTCTGTTTCCAAAGAAAAATCTTCTCTTAATTCCCATTCTATTAACTCCTGCTTAAGTGAGATTTCCTTTGTTCGTAGTTCTCACTTCTGGAATGATTCTAAGATTTCACGTTTTTTCCCATGAACATTCCCAAAATCAGATTTATTCCACTACTTCAATTGATTAGTAATATGTTGCATCCTTCTGGTAAAACAAAACATTTTGGTACCGTACCTAGGTTGACCCTCCCCCACCATTTCTTAATTAAAAAAGGAAATTTTTCATCCCTTAACCACATCAATTGGAATCTAAAAGGAGCTTTAAAAGGTTTTGACTTGCCCATTTCCAGCAAAACCGGCCAATGGTCCGAACCTGAATTACCCAATACATTAGCAACCGGAATAATGCTTCTCTCTAACCACTCTTCTGAAACTAAAAATCTATCCAATCTTTCCAAGATACAATTTTCTCCCACTCTCTTGTTGGACCATGTCATTAGTCCATTTTGGGTTTGGATATCAATCAAATTCATCCTTTGAATAAAATCTAACATGTTAGCAGAAGAGGCATCAAGAACTGAATTCCCTCCTTGCTTTTCATGAGAAAATAAGACAGTATTGAAATCTCCCCTATAATCACAGGTATTCCAAAGTGGGCTACAACAATATCATAGATTACCTTCCACTTGGGCTTTTTTTGCTTCAACCTGTACCGGAGCATAGATGTTCAATAATAAGACATTTTGATTATCAGCTACATTTCTAACCACCATATAGAGAACACCATGATGTCCTCCACTATCTATACATTGCATTTGTTGAGGATCCCAGATGCACGCCATGCCTCCAAAGCTCCTTGTGAGCTTATAGAAACAACTTCAAGTTTTTTCTTAATATTAGGAATCACTGCTGCCATAAAATCTATTGATGCTTTAGTTTCTTGGAGGAATATCATATGAGGATGATGTTGGTTCAATATGCGTTTAATCTCATTAACTTTAGATGGGCTGCCTTTTAGCCCTCGAACATTCCATGTAATCAACTTCATTGAGGGAGTTGTTCAAAAATTGTAGCCAAATCCCCTACTTTACCAGTGACAGCTAATTGCTGCCCTGTTTTTTGCATACGAAGTTGGTTGGATTGTCTCCTACTTTCAAAGTAGAGTCCATACGCAACTTCTTTTTCTTTTCTTGTTGAACTCCTGTGGGGGCTCTCCAGATGGGGATCCACATCAAGAGGCATATCTGCAGATGAAGGCAGCAAAGGTAAAACATTACTATGACCATTTCCCATTTCCAATCCCACTACTTCCTTTCTATGTTCCTCTGTAAGCTTGTGTTTCCTTTGGTAGCTTTTCAAATTTCCCACATGTTCTGAATGCACAACCAAATCTTTAGATAATGATTGAGGAAGAGGATTATCCTGACCATGTTGTGGGGCGGAAGCTATTTGAGTTTCAGGGACTTGGGTTTCCTGCACTTCTTCCATGTTTGTTTGTGCTTCTTCGGATTGAAGAGCTGTGAATCTATTTGTGTTATTCTGATTGGGTTTTTCTTGTGTTTTTTTCCTTAGTTGTCTTTCTTTTTAGCGGGACGATAAAGTCATCAAAGCAAGGTTGTTCCTAATTCTGATCCTTCATCCTCTGAGGACAATCTTTGACCAAATGACCATATTCATGACAGAGTCAACATCTAAATGGAATGTTCTCATAATCAATCTGTTGTTCCCATTGATCTTCTCCAACTTCCAACATAATTTTAGCGGGCAAAGGTTGATTCATGTCCATGTACACACACATCCGAGCATAAACCATTTGCTCCATTTTAATTGAAGAATCAGCTGCCCTGACAAATTTTCCTATGGAATTTCCGATATCCTAGAAAATCATTGGATTCCAAAATTCAGCTGGCAATCCAAAAAGTCGAATCCAGACAGGAACAACAGATGGGAGTTCCTCTTCAGCTTTAAAAAGAGGTTGTCATGGTTTCATAAACAAACCCGCTCGCCCAAAAAACCATGGTCCCCCTTGAAAGATATGTTCCTTATCAGCATAATTAGCAAAAACAACCAAGAAATAGTTGTTGGGGTAGACAGAGACTGTATACTCACCTTGAATATTCCACGTTTTCCAGGCCCAATCCTTAAAAGCATACAAAGATGGTTTGAACCCCAAAAAGCAAACGATAAGGGCTCGATCCTCTAGCTCCCAAATACTGGTTTGAACATCTAACACTGCAATTTTGAGCAATGGAGTGCCATCCGCAGCTTTCATACATCCTGCTGAAGTTTTCCTAGGATCTTTCATTAATCTGACTAGACGTCTTGCACCTTGAGGGGAGGAGAAATACTAGTCACGAGGGCCACGGATGGCATCCCTGAAAGACATATGCGAGGATTCTCCTTTCTAAAAATTACGAGCCGAAGAAGGATCCATCATCTTGAATCCTGATCCTTACGCCACGAGGGCATACCGTAAACTCTCAAAATCACAAAACGTGATAAAACCCTATGTGGCTTCTGCATACCCTGATCGAACTGTTCAAACTATGATCGTTTTGCACAGACTAGGTAAAAGAACAAACAACGATTAGAGATCCTGCCCAGTAGCAGGTCGAGTAATCGCTAGATGAGTGTCGTAGGTCACGTATTGGCCCTGTCCCAACCTTGAAGGGTCGGACAAGGGCAAACAAACCTATTTCTCAACTGATAGTCTAGAGATCATCACCAACCATCATAAGATTAAACACATAGAGTCAAGGGAAATATTCTCTATTCGTATTTGCTGCATCGATCACCATTCACAAAACAGTGTACAACTTTATGTTGAAGCTCTTTCTCATGTTTTGACAGGGTATGTTACTAAGACCCAAAGAATGTTTCTGATGATAATAGCTCTGTTTTTCAATTTATTTGTCACATATTTTTGCTCTATGCCATGGCTTTTATCTCCGCAACAAATAATTTAACTTTGATTGATCACTAGTTGTCATAGCTGTGCTTTTACTTTCAATCTGAAAAAAGTTTGAATGCATCATGCATGTATATTGTTGTCAAAAGGAATTTATTTAATCAAAATATCAATTTGTAAAGAAAAAAATTCGATAAATGAACCATTTCAAACAGCTCTCAAATTCTATAGTTGCTGGATAAACAAAGACAAATGCACATTGGTATGAAATATGAACCTCTGACATCAAAGCCTCCTTAGTCCTTCTCCAACCCCTCCTTGTAAACCATCTATGTGTTAAACAAACAACAAAACATGAAAACCTGGCCAATTATGCTAGAGTAGAATACGTAAAAGTAAAACAAACATCAGAACTTGAAAAACTAGGCAATCTTGCTGAAGTGAAACTTGTAAAACCAATACACAAAGCCATTAAAATATGCAGTAGTAACTCATCAAATTAAATTAGTGGAAATATTTGTTAAAACATTGTTAAGTGAAAAAGGATTTGCAAAACTACCCATACATAAGTTCTCAAGCTTTAAGGGATAGCATGCCAATTAATATTTATAAATCTAGTTGATGCTAGTTATCAAGAATAACTGTTTACAGACATATCCATACATATATGTCCCTTGAAGCCCATATTTATAAACTATTCTTAGCTATCTGAGATATTAAATATTCTTGTTTTTATTCGTTGTATGTATGTATGTATAGTTATATAATATATATATATATATATATAACAAATAAAAACAAAAATATTTAATTTTTTATATTGTATATTCATTTTTTTCTGTTGTATATACATTTTCAGTTAATAGCAAGTGGTATCTAGAGCTCAATCATGGTCTTGCCATTTATCCAGAACTTTTGGTACAAATTATAGCTTTTGACCAAATTAGCCTATATCTTAGCTTCTTCCCCAACTATGAAAAGAATTTGAAAAGAAAAAAACCTTGGAAAATTAGAAATAATTGATTAAAGAAGAAATTAATTAATAATTTAAAATTTATAGTATGGTAGAGCGGGCGTGATATATAACAGAGCCGCTGTGTACATGCCCAAACTCAAAGGGACACCACTACAGGCAGAAGGGGATGCCCCAAGGGTACTTCAACAGGGGAGAGACCTGGCAGTGCAGGCAGCGGTGGGATATAGAACTTTGATTCATGTTCCGGGAGATCAGGTGGTGTGGAAACAAGGAAAGAATTATCCCATAAGGATAAACAAAGGCAGGTTTAGTAGAGAAGAAAGGACCAAAGGAGCAGGTCTGGGTGGCAGGCAAGCAAACAATGATCCAGAGTTCGGGAAGCCCTAGCAAGGTACAAGCTGTAAATCAAAGGCGGTGAAGATCACATGTTAATAATTCGGGCATTGTGTAGGTCGTGAAAACCAAAAAGATGCAAAGGGAAGAATGTTCATGACCAAAACTTGAAGGTTCAAGACCAGATCAAAGCTGAAATACAGAGAAAAATTGTGCAAACCAAAACCGTCGACTAAAACGCAAAACAGGAATGTGAAGATTGAAAACGTGGAGACTAAGAATTTTAAAGGATATTGACGGTTTCTATGAATTTTGTGAAATATTTTACACGATTTTTAAAGTCAATTCACACGAGTATTCATGTTTTTTAAAAGAGGAGGATTTCATGATTCAAGGAAAACATTTTCAAAAGTGATGATATTTTATTGCAGATGTGGAAGAAGATAATTTGAATATAATCATTGCCAGAAATCATGATTTCTACAGTCCCGATTTTGAAGACATTCCAGCAGTTTTGTGGCATTTGCAGAGGTTTTTGGCAAGTGTTAGGGCATGGTTGAAAGCAAAGAAAATGTGACTTCTAGAAGCAAAGTGCAGATTAGGAGAATCTCAATTCGATGGAAGATTTCAGGGCACGGAAATCTTGAGGAAACAATCACAAGAATTAGGAAAATTGTAATGTGGAGAACACAAACTAGTCGATTTCAAAGGCACCAAATTGAATTGGCACGCCAGAATAAAGACTAGACAAGGATTGATAAAGACAAGAATCTTGGAAGAAAAGTCACAATTTCCAATGGATTGCGGACAGAATCGATTTGAAAAGACGCAACAATTAGGGCACAGAAAAACGTCAACGAGATGTGTAAGTAATTTGACATAAAAGAATTATATTATTTTCTTATTTCCTTGTAGAAAATATTATAGCACCAAGAAGTTATTGTGTAGTCTTTGCATTTATTTTGCATTGATTTATGGATCAAAGGTCAATTATTGTGTGAATCATGGCCAAGATCCAGAATTTATTGTTGCGGAAGTGCAAAAACTAGTTGGTCAGAATTATAATCTATGTAGTCATAAGATTTTGACAGTTCGAAGTATCATGATTGTGATAAAATCATCCTTGGCGTAAAACAAGACCTGCCACAATTTTTATTGATTATGGAAAAGCGTCATAACAAGGCCTTTTTTTTGTTAAAATTGTTCGTCTCGGATGATATAATTCCTAAGGTCTGGAGTAGCACTGTGCAAGTGTGCTTTGGCCCATCTCTAAAACAAGTATCAAACTTATAGTTGGGTTTTGTACCTAAAGAATTTGTTGATTTTAGCAAGATGCATGAGGGTGGGTCCCTATCATGACATCTTCATCGGATGAAAGATCTCCTAGACCAACTCGCTACCATAGAGAAAAAGGTGGATGATGACAACTTGGTTGCACTTGTTCTAAATATTTTAAACTTTACCGCCATCCTATAAAATATTTGTGGAGGCCTTACACTCGATGGCGAAAAACCTTTTGATCGGGTTAGTTCTTATTTGCTTCAAAAGAAAAGGAAGACTTAGGCAAGTAAGTGTACTTCTAGACAAACAAAGAGTGCATTTGTTGCTTAGTCAAAGGGGAAGTGGAAACAAATTCATGGTGAATCTTCTAAATACCCAATGAAATGTCATTACTACCATAATATTGGGCATATGAAAAGGATTTCTAGAAGTGACAATATGATGTTTCTTCCCACGACAAATAGGTGATAGGTCACCCCCAGGGTGGGAGTGGTGCGGTCGAAGTCACGCGGTTGTGTGTTGGTCCACCCGGTTTCAAATCCCCCAAGGCACGATCCTCTTCGGAGATGGTTTCGCCGCAGGTTGCAACATCTCTAAATTAAATCGTCATGGTGGCAACACTTCGTTCCTCGGCTGCAGTGGCAGCACTTGACTCTTCGTTGCGGTTGTAGCGCTTTTGGAAATGGCTTCACTCCCCTGCAGATGTAGCTCGTTGGACTCGTTGAAATACGCTGCGATTGCGGCACTCTAGAAATTCGCTTCACTTGGTTAGTGGAGTCATTATTGAAATACGTTGTGGATGCGGCATGCCGAATTTGCTTCACTCAAGTTCCTTGTGATGGTTCCCATATTGTAATAAGGATGTAGGTCCTCCCAAATAACCCTCAAATATTCACCTTAATAAAAAAATAGGCAATAGGTTAGGAAAATTAGCAAAAGAATCAAGAACAAGATTTTGAGGAAGAGTATGCTATCACAGTATACTCTTATAGGAAGAGTATACTTCCGTATTTGCATGCGCTTGAAAGGTGAATTTTTCCTAGTGACCTTGCGGTCGGGGATCCAATAGGGTCATTCCACTGACCCTGCGGTAAAGTTAGCAATCACTTGCTACAGAAGACTTTGTCTAGAGAGTGGGAAAGGGAGTGAGAATTAAGAGGTAGGGGAACTAATGTTGCAAGTAGAAACTCAGATTCCTGCACACACTAGTTAGAAATTTCAACACATGCATTCAAGAGAAGAAACAACCAAAACTTCAATGCTACCGGCTAGAGGAAACCATGCATACAAAGATGCACACATTCATATGCCTTGGAAAATAGAAACTTCTTCCTTCATTAGTGGTGTTTCCAGTTTTACCACGAAATTTGAGACTACCCCATATTGAAAATTTTCGTTCTTTTAAAATAACAGGTCGTTTTGTGTTTTTATTGCCAAAAGATGCTTGTATTGTGTCAAGATATTCCCATTGAATCATAGGAGCCAATTTTGACAAATACCCAGATGCCAAAAATCATTTTATCCCTTCATCAAGTGTTGTTTGCGGGAAAATTTTATTTAATTATTTAGAGCCCTGTTTGAAGTAAATTGTGCTCTGGTTTAGCCCATTTGAAGTTTTGCATGTCAATATTCACATATACCAATGGGTTTTCACCGAATGGATCTGGCTTTGGCGTGACTTCGCAACGTTTTTCGTTTTTATTTTTCTCGTATTTTTCTCTGTGAAATTCCCCTAGGTCAATTCCTTCGCCAGTACAGTCTGTTTTCTTTCCTAGAGTATCTGGAGATCATCTACGGCTGCCATGCCAGAAGGAATCAGCCTCAGGAAGTCAGGTTCTCTTTAAAAAGACAAAGTCATGAACAAAACGCCTCTTCTGGACAAGTCGCATTTTTAGGAATGGATGGATTTAAGGCTGCAGTGAGATTTTGGTCGCAGCAGGCAAGTGGGAATTTTGTACCTGCCTTGCAGGGTACTTTTTCCCATGAAGGCAAAGTCACTTAAGTTATGATGGGAAAATTAGAGGCAGCAGGCAGGCGGGAATTTCTTACCTGCCTTGCAGGGTGAAAATTCCCATTATGAAATAAAGAAAAATCACTTAAGGCATTGATGGGAATTTCTTACCTGCCTTGCAGGGTAAAAATTCTCATTATGGAAGTCAAACAACTTAAGTGGATGAAGGGATTTTTGGAGCTGCAGTGCAGGGTGAATAATCCCATTAAAAATTGACTTTTAAACAAAGAAATCAGCCATGCTAAAAAATGCGACCCCTTTTGGAATTAAAGAATGATTTTAATTGCATTAATTAATAGTTCTTATTCCTAATTTTGGCGCTCAAGGGTGAGGAAGAGTCAACGCATGTGGAGAAGTCAAAGAAGACTAGAAGATGAGGGCTAAAAATAAATTAAATTAATTTATTTAATGGCAGCCATGAGCATGCAAATTTGGGCGCCCAAGTTGGAGGAATAAACATGTTTGTTTATTAATTAATTGTCAGGAATAGCATGGACAATTATTAGAAATAGAATGTTGAGGGTTATATAAGCATGGGCTGCCATAAGTGAAGGTGTAATTAATTCTTTTTGCAAAGGATTGCAGCCCAGACAGTTTTGGCGCCCAAGGAAGGAGGATTTTTGCATTGAAGTTTATTTTCCACTTCTGGGAAGCTTCAAAGTTTGGCGCCTAGGGTTGGAGGAGCTTGATTTAAGCCTTGTTAATTATCTACATGTTGGTATGAGTGCCCAGGTGAAGTTAAAAATATTTACGCTTGCTATGCATGCAAGCAAAACCTCAAATTTTAGGGCAGCGGGCTTAATATGCATATTTTTGTGATAAAAATCAAGTGTTCATGCTCTGGAATCTGTCTTTATCTGAATTAATTATAGGTATTCATTATAGGTGCTCATATAAGTGAAAGAGAGTGCAAATCAATGTCAGGTACATTGAATATGTCCTCCGAATCGAAGAAATTGCGATCTGCACCAATCGCAAGAATTCCGGCATAATTAAAAGAAAAAGAGTTGCTCAGACAAAGATTGCTCCAGCCATGGCAAAGTGGGGTGAACGAGAAGGATCGGCGGAGTCATGCATATCTTCCAGATTTCTTTGAAGTCAATAATCTGAACACAAGCCATGCACCTGTCACCGATTTAATTGTCAGATCTACACAAATCGATCCAATTGCAAGGGCTTCCGACAAAAATTCATCCTCTTGTTTCTGACGCAGCCCGTGAAGAAGTCAGTGCATGGAGAATTCCTTCCAGGATCTTGTGCATGTGCTCCCAATCTTCCAGTTGAAGCCTCCATTGAATTTACCTGTACTTTCCTTCACCCGAGTGCTTTCCAGAATTTTTAATTTCTCATATGCAATTAAAAAATAAAAGGTGATGAGTTTTGCCTGAATTATTTACGGCAAACATTGCACTGATGCATGTACTGGAGAATAACTACAAAAGCTTCAAGGATAAGAGGGAAGACAAGTCAAAGGCAACACCCGTAAGCAAAATCACAGTTAGCCGCTTCCAGATCTAGTTTGGTGAGAATCAAAGGCAAAAGAATCAACTGCATGCAGAATATGGAAAAAGGAACAAGACTAGAAGTGTTGCAACTTTCTTCTAATCTCTTTTCCTCTTTCTTCTTCTTTCTCTTATTTCCTCCGACAAAGTAATTGAGCGATCAATTAAATTATAAAACTTAAGTGATCGGTTTAAAAGCCATTACTTGAAGAAGTCAATTACTTGGAAATAGGTGGCATACATGCAAAATAGAAGGTTCTATTTTCAGTTATAAATCATGCATGTCATGCAAAGAGGAATTCGAGGAGGGAGATTGTCAGTTGTTTCCTTTCCGACTTCCACATGTGTCAGTTCACTAAAGGCTTCTTATTTGTAATTTCCCCTCTACATGCTATAAGTAGAGGAAGAACCTACGGGTTAAAGGAGAATTTGTAAGAAGCATTCTTGTGCTCCAGGACTTTGTTATTTTGATATATACACCTTTCTTACGTGTTATATAGTATATACATGAGCAAACTTTGCATATTTTGTGTAATTGTTGGAATCATGGTTTTGAATCTTTCAAATACATTGTTTTCATTAAAAATGTACTTTTTAATGTGTTTTTAGTAAACCGGTTCATAACGTTTGAACTGGTCCGATTCGATTCGTTCGGTCCACCCTCGACCGGTTCCGAGTCGATTCCGATTTTTAAAACATTGATCTTTCTGACGTAGATCCCGAAGCAAATAACAATACTTTCTAATTATCGAACAAAAGTAAATAAACAAAGTAAGGACGTAGAAAGCTTCAAAATTCATGAAACTTGGGATCTTGGGGTTTAAAAATATAAAGAATACAAATATCAAATCAACTCCACCAAAACATGCCAAACCTGCCTTTCAAGCAATTCGCCCCTCTTGGAAATGCCCTAAAAACCATGCAAGATCACTCCAAATATATTCTAAAATTATTATTCAAGCTCAGCAATCAATTGGTGAAGGAATTATAATTTTTGGAAGCCTAGGAATGCTGGAATGAATTTCCTTCAAACCCTAGTTGTTGCAGAAATAAATAAATATTTTCAGATTTGATTATGCATGCCAAAACCCTCCAAATTTCAATGTAAAACCATATTTCACCCTTATAAATTATATGCAATGAGATGATGTAATCCAAACACATAGAAGACCCTTGAATACTTCAAAACACCATTCAATGTTGGTCGCCCTTTTAGAACAGCCAAATAATGTACCAAATCACTCCACAAATGAGTCGCTCCACTTTGAAGGAAGCCAATTTTGCATCAATAACAAAAGGAAAGCAATATCTTCAATATTTGACCCAAAGAGCTCCTTAGGGCAATGCACCTAAGGCTGAAATTAAGATAACAACAGCAAAGAAATCCCTCAAGGGGGTGGAGACTCCTATGTTGAAGTCTTCCCTAGACTTCGTGAAAGGTTTCGTCCTCACACAAGACTCTCCAAGGGTTTCCGTCATTAGGAGAAGTAGAGAGATGCTTCACAAGCAAGTTTTCCAAGAAAAAATAAAATTCACATAATAATCAAATGGCCAAGCAACCTCCTATAATAATAAGGGGTGCTACATCATAAATTATGGCCGACCTTATAATATGTATCTTTTAATTATCTGATTTGTATTTGGAGCCTACATGCTCAAAATACTTTATATTCTAATTAAATGAGTTCATCTATTGGAGCGCTTGGATTCCCAATAGGAATACATGATAATAATGAAAATATCTATTTAGAAAATGTCATCCAAGTCTTCCTCTTACATATTTCTTTAAACCCGCGAGAGACCACTAATCTTCAAAAAGGGAAATGACAGTCCCCCCTTCCCAAGATTGCTTGTCCCTAAGCAATCACAAGTACCTAGATCCCAAATAATTCTCAGTTGCTCTTTTGATATCCCCTTATGAAGCAAACTCATTAAAGAAAAAATGTGTCCCCTTCTTCATCCATTCTTGTTTTGTGGGTATGATGACCAGATCTTCTCCATTTGCCAAGGCCTCATAATTACCATCCAAACATTGGTTGTTCCCAATTTCCCTCATGTTGTCCCAAACACCAATGTAATCTTGTTTTTTCCCTTCAAAAATCAGAATGAAGGTGGCTGGAATTCCACTTTTACTTGCATAGAATAGTCCAAGCATGTTAGTGTGTAGTGAATACAACTCCCAACTATTAAGATGTCCCTTTATGCTCCAAAATCTTGAGAAGACCAAACTGAAAATGCACCAAACAGCAGGCCTCCTCTGTTGGACAGCCCTCAAATTGACCCTTGGGTCAAAGTATTTATCATCCCACATTCCCTTTGGTTCTTTCAAGGAACCGTAGATTGAAAAATCAGAATTACAATCCTTATCTTGATGACCCAAACACATCAATTGTATGGCATAAAAATGGTGCAAACAACATCCTCTATGAATATGATTATATTCATTGTGCTCCCCATAAGATAAATTTGTCTTTTCCCTCATCCTGGCACTCATAATGATAAAATCATCAATAGTTCTGATATTGAAAACAGAAGTTTCTCCTTTTGCGAGCCTCGCAAAACATCCATATCCCACATACGGAAACAAACATGAAATTAAATCGAAGATGGGCTTCTTACCTCGTCTTTCTTTGTAGTATGAGATGCGTGAAGATGGGATTCGGAACATTATTAATATTTATTTTTCATTTGCATTGTAACCCCTTGACATGCCTAGCGCTACAAGTGGGAGTCTCTTTAGTTAGTTTAATGTGCACATAGGTTAGTTACTTTTATTTATTTAATTAAAATAAATAAATAAAGTGCACATAGTCTTAGTATTAAATATTTTAATGAGAGTTTATGTTTTCCCTCCAAAAGGGAAAGGTCGGTCTTTATTGGATATTGCACCCCTTAGTTCTATAAAAAGGAGGTCGCATTTCCTTAGAGGGTTATGTTGGATGATCATTTGATTTCACTCCATGCTTGGAGTATTGGGATGTATGCCCTAGTTCTTGCATTTTGCTCTCTTTCATTTGGAAGCCATTGTTGAAGATATTGAAGACTCTCTTGTTCCATTCATTGTGTTCCTTTGTGTTGAAGTATCTTTTATGCATGATTTATGCTTGCTAGCATTGGCGACTTGTTTAGATGTGTGGCACATTTATTTGAGGGAATATTTGAATGTTAGTGGTGATTATTGAATGCTTTATGATCTGATTTTTATACTGCAATTATTCTAACCCTAGTGACTGGGTTTAGGATTTTGGGGGTTGTTTTGGAGGGTTTTCAGTGGTCTAAAAATTCAGATTTTAATATCTTTGGAAAGCTCTTGAATTATAGATTAGTCTACACTTTATTTCACGAAAAAGACGAAGTATTGAGCAAGTTATGAATTTTCCAAGTTTCAGTTGTCTGTGTCAGGGTTTTATCTACACAGTTTCAGATTTCGTGGGTTGATTTGCATGCCTTCTACTTATCCAAAAATTGTGATCTATAGCTTGTTGGAAAGCTAAAAATATGAAGAATCTTTTGGCATTGGTTTGATAGAAAAATATTGGACGGTGAAGGAGTTATTAATTTTTGAAGTTTGCAGCAGTCTAGTGCATTTATTAATTAATTATTGTTGTAATTAATTTCAGATTTGAAGTGATTAATTTCCTAACTGGTTCTCCCATCTAATCCACCACCTTGGCTCACTCCAACCCTATTTGGGTTGTATTGAAGCTAACATTGGATTATTTGAGGTCGAACTAGGAGGGTTTAGTCCTTCTAGAGTCGATTCAATAAATTAAATTGCATATTTGGATAATATCCCAAAAGGGGATATTACGAGAGATGCATGAAGATACCCATACCAGAGTGATATAGGCGCTGGAAATGATCCTATATTGATTGGAAACAATGCTATGAGTTGAAAACCAACACTTCCCATGATTGAATCCACCTGTATGCTTACCAATATGTCATTGTGCAAGTTGGAAGTGCGTATGACACCAGTGTTATGATCAACAACCAAATGATTTTTGTCATGCTTACCATCTTCAAGTATCAAACACCTTGTTGTCCTTCCAATATTGAATGAGATGAGAAGGGACCAATCCTGTAATGTCCCTTTCCAAATGCCCGGCGGCCCAGTTGGCCTTTTCCGCCCTTTTTCCTTGCTTATTCCCTTGAGAACTAGGGTGTGAGAGATGTAAAGGGAATATTTGGACCCTTATATGCATTAACGTTATAATTTTACGTTGAGATGTTTTTTTAATGCACTTTATATTATAATTTCACTTTGAGGTGCTTTAAGTCATGGCTTATGACTAAAGTGAAATATTAATTATTATTTTATAAAGTGGCGTTGGAAAAAGTGGAGGATTAGGGTTTCAAAGGAGTTATAAGGATGACTTGAGGATTAAAAAAGTTATGTTCATTTGTTATTTTCTCTAGAAAAGTTTGGTGAGCTTGTGTGTTCATTTCTCTTGCTCAAGGAGTGAAATCCCTTGGGATCCTTGGTTTCGGTGCAGAGGAGACTTTGGACCCTAGCTGGAAGGGTTATTTCAGTGAGAGGATTTATCCTCAATCCCTAGTAGCTGCATTTATAGGTACCGAGGATTATTTTCAGCTTACTAGAGATTATTTCAGTCTTGACCATACAAATTAAGAAAATATCACATGTTTATTTTGACATAGAGTGGGCTCTGAAGGTTGATGTTATATTTGGTTACCACATCACAAGTTGTTCTTTGGTGATTATTGAGTGCACAATGATCTTTGGAAGGAGTTCAGGGATTATAAAGGGTTACAGAACAATCTACCATTGTTGTTGATATAAGTGTGATACAGCTTCAATTGTTAATACATTAAGTTTGATATCCATCTACTACTAAGTGTTGCTCTTCAGAGGTATTAATGTAGTTTTAAACAAAAAATTATACAATTATTTCGTTATACATCTCGGGATACTCACTTGTTCAAAGGAATAATAATTTCTGAGTTTAATATCGAATGCATGCCAACTATTTGATCCATTTCCTTGCCCCGTGGATCACTACACTAAGAAATATATTACCAGCAACAACTATATCAGTTAAGAGGTCTGAAATTATTAATCTGAACACTATATATTGGAATGTTTGCTTCAGCTGGATGTATGGTAAATGTTTGTTAAAATGTCTCTGCCTTATTCCTTGTTTTTCTAATTGCTTATGAGAGTGTCAATGATATTTCGAGTTGATAAAATGATTGCCAACTATTTGATGGAATAAATTTTCATGATTATGTGATGGATGTATGATCATTGTCATAGTTGTTTTAAACATTGCATGCAAAATGTTTGACAAAATGCCTATGTAATGTCCCCTTTCTAGGACAATTTAGAAAATGAAGTACTTATCAAAATCAAACAAAGAATGGATAAACCCTTTTGTTTCAACCTAAAATATCCCAATGTCAACTATTTTGAACCCAAATGGGGTTGGAACTAGCCAAGGTGGTGGGATAGATTGGAAGAAAACAATTGGAATTTAAACACATTCAAATCAGATTTTTAACAACTGAAAAATAATTAATAATTACACCCCAACTACTGCAATCTTCTAAAATTATTTCCCACTTAACCATCCAAGCAAAAATCTTTAAACATTGGATTTTGGGCCACAAAAATATGAAGAATAATATTCTAAAACCAGATTTCACATAGCAAACACGAAACCCTAATTTTGCCCTAAAAGTAGGTCGCCCAACACATTTAGGGCACCAAATCAACTCCAAAATTTATGAAATCACTTCTCCTTATTCCTCCTCATTTCTACAACACCTAATTTCTACAACCACATTCAATATGAAATTGATCCCAAACTGCAAATCAAAATTTTATAACAGCAGTTAATTAATTAAAATGCACCTAGAACAGCTGAAACTTCAAAAATTAATAACTTCTTCAATACTTGGTATTTTTGCATGAAATAAAATGCAAAATAAAGTAGAAATGAAGGGCTTTCCAATGAACTACAAAACTGAATTTTCTGATCACCAAAACCCACTCAAAACTGCCCCCGAAATTTGCCTCCAAGTCGCTAGGGTTAGAATAAATGCTATAAATTAATTCTATCTCATACAACCCTTCTAAAACACTCAAACAATCAGCCCTTGATCTGAAATAATTGATTAGACACAAAGAACAAATAGATCTAGCATAAACAACCTCAAAACATGATAGATCAAACCCCAAACCAAGTCGATTTGCCTCTAATAAATTGCAGCAATAATAACAGTCACAAAGTACCTCAAACCCTTCACAAAAATGCAGATTTATCCTCCAAATAAATGCACCAATACCCAAGACCAAGTCGCCAATGCTAGAATGAATATACCATGCATAAACACATTCAACACAAGAGAGCACAATGGAGAGAACAATGGAGTCTTCAATATTCTTCAATAATAGATCCAAATGAGAGAGAGCAATGCAAGAACTAGGGCATACATCCCATTACTCCAAGCATGGAGTGAAATCAAAATAATCAATCAACATAACCCTCTAAGGAAATGCGACCTCCTTTTATAGAGTTAAGGGGTGCAATATCCAATGACCGACCTTTTCCTTTTTGGAGGGAAAACATAAACTCTCATTATAAAATAAAGTCTCTAATAAACTAAGACTATGTGCACTTTATTATTTTTAATTAAATAATAAAAGCAACTAACCTATGTGCACATTAAACTAACTAAAGAGACTCCCACTTGTAGCGCTAGGCATGCCAAGGGGTCACAAAATAGACAATAGACATCTTTGGATCATCTTCAAGCTCAATCCTCAAGCCCATGAGAAGAGAGAATGGGTTGAGGGTCTTCAAGTCTTCAATTTCAAAAATGTCCCAAGAAGGGGACATTCTGACCTTGAAGTTAAAATTCAAGAATTTTTGCAAGTTTGGAACAATATCTCTTGGTTGGGGATATTTTAGTGGTATCAGAGCTGGTTTTCCTCCCAACCTGTGGGGGTTTGAATAATTTCATACAAACAGAAAATTCATATGCAGCCAAGTACAAGTGTGAACAAGTATTATCTAAGAAGAAGGTTGTTGAATCCTCCGATAATATACGGGAGTCCCTAATTTTTCAAATGGGGCGAGATTGAAAGGATGGTGCGAGACGAGAGGAAAGGAAGCAGCTGTAGGTGATCCTGATGGTGAATTCATGAAACAGGTGCTCATAAATATGGTCAAGCAGCAGGAACAAACAAATTTATACATGAGTCAGCTTACACATAATTCGGGGTACACAACAATGATGGTGGTGGAGCTGCAAATGGGGAGACAAGTCATATTGCCCCTCACACGACTCATTCATCTAGTGTGCCGCCGAGACCATTTATGCCTACCTTCTTACGAAGGCAACACCAACTAGACTAGAGCAGCCAGAGGAACCAGAGGAGATGGTGTTTTGGGAACCTACCAGCAGTTGGGGGTTGATTTTCAAGCAGCTATGCCTTTTCCTGATTATTGCAGGTGGAAGTCTAGCACTAGACCACGACAGGATAGAGGTGGTCCTAATCAGGATATGCAGAGACGTTTGGGAAAACTTACCCTCCCAAACTTTGATGGTTTGCGGAAGTGCACAGCGAGGGCATGGGTTCGAAAGGCTGGACACATATTTGGAGTTGAATCCCATGCATGAGATAGAGGCGATTAAGTTCGCTACCCTTCATCTAGAAGGAGAGGCACATGATTGGTGGCACCATGGGTTGGTAACCCAAGGACACAGGTTCATTAATACGTATGGAGAGTTCACATAGAGGTTGATAGACAAGTTCGATAAGAAGGATCTTGAGATGTTTTTTAGAGAGTTGACACATTTGAGACAAGTTGGCACACTTGATGCCTACATTGCGGAATTTCAGAGGTTGTCAGTCATGGTTTCGAGATGTTTCTGAAAGACAATTGACCTCCTTATTTATCGAGGGATTGATAGAGCCTTTGCGGGGTTAGGTGAAGGCATTTGGTCCACTTTCACTACAGGATGCTATCAGGAGAGCACGGGACTTGGAGTTCTCTACTCCCAAGACAAGATTTCCATTGAAGTTTCCTGCTAAGCCTTTTCCACATAAGTAAGACAAGGGACCTGAATTGTCGAAGAAGCCTTACATGACGAATGAGGCTAGAGATGAGTTGCAGAGGAAGAAGCTATGTTTCACATGTAAAGACCCATGGGAACCGGGACACAATTGCAAGGGAAAGGGAAAAATGCACTACATTGAGGTGTTTCCGGAAGAAATAGTGATGTGTTAGATAATCATAGTGAGCATAGTGAGCATGAGGAGTTGGAGCCTACACAGACACAAGAGCCCACATCAGGAGGTACTATTGCTACATTATCTAGTACTACCAAGTACAATGCATTCAAGTTGTGGTGTGCTTACGAGGCGCGGTGTGTCAATGCTAACTAATAGTGGGGCAACCCACAACTTCATTGACGAGGCATTAGTCATGTAGCGAGGGCTACAGGTTGAAGACTTTGAGGGCTTCAACGTGGTTGTAGCAGATGGCTTTACTATGACATGCACCAAGTGTGTCCCACAGCTCAGTATTGCATTGGGCAATCATACGGTGACTGATGATTTCTATGTGGTTGGTATTGGGAATACCAACATTGTATTGGGTGTTCAGTGGCTACATTCGCTTGGGGAATTCACTCAGAATTTCCAAACTATGGAGCTGAAATTCAAAGTGAATGGGAAGCATGTGGTGTTGCGGGGAATGTCCAATGGAGCTCCGAGAGTGGTTACGGCCAAGAGGATGGAGAGGACATTCAAGCATGGTGATATAGATTGGGCAGTTCATTGCTTCGTTTCGACGAAGAACACAGGTAGTGGTAAGCAAGATTACCACATTGACATACAATCCTTGTTGGATAAGCATAGTGGGGTTTTTGGTGAGATGCCTCCAGGGAGACCACCTGATAGAGGGTTTGAGCATGTGATAGAGCTTGAGGAGGGGGTCAGGCCAGTTATCACTACTCCTTATCGTCATCCTCGACATTTTAAGGAAGAGATCAAGAAGACTATCGAGAGCATCTTGACATGGGACATATCAGGCCTAGTTCTAGTCCATTTGCTTCTTCAGTGGTGTTGGTGAAGAAGAAAGATGGGACTTTGAGGATGTGTATTGATTACCGTGCACTCAACAAGAAGACTATCAAGAACCAGTATCCCATTCCTAGGATCGATGAGTTACTTGATGAGCTACATGGAGCGGAGTACTCCAAAATCGATCTACGTTCAGGATACCATCAGATTAGAGTGCGGTAGGACATACACAAGACAGCCTTCAGGTGCCATTATGGACACTATGAGTTTAGGTTAGCAAGATGAGTTGACACCGAGTACCGTAATCATCCGCGAGGCCGATGGTCAAACCGAGATCGTGAATAAATGGATAGAGGGTTATTTGTGGAGTTATGTGGCAGGGCATCAGAAGGCATGGGTTAAGTGGTTGTACTTGGGCGAGCATTGCTACAATACGACCTATCATATGAGCATTGGCATGACACCATTCCGAGCACTTTATGGGTATGATGCTTCATCATTTGTTGATTTGGTGATATCAGATAGTCGAGCTCCTAAAGCTCGTGACTGGATTCAGGAAAATCAAGACATCATGAAAACTCTCAAGGAGAATATGCAGAGGGCACAAAATCAATCAAGATGTATGTTGATAGGCACAGGGTGGAGAGATCATTTGATGTGGGAGATTTGGTGTTCCTTCGCCTACAACCTTATAGGCAAGCCTCCTTGAAGAAGAGTGGTGCAAGAGAAATTGAAGCCACGATTCTATGGGCCTTATAGGATTCTGAGACGAATTGGGAAGGTTGCATATGAGTTGGAGTTACCTGAGCATAGCAGGATCCACAATGTTTTCCATGTGTCTTGCCTAAAAAGGGCACTTGGACAACATATTGAGCCATCTACTTGAGTTGCCGCCATTGGATGAGGAGGGCAAGTTGATTCTAGTTCTGAATCAATTATTGAGGTGCGAGAGAAGAAACTCAAGAACCAAGTCATCACAAGAATATCTGGTGCGGTGGAAGGATTTTCCATTAGAAGATGCCACATGGGAAGGTGAACAAATTTTGCAGCACCCTAATCTACAATTGCTTAGGGACAAACAATCTTGGGAAGGGGAGACTGTAATGTCCCTTTCCAAATGCTTTGAAAGGCCTAGTTGGCCTATTCTGCCCTTTTTCCTTGTTTATTAACTTGAGAACTAGAACGTGGGAGATGTAAAGGGAATATTTGGACCCTTATATGCCTTAACGTTATAATTTTATGTTGAGATGTTTTTAATTGTAATGTCCCTTTTTCCCACTTGAGGGTCATCATTTGGACTTCTTGCCATTCCTTCTCCATGGCAAAGAAGTAAAGAGGCTGGAGAAGAACATTGACCTTCCATTTGCTTTCGCTTTGCTAATTTTTATGTTTTCTTTTTAGTGTTTTCCCTCTTAATGCAAGACGGCTGGGTTAAAGACAAATAAAAGAAGCTTAATGAAGGAATAGAACATCACTTATGGGTTGGCCTTACCTTTTTAAGCTTTCTTGCCAAAGAAAGATTATAAAAGGAGACTTAGGACCTCATTTGGGTATCTAGTTTTGGCGCATTTTCCTAATATTGGGCATTGTGAGTTTGTTGCTCCATGTTCTTCCACTTGAGGACAAAAACCCTCTTGTGTGGCTTCCTAGAAGGATGAAAACCCTTCTAGTGGTTTTGTTGAAGGACGAAAACCCTTCATCATTGCATGGTTTTGAAGTTAAGGGCAGATTTGAGGAGAAACATTCACTTTCAGATTTTTATTTGCTTTCTACATGTGGAGCGACCTACCTTGGTGTAGGGTTTGATGGTTTAGAGGACATAAAGTTGCATTTTCAGTTCATAATCTGATTTGTCATATTTATTAAGGCCGGAATCTACATTCTCTTGATTTTTGAGGGTTTCCAAACCCATAATACATATTTAGTTATGGCTTCTCTTCGCTGGTTATTTATTAATTTCAAGTTGTGTGTTGACTCAGATTTTTCATTGATTATTGTTCTATTGGATGCCTAAAATACATATCTAAATTGTGGCAAGGTTATTGGAGTGAATTTTGTGTTTTGCATACATTTTAATACCATTGTTTGGAGAAATCGGTTCACTAGTTTTAGTTTCAGTTTGCTGCTTATAAAAATCAGATTTGGTTATTTGGTGTTGAAGCTAATTCCTAGATTGTTAGTCAAATCCTTGAAAGGAACATTTCATTAATGCACTTTATATTGTAATTTCACTTTGATGTGGTTTAAGTCATGGCTTATGAATAAAGTGAAATATTAATTATTATTTTATAAAGTGGCGTTGGAAAATGTGGAGGATTAGGGTTTCAAAGGAGTTATAAGGATGACTTGAGGATTAAAAATAATTATACTCATTTGTTATTTTCTCTAGAAAAAGTTTGGTGAGCTTACGTTTTATTTTCTCTTGTTCAAGGAGTGAATTCCCTTGGGATCCCTAGTTTCGGTGCAGAGGAGACTTTGGACCCTAGCTGGAAGGGTTATTTCGGTGAGAGGATTTATCCTCAATCCCTAGTAGTTGCATTTATAGGTACCAAGGATTATTTTCAGCATATTGGCGATTATTCTGGTACTTGGCCATACAGATTGGGAAAATATCACAAGTTTATTTTGTCATAGAGTGGGCCTTGAAGGTTGATGTTATAGTTGGTTGCCACATCACAAGTTGTTGTTGGTGATTATTGAGTGCACAACAATCTTTGGAAGGAGTTCAACGCTTATAATGGTTTACAGAACAGTCTACCATCGTTGTTGATATAAGTTTGATACAACTTCAACTATTAATACATTAAGTTTGATATCCATCTACTATTGGGTGTTGTTGCTTCAAAGGTATTAATGCAGTTTTAAACAGAAAATCAGATTGTTATTTTTATTTTACAACTCAGCCATACTTAGTTGTTCAAAGGTATAATAATTTCTGAGTTTAATATCGAATGCATGCCAATTGTTTGATCCATTTCATTACCCCGTGGATCACTAGACTCAGAAATATATTACCAGCAACAACTATATAAGTTAAGGGGTTTGAATATTATATATTGGAATGTTTGCTTCAATTTGGATGTATGGTAAATGTTTGTTAAAATGTCTCTGCCTTATTCCTTGTTTTTCTAACTACTTATGAGAGTGTCAATGACATTTCTAGTTCAATAGAATGATTGCCAACTGTTTGACGGAATGACACTATGCAATCTTTGAATATTTTCATGATTATGTGATGGATGTATGATCATTGTCATAGCTGTTCTAAACATTGCATGCAAATTGTTTGACAAAATGCCTACAAGTTAAAAGTCAAGAATTTTTGCAAGTTTGGAACAATATCTCTTGGTTGGGAATTTCAAATCCCCAATGGCTGAAAATGCTTTGGGAATTTGTAAATTATTTCTTCTCGTGGCTGTCGTCTTATAGGTGACAGCTGACATAGCATTGGGCAAACTGAAATAGTTGATAACAGCAAGTTCAAAATCCCAAAAATCAATTTTTGCAACCTTCAAAGTCATACCTTCTATGAGAATAAGCATCTGGAATATCTTCTTTGTGCATGGACCATCAATTTCCCGTCTGAAATATGTACAGCAGCAATTCCATCATGATGGCTCCTCTTTTCCCTCTTCTCTCCAGTCCTTCCATGGAACCATGGGTTAGCAATCTTTGGAAAGGATAATCATAATTTTCATCATGTTCTTGATGCCCAAAACATACCATGATAGAATTGTTCCCGATACTGATTTTAAAATCAGCAATCCCTCTTTTTGTAGGGTTCAACACAACACTTATATTTCCTATATGAAAACAATCTTGAGATTGAATCCAAACATTCATATGTTCTTTGCCACAAACTGTACTTCTTACCTCATCATCCCTTGACATCTGTTGTACATAATGATAGCCCATTAGCAATCTCATAGGACACGAGCATGAATTATGATCACTCCCCCATATCTGAAATCAAAAAGTGGCAAGCAGCAAATGTGAGGTACTTAAATGCCTTGGGTTGATTCCAAACATTTTGTAACTTACAAATTCCAAGTCAGGTACAACACTCTTATAGGGAACATTTTTGGGAGTTTGGGCTCGTCTCCCAAGCTGAAAATGTCATTAATTTGTTTGTTATTGACCACCTTAGTTGTTGTCCTGAAAATTCCAGTAGAGTGAAAGTGATTATAGGCACCCGAAAAAGCACTCTCTTCATATATATGGCCTCCAACAAGGTCACCCCAAAGTCTTGGCCCATTGACCCTTTGCAATTCTGATTTGTCTCCATTCTTAGCATCATGAAGACTACCCATTTGCCATGATTTGCTATAGAGCATCAAACTTGCCCCAAGGTCATCTTTTCCAACAAATTGCCCATGAGTGTAAATATGAAATGGCATGATAGAAAGCAACAATTCTGAATTATCCTCATACCTTTGGTGGTCCTCATGAGAAATTGTTGTAGTCTTCTCCTTACCCTTTGGTAATTGAGCTTCTTCAACACCTTGCAAAGCTGATTTTTCTTCCTTCTTTGCCTTAGAAGGATGACCATCCTAATAGGGTGTTAAAGTCAAATGGGGATACCATTTGGTGGACCACCACTTAAACAGCCCCTTGTCTTAAAGATTATTTTTAATAATCTTAGTCAATCTTCACAACTAAAAGAGTGGAATGGTATGACCGACCACCCATCCTATTTATATAGGATGATCCCTCACGGGATTGTTTCTGCACTAATGAGCTAATAGACCAATTGATTTAAGCTTAAGCTACTTATGCGAGAAGTTGTACTGTGAGAAAAAAGTCTTGTTATTTCTATGAGACCGAGGAGCAAAGTGGAAGTGTTGAGTTAAAGCTATTAAATGTTTAATAAAAGACAGTGCTTTATCAGTGGGGTTTTTTCCTTCAGGATTCCCCACTTTAAATCAGGTGTTATTTGTCTTTTTCTTTTGTCTATTATTTGTTTTCAGCTCTTGCCCATTAAAGCTTTGTAATTCACTATCTATTTAAGCTAATTTTGTGTCATATTTAACTACACATCATAATCTATAGTCTTCGGCTTTTTTAATGGTGGAACTGTAATTTGTCAATTATATTTCCCCTAATAAATCTAACATGGTACCAAAGCTTGTTAGTTATGCATGTGTAGGGTTGATTTGGAAGCTTTTAATTAGCTAGAGTGAAGAAGCTTGAAGTCTATTTACAGATCTTGTGAAGCCCTAGTTGCTCCACGGTCATCTTCACGCTAACCAAATTTAAATTTCCAATTCCCACCCAATTACTTTTGAAATATTGATGAAATTGTGGCTAAATGGCTATTTAGATCATGTTTGAGCTTTTACATGCTTAGATATTTGTGTCTTCATCTTGTTTTGATCGTTTGTAATTTAAATCTGCCGTTTGCATGCTTTCTTTAAGTTTTCGTGCATTTTATAGCCGTTAGGGCTACCTTTATCTATGGATCCGAAAGATCTCTTTAGATCTAGTTAGTTCGAATTTTTAAGTTTGTTCCGGCTTTAAATTCTTTATTTTTTGCTAAATCTTCTTTTGCGAAGCTTGAGACAATCATTTTATGCCATCTGGGTTCGCTTTGTCATGTTTTATATAGATCTTTTCGGTTTTGCGAAACTTGGACCAATAAAATTGCTCCAAATAGCTTCTATTGTTCTTTTCGTATTTGTGAAGCCCGATCCAATCTTCTAGTGCCATCTAGCTTCACTCTATCGGTCTTAATTGACTTTTCTTTCATTTCTGCGAAGTTCTTTTGACTACAAAGCATGAGCCAATCATTTTGCTCCAGCTAGCTTCGCATTTTAGTCTTCTTAATAGACCTTTTTTTTTTTTTGCGAGACACGAGCCAATAAGGGCTTTCTGCGTGTCTTCACGTTGTCAAACTTGGTTTAGCTTTCCTCTGTCATTTGCGAAATCAACCAATTGTTTGTTGACACGTATTTTAATCTTCTACTTGTGTGAGTCTTTGAAAGTGTCAGGGTGTCAATTTTTGTTATGGTTTAGCCACTTAGATTGTGACACCTCTCTTTTGATTTCGTTTGGACCCGAAATTTATTTTAATTTGGGCTCTTTCCGAGGACTTTAAGTCCGCCCAAAGTAATCTATTTAAAGTTTGGCGAAAGCCATGAAGTGTCTTTTGACGATCTTTAGATCGTTGACAAGTGACATTGTTTAACTAAGACTTTGTCGATTATCATCATTCGCAAAACCAATAAAATGTGTCCCACATTCCTTTGCATTTTTTGTCCTTTGTTTTAATCATGTCAGAGTCGTGAAAAAGCAAACCAATTAATTAACGACACGTGTTTCTTTAGTTCTGCTGTTTATTTTCTCTATTAATTAGTCTTCTAACTTGTTTAACTGCGAAGTGCGATCTAATTGAAAAGTAAATGCACTTAGCTTTTCGCGGTGTCAGATTTAGATCTTGTGATGCGTGTTTCTTTGTTTTTTCACGGGTTTTCTAACCTGTTGTGGACCCGAATGCCGATATGTTTTAGTTAGTTCCACGGACTCCACGTCCGCTGGGCTAAATTGTGAGGAAAGTGACCGGAAAAGCAACATGTGCCCCTAAATTTTGTTTGTGTCACGGATTTTAAATTACCTTTAGTCCGCGTTTTCCAAATTTCTTTTGTATTGCGGGGTATTCTAAATTTCTTTGTACCGCAGATTCAATTTTTCTTTGTAGCGCAGGTGTCAAAATTTGAAAAGTTTATAACTTTTTTCTCCTCTACCCTGCAATCTTCTACGGTTTGTTTTTTGTGGTCTACAGACTTCTTTCTTGGTTCTTGAACCTTGTTTGAATATTTTCCATCAAGTTCAAGCCACTTTATTTGAATTTTTTATCCATTGTTCTCTGAAGTATTTGTTCTTGTCTTCATAGCTCTGTGTGCATTTATTAAAAATGGCTAGTTCCTCTAGTTTTTCAATGGATAAATCACAATTATTAAATGGAATTAATTATAGTATTTGGAGAGTAAGGTTAAAAACTTTGTTTCATGGCTAGGAAGTTATGGGATCTTGTGACTGGTATAGAAAATTGTCCCATAAGGAGACAAGCTACCCTTGAAAATCTTAGCTCCTTCTCTCAAAGATCTTAAGGCTCTATCCATCCTTTTGCAAAGCATAAAAGATGAATTCTTAATGCATATAGGTCATATGGACTCACCTGTAGATGCTGGAAGCAATTAGAGACTATGCATGAAGGCAGTCATTTGTCTAAGATAATTAAGCTAGTTTTAGAGTTGTTTACAACTCCTATGAAAGGGGATGAGAAAATTGTCAACTATTTAGCTAAAATTAAGAACATTAAAGCTCAATTAGATGGTTGTAACTATGAATTATTTCAAGATAAGCTTTTGTACTTCATAATTCAAATAAATATTCATGAAAAATTTAGAAATTATATCTCAATTCTTAACTCTAAGTATCAGAATGAGAATGATCTTCCTGATTTAGACACTTTGTCCTCTTTGTTGATTCAAGAAGAGAGTCATGGAAAATTTTGATTCAAAAGAGACTGCTTCTCAAGCCTTGTTCTCTCATAATCATAAGGCAACTAAAAACAAGTTCAATAACAATCCTAATCAAAAGTCTAACATCATATCTAGATTTAAAGCAAATCCTAAGCCTAATTCTGCTAAAAACAATCAAATTTCAAAGTCAAGTTTAATGGAACTTGCAACAAATGTGGCAAATTTGGGCATAAAGAATCTAATTGTAGAGTAAAAACTAACAAGTCAGTCAAGAATGCTAAAACTAATAAATTTAACAATCTAAAAAAAATCAAAATCAAAATCAAAAGCAAAATCATGCAAATAAAGTTGAACAAGTCCATTTGCTTTGTATATTGCCCTTTCAACTTCAAATGACAATGAATGGATTCTTGACAATGGTGCCTCTAGGAACATGACTTGTACTCCTGGTATCCTCTCAGATGTTGTCAATTGTGAGAAAATATCTATCTAGGAGACAACTCCATTATTAGATCTGAAACTTGTGGCAATGTTAAGTTATCAAATGGAGTAATTAGGAATGTCTTGTATGTTCCTCAACTGAAAAAGAATCTTTTGTCTTGCTCTCAACTAACTAAAGAAAATTGTAAAGTTGTTTTGTTGCAAGATAAGTGGTATGTAAAAGATAAGTTCAATAATATTATTGCTTCTGGTATTCATAAAAATGGCTTGTATATCTTTGATGGATTTGTGTCTCGAGTCTTGTTTTTCTTCTTCTTCTAGAAATGATATTCAGCTTTGGCATGAAAGATTAGGTCATGTAAATTTCAAAAGCTTGTATGAAATGTCTAGACTTAATCTTGTTGTTGGTCTTCCAAAATAAATTCAAATCATGAAACTTGTGAAAGTTGCCTACGTGGTAAGCAACATGATCAACCATTTCACAAACATCATGATCCAAATTCTTCTCAATTATTAGAACTAATTCATAGTGATGTGAGAGGTCCACTTGAGGTTCTTTCTCTTAGTGGAGCTTTGTATGTTGTTTGTTTTATTGATGACTTCTCTAGAATGACTTGGTCTTATTTTATTAAGAAGAAATCTGATGTTCTATCTAAGTTTCAGGAATTTAAAGCTTTAGTTGAAAATGCTTCTAATCTAAAAATTAAGAGAATTAGACTAATAATGGAGGTGAATATATCAAAAAAAGTTTGATGAGTTTTGTGTGTCATGTGGGATTCAAAGAGAGTTGACTACTCCCTATTACCCTCAACAAATGGCATTGTAGAAAGAAAAATAAAATTGTTTTAGAAATGACTAGGACTATGATTCATGCTTCTAATGTGCCTAAGTTTCTATGGGTTGAAGCTATGAATATCGTTGTCTATATTCTTAATAGAGTGTCTACTAAAGCTCTTCATCAAGCTACTCCTTATGAAGTATGGACAAAGCAAAAACCAGATATTTCTCACTTAAGAATATTTGGTAGTCTTGCTTCTATCTTCATTCCAAAAGATAAAAGGAAGAAGCTTGATCCAACCTCATTTTCTTGTATTTTTGTTGGCTATGGTTGTAGAACTAAAGGACTAGAGTTTATGATCCTTTCAAGCATAACATTGTTGAAAACAAAAACGTTCAAGTCTTAGAAAAGACATTTTGTGATGCTTCTCATGAACCCTCCTCTGCTACTCCTGAGATAGAACCTGATAATCTTTCTCCTAACATTATGGAAACAAAAGTTCAAGGGGTTGATTATCCTGATCTAGATATGATGGAGATTGAGGGGGAGTCATCTCAAAATTTCTTGCATCACAAGGTTCCTAAATGGGCTCAAAGTATTGTTCAAAACTCTCATCCTGCTAATCTTAGAAAAGTAACTCGTAGTCAACATACTTATCATGCCTTGATGACCCTCTATGAGGTTGAGCCACAATCTTTTGAAGAATCTATCAAGATGATAGATGGATTCAAGCTATGAAAGATGAATACAATGCTTTAATCAAGAATAATACTTGGGAACTAGTCCCTCTAACCGAAGCATTGTAGGATCTAGGTGGTTATACAAGATCAAATATAACTCTGTAGGAGAAATTGACAAGTTCAAGGCAAGGCTGGTAGCTCATGGTTTCACTCAAAAACCTGGTCTTGACTATGTTGAGACTTTTGCTCTCGTAGCAAAAAATGAGCACGTTAGAATTCTTCATTGGCTGCCCAATATGGTTGGGAAATTCACCAAATGGATGTTAAAAATGTCTTTTTAAATGGTGACTTAAAAGAAGAAATCTATATGAAACAACCTAAAGGTTTTGAAGAACATAGTAAAGAACTTTATGTTTGTAAGTTGAAAAAGTCTTTGTATGGTCTTAAACAAGCTCCTAGAGCTTGGTATGCTAAAATCAACAATTTCTTTCAAGATCTTGGTTTTCTAACTACTTTTTTTGATAATTATTTATTTGTTAAGTTTGAAAACAATCATATTACCATTATGTTTTATATGTAGATGATCTTTTGATTACTAGCAGTGATAAAAATTTAATTGTTAAGATCAAAGAAAAGTTAAAGGTGATATTTTGAAATGACTGATTTAGGTTTATTAAATCACTTATGTGGCATGGTTATATTTCAAGATCACAAGTCTATGTTGCATCTCAATCTCGGTATGTTGTGAATTTGCTTATAAGATTTAACATGATTGATTGTAAACTTGTTGTCATTCCTATAATTTGGTGTTAAATTAGATCCTAAACCAGGTGGTCTAATTTATTTGACTATTACTAGACCTAATATCTTTATGCAAGTCTAATTTATTTGACTATTAGAGGATCATTGGAAAATGGCGAAAAAGAATTTTGAAATATATTAAAGGAACAGATAATAATGGTTTGTTTTACTCTTCTTGTAATGATGCACAATTATTTGGCTATTGTGATTCTAATTATGTTGGCGATACTACATATAGAAACTCTACTTCTAGATATGTTTTCAAGTTTGATGCAAGTGTCATCACTTAGAGTAGCAAAGAAAGCAACCAACAAAGGTGTCTATATATTCTATATTGAAGCAAGTATAGATGTGTTATGGAAGTTGCAAAGGAAGCTATGTGGCTGAAAAGATTGTTGGATGAACTGCACATGGGCATCAAAGGAAACACTACTCATATGTGACAACCAAAGTTGCATTTCTCTTGCCAAGAATCCAGTTCAACATCAAAGGAAAAAGCATATTGAAGTTCATATGCACTTTATTAGAGAAAAAGTCTTGAATGGTGATATTGATCTCAAGTTCTGCTCTACTGAAGATCAAGTTGCAGATATCTTCACCAAGCCTTTGTGTGTTGTGAAGTTTTTCAAGTTTAGAGTCTCGTTGAGCCTATCAAAGTTGCCATTGAGGGGGATTGTGCATGACAATGCCACCTCTTAAACGATTGTTGTAAACTTTCAATACTTCCTCAATTTTGTAATAAGTAAATGTGTCACACTATGTGTGAAGTTACTTGTAAATCCCAGCGAAGCTTTAGTTATGGGTATGCCTTAGTTTATAAAAGGCTCCATAATCTAATATAAGTCTTCATATGTAAAGCACTTGTCTTAAGAATTTTTGTATGGGAAGATCTTTGTAGGATTTCCCTTGTTTACATGCTATCTTGAATCATCGTTGATGATTTATGGATCTGTAAATCCTTTTGTAGAAAAAGGTAATTTGGCATGTTTTTTTTGTTCCTTTGTATTGCAGCTTTTATGGAAACATTGGAACACTTTTTTTTTGAACCGAACAAAACGCAGTATCTCATGGTCTCACTAAAATCCACAATGCATTCACAATATGACATATGAATCAAATGTTTCTCCCACTTAACATTAAGGGGGAGTGTTGGGGTGTTAATGTCAAGTGGGGATACCATTTGGTGGACCACCACTTAAATAGCCCTTGTCTTAAAGATTATTTTTAATAATCTTAGTCCGTCTTCATAGTTAAAGAGTGGAACGGTATGACCGACCACCCATCCTATATATATAGGATGATCCCTCACGAGATTGTTTATTGGGCTAATGAGCTAATAGACCGATTGATTTAAGTTTAAGCTACTTATGCGGGCGGTTGTCTTGTGAGACGAAGTCTATTGTTATTACTTATGAGACCGAGGAGCGAAGTGGAAGTGTTGGGTTAAAGCTATAAAATTCTTAATAAAAGACAGTGCTTTATCAGTGGAGTTTTTTCTTCAAGTTTCTCCACTTAAATCTGGTGTTATCTATCTCTTGTTCTTGTCTATTATTTTCTTTCAACTCTTGCTCATTAAGCTCTGTAATTCGTTGTTTAATTAAGCTAATTTTGTGTCATATTTAATTGCACATCATAATCTATAGTGTTCACTTTTTAATGGTGGAACTATAATTTGTCAATTATATTTCCCTAGTAAATCTAACACATCCTCTCCATCATGTAGTTAATCTCGCCACATGCTCCTTTACCTATTTCTTCATGAGGGAAGGATTTTCCCTTTAGGGTCGAGTGGCTCCTTGGTGTGGTTCGGTTCTTAGACCTTATGCCAATGCACACTCTCTTGTTCTCTAATTCCACGAATTCCTCAAAGGGAATGGCATCACGTAACTTTTTCGCAAGAGCTTGGTATTCTTCTATCAATTTGTCAACCCTTGAAACCCTTTTCTCCTTGAGTGAACCACCACCTTGCATATTTTGGATGGCTAGGGTAAGCCTATCCAGTGCATCCGCTATCCTTCCTTGTGTTCTCACGATCCTTTCTAACTTGTTTTCATGCTTCACAGGTTGGGAGGATGATGCTCTGATACCACTGTAATGTCCCTTTTAGGGGACTTAGGAAATGACCAAAGAGCTGAGATGTAACTTAAAAATCAGATTAGTAAGCTGTTGTAGATGACTGATATCAACCCTGCAACCTGCAAATTATGCCCTTCCTAGGGCAGCAACCTCTTAGGAGAAGTCAAACACACTTTCCTAGGCACAAATCTCACTCAAACCTTTAGGAAATATGCTCAGAATTTATGAGAAATAACCAGCAATTGTTAGATGCAAGAAAATTGATTTTTAGTGCCCCGAAATGAAGATATGAATTTTCTATAAACCCTTGTCTGCAGAGTTACTTTAAAAATTCATAACTTTACCTAGGAAGCTCAAAAATTCAAATATCAAATCAGGTTGCCAAAACATCCACCAAAACTTGCCAAACCTACCTTTCAAGCAATTCGCCCCTCTTGGAAATGCCAGAAATTCCATGCAAGATCACTTCAAATACATTCTGAATTTATTATTCAAGCTCAGCAATCAATTGGTGAAGGAATTATAATTTTTGGAAGCCTAGGAATGCTAGAATCAATTTCTGTCAAACCCTAGTTGTTGCAAAAATAAATAAATGTTTTTAGATCTGATTATTCATGCCAAAACCCTCCAAATTTCAATGCAAAACCAGATTTCACCCTTATAAATTATATGCAATGAGATGATGTAATTCAAACACAGAGAAGACCCTTGAATACTTCAAAACACCATTCAATTTTGGTTGCCCTTTTAGAACAACCAAATAATATACCAAATCACTCCACAAATGAGTCATTCCACTTTGAAGGAAGCCAATTTCGTATCAATAACAAAAGGAAAGCAATATCTTCAATATTTGACCTAAATAGCTCATTAGGACAACTCGCTTTAGGACAACTCGCTTAAGGCTGAAATTAAGATAACAATAGCAAAAAAAATCCCTCAAGGGGGTGGAGACTCCCGTGTTGAAGTCTTCTCTAGACCTGGTGAAGGGTTTCGTCCTCGCACAAGACTCTCCAAGGGTTTCATCCTCACACAAGACTCTCCACGGGTTTTCGTCCTTAGGCCTTAGGAGAGGTAGAGAGCTGCTTCAAAAGCAATTTTTCCAAGAGACAATAGAATTCACATAATAATCAAATGCCCAAACAACCTCCTTTTATAATAATAAGGGAGCTACATCATAACTTATGGCTGACCTTATAATGGGTACCTTTTAATTATCTAATTTGCATTTGGAGCCTACGTGCTCAAAATTATTTATATTATAATTAAATGAATACATGATAATGATGAAAATATCTATTTAGAAAATGTCATCCAAGTCTTCCCCTTACTTCTTTCCTTAAACCCACGGGGAGAAGAATGGGTTAAGGTCTTCAATTCCGCTAATCTCCAAAAACAAACATGACAAGATTGGTGGTTTCTAAGGCACGACATCACTCAACTCAGCCATCATTGCATTCTCCATATTTTCAGCAGTCGAAATCTACTTCTGTATTTCATTTCTAGGGCTTGGAATCATTCATTTCCAGCCATTTTGTAAGGGCATACTTTGTTGTCGTTTATTTAATTTCCAAATTGGTTTAGAGGCTGATTTCTTGGTTAATAATTGTTCAAAAATATTTCTAAAGTGCCTCTACATATTTGGATTATGTGAATGGTTATTATTTGATGAATTATTGTTCTTTCCTTGTTCTAAAAATCAGATTGTTGTTCATTGTTGTTATACTTTTAATTTGGCTGATATAAAAATCAGAATATTTTCAGTTTGGGTTTTACGTTAAACCCTTATTTTATGTTTCAGCCCTAAAAAGGGACATTACAGTGGTATTAGAGCTTCAGTCTTCCCGCTTTGAGCATGTTCATGCAAAAAGGTGATAAAGGATACATTTGTTTTCAATGGAGAGAGAAAAAGAAATCATATCAGCCAATTGAAGAGCTTAGCATGGCCCGCCAAGAGTCACAAGAAGCCAATATCGATAAACTCATTGAAGGACAAGTTAGATTAGCGGACAACATGGACTTCTTGGCCCTAACCCTGTAAAAATTTCATGAACCAAGGCTTCATAATGGTGAGGGAAACTCATCCGGTGTTAACACTTCACGGCAACCCCACGGTTCAACTTATGGATCATCCACTAGGCCTACTTTCCTTCCAAGTAAAGAAATTGTGCCGGAGGTTGGAGCACAGACATTGATAGGGCAAAAGTATTGTGGCCAGATATAAAGAGTATAGGGCCCTTCTGAATGAGATTTGACAAGGTATTTTGCTTGCTGAATTCATAGGGGTAAGCAAAGGAAGGTCAAGGTGGAGCCTAGACCTAATGCGCCACAAAGGGATGTTCAAAATACCTTGGGTAAGATGTCATTCTCTACATTTGATGGTTCCAACAAGGGGGCGAGGGCTTGGATTCAGAAGTTGGATACTTATCTATCGTTGAGGCTTATGACAGAGGATGAAGCAACTAAATTTGCAACACTTCATCAAGAGGGGATTGCACATGAGTGGTGGTTTGATGGATTTGACGAGTTTTGTAGAAGACTCGTCGGGAGATTCGATAGGATTGATCTAAAGGTTCACATTCCGAGAGATAGCACGGTTGAAGCAACAAGGCATGGTAGAAGACTATGTGTGCTACGCCCTTAACCTATTGCTTGTATTAGGATATGAGTAGCCGACTTGTGGCTTACCATATCATTTTATTATATCATTTATACTTTCTCATGCTTAATAGGTCGGCCTTGGTGATGGCCATAGCATATGACTAGTATATATAGGGGATTATAGGTAGTATTTCATTATCATTTGAGCATTTGAGTCTTGTTATATGGTTTGGAGGTTGCCCCCTCGAAGTGGCGAAGCTATTCTAATTGCATATTGAGATCATTATTCTGAAATATTGTGTTATTTGGTGCTCTCCTATTGCTCTTAATCTGAATTATACAAGTAATTTCATTACAAGTGGTATCGAGCAGCGATTTCGGCCAAAATTAGGGCAAAAACCCTAATTTTTTGTTTCGAGTATATCTTGAAGAGGGTATCGAATTTTTTCCCAATTTTTGCAACATAATTTGGAAAAAATATAATTCAGAATATCTGAAAAATTCAGCTCCATTGGATCTGTTTTGCGGAAGTTATTGGTGTTTTAAGTTTTTTCATAAATTCGCTTTTCAGGAAGCAAATTGTGGTATTTTTTAGAAAAATTTATATTTTCGGAAAGCTCTTGAAATTTCAGTTAGGGTTTGTTCTTTGTGTTTTTATCCATCTGCCGCAATATTTTCAGAATTCTGAAAACCCTAGTTTTGTGGATCATGGGGATGGTAGCTTTTTTTAGAGATGGCAGGATTGATGCTAGAGAATGGTGGAACAAATTCAGGGATAAATTCTCTAAACCATCAGATATTTGGTTATTCAAGTTGTGGATTAGTGGCCCTACACAGATTTTCTTTTCTAAGTTAGAAAAGGAAAAGTCTAATTGGTCTTTGCAGGAACTGGAACAAGTTTTCATGGACAGATGGGCAACAAAAGAAGAAGAAGACGAAGCAGAAGAAGAAGAAGAAAAAGAAAAAGAAAAAGAAGTAGAAGAAGAAGAATCAGAAGCAGAAGCAACATCGAAGAAGAAGAAGAAGAAGAAGAAGATGTTGATGATGAAGCTGCTACATAGGATAGGATTTCATATGGTGGTTGGATGATCGAGCTTGGCGACAAGTGTGCAATAATTTAAAGCACACTCATTATATGGCTTCTTCTTATGTTTCGGGGACGAAACATGTCAAAGAGGGAGGCAATGCTATGTACCTTGGGATATAATATTATAATGTATATGGGTTGATGGAGATGCCGACATGTGGCACACATCCCCTTATCTTATTATATCATTCATTTATGATTTATTATGCTTAGGAGGTCGGCCTCAGTATTGGCCATAGGTTAGAATGGTATATATAGGGGTTAGAAGGTTGTAGTTGATCATGATAATGAGTATTGGAGTCTTATTGTATGGTTTGGAGGTTACCCCCTCGAAGTGGTATTGGAGTCTTATTGTAATGAAATTACTTGTATAATTCAGATTAAGAGCAATAGGAGAGCACCAAATAACACAATATTTCAGAATAATGATCTCAATATGCAATTAGAATAGCTTCGCCACTTCGAGGGGGCAACCTCCAAACCATATAACAAGACTCAAATGCTCAAATGATCATGAAATACTACCTATAATCCCCTATATATACTAGTCATATGTTATGGCCATCACCAAGGCCGACCTATTAAGCATGAGAAAGTATAAATGATATAATAAAATGATATGGTAAGCCACAAGTCGGCTACTCATATCCTAATACAAGCAATAGGTTAAGGGCGTAGCATGCCCTTCCCCTTCAAACCAATGTTGTCCTCAACGTTGAATAATCCTGGATGTTCTTTGCAGAAAATCCTTCATCCTCCCGGTGGCGTCTTCATGCTCAAATTCTTCCACTTGATCGGATATTCTTTAATGTCTCTAGTTCTCACCTCTTAGTACGTGTTTGCGAGAATCTTCTCTAGCTCCAAAATGATTCTTCCTTCCTCATCAAGTTACGGTAACTCTGTCTGCAGGGCTTCAAATTTTTGTCCAATAACCTTCTTGGGCATGAAACATGGAATCTTGGGTGTATGTGTGAAGATGGAGGCAACTCTAGTTTATAAGCAACACTTTACCAATTTTACGTAGAACCTAATAAAGGCCATAATATTTAGGAGCAAGTTTGTTTTCCTTTTTCTATTGCTTTAGGGACATCTTGTTTGTAAAAGTGGAGGCGTCAAAACCCAGTCCCGATTTCAAAATGTCTTTCACTACGGTGTTGATCTACTTGTTGTTTCATCTGTTTTGTGCTAATGCTAAATTCTCCTTCAAACTAGCCAAAACTTGTTGTTGATGTTGAATGTGTTCCTCAACATCTCGACCTTAGTTGCACCCTCGAGGAGGAAGTGATAGAAGGTGGATGGTAACCATATAATGCTAAAAATGGGGTCATTTGAGAAGAGGTATGAAAAGATGTGTTATACCACCATTATGCGGTGGTAGCCATTTAATCCACCTTTCTTGCTTATCTGATACAAAACAACGTAAATACCCCTCTAAGCATTTGTTGACCACTTTTTTTGCCCATCAATTTGAGGATGATAAGATGAAGCGTGAGCTAGTTTGAGTACCCAAACATGAAAATAATTCCGTCCAAAAATTACTTGTGAAAATAGGATCATGATCACTCACAATTATCTTTGGGGTTCCATGTAGCCTTTGAACTGTCTCCAAAAAAATAGACGCAGCATATTGGGCTGCGAATGGATGTGATAGGGCACAAAAATGGGCATATTTTGTGAGCCTATCCACATCACAAAAATAACATTCTTACCCTTTGAACAAGGCAATCCGGTGATGAAATCCATGGAGACCTCCTCCCATCTCTGGCTAGGAATTGGTAAGGGTTGCAACAGACCTAGTGTCTTAATTGTTTCCCCTTTGTTATGGTGGCACACTAAACACTCGATCAAACTTTTGTACATCCCCCTTGAGTCCTTCCCAAAAGAATTCTCTTTTTATTCTATGATATGTCTTGAAAACCCAGTGTCCTCCAGCGGGTGAGGCATGTAGCTCTGCAAGAATCTTATGCTTGACTTAGAATCTTTACTCAAGTATAACCTATCCTTGTACCATAGGGCATTACCTTTCCACTCAAATTTGTTAGATGTCATAGATCCTTGCTTGATATTACTGTATTAGTATTAGAGATTGTGTATCCTTATCTTGATTCCATTCCAATCTTGCTTCATCCACCCAATTGGCCATTAACATGGACATTCCACATAGTAAGGCATCTGCGGATGTATCCCTTATAGACAACGCATCAGCTATTACATTTTCTTTACCCTTTTTGTATATGATTTCAAAATCATAACCCAACATTTTGTTACCCACTTTTGTTGTTTCTCGGATGATAACCTTTGCTCCAAAAAGTATTTGAGACTATCGTGATCAGTTTTACCTTGAAGTGTCTACCCATGAGATATGGCCTCCATTGCTTGACCGCATTGCATGAAGAATAGCCATCATTTCTTTCTCATAGACGGGTTTGAGTAGATCTTTTCCTTTGAATTGGTGACTCTCAAATGCAATTGGTCTTCCTTCTGCATTAGAACTGCTCCCGATCCACGATCCTGAAGCGTCACATTCAACGGTGAAGGTTTTGAGAAGTTGGGAGTAGCCAAAAGCTGGGTCTTGCACATGGCTTCCTTGACTGCTCAAAGGATTTAGTGGCTACGTTTGTCCAATGGAAGGCATCCTTCTTTAGCAATGCAGTGAGTGGGGTTGCTATTCTACCATATCCCTGCACAAATCTTCTGTAGTACCCTGTTAGTCCTAGGAACCCACGCAGATTTTTGAGATTTTTGGGCCTTGGCCATTCCACCATAGCTTTGATCTTCTGAGGATCAACTTTGGCGCCTTCATGGGATACTATATGACCCAAATACTCTACCTCTTGTACACCAAAAGAACATTTGGATGGCTTTGCATACAGAGTATGTTTCTCCAAAACTTCCAACACGTTATTTACATGTTGTAAGTGTTCTTCCCATGTCTTACTATAAATCAATATGTCATCAAAGAAAACTAATACAAATTTCCTTAAAAAGGCCTAAAAATAGTGTTCATCAAGCTTTGAAAGGTTGAGGGCGCATTTGTAAGACCAAAAGGCATTACCAAAAACTCATAATGGCCCTCATGAGTCCTAAAAGCCGTTTTATGAACATCTTCCTCTTTTATCCTAATTTGATGGTACCCTGAACGAAGATCTAATTTTGTGAAATAAACAGACACCATGCAATTCATCAAGTAAATCATCAATTACTGGAATAGGAAACTTATCTTTGATGGTGTACTTGTTGAGTTCTCGGTAATCTGGACACATCCTCCATGTTTCATCATTTTTACGTACCATGACCACTTGTGAAGAATATGTGCTCTGCTATGCCTGATGATACCTGCCTTCAACATTTCCTCCACCATTTTCTCGATCTCACTTTTAAGGAATATGGGTATCTGTGTATGGTCTGATGTTAGGTGTTTGGCTCCCTGGAATCAACTGAATGGCATGATCATGATCCCTAATTGGTGGTAGTCCCTTTGGAATTGCATCAAAAATAGATGAGTGAGCATCCACAATCTTCTGAAGATCGGGTGGCATTGAAGACTCTATATTTTGTACTTCTATGGAAAATAGCTTTGCTATAAAGCCATCCACTCCTTTTCTAAGAACCTTCTGCATCTGATGAGAGCTAATAATCTGTGGAGACTTAGCTACCATCCCATTCAATTGTATTGTCCTTCCATCTGAATGAAATCGCATGAACAATTCTTGGAAATTCATCTCAATAGTACCTAAGGTTGTGAGCCATTGGACCCCCAAAACAATATCTGCCCCTCCCATAGAAATAGCAAACATAGGTGAGTCTAACATGTAGTCTCCCATGGAAATCTTGATACTATGGCACTTTCCTGTGCACTTGATTGTCCCACCATCCGCAATCATAACTTGCATTTTTGGAGCTGGGTAAATAAAACAATTGAGGCGGGCAGCTAACTTACTATTTATGAAGTTATGAGTACTCCCCGAGTCAATCAACACCGTCACCTTCTTTTTTGAGATAGCCAATAACCTTGAGTGTTTGAGGAGTACTAATACCTGACAATGCATGACAAGAAATTGTAGGTTGGTGATCCTCTACTTCATCTTCTACTGGTTCCTCAGCCTCTCCTATAATTTCAGCTTCCTCATCATCCCCATTACCTCCGTCAATATAGAACAACTTCTTCTCAGCACATTTATGTCCCGGTCCATATTTGCTATCACAGTTAAAACATAATCCTTTTGCTCTCTTTTCTTCCATTTGTTGAGGAGTCAGTCTAATTGGCCTAGCAAATGAAGGGGAAGAGATACTACGGTCTTTGGTGTTAATGAAAGGTGGCCTCCTACTACAAAGAATTTTTTCCTCTGCACGACGTGCCATGATAATAGAATCAGAAAGCTTGATTGGATTAAACATCCGTACCTCATGCTCGATGTGGTCCTTAAGACCCCCAAGAAACAAGTCATTCAGATTCTCTTCTGGAATATTCTCCACCCTTAAGGATAGGTTTTGGAATTGATGCACATAATCTTTGACTGATCTTGTTTGCCGTAACTTTGCTAATTGACTAAAGTAGTTATCTGAAACACTGGAACTATAGTGCAATTGCAACTCCTCGGTAAAAATTGTCCAAGTGACACCTAGACCATTCTTTTGCCTCTGAGCACATAACCAACGATACCAAACAAATTGGTCGGGTTCAAGATATAGGGATGCCAATGTCACCTTTTGTCCTGATGGTGTTTGATGTAACTCAAAGAAGTTCTCCATTTGATTTATCCAATTCAGGGGATCCTTACCATCAAATTTGCGCATATCCACTTTCGGCATCATGTTCCGTGGTTGCGGATAAGTTTGATTCTGATGGGACTGGAAAAGTGATCCCATATGGTTAGTTTGTCCATGATTTTGAACTGAAGGTCCTCCTTGGTTGATATGGGCTGGATTTGGGCCATACTGGTTACCCTTTACATGTTGCATGATATCATCCAACCGATGATTGATTTGGGCTATGTCTCCTTTAGAGGCCATCTCAGATTGTACAATTCGTAACTCATACTCAAGTTGGCAAACCTTATGATCAACTGAGGTAAACCCTAGTGCTGAGGAATCTGTATTTACCCCTTCTGACTCCATCTCTTCAATCACTACCCCCTCTTTATCTGGGGTTTTACCCGGAGTTACCGAATTCTTTTTTGCTCTTGTGGAAGGCCCCGCCATGATGTCAAATCTTAGGGTTTAGGGTTTCGATACAATTTCGGCCGAACAGGAAAAAACACAGAGAAGATACTAATACTATTTTTTTGAGATCTTTCCGAAAATGTAAAGAACTTAAAAATTTTCCACAATTTGCACCCTAGGGAGCGATTTTATGAAAAACCCTAAATTTGTAATAACTTTTGCAAAATAAATCAAAAAAGTCTGAAATTTTCAAGGAACCTTACTTGATATGCTTCACAACTCTGGTAAATATATCCCACCAATTCGCTCTGGTTCGCAATATGTGGCGGAAACAAAAAATTAGGGTTTTTGCCCTAAATTCGGCCCAGATCGCAGCTCTGATACCACTTGTAAGGATATTACTTGTATAAATCAGAACATATACAGCAGAATAACATGAGAGAACACCAAATTATATATAAATGATGACAATATTCTCATATAATAGCTTTGCCACTTCGAGGGGGCAACCTCCAATACCACTTCGAGGGGGTAACCTCCAAACCATACAATAAGACTCCAATACTCATTATCATGATCAACTACAACCTTCTAACCCCTATATATACCATTCTAACCTATGGCCAATACTGAGGCCGACCTCCTAAGCATAATAAATCATAAATGAATGATATAATAAGATAAGGGGATGTGTGCCACATGTTGGCATCTCCATCAACCCATATACATTATAATATTATATCCCAAGGTACATAAAGCAATGTGGCTAATTTTCAGATACTTTCCATGATGATTACGGATGTGACAGAAATGAGGCTCATTGTTTTGTTCATTGAAGGTTTGACCGAACCTCTCAAGGGTTTGGTGAGAGCATTTGACCCTTTGTCTCTCCAAGAGGCAATTAAGAAAGCATTGGATCTTGAAGGTGCTGCTCCAAGAACAGCAGCAATCAGTGGGCAGCCAAGGGCATATCCGAATGGAGGGCAGCCAAAAGGACTCTTGGGACAGCCAAGAACCACATCTTTGGACCAGCCAAAGAAGCCCTTTCAAAGAGCACCAATCATTCACAAGGAGCTATCCAAAACCAGCAAAGAAGGAGAAACAAGAAATGAGCTAAGAAGGAAGAATTTGTGCTTCTCTTGCAAGGATCCATGGTCTCCTAGTCATCGTTGCCTAGGTAAGGGTAATGTGCACTATATTGAGGTATTTTCAGATTGTGAAGAAGAAGAAGCTTGTGTTGATGAGGCAAAGCAAAATCATGATCTGGATGAGGATCCAAAAGTTTGGACAGCACTCTTGCCACTTTGTCTGGTACCTCTGGATACCATCCATTCCGAGAGAAAGGAGACCTACAAGGGCAAAGAGTCATAGTCTTGATTGATAGTGGAGCTGCTCACAATTTCATCGATGACAGCTAGGTTGCAGGGACGGTTTGAAGGTGGAAGACTTCAAAGGCTTCACGGTCAAAGTACAGATGGCTATTTTATGCCATGCACAAGGAGTCGTCCCCAGCTCCTTTTCACATTGGGAGAGAATGAGGTATGTGATGATTTTTATATAATTGGCATAGTTGATACAAATCTTGTGCTTGGAGTCCAATGGTTACATTGGGAGAACTCACTCTCAACTACCAAAGTATGGAGCTAAGCTTCATGGATAAAGGCAAGAAGGTGATACTACAAGGTATGATTCCGAAACCACTCAAATCAATTATTTGGTAGAAGACGTCTTGTCAAAAGAGTCATATCTTTGCTCTTTATCTAAGATAACAGCAGATTGGAAGTCCTTAATTACAGCTGAGTATGCCAAGAATAAGTTTGTTAATGTTGTTTTTAAAGGAGAAATTGTGGATGAAAGGTATAAGGTAATGGATAGGCTTATTCTCTATAAGAATAGAGTCTATTTGATTCCCAAATCAAAGGTGAAGAACAAGATATTGAGGGTTGTTCATGATGCCCCATTGGCTGGTCATCCGGGCTATTTCAAGACATACAAACAAGTTAGAGAAAGGTTCTTTTGGAAAGGTCTTAAAGAGAAGGTGCTTCAATACATATAAAAATGTTTGGTTTGCCAACGAAACAAGGCGGAGCATGAATTTCCAGCTGGACTATTGCAGCCCCTTCCTATTCCCACTCAAAAATGGGAAAGTATCTCCATGGACTTCATCACCGGGCTGCCCATGGTTCAAGGTAAGAGTTGTTTATATGTTGTGGTTGATAGACTCACAAAATATGTCCATTTTTGTCCACTTCCAGCCAAGTATAATGTTAGAGTAGTGCAGCATAAGCATGGTGGAACTACTTCATGGTTGAGTATTCACACAAGAGATCACCAACAAAGTATGTGGGAGGTTAGAGGTGACAAGAGGAATGTACCTTGGAGAACTATAGCTCAAAATTTCAGACTTGGTGTTGTTGTCATCATTCAAATCAGCCACCACATGATCTCATTTGCATACATACAAGTGGGTAGGCAAGTATTTTTAGTCAAGGGATGGAGCATTTTTCAATTGGTGATTGTTGGGAAAAAAATTTCAGCCTTTACAAAAGTGTTTTCAGTCATTACAATGCTCACATTTCCTATTCTTGCAAGGAGGTTTCAATTTTGCAGCCGTTGTTCCATTTTTAAGTTGTTGATTTTGATAAAATCAGATTATAAGTTGTTATTTTCAGACTTGAACAGCTGCAAGATTGATCATTTTGAGGTCACTAAATCATTGGAAAATATTGGTAAATGGTTTCAGCTGAAGAGAATGACTACTTCAACCAACATAGCTCTGATTTGGGTGGAAAATCAGGTGATTCATGACTGTCATAATTTGTTTTCTGTCTACATACAAGATGATTTGTGTCTTTTCTTGGAAGGAACAGGTTACAACATCATTAATGAAGATCATCTTGAGAAGGTATGTGTTGTGGATTATGCACATTTGATGATCAAATTATTTTCTGAGTTGCCAAGAGACATCGTTGTTAATAAGGTTGAGAGCTACACTTGTCGGGCCAAATTGTTTCACCTGTCAAGCAAGAGAAGTGAACTTGAAGGTTGTATGGAAATTTTCAAACCTTGGAGAGAAGAACATTTGAAATGCTTGCTCATATTTTTGGTTCCAAGATGGGAAGCTTGTACCTATGATATGGAGAGATATGCACATCTTTTTGCTTTCAGCCCATATGGGAAACGAATTGTCTTTCAAAAAGGTGATCGAATTTCAAAAGGTGCATAAAAATAATGTGGTGGTGGATGCTTTGTCAAGTAAGCCACTTCCTTTCTCTTTGGATGATGTTGCCATACAAAATGGGAAGATGAAGGATACAAAAGTTACAGTTCAGCCAAGCTTGCAATTGCTTGAGGGAAAGCAATTTCAGGAAGGACTGTAATGTCCCCTTTTTCAAACTAGTTTGTTTTGAAGTATTCTTTCCCATTCCACTTCATGTGGGTGAGAAGAAGGCGAATAAGGGAAGTATTGGTTGATTTTTTGAGTCTTTTTTGTGAGCATTTACATTTTCTTTCATGTTTTCTCTTATGAGGCAGGTCGGTTGGGTCTAGGAGATGAAAAGGCAAATTAAAAATAAAAACAACATTATTATGGAGATCAGTCGTGGGGAAACTCCCTCCTTGGTTTTGGCACCACCAAAAGGGTACTAAAGGGGTCACCTAGACTCATTTGTGGATCATTTTTGGCATAAAATTATAATTTACATGGTTTTGGGTTGTTTTCTCAAATTCCTTCCACTAAGGGGCGAAAATCCTTTGGTGTGGCTTCGCAAGGAAAACAAAACCATTCCTCGTCAATTGAAGAACAAAAACTCTTCATTAATTGTTCCAAGTGCTTCAAAGAGGTGGATAGTGCATATTTTCGGTGAGAGTTTGGTCCTAAAAGTGAAATTCAGCCCCTCTCCTAGGGGAGCGACCCACCTTGGAGAAGTGATTGGTGGTTTCTAGGGCATGGTATCACTCAACTCAGCCATCCTTGCATTCTCCATATTTTTGGCAACTCGGAATCTACTTTGTATTTCATTTGTAGGGCCTAGAATCATTCATTTCCAACCATTTTGTAAGGGCATACTCTGCTTTCATTTATTAAATTTCCAACGGGTTTAGAGGTTGATGTTTTAGTTAATAATTGTTCAAAACTATTCCTAAAGAGCCTCTACATACTTTGGATCGTAGTTCAAAAAATCGCTATCGGCAAGCCAAATTTTGACTCGGAAATCGGGAATCAGCAATTTATCGGCAATTTATCGACATTAATCGAAACTTCATCGCTACTTTTAAAAACATTTAAATTCATAAAATATACTTAAGTTATATGTAAAAACAATGTTAAATGACACGAGAAGTGACTGCAGACAAGATATCTGATATACAATATACTATTATATTGTATACTCATATACTATTATAATGTTAAATGATGTTAAATGCATAGTTACCTAAGTCTCGAGGATGGGGGACAGGGGCACGGGGGACGGGGTTTCCAAGATGGGAAAAAAGTCCCAAATTTTGGGGACGGCAAGGGGACGACTATTAAAATAATATATTAAATATTAATATTTGAATATTTTAACTTTATTCAATGAAATTTAGGGATTTAAAATCTATTTAGGTACTTTCAAGATTATAATTTAATGTTCTTCATAAAAATAACAGCTTTTTAAAAGTAAAAACATCAGAATTTTTTTGAAAGATTAAAAAAATAGGGGACGTCCCCTACAAGTCCCCGAGTCCCCGAAACGTTCGAGACGTCCGAGACGTCACCAAAATCTAGGGGCGCGCGTCCTGCGCATAACACCGGTTAAATGTTAAATCGTTATGATGTTAAATGATGTTAAATGTTAAATCGTTATGTTATTAAATATTAAATCGTTATACAGTATACTATTATAATTTTATAGTGTATACTGTACAATTAACTATAAATTTATAATAATGTACAATATATACAAAACGAATAAAATTAAATTTATAGTGTATGTTATAGATTGTATAAAATTAAATAATGTATTTTATATAAATGTATACAATGTACAATATACTGTATAAGTTGTATATACCATAGTTGGAATACTCACATAGTTGTATTTTTAATTACTAATCTGTCTACAGGCGATCAAAACTCATGATTCTTTCAGAAGATTGCAAGAAGTTGCTTGGTCCAAAAGGTGCAAAAATGCATTTTATGAAAATAAGAAAAATATTGCCATCAATGCGTAGAGCTCAAGAAAATATACACTTTTAGAGAAAATGGCCCCTAAAACGGAGCCACATAATGAAAGTTATGGCACATGCAAGTTTTTGTTGCTACATCTTCCCGGACCCTTTCCAAAAATGGCAAAAAAATTTCTCTGCTTGTGTTTTCTTCACCAAAAATCCAAAAAAGGAAAGAAATGCCAAAAAAGGAAAAAAACGATTCGAGCAAAAGAAAACAGGAGAAAAAACGCATAAGCTAAAAACGATTCGAGCAGGAGGAAATGGAGTGATTTTCCACGATTTTTCACACGATTTTCCACAATTTTTCAAGTTATTTAGGGTCGGAAATTGCCGATTTATCGGCAATACATAAATTGCAATTTATGGAAAGAGAAATCATTTTGCATGCGAAAAACGATTTATCGCAATTATCGTCTGAGTAATCGCGATTTTTAGAACTATGCTTTGGATGATAAGAATGGTGATTATTTGATGAAACATTGTTTTTTCCTTGTTCTAAAATTCAGAATGTTGTTCACTGTTCTATTTTTTAGTTGACTAATATAAAATCAGAATATTTTAAGTTTGGGTTTTGTGTTAAATCATTATTTTCAGTTTCAGCCCTAAAAAGGGACATTACAAAATGGCACATTCCTAAGTTACCTATCAACACCCAATGTGGTTATATGTAATGTCCCTTTTTGGGACTTCAACTGAAAAAGAAGTAAATCACACAAACCCCAATAATAGTAATTCTGATTTTGGACCAACAAACTGAAAATTAAATCAGTACAGAACAGCGATCAAATTTTTATAACAGCAGTATGAAAAACTCTAGATTTCACCCAAATATCACCCAATAATGTATCCACAAATTTTAAAAACCCTTTTGGAATATTTTAGAACTATTTCCACCACAAAATTCAAGCTAATACTCAGCTAGAATTATATTTATCAACCACGGAAGTACAACTCAAAGAAAATTATGAAATGAGGGTTTCCAAACCCCAAACTCCACAAAATATAGATATTTCTAGCCTTATAAATGATATTAAATCTGAATATGGAATAAAATAGAAGTTATGTGCCCTAGAAGGCACCAAATGACACCCTAACACAAGTCGCTCCAACTAGGAGAGGCTTATCAATGCATGCAAATGATTGTAGATGACTTCCTTTCCTTTTCAATGCCCAAATCTGCAAGATGACTTCACTTCAATCAAGGATGGAGGGTTTCCGTCCCCCAACCAGCCACAAGAAGGGTTTTTGTCCTTGGAAAGAACCACACAATTGGATTTTCACCCAAAAGTGGAGAGAACTAAGAGCAATCAGCCCAAAGATCAATTTAGAAAAATTCACCAAAGTAGATGTCCACAAATGAAGTCACAACATTCCTTAAATACCCCAATCTTGGTGCCAAAGTCCAAACATGCATGACCGACCTCCTTTGGGCTTAATTAATCTTTTATTTGGCCTTTAAAAATCTCCAAGCCAGCCGACCTGCCATAATGAAGGAAACACTAAAAAAAAACATGAAAAATTAGAAAAGAAAAATGCAATGAGAGTTCAATTCCTTCCCCAACACATTCCACTTTGTTGCCATGGAAAGGGAATGGCAAGAAGTCCAAATCAGGCTCCCAAGTTGGAAAAGGGGACATTACAAATTTATGTTATTCCTTTTAAATTATCATTTTCAATACTAGATTTAAGGGGGCATTGATAGACACCTAAATTTGGTCATTGGCACTTTGGCATACTTCGACATACTCTTACACACTTAAATAAATCACATATATTTGACTCTTGAGAGCACAATTTCCCTCTATTAGCCTACTCACTTAATGTCTTAGTCACCTCTATGTGTGATTCATATCTATTTAGGATCAGCTCAGTCTATACAAGAACACTTCAAAATCCTAGACAAACATTCTCCATATTCCAAATCCACCTTTTACACTCCCAAGACACTATTGGCAAAGCCAAATAGTTTTGATCTATCGTGTGTGACGCCTTCTACTAGCAATGTTCAAGAGCCTTCAACAACTAGTTTTGAATTGGGCAATCTTCATTAGGTTGGCCTAGACACATTTTGTGGGTCAGCTATGGCAGGAAATTAACAAAGAGTCGCCTATTTATACAAAACATCCATGAGGTCATTACTCACCTTTCACATGCCTTAGACACCTCACACTCTCTTGGAGCACTCTCACTACATTGAGGATCATTACCAAAGCTGAAGAAAATTTTTAATCTCTCAAGGAGCAGCCCTAGAGAAGTCCATAGAGCTAAATCTGAAATCAAAGAGGTCAAAGTTGCATGATGCCAAAGGTCAAAGTCTAAGTGAAGGTCAATTGTTTGAGCACATGATTTTAAACATACTCACCTAGGAGGGAGAACTACATGTGGCTTGATCCTCTTCGAAGTATTGGTATGTACACAACGCTCAGCACATCATCGACACTGTAACTGAGATTGTTCAACCCAAAACATTAACCCCTTTTAAGAGTCCCTTGTGGTCTTGCAAGCACAATTAGGGTTTGGACGAAGAAGAGCAAAAACAAGTACATCGCACAGAGATTGAACAGCTCCTTGATACCCAAAAGAGGAGAGAAAATAGAGGCAAAACATCTCCATAGATAGCAAACCCCAAAAAGCTCCCACAACAATTGGTAAAGTCTATTAGTGGTGGTTTGCCACCGGCATCCAAGTCTGCTAGTAGTGCCAGAAACCTGTCAGCCTTTTGTTTGTAGTCGGAGCATCTGAAAAATCTCTTTGAGATCATTTCCAACTATTGGCTCACCTTTTGTGAGTGACAAACATCCGAATCAGCTAAGTAATTCATCTTCCTATTGTCTTATCAATCCTAGATCAAGAACTCACTGTATCTATTTGCTTAAACAAATTCAGATAATTCGATTTGGATGCCCTAATCATATAATCTGAATTTATCTCAGAATTACATTCATTTTATGCCTTATTGTGTAAAATAATTATAACATATGGATCAACAAACCATTTAGTCTTCTTTGTATGTTGTATGGTCATATCACATCTTTAGACATATTGAATTGCACTGATCCAAACTCACAAGGCACCTGGGTAAATCTCATCACTAAAAGAATATATCATGTGGCTTACTACCACCATGTAGAGTTGTGATTAAACCAACTAAAATCTTATGAAGTAAAATGGTATCAATAAACAAAGAACAATTTGTGATGAGTACCAACCTTTGCAAAAATGAAATTGGTTCAGGTGGTTTATATGGTTCCAGAAGTATTCCAGGACTCACAAGAGAGAGCTGCAAACCAACCTGCAAACATACATAATTAATTAAGCATTATTATAGTGAATAACTTGCAATCAAAATCAGATAAAATCATTAGCGGTGAATGCGATTACTGCATTGTGTCAACATGTTAGTCAGAACGCACACGCACACACACACACACATGAATTGACTCCCAAAAATAAGGACATACATGAATTTTCAGGTAACTCAATGAAACCTGTAGATTGTTATAGGTAGGTAATTGTCCAAAAATTTCAGCTGAAACAATACTCCATTTAACAAGTTGCTTTTTATGTTTGTAAATATACAAGGAAAACAAATTCATTCAATGCAATTGATATCAAGAAAATTGCTCAATAATATTTTTGTCAAATCTGTGTAGTAATTACTCATGTAAGGAGTATCACGTCAATCTTAGAACAAGGTACCAATTTCCAGTCCAATAACTTTCTTTACACAAGGAACTTCACAAATGAGATTTGATATGCACACTCACACACACGTACATGCGAACAAAAGAAATATACAGAAACTTGTCTATGTATATCTAAACAAGCATCCTTACAAACATCCACCCCTTGGATATGGGTACATTTCCTTAAGCCCCTTATAAAGAGGCAATTGACAAAAATCATTTCTTGCATCATTTGATCCCCAAAACTATGAGATACATTAATTTTGAGATAGCTCAATGAAAACTATAGATTGGCACAAGTATCAAACCCTTCCAAAATTTTCGCTAAAATATTTGGATCCAATTACTTCATTTAACAAGTTGCCATTTGCATTTGTAAATATCTACATTGCTAGGATATGGATATGGGTTCAAAATGCAGATACGCTGATTTTCAACAACCCTTGGTTTGGGTACGTCCATACATACATATATAGATATATACTCAATATACTTATTTTTAGTTCATAAGAAATAAAAAAATTTAAAAATATGGTAGAATCAAGGTTCAAAACATTCAATATGCTTAAAATTTAACATTTTCATTAATCATGTGGCATAATACATATGATATATGAATATCATGTCAATATGAATACAAATAATCTAGAATATATCATCTAGATTTTCCTCAAAATCAAATTCCTACATGCCACTCCCACTAGCTCCACTTTCAATAGTGTTGCTCTCCACTCCAAACTCCAATCTCGCCGTCCTTACAATCGCTGCCTCCAAACATATCCTCCTTGCGATGGCTACCTCCTCAATTCGTCTTTGGCACTTTGATCTTACACTTGCAAAAACCAACAATCAATAGTTTGTGTTTTGGTAAACCTTGAGTGGCTTTTTATAGGTTTTAGAGGAGTTTAGGATCTGAATTTTTTTAGTAAGTTATGTTTTTTTAGGGTTTCCTTTGATTGATTGAACACAAAACCAATTATGCAACAAGAGCTTGGAAAAGCCGCGGGTCCTCCTTGGGTTCGCATAGGTACATCCCGGTACTTCAAACATACGTGGGAGTACCAAGGATGTTTCCCCATGTACTCCCCCGCATATTAATACTAGAGGAAATTAATATGCCTAAGAACTCCATGGAATGAATGTGTTGTTCATGTCTGATCATTTCCATTGCAATCTCAACGCTCAAAGGTGCACCACTCTCCAAATATACTTTTGTGCTTCTACACACAATCATCCAAAAAGGCCCAAGATCATGACCAATATGACAAAGTACTAGGCAGAGAGGTTATTGTGAAGACCAAAGATTTGTGATCAAAATGACACAACTTTTCAAATGTTCTAGGGATATCTAGGAAAATGCACAAAGGATAGTCATTAATGAGCAATGAAATAGTTCTCATTAGCTTTCTTGATTAATTCTTGGAGTTCCCATATTTCACCCCAAATGCTGGGACTACCCTATGTAAAAAAAAATCGTACTTTTAAAATAATGGGTCGTTTTGTGTTTTTATTGCTAGAAATTTCATGTAATGTGTCAAGATATTCCCAAGGAGCCATATTAACCATTTTCATCAAATACCCGATGCCCAAAATTGTTTTATTTTGTCGCTGGGGTTCGCTTCTGAAATTTGTATTTAATTATTTTAAGCCCCGTTTGAGGCAATTTGTGCTCCGGTTTAACTCTCATTGTGATCGTACCTATCATTATTCCCATATACCAAGAGGGTTTTAACCAGAAATGAATCATTGGGCTTTATTTGTAACTTCCGAACGTTTTTTTGTGTTTTCCGCTTTCTTTTCGTGAAATTTCTCTCGATCAATTACTTTGTCGATTTGGCCCGATTCTTGCCGAGTATTTAGACATCACCTATGCACGTTGTGCCGTAAGGAATTCGCCATCGAGGTCCGGTTCTCTTGGAAAGACGAAGTCGCACCAAAAGCTTCTTCCGGCTAGCCGCATTTTTGGAAAAGGGGGTTTGAAGTGGATCATGGGATTTTTGGAAGCAGCAGGCAGGTGGGAATTTTGTACCTGCCTAGCAAGGTACTTTTTCCCATGGAAGCAACGTCACTTAAGTCACAATGGGAAAATTAGAGATAGCAGGCAAGAATTTCTTCCCCCTTGCGTCAGGTAAAAATTCTATCAGTGAAATAAAAGAAAAATCACTTAAGGCATTGATGGGATTTTATTGCCTGCCTGGCAAGGTAAATAATTTCATTATGAAAGTCAAACAACTTAAGTGAATCATGGGATTTTCGGGCTGCCTTGCAGGGTAAATAATCCCATTGCCAATTGACTTTTAAAAATAGAAATTCCTTATTCCAAAAAGTGTGACCCACCTTGGGTGAATAATAATGCATTAAATAAATATTTGTTAATATTTATTCACCCAATTTTGGTGCCCAGGCTTGTGGAAAAGTCAACAAAGGGAAGTGGACAAAAGGAAGTTGGAAATAGACAGTTCTAAAATTAAATAAATATTATTTATTTAATGCAGCCCCTTCATGTCAAAAAGTGCGCCCCATTTGGGAGAGAAATAATATTTTTTAAGTATTAAATGATTTAATTAATTCTTATTTTCAGTGGCTAAGGTCAAAGCATACTGTGAGGCTTGAGTTAACTGGAAGCAGAAGTCTAAAATTAAATAAATTTAATTTATTTAATGGCAGCCATGAGCATGCACAAAATAGGCGCCCCATTTGAAGAGTAAAGCTTATTTAATAATTAATTAATTGCCAGGAATAGGAAAGGCATTAATTAATTATAGAATTATGAGGATTATATAAGCAGGGGCTGCCATAAGGATGAATTAATTAATTCAAAGCAGAGAAGTGCAGCCCAGACAAAAAGTGCGCCCCATTTGAAGAGGATTTTTGCTCAGAAGAAGGTGTAATTAATGTTGGAAGCTTCCAATTTTGGCGCATAGGTTGAAGGAGGTTGATTTGTGTCTAGATAATTGTTTGCATAAGTGATACAAATCCACCGTGTGCTCAGAATTCATTACAATTCATTACGAGCTTTTATAAAAGAAAGGGAGCTTAAATCAATGTCCAATACATTGAACATATCCTCTAAATCAAGAATTATCCAGATCTACACTCGCTATGAAGAATTCCTACTGAATAAAGAAGAAAATAATTGTTCGATTGAAAAAGATTGCTCCAAATGCCATGGCAAAGCGGATGAACGAGAAAGCTCAAATGAATCATGCATTACTTCCAAATTTGCCGACATCGAGACACAAATCCGAGCCCGATCCAGATCTCATAAATCGCAAAAGCTTCCAAAAAAAAATTCATCCTCTTGTTTCTGATGCAGCCCGTGTAGAAGTCAGTGCGTGAAAAATTTCTTCCAGAATCTTGTGCATGTGCTCCCAATCTTCAAGTTGAAGCCTTCATTGAAGTTGCATTCACTGAGTGCTTTCAAAATTTTCAATTGCTCATATACAATTAAAAATAAAAATGATGAGTTATTTACTGGCAACATCAGACCGATGCATGTACAGGAGAAGAACTACAAAAGCTTCAAGGATAAAAGGAAAAACAAGGCGAAGGCAAAATTCCAGATCCAACCGCTTCCAAAAATCCTGCCACTACTTCCCTGATCTAGTATGGTGAGAATCAAGGGCAAAAGAATCAATTGCATGCAGAATGTGAAAAAAGAACAAGATTGCAGCTTTCCTCTTCCTTCTTCTTTCCTCCGACAAAGTAATTGAGCGATCAATTAAATTATAAAACTTAAGTGATTGGTTTAAAAGCCATTACTTGGAGAAGTCAACTACTTGGAGATAGGTGGCAGATGTGCAAAATAGAAGGTTCTATCTTCAGTTGCAAATCATGCATGTCATGCAAAGAGGAATTCCAGGAGGGAGATTGCCAGTTGTTTCCTTTCCGACTTCCACATGTGCCAATTCACTCAAAGCTTCCTACTTGTAATTTCCCCTCTACATGTTATAAGTAGAGAAAGAACCTACTGGTTAAAAGATCAGAATTTGTAAGCAACATTCTTGTGTTCCAGACTTTGTGTTGAAACCCCTGATATCCACTTGAAGCAAAGGAATATAAAGGAGCAGGTTTTCGAAGAACTTTGTGTCACAGTGCAATTTGTTTCTAGCTTTCTATCTTAGATCTTCTACCAAACTTTGTTTTATTTTAGATCTAGATCTAGAGTTGACTTTGCTTATAATTTTGTGTGTTTGATATCTATTGGTTTCTTCTATGTGCATACAATCAAATCATTATCTATTGATTGGGTTGCACATCTTCCCCATTTCTTCCCTGTGTTTTATTACTTCTTTCTTCTATAAATATTTCCTTTCTTAAACAACTGCTTACTTGTTGTAGAACTATACAACTATGGTTCATGAGCTGAATAGTTAAAGTAAAACCCCATATAGATACTAGCATATTTTTAATTGACAAATCTGACACGGGAGCCTCACCGGTAAATGAGGGAGATTTATCTCATGACTGCCTAGGTTTTTAGCTATGCAGAAAATCTAGCCAACAGTTTTTGGCGACTCCATTGGGGAACAACACAAATTAGCAGACCAAAGCTTTCTCAAGTTAGAAGCCACAGATCCAGTCTTTCACCAGGAAGAAGAGTGCAAACTCATCCAGATCCGGATCATTTTCAGCATAATCCGGTCAGCTAGAATTATTCACCAAGTCTATTCTCAAAGAAGACGTGCTCCATTCATCATGATGCAGAATCAACCACTTACTCTGCAGCGCTGCTCCATGGGGCGCAAATTTTGACCTCCGAATCGACTTCTCCTATGCATGATCTACCTAAAGGGACGAGAAAGAATTTTCCAAAATTCTTTGGAGATGGAAAACAGAATCCAGATGACCACTTGGCTGCGTTTTTCATATCCTGTGGAGTGCTTGTAGTCGAACATGAAGATGTATCTGTTAGACTCTTCATAGAGACTCTGCATGACTTGGCTGGAGAATGGTTCTACCGGCTAGCTCCTGGCACCATAACCAACTGGGCTACTATGCGGATGCGTTCTGAAAAGATTCAAGGCAGCCAAGATTCCAAACCTTGATAACACCAACCACTCACCAAGAAGGAAACACATGAACACATGCGGGATTTTATTGCAAAAATCTAAGATTATCAGACAAAATTCCGCTTCGCTTCTCTCAATGACAAGAATCAAAAGTATTCTTCATCAATGCTTTGCTTCCTAAAGTAAGTTATCAATCATAAGAGCACATCCCCGCTGATTTGTTAAAGAACCAAAACATGGCGGTTGAAATTGAAGACAACCTCATCATGGCTGGAAAGATAAAGAGTAATACTTCTAGAGCTGAAAGTTCATCCTCTGCTACTACTTCGATTCATTCTATTACGCAAAAATTGCGAAATGAGATGTCATAGATGAAGAAACAAATGGCTCAAATGGCTCAAGGTAACAATCCCGCCCTACTCGAATTTCAACAACCGGAACCGCATGGAACCACATTGCTAGTTCCCAAAGATTAGCAATTGAAGTTGCTCCTAAACAACGTGGAGATGAATGAAGAAGACCTGGAAGCTGACGCTGATCAGCTCGAGATGATGATTTTATAGGTCCTGCTGCGACTCCAACATTAATTACCTAAACTACAAATATGAACATGAGTATGAGGAGCTTCTTGAAGACGATCATGGTCATGCATATGCAGTACTTACAAGATCACAAACTCGCCAAGCTGAGGCATTAGCAGACGAACAAAGAAGGGGCAGCCCTTTGCCTTCTTCCTTAGCTCCCTAGAGATAAGAATGTGAGTTCTTCATTTCAACCACAGAAAGAAGCTCAGTATCTATACCTTCTTTTGACATTATTGATCATGCCAAGAAAACTAAAGTTCAAATGTCAGAAGTTGAATACTTGAGAGCCTTTCCTGAGCAGTTAAATAGGCTAGTCAAATATGTGCAATCACCAGGACAATCCAATACATCAAAAGGCCTTTTGCCTAAGCCCAAAGATACTCCTCCCCAACAACACTTTGTAGTTGTTAAATCCTCACCATCTTCTGAAAGAGTAGAACCTTTCTATGTCTCCTTATTGCTTAATGGTTTCAAGTTAAGTAACTACATTTTAGATTCAGGTGCTTCTGACAATGTCATGCCAGCTAAAGTTGCAGATGCTCTTGGGCTTACCTTGACGAAGACCATAAAAAGGTGTTATTCCATGGAGAGACAAGTCCCTTTAATCGGACAAATCAAAGATGCACAAAGCTGTTCAGTAGCTTTTCCTGACAAGAGATTAAAGATGACAATCTTAGTTGCAGATATTCTTGTCTCCTACGGGATGTTGCTGAGCAAAAACTTCTGCAAAGAGCTGGGAGGAGAAGTAAAGATGGATTGGTCCTATGCTCATATTCCTATCAAGGGGATTAACCATAAGTTGGAGCCGAAAAGAAGTCCAAGTACACGGTTACAAAATCTGAGGATCCTAGATCTTAGATTCTTTTTCAAGAATCTGACCGTGGGGTCTATTTCTTGGAAATGGATAAAGGCGTTCCAGAGCCAGAACTTCGACCAAAGCCAAAGCCAGCAAAAGAAGAAGAAAAAGTTTGGACTCTGGAGTTTAAAGGCACATGTTCTTTTGGATCAGGAGCCGACGTTCTACTAATATCTCCAGATCATGAGATATTTCCATACTCCCACAAGCTGATGTTCGAGAACACCAATAATACGGCGGAGTATGAAGCCTTGTTGTTAGGAATGGAACAAGCTAAAAAGAAAGGAGTAAAACTCCTCAAAGCCCAAGGAGATGCTTGAACTTCTAGTAAAGCAAGTTCGAGGGAAAATCAAGTCAAAAGAGATGAGCTGGAGCATTACAGAGATAAAGTACTTTCTGCCACATTCGATTTTGCAGCCTTCTCTATTGACTTCATTCCAATAAATCAAAACTCCAAGGCAAATTCTTTGGCAGTCACAGCTGCACTATTGAATCCAGATAGACCACCGTCCATATTTAGACAAGGAAACTATAAAGTGGAGATGGTCTACCGCCCCAAAGTCCCTGAACAAACATCTGCATGTCTCGCATGTCAAGGAGTGAATCACCACTACCACAAACAAGTGATCAAGGGAAAATCACCAAATTGATCCAAGTTATGGTGATATGATGACATGGGGAATGATCCAACCAAAAGGTAACAAAATCCCCAAGGATTTAGTTTCCTTAGTGGAGACTTTCAACAAGCATGATCAGTACCTGAAGAAGAACAAAGAATATGGTGATAGTTCTTCCTTCGAAGTGCAACCAATGAATCTGGGAACGAAGGAAGTTGATGCAGACTTACCCACCGCAGAAAGAAGAAAGGATGAGCCACCACCAGATGAAGTTGATAAGGACTTGCCCAAGGTATTTGACAAGAAGGCCAGAGAAGGGAGGTTTGAGATCGGAGACTGGGTACTCTGGTGGGACATGAGACATGAACCGAAGGGCATGCACGACAAATCTGATTCACTCTGGAAAGGGCCCTTCATGATCAAAAGATCTGCCGAAATGGACACTTTCTTCCTTGCCTACCGGATGGAATTGAGTTACCACTGCCTTTCAACGGGCAACATCTGAAGCTTTTCCAGACATAAAAAGCAGGGTAAAACCTGTATGTATATAAATAAAACTTTGTTGTTTTTCCTTTTCTTTTTGTTGTGTTGTTTTTGTTTGCCTGACCCCGAGCCCAATGGACAAGACACGAAACCAGAGATGTTGGGATCTCATCTTTTCCTGTCATTCTGACAGAGGAAAAGATGTCCCCAGACGGAGCCGAATCGGGTCACACCCTAAAATCTGGGACTATCCTATGTAAAAAAAATCGTACTTTTAAAATAATGGGTCGTTTTGTGTTTTTATTGCCAGAAATTTCCTGTAATGTGTCAAGATATTCCCAAGGAGCCATATTAACCATTTTCGCCAAATACCCAGATGCCCAAAGTTATTTTATTCTGTAGCTGGGGTTTGCTTGCAGGAAATTTGTATTTTATTATTTTGAGCCCCGTTTGAGGCAATTTGTGCTCCGATTTAACTCTCACAGATCATAAATATCATTATTCCCATATACCAAGAGGGTTTTAACCAGAATGAATCCTTGGGGCTTTATTTGTAACTTTTGGCAACATTTTGTGTTTTTCCGCTTTTTTTCTGTGAAATTTCTCTGATCAATTCCTTTGTCGATTTGGCCTCGATTCTTGGCGAGTATTTAGAGATCACCTATACACGTTGTGCCGTAAGGAATTCGCCATCGAGGTCCGGTTCTCTTGGAAAAGACGAAGTCGCACCAAAAGCTTCTTCCGGCTAGCCGCATTTTTGGAAAAAGGGGTTTGAAGTGGATCATGGGATTTTGGAAGCAAAGAAGGCGTGTGAAAATTTTGTACTGCCTTTGTAGAAGGTACTTTTTCCCATGGAAGCAACGTCACTTAAGTCACAATGGGAAAATTAGAGGTAGAGTGGCGAGGAATTTCTTACCCGCCTTGCAGGTAAAAAATTTCCATCAGAAATAAAAAAAATCACTTAAGGCATTGATGGGATTTTATTACTCGCTCATGGCAGGTAAATAATTTCATTATGAAAGTCAAACAACTTAAGTGAATCATGGGATTTTCGGGCTGCCTTGCGGGTAAATAATCCCATTGCCAATTGACTTTTAAAATAGAAATTCCTTATTCCAAAAAGTGCGACCCACCTTGGGTGAATAATAATGCATTAAATAAATATTTGTTAATATTTATTCACCCAATTTTGGCGCCTAGGCTTGTGGAAAAGTCAACAAAGGGAAGTGGACAAAAGGAAGTTGAAATAGACAGTTCTAAAATTAAATAAATATTATTTATTTAATGCAGCCCCTTCATGTCAAAAAGTGCGCCCCATTTGGGAGAGAAATAATATTTTTTTAAGTATTAAATGATTTAATTAATTCTTATTTTCAGTGGCTAAGGTCAAAGCATACTGTGAGGCTTGAGTTAACTAGAAGTAGAAGTCTAAAATTAAATAAATTTAATTTATTTAATGGCAGCCATGAGCATGCACAAAATAGGCGCCCCATTTGAAGAGTAAAGCTTATTTAATAATTAATTGTCAAGAATAGGAAAGGCATTAATTAATTATAGAATTATGAGGATTATATAAGCAGGGGCTGCCATAAGGATGAATTAATTAATTCCAAAGCAGAGAAGTGCAGCCCAGACAAAAAGTGTGCCCCATTTGAAGAGGATTTTTGCTCAGAAGGTGTAATTAATGCTGGAAGCTTCCAATTTTGGCGCATCAAATTTGAAGAAGATTGATTTGTGTCTAGATAATTGTTTGCATAAGTGATACACAGTGCTCAGAATTCATTACAGTGCTTTTATAAAAGAAAGGGAGCTTAAATCAATGTCCAATACATATTGAACATATCCTCCGAATCAAGAATTATCCAGATCTCCACCGGTTATGAAGAATTCCGCTGAATAAAGAAGAAAATAATTGTTCGGACAAAGATTGCTCCAACCATGGCAAAGCGGGATGAACGAGAAAGCTCAGCCGAATCATGCATTTCTTCCAGATTTGCTGACATCGGAGACAAAAATCCAGGCCCAGATCCAGATCTCTCATAATCGCAAAAGCTTCGCAAAAATTCATCCTCTTGTTTCTCGATGCACCCGTGTAGAAGTCGGTCGTGAAAAATTTCTTCCAGAATCTTGTGCGTGTGCTCCCAATCTTCCAAATAAGCCTTCATTGAAGTTACATTCACCCGAGTGCTTTCCGCATTTTAATTGCTCATATGCAATTAAAAATAAAAATGATGAGTAATTTATGACAGACATCAGCACTAATGCATGTACAGAGAAGAACTACAAAAGCTTCAAAAATAAAAGGGAAAACAAGGCGAAGGCAAAATTCCGAGATCCAACCGCTTCCAAATCCATCCGCTTCCAGATCCAAATCCTTTCAATATAGCCGCTTCCAAATCCAAGATGGTGAGAATCAAGGGCAAAAGAATCAATCGCATGCAAAATGTGAAAATAAACAAGATTGCATTTTCCTCTTCCTTCTTTCCTCCAACAAAGTAATTGAGCGATTAATTAAATTATACAACTTAAGTGATTGGTTTAGAAGCCATTACTTGAGAAGTCAACTACTTAGAGATAGGTGGCGAGACGTGCAAAATGGAAGGTTCTATCTTCATTCAAATCATGCATGCCATACAAAGAGGACTTCAGGAGGGAGATTGCAGTTGTTTCCTTCCAACTTCCACATGTGCCAGCTCACTCAAAGCTTCCTACTTGTAATTTCCCTCTACATGCTATAAGTAGAGGAAGAACCTATGGGTTAAAAGATCGAATTTGTAAGTAGCATTCTTGTGTTCCGGACTTTGAGTGAAACCCCGATAGCCATTTGAAGCAAAGGAATATAAAGTAGCAGGTTTCCTGGAGAACTTTGTGTCACAATGCAATTTGTTTTTATCTTTCTATCTTAGATCTTCTAATAGACTTTGTGTTATTTTAGATCTAGATCCGGAGTTGACTTTGCTTATAATTATGTGCGTTGATATCTATTGGTTTCTTCTATGTGCATGCAATCAACTCTGTTATCTATTGATTGGGTTGCACATCTTCCCCATTTCTTCCCTGTGTTTTATTACTTCTTTCTTCTATAAATATTTCCTTTCTTAAAAACGATTTGCTTACCTTTTGCGAAACTATACAAACTATGGTTCATGAGTTTGAATAATTAAAGTAAAACCCCATATAGATACTAGCATATTTTTATAGACAAATCGACACGGGAGCCTCACCGGTAAATGAGGGAGATTTGTCTCATGATCGCCTAGGTTTTCAGCTATGCGCAGAAAATCTAGCCAACAATTCTAAAGACTTTGATACTACTATTGGCTATATGTATAGTGGCTATGTATATAACATAGTATTTAAGTGTTTTGATATTTGGATGTCTATATATTGCAAGGACTTTATGTTTATCTTTACTTGTAAGAAAAATAATCTACCTAAATAATGCATTTATACATATATCAACCATTATCCACTTTCATCTCATTTCATAATCCCTTCCTCATGAAATGATACTAGAATGAGTATAATAGTTAATTATCCCTACCTCCTAACTTACCAATCATGCAGGATAGTCGTTCATGGCTAACTTAAGAGACTGCTTTCTAATCTAGCTTTGGTTAGGGAGGAAGGTAGATCATCTTATCTAAACCTAGATAATGTCCTTTTATGAATTCTCTTTGGTGCAAGTTTGAGATCAAATCCAGATGATATATGTGTACATTTCCAGCACGCCTTTATTTAAAGATTATTGTTCACTGATTTATTCTAACGATAACGGATCGTGCGAAAATCAACTTGAATATTTGTCTTTGAATTAACGATTACGAGAATTCCTTACATTATGAATGCATGAAAGATGCATCCCATTGATTCTTTACGCACAATATGCTTTAGAGTGCATTGTGTTAGGTTGTAATAAAGCTGGCAATCAGTAGCCAAATAATCTATGTTTGTTCCAAGTCACCAACCACTTCTATTGTGAAGGTAGGTTTCCTTTGTAACATCCTCATTTTAAGACTTCAATACAAGGAAAAATATATATCATAATGTTCACTATTCTAAATTCACATAATTTAGAACCAACATTAATTTAGCCAATCCATCCTACAACAGTAAACCATATGCAATTGTTATGATTTGGTATTAAACCAATCCCTCATATTTCATTTCATCAAGGTGTATACTAAGTATACTTGTAGTTCCCTTATTCATTCAAGGTCATTCAAGTGTTAATCTCTAAAGTGCATATCTAGGTATCTGATTACGGATAACCCATCCGATATCATACATCTTTAGTCTAGGTGAAATCAGGACAACACAATCAGCAGCTTGTGATACTTTGGCCAAAGTTTCAAGACATGTTTGTCATGCTTTAATTCCTAGACGGCATACTCGTCGAAAGAAATTTGTCTTTCACCACACTCAAAACTGTTATCTAGATTTGGACTTACTTGATTTGCATCAATCACTTCCAAGGTCCATGTTAGATACAAATCATGGATAGTTCGCATAAACTAGTGCCGATAAGTCATCTTAGGGTGACTAAGGGAAATTAAGCGTATCCGAAACGCGACTTGCGCCGGATCCACTTTTTTCCCGTAGTCATCATAAGATGACATCGGCACTAGGTCATATTGCTATCATAGATTAGTATATAACAATGGCTTGGATCCACTAATTTATGACAACTACGTTTAGGGGAGCTAGGCGGATTATCACGCCATAGTAGCTGCTCTCCACAGTAACCAATTAATGACTCATGTCATTAAATGGGTACTATGCAGCAGCAACTATGTTACGACATCCCGTCGAGTTCCACTAAATGGAACATCGTATCTTAACAAATTCATTAGTTCAAATAACTCACAGCTTGTTAATCTTACCCTAAGATATTCCGGTCGATAGGTGTCGTACCTAAAGATTAATTAGGGTTCGAAACAACTTTCCTTTAAGGATAGTAAACATTTAATCAATTAAGTACAGGTTGCAGATTTAGATCTGCGTTATGCTTAGTCATGAAAGCATGCCTTTTTTCATTAATTAGGTATAATCAGATAAGTGTCGTGTGTTTATTTTATTTGCATTTAATGTAAGACAACAATCATACATTATCATTTATACACGCATGTGCCCTTAGGAACAGTTGTGTCTAAACATAACTATAATGCTTATGTATGTTTTCATACTTAAGGAGTAAACATAATTAATCAAGCATTATGCACATACCTTAATTCCAATTCCTAATAGTAATATCCTTTTCTTATCATCAATCAATTGTCCTTAATTGATAATGTGGCTATATCTAAATTATTCACCACTTTATGTTTTATAACCACACAATGTTCCTTAAAGATGGTTAACTGTTGTTTTATATACTCAACAGTTATCTAGATAATAAAATCAAACACATTGTGATACTTCTATATTATCTAACTTATATTCTCATAAGTTAATTGGAACTTAATATTTACAAATCATCCTTAATCATACAACACTTAGATAATACTCTATACATCATTTATTTATAAATGATATTCAATCATATAAGTACATATTTGTCTTACATAACTTAGTCTCTACAACGCATATAATTGCAGAACTAATGCAGATTCACTTCCATTTTTAAATGATATAATGCCTAGGTTAGAGTTATATAATCATTCATTTCAAGAAGTACATAAGTCAATTTATCAAAAGGAACTTCCTTATTCAATTCCAAAACCCAATAACAGATTCATGCCTTAAAACAACATGAATCATCAAATTCTTTTTCTGAATAGATACAAGTAAAGGGCCATCAACCTTTCTTAATCTCGAAACATAAGTATTATAAGTAATGATTAATTACAATCAGTTATACAAATCATCTTTCTTCAATCAATAGAACAAATGCAAACTTCTAAACTTCATCCTTATTTCACCTTTCACGAAGTCCATCTGCAAGATTGTTAGCATGTGTCAGTTCATATGAACTGGCATGATAAGATCTAAACCCTTAGAATGCTCTATCTAATAATTTCATAAAAGGAATGCTGATTTTAACTGAAATTATTTCAAGGTTCAGAAAAGAACACACATCATTTAAGAACATTCAAACTAGACATTTGATCAATTACCAAACCAACCTTATGAATATAAGGTAACTCAAATAAAACATTCAGGTAGGATTCATAGCAACAACATAATAACACATTCTAGTATAATCTATACAACAATCACTCAATCAACCTTTGAGTATATATTATACACAATAACTTAATTCAACATTCAAGTTTAAGTTATCAAACAATACTTGATCAACAATCAATCCCAGCTATGCCAATATTAGCTTTATATCACAGTCATATAAGCCTTTACATATGTATCTGTAACTTATAAACAATCAAGTATAATCTTAGTACAATATCTGATTATTGGCCAATTATTCTTAAGATTGAAGAATCTAAGAATATCATCAAAACTGCAAGAACATAACAATAGAAGAAAATAGAAGTCTATCACACAGTGTTAACTGTATGAAGATAAGTTTATACCCAGTTCTAATTAGTCCACCATCATCCCCAGGTTCAGCCATTACTACAACTGTATCGATTCAGTGTTGACTGAATTTGTTATTCAAACATGTGAAATATGAAGCAGTCAATAAATACCTTTATCGATTTGTATGAGCCTAAGGCTCGATACCTCATGGCAACGAAGTCTCTATACTCATGTAACAATAAGAAAACGACAAGGTATAAGCTTGGTTCAACCATAAGCCTTTCTAGAAAGACTATTTCGAATCCATAGGTTGATAAGAAATCATCTACGTACAATCATACCTTTATATATTAACAAATGCAACTAGAACTAAGTTTGTTGCCTACATTACCAGAATATAGCTCCTAGCCACAACTAAAGGCTTCATCAAAATTTGCAAGGATTAGCATAAATTAGAAAAGTGAATACCCGGAACAACACTAAGGGTATATACCTGGTAAATGGTTTATCACAAATACCCATTAAAGGTAATGGAGAAATCGATGGTTCTATGCAACTAAAGAACATCATATAATCGACATAAGTTGAATCAATTCAATAACTGCAACCCAATGTAGGAAGACCATAAAAAGGCTAAGATAGAATTACCCATTATCACCTTGGGTTAACAAAAAAGCATGAATACATGTAACAATAGCCAAGTTTGAATCGATTAACCTACAAGCTTAAGATACGCCATCATTCTAGTAAAAACAAAGCCAACCCAACAAAAGAACAGGTTCCCACAATATTTAAAATACAGTCCAACTTTGCAAGAGCACAAATAACAATAATAAGGAATACAAACCAACAAAACAACAACCTAGAGCCTTATAAACTCATGTCGTTACTTTTCAGTCACAAAACCAATAACTTTATATCATTAATTTTTAGTCATTCCATACAGTCCAGTTTGTAAGAACGAAGAGAACACAGAAAAAATATCCAAGATTTGATTCATACAATCAAAACCCAAAACCTTAAAACGATTTTTGTTTGAAAGCAAAGTTCTTTTCATGAAAACATTATTTAGAGCGAAATACTTTAAGGAGTTAGAGCCTATCATGCCTAGTAGAGCTCCAATATCTTCTCTCCAAGCTTCGTGAGTTCTTCTCCAAGCTTGCACACCAAACTCAACAGAATGATCAAAACAGTTTCCACAGAAACCCTTCATTCTCCACTTTTCAATTTTAATAGCCCGAGTCATTTAATATTTCCACTATTTCCTCCACCATGCAACTAAGGATTCAATGCAAATCCGAAAATAGATGATGCATTCAAAAACAGGCCAAACGACATGCAGAGCCCAAGAGCTTGAATGGTAAAACAACAAATGAAAACCAATTCTCCTATTTTCCTTCAAAACCATCGTTGCCTTTTCCAAGGCTGTTTTGGTCTATTCGATGCCATTAATGAAACAAAAGGACTGTCAGTTACTTCCACAATTCCCACCAACCGACCACATTACCAATTCAATTTAGAGATCAAACCAACAGCTAACTAAACTTTTATCCAAGATTTAGCATGCTTTGCCAAGTTTGACCCACATTCTATGCTAGCAAATGGCGGTGGCCATTAAAACAAAAACCATTTAATATGCCAAGTACGAGTATGGGGTGTAATCCCAGCTTGATTCACCATGCAACTAACCCTTTTAAAGCCAACCGCGGCTAGGTCCAAGTTAGATCTTAGGTTTCAAATATAGCTTAGGATTTATTTAAATCAACTTTCATTTATCGACATTAGGTTAGGTTGTCATTATCTAATTCAAATGCACATTGTGAAGCATTATGCTCTTCGCAACTTTATACATCATCATAGCATAGGTTACTTTAGGATAAGATCAATCACAAAGAATATATAAATATTCCTCAACTGAAGCCTTAGTGCTTATCAAAACAAACCAGGTTTATTAAACTCATAGTTTGCATACTCGTACTTGGAAAATACTAGCAAACGAAAAAAATTTGACTCGCAATATTAGGCCAATACTGGGAATACTCAAGCAACTTAAAAATATGCAAATTTCTTTTAAAAAACATAAATTTTAAGCAACACATAGCTACAAAATGTATCAAATGAGCCCATAAAGTGTTGGAGAAGTGTTTTCTATTAGATTTGAATACAAATACAATACAAAATCGCATCATCATGCGAATACAACAGCGAACTGATAAGTAATATGAATTTATGATGATTGACAATGAAAAATATCATCATAAATTTCATATCTATACAAGTTATAATATACAATAAGTTACATTTTCCTCTTCCCCAATCTAGAGAAATATTGGGGAGAGGGTCTAGTGCCTCTACTAGTCCCCACACTTGGCTGCATCTCCTCGCTCCTCCTAGAAGGTTGCGACTTTGCTCGAACCTGGAAGTAGATGGTGGTGTTGGTGGCTCCTCTGCTGCATGTTGGAGATCACCTCCAAAGATGTCATCCAATCCAATATCTCCTGCAGCTGTTAGTGCTTCTCCCTCCATAGCTTCCCTCTCAAAAGAAGCAATCTCGTCCTCTGTGAACGCAGGGATTTCCTCTTCTTGCCCAGTCCACTCATTGTATGGATCTATCTCATCCAAATCAATAAGATCCTCTGATGTGGCCTCCACTTTTCTTGTGCGAAGCCGGAGATTGTATTGCACAAAAACCAAGTCGTTGAGCCGTTTTTGACTCAACTGTTGCGCTTCTTCGTGTGAATGGCCTCAAACAAACTCCAGTTGCGTTCACATCCAAAAGCACTACAAGGTTGAGATAGAATTCTGAGGGCTAGCTTTTGAAGATGCGGGTATTCCCTCCCCAATCCTCCCACCAAGAACCTACAAACAAGATAATCAAAAATTTATAAGTAATTAATAAAATCAAATCTGTAACTAATAAGTAACTTGGTAAACATTCTAATTTTTATTACCTGGTGACTGCGTGGCTCTCCCTCGAATAGCTAGCACCGAAGAAAAGAGCCTCCCCCTAGCATGTTTGTAACTCTGCAGCTCTAAAATGACGAGGTCCCTCGTCTCAACATCTGGTATCATCCTCTCAATACATGTTGAAAGGCCCTCCATAACCTCTTCATTCACATCTGTGAAGCTGTCGGAGAAGAAATACTTGGGGTTGAGGTAGTACCCCACTGCATGAATAGGTTGGTGGAGTTGATTGTTCCACCTCCGATCAATAATCTCCCAAAAGGGACCATATCTGACGATATCCCCCCGTAATAGTTTTGGATAGACTCTTTGGCCCTATCCATGGCCTCATAAATAAACCCCATGGGGTTTTCCTCCCCATCAACCAAACGCAAAACCCTCACCAACGGCTCTAACACCTACACACATTAAAATGTAAGGTTACAAACTTACAATATAAAAAAGTAAAAAGTAAAAACAATATATTTATAATTTAACAAATTAAAATAAAGGAATGAAATATAAATCGAAGTTTGAAATTACCTTGATCTCTATAGCTCTCTTTGCAAAGATATCATCAAAAACTATCTTTGCAACCTTCTCTCTGTCAACTTTCTTTGAATATTGTGAGTCTAGCCATGCTTGACTCACAAACATTTGTTTCAAAGGTGTCAACAAACTAGAAATACTTTGCAACGTCAAGAAGTTAGTTGCAAACCTTGTGACATAGGCTCGAACAAGTTCTTTCCCCTTTGTGTGTTCTCTCATCAAGCTCAGAAGCCAAGGGTGATTGTATATGTACTTTGTTATGTTTTTGCATCTTCTACAACCGGCCTCACCCAATCAATTTTGCCTATGTCCTCCAAAAGAAGGTCAAGGCAATAAGTTGCACAAGGAGTCCAAAAGAGTGATGGATGTCTCTCCTGCAGTAGTCTCCCAGCCGCCACATATGTTGCTACATTGTCTGTGACAACTTGCACAACATTATGTACACCAACCTCTAATACAACCTGTCTCTAACATAACACTCAAATTCTCTGTATTTTTTACTCTGTTAGAAGTATCAATAGACTTCAAAAACACCATCTCACCATTTGAAGCCACTAAAAAATTAATAAGGGTGCGGTTCCTTCCATCCGTCCACCCATCTGAAAGAATGGTGCATCCATATTTGTTCCATTGTTTATTTTTCTCTTCTAGAATTGTATCGGCATCTACAATCGCACCTCAAGCAATTTCCCACTCAAATCTTTTAGAGAGAGTGCCTTGTACCATTTCCCTATGCAGAATCAATGATGTCACCAAGTACTCCCAATATGGGCTCTTTGCCACATTGAATGGCAAGTTGTCGTACCAAAAATTTGCATAAGCTTTATCCGCTTCCTCATGCATATCTTTGTTCCAGGATGTACCTTCCAATGAAGGTTATGCTCTAGGTGTGTTTCTTGCCACAAAAAACCTTTGTATGCCATTGCTCAAACTCGATGAAGATGTGCCTCTTCTAGCTCTTCCACTTTGTATGCGTGGACCACAAGTAGAACCCACAATTGTTGCCGCATCATCGTCTAAATCCTCTATCATTGCAGCCCCAAGTCTATTAGCTTCACATGGTTACTGCGCACTTGCCCTCTCTAGTTTCTTCTCCTCTAGCTCTGTCAGCTCTGCTCTCATCTCTCGCTTTGCCTCTTCCGTCACGTTGGGGCAAACCGCAACATCTCGGCAAACAATAGATGCAAGGTGATATTTCAAATGATTGATGCCTCCAGACATTTTTCTACCACAGAAATTGCAAATAACATCATTTTCACCACCTCCACGTACACCATACTTCCATGCTTTGGTACGGGCATTCGCAGAACAGGTCCTTGCTAGTGATGTTGACCCAGATGCCGAACCTGATGCCATTGTTAAGCTCTAATTTGCAACACAATGCACATTTTAAAAATTAGAAAAATGTAAGCTTGATTAAATTAAAAAAATGTGCCTGAATAACAAATTTGCGTAAAAAAATACATACCTCTACGTTGCAAATGACTATAAAAAAATTACAAGCATTCGATTTTACATTACATGTATTTAGAATTACAAAACGAATCGATTACAATACACATACATAAAATTTAACTAGTTTAGAATAAATTTGCGTAAAAAAAAAATACATACCTCTGGCTGCAAATGACTATAAAAAAATTACAAGCATTCGATTTTACATTACATGTATTTAGAATTACAAAACGAATCGATTACAATACACATACATAAAATTTAACTAGTTTAGAATGAATTTGCATTAAAAAAATACATACCTCTGGCTGCAAATGAGTATAAAAAATTACAAGTATTCGATTTTACATTACATGTATTTAGAATTACAATATGAATCTATAAAACATAAATAATATACACAAAATTTGAAAAAACTTGAAAGAATTTTAAAATAAAACCTACCTCCAAATGCAATTCTCCAAATTCTCTCTTCGAATTCACTCCAAAATCCACTCAACACAAGTAATGCAAGTTCAAATGGTTGTGTGAGTGAAAATGATCAAGTGTCGGGCCTTAAAAAGAGCCAAAACCATGTATTTTCAGCGTTTTTTGAGTGTGAAAGACATGTTCCATGTTTAAACAGCGTTTGGCGAGTTATATGCTCAAACTCGCCAAGTTGTGGCGAGTCCCTTTGGTGAGTTTTAATGGCGGTTATTCGTTTAGCCAAACGATTGGCGAGTACTTGCCGAGTTTTCCAACTATGATTAAACCAATGTATGCCTTCTCTAAGCCAAGCAATTTTTAAACAACTTAGATTAGATTAAAGTTCTTAAGGCCTGTAACAAAATAGTAATCCCGAATCCATTAAGTAGTTAAGTAAACTTTCTTACTTACAGTCATAATAGTATATCGATTTAGGAGAATACCTTGGATCACTGAAATTGATCCAAGGTGTTATCCTGAATCTTATTATCGATACAAAAGTCTCAAAGGTAGCAGTCATATAGAAACATTGAAGAGCTTACCCCCTTTACCTTATCACTCAACTGCTCTAGAACCTGGTTTGTACTATCAAAAGCTGAAACCACTATACTCAATTCAGCAACAGAAAGGTAAGTACAGCATGATCTTATCAAACATAAGCACAACTCTATAATTCAAGAATGATAAGTTTACCAGATTGATAAGTAAATAATGTCATTTCAGCATACATGCAACAACAGTCCAGTAGTGAACATCAACTCAGAACACAATCACATCCTAATGTTTGCCAACCAATCACAAAGAGTCAAGTACAGATATCAAAACAGCAGAGGTATTACATACTTCCTACTTGGAAGACACCATTTTGAGTTCTTGGGAGCAGGGGCCTCCTCACCAGCACAAGGAGGAGGTTATCCGCTCGTTAATTAGGTTAGAGTAGATAATGTTCTCGTAGTTTCATACTCCGTATATTTCCTTTCCAGTGATTGTTAGTCTTCTTTAATTGTATAAGATTTGCTTTTTTAATTTCCGCATCTGATTCATTCACCTTCAACAAGTTATTTCTTGCTGTACTACAACTTGGTTCGGTATGTATGTACTATGTATAATATGTGTGGCATGTAAGCTCGTTTCCCTACGTTGACAATATAAGTCTACCACTGTCAGCAATTGCAGCAAAATTTGTCGACCACATGAAGATATCAGATGGGCATAGTCCACCGTGCAAATGACTCAATGTTTGTGAACTAAGAAACCTAGTTTGAATCATGCAAAGATAAAAATTCAAAGTTATTCAGTACTTAAATTATAGGTTATAAAAATTGTGATTTGGTTCAGCCAAAGAGCTATGACATTTTTATATTTAACATTCAAAAATTTACAATTTTAAAATAAATATCTATTTCGAGATAACTTCAACATTTTTAACCCGTGATAGAGATACGGCTAAATAAGTTAATAACTGCATTGGTTGAACGCCACCCCCTGGGGCTGTAAAAATATAAATACAGATGGGTCCTCCAAGCTCACCTTGACAATTGACTCTTCTAGATCTGTCTCAACCTTGGTCTCTAAATGGATAATATGGCAGAGACCGTGACTATTAGATAGGCCCTTTAGTTCACCTGCAAGGACAGTCTACAGAACAACATTCTTGAAACAGAATCGTGAATCTTTGCCAGGTATTTGGGGCAAGACAAGTAAACTTCCTAAGAAATAGACACTCACAACCTCAATCCTAGAAACAAGACAAATTGTGAATGTTGTGCAAGGAAGTGATGTGGATTGTGCACCAAGAAAAGGGAACAAGACTTCTGGTTTCTAAAACCGCAGCTTCTCTCCCAAAAGGATTGTATCTACAAAATGAAAATGAGGAGAAATAAAACTGCCAATCAAAGCTAACTTATCATTAAAAATCCCAACAATCTTAATCACCATATTTCTAAGCACCATCTAAAGTTCTCCACAAGTGAGTTTCGTAGTTAGAATCTTCTAGGACTAGTACCAACCGAGAAAAGTAAGATCCAGCCCTAATCTGCTAAGAATTCCAATCCTAAGCAGTGTGTCACATGAAGATGGAAAGTTATTGCATCTAAATCTACATATGAGAAAGCTCACCCTAAACTGGTCTTTAAATTCAATCTATTCACCCTAAAATCTCAACATAATATGTAGGTTGGAAATTTTGGACAAAATGTTTGTGAACAATCAGAACCCATCCTGGCAATTTCTTTAATGGTGCGACTTTGCAAAGCCTTCATTTTCTTCATTCTGTATAAGTGTTATTATAAAACATTGGATATTCCACCAGACCATGCCTTTCATATTCATCAGTCTGGTATACATTTTTCTGTCCTTGAACTATTGCTTGCAAAGATCTAATGATCAATTGGAACCTTTTGCAAATTGCAACATCATGATAATTTTACCAACACAAATGATGCGAGGTACTCCTAAGCAAATATTGGTGCAATAATTAGTGATTGGTGAATAAATTTGCGTCCTACATACAAATTGAAGAGAGAAAAAAGCTGTCTCATTTCGTCAAGCTGCTTGTGGACAAATTTTGATATAAGGATTAAATACATAGGAGGCACCTTAAGGACCTTCACTAAGTTCCCATACAACCAAGTGGCATATGCCCAGTTCCTCTATATCATCTTTTTCCATATTCAACTACAAAAGAAAATAGTTTTATTGTTAATTTGCATCGTCAAACAAACAGTAAAATAAATCCCAAGTTAATATGAATTCATACTTCTTGTTTTATAAACCATGCCCCAACTGTACCACTTTAACCAGCAATGTACCAAAGTGATAACTCCCGGGAGGTTCCTTTACAATAACTTGACTACGAAATGCACTATAGTAGAATAAAATATGTCTCTAGGCAATGCATACATTGGTTTATGTCAGCAAATAACCTGTGAGTATTTCATAGAAATGATCATTAATTCAAAATACAAGAGCAGATAAAAAATCAGCATATAGGATGAACTCGATGCAGCAAGAAGAATACCAGGTGCTTACCTTTTGTCCACGTTGGTGTGGTGTTCTTGCTTGCATTGAAAAATTCCTTTCTCCGTGTATTGAATGCAGTGAGTCATATAGCTGTACCATTGAGTTTTTGAATTTCAAAGTCTAGTTATGAGACAAAAATATCAACATTGAAAATGAACCTAGACAGTCCTTAATGAATAATGCATCAAGTAATAACCAATATCTAAGGATGAGTCTCATGTCCAAAACAGAATTGCTATAAGTTGAGAGCTGAAATTCAGTTTCAGCAGTAATCTCACCCTTTCCACAATTGACTACAACTTTTGTTCCCACATTGCATTCCAAGCAGCTAACTTCACTTTATTTCCCATTCAGGAAAAGCCCAAATCTTATACATGGGATATTTAATAGCTAGCCTTATGACTGTGATGAAACAAATCTATGTAAAACTAGTGTACTTAATGATTTTGACTTATTTTCAAATAATAATCTTATTCCTTGCTGGGTATTGAATATTCTATCACCTCGCATATGCTATTATTAAATGCTCTGTGAATACATTTTAGGAAGCTATCCTTTGGTTGGGTTTAAGGTAATGTCTTAAGTGTCCTATTATTTTCTTTTCCTAAAGTCTTTCTTCCATGAAATATATGCATGTTATTTTTTTAATTCCTCATTAACGGGAATTAATGATGAGTTGCCTCCTACAATTCTCGTCTTCATGAATCCTTAATGTGAGTACATCTTACGAAGTCATCCCTTTCTTGGATTTTAGGTTACGTCTTAAGTGTCCTATTTATTTTCTTTTCCTACAGTCTTTCTTCCCTGAAATATGAGCATGTTATTTTTTTTAATTCCTTACTAAAGGGAATTAGTAACGAGTTGTCTCTATAACTCTCGTCTCCATGAAGAAAAAAATCTGTGTGAAGGAATTTAGGAATCACGTGTAACTCCATCCACATGTGCATTCGACATGTAAGGAATATAGAAGTTGCAAAAGTAACTCTCATCATTTCACTTGTAAAAAAGAGGGAATTAAGACTTTTCCACACTCTTGAATGTGACATCATCTTCCTTTTCTTTTTACCAATCTCTTATTTACTCTCTCATATCTTCTCTTATGCTTATCTAGAAATCGAGTAATTTTTTCTCTACTTGTCCACTACTACTGTGGTGGGTATTTTGTAAGGGTTGTTAAGCACAAGATAATACTGAGAGGGGGGGTGAATCAGTATTATGATATTCTTTTAAATTTAACACTTAATCTCATATTTGTAATCACAATTAATCAGTTTCACAGTGAATATATCAAAGCAATCAATGAATGCAAAGCAAACCAACACACTGCAAATAGACACGAATTTACGTGGAAACCCTTTCGGAGAAAACCACGGAGAAAATCTTCTTTATTATATTTCTCAAATGTTTGTAGGCACCAACCTACGGGAGACACCAATCCCCAAGTTACAATTTTGTAGGCACCAACCTACAGGAGCACCAACCCTTTTTGCTAAGCACCAACTCAGCAAGAGACACCGATCTCTTCAAATATGAAGGCACCAACCTTCCTTACGAAAAACAAACTCTTTCCTATCTTTTATGTTGTTGCTTTTGCTTCAACAGATGATAGAACAAAAATGTTGCTAAGAATATTCTTCTGATTTATTTCAGTCCCTTCACATATATAAATCGCTGCAACTCTTCATTAAAAATAGAAATGCCTTTCACTCCTTTTTATATTTCATATTTTGCTCTTCTTCTCTCCCTTAAACTTGAATGAAGCACTCAAATTGCTTGCCTAAATCAAATGATTCCATCTCCTTATATTTCCTTCTCACATCCTTTCGAAAAGACACATCATTCCAACCAACACAACCTTTCCATTATTTAATTAACCATCTTTTATTTTAATAATGCAAATACACATGTCGGCCATAACTATAAAGTGGCACTATTTTCCAAAGGGGGTCGTCCAAAATAAAAACAGCATTTTTATATGTATTTTAAACCATCCTATGGACATATTTATTGCTCCTTTAATCACCCCTTATCATACTAAAACATGGAGATTTAATTATGTCATTTGAATCTTCGTTTTCCCCATAAAACATGGCATATGAACACCTTAAAATGTTGATATCTCTCTCCTATGTACAGCTGTGTATATCTCGCTTAAACCATGATAATCCTTATGCAAAAACACTTATTTTCATGTATTTAAACTTTCGTTTTCAGCCCTTCTATACTGCTGGTTATTTCCATTACTTTCTACCATTTCCGTCAAAATCCGTCAACATCCGTCGCAGTTCCGTGGTTCCGTCCTGCTTCACGATTCCGTTAACCAAATACATCAATGATCAAGCCTTTGACATCAATGACAATATTTCCAACAAGGGTTACCATTCTATACGACACAAGGTGTTTTTCTAGCCAAGAAGGTTTTTCTCCTCTCACTATATTGGTCTCTCGCATTTTGCAATGTGTCCTTAAGGTAGCTAATGCTTCGTTTATGGTATGCTTTTACTTACAATTCAATGTGTTACAATGATCTTGGAATTTTAACTTTCATGGTATCAAAAATTGCTAGTAAAATTTTACATCCTAATGTGGGTAGTAGGTGCTTTAGTGAATCCACGAGAGTGAGATTTGTTTTTGGAGCCACCTATGAAAAATTGTTTTTCAAGGGATTTAACCTTGCAAAAATATTGCTTTCTGTCTTTTAAGCACATTTATTTTTATCAAGATTTTTAGCCCTTTTTCCCTTGTGTGCTACAAACTTGCGGATTTAGCTTTGTATAGATTTAGATCTCATTCCAATCGTCACATTGAAGTATTTTTCTAGTATCACCTTATTTATTGTCAAAAGAAAAAAACTATTGCTTTGGGAAAAGGGCTAGTTTTTCTTTTTAAATATAAAAAAAAATTATAAAGATGTTTATGAGCTTTAACATTAATTCGTAGGCTAACCCAAAAGATATTTTATGTTCTTGTTTTTTTTTTTTTTTTTGTTATTTTCCTATTTAATTTTTTTACAAAACAAACAATAAATGTTTCTTTTGAGGATCGAGAACTTCCTTTGGACCCCCTCTCTTGTTGTTTAAAGGATTTTTTTTTCTAGGACTTGTCTTTATCTCTGGATGACACAATCACATATTGCCCCCTTTCCTTTTTTATTAAACTCATCCTTTTAGCATCGGCAACAATTTTCTTCCTCCTCGCTAGCCTTCTCGAGTTAGATTAATTCACCCCGCAGCTGAAATTTGTTGCTTATTTTGCACAAAACTACTTGGTGACTTTTATTAGTGGGGAGGCACGTGTTTTGAGTTGATCAGCCTTTCTCTCGGTGCTCGCACTATTCATTTTTCTGCCCTTCCTACCTTCTTTCTTTGGAAACTTTTATGCAGGAGTCATGTTTTGTGTGCCCTTTCAGCAGATTTTACCACTAGCAAGTTCACCACCTTGTTTAGTTTTTTAGTTGTAGGTCTTCTTCTAGACTTATGCTACTTACTTTTAAGCTATCAAACTATTTAGCATATTTGATTTCCTCCTATGAAGATTCAAAGCAAAAACATTTTTGGCGCATAAATCTACGATGGGCCTTATTGCCAAAATGAGTCTCCTACTTCATTTTGATCAATTGAACCACATCCTCCCTGTTTTCTCACATTTTAAATACTTTTATGGTCTCTTTTGGGATGCTATGCAGTTTGAAGAAGCTTTTGACAGTATGTGCAGGGTTCTGGAAGTGTTTTCAATCTTGCAACATTTTTCTCTTCGTCAAGTTTCATTCATTTGGCATTTGAACTCTATTTTTGCCTTGCACCATGTTTACAAACAGCTTTTGGACCATTTAAAGCCATGAAGTTGCCTTGTGAGCCTTCCTTCTGCCTGGTTTTCCTAACAGTCACATTTGGAGCTTTGTATTGGCAGCCCTTTGTAATTTTCCTTCGGGAATAGTCCCACATTCACAGGAAAAAGGAGCATTCAAGCCTTTATATACAAAGGCATTTTTTTAAGATAATGAAGCAAAGGCTCTGCGGACTTAACCTTTTGGCAAAGCATGTAGTGGCTAAGGCAAAAGGAGGAACTCAAGGGTTAGGATGCGGCCACGTGTCACAATTCCAACGAGATTTAGAGCTCGCTCCAATCGAAGGAAGGAAGCAACCTGAACTGCATGAGATGTGTGCCACATGGCAGCGATCAAGAAACCCGGAGACAATGAGGTTCAGTGGCGAAAGAGGCTAAGATAAAAAGTTTTCCAGAGTGCGGAAGCATATGTAATGTCCCCTTTTCAAGCACCAGCAGAGATGAAGGCCTTCGATCCATTCTTTCCCCATGGATCTTGGGTAAGAGCAAGGGGATGACTTGAGAGATGTTTGTTGCACACCATATTAGTATTTAATTTTATATTATAACCCATCTAGATGATTAGCGCCAATGGGGAGTAAGTAATAGATAATTAGAAATTAAAGTGCAAGTGGGATTCTAATTTAATGTTATGTTTTATGTTTTCCCTCCAAAACATTAGAGTCGGCCTTTTGTAATTGTGGCACCCCTTATTGTTATAAAAGGAGGTTGCCTGGCCATTAGGGAGGCATGCTTATGATTATGATTATGATTTGGAATCTTCATGCTTGAAGATTGTGTGGGAACTGTAACCCACAGGGATTGAAGATTTTGTGGGAACTGTAACCCACAAGGTCAAGGGTTTGGTGGATCCTACGAACCACCCATCTTTGTACTTCATTGCAAATCTTTTTGGAGCTGAATTGAAGATCTGATTGGAAGGTTATTCTGCATATTCTTTGCGTTAATGGTGCATATTTCCTATTCCATGTGGAGCGAATTACTTGGGGGTGTTATGCATGGTTAGATCTGCCCTCTAGGGTTGAAGCGACTTGCATGTGTGGAGATTGCATCCATTTTGGAGGGTTTTTTATGCTGGGCGAATTGGTAAAAGTACAGTTTCGGGTACTTTAGAGGGGATTTCTCATGATTGGCATTCATATTCTTGTTCTCCTTATTTTTATGAGTTCATACATGGTTTTCTTTGGATGATTGGAGCCTTATTTGATGAGATATAAAATCTGGAAAATACTATTTATTTCTGCAGATAGAGGGTTTGACATAAAATCATATATCCATATCTAGGGCACGGAAAATCAGTTTCTTTGCATGATATCATTGCTGGAATAATAACTGAATTTTTGAGATATTAATCATGATTTTTGGAGCTGTTTTGTGCATAGAACAAGTGGGTTGAACTTCCCAAACAAGTCGCTCCAAGAGGAAATTAATTGCTGGTTATAAGGGTTTCACACCAGCTATTTGTTCGGGTCTTAAATTCATTTTTTCCTACAGCTGTACCTTGCTGGGTTCCCCTATATTTTATGTGCATTTTTCTAGAGCTATTGGAGGTGTTTAGAGTCCCCTAAGATTTCAAGGGTTTTGATAAATAATTGTTGAATATTGAAATGTCCAATATGGGGACATTACAGCATAGATGGGCGCCACGTGGCACACATGCAAAGGACATGGTACGGGAGACATAAGGGAAATAGGAGAAGCTTGAGGATTGTCCGAGGCTACTTGATGGCGCCACATGGCACAATCTAGTGAGCCTAGAATGCACCCAAGGTAGAGAGAAAAGGAAAGGCGAGGAAAGAGTGCGAGTGGAGGATGAACGGGGACTTGCCACATGGCAATGTGCAGGCTAATTAAAGAGCAACAAGTGCTAGGGACTATTCTGAGGTTAAACTTGACGCCCACCCAAACATTGCTAGTACAAAACAACAAGGGCAAATCCAAATGGCTATATCTTTTCCTATAGGGCACCAAATCAGACATAATCAAATCCATTCTGGAGCTCGTGGGATTTGCCTATAAATGGGGGCAGTTTAAGTCAATTTTTGCTTTCTTTTGGAGGCAATGAGCTACCAAATGTCCTTGCTGTCATTTTTGAAGATCAATCTATTGTAGAGCTTGATGGAGATGATTTCTTAATCCCAATGCCTCATTTATGCATGCAACTTGTTTGCAATCAAGGCACCACCCATTTGCAATTTCAAGGAGATATTCTCACTATTTTATAGAGATCTGAGCAGGTAATCATCAATGCTAGTCTTTTTAAGTCTACAGCTTCATTTGAATGGGATTTTCGAATCGAGGCTCAGTTTTCCCTCTCCCTCCTTTTTTCTCTGCTGCTATAAAGGGAAAATGATTTGTATTGTAAACGGTTCCTCTCCCTCGAATGTAAAGTTACTCTGATCTTTTGAGTACTTGAGTTCCTTTTTGGCTCAAACCTTTGTTTTCAACTTTTGTAATGCATTCAGTGCCTCTTTCTCATCCTGTAACAGATTGTGCATACTAAAAGCAATAATATAGTGTTGATTGTGGCTTATATCTGCCCTTTAACAGTGTGTTCTTGGCCCCCTTCCTTCTGTTCTCTATTGGATATTGTGTGTGTGTTATAGTTACAGAATTTAAATGCGCTTTGTTTATACAAGACAGAGACAGTGTTCCCATTTCGATTTTGGTGCATCACGACTTTTATTTTCAGTTTTCTACTTCACTCTTTCCCCTACAAGTGTTAGCTTAGGTTAGATTAGTGGTGTCATTACAGTAGTTAGGATCATAGTTAGTTGTCTCCACAGGTCTGCCTCAAGGAGCCGAGGTCCCACACCTTGGAGGCATTCCCATTGTTGTTGTTGAAGCACCAACTCCAAATTGGTGTTCTTGGGCACACATTTTCAACAACCAGTAGTTTATGGCACGCCCGGTGGGACCACAAGCTTTGTTTTGTTGAAAATCTTGAGCAAAGCCTCTGTTTTACATTTCTAGTCAAGATTTTGGTGATGATCATGACTCTACTTGCTTTTGAAGCAAAAACAATCACCCGACAACTTCGTTCTTCATGAATCCACTATTTGTAAAGCAAAACCAACTCCTTCCCTCCACCTTCTAATGTTGTCTCGCTCCCATGGTGCTCCCTGAATATCTCAAGTGGGAAAACATTTGTGCTAGGCTGATTTTGAGAAGGCCCTTCCCAAAGCTCTTCCATCTGCCTATTCGAGCTGTCATGTCTCCACCTTTTCAAAGCCAAATAACATCACCTTTGCGCCATCATATGAATATCCACACCCTCCTCCCATAACTCACCACTTTCAGCATCCAGCAGACTTCTCATTCCCCTACCACTTGCAACACTATTACATCCCTCCACTACCCCTTCCATCCAACCAAGGCTGGTACAAGCACTCCCAACAGGAAAACATCAATGTTGAGAACCTTGACTATGCACCATGGCATCCAACGGTTGCTGGTTTTCCTACTAAATATGAGAATGTCCAGGCACATGCAGGTATCGCGAGCAACTTCCAGGACAACCTGGAATCGCAGGAGATGATGTCACGCTTTGAAGATCAGCTATAGCTTTTGTTGAGGTGGATCGAGAAGTATGAGTCTAAGCACTCTCCTTCTCAAGAGCCTTGCCTATGGGGCCATGCCCAACCTCTTACTAATGCTTCGCGGCATGCCGAGGCTAGCTTCTTTGAAGCTTTTCCTATCTAGAATGATTAGGCCCAGCCGCAAAATGGAGAAGGAACCCTTCGGCCCCAAATGCAAGTATCCAAGCCAGCAATTAACAAACACATTGCGGACTTGGAGAGGCTCACACAAACAGAGTATGCCATGTGATTCCTATTGCACTACAGCTAGAAGAGCTTCCCTCAATTCCATTAGAAGAGCCCATGCAATTGGACTTTTTGTCCAACCAATGGGAGGCAATTTCGAAGGTGAAAATCTCAGAATGGGTAGATTCTGACGAAGAGGATTGCACAAACATTGTAGTTGAGGAGCCCATTATTCTAAGTTGCAGTGTCGAGGAGCCATATCAATGTAAGCCGCACAACTAAGAGAAGGACCTCCTTAAGTCCCAGATGTAAGTGTCCGAGCCAGCAATGAATGAACACCCCATGGACTTGGAGAAATTCATGGAAGAAGAAGACATCATGCATAATCTTTGATTGCATTACGGCTTTGAGGATATTTTTTTGTTTCCATCCGAGGTTGAAGGCGAAATTTTTGTCATCCTTGTCTACGGGACTAAAAGAAGGAGGACAATCTTTCTACTAGTTGTGGTATCTCTACTTTGAGAGGTGGGTGTCCAATCAAACATCAAGCCATCTCAAAGCTAGACTCGAGCATGAGGATGAACTTGAATGCACCGAGAGTTGGTACACCCTCAAAAGTAAATACAAATGAAGCAGGTGTATTCTTTCAAAGACAAATGCTAATATTTCTAAGGAAAAGGAGCACAAATCCTTGTTTATGCTCCTATCACCTCCTAACTACAAAAAGGCTTATCCCATGGCCTTGGATCATTAGGAAGGTAATTTCTCTTTGCTTGTATGTGGCTTCCTATAGTGTTGCTTTGTACATTATTACATGAGATTAGGGTAGGTTTTGCTTTTTGCATAATAAGCATTATGTGCACCCCGCATTTTCCACTGGAGTATGTATGTGTTTCTCTTTTGTACATGAGTTTTGTCAACCACTCTTGAAGGAGCTGTTCGTGAGCTTTATTGCTTTCAAAATTTTCAAAATATAGAGGATGAAACGTTTAAGGGGTTTCAAAACTCAATTTTGTGGGATCAAGTGTTTATGCAAACTCGATTGCCCAATGGATGCTACGGCTATAGGTCTTTTCATTTAGTAGGAAAATGGCCCATATGAGTAACCAAAAATGTTGCCAAAATGAGCTTCCTACTTCATTTTGATCAATCAACCCCATCCTCCTTGTTTTCTCACATTTTAAATACTTTCATGGTCTCTTTCGGGATGTTTTGCGGTCGTGAAGCTTTTGATAGTATGTGCAAGGTTCTAGAAGTGTTTTCAGTCTTGGAACATTTTTCTCTTCGTCACGTTTGATTAATCTAGATTCCAACCGTGTTATTCAGCCTTGCACCATGTTTACAAATCGACTTTGGGGCCATTTAAAGCTTTGAAGTTGCCTTGTTTGCCTTCCTTTTGCATAGTTTTGCTAACTTTCGTGTTTCAAGCTTTGTAATGGCAGCCTTTTATATTTTGCCTTGGGAGAATAGTCCCACATTCACGGGAAAAGGAGCACTCAAGCCTCTATATACAAAGACTCTTCCTTATAAGAATTGAGCAAAGGCTCTGCAAACTTAACCTTTAGGCAAAGCCTGAAGTAACTAAGGTAGGAGGAACTCAAGGGTTAGGATGCGGCCATGTGTCACAATTCCAGAGAGATTTCGAGTGCGACTCCGATCGAAGGAAGCACTTGGAATTGCATGAGATGAAGCGACGTGGCAGCTATCCAAAACACGAAGTCCGCGAGGTTCGATGGCGAAAGAAGCTAAGGCAAAAATATTTCTAGAGTGTGGAAGCACGGATGGGCGCCACATGACGCACATCTTTAAGCCGCGTGCCGGAGACATAAGAAACTTGAGGATTTTCCAAGCCAACTAGATGGTGCCACCTAGTGCAATCTAGTGAGCCCATGAATGCGCCGAAAGAAGAGAGAAAAGGAAAGGCAAGGAAAGAGCTCGGGTGGAGGATGAACGAGCACTCTCCACATGGCACCGTGCAAGCTAATCGAGAGCGATGGGTGACAGGGACTACTATGAGGTTAAACTTAATGGCCTCCTAAACATCAGCTGTGCAAAACTACAAGGGAAAATCCAAAAGGCTATATCTTTTGCTACAAGACATAGAATCAAACAAAATCGAATCCATAGTGAAGCTCGAGGGGTTTACCCTTAAATGGGAGAGATTTTAAGTCAATTTTTGCCTTCTTTTGGCAATGAGCTATCAAACGTCCTGGATACTGTTTCATTTTTTATTGAAGATCAATCTATTATAAAGCTCGATAGAGATGATTTCTTGAGCACAACGCCTCATTTATGCTTGCAAACCTCTTTGATGAATTTAGGTACCACCCATTTGCAACTTCAAGGAGATATTCTCATTGTTTTAAAGATTTGGGTGGGTAAACATCGATGCTAGCCATTTCAAGCCTGCAGCTCTATTTGAACGGAATTTTGGCAATCAAGGTTCAATTTTCCCTCTCCTCTCTCATCACTTCTCTGCTGTTATAAAGGGCAAATGATTTGTATTGTAAACGGTTCCTCTCCCTCGAATGTAAAGTTACTCTGCTCTTTTTCATACTTGAGTTCCTTTGTGTCTCAATCCTTTGTTTTGGACTTTTGTAATGCGTCCAGTGCCTCTTTCTCATTCTGTAATTTATCGTGCATACTTAAAGCAATAATATTTGATTGTGGCTTATATCTGCACCTTATAAGTGTGTTCTTGGCCCCTTTCCTTCTGTTCTCTATGGGATATAGCGTGTGCAGCTTATAGTTGCAGAATTTCAATGCATTGTGTCTATACAAGACATGGTGTTCCCGTTTCTATTTTGGTGCATCACCACTTTTATTTTCAGTTTTCTCCTTTTTCTCGTGCAAGTGCTAGCTTAGGTTACATTAGTGGTAACATTAGAGTAGTTACGATCAGAGCCGGCTGTTTTCGGAGGTTTTCCTCAAGGAGCCAAGGTACCACACCTTCGAGGAATTCCCATTGCTGCTACTGAAGCACCAGCTCCAAATTGGTGTTCTTGGGAGCATTGTTTTAGCTGCCAACAGGCCTGATTACCACGAGATTGTGAAAAGAAGAGCCATTTTTTTCTATTACATTTCCCTGCCGCCTTGGCCCTATATTGTTTTTTGGTTTGTGTGAAGCCTATGTCCCATGATTGTGCATTCCATGTTCTACCTTCTTTAAAGTGCTCTGTATTCATGAAATATCAAGCATTCCAATATTTGACCTATCAAGTCCTTGTGTCCAGTTTTTTCTTGGGTGTTTCTTTGCAAATTCCTTTCCCTCTATATCTATAATGCTTCAACTTGCAGCCTAAGTTGTCTTCTCCTATACTTCCTGCCTCTTTCTACCTATTCTTTGACGACTCTATTCCCATCTCATTCATGCATGCTGCCATAGGACATTCACCTTTGCTAACATTCACTTGTATATTTCTTTTAATTTTTCTTTCTCCATTTTCGATAAATTAAAAATAATGAAAGACAAGAGCGCTTAAAAGATGAATTTCTGTAATGTTCCAACTCTGGGACCAATGGGAAATTAAGCAAACAACCCACTCTTCAAATATCCAATCCAAAAGAATTAGCAAACATATTCTAAAATCAGTCCTTCAAATAACATAGGAACATACAACTACCAGCTGCCAATGCAATCAATCATGAAATCATACTTCAGAGATTACTTGTACAATTCACTGTTGAAAGGAGGTTCAAAACATACCACTAACGCTTAATAATTGCTCTCCAAGGATCGCTGGTAATTAATAAAAGCACACAGTATGCTGATCATATATGGCTTCAATATGCAAGAAAACTCTTGTTACTTCTATCTAATGAAATAGCTGGTAATAAGACTGAGAATGCTCATTAGTTTGCTCCTAAAATTGCCCAAAACAAGTCGTTGTTGAAGGGAATTAAGGCAGATCACACTAATCAAAAACCAGACCTCATTGATAAGATTTACCTTGCCCACTTTTACCCAGAACAGATCGCTGCCAAGGAAGAAATACCAGCCGATAAACTTAATCCCTCCACACTAACTGGAATAAGCAAAACAGCCCACAATCATTATTGAAGAAGTCACTGTAATGTATGACATGAAAACATGCAAAATGCTGGTCGAACTATCCCAAATACTCCTCCAAATCAGTCTATGTTTAAAGTAGAAACAGTCGTTGCCATAGAGAGGTTATAACCATGCACACACACCCAAGTCGTATCACATTAACAATGCAATAAATATTCAGGAGGAATTCGCTGGGCAATAGGAAATCACATCACACAGTTGTAATTGCTAAGAAAATGCTCCAAAACAGTCCCTTAAGAGGTCGCTGTATTTATGGCATATTAGCAAACAGAAATCTAATCATTTGTCATACCAAATAATTCACAAACTCATCAAAGTAAATCGCTGCAGTTAATGAACATAAATCAGGCCAGTCGCTGGGTTTTTAGCACATAAAATATGTATTTAAAAACATCCACAGTTCCAGTCAAAGGGTTCGCTGCTCATTGGAGTATTCAGACATGCATTAAAACATTCAAATAATCAACCCATACAGTCGCTGCAATATAAGAACTGAACAACCTCACATATAACCAAGTCGTACCACTCAGACAAGCATACAAGCAAATCGATTTGCCAGGGATATGAGAAATTCTCCAATTTATATCAAAGGAACCAGCAACAAGTAGATTTGCACAGGAAAATGCTTCAATAACATAACCAGCTCACTAGATCTCCACGCAAGAGAGAAAGAAGGAAAACAATAATGGGCATGCATCCCAACTCCAAGCATGGAGTATCAAATAAATCTCATCATAATCTCCCAGAATAATGATCCTAGCACTCCTTTTATAAGCAAGGAGGCACAAAATTCGAAATCCCTAGGAGAGGGAAATTATTAAATAAAAGCAGTTTATCTTTCCTAGGTGTGGCGTCCCCTTTTCTAAGGGTGATTTTATCAATAAAAGCCACCTAAATATTTATTTAATTAATTCCCCATTTAATTTTATATTTTGGGAATTAAATTAAATAGTCTTCATAATTAAATAATTAAATAATGTCAAATGATAAAAATCACTCTCCAAGCAATAATATTTAATTATTTAATAAAATTTTCCCTTGCAACATCCCAAAGCCTACGGGGAAAGATAGGCTAAGGGTCTTCACAAACATGAAGACATTACAATTTCTATTTTGGGCAATTTTTATTAGAAGTGACATTACAAAATTTTGTGTCATGTGCATGTTGTAGTTAAATGTACACTTACTCCAAATAAATTTATTTACAAATAGATGTTAAAAATTATTGGAAAGAACAGATAAGCTTATACTCATTAACTTTAATAAAAGCATGCTTATGATGTTTATCCTTCCCTTTTGTATGTCCTTTTGTTTGGGACTTCTACTTTTGTAGTAAGAGAGTTTTTGCATGTTTCTTAAACAAATTCTTGATTGAGAAAACATTCAGAATAATGTTTTAGCGGAATTTTTTAATTAATAATATGAGGGCTGACCACTCAACAACAAAAAAACAAAAACAAAAAACAAAAAACTAGACTACCTACGTCAAAATAAAGCTAAAAGTCAAACCTTTCCCAAGTAGGCCAAAACCACAAAGATAGGGGACTGGTTCTTGTCACCTTTCACCTGTTCAGCTGCAGCTACTGGATCTTAATATGCTTGCCCCCTCTGCCTTTCCCATTGGTTCCGAAGGCACTTTCCCAAGTAGGCCAAAACCACAAAGATAGGGGACTGGTTCTTGTCACCTTTCACCTGTTCAGCTGCAGCTACTGGATCTTAATATGCTTGCCCCCTCTGCCTTTCCCATTGGTTCCGAAGGTTCTGCTCCATCCGTATTCTCCCAAAATTAAATGCCTACCCCACTCATCTCACAGCCATAATTCTTGCATTCCTCCTCCCAAAATATTCTCCATTTCTTAATCAGAGGATGTAATGCTGCTATAGCTCCTCCTTCAAGAGGATGGGTTCCTCATAATTTACAAAAATATCTCTACCCAAAACATCCACGGAGCATGATGTGCAGGCTTCAGGACCAGGAGAGCTCTGGAGCTTAGCAAAGTCAAATTGTCATCATACTAATGAATGCAGAGGTACCTATATCTTTGACAAATTCTATGTAATAGGAGCTGATTCTAGTGACTACATGTTACAAATCAATAGCAATAATGAGATTAGCTAAAATGACAACATTTTCTACTGCAATGATAACTCTGCAGCAAACTTATTCCAAGACTTAAACCTACTTTCTCCATGTTCCTTTAGCAAACTCATTGTTGATAATAAGGAAGTGGTGAAGGCAACCCAAAAGGATCTTATGCGTAAACAAGCTTGTACCATTCATCCCTCCTATGACGATGAGTACATAGTTGCAGATACTCAAGCTTGAAATTTAGATGTCCTTCACTACAAAAACAGCTGAAACAAATGCACACCTTCAATAGATAGGCTAACATGGTTCATTACAAACATAATTTTCATATTAGATTTCATATTTTACTTCAGACCACTCAGAAGCCTTTTCAACCACACCCAAAATGCCCAATCCAATCTAGTAGTGGCCAAATATCCATCTCAACAGCCACATAATCTTTGGATTCCCCTAGTGAGAGACATACAAATATACCTCATAATCTAGAGAACCTGAAACAACAAAAGTGAACCCTAAAGTTATCGATGTTTGTCAAATTAGCCAGAAACCAATCCTATGAATGCAAAATACATTGATATATAGTTTTACATTGAGTATGATGGCCCGTTACCTCTTTTCCTAGTGATGTAGTTATTCTAGAGCTGCTTAATGCTAGAGAAGCACAATTACATAGACATCACCACAGGCTGGAGCATTTCACCAATGTGCCCCTAGATTTGATAACTTTGTTGTTTCTATTGATACCATAGCCAGAAACCAATCCTATGAATGCAAAATACATTGATATATAGTTTTACATTGAGTATGATGGCCCGTTACCTCTTTTCCTAGTGATGTAGTTATTCTAGAGCTGCTTAATGCTAGAGAAGCACAATTACATAGACATCACCACAGGCTGGAGCATTTCACCAATGTGCCCCCTAGATTTGATAACTTTGTTGTTTCTATTGATACCATAGCCAGAAACCAATCCTATGAATGCAAAATACATTGATATATAGTTTTACATTGAGTATGATGGCCCGTTACCTCTTTTCCTAGTGATGTAGTTATTCTAGAGCTGCTTAATGCTAGAGAAGCACAATTACATAGACATCACCACAGTGGAGCATTTCACCAATGTGCCCCTAGATTTGATAACTTTGTTGTTTCTATTGATACCATAGCCATGTGTCCGTGCTCGAATTAATCTTGCCCCTCTTTGTTTGAGGTTTGCCTTCGGTGTTTGTTGTGTTTTCTGTTCCAGGGGGGGCGCACGTTGATTTTCTTTTTCTCCTGTGCATTGTTTTGTTTGTCCTCTTTTTGGTCGAGGATCGTGTTTGGGTATGTTCTATTTTTGGAAATTCTTGCAGGAAACCAATCGTGAATCAAGTCTAAAATTTGAAGGATCACCTGTGTAAAATGTTCCTTGGTCATGTCTCTATTGTCATTTTTGTTCCATCGCTTGTTCGTACGTGGCAATTCCCAATTGAATGCAGTTCCCAATTGGTAGTTCGGGAGCTTGTGGATCTTGGGAATTATACCCTTACAAAACTCATGAGACAACTTGATGGAGCACCGTGGATGTTGCTCAATTGTAATGACCCTTTCAAGGGTTTAGACCAAAAGCAAAGGAATTTAGACAAACACCAAATCATTCAGATCTGATTTTTATCGCAGCAGACTGAAAATAAGAAATCAGCGAATTGTACCCTTCACAAAAATATGTCAAACACCATGAAATACTTCAAATTAACTTGCCACAATTTTTATATATATTTTATGCATCCATAAGAGCCAAAAACAATGATAATTCTGAAGAAACACACTGCTGGAAATTAATTAATGTCCAGCCAATAGCAGCCACAAGAAAAATATAGATCTTGGGTCTAGAAACCCCCAAAAATCATGAAACTTGAGATTCCAGCCTTAGAAATTATGATAAATCAGATTATCAATTGAAAATGCATATATAAATTCACCAAACCCTCAAACCCTACTCAAGGTAGGTCGCTCCACTAGAAAGAAGCCAATAACAATCTAAAAATGATAGATATCTCCTTAAATCTGCCTTATACTTCAATCCCAAGTCAAGATGAAGGGTTTTCATCCTTCACTCAACCTCTAGAAGGGTTTTCGTCCTCCTAGGCAAGCCACACATGAGGGTTTTCATCCTCAAGTGTAAGAACAAGGAGCCACTAGCTCACAATGCTCAAGTAAGATGAAAATGCGCCAAAGTCTAGATCTCAAATGATGTCTTAGCTCTCCTTTTATAACCCTCCATTGGCGCCAAAGCATTAAAAGATAAGGCTGACCCCTTAGAGAGGTTCTTTTCCTTCATTAGCTTCCATTAATTCATTAAAACCCAGCCGACCTGACATAAGAGACAAAACACTAAAAGAAAATATTAAAAATTAGTAAAAACATATCATACGGAAGCTCAAAGTTCTCCTCCATCTTCTTCACTTCTTTGCCATGGAGAAGAAATGGCAAGAAGTCCAATTTATGCTCTCGAAATGGAAAAAGGGGACATTACATCAAAATGGAAGGTTGTCCAGTAATTCAGGAGGTTCGTAATTCGAGAGTTTGGGGAGGTGGAATCCAAAAAGTCGGGAACTACACCTTCATGAAAGTTATGAAACAGACTTGATGAAGTTCTACCTAGTCACACGAAATTTTTTCAAAGAGAAAGTTTCTAAAGATCATGCGTGGCTGTGTTTGCTTCATTGTTTCAATTTTTTTGTTAGTGTTTTTATTTTTGCTTTCTATAGTGTAAGCCTTAAGTGGGGGTATTAGAATATAAGGCTTATAGTTTATTATTAAGTCACTATTAGTTATGTATTCGCTAATGTATGGTTGTAACCAACTCGACCATTTTGTAACTATCTCTTACATAATAAAATGACAGACACACAATTTACAATGTGTGCAATCCGCTTCCTCTTCATTATCTCTCTATTCACATCTTCTAACAATCGTCACATCAAAGTTCCAGCCTGCCAACTCAAATAGTGCCACAATCTTGTCAAATTTTAGGCCAATTAAAATTTTTGAAAGTTTTGAAGGATAGAGTCTCTGAGCAAGCCCGTAAAGGTTGAAAACATGTAAAAGTAAGCCTCTTGGCTAAGCCAACCTATCAAAACCCATAAAGGGCAATAGGATGGTATACTACTTAGTTGAAAACCCGCAGGGCAGCTAAGTAGTGCATGGGAAGTAAAACCGACAAACGTCACTTCCTATGAAACCGCAACTAGACCTCCAAGTAGCACTAAAGAAGAAGATACAAAAAGAGAAAACCTAATGATCAACCACGCACTCAACACTTCTATCTCCAACATCGTCTTTTGGCTTGAACAAGACAACTTTAAGTTGAGAACATATTAGTGAGAGATCGAGACATGTGCCTCAAGTATTTTGTAATATTTGTATAAGAAAGAATCTCTGTGATGTATGTATTTTTGTAACAAATTTTGTACGTAAAAATAAAGAAAAGAAAAGTCATGTATATTGTAACACTTCGCAAGAAAAGAAGTTGAAACGAAAAAGATAAGAATTTGAAGAGTCGTGAGACTATAAATGTTATAGGTGGTCACACCAAGAGTGGTGGTCATTGTTGAAAATTGATCTTCCCTAGCCTTTATACTTTGCTTCAAAAAAATATGAAGATAGTTTGTATTTCCATATTTGTGTATTATCTTTAGAGAAAATATATTCTTTCTTGTGTGATGGTTAGTCTAATATCATTTGAAGTATGGATAGGCTTTGATTGTGGTAGTTATCCCGTCGAGTAAGTTTCTTACAACTAAACAGTTCACATACATTTCCTAAATTAATGGTGTAAACTTGATGAGACAACAACCTTAGCATGTCCTGCAAGTATTTTGCAATATTTGTATATGAATGAGTCTTTAATGTATGTATTTTTGTAGCAAATTTTGTATGTACAAAAAGAGAAGAAAAATCGAATATATATTGTAACACTTCACAAGAAAAGAAGTTGAAACTAAAAGACAAGAAATCAAGAGTCATGAGAGACCATAAATATCGTAGAAGGTCGCAGAAAGAGATGTCGTTGTTGTTATACCAAGAGATGTTGAAGATTGATGTTTCCTCGGCCTTTATACTTTGCTTTGAAATATATGAAGATAGTTTGTACTTTGGTGTATTATCTCGTTAAAATGACGATGCTTATATAGCATATTAAACAATTATACGGTTGTTAACTATGCAACCAATCAGAATCTCCTCTTACAATAAATACACCCCGCTTGTGTCATTTAGACAATGGAGTTTTTGCCTTCTCAGTATTCTTTCTTCTTTGGCATCTTCTAACATTGGTATCGAGCCCCAAAGGTTGCAGTTCGAGGAAGCCTTCAAGAGGCACGAACAAAGAAACTCGAGGAAGCCCTAACAAGGCACGAGTTTGGCAAAATGGTTCGAGGGCATCGTGGTTCAAGGTGTAGCCACCAGCAAAGTCGTGGCGATTCTGCAAAACCTCGAGGAAAACAGCAAAATCGTGGAAGAAATAGTAGAATCGCTAGAGGAAATACGTGGGTTGGAGGCAATATGTGGGCAAAATCATATACGAGGGCAGCACCAGCAACTCGGGAGAAAAACGTGGGCAAAATCGTGGTCGCACCTGCAAAAATCGTGGGTTACAGACCATTTTTGAAATCGTGGCAGAGGTGCAAAATCGAATAAGGCAGAGGTAAAAATCCAGAGCAAGGCAAAGCAAAATATTTTATAAAGTGTTTTAATATTTTCCTGCCACGTATTTGCATAAAATATTTTCCCACAGCCACGTATATTGTTGGAGTAATTCATTTAATATTATTTGCTGGAAAATTGGATATTTTATTATTTTATTATTTTCCATTACTTTGGAATAATAAAATGTCAAACATTGCAAATTTGATTTTGCCGGATACACAAAAATTAACGGGCACGAATTTTAATGTGTGGAGCCATAAGATCTTGACACTGGCAAAATTTCGTGGTTTTGAGAAAATAATCACGGGTGTCGAGAGTAGACCTGCAGCGAATTTCGATGATTATGACAAACGTCATCGGGAGGCTCTTCTACTATTAAAATTGTCGGTATCGGATGAATTGATACCTGAGGTCCGGAATGCCACTGAGGTGAGTAAATTGTGGGTCAGTCTGAAGGACAAATATCAGACGTCGGAGAAGATTCGGGTTCTATACCTCAAAAATATGTTTTTTTCCGTAAAATTACAAGAAGGTGGATCGCTATCTGAGCACCTACTTCGGATGAAAGATCTCCGAGATCAGCTTGCTTCCATCAACAAGCCGGTTGATGATGATGATATGGTGGCTCTCATTTTAAACAGTTTTCCCTTCTCGTATGACTCGTTCGTGGAGGCTCTTCATTTAATGGGCGAGAGTCAAACTCTTACGTTTGACAAGGTGAGTTCCTACCTGTTGCAGAAGGAATGGAGACAGACACAAGTTCAAGAGTCCAGTTCTGGACAATCTGAGAGTGCATTTGTTGCACAGTCCAAAGGAAAGTGGAAGTGACAGGCTGATGCGTCGCCTTCCTCTCCTAAATTTCCGGTAAAGTGTTACTATTGTCACAAACTTGGTCATGTGAAGAAGGATTGTCGGGCTTACTAAGTGCCCTGAAGAAGTGGAAGGGGCAAGCACATGTGGCAACAGTTGAGCAACACGAGTCAGAAGATGAGTATGCCCTCATGGCATCTTGCTCGGATGGTGGCAGCCCTACACGGTGCTGGTTTTTTTATTCCGGCGCATCACAACACTTCACGTGTCAACGAGATTGGTATGTTACTTTTCATGCTAATTCATGTTCTTCTGATTCAGTTACTTTAGGGGATGGGAGATCACATGCTGTGGAAGGGATTGGGGATGTTCGTATCATGTTAAATAATAACACTAAATTGCTTGTGAAGAGTGTTAGATATGTGCCTAACATGAATAAGAACCTGTTATCCATCAGTCAGTTAACTGATAATCCTCATATCTCTGTAAACTTTTCTGGTAAACAATGTATTGTGTTTGATGTCAAGCATAATAAGGTGGTTGCCCTGGGAATTGGGCATGGAGGTTTGTACAGACTCGTTGATCCTGCCACGGTCAACTTGCATGCCTTAGTTGTGGTAGAAAATACCAGTGTTTTGTGGCATGAAAGATATGGGCATCTCAATCTTCCGTATTTGGCCCGTCTTCATAAAGACAACATGGTTGTTGGTTTGCCTCCTATCCAAGAAAAGCAGGATATGTGTGTTGATGTTTTGCAGCAAACAAAAGCGAAACCTTTTCCTCATGAAGGTGTTCATGGCGTGCAAAGGGACTCTTAGATCTTGTCCATGCAGATCTATGTGAGCCATCGTGGAAGACTCCCACAACCCTTGGTGCACGTTATTTTCTCTTCGTGGATGATCACTCTCGGCGGATGTGGATCTATCTCTTGAAAAGAAGTCTGATTGCTTTGCTTCTTTTGTCAAGTTCAAGGCATTGGTGGAGAACCAGACCAGCCGCGGATAAAGACTTTGAGATCCGATAATGGGGGTGAATTCACTTCTAAACAGCTTCGTTGTTTTTTGTGAGAAAGAAGGGATTCAACGTCACTGACAAAGACCACTATACCCCAACGTGAATGGGGTGGTTGAGAGGCGGAATAGAACCATCATGGAGATGGCCCGGTGTATGATGCACAAATCGTGGAGTGCCATACACATACCGGGAGAAGCTCACAATACAGCGTCTATAAACTCAATCGCAGTCCTCGCAAAGCTTTACAGAGATCACACCAGAGGAGGCATGGTCCAAAATCAAACCAGAGGTATCAGCTTTTCGTATTTTTGGTTCAGCTGCTTATACTTTGGTTCCTGATCGTAAGAGGAGTAAACTAGATTCCAAAAGTTCTAGATATTTCTTTGCTGGTTATAGTGATCATTCTAAAGCATATAGATTGATTGATACTTCCACTAATAAAATCATTATTAGTCGTGATGTTGATGTAAAAGAAACAGAGTCTTTCTTTGGCTGTAATCAGCAAATAGACCAGCAACATGGCAGCGATCAGCAAGGGGTGGTCACAGAGATTGGTACTCTTTCCTTGCCTGATGATGAGTCTGGTCATTCTCATACTCCTCCACAGACTCCAGTACAGTCTATGCTCTCTCCTACTGAGTCTTTTCCGTCTCCTGGAAATCAACTTGCGTTGGTTTCACCTCCGGAAGTCCCACTAGCTTCCGAATCCTCAGTTCAGCGACGGCCCAAGTGGTATTATTCCACTATTCAGGATCTGACACGAGACGATTTGTCTCCACTCTTAGATGACCGGTCTCACAGACCTGGCAAGAGGATTGATTACTTTGAGCAAGCTTAATTTGCTCTTGCTTTTGATCTTCTCCATATTCGCGAGCCACAAAAATACTCTAACGCACGAGGCATACCAGAATGGGAAACTGCCATGCAAATCGAGTATGATGCCTTGATTAAGAATGATACCTGGAAGTTGGTGCCATTACCTCCAAGTAAACACCCTATTGGTCAAATGGGTGTACAAAATCAAGTGTAAAGCGAGATAGTACTTTGATAAGTACAAGGCTCGACTTGTTGCAAAAGGTTTTTCGCAACAGGAGGGGATAGATTATGAGGAGACTTTTGCTCCTACTGCAAAGATGGTCACTTTTCGGTTACTTCTTGCCTTTGCCGCTCAATTTGGTTGGAAAATATATCAGATGGATGTGAAAAGTGCATTCTTGAATGGCGATTTGGAGGAAGAAGTGTATATGACTCAACCTAAGGGTTTTCAGGCATGTGGTCATGAGCATCTTGTATGCAGGTTGATTAAGTCCTTGTATGGGCTTAAGCAGGCTCCTCGAGCCTAGTACATTAAGATCGATACACATCTCAGAGATTCGGGCTTCAAACGAAGTCATTCTGATCCGAATCTCTATTTCAAAAGCACAAATGATGACATTGTGATTCTTATTGTTTATGTTGATGACCTTGCCATCACAGGCAGTGGAGATGCTGCGATTCATAAGGTAAAATCAGATTTGTGCACTGCTTTTGACATGACTGATTTAGGCCTCCTTCATTATTGTCTTGGTGTAGAATTCTGGCAACAAGATCACTTGATTTTCATTTCTCAAGTTAAATATGCCACGAATCTTTTGCAAAAATTTAGATGTATGATTGTAATTCATCATCTACACCTATGGAGGTCGGGCTGAAACTTTCAGCTCATGATGATTCACCATGAATTGTAGACAGACAGGTTGATAGGTAGTTTGATCTATCTCACCACTACACAACCGGATTTGTGTTTTGCTATGAGTTATCTTTCTCGTTTTTGTCTAAACCGAAACTCATTCACTGGGGAGCAGCAAAACGTGTGTTAAGGTATGTCAAAGGAACTCTTGACTTTGGCATCTTGTATCAGAGAGTTGCAAATTTCACGTTGATTGGCTACACAGACTCTGATTGGGGAGGTTCAGTGGATACTCGAGATCTACCACTGGATATATCTTCTCTCTTGGTTCAGGAGTTATTTCTTGGCAGAGTAAGCTTCAACCCACTGTAGCTATCTCTTCCACAGAAGCAGAATACAAGGCTGCTGTTAGTGCTGGTTGCGAAGCGGTATGGCTTCGTCAGATTTTGGTTGATTTTCAGTTTTCACAGGTCACTGCTACACCTCTTTCACTTTTTTGTGATAATCAAGGTGTGTTGAAGATGGTCAAAAATCCTATCTATCATGCCCGCACTAAACATATTGAGATTCATCATCACTATATTCGTCAATTGGTTGACTCAGGTGAAATCTCTCTTCATTTCTGTCCTTCTCAGGAGCAGTCTGCTGATGTAATGACTAAACCTCTTGGTGCTTTCTTGTTTGTCAAGTTTCGGGATAAACTTGGTATAGTTTCTAGGTTAGTCATTAAGAGGGGGTGTTAAAATGACGATGCTTATATAGCATATTAAACAGTTATACGGTTGTTAACTGTGCAACCAATTGTAACTTCCTCTTACAATAAATACACCCTGCCTGTGTCATTTAGACAGCGCAGTTTTTGCCTTCTGTATTCTTTCTTCTTTGTGCATCTTCTAACATTATCTTTAGATCAAGTATATTATCTTTCTTGTGTCGTCGTTTAGTCTAATATTGTAGTGAAGTATGGATATGCATAGTTCGTGGTAGTTAATCTGTTCTGAGTAAGTTTCTTGCAACTATGGTGGTTCACATAAATTTCCCTGCAATTAATAGTGTAAACTTGATAGACTACAACCTTAGCATGTCCTGAGGAGGAATCCAGGCCGCTCCTAACAGTGTGCAAGTAGACCAACAAGGAGATATATGAATATGAGAGTCACCTGAATATTATCTGCCATGCATTTATGAATCACGTTCACAGTGTTGCCCCAAAGCCGATGCTCACTTTAAAATTCTCAGCTCCTTCCTCTTCTCAAGTAATAGACCATGCAAATGCCCAACCTCCAATGCTTCAAGTTGAGAGGTGTCAACACCATTGGTTGAAGAAGGTTTTTCTCAGTGGAAAGCAATAGATGACGCTGATATGGAAGCAATGATGACCTTAGTTTCTGAATAGAAGCTAACCCAACAATGAGAGAGAAACCTCGCTCTTGCTGCTGCGAGTTCAAAGTCATGGACCTGCAATACTGTAACAGCCCTGAGTTCTTTTTCATGTTTTCTGTTTTAGTTTACTTTTTCCATAGTAAAGGTTTGCAACTGGTTACTGTTAGTTTAGTCTCTTTAGAGAATCAGCTTGGTAGTTAAGCCTGTCTCCCAAGTAGCTTAACCAGACAAAGCATAAACCTCTTTGTTTGTTGGAGCAATGATTTTGGGATTCACTGTGTAGATTTTTTGATCAACGCATTTTGAATCATAATCTATGATTCATCATCAGGAACAAAATTTTGATAGAGAAATACAGACTGGGCTTCCTTAAATAGATTTAGTTACAATTTATGAGGTGTCTACGTTCCACAAACTCCATTCAAATTGACCATTTGGTTGTCCGTTGAAACTGAGAAATAAAATAATTACATAAGTTAAAAAGCCTTTGCGACTGTTGGGTGAAGGAGCTTTGTACCTGCTTTGAAATCGAAGTATATATCCTTACTTGGAGTACACGGTGGAAGATGGAAGGTGCATATAAAACAAAAATAATATGATATGATATGATAGGAGATTAATTAATGGTGGGGTTAAATATACTAAGGAAAACATGTGGAGACAACGGTGGGAGGTGCAAGATTAAAATAAAGCAAAATGGACATAAATAGAATAATATAATATAATACAAGCTCCAATATCCAGTATCTTTGTTTGTTTTACCAGATATCCAGTATCTTTGTTTGTTTTACCAGATATCCAGTATCCTAGTGGTGATGACAGTAAGAGCCCTAGTATAACAATCTCGGACATTTTTAGCGGCAAGTGTGTATCTTGAAACTCTAAGTAGTCTATGGTACTTTTGGTTAATTTTCAAGGCTTCACTTGATTACTTTTTTTTATTAGGAGCACCAGTGCCAAACCCCATTAATTTAGCAAAAACATCAAGGAAATTCAATCAGACGGAATGAGGTAAATATGAAAATTGCTATGAATGAAATTAATCCTTCCAATCATACAAAAATATCAGATAACCATACATGCCATGTATTATGTCCTAACAGGCTTGCAGAGATTTCCCGAGCTTTTACATTGATTTGATGACCATATCCTGTCACAAAATCATAGACAATACAGAACCAAAATAACATAAGAATATCCATGCCAAATGTTTTTATGATGAAAATGAATCAAAAAAAAAAATCTATACTAAGATTTTTCAATTGGCCCCAGCTTCTCACATATTTATTACAACACAAGTTAGCCTTCAATTATCTGAAAGAATTATTGAAATGCAAAATTATATGAGCATTAAAGCTCAGTTCTAGAAAGATATCATACCCTTTAAGCTTGAGAGTCTCAAGCCATGACGGGAACAATAAGTTGATTCCACCACAGTTACATCCAAGTCACTGCTTGTCTTTTCCAACCTAGAATGTTCCACTAGCAATCCATTTTAAATTATGTTAAACGCACTCAAGATTTTCTAAAAGTTTAAAGTAACATGTAATAATAGATCAATCCGAGCATGAAAGACAATTGTTAACCCTTATTGTTTCCTGGTTGATTTTCATCTCAATAATTCCAATGCTCATCTTTAAGCTAGCAGCTGTTTTCCATCATGATGCTAAAGGCAAATATATTTTTCAGCCTAAAATTTTATAAAAACAGATTTGTGGCAATAGCCAATTTTTTTATTTTTACGGAAAATGCTCTGATATATAATAAATAACTATAGAATATAATAATGTACATGGTTGATTGGGGTTTCCTATGCAGAGTCCTGGCCCAATTCGGATTTTCTATGGAATGGATTCAATGGTTAAATGCTTGTATCTCTTCTGTCTCCTTTGCTGTTTTACTTAATGGTTCTCCTTCGAATTTTTGGAGCCTCCAGAGGTATTCGGCAAGGAGACCCTTTATCACCTTTCTTATTCATTATTTTGGCGGAATGCTTGGGGAGACTTGCAAAGAAAGCTTGTCAGGAAAGGAAAATTCATGGCATTCAGTTGGCTAAAAATATTCTTCCTATTTCTCATCTCCAGTTTGTTGATGATTCTACGATGCTTGGAAAAGCTACTTCTACGGAAGCAAAACAACTCCATAAAGTTCTTCATACCTTTTCACAAGCCACTGGTCAGCTGATCAATCAAGGAAAATCCAGCATTTTCTTCTTTCATTGTCCCAGACAACAAGAGGACCAAATTCTAAATATTTTTCAATTCAAGAAGGGAGTGCTTCCTTTACAATACTTGGGTGTTCCTTTAGCGTCTCACAAGTTAAAAGATTGGCATTGGTTAATCCATAAGTATGAATTAAAACTACAAAAATGGACTAACAAATGGCTATCTTCAGGAGGAAGGATGACACTGATCAAATCGGTTCTCCAAGTTATGCCCATATATGTTGCCTTTGTGGTATATATTCCTGGAAATACTTTGAAACCTATGATGCCAGAAATGCCACCCTAGGCACGCTTTCTCACCAAAAGCGTTTAAACAAAATGAGGGGAAACGCAGGGAAACGTGGCATACGTTTCCGGAAACGTATGCCACGTTTCCAACGATTTTTCAAGTTTTAAAGCCAAAAACTTTTAAAAAATAAAAAATAAATGCATTTAATGAACCTAAACCTAATCTACCTACCTAGACTTGCTAAAGACACTTCCTAAAAGCTATATAATGACATCTTGGGTCCATTCTAAATCACTCTCATTTTCTCTTGCTAAATTCAGTTTTTCACTAAACTAACATTTAGCATTGTGAAGAGCAAAGAGACATCAAGGAGCAGCTTGAAGGAAGAGTTTAGAAGGTGTTGCTAAGAGCTAAGAGCATCAAGGAGGAATTTCAAAGCAGATTTGGAAGCTTCAAGGAGGAAAAACTAGGTATTTTTCAAGTTTTTTTAAAGAAAATGTTAATGTGATCAATGATATCAATATGTAGATTTAATGTAGTAATTTTTAAACTCTATGCTTAAAAAAAATGTAACATTTCCTTTGTGGTTTTTAAATAAAAATCATTTATTGTTTTTTTAAATTATAAATATCATCCAAACTCTGTGTATGCTCTCACCTCACACCTATACGGTGAACTTGGTGATCAAAAGCAGAATAGGATGCGTAGGGTTTTTTTGTTGTTGCTATTTTAAGAGTTTTTTTGTATTTTTTAAATTAAAAAATCCGAACTTTGTGTATGCTCTCACCTCGTGCCTATACGGTGAACTTGGTGATTAAAAGCAGAATAGGATACATAGGGTTTGATAATTTAATTCTTTTTCCTATTTTTTTAAAACTAAAAAATCCGAAATCTATGTATGCTCTCACCTCGTGCCTAAACGGTGAACTTGGTGATCAAAAGCAGAATAGGATATGTAGGGTGTAGTAACTGTAGTTATATTTAATATTTATTGTTATCTAAGTTTATGTTTTTATTTTAAATATTTTTCAATGTAGGTTTGATTATTTGAGATAAATGGCATCCAGTTCAGCTTCAGTGGGAGGGCATGGGGAAGGAAGCCAAGGTGGGGGTGAAGTAGGCCAAGGTGGGGGTGTGCAAACTGTGGATCCTAGAGCTCCTCTTTGGAGACATGTGCAAGTGTTGGAGAACCTTGTTGGCGGTGGCTCTCGTGTTTGGATATGCAATCATTGCAATATTGAATTCAAAGCCTCATATACCCGACTCAAAGCTCATTTAATGGGGCAATCAGGAACGGGGATTAGAAAATGTGCCAAGGTTGAAAGGAAACATATTTTGGCATATATGAAAGAGCAAGAGGAGGCTGATTTGCAAGCTTCAAAAGCTAGATTTAAAACTACTCCTTTGCAAAATAAGGGTTCACAAAAACCACCCACCTCATCAAACCATCTTTTTATTCAAATTGAAGTTGAAACTCCCATAGAGGAAGAGAGCTTGTCATAAAAGAGAACCTCCAAAGGTCCATTAGAGCAAGCATTTGCAAATGAGAAGAGGGAAGTAGGTGATGAGTTGATTACTCGATATGTTTATGCATGTCGGTTGCCTTTCATGTGTTGGAGGCACCATATTGGCAACAAATGGTGAGAGGAATTAATGATGCACCACAAAGGTATAAAAGCCTTAGTTATGAGAAGGTGAGAACATCATTGTTGGCGAAAGAAGTGGACCATGTACATACTTCTTTGCAGCCAATTAGGGATTCATGGAAGGAATCAGGGGTATCTATCATTTCAGATGGATGGAAAGATACCCGAAATAGACCCCTAATCAACATTGTTGCAGCAGCCCTAAAGGGGCAATGTTCTTAAGGGTTGTTGATTGTGAGGGTGAAGTGAAAGATGCTTAATTTATTGCTAATATTTTGATTGAGGCTATTGAGTCGGTGGGCCCTCAAAACGTTGTCCAAGTCATCACGACAATGCCAAAAATTGTAGAGTGGCAGGGCTGATTGTTGAGGGAGATATGAGCACATTTTTTGGACACCTTGTGTAGTACACTCCTTGAATTTGATGTTGTAGAAGATTGGCAAAATACCATGGATAGAGGAAGTTTATACAGAGGCAAATGAGATTCAAATGTTTGTCACAAATCATCATATGTCCCAAGCTATCTTTAGGAGGTTCTCAAAGTTGGAGTTGTTGAAGGTAACAAAAAAATTGCTAGTTTCTAATTTTTATTTGCTAACTTTCTATGAAATATCAAATTATCATTTGAATTTCTTTTAAATTTAATTTTATATTTTATTAACTTGTTTTAATTTATTTTAATAGGTTGTTGAAACAAGATTTGTCTCTCACACACTCGTCTTGAGACGACTTGTGAAGGTAAGACAAGTCTTGAGGCTTATGGTGATTGATGATGATTAGTCCGTGTGGAGACAAGCAAACACAGAACGAGCCATCAAAACAAAAACATTGATACTTGATGATGATTGGTGGGAAAAGGTTGCATACTTGCTCGCTTTTCTTGAGCCTATTTTATCTAATGATTAGATATGCGCAGATCAGATGATGCTTGCAGACAGGGGAGATCTATGATGGCATTGATTCTATGCTTGAAAAAATTAGAGACATCATACAAAAAAAAGAGCAAGATCCTGAAGAAAAATTCTACATTGAAGTTAAGATTGTGATCATGAGAAGGTGGAATAAAATGACCACCCCATTGCATCTTCTAGCCTATGCCCTGAATCCCAAATATTATAGCAGTGAAATACTTGGGCTACCTGGTAGGCAAGCACCATACAATGACCATGAAGTTGCAACTGGAACTAAGGCAGCATTCCGAGGCTTTTTCCTGATCCAACTGTAGCTACTGCGGTCCGCTATGAAATGGCATGCTTTGTCTCTTCATCTAATAGTAGCATGAGTGAAGTAGATGCATTAAGTGACAAGTACAACCTAAAGCCATTCATGTGGTGGTATGTACATGGCCATGATTGCAAGCACCTACGAACTATTGCCATTAAAGTCCTCTCACAGGTATAAAATATTAAAATTTAAAATGAAATCAAAAGTTTGTTTATTAATTAAAAATTAAAAATGTATGTTCTTACTTCTTAGTAAATTAATTTTATTACTAATTGAAAATTTCTAACTTCTTTTTTGTAACAGGTGGCTAGCAATTCTTCAGCAGAGCGGAATTGGAGTACATATAGCTTCATTCACTCAGCCAAACGGAACAAGTTAGGATCCAAGAAGGCTGAGGATTTAGTGTATGTACACTCCAATTTGCGCATCCTCTCACACAAGACTGAAGGCTATATTAGAGGTCCCAACAAACTTTGGGATATTGATCCTAAGAGTAGTGACTTTGATGCTTCTGCGGCTACTCTTAGCCAACTTTCACTGCTTGGTATTGATGAAGAAGAATCGGGATCCACTGCACAAGGGATGGAAAGTGGAGCTAGTGGGAGTGGAGTTGCTAGTTGTGTTCATGGAGATGATTATGAGGAAAATCTGGATGATATATTCTAGAATCTAGAATCTAGATTATTATCATGTATATGTGAATCATTGAAATTGTAACCATGTTGAATGATGAGTCATGACTCTTTAGAAGTTCAAATTTCAATGAATACAAAATATTTTGAGTCCTTTATGAATTATCTCTTATGGTCTACAATTATAAAATGAGTATTATGCATATATATACATATATATATATATACATATATTTTATTTTTTTATAATATATTGCATGACGTTTCCGGTAACGTTTCGTATCCAAGGTTTTTTGAAAATTGTCGCTTTCGCGTTTATATCCATTTCCATTTCAGCTTTCTGGAACCTAGTTTGAAACAAGTGGACTCTATCTGCCAAAAATTCTTATGGAGTGGAGTCCAGGATAAAAGAAAATGGTCATTAGTTAAATGGAAAACTCTTTGCCGGCCAAAAAGGTGGTTTGGGATTTAGATCTTCGCCTAGCCAGATGCAAGCCTTAGCTGCAAAATTGTACTGGAGGTTGCTTGTCTATCCCAACGACCTTTGGGCTTCAACTTTTAGAGCCAAGTATGTTGGTAGTGATCCCCCGGAAGAAATTATTCGGTCTACCCTTCCTACTAAAGGCTCTCCTATCTTAAAGGTTATTAAAATGGACAAGACATTATTAAAAAGAAATGTTCTGGATAGTCAATAATGGGCAGTTAGCCAATTTCTAGACTGATTCATGGGATGGACAGCCCCTCTTATCTTCCAATATCCTCAACTCAATCCTATAATGAAGCAAATGCATGATATTGGGTGGAGAAAGGTATCCCACTACGGAGAGACTGTCAACCAACCGTTGGGAAAGTGAAAAAGAATGGATTCCGATCTCTAAATGGCCACTTGTAATACAACATGAAGATCAGATTTTGTTGCAAAATGTTTTGAACACTCGTCCTCTTTCCTCATCCCCATTCCCTGACAAATTGGGATGGGGACAAGATCCTCTGGCTATTATATCAGTATCTACAGTTATGCCTCTTTGGTGATAGACAATCCTCATCCTCTACAGTTCCTCTTCAAGAACTTATGGCATTCGGGATGTGGCCTAAAGTTAGTTTTTGTCTGGTTACTTATTCAAAGAAGGGTTTTAACAGAGACCAGCTTATCAAGAAAGGATTTTATGGACCTTTCAGATGTGTTATGTGCTTACAAGATGAGGAATCTTCTACTCATCTTTTTTTCCTATGCCCTTGGGTTGTTCATATTTGGCAACAATTTGTGACCCTTTTCAATCTGAGGTGGAATAATTTTGATTCCCTTGAACAGGTTATCAAAGAGTGGCAAAGGATGCTTCCTACAAGAAAAAGCTTCTTCTGTACTATGGAGTGGGATTTCTCTTCTTCTTTGGAACACCTGGAAAGAAAGAAACAATCAACTTTTTCAGCAAAGTAGCAAAGATGGCTCTTATGTTTGGGAAATAAATATAGCTGAAACTCTCAAACATAAGATACCTTTACCCAACACCCTTTCTATGGAATGGAAACATATTTGTAATCAGCTATCTCTTGAGCCAAGTGAAGCCACTTTACCCCGTTTTCATATTAACAAGGAAAGAAAGAGAGAGACTCAAGCCACGGCCCTCCCTCGAGTTATGGACAATTGTACACGAATGGTGCTTCCAAACGTAATCCAAGCAGGGCTTTTTATGGGAGGCATTGGTAGAAACCATGAGGGTGATGTGCAATTCTTTTTTGCTATAAATTTGGGTGTTACTACCAATAATATCGCAGAGATGAAAGCGATCTATAAAGGTATGCAAGAGGTCAGTAAAGAGTGGCTGGCTGAAAATTCAAATTCGGTCAGACTCTCAAATTGCTATCAAGGTATTATCTGATAGAAGAGCCAATCCTCCTCCAAATTGGCGAATCGCCAAAGAAGTCTGGAAGATTAAAAAATTGTAGGAAAATTTTCTAGAAGTGCAATTCGTACACATTCCCTGGGATAGAAATAAAATTGCAGATGGTTTGGCTAATTGGGCTCTTGATAATAAGGATCTCCTGTGCTATGGCTTGCCTCCTACATGGTGGTCCAACCAGCTACAAGAAGACATCAGATACATTCTCAATCTTGATTCTTCACTATGATGATTGCAACTGCTTTACTTTTGTATAATGCTACTGCTTGGACTAATAGTTTCCAGGCTTGGCATAGCCAAATATGTAAATTTGATTACCATCTAATATAAAATCTTTCTTGTTTTTAAAAAAACAAAATAATGTACACATAAATAGCTTTACACATTTACCCATGAACAAGAGAACACAAATTGAAAACCAAATCAAAGATGGAATTGTTATCCAGATCTATCCCTAAATGACTCCAACTAGAAACATAAAACCATAGAGCTAAATTACAACCTTCCATTTTTAAGCAATAATGAAATTCATCTACTCACCTAACAATGTGCAAAATTTCCTCTCCAAAAGAGAAGATGTCACTTGTAGAGAAAAGATTGGCAGTTTTTCATATTAATGGCGAAGTACTGACATAAACGCAAGTTGTGTTGATGCAAATGTGCATTATGATATTTTTCCAATGATGTATAGTGTATACCAAATCTTTTTATATGAGAATTACTCTATGGACCCGGTAATTGCACAATAGAGATACAAGACCATCAAACCTTAAGGTAAAAATGAGATTGAGAAAAATCATGAAATAGAACACCATCAAAAGGTTGCCCCAAGATCCTATGTTTGACTAAAATACGAGGAAATTGTGCCCCATTAAACTTCCCTTACTTATTGTTGAGCTAAACCTGCTAGACATCGCCACACTACCATTGCAATCAAAATTCATTATAAACACAACCAACTTGGGTGCATTAGTTGATCTATTCACTTCATCTTTGACTACAAAGATTACACCCTATGATACAAAAATACAAGAGATAAGTATAGATATATGAGACTTCTCGTTCTAAAAAAATCTCTCTCTTTTACCATACTAAAAATTGATATTAAAATGAAATTCATAGGGAAAGCATTCATTGAAGGATAATTTTTCCAAATTTAGAAAATTACTTTGCAAAGCCATTTTGTGTGCCATTTCTATTTTCTTCTCAATCACTCACTCAATAAGACTTGGTGATCTACACCTTCTACCCAACGACCCAGGATGTTAGAAGATGTCTATAACTGCTTTCTACCCCCACTCACTAGTATGGAAATCAGCAAATCTAAAGATCACTTACACACTACTCACCAAATTGATGTCCATGCCAATCTTCTTAGCAAGACTTAGAAATTCTTCCTTTGATACCAAAATGATGTAGACGCAGTTAGGCATCCCAATAAAGGGATGCCTCAGACCATGCAGACCACAATTTCAGAATTAAATCTCACCGAAGCAAGATTTCAAGCACAACTACAAACCAAAAATAACAAAGCTTGTTCTATTGATATGAGGGAAAGATTGCAACCTCAAGCACAGTGGCATTACACTCTAATGACAGTCTTATGACAAGACTGCAAGAATTCCAATCCTATGACCTATCCTAAGCTTACAAGCTCCGCAGAACTACAAAACCTTATTGGGCTCAACTTGGCAACTTCTCGATAGATGCCTTTCCAGATCAGATAATAAGTACCATTCATGTTTACAGCTCTCTTCTATTTAATATTTATAGACTTCATAATGACTCAAAAGGAGAACAAAGGTGCCTTTGCAAGTAAAGATGTCTTGCAAAGATTCCTCAAAAAGCCTTAGGTCGCCATTGATCTTCCCATGAAATCTCCTTCGTTGGATCCAACTCAATCAAATCATTCGATTTGTCCTTGAGCATGAAAAATGGATCAAGGTCCATGTGTGCCTTCCTCTAATTATAGTGATATCAAAAGAAGATTCTCTCGAATGCAGATCCAATCGTGGCAGCATATGGCAGTGGTCTTGTAGGATTACAAGGCTTCGCAACATTAGGCGTGTTTAGAGGAATCCACAATGTCATGTCCCTTTTTGAAGCTGATTTATGAAGACCTTAACCCATTCTTCTCCCCATGGGTCTAAGGAGGAAAGCAAGGGGAAGATTTGAACTATATCTTTATTGTTTTTTATTTATTATCATGTATCCTATTGGGAAGCCTAGCGCTCCAATAGAGGGACTTAAGTAGTTAGGAAATAAAGGTATTATGAGCATGTAGGCTCCAAATACCATTTATATATTTAAAAGCACTTACCTTAAGGGGTCGGCCATCATTTTATATTGTAAAAGCACTCCTTGTGGCTATATAAGGAGGTCGCTTGGGCATTATTGATTCATGTTTTTGGGATTATTCTTATCTTGGTGAAAGTTGGCTAGTGTAGCCCTTTTACTCTCTCTCACAAGGACAAAACCCTTGGGTTGAGGACCTCATCCAAGGATGAAAACCCTTGGTTGGGAAACTTGTGAAGGACAAAAACCCTTCATGAGATTTTGGTGTGCAAGTTGATCGAAAAGTAATAAAGTATCTTTCTCTTGCATGTGGTGTTTTTGGTGCAATATTATATTTGTTTAGAGTGGAGCGACCTACCTTGGAGTGGAATTTTGGTATGTGTGATGCTAATTTGGTAAATCTGAAATTACTAGCTTGTTCTTCATAATTTATAAGGCCAATATCTTGAGTTTCATGAATTTTGGAGCTTCCTAAGTTGAGTTGTGAATTTTTAAAGTAACGCTGCAGACAAGGGTTTCGTTGAAATTCATATCTCCATATCTAGGGTATTAAAAATCAGATTTCTTGCATTATATGATTGTTGTTGATATATCATAATTTTAGAGACTTAAGTGGAGCTGATTGGAAGGGTTTTGAAGGCACGAAGGTGGGGTTGAAACCCCAAATAGGCCACTTCTCTAGAACAGGATTTATTTGCAAGTTTACAAGTTTATAACAGCAGCTCAATAATTTGATTTGTGAGCTTTTAGCCATTTCCTGAGTCCCCCTAAAAAGGGACATTACACACGATGCTACGTGGCATCAATTGAGGCTTAGGCGGTGTGCACAAGGCTTTAACTTCCACATGCAAGAAACAAGTGTTGTGCAACATAAGATAATGCATTACGGCTTTGCAGACAAAGATAAATAGGCATGCATGGCACTTGGCAATTTATGCGGCCAAGTTAGTGTTGCATTGCTTAGGCAAGCTTCCACAACTAAGTGTAAGTTGGAGTGGCATCTACGGGAGATAGTCAAGGCTCAAGTTTTCCAGTGCGCATAAGAGTGACGCAGTCTTGCGTGAGTCTATATTCACTAACTCTTAAGAATTTTTGGGTGATTCAACACTGCTTGCGAACCCAAATGCTCCTACATCACAACAGTCGTGAGTCTTTATTCACTAACTCTTAAGTGTTTTTGCGTCATTCAACACTACTTGAGAACCCGGATGCTCCTACATCACAACAAAGCATGGAAGATCTCGGCATGTAGCCAATTGGTTTGCACAATTTTCTTGGGAGAGGATTCCTTAAGCAATTGAAGGCACAAAATGATTGCGTTGGAGGAGTAAGAATAGATCCAAAGACAAGTTACAGTGGATGGCGCCATCTAAATTCAACATCCATCCCATGTAGAAAAGACCATCCATTCCCTTGAGTAAGAAGATCACCATTAATGAGCAAAGGATCCAATGACACTCGTCCAATCGATCAAGAAATGAAAGGCATTTAATATGTATGTAATTCAAACGATGATTGCGATTGAGCATGGCATTCAATGGAGTCACCTAGATCATTAATTTCATGTAAAATTTGAATATCATCCACAAAGAGAAAGTTCCAACGACCCATGCCATTAACAAAAGGATGAAGGAACATCAAGACCATGCTTCAACATTCTAGTCATGTATGGGCATGGTCTATTAGAAATCTAAATCACCTATATACATCCATTCCTCTGCAAGCATCAAGAAAACGAATTTCATTCATGAAGAGGAATCGGAATCAGCAGAAATTCCCTCCAATTTTACATCACCGCTTAGCCCTCCAAGAGAACTTTCCAACGTAACAAATAGCACAAAAAAATGGAGCAATGGATGGGAAGTTATGGGAAGAAAACAAATTGCCAACTCCTCGCTCCCAATACAATTAAAAATGATTTTTTATATAATTTGGAACGCCAATCATGGACTGTCATGCGGCAACCTCTCATTCGCTTGTTTCAAGTTTTGCCTACATCCTACCCAACCACCAAATTGACAGCCCAGATCGCAAGGGAGTGATCTAATAGTGATCAAGCAATCGAACATATCCTCACACTTTTCCTACGGCCTACTCAATCAAGCAATCAATGGTTGAGATCAATTGGGGACATGTGTTGGCCATCAAGACGTCATTTGAGTGATCACACCAATATAATACCTCATTCATCTTCCTTGACCATTTGATCAACTTTTTTGATGCGCCAGATCAGATTGGACATTTCTCCTCTCGCCACATGGCTCCATGTTTTCTCGAAAAATTGTTACGCTGATGGGAATTTGGCAATGAGCGGTTTGTAGTTTCCAGCATGTCTTCGACAGTCAAACGGTGCATGAATCTCGCACGTGTATAGCCTATGTTATGTCTTCACAACATTACTGAGCATTTTTTTTTGTGTGTGTATCTCATCATGCCCAATTTACTGTTAAATGTAGAATAAACCCACAATGTCTTTTATGCATTGGGCTCAAACATGATGCCCCCGCCATTGCTTCACGCTCTCGGTCCTTTTCTGAAGTGCCATTGAACTTCCTCCATAGTCTGCGATTCAACCCTTACCCAATCGAATCCCACTACGGGTACCACGGCCGTTGTTCACCGTTCTCGGAAATGTAGGATTGCAATAGTTGAAGATATGTAAAAGAGCTTATAAGGGACACAATCCACCATCATAACCGCCATGGATTGATCCGAGGCCCTAACCCGCTATGAAGACCATTCCATCTAAAAAATCGTCACTCCAATTGCCTCAAAAGCACTCGAGATCATCCCAAAAGCACCATTGTTGCAAGTCATTCTTCTGCAAAGCACCACTTGAGGTAAACAAGTTGTGAATTATCAAGTTCCTCATTTTGAATAACTCCTACACGTATGGACTTGGCCTCCACATGCAGGCACAAAATCCGCACTTCCCATTTCTCCAATGCAGTCGCTATTTTGTCAAAATTACCCATTTGATAATTGTGTTTCAATGCATCCACTGCTTGCACTCCATCTGCAACAGCAACTACGTTAGCACCCATCTTCTCAAGTGGGATGTTTGTAACTCTTCGAAGAACAGGTCTATCTTCCACAAGTAAAATTTGAATGCCTTAAAGAGACCTTTTAGTAGAAATACCATTGGAGGATTTGGTCGAACAAGGTGTTTAGCAACTTGTTCAGATATTCTCATTTGTTGTATGAAATCAGGCCATTCTTTCTTGTAAATCAAGGATGGAGGACCTCCAACAAACCTCATACTTGACAAGATTGGGCCCAATGTAATAGAAGAAATTTCACGAGGCAAACCTTGCTTTGAAATTTATTATTCCCTTCGTTTACAGTCCTCCACCCAAGATATTTAGCATTACCAGCAACTTCCTTCCTATACATACTTCAGAAACACAATACGAGCGAAGATCGCGCATAAGCACATGGTTGTATTGCTTGGTCATCATGGTGGATGTTACCAGAGGGATAGAGCATATTCATTAGTCATCTACCACACTCTTCAAGGATGATATGATGGCCAGAGTTTCGAACTTTAGGCATGTTAGGCCTACAGCAAAGGGGGAATTGATGACACTAGCCTTGTTCTGGACTAAAAACTCTTACAGCTCCGGACCAATACCATGTCTAGCCCCAGACCAAATGTATGGGAAGCTCCGGACCATTCATAAGTCTAGCTCCGGACCATTTGTAAGCCTAGCTCCAGACTAAATATATGGGTAGCTCCGGACAACTCATAGGTCTGGCTCCAAACCAAATGTACTACTAGCTCCCGACTAAATATATGTCTAGATTAATATGCTTCAAATCATCCAAATTATTCTATTGGGCCAAACATTTCATTTGGAGGGTCTTCAAACATTTACAAATTCATTCACCAAAGCAATGAAAGAAACTTTTACCTTCTATATGGAGTTCTTGACCAAAATCCTCAACTCTGTCCTGTTCTCCTAGTAGCCCTGCCTGGATAGAAATTTGAGGATAAAATTTGATATCGAGAATATTAAGCTAAGATCTAGGTATTTTTAGATACCCATTTGGCCATTATACTTGTGTCTAAAAGGATTTAGGGGTCACTTTATAAAACAGACCCAGTTCACTCTTGACTTATCTCACTTACACCTAATTTAGGCTTCTTGACTGTAACAGACCACTGTTTTTCCCATAACTTGATCATAACTCTATGAAAACTCTTAAAATCACTTTCATCCCTTCAATAATCTCAGTCAGTCCTCCCATACAAAAATTTAGATTCAAATACTTAGAAATTATGAAGATTTTACTTTTTAAGGCAAAAATTGTCAAGACGGGCTTGAGGACTGAGTTTTTCTTGTTTTCTCATCTTCTACTTACTTTCCTGCCATGAAACTTGGTGAACATATTCATACACATCATATCATGCTACGGTCCAAAATTCAGCTCTTGAAACAATGGAAACAAAAGTCCTATAGCTTTTAAAAATCTTGTCCTACATAGGAACTGTCATAGGCAGCGAACAAGAAAAATTCATAACTTGAGTAAATTTGGGTTTCAAGACATAATTCTACCACCAAAAGTTCTGTTATAACCTCCTCCAACTTTTTCATTTATGAACAACGGCTCATATTGTATGGATTTTGCCCAGATTTAAGATTTGTTCAAATCTCTAGGTTTGTTCAGGACGGCAAGCAGGTTGTTTGCAAATAATTTTATAATTTGAAAAAATTTGCACTTCAAGACCTAAAATTTACCGCTACATCTCTATATTATTATTCCCCACCTTTTGTCTTTTGGAATTATGGCTTGATTATGCATGGTTTTCTCCTGCTATAAGCTTTGTGTGTTTTATGGTGCCTAATACTCTGTTTTGGCCTGAGTTAGACTGCAACATGCACTTTTAACATATTAACTTATGCAAATAGGATTCTCAACACACAATCAGGGTAAAAACATACCATAAACTCCATTCCATTAGAAGAGAATACGAGAAATCCTTATTTCATTCATGTAAACTTCCTACAAGTGTTAAGAACCCTCATGATTGGTAAACGACCTTATGATGTTCTATAAAATCAACTGTACCCTGCATTTTCCTACATCACCAAATCCATAACACTCCCAATGCCACAACCACTAATATAATACATTAACACTATTATGACAGAAATCATCTTTAATCCATCAATTCATAAAGGCAACATACTCAAGAAAAAACACTCTAAAGATTACACAAACCATCTCCACTATTTCTATTTACAAGAATTGACAACCTCTGCTACAAAAGAGGTTTTACAAAGTTTGATTCTCTTGATGATATCTTAAACCCCTTTACCTCTCTACTCTTCCAATATACACACATATATTCTTCTTTTCTATATTTCAAGACTTATCTCCACATAGAAGACCTCAATCTAGGTTTATTAGTTCCACTTTTGAAGGCAAGAATCCAAGATTCTCTCAACCATATACTATCTTGACCTTCTTCCAACGTAGGATTAGCTTCTAGATGGTCTTGAGGTGATTTGCATTTACAAGAGGGTGAAATCACCTTTACCATATGTAATTAGGCCTATTAATCTTCAAGACTTTTACAAAACTCTTCAACTCTCTTATTCAAATATTCAAACCCCTCATTTTGGTGGGAAACCAAATATGAGGCTCTAGAAACCAAATCAAACACCCTATAGATTCAAATGACGTTCTTATCTAAACATGACCATTTCAATGCATAGTGGAGCAAGACATGGCTCCTTATTGCTTACAATCTGCCTCATTAGGCTTGTTAGACAAATATATACAAAATCGATTTTTCTTAGTTGATGCTCCTGCATGAGTCACTGAAACCAGGCAGGGGCATCAATCACATACACATCAACATCATAAATCACTTCCTCTTCCTCGTCCTCGTCGAGCCAAGCTTCTTTTAATGTATAGCGTCATTTATTGGGGTGCCTCCATATCAACTCATACACCTTTTCATGGCATCGAGCACTTCAGACCCTAATACTCATCGTATTCCATGCGAACATGTAGTTGGTATTCATAATCATTTTCCACACACACACACACACATATATATATGCATCATAACAGAATACAAATAAGCAGTCCACGTGCAAGGAAGCACCCTCTATGATGGTGATGAAACAAAGGGAAACCCATAAAGTTAATGACAACTCTTTAGACTCCCATCCCACATTAAATGTATAATAGACAATATTAATCTTCAAACATTAAAACATGTCTACTACATATTGAGGAGCATACATGGTATTATACATGAGGGTCTGGGAAGTAGTAAAAACATAAAAGCCAAGTCTCACAACTATGCATTTTTATTTTTACTGACACAAGCATTTATCTTTGAAAAACTGCAATAATGCACTTGTACCCACAATTAGAAGCCCCTGATATATTAGTGAGCCCTAGCTTTGAATAGGGTGACTAAGGGAAGAGGTGCACAATTGGAATCCACGCCTTCAAGCAAGGTGTCACATGAAGGTTTTCAAATTCCATCCTAATGTCAGGTGTATCTCCCAACAAAGCATATAAAAGAATGATGTCCACGCGACCCAAGGATCCCATAATCCCCTATGAAGCAAATCCAAGGAAGACATACCCCCTCCGGGCCATTGTTGGACCCGTCATCCGAACATTGATTGCAGTATTCTGAGGCAACCAAAGACATCATTACTAAGACCCTTGATCTCAAGCATTAGATTAGATTTTAGCCTTTTTATGGCCAACTTCCTTATTTTCTTATCCTCTTCCTTCTCAACATTGATTCGTTGTACTATAGTGTCCCTTTGTTCAATGATTTAATCTTGCAACACCTTTGATAACACATAGATGTGATGTCCAAAGGTTGCATACTCAATGCGTTCTTGTTGAACCTACGAGTACTCGACCAGGCCCCAAATAATCCCATGGTGAGTTTTCACCAATAGAATTTGCAAGTCTGGAATTCCCAATTCCAAGCGAGTTTTCAAGTGTACTCACCAATACTCAACGATACTCATGGGGAGTACTCACCAATACTCATTTGATAGTGCATTTTGTATAAAATTTATGTTTTCTTAAGAAACTTAAGTATTTTTTTAAGTTGCCGAGCATTTGCTAAGTCAAAAAAATGGTTTGCCAAGTACAAGATTGCGAACTATGGTGATATTATCATATAAGGCCTCACGAATCTCAATACACCCCATAAGTACCTTCACCACATCTTTCTGTCTTTGTTCACTTCTACATACTAAGCCACTTGTCTTATTAATCATGGCTCTTTCAAGAGTTTCCTAAGCTTCTAGGGTCCCCTGATCTCTTCTTTGAGGGCCCTTATTTAGGCTTTTCTTTTCCACCAAACTCTTCCACCTTGCTGGTAGTCTCTGTCACAGAATTCACCAATTTCCAAACTATAAATTCAAAATTTGGAGTTTTCAATAAAATCAAAGAAATGCATCTAAGAAGGCCCTAAAATTTGTGTATTCAAAGTGTTTTAGGTATTTTTTATTAAACCCCTGAAAGATATCACCAGTTTAGGGCATAAACTTTCTAAATAATATTTATTGTTGTTGACCATGGTTTAAGCTTCATCTAGGTTATTCTCCACGAAACAAATCTAAACAGTAACTGAAGCAAAGGGAAGCATGAAGATTTAAGGCTTTCTCAACTGCAAACGAGCTTTGACGTGAAGCAGGTGAAGCTTGCGTAGTAACAGACCTGTGTGGAGTTGCGTGAAGCTTGCATGAGGATTTTTCAAAGTCGTAGAAGCAATTCAGAGTCAAGATTATGTGAAGAGTTGCATCGCCGCTAGGTCTAGAAAGCTTTAGACTTGTGAAACGTGACTCAAAGCATAAATAATATTAGGTCTTTAAACTTTTATCAAGTCTTTATAGACTTAAAGCATAAATAATAGGCTATTAGGCAGTATTTCTATATGGCGGTGGATGACTTTTGTCTTTATTCTTTTAAATTTTAATTTTTAACTATAGACTTTGATTAAGTTTAAAATTGGTTTAATTTTAGTTTTTCTTAATATTTAAATTAATTAAAATATATGTAAAGTTAAAAGACTTATATTTTTTTGTTTGTTTTTTCTTCTTAAAAAATTTAACCTGAGATAGGCTGAAGGTTTTTACAAGCAATTTAATTAGATTTTTAACATTTAATTTGAAATATTGTATTAGATTTAAATAGGTTTTAAAATTTGAAATATTTTATAATTCGAACATATTGACGAATTTTTTTCCCGAATTTTATCGGGTGCCAAACTTGTTTCGAATTTTATCCTCACCAAACACAAACACGAACACAAACCTGGTGACATAGCCGTAGTCTCTTCTTCACTATGGCAGTTGTTTCAGTACCGCTGCTTTCTTTTTTACTTCCATCTCCTCTTTTGAATCAGATGGATAATACATCAAAGTGTTGGGGAAGGGGAAGGCTTTGTTACCTTGTTTTTACAATATTCTGGTCGCAGTGATTCTTTGTTGTTGGGAGTGTCTAGGAGGTGGTTCCTTTCCTTTTGAACCATCAGCATTGTTTAGCAGCAACCTTCTATATAGCGCATTATCAACTGTTGCTTATTTTATTTATCATGCAGCTTCATTATGACCAATAGGACTATGCATATTGATTAGCAGTTGATTGTATTATTCAGACTTATGACTGCACACTGCCACATACGACACTATAGCCATATTAAATACTTTATTTTGACACTTTTTGGACTATTCAATAGCCATTATATAGATTATGATGCTTCGCATATTTTGTGTTATTATATATGTTAGATAAAAATGTACTCAGTAGCTGATGATGATGATGCTATTTAAATGCTGATTTAACATGTTTAAGATGCACTATTTTGATTACATGACCTGTACTTCAACTGAGGTGACTCACTATTTATTTCACACAATTTTACACCCATTTGGGTATATATGGCAAACCATTTTTCTGAGTACCCAGAGGCGACAGCACAGGCTTTTACAATTCGAAGGTGGAAAGGATATTTGCAACAGTGGAAAAAATCAAATCTAGTGCGTTACATAGTTTTTTCCAAAGCATATAAAGGCACATTTGAAACTTTATCAATGGCAGCAACAACCTAAATTTTTGAAAAAAAATCAGGTCAATTATTTCAAAAAAGGACAGCGGTTGCAGAACAGAGAAGAGACAAATATTGAGAAGAATAGACTCTTATAGCTCAAGGAAAAATAAGGACAAAGGGCAGAAAATATAAAGGCCAAAGATGAATAGGCATAGACATATGGACGATAAACCAAATTTTCCAAGTTATCGTTGCAGAAACAGGGACATATTGCTAGAATTTGCAGAACCCGTATCCTAAACATTATAATTTTAATGTGTAAGAAAGTAATTTTGCTGATGCTTCTAAAAAGGAAAGAGACAGAAAAGCATGAGGCACAGTATTTTGTGAATTTTGTATAACCCAGACATTTTGGCGAGTTGATGATTATTTAGTGAAGTTCCGATTCTTTTTATATAGCATAGCTGAATAAGTTTTGGTGAATTTTGATGATGAATCTGGTGAAGGCTTTGTGGTTTCTTTTTTGAAACTGACAGCATTTTGCTCAACCTACAAATCTAAGATGCAAGCAGTTCCTATCCTAATGGAGTCCTAGAAGTTAGCATCTGAAATTTGTGGATGAAAGTATCTTGTAGGGATATGATTCTGGGTCATTTTTACATAAACTAAACAAATATCTTGATACGAGGATGTTGATGTACCCAACTTTGGTACATCCAGAAACCCTGGTATATCACTAGTTTTGTTCGTGATGATATTGGTGCCCTCCACTGCTGATCCAAACAATGGTGCAACTACATGGGAGTGCTTATCTGCTTTGCATATTGCCTCAAATAATACAAGGATCGTTTACTTTAAAGAACAAACTTTATGCTTTGATATTACAATAAATTGGATCGGTGGTTGTGATCAATGTTGGAAGCTAAAGGACATCACACCAGGCTGGTGGGGCAGGGGAGGATATAGATGATAAACAATTCGAATTTATATTATTGAACAGTTTCCCTAAAGCCTATGAAAGAGCACTTGAGACTTTATCAGTTGCAGCAAGCGCCTAGCTTTTTCAGAAAATTTCAAGTTTTTTATTGTGAAAGGGACAACGTAATGCCCCTTTTGGGCTGAATCTGAACACCAAAGAAAGTTGCACAAAACCAAATAGTAAACTGAAACAAAACTGAAAATAAACTCTCAAACCCTAGACTGCACGGATACGGGTACGGGTACAGTTTCGGTACGCTGAAACAGCAAATTTTTAAAAATCGCGGGTACGGTACGCTTTTGGGTACGCTTTTATATATATGTATATAAATATATAAATTATAAATTTAAATAAGCATTTGCATACTTATTGAAATTTAATTCTCATACATTGCATACTTATTGAAATTTAATACTTAGTCATGGTGCATTTACACCTATATTTGGCGAAGTCTTTCTTTTCACATTACATCATGTAGTAGCAGAAGAGGTCTTTTACCACTCATCTATAACAAATCAATTTACAAAGTATCAAATTACTGATACATTGCTTTTCAAAATAAATAAGTATTTAGATTGTACATTCTAAGGAAATGATCAAGAAAACAAGTGTGGTAATAAAAATTATCTAAAAGGAAGGAGTTGAAGACGGAAACTCCATTTGCTTCATATTTCTCTATCACGGTTATTTATCTTAGTGATTGTGATAAGATTCAAGGAGTTTTGATTGTTCATGATGACCTCCTTGATCCACTCAAAGCACAATAGTATTATGCGGCATAATTCCCAAACATCATAACTAAGCGGGAAAAATATGGATCCAAGCTAGCAAGTGGGACGATTAGTCCGTGCACGGAGAATACTCGCCGAGTTTTGGCGAGTACTCGCGAGTTTTTGGAAAGCTATCCAAGATTTTTAATTACTAATCTGTCTACATGCGATCAAAGCTCATGATTCTTTCCGAAGATTGCAAGAAGTTGCTTGGTCCAAAAAGGTGCAAAAATGGATTTTATGAAAATAAGAAAAATATTTCCATCAATGCGTAGAGCTCGAGAAAATATACACTATTAGAGAAAACGGCACTGAAATGGAGCCACAGAATGAAAGTTATGGCACATGCAAGTTTTTGCTGCTACATCTCCTCGGACCCTTTCCAAAAATGGCAAATTTTATTCTATGCTTGTGTTTTCTTCACCAAAAATCCAAAGAAGGAAAGAATTGCCAAAAAAGGAAAGAAATGTTGTCTTTGACGAGTTTTTAAGTTTTGGCAAGTTTTTTTTTTTTTTGGAGTGCGTCGGAAACGCGTGCCCATAGACACAGAGTGCGTTATGGGTACAAACCGTACCCATAACGCACTTCGTGTCTATGGTACGTTTCGAACGTACCCATAAAGATACCACCTCCTCGTACTGCGATACCTAGTATGTTTCCGTGCTAGTACGAGGACCTATATGGCATTTCCGTGATCTAGCTCAAACCCTAACAACAAGCTATAAATATATTTTTATGATAGTAATCAGCCACAAAACTTATAGAAACCCTTCAAAATATTATTCTTCAAAGCAAGAATTAATTGCAAGGACAAAGTACTGGAGAATATATCTTTTTACCAATTTAATATCAACTGGAAATTAATTATCAACAACAAATACCCTTTACAAATATGGCTGGAAATGAAGAATTCCAAGCCCAAACTCAAGTACAAATAAAGATTCCAACTGCTAAAAATAGGAGGAACACAATGATGATTAAATTTGAAGTTGTCGTGCCCTAGAACACCCAAACCCCATCTTAGGGCAAGTGGCCACCATAGGAGAGGTTACCAAATAGCTGGTCCCAAACCCTTACAAGCTCAAACACGAACTTGTGTGGGTCACACACACTCAAAACCGTGCAAATCTAATCTGCTAGCTGCGAATGATGCCCTAAGACTTGATAAATTTGCTTCGAGCCTCTATAAATCTGATTGCAGCACAAGTGTGGCCTCTATATGAGATCACCAATGAAGATGCGAGGGTTTCCGTCCTCAATTCTAAGTGATATTGAGGGATTTCATCCTCAATAGACCTCCATGGAAGGTTTCCGTCCTCAATGGATGAGAGAGAAAGCAAAGCATGCTCCAACTCCAAGAGAATAAATTCCAAAGCAAGCATAAACATCTTCCAAGCCAAGCGACCCCTTTAAATAGCTAGAGGTGACACCAAAAACCAAATAGAATCCTCCTTGGAGACATAATAGTTCATTTTTCTTTTATTTTTCCATTGGCTTTTTATCTTTTTCCCAACCCACCTGAATCTACTTAAAAATTACTTACAATTAATGCAAAGTTCAAAAAAAAAAAACTAAAAATCATGACATTAACTTCCCTTGCTCATTTCCTTTTAGCCCACAAGAAATGGAATGGGCTCAACTGTAATGTCCCCTTTTTCGAATTGAGAGCCTAAATATAGACTTCTTGCCATTCCCTTTCCGTGGCAACGAAGTTTGAAAGAGGTAGGGAAGGAATTACTTTATAGCCTTCAAGAGGTGGAGATCGAGACTCATTTCATCTTCCGCTGCCCCATATACTATGAGATCAGAGGACGATTTCACTGTCTCTTCAGAGGGATTCAGACTCTCTCGGTCTTCTTCAAATATATTGACCAGCGGTGTCTTGCCCTCTACATCCGTGAGTCTTTGTTGTTCCAAGACCAGATTCTTCATCCCCCTCCGAGAGTCATCCCCACAAGACGAATTACAGCCTTCTTTCCGGTTCTACCCAGCAGTGGAGGAACTAAACGACAGAGCCTTTCTGACCTAGATACAATGCATAGATCAGTTCGTCCTGGTTGGACCTTCACACTTCCCTCAATCACCGCCAGCAGAATCGGATGCACACACGTACTAGAGGGCAGCCCAACTCCATTCGTCCCCCTGGCCGTCGCGTCAGTCTTAGATCTCAGCAGGGGAGGAGGTTTTCGCCCCCCTCTTCGGGTTGTCAGTCCATCAGGAGCTTCTTTTCATCGGTATCGATGTTAGAAGGGTGTGGCTACCATTCCTGAGTAGACCATTGGTCCTCGTTTGCCCCCCTTCATTCCCTTCTTTGCTTCTCTCGTCTTTCTCCCCGTTTGCTCCATTGCCCCGGCCTTTGTGGGGTATTGGCTCAGGTTTCCTTTCGCTTTGTCTTTTCTCATTTTTTTGTTTTTGGGAACTCGTTTTGAGTTGTCCCGCCGCACTTTGTATATTGTTTGGGCTGCATCCCCATTGACCTACTTTTGTGGTCATTCATTGGACATTAGTATATTTATCTTATCTTATCTTATCTTTAGTGTTTTCTTTATTTAGGCAGGTCGGTTGGGTTGGAGGAGTTTTAAAAGCAAATTAAAAGCCCCAAAGAAGCTTTATGAGGTCGGTCCTTCTATTTTGGCTTTGGCGCCAAAGGAGGGATATAAAAAGGGATTAATGACTTCATTTTGACCATCTACTTTGGCACATTTTATCTAAACTTGATCTTTGGGCTGTTTGCTCATTGTCATTCCACTTTTGGGCGAAAATCCAATTGTGTGGCTTTTCCAAGGAGGACGGAAACCCTTCTTGTGGCTGGTTGGAGGACGAAAACCCTCCATTTTGGGTAAAGTGAAGACATCTTGAAGACCTTTTTGCAGATTTGGGCATTGGAAGATCAAAGAAGATATCTACAAGTGTTAGCATGCATTTATGAGCCCTTCCTAGTTGGAGCGACTAGGGTTTGATAGCATTTGGGTGCCTTCTAGGGCACGAAATTCAAATTTTATGTGATATTCTAATTCGGCATAATTTATAAGGCCGGAATCTATGTTTTTGTGATTTTTGGTGGAGTATATCTATCATTTTCAGCCTTGGTTTGTGGCTGCCCTGCTGCTGTCATAAATTTAATTACAGCAGTGTGTTATCTTGGGTTTTCTCCATTTGTTTATTGCAAATTGAATGGATAAGTGTTGTCGTACATGAAATAATTATTTAGAAGTGTTTTCAGCTATTGTGCATGGTTTTATGGTGCATTTAAGCCCCTTTTATAGTTCGTTGCTAGGGTAGCAAAGAGCACATAGGTCCTTTCATACAAGTTCTAAATTGTTTATGCATAAAAATTTGGGAACCAAGTGATCTTTTGTGGGTCAAAGTGTATAGAGGCATTAATGTCACTATTGAGTTCTCTTTCTCAGGCACTTGGATTGAAAGGAAATTTATGAGCAATCATAGAGGGTTTGTTGTGCATTCTAACCGCATTGTGAAGGATCAATGTTCTCAGTCAATAGAACACTCATGGGGGCTAAGTAACACACATGAAGACAAGATCGTAGGGAATGGCCAAAAGAAGATAATTCCAGCTGGATGCTTAAGGTGTAAAGATGGTAAGCAAACTAGATGTTATTTTTATAGTCAAGATTGTATGAATCAACTTGCTATGGTTTTGTGGGACTCAAGTTACTTTCAAGATTGCCACTTTTGGATGTATGTGAAGGTTATGGATAATTCATCCACTGAAAATATAAATTCAGCTGCATGGAATATAAATTCAGCTTGCTACAAGGTATGCAATAATTCAGTTTTCATGAACCGAGGTGAAGTAATGTATCATGCTATTGTTTGGGATTGGTTCTCTAAAACACACCTAGCAAGAATGCCTAATGAGACATGGATTCAATGTGAGTTTTGTGGTGTAAGTCATCCTTCTAACACGACTGAGATGAGCTTGGGAAATGTGAATCATGAACCCCGAATCATTGGAGTTGTCTCGAATCTTGTGGCTGTTATGACCAACATGTCCAGCTTGTTCCACATTCTATTTGCAGCCACCAAGTGGATTTCGATCACAAGGAAGAGGTGCTCTTCTCCTAGTGACATTGATAAGGTATGTGTAGCTATCACAAGATGTTTGCTGGCCACTACAATTCTGAATTTTAGTAAGAAATGGCAATGCTTCAGACATGCTTTGGGCAGCCTGAAAGAGACTTTGAATCTGTTGCATGTAATGGAAGGTGTTGAAATTCAGCCAAAGGTTGTCAAGATAGGAGCTCGCTTGGCATCATATAGTCAATTTAGTCAACATGAAAAGATTGGCTCAATTATGTCTTCAACAATTTCTAAGGGTATTCAGCTGAATGTTAATACAACCATAGCAAACTTCATAAAGATGGGAATGAATGGTAGAGTTGTTTGTATATACCAGGATGTGACAGGGAAAAAATAATGCAGTTAGGGATGCTCTATCTAGAAATCCAACTCCTTGTTCATCTGATGGTGCAAAGGTTAAAGAAGCTTCATTCGAAGAAGCAATGATAAGAGAAACTCTTGTTTTCTTTAATGAGTTTGTTCCATGTGCTAGTACAGGTATAAACAAGAAAGAGCAGTTGAGTTTATTATCAGCCCAAGCAAGCAATGATGAATATGAGATTGCAGCAGAAGATGAAGAGATGTCTCCACAAGCCCAAGAAGCACACCGGAAAGAAGTTGATACGGAAACCAAGGTAAAAGAGTTGCTTGACACATTTGGGGCAGCAATGAGAGTGATTTTTGGTATAGTTGTCATCACCTTCACCAGCCACTTGATTACTCCTTTTGCTCTCATACAAAGGAGTTTACAAGTTCCTTCAAACACGGGGAGGAGTTCTTTTTATTAGTGATGGTTAGTATGGGATTTTCAATGCTTGCATGGTTGTTCCCAGCCCCTACATTGCCTAAGTTGTTGATTTTTGCAAGAAAAATCCACTTTGGTATCTGTTGTACCTTTTTCATGTTGATGGGCATGAAAATAACAAGTATAGTACAGTTGTTCCCAACTAAGGACAGTTGTAAGTTGGTACAAATTAAGGAAAAACTCTTGATGAAAAAGGTTGGAAAGAAGGTTCAGTTGAAGACAATTTTTATGACAACCACCAAGGTACTTAGTTGGGTGGAAACCCAAGTATGTTGTGGCTACTGTAACTCACTTCCAACCCATCTACAATCTGATTTTTATCAGGTTACAACAGTTTGGAAGGTTTTGAGTACAGATAAGTATGCAAATAACAAATTTGCTAGAGTTGTTTTTGAAGAAGAAAATGAAGACAGCAGGTGTATGAGCTTGCTTTTGCAAGAGCTCTTTCATTTGACAGGTACAAGATCTAGATTATTGGAGCATTACAACATATTTCTTCACTTTGACATGATGGTACTTGGGCATGAGAGCTTGCAATTGCTTGTGGGCAAGCAATTTTGGGAGGGGAGGACTATAATGTCCCCTTTTCCAAGCTAGTTTGATTTGGAGACTTTGAGCCCATTCCACTTCCCGTGGGCAAGAAGGAAATGAACAAGGGAAGTAATTTTCATGTTTTTCAATTATTTTTGTGAGCATTGCATTCTTCTTTAATAGTTTTCTACATAAAGTCAGGTCAGTTGGGTTAAGAAGGTGAAAAGCCAAAGAAAAATAAAATAAAAGTATCCATTATGAGGTCAGTCCTAATTGGAAGCTTTCTAATTGGGTTTGGCGCCACAACAAGGTATAAAAGGGGTCGCTTGGCTCATTTGTGCATCATGATCTTGTCTAAAAATTAACTTTGCATGGTTTTTGGGCTGATTGCTCAATTACTTCCACTTAAGGGCGAAAATCCTTTGGTGTGGCCAACAAGGAGGATGAAAACCTTCTTGCTTGATTGAAGAACAAAAACTCTTCAATTTATTGAGGATTCTCCATCCCAAGGTTTCCAAAGTGCTTCAAGAAGATTGATGTTGCAAATTTTCAGCTAGGGTTTGAGTCTACAATGATTTCCAGCCCCTCTCCTAGGGGAGCGACCCACCTTGGGGAAGAGTTAGGTGGTTTCTAGGGCATGGCGACTTCCAACTCAGCCATCATTGCATTCTTCATATTTTTAGTAGCCAGAATCTATATTTGGACTTCATTTTTGGGCTTGGAATCATTCATTTCCGACCATTTTGTAAGGGTGTTCTCTACTGTCATTTATTTAATTTCTAGCTGGGGTTTGAAGTTGATTTCTTGGTTAATATTGGTTCTAAAATATTTCTAAGTGTCCCTACATGTTTTGGATGGTGTGAATGGTGCAATTTTGAAGAGTTATTATTTTTTCCTTGCTGCTGTTATAAAAATCAGACTGTTGTTTACTGCTGTTATAATTTTCAGTTAGCTGTCATAAAATTCAGTTCACTGTCTATTGGGGTTTGTGTTATTTCCCTTTGTTTTCAGTTTCAGCCCGGAAAGGGACATTACATACTCTTGCAATTTTTGTCTCCTGCACTAATGGAGTTGAAGGACCTTTTTCCTCAAGTATGTTCACCCAATTGGACAATCGTGTTGTCCATTACTTTCCCATGCCATCACATGGATTGTTAGTACCTTGTGTAAGTCCCTGTCCCGTCATTAATGGAGTTGGAAAGCCTTTCTTCCACTCCATACCTCAAGCATGTAGCTCATGTCCTCCTCACTCCATGTCCACCAACAACCAATGGAGTATTGAATGACATCAAATCTATCTCCAAAATAAAAGTATATGTGTTCCACAAGAAACTGTTTCTGAAATAATGAAGTTAAACTTTCTTTCCATTAATTTAAGTACTCGGGAGAGCAAATCGACCAACTATTCTCTTTTCTTTTCCTCTAAAAAGAACTTTTGTGTTAATAATGAATATAAAGTCTAGGAAATTTAAAGTTGCTTCGGACACCTTGTGCCATCTTATCTCCATGTGTCACACCAATGCTACTCATGATACCGCTATGTCACCACTTGTCATGCCATCCGATCGTATGACCAAGTACACAAAAGGGTTAAAATGCAACTACGGAAAATATAGTCGTGTTATATACGAAAATGACAAGCACGGGAAGGGTGTCACAACTATGACTCCGCCTATTTATTAAATACCCTTTAACTTGAAATGTGTGTCATGATGGTTGCTGTTATCCAAAATGTACCCCTTGCTCATTTTGTGGCTAACTCCTTTCATCCTTCCCTCTCTCGTGCCTCAATCATAATTTTTTGTTTTTCAGGCACTCAAAACTTTCTGGAAATGGCACCATTGGATAGAGCTCTTTCTCAAATTTCCAGAAAGGTAAAGTTTTCCTCCTAACTCCATGTATTTTTGAAGTTATGGCCCGGCGGAGTTTTTGTGGGAAATTTTCCCTGAAAGGCCCGACCAATGAAATGGCGCCACGTGTCCAAGGAAGTGGCGGGGGTCGGAGGAAAACTTGGTTTTTTACCAAGTGTTTGGCAAAATTTCAAAAGGGAAGATTTTCCCCGCAGACCCGTTGGCGAATCGGATCCCGCCACGTGTCCAAGGGGAGAAAATTGAAAATTTGACTAAGTGTTGGCGCATGGAAAATTTGGGAGAAAAGCCCGCAACCAATCATGTTGTGCCACGTGTCCTATGGCATCGGACTGCGGAGCGCAGAGGAAAAGTTAAAATTTTGGCGAAGTGTTTTTGCCAAATTTCAAAAGGAAAGTTTTGGCCCGCTGCCCCCCCCAACTAATCATGTGATGCCACGTGTCCCCAGGAGATCGGAGCTGCGGAGTGCGGCGGGAGATTGGGATTTTTTCCCAAATGCTAAAATGAAAAGAAAGATGTTTGCCCCGTGCCCCGCGTCCCGTAAAGAAGACGCTGCCACGTGTCCCGGACCGGCGGAAGGCGGGGAGAATTTGGGAAATTTTCCCAAAGGCAAAGGAAGGAAATTTCAAAGGGAAAATCGCCCCCCCAAGCGCAAGCCAATGAAATCTCGCCACGTGTCAGGTGGCGCCAAAAACTCAAGACAAGCCCGCAAGGAAAATTCAAAGGGGCAAGCCCGCAGCGAATCACGTTTTGCCACGTGTCCGGGTCAAAAAATGTATCAAGCAACGATTGAAAATTTAAAAGGAGAGGCCCGCGTCCAATCAGCACGCGCCACGTGTCCTCAGATCATCACCCGGCGGGAATTTTTGGAAAATTTTCCAAAGGGCAAAGCAATGGAAAATGAAGCAGTAGATGCCCGCGACCAATCATAGCATGCCACGTGGCACCGGAATGGCGAAGCGCGGGAATTTTTGGAAAATTTTCCAAATGACCAAAAAGTGAAAAATTTAAAAAAATTGCCCGCCAATCCGATTTGGCCCTGTTTTGCCCTAAAATTTCAAACAACCATATCTTTCGATCCAGAGCTCGGTTTTCGCGTTCTTTATATCAATGGAAAGTCAGAAATTCTCTACAAGATTCCGGGGTCATTTTTGCATTTTGATGGAGTTTGGAGAGAGGAAATTGAAAAACACCTCCGCACGTGGTCATGGGCCGAGAAATGACGTTTCAACCACCGTTTTTAATGAAGAATGGTTCGCATTCTCTCCCAGCATGGCAAAAAATGTCAGGGGATGGGCCTGTAAGGATGCCCATGTTGTTTTACTACGTTTTTGGTCGGTGGTTGAAGCTCTCTCACGTTTTCCCGCGTTTCTCTCTCCTGGGGTCGTGGTTTTGCCTTTGTAAAAGCCAAATTTGGCTCATTTTCAAAGGGTTGGAACATTTTTTGTATTGCAGGCTCCCTCTTTCACCTTGAAAGTGATTTTTGTGGAAAAATCAGACCTTTTCCAAGACTACAACCTGTTTTGCCTCTCAGGTGTTGTAATGCAAGTGGTTTTTAATGTTAAAATGACAATACAGGCTCTGTGAATGAGTTTTTATCCTCTGTTTGTGTTGTTTGATTCATTTCTCGACCCTCCATTACTGATTATCAATTTGTGCATGAAGTTTTGTTGCATTCTTATGAATCGTGTCAATCTGCGAAGTAAGAAATGCTCACCACTCCTTTGGTGCATCACCTTATTAGCACTAGTTTCAGTTTTTTTTTCAGCATTCTCTATCTCTGTCTACTTTGGAATTTAGAGTAGGATTTTGAGTTTGAAACCTCTGTATAACTTGCAAGTGATATATCTGATCAGAGGAGTTGAGGAACCAGCCTCAAAACTGGAGATTCTTTTCCCATTTTACAAGTCCCACACTTGGGGAAAAGATTCAATGTTGTGCAATCACACTGGATGTCCAAGATGTCAAACTAGAAGCCTGATCAACACCTGTGGGTGCTTGCTGATTTGCAACAACAGCTGCTTCGAGCTCATTCGCTCCACTATGGTTGGCATACCTCCTCGAAGTCACTAGATGGCATGGACCTCTCTATCCCGTACACCAAAAACAATACGCTCATCAAAGCAAGATGCCATGGGCCTCTCTATCCTATACTGAAAAAAAATAGAGTCATAAAAGCATTATCTTTCCCATAAAACACATAATAAGGGCTTAAAATAATGTCAAGAAGTATATGTTGGGCCCGCTAGTCATTATAATCAATAATCATTTAACAACTCCAAATAAAAATGTTGAGTATCATTTATCCATATAATAAGTTGTCACATGGTTTTCAAATGTTACAATGACTAGTAAATAGTCAATAATGAATAGTAAATAGCAAACTAATTTTGATATTGGGTTGGTGATGCTCAAGGCTCAAACGCTTGCATCATTTTCTTGCATTTGTCACTTTACGACCCCAGCCACAAAGGGAACCTCGTAAGCTCACACAACTCGCCGCCCTAGTGTGTGCATACGCAACAATCATATCTGACTTTGTATAAAATCCTACAAACCTAGGGAATTCTCTAACTATTGCAAATACTAAATCCTAGGGAATTTGTCAATGAATATTTTCTGAAATCATCTTCCTTAATAATTAAATCCTTATTCTACCTCGTTGTTTGTGTTTTGCAACTTCTTTGAAGTTGTTCTTAAATAAGATGCAAAGCAAGTCAAAAAAATCAACACATTAGCACATGCTCTAATACCATGTTACGGAATTATTAACAAACTAGCACACACATAGAAAGGAACATTTTGAAGGAAATGATAAAACTTATTTTAAAGACCTCGGGTTTCTAATCCATAATGTTAAAAGCACAAAGATTTCCGGAGAAATAGCAAGCAAGTTTAGAAAATCAAAATTTCAAACCACCCTTCGTGGTCCATCTTCGGATTGAGTGATTAGTTTGCATATTTGGTCTCCTTATATAGATAACCCATCACTAAACAGTTAGAGATAGGAGTCACAATATATTAAAAAAGTTAATTAATGATAAGTTATCAATATTAAATAATTGATAATTGACAAGATAACAAATTAATGCATTAAAAATGCCTATTAGACTTAAGAAGGGGAAGATCCGATTCGAAGAGTCACTAAGCTCCAAACATTCATCTCTATTGAGATTAATAGTGTTTTTGTTGATCTTAGTGGCTTCCCTTAGTTTCCTTTTTAAGAGATGTCCTTTCACTAGGATTTTTGCTTTGTCGATACAACTTTGTCATGAGGCGTTGTTTGTGCATGCTCAAATGAGGACAAATTTTCGATGGTTACAATTGATATCTAAAGGATGCTCCTTAAATCATTTTTAGAAGGATCTACCAATTTCTCCTATGTAGGGAATGCCACAGACACATTCAATGCACTATACCCCAAAGTTGAGCTTACAATCAAGAGTATCTTTGATTGATTTCAACATACTTCTTATTTCATTTTGGGGTATGAAAGTAGGATCAAGAAAGCCCCTAATAATCTCAATAGAGATGAAGGTTTGGAGCTTAGTGACTCCTATAACCCGATCTTCCCCTTTCTTAAGTCTAACAGGCATTTGTAATATATTAATTAAAGTTATATTGACAACTAAGTGTTAACTAACCTTTACAATGGACGATGAGGTGTGGATGGATTGGTAAAGTAGGCTGGTTGTTTCCCACTCCACCCATGTTCAATTCTCGCTAGGCGAATGCCTTGTTGGGTGGAATGATCTCAAATTAAGGCCAGTCATAGTTGAACGCTGTGAAGGATCTTGAACTAAGGCCAATTATGGCTGAATTTTACGAATTAGTTGGGGACTAGGACCCCAGTGAATAGGAAAGGACCCGCCAACCCTTGTTTACAAATCAAAAAAAAAACTCTAACCTTCATAATGTATTGCCACTCCTATGCAGCTATCACAGCCTACTATATGTAGCTGTCCCTATCTACTAGGCAATGGCATGAAGCATTCGTTATCCATATAAGAAGCCCAGCTTTGCAATTTAATCACTCAATCTTGAATATGGAACACGAAGGGTGGTTCGAAAAGTCAATTTTCTAAACTCAGCTCATACATTCTCTAGAAATATTTGTGCTTTTAAGATGTAATTTATTGATCAATATACTTCGTAGCTAAGTGACATGAATATGGATACAAGTACCGATACAAATATGTATCTCATACAATACTTTTCGAAAAATCTTGGATTTTGAAATCCGCCAAGAGAACCAGGATTGAGCAATTTTGCGAAGAAGTCCTCGATGGTGCGAATTTCGCGTTTGAAGAATTTGAGCGGAGATTCCGGGACCTCTACTTTCCAACCAAGACCAAGATACTTTTACTATTGTCATCAATTTGTTTCCACGACCACATGTTGCATAAGATTGTTGTGCATTCCTCTCACCCATGGTAGACGGATTTGGAAGTGGTATGCAAATACCCCATTCTCAGTAATTACAAAGCCAGCAAAGGCTATCGTTGACTCTTGCCTCATTTACCCATGGAAGATAAACTTAATACATGTTGGAGAATTCATTCCACACTGTCTACCTGGAATAGGCGATTTGAAACTGTTTGGACTCTATGTGTGGAGCCCAATATTGCTCATTTCCTTTGGTGTATTCTTCACCAAGGCCTTCCTATCGGGGCTCGTCTTGTTCAAATTGGGATCCCAGCTCCCAAATGTCCTTTTTGTGGTCATCTGGAAACAATCTTGCATGTTTTCTGGTTTTGTCCCAAAGCTCAAAATGCCTAGAACTGGATACATTCATTTTTCTTTCCTTTACGGCCTCATTGCTTCACTTGGCAAGCATATCCTTTTGGGAGATAATCCCAAGCTTCTACCTATGTTCACCCAAATTTGGCATGTTTTCAGAGGGGAGATTCTGTTTTGGATATGGAAAGAAAGAAATTCTTTTTTCTTTGCTAATTCTGCAGTTGATCAATATTTCTTTGTTTATAATAAATCTATGGTGATCTCCAATGTGCTTCACAGATACAAATTCAGGCCAACAAGGTTGCGTTGGAGGTGGACCACCTCCCGGACCCTACTACGCCACTGGGGAAGCCCCATGTAATGTTGCTCAAGTGCCTCCATCTCCTACCAGGCGCCACTCGCCTTCCGCCGTGGTGGCGCGCGCGGCCTGGTCTCGGCGTCGTGCTTTCGATCACGCTCGCGCTCCCTAGGCCCGTTACATTAGCACGCTTATTACTCACCAACACATCGTCGTGGTCGGGCTCGCCGCCGCCTTCATCAGCTCGGCAAAGAAGGCTGGGGCTCGCCACCTCGTCAGCATGGGTGGGGCTCTCCTCTTGCCGCTACTGCACATCATGATACTTGGCACCTGCCACCTCAACCGCCGCCACCAGACAAATTCCCCGCCTCAACCTCGCCATTCCTACTCGCGGGAAGCGGACCCGGAGGAAGAAGTTGTTGGTTGGGAACTTCCAGATGCTGGCAAGGACTTACCTGTTTGGGGTGGCCGGATGATCATGATCCGCCCGCCTCGGGCATGTTTGTTGTTGTTGTTTGATTGGTCTTTTGTCTACTTTTAGGCTATGCCTATATTTTGTACTCTCCTAGGCTCGGCCTAGTTTGACTCGCGTTGCTCTAGGCTCGACCTAGCTTTGTTTGTGGTTTTAGGGTGTGCTCTCATACCCCCACTTTTTTGTTGAAAGTTATCTTGTATCGTATTGAATTAATATAATATAAGATCATTTTCATCAAAAAAATCTTGGATTTGATGTATGGAAATGAAAAAAAACAATAAAACGTGGAGAATTCTTAAAAGAAATTTTTGAGGCAAAAACGCTCCAAATCTGAGTACAAAAATAAGTATATGTAAGAATAAGGGGTGTTTTGCTTGTCCTCGTATTGAGAAAGTATATTTTTCCGTTTCAGTTAGAATCTTCTCTCCAAATAAGTAGCCCACGAAGGACCTTCGTGTCTCCACAAGCATTCATCTTTCACATTCCACTAATTTGTCTTTATTCTGCAACTTGATTGCCTTCAATTCGTTCGCATGATACCAACTGTTAAGTATTTTCACCAGATTCAAAATTTAAAATGTAATATATTGAGAGTATCAATATTCTAAAACAGATAACATTCAATTTACCAATCGACTCGACATCAAACCAGTAAATTATTGGTTATGGCTCTCTTACTGCGATCGACTGCATTTAGTCTCCATTAAAAAGGTGCAAAACAAACTGTATCATTCAAAACCAAGCAAAGCTTCTTTGTACTACTTAAGCCCCGTACTCCCGTGTGATGCATTGCAATAAATGATTTAAAAAAAAAAAAAAAAGTTAGTTACTTGATTGCAGCAACAAGTGGTGGGGGTGTAGAACCCTGCATAACGCATAACGTGGCTGGCGAGACAATGATGATGCAAAAGACATGGCTCCTGTTCTTGCTTTTGCTCTTCCCACCCTTGAAAATGCGTAGGTAAACCCCAAACAATAAATCGCTACAGAACCTTCAGCGCTTTGCTCTGTGTGTCACCAAGACGTTAAATTTGACGACCACCTATGCCTGTCGAACAATTTTTAGGTGACGCCCAAAGTTGCCTCCAACAATAATACATATTCAAACTAATAAAATAAATAAAAGACTTTTCTATATTTAGTTAACCATTTTTATTATAATCTATATATATAATTTATGTAGAAAATGACGGTCACATTTTAAATATGAAAGTTGCATGTAATGGTTATTTCAAAGAAAATGGGATGAACAAAGAAAATAAAAAGATTTATGAGAGATTGGTACAACACAAAAAAGAAAGCTATGTGTGCAAGAGAAGGACAGAACTAATTTCTCTTGGAAAACACAATCCCAAAGGTTTTTGGAAGGAGCTACAACAAAAGAAAAAATACATAGAAAATAATATCACAGGTGCACATTGGTTAGAATACGCGAAGACCCTTTATGAGCGTCCTCAACAAAAAGATGTCCCTCCCATAATTGAGACTTCGATTGAGCTTTTCTCGGCAGAAGATATCAAGCAGGGCATAAAGAATCTGGCAAGTGGTAAAGCTCAAGACATCGATGGTCTGCAAGCTGAATTTTTAAAATGGGGGGTTGAGGTCCTCACGCCGCACATCAGAAAAATATTCAATGATGTCAACCAGAATGGCTTTCCAACAGAATGGACGACTAGCGTTGTTATTCCTCTATTTAAAAGTGGTGACGTTAATAACCCGTCCAATTATCGCACCATTATGATCAACCCTCTTCTTGGCAAATTATTTGGAGGCATGATAGAACGGAGAATCAGCAGCTGGGCCGAAAGAGAGGGTAAAAGAGCAAAAGGGCAAGCGGGTTTTCGACCTAAGCACTCAACAATTGATCATTGTATCACTCTTAGGCATTTGATTGAAAAAGTTTGGGACACCCAAGGAGAAGAAGCTTTTTGTTGTTTTGTTGATTTCAAGAAGGCTTTTGACACAGTGCCCAGAAAGAAACTTTGGGATAGGATGGAGGAACTTGGGATTCCAGATGAGTTTAGAGCAGCAGTTCATAAATTGTATGAGCAGGTCAGAGCTAAAATTAGAACCAGAGAAGGTATGTCCGAATGTTTCGGCAGCAACATAGGTGTCAAGCAAGGATGCCCTCTTTCTCCCACGTTATTTGGGTTATACATTGACAAGCTTGAAGATTGGTTAAACAAAACTGAGGGAGGAGGTATTCAGTTAGCAAGTTATGTGGTGAAGTTACTTCTTTATGCTGACGACCTTATCCTAATTTCAAAAACAGCCCAAGGTTTGAGGGAACAGTTAAAAGCACTAGAGCTCTTTTGTCAAGAAGTCGGGATGCAAGTGAACACCAGCAAAACAAAAATCATGATTTTCACCTTGAAAAGGAATGAGAGACAAAACATCTTCCTTTTTGAGGGGAGCCCTTTAGAAATAGTCAATGAATACAAGTATCTTGGGATTGACTTTCACCACAAACTTAGCTGGGAGACTTGTAAAGCAAAAAGGATACAGGGAGGTTGGAAAGCTTCTTTCCTACTTCAAAACAGGTGCAGGAAAGCTGAACTTTGGGACTGGAAAACTAAAAAAACCCTTTTTGGTTTGTTGGTCACCCCGGTTGTTCTATATGGCTGCGAAGTTTGGGGAAGTAGCATGTCAAATCATGGGTGGAGACAGATAGAAAGAATCCAGAAACATCTAATCACAAGCTCCCTTAAAGTCAAATCAACTGTTCCTTATGAGATCTTGTTGGCGGAAGCGGGTTCTTTCTCGCTGGAAGCATCGGCAATAGCTCGGATGATAAGCTATCTGAAAAAAGTTGAAAACATGGACAACCTTCGCTGGCCCAAAATAGTTGTAAACGACACTTTGGAACGCAGAAAGAAAACATGGATGAATCAGAATACTAAATGGATGTACAAATGGGGCATCAACATGCAGGAGTGTCCTAACAGCAACAGGGAAATAAAAAATTATGTGATAGAAAAGTTCAGGACTGCCATGTGGACGGGTCAGATTGGTCGAAAGAAAGCGCATTATATTAGAGAATTCAATCTCACTGGGGAACATGATGAAAAAGCTTATCTAGGGACGGTTATCAAGGGTAAAGCAAAAATTCTAGTGGCGCAGTTAAGAACTGGATCACATCATCTTCGATGTGAAACTGGTAGATGGACTATTCCAAAGGAAGATTGGGAAAGGAGAATTTGTCTCTTCGCAAAGAAAGGGGTCGTCGAGACAGAATGGCATTTTGTCATAGTATAAAAACAATCTAAAGGTGGACAGATCGAGGAACTCTTGAAGGAACAAAGCTTCCAAATGCGACAGAAGCTTTATCTTCAAGATTCACAGTAGCCAAGAGCGGATATTGAAAAGAGTCTCAAATCGATTAAATTATCAAGCTTTCTGCGGTCCCATAGACTCTTTAGTCTCGTGGGCGTCATTAAAATCTTTCATTTCATTTCATTTCAAATATTTGTAAGTATTTTACAACTAAAATCATGAAAAACGTTTAAATGGCCATTAAATTTCACTTGTGCTTGTGGAATGGGTTTCAAAAGACTAGTGGAATGGGTTTCAAAAGACTATTGGAATGTTTTTCTATATGACTTTAAGGATTAGCAATTACATATGAGTTGAAAGTTATCGTGCCCATAATTTTACAACCCAAAAATATTCATCTAAACATCCTATTAACCACTAAAATTTGGGGCGAACTTATTTTTGTCAAGACAATGAATAAAAGTCTCTCGATTAAAAGCTTAGTGGTTATTTAGTATTCTTCTTCACATTTCAAAATAAATTGAGGATTTAAAATTTTGTACCCCAGGACATTGATTTGAGTGTCTCATGTTGGTTCCCAATCTAACACCCTAGACAAGGCAAGTAATGTGGAAGTAGGTAAGGTGAAAAGATAAACCTCTTGATGTGTCATTTTGTAGCCAAGGATGGGTTTATCTATCTAACTTGACCATGCCTTGTGGGAATGACAAGGAGGCACGTGACTAAGGATGTGGTTGTTATCCTGCTACTTTATGGCTTTGCCTGAACCAAGGTGAGAGAACCTAAAGGGTGGCTTGAAAGAGTGAGGGAGATATTATGCTTCAAACCCTCAGACTTGTTAGAACCTTAATCTGAGATCAAATGCAACCACTAAATGCAATGCTCATTCAAAAGAATGGTCACACAAGCATTGTAGACACTTAATACACCGACACAAAGCCACTAAAGACAGATAAAATGTGATCATAAGCATCATTTGGAAGGAATATGTTGACAACTTGGGGTGAAATGATACTTGAGATGTTGATCTTTATAATTCACAGCAAATTCACTCAAAATATGCAAGATAAATGTGATTTGCAAGAAGACATCATGTTGGATATGCAAAGGGATATGAAATCTACAGGGGTAGGATGGGATAATTATTAGTTAAATGAAGTGGGTGGTGATGGATCTAATGGGAAGGGTTACTACAAGATGACATCTCAATTTGTTTCTTCCAAAATCCAAACAAGAACAAAGATCAAAACAACATAATCTTTGAAGGGACATTTTGCATTCATTGATACCAAGTTCATGCAAACATTACCACATAATCTCAAAATTTTTAACACAAACACTCATGCATGAAACTTCAAGATATCTATTAAATCATTTCCACAACACCTAAGATACACTCAAAGGTTGTAAACACTTAAATATGAGACAATATTGCAGAAAGGAATTTTATAACCAAACATACATTGCAAGGTAACACTACAACACAATGTTTGTTAAGTAACCAATCACAATGCAATAGCCAAAAGGAAATGCTTCGTATTTCATTGATTTAATAAACAAAAGATTACAACAAACATCACATTCTTTAATTATGTTCTTACTTACAATCTAGAATGCCTAACTAAAGCATGGTAAATGGTTATGTGCATTTTTATTTAGAAAAGGGAGACATATATAGGATGCTCTCAATTCCTACTAATGACTATACAATGTAATCACCTTAGCAAAAACCTAAGACTAGAACTAGAGCCCCCAAAAGTTAGAACCACCAACCACCACCACCCCCTAGAATGAAGACAAACCTTCATTCTTATACAAAATTTTCCCTAAGGGAATATACCCATATGCCCCCAAGAACCCTTTGAAGTTATCCAAAACATGGGACCAAAGTCTTCAATCCGCCAAAATGAGAAGGAAGGTAACTCCAACTAAAAATATTTAATCTTGATACGCCAGGTTGGAACAACTTTGGATCATGATGGATCTTGTGGATAAGTGAAGAATATTTTGTTTAACAAACTCTTCTTTGTCTCTTTTTGCCCTGTCACCATCATGTGTGCACTTCTGGGAGAGTTTGTTATTTGGCAATTTGATTCTCTTTACTTGGAAGAATGATGAATGGAAAAGAATAAAGAATGGAGATGAAGAATAAAGAATGAATGAATCACTCAAGAAGGGTCGAGGTCAATGTGTTCACCCTCTGCCTTCTTTTCCAATTTATTTATGTAGGCATCTAAACGTTCAAACATCCCCAAAAGGGGTTCTTCATCTAGCCCTGTATGGTAGAGAAAGATTATTTCTTGTTTGGATAAGACATTGTCCATTTCAACATAAATAACTTTCTTTATTCTCTTGGACAACTTGTTGATGCAACCTTCCAAATGAATAAATCTTTGAATAAAATAATAATCAAAATATTTTGGAGCTTCTAACTCCCTTACAACATATTGCTTTAGAATTTCAATCAATTTTTCTACCTCTGCAGTCCCTAGAGTGTATGCACTTTTGAGGGGAAACATTTTTTCAATCTTAGATTCAATGTCATCGACATACTCTCCTGCCTTCTCCCTCATATTTTGGAGCTTGTTGATGTAATCTCCCAGAGTCTCAATCCGTAACTTGATAGCCCCTTTATATTTATATTGTCTTCATTTACAATACGGGGGTATTATCCCTTCTTTCTCCACATCTTCATCATTCATGCAGTAATAGCTTCAAGCTTTGGTAACATGCCATCCCAATACTCTACTTCATCTTGATACTTCTCAATTAATGCTTTTCCAGCCTCCATTTGTTTTGAGACTTGATTATAACATTCAATTGTTTCCTTGACAACTTGATTGCCTCTACTTATCAATTTCTCCTCCCATTTTTAGTGGCTTCCCACTATTCTTCAAATCCTTGGCATTTTCATTACTTCAAGGAATGATAGGCTATGCAATTTCTTGGCCCTCCTTAGGAGTTTGTACAACCAATTTTGCACATCAATTGACAAGATGTCAACCTTCTCCTTGAGTTTCTTCTTGGTTTCTTTGTCTTTGTCCATCTTCTGGAAAAGACCTCCTATTGCCATAGTGACTACATGCTTGAGACCTTGATTTCCCCAATGGGACTTAAGTGATCTAGTAGTCAAATGGTGTAACTTCATCCCTTTAAATATCACCTTGTGGAGTGGAAATATCCACAAACTTGTCTCCTTGTGGCCCCACCATTGTTCTTGAGATAACTTTGGACTTCTTTGGTGCTCTGGATGGTCTCAAGGAGATGATATTCCCAAGGTCTACCTCATCCACCAAGTACTCTCCTTTCTTTTTCTTGGGAGTAATCCTAACCATCCCTCCTTGAGTGTTACCTTCCCCTTTTGTTTATTGTTGAGAAGCACAAGGGATACAATCACAAGTTCTCATGAACCTATAGTTGTGGTGTTTCCACATTTTATGTCCTTTCGACTTTAGGTTTCCTCCTCCTCTGCCCCTTGATCTTTAATTTCCTCTTCTTTATTTGTTGAAGGGTATGAGATACTTACAACTGTTGGTTTAACCACTTCAACTTTAACTCTTGGATCCTTGGATGGAGAAGATGCTTTGGATAGCTCAACCTATTTTTTGATAGTTCTTAAGGCTCAACTTGTGAAACCTTCTCTATAACTTCATGATTTACAATCGTTATTTCTACTATTTCCAAAGTTGGTTTAAGAGGATCTATGATTGTTGAATACCCAACCTCTGTCAATGGAGTCTCTTCAACACTTTGTTACTTTGATTTTTTTGTCACTACCGCTTCTTGGTGGATTACTCATGAGATATTTATGCTTTTTCCTCTAGTACATCTAGTGCAACTTAGTAGGTGCAACTTGTACATCTTCATAGTGAAGGTTTTCCCCCACATCTTATCCCAATCCATGCAACAAGCTAGTAAAAACTTATTCATGAGATGAATCATGCACTCCCTGCTCCACAACTTCAAGTGATGCAACTTTTTCTTCTGAGTTGTGTTTGAGATAGGTGTTTCTTGTGCCCGATGGAGGTGGGGTAGTATCAACTACCTTGGGAATATCCAAAACTTTGGAGCACTTCAATTGTCGGGGCAACTCCTTGTATGGTTGCACTTGGTTATTTCGAGATGCGAGGTGTTACCACCTTTTCTCTCTTTATCCTCATAAAATTATTGGTTAATGGCTCTTCCTCCTTCACCTCCTCAAGAATGGGATCCAATGATGGACTCACCCTTGGCTGCTTTGGTGAAACACTCCCCCTCATCCTTTTTCCTTTACTAGATGATCCGTCTGGGGTAGAGGATGATGCACCTACTTGGGTATTATCATGAGAAACATTTACTCGGGCCTTGAGGTGGGATGGGGCATAACTTGGAGTGGAGTGTCTTGAGTGATTAAGGCATCCTTCATTGCCTTCTTTAGTATCTCCTCATCCCTTTGTGTAAACTAAGATACATGATTACCATTTTTTCTTGTAGTTACACTTAATTCCTCCACTATTTTTGAGGTTGGTCCCTTGATAGAAATATGAGGAGATTTACCTTTCAATGGATCCAAACTAGCTACTCCTTTTCTCAAAGGAGGAAGTACATCCTTGACTGGTTTAGAAGTTATGTACTCCTTATCATTACAATTTTCTAGAGATAGGTCAATTCCTTTCGTTATGATGAGCCAAGAAAGGGTTCTCCTTATTATATGAGTTGTCCTCTCATGTAAATAGATTGGCTCTTGCACATTCTAGTCAAGAGGTGGCATTGGTTGAGCTATAACATTTTTATCTATGTAGTACTTGCTCACCAATATTTTGTCATCTGATAAGCCCTCAGGGACCACTACAATTTTATAATCAATTATCTGAGTGAGGTCATTCTAGAAAATTCCCTTAGTCTCACCTCTTCCTCATCTCTGCAATCCATCCAGTAGTCCTCATAGTGAGGCTCATATTCATAGGAATTGCCAAGGGCTCCTGCACTATCCATTTGATTTCATAAATTGGTCTTGGCTGGAATTTCTGCATGATGAATCCATTCATCTATGCTTCAAGAGTCTGTCCTTGACCACCGTGTGGTATATCTTTGAATTATACTTAGGAATTTAACATTTGACTTATGATTCCCTATTATTAGCTTGTGCACCTCAATAATTTATCTTGACAATTCTACAAGTGCCCACTTATCATCTAAAACCTTGTCGGCATGTATAGAGTTCCTTGAAGCCACTCATCTTGATGCATGTGAAGAATTTTAATTTGATGATGTAACATCCATATTCAAGTGATTACATGCTTAGCTTTGGCTGACATTTGGTATTGCTCCCATTCATATTTGAATAAGCGAGAGGACAAGAGAAAAGAGGGCAACATGAAACCTCCTAAATTTATACTTTTAATATTCCTAGTTAAGTTCCCACCCCCGGCTTTTGCAAACTAAATTTTGATGGGGCCTCTAGAGGCAATGCAGGTAAATTGGAGGTAGGGTGTATCGTGAGAAATGAGGACAAGGTTGTAATCGTGGTTGGTTCCTTTCCGTTAAATAATGACAATTGCAACCTCGTTGAAGCTCAATCACTTTTAGAGGGTATCCAGTTAGCAATATCTAAAGGTTGTGATTGTCTCTAGGTGGAAGGAGATTCACAAGTCATTTTCCACGCTATTTCTAAGGGTATAACCTTATCTTAGAATTTAAACTTCTATATTTCCAACATTATATTTTGGCTCGGTAAATTGCAAAGTTGGAGCATTAATCATGTCTTCAGGGAAGCTAATTACGTTGCCAATCTCCTAGCTAATGCGGATATCAATGGTCCCCGACGTCGCATTGATATTGAATAATTCTGAAGATTGGCTCGGTCTAGTCGATATTATTTCACATGAAGGGAGGCGCAGATTTAGCTCTCAATATTAATGGTGGATAGTGTCTTCCCATATTTTATATGGCCATTTTATTTTCTTTCGTCACTCTCTCCCCTTTCCATTCTCAAGTTGGTGAATTACGGTCTTCTTGGGCTTTCCTTCATCTCTCTACGTGGCAAGAGGTAGGAAATGGCCTTCTCTTCACCATTTCCGGGAGGCGTATCCAAGAATTTTTCGTTATGGCTTAGTTCTCAAGGCCGAAGTGATTGAATGTGTGCTTGGCGAAGACTATCTACTGGAATCCCCAAGGCACGAGCTAATTCCGATATCACAACGGCCTTTGTCTCCAACTATATTTTACTTCCTGTGGTCATAGCGAATGTCAAGGCATTAGCAAATTTCTTTATCTACTCGGTTCAAAGAGTTGGTTTGCATGAGGAATTGGTCACAATAGCGAATTCCCAACCCCTTGCTTTGGGTGGAAGAAGTGGACGAAAAAGCTATTGACGTCGGGCGAGGGATTCATTGGCTTGGTGAGAAATATAGGGAATTGTTTCTATATGTGAAGAGTGTGCATGTTCTCTTCTAGCACAATGGTCAAGATCCCAACAGATTGCCCCCTTTGGAACTCTATGAATCTTGTTTCCCTATTGATTCATCAATTAATAAGCTCAATGCACTTCGAATCACGTCGGGGGCCTCCTCCTTTTTCTCGGTCAAGTCCTGCAAAGGTCGGCGGAGCTGCTGGCGGCATTGGTCGGGTCGAGGAGGGTGCTCGGGGTGTGGTGGAGGAGGTTGCATCCGTGCTTTGTGGATGGCCCCTGTTCGCGAGCATCGGTAAGGGATGGCTAATTTCTTTGGAGTTATTTGAGCCTCGCTTCAGGCTTACCTTTTTGGTGTAGGTCTAGTAATTCAGGTCGAGTTTCGGATCCTCGATTTGTTTCTTTTTCTTGTTTCTTTCCTCGGTGCGGTCCATGTCATGGGGGACTTGGTTTTGGTATTGCTTGGTTTCTGTTTGGCTCTTTTTGTATGGGTGGGGTCCCATAACCCTATGATTCAAAGCTTTGACCAAAAGCATTTAAAAATAAAAAATAAAAAATATATTCCTAGTTAATTTGTGGGCATACATCATATACCATGTATTGAGAAAACTCCTTGCCCCTCACCAATCCATGGGAAGACTTGTTGATAAATTATGTGTTTCCACCAACGGTCACAAGGTTAAGCCCCTCCTTCTTGGGTATGGAGAGGCTCCCATTATTGAATGTAAACTATCCTAATTCTATGGGGTGGAAAAATAGGTGGGGATAACATAGGAACACTTCACTGAGCCTATGGCAAAGTACTTGTATGAAGTACAAGGGAGAAATTTGCAACAATGAGGGATAAAGGAGAGTTGAGGAAATTAGGAAAGAGAGGGTTATTGTTGTGAGTAGGCACTAATAGATTTCACACAAAATAACCAGATTAGGTCCACATTCAATTAGAAGAAAACAACAATGTAAGTAATTAGCAAGACTAACAAACTAGAGACACACAATTCTTTAGATTCATCAATCAAGGACACAAAGTTCCTTCTTGGTTATTCAAGATCACTATGCTTGCAAAGTTACATAATAGAGAGAGGATATAGAAAATCATAAGAAAAGGAAATGGAAGAAATCCAAATCTTATTTCTTGTGTAGTAATGATACAAAGCTTAACAACCTACAAGAATCCACAATTTCTACATAAAACTAACTTTCAAGCTCCTTTGAAATGGAGAAGTCATTCTAATTTATATCATTGTAAATTGTCTTCTCATCTACCCCCATGACCTTTCAAAATATTATTCCACTTGTGACTTTTCATTACCCTTAAAAGAGACAAATTAAGTACCTCTCTTATAATTTTAGAGTACTTTTACACATCACAAATATTTTATTGTCACTTAAGTAAACAAAAAAAATGTCATGATTACATACAATAAAGAATTATAAAGGGGGAGAAGATGACAAAGAATGAAGAGAGGAGATAAAATATGCTCCAAAGCATGGATGAAGGTGCCTTCACCCTTGATGAAGGTCAACTCCAATGATGAATAAGATGAAAAATTGATGCATAATGATCCTCCACTATGATGCACTTTGGTGAAGAGCTCCGATCCTTTGGAAAAAATCCCATTCGAGACCCCCTTAGAATGAAGCTCCTCTCTAACACATTTACACTAATTTAAAGGAGAGGTGATGAACATTTGACTACTGAATACAATGAAGTATTTTTACCTCACTTGAATGAACCTTACAAACTTTTGAAACACCAAGGTATGCCTCCAAACTACTAAGTTCTTGATGTAACTTGAGACCATTGCCTACATAATTTAACATGGTGATCCCGACCCTTGGGAAATGGAGTAACCAATGAGATGATGCGAAGAACAATTTGGTCATGAGTTAAAAAAGTTGTGAGAATGGATGGAAGGTTATTTTATCCTTTGATCAACCCATCCGATAGAGTGAGAAGCACATCAAGACCAAAATACATTGTTGTGACCAAAATTGGGGATCGAGAGAGCTCCTCTTCTACTTGAGACACAATGCCACTATCCACCCCTTTGCAAGCATGATTTTATCTTCCATGAAGGTTGGTATTAGTGAGGAATGTGGAGGATGAACAACCATGACCATTTTGAGCCTTTTTTAGACACTTACTATTTTTAGTAAGTTCTTCATGGGTGACTAGTTTTGGCAATTTTGTTGAATTGTCACTTTTGAGCACTTTTCCTCTTGGGGAATGAACTAAGTGAATTGAATCCATTCATACTTCATACATACTATTATTATTAAGTGTCATGAATCGATACTTACTAAAAATATTCATTGGCCACAGAGTGTTGGATCAGAGTGAAAATGGTTTCCAAAAATTATACTTCACACCGAGATTATTTGCTCCAATTTGGGGTTTCTCTCATCCGGATCTTCGTGAAAATCAAAAGTAAAATTGTATGTATGTGTTTTTATTAGATAGGACATAATGCAAAAATAAGATTCATCCATATATTTAATCATACTCATTTTCATGGGGCAAACAAGTTCTCATTAGAAAGCTGATTTTTATAGGTCATTGTCTCTGATTTTTAGGCAATTTGGATTGCTACAACTTCATAGATTTGAGGAGATGTTTTCCATGGCTGAAAAATTTATAATTTGTAAAAATGGATGAGAGCATTAATTAGGTCATGTAAATACTCATTCCAAAGTCATTCACATAGGGAAGCTATAGTCCAAGTTTCAGGGAGATCGGAGGTGGGGTTTGCAAGTAATGAACAAAAATGCATTTTGTCCATGGTGGATGTCTGGTTTTTCTCGACATCCATAACAAAAATGGAGGGTGGTGAGAAAACATGAAAAATGGCTAAGTTTTGAGCCATATTTATATTTAAATTCCTTGAGCCATTTTTAAATGAATTTTCCCTCCCAATTGCCAAGTTGACTCACCTTGCTTAACTCGAGTTAGATGAGATGAGAGGGTGAGGTTAAAACTTACTAAATGGGTCTTAGATGTCCCCATGTCCATTACAACATTTAGTAAGGGAAAAATAGACATCAGGGGTGGAAAAATTCACCAAGGGTCTGATCATCATGAAAGGGGGCATGGGGATGTGAGGTTGAAAACACTTCCCTAACACCCCAGTTTACAACTTAAGTGACGCAAAGTCTCCCTCCTCCATGGCCATACTTACTAAATGGGTCTCAGACCCCCTCATGTCCCTTACCACATTTAGTAAGGGAAAAATGGGACAAAGGGACAACAGGGGTTGAAAAATGCGCCATGGGTAGCCTCATCATGAGAAGGGGGCAAAACATAAAGTGAGTGGAAAACATGTTCTAACACCCAAAGTTACATTTTAAGTGACACAACCTATCCTCTCCATGTGGTGGAACATTATAGTGTCCCCCATGTCCCCTTTGACTTTGGTAAAATGTAAAAAGGGACATTAAGGGTCTCCAAGTGTGCATTTTCCACTTTTGGAAGTTTGCCTTCACCAAACACTGCCCGAAATAGCCATTCGAGTCCATTTTCTCACCATCATAGATAGGAATAAACTTCCAAGGGAAAAAACTATTATTTTGAGTGTAAAAAACCCAAGGAATCCATTTACACAAATTTTATACCTTGATTCTTCCCTTTTTGAAATTCAAGCCCTTTTCAATTTTGGTCACGAGCGGTTCCCAAAAAGTTCAACTACCACCGAAAAGAAAATCAACATTTTTACGAATCAATACATGTAACATGTAGAGGGTTGGATTTCATCTGATTTTTCCTTTGAGTCATCTCTAAAATCTCCTTGTAACTCTCATAATCTTCATTGAGTCTATACCAAGATCGAAGGTCTTCATCTCGCACTTTCAGGCCAAAATCTAAAAATCTACTCCTCAGAATCTCTTTAAAAATTTTAAATTATGAATTATGCATTATTATATTTCCAATGAGTATTTGATTTCTTTCAAAATATTCACGAGGCTCCTGAAACATTCAAAACAAACAAACTAGCTTTTCACTACTTTCATTTCCTTATACCATGTTACAAGTAGCTTGATATTACATAACTTGTTCCTAAACCTGATTTTTCTTGCAGAACTTTCCTAAACTTCCTTAGATGATTATATAGCTCTGTTACACACTTGTTGGATGCTTTATATTTTCTCTGTACACTCCCAGAGGGTGCTCACTAGGTGTAAAAAGGCTAAAAATAGTCTTTTTGGAGCCTCAACATCACTTGTCTTCACTTGAATCCAAATACCTTCAAGATTAAACTTAAAAAACATCCCATGCATATGAAACATACTTGAAAATCATATAAAAACATTCCTCCTAGCCATTATGAGGGTAACACAATGACTAAGTTAGCCAGAGGACAAGTTTGCATTGACCAGGAAGAAGGATTTTCAAATGTGGCTTAGGTTGTTATGATAATTTTTTTGAATCTTTCATGCTACACATTTAGCATGAAAACAGTTGGCTCTTTCTAGGGACTTGTTTTGGATTGAGCATAGTGAGGATTGTAGACACCTAATTACTGCTACATAGTTTTAACACTAAAATTACACTTCTTATCCTATTATTCTATTCATTTTGTTATAATTAGTGTCTTTCTTGCTAATTAACTAACATTCCCCTCCGTCTTGGTCAATTAATGACACTTCGTTAATTAACTAGTATCCCCCTTCATTCGGATACAAATTAACACTACTTTGTTAGTTATAATCCTATTCTAATTAATTAATTAACTAGCCAAAATTGATTAGTTAATCTTCTAAACGAGGATTTACCCTCCTATTGGGTCATTCCCCTCTTATATCATTTAGATTCCATCAACTTCTCTCCAACTATATTTTACAAGCCTAACTTGGTCTATTAATCAATCTAATTGATTAATTTAAATCACACCCAACTCACTTAAGTTGGAAATTCTAATTAATTCTCCCTAATCATACTTAACCATTGCTAAACCTATTTAGCACTTTCTAATCATAAAAGTTATATTATCTTGTGCTCATGAGGATGATAGTTTCTCCATTTTGGAAAACTATATAAAGAACCCTACCCCTACCTTCTAATGTTACACCTTTACACTTCATGTCCTTGGTAAGACATTAGCATAAGATAAGAACATTTCCCAATTGAAAAGCTCATTGATCTAGCAAACTCATCCCATTTTCTACTTGGTAAGAGTAGTAAGAGGATAACCAAAAATGACAATTAAGCCATATTGGTGAGACCTCTTCCTCTTCCTTGAGAATTCCTTTTGATCACATGTGGCTACATATGGCTCATTAAAGGAGGTGTCTACAATCCAAATCCCATAAAAACATCAAAGGATGGCTTAGCATTTCATGTTTTTAATGTTAGATGCATTAAATTAGCTTCCCTTTTAATGGTTTTATCTTGATGTTAATGATTAATTAGCTTGGTTATTAGATCTATTAGGTGTTAGATCTTGGTAATTAACTTAGTTTCTTTTTCATGCATACAACAACCCCTTCTATGTTATATGTATTGTTTTATTAAAGGATCATCCTCCGTATAAGATAAAGAAGCATATCTCCTTGAATGTAAATGTGTTTGTGTGTGTGTATCTAACTTGTTTTGCTAAACCATCTCAGGCTTAATACGCGGCACAAAGTTATTTGGATATTTTCCATTATAATTAAATACTTTTTATATATAAATATATGTGTGTGTGTAGATAGCTATATTTATATATATATATATATACATATATACCTATGATGAAGTGGGTTCAACTAATTTCTGATAAAATACTTATTACAAAAATATTGTTCATAGTGTGAACACTTAGGAGTGGTTTGGGTTATTTGGTAGTAATATTTTTTAATATTTATAAAATAATATATGAGTGTGCAAAACAATTGTAATGCACAACTCATAGTTGAGAGATATTTGGGATATTGAGAGGACTTAGAGATTAGCCTTGAATCCTTACTTATAGGAGTTCATTGAGATATTTATATGTAATCTCTCCTTTGGGAATTAGTCTCGAATGAATTACAATATCTCTAGTTTTATTAGTTTATTGTGCAATGTTTTGTTTTTATTTGATTAAATCATGGATATTTACAAGAATACTAAACTCTATATTGAAATCCCATATAAAACTTATGTATAATTACATATAAGTACATATAGGATATATATAAAATCTGGTCTATAACCATGTATGCCTATAACTTTATAAGTTAAGCATACACTTTCATATATTTCTATGCATACAAGGTGTTGGCTATATTTTACGCACATACTAAAAACCTAAGCGAGTCATGAGATAAATCTCCCTCATTTATGGGTGAGGCTCCCATGTAAGATTTTGTCAATTATATTTTCTAATATCTATCTGTTGGTTTTACTTTAACCGTGTAGCTCATGCACTATAAATTAGGCGAGTTTTGTAGCAAGTAAGCAATTGTAAGAAATTTATATATGTAGAAGAGGGAAATGCGAGCGAGAAGAAAGAAGATGTGCAACCTAACCAATAGTTGACAGAGTTGGTCACATGCACATAGACGAAACAAATAGATCTAGAAATACAGAATTTAAAGTAAATGAAAGTTTCAGATCCAGATCTAAGATAACACAAAGTTTATGTAAAGATCTATATAGAAATAAGAAACAAATGCAACGTTGACACAAAGTTCTCCAGAAATCTACCTCCTTTTTAATTCCTTAGCTTTCAGAAAAATATCAAGGGTTTCAGCTCAAAGTCTAGAACACAAGAATGTTGATTACAAATTCTGATCCTTTAACCTGTAGGTTCTCCCTCTATTTATAGTGTATCGAGGGCAATTACAAATATGAAGCTTTAAATGAATTCCCACATACGTGAAGCTATGAAAAGGGAATAACGATGATCTTCCTCCTGAATTCCTCTTTGCATTACATGCATGGTTTATAACTGAAAATAGAATCTTATATTTTGCATGTCTGCCACCTATTTCCAAGTAATTGACTTCTTCAAGTAATGGCTTTTAAACCAATCACTTAAGTTTTATAATTTAATTGATTGCTCAATTACTTTGTCGGAGAAAATAAGAGAAAGAAGAAGAAAGAGGAAAAGAAATTAGAAGAAAGTCTGCAATACTTCCAGTCTTGTTCTTTTTCCATATTCTGCATGCGGTTGACTCTTTTGCCTTTGATCTTCATCAAACTGGATTTGGAAGCATCTGAATGTGATTTTTTTGCGGGCATTTCCTTTGACTTGTCTTTCGTCTTATCCTTGAAGTTTTTTGCAGTTCTTCTTTAGTATATGCATCGGTCAATATTTGCTATAAATAATTCAGACAAAACTCATCATTTTTATTTTTAATTGCATATGAGCAATTAAAAATTCTGGAAAGCACTCCGGGTGAAGGAAAGTACAAGTAAATTCAATGAAGGCTTCAACTGGAAGCTTGGGAGCACATGCACAAGCTCCTGAAAGGAATTTTCCATGCACTGACTTCCACACGAGCTATGATAGAAACAAGAGGATGAATTTTTTTAAGCCTTTGCAATTATGAGATCTGGATATGTCAATTAAATTGGTGATAGGTTCAGGGCCTATGTCTAGTATCATTGACTTCAGCAAATCTAGAAGCTATGCATGATTCTCAATGTTTCTATTTCATCATGCTTCAACATGGATGGAACAATCTCTGTATGAGATCTTTTTCTTTTAAATATGTCAGAATCCCTTGCAATTGGATCCATTTGTGCACATCTGACTTCTTCAGATTTAGAAGATATATTCAATGTACCTGACATTGATTTGAGCACCTGTGATGAATACCTGCAATTTTATTCAGACAAAGATGGAGTCCATGGCACGAATACTTGATTTTTATCACCAAAATTTGCATATAAAGCTGTTGCCCTAAAATTTGAGGTTTTGCTTGCATGCAAAGCAAGCAAAAATATTATTTAATTCACCCGGGCACATATACCAACATGCAGATGCTCAGAATGACCAAAATTAGGCTATTCCAACCCTAGGCGCCAAAACTAGAAGCTTCCGGTAATGGAAAATAAACTTTAATGCAAAATCCTCCTTTTGGCGCCAAAACCTGTCTGGGCTGCAATCCTCATCAAAAAGAATTAATTGTCTCTCCCTTATGGCGTCCCATGCTTATATAACCTCCAACATGCTATTTTTAATAATTGCCTCTTCCTATTTCTGACAATTTAATTAATTAATAGCCATGTTTATTCATCCAATTTGGGTGCCCAAGTTTGCATGTTGTTGGTTGCTTTTTAAATAATTTATTTTATTTATTTTTAGCATGCATCCTTGACTTCTCCTTAGCTCTTCCACTTGCATTGACTTTCCTTTTATTTATGATGCCAAAATTGGGTGAATAAACCATTAATAAATATTATTAAATGCATTGTTATTCACCCAAGGTGGGTCACACTTTTTGGCAAGAGGAATTGCTAAAAATAAGAAGTCAACTTGATGGGAATTTCCACCCTGCACTGCAGCTCCAAAAATCCCCTCTTCCACTTAAGTTATTTGACTTTCATAATGAGAATTTTTACCTTGCAAGGCAGGTAAGAAATTCTTGCCTGCCTGCCACTGCCAAAATTCCCACTGGCAAATTAAAACATCTCCCAAAAAGTGTGACTTGTATTAAAAATAGCTTCCTTTGATAAAGTGCGACTTGCATGGGTGAATAAACCTCTTTGGTGGGAAAAGTTAGCTTGTTAGGCGGAAGAAAATTCCCATCGGTGCTTTAAGTGATTTTTCTTTATTTTATAATGGAAATTTTTACCTTGTAAGGCAGATAAGAAATTCCCTTTGCCACTTATAATATTCCCATTGCAGCTTAAGTGACTTTGACTTCATGGGAAAAAGTACCCTACAAGGCAAGTAAGAAATTCCTTTGCCTGCCACTACCAATATTCCCATTGCAGACTTAAGTGACTTTGACTTCATGGGAAAAAGTAACCTGCAAGTCAGGTAAGAAATTCCCTTTCTTGCCACTACCAATATTCCCATTGTAGCTTAAACCCATTCATTCCAAAAAGTGCGACTTGCCTAGGAGAGGCTTTTTGTGCTTGACTTCATCTTTTTTGGTCAGAAGTTTGCTTTCTGAGGCTAATTCCTTCTGGTGCAGTGGCCATAAATGATCTCCAAATGTTCCAGAAATTAAACAGACTATACAGGACAAAGAACGGACCCGGGGAATTAAATAGAAAGACCATGGGGAAAACTAGAGAAAAACGCAAAAGAAATAAATAAAAACAAAAAACGTTGCCAGAAGTCACAGACAAAGCTCTGAATTCATTCTTGGTGAAAACCCTATTGAGATGTGTGAATATTGGCATGCAAAACTTCAACAGATTCAACCGGAGCACAATTTACTTCAAACGGGACATTATTTATTTAATAAATAATTAAATAAAAATTTCCCGTAGACAAAACTTGGCGGAGGGATAAAATGAGTTTCAACATCTGGGTATTTGTTGAAATTGGCTCATATGGTTCACTGGGAATATCTTAACATAATACATACATCTTCTAACAATAAAAACACAAAAATACCCGTTATTTTAAAAGAACAATTTTTTTAAATGGGTAGTTTGAGATTTCGGTGAAATGCAGGGACACCACAAGGAAATAAGAAAGTTGGGCTGATTAAAAAGAAAATATAGAAACAAGATAAAGACATCAAATAACCATTTATATGAATATAACTCAACCCTTTTCCACTTATATCGATAACATTGAAAAATCCATTTTCCTTCTTACAACCAAATTTCACAACTAACCATGAAATGTTTACAAAATTATACAAATTAGAAGAGGCATGAGCTAGAGCTATATTTTTGCAACACCATGAAGAAATAAGGATGCATTTGGAAGATATACACAAAGCTAGTTACATTTAACTAACCCCACTCACACACTCAATGAGTACATTTTTCTTACTTCATCATAGCTCCATAATCCACCAAGAGACCTATTAGTAAGATTGCCCAAGTTGTGGAGTTACTGATATAATTCTACAACATCGACTTTTCAAGATAAATGATAATGGAAATAATGACTCATACAAGCTCAATAGCTTAATAAACTCAATCAAACACAATGTTTTCCTTTATAAATAAAACTCAATATTTCCTTTATAACCAAAATGAACTATAAATATTCTCTTTACACTATTACAAAAATCCCTCTTCAACACAAGCTTACAAGAGGAGTAACAAGAAATAAGATATCAATTCCTTTTCAACATTAAGATAACATGGAAAAATAAGAGCTCCTCTTTATACATACACATAGTTTCTTCCTTTCAAAACAAGGTTTGTATAAGAAATAACAATGAGATTTTAAAATATAATACAAACCATCTTACAATCCTTATTTCCTTACAATTTATAAGAAGACTACAACTAAAAATGTAATTGCAAAGCCTCTCTATAAATAAGAACAACGTGTCAAATTTAAGAATGAAACCTCCTTATCTCCAGGAAGGAATGTAAGCTCCAACTTCATCTTCACGTAGTAATTATTTCAAATACAAGAGAAGTGGCTTGGTTGTCTACCCAACCAAATGACATCATTACATGCCATCTCCAAATAAGGAGGACATGCTAGCCTCCCTCCAAGCCCATGGGAGAGAGGAGATGCATGCCTCCAAGAAACACAAGGGGCAATATAGGAAATAAATACATTACACACATATATTAAAACACCAAAGAAAACCAAGGCTTATCCACATACAATAAGGTCCACGATTCTTAAGAGGGGAAGAGAGGTAAAAATACTAATTTTAATCACATTTTTCATATAACCAAATAAATTTCAAGAAATCACAAGCTACCAAATCTCCTTATTCCTCCCATAGACCTTATCTCTCCTTGCCTCCTCCTTGCCAAGGTTTTTCAAACCTTGGAGGTTTCCTTAGCAAGGATGGGATATGGTTTCCAAACCATATGGAAAACTATCTCCCACTTCAACCAAATGAAGGGAGTATAGTAGGAATCCCAACAAGGCTTTCCCATCAAGCCTTGTGGGAGCAAGAGGGATTCTTCCCTCTTCCCTAACACTCCAAAATCCACACCCCAAAGGGGGTGGATGTGTCAATTTGGTTAAAGTTTTAGTATAAAAATTAGAACAATAATACAAAAATAAAATACACATTATGCTTTACTTTTATTGAATTCAATCGGGATAATTTTATTCATGCGAAGAGATTACATTATATAAGAGGATGATCCCCATTATAAAAGGAGTCAACATCAATCACCAATCCCCTATATCTTTCAACCCCTCCTAGAATATCTCACTTATCCCACATAAATCTCTATTGTCTCATATCCCTATTCTACTGGTGAGAATAACTCACGTACATGCACATATGATATTAATATCACAATATTAATATCTCACTCAAATATTTATCTAACCTATACAATAATGTGAGCACTAACAATTAGTTATTCCTAACATTCCCCCCTTAGTGTGAACACGGGGAAAACATTATCCTATACTATTAAACAACTCAAATGATGGTTTTACACTCACCTAACCACCAACCGACAAATGATCAAGATGGTTTTACACTCGATTTACCACTAACACTGCAAATTACTAAGATGGTTTTACACTGGACTTACCAACAACCTACAAACAAAGGAGCCGAGTTGAATGATCCGGTAAAAATATTCCCCAAATTCGGCTTTGATCAACTCATTGAGCAATGAGATAACCAAGAGCATCAACGACTATGAAAAAAGAGCGAGATCAAGAGGGCACCCTTATGCGATAGAGCTTAACAGGCTAATCAAGGATGACTAATGACCATTAATAGTGAAGCAAGCCAAAGCATTAGAGAATAGATTATAGACAACCGAGGTGAATTTTTTCCAAAACCTAAGGTGTGAGCATAGCCAAAATAAAAGGCCATTCAATACAATCATAAGCCTTTTCAAATTCAATTTTAAGAAATAAGGTCCATTGTAGAGACAACCGAGCCCATTCCATTCCTTCCCGATAGCTATAAGATTATCCAGAATGTAGCGGCCTTTGACAAATTCCATCTTCTCGGTCAAGCAATCTTGGGTAAAATATCGGCAATGTGAAGAGCAAGGGCCGTAACAAGAATTATGTAGGAAAAATTTAGCAAAGTGATAAGATGCCAACTAGTGATCAAATCAATTGCTCGCTTTAGGAATGAACTTAATGTTACCTTGATTGATGAATCTCCCTAAGGAATTGGATTGGATATCTTCATTATAGACACGAAGCAAGTTTAGACCAAAATAATACCAAGTGGCTTTGTCGAATTCACAAGGAAAGCCATCTAGTCTCGAAGATTTATCATTGACAAGACACAACAGAGCAACATAAAGCTCATCTAAAGAAAGAGGGGCATTACATCGAGTACGATCATTAGGAGAAATCTTGATCAAAACCACCTTAACACATTGTTGTAAAGCGACAAATCACTCATTGAAAGCCTCTTGAGTTTGGAAGACTAACTGATAATGTTCTACAAAGGTGTTAGTGATTTTAGGAAAATTCGTGAGACAATTAGGAAACTTAAATAAATTTGATCTCGTTGATGAGCATGCTTAGCTGGAGGGATTTGAAAAATTATTTAGACGCTTTGTCTCCCACCTTAAGCCAATGCATCCTCCATCGGATCTACATGCCACAGACCAAATGAGATTCCATGAGCTTGAACTTGTGTCGAAGATTGAAAACCTGCAACTAAAGAGGGGTATCGGAAGGATTGGACTTCGGAGAACATAGATTATCTAGAATTCTTTATGTAGAGCCAAGTCCACCCGTTTACGAACTCGAGCAACCTTCTTACCAAACTGGCAGAGGAACCGGGTGGTGCATAGAATTTCTGCCTCCCACCACTAATTCCAGTTAGCGTGAAAAAGGCAAACATGACACCATGTTCTAAACTTTAGCAATAGGAGGGACCACCACAGGTGACTCAGAAGGAAACATTAAGATGGGATTGATTTGACACCACTTTATGCTTTGGGTCTGCATTAAATAATCTTAAAAGAGATTGGACGGTGATCTAACAAAAGAACATTTGACCACACCGTGATAGGGGAGAGGCCTTGCGTATCAAAATAAAATATTGGCTGCTGAGAGATAAGTACATGATAAATTCTCATTAAAAACCCGATCTCTTCCTTCTTGATGATTAGTCCAAGTATACCAAGCTTGAGACTTAAATTCATGTCGCCATCTCGAGTAAAGGATCGAGAACCCCTAACAAATTTTAAAGCAATACCAAGCCACACACTTGCCAACACACCAATGCATAAGGAGGGCACCGAGTTTGTCATCAATATGTTCAATCATATTAAATTCACCACACACCAACTAATAAGCTAAATACAAGTTATCACCTAATGATTTCCATAACGTCATTCTTTTCACACCATCATTGGGGTATAAACATTAAGTATACCAAAATAAAGACCATTAATCACCATAATCACCCACATGACCTGATTTGAGGGATCTTGGCTCGAGGAGGTGATTCGGGTAGATAATTTTGAGGCATTGGAAATAGTAGCATCACCTTTGCCATCGATGTGTTGAGTATGAAAATGTGAAAAGTAGGAGAAATACACGTTAGCGTAGTGTGAAGCAAAAAACAATTTTTTTTAATTTCATATAAACAAATAATACCCAAACTGTTAAAACGTTGGCAATGTAATTAAAAAATAATTTGTGAGAGGGTTCTATAAGCCCCCTAACATTCCATGAGATGAAATTCATGAAAAATCAGACATGTCAAACTCCCCCTGCCCATTTGGCATGCCATCCTCTCGAGCCAAGAATTACAAAATTATTAGCAAGTGGGATCTGGTCTGAATTAGAAAACTCAACATGAATGGACTGAAATTTAACCTCATTATCTCCTTGGGATATGTGGGACACCTCCTATGGTGGATTGTGTGAGTTATGTAGAGGAAGAGACATTGAAGCTAAACTTCCAGAGTCCTCCATTTGTGAATGTAAAAACTAGCTCTGCGAGGGCTTGGAAGGAATGTAAACCAACGAGGGGGCGAAACCAAACCTAAATTGTCGTTGGAAGGGAGAGGAGAAGGAGAGAGAGCAGCGGGGGCACCACATGAGTAGATTTCATACCGAACTCTTCTTATTTCATGATTGCAGATCTAATCATCATTTAGTTGATGAACTTTACACTTGGACATCGAGGGTTGCGTCACTACTTTCTTAGAACAAGCGAGGCGAGGAAAATCATGAATACGATGGTCGGAGGCTTGACAACGAAAGCACATATTAGGGAAGTTGAAATAAACCAGTTTTAAGAGATATGTAGGGACCCAAATTGAATATCCGGGTGGTCTTGCAAATCTTACACAAGGTTAACTTCAACACAAACCCGTTTGTTAGGACAAGCATAGAAATAACTCTCCTATTCATGGCATATCACCCTGCCAATGGGTTTAAATATCTCTAGAAGGTAAAACCATAGATGAACGGGGAGTCCAAGAAGCTCGTTCTAAACTAGGATTTTCAATGAAACCTGGCTAGTGGGGCTAAAATCAGGAGTCTAATGAGAAAGCACTAAAATGGTATTACCTAAATATCAGCAAATAACCTTTAGAAGGAGGGTTTGGACCTAAGAAGGCTTACAAAATGAAAAGAGATAAAATCCCTTATTGAGGTTACAAATACATGAGACCAAGATATCGTTAGACTCCCAATGGTTCTTTATCCAATTTTACAAGTAAGATTATGAGGGGATGCAACCACAAAAATAAGCAATAAGCCAATTATTTCGATACCATTTGACCATAGGGTCTAAACATTCATCTGAAATAACAACATTAAGGGATGATTCAAAATCCATACCACGTCATTGAACTTCGTCACAAACTTTTGAGCATGCTTAGGAGCCATTTCCACTACCAGTTGCAACAATCATTGTAATGGATGGAGTGTTATCCATTTATAGGCAACTCATCACCTTAGTAGTTAGAAAATAACCGACTAATACTATGATAGAACCAAAGGGAAATTCTAAGAACAACTAAAGGGGCATAATGTAAACAACATGATATCTCAAGCACAAGCATAAATCCTTAGTAGAGCCAAAGTCCCAAGTCATTTACACACTTTTTAAATATTTATACTTAAAAAGAAAACTAAAACAAAACTTTTAAAATCAAACCATAATGGTGAGTCAACGTGGCGTTAAAAGGCTTTATTGAAGAGATATGCCACGTTTTTAATGCTTCAAAGTATAAATTTTTCTCATGTCCAAAAAGCAAGCTAACACCATAACCACATAACAAGCTAATCACAATTGTAAATGCACAGGAATAGTGACATCCAAAATGCATAGAGAAGACAACTATTATATGGCAAGTCGGACAAGTATCTATCACATGGTGAAGGTACGAATTAGAAAGCTCAACATGGATTCGACCAACACAATAGACTTCCTTTCTTCGACAAAAAAACGTAAGGACTAATAAAATGAATTTTAAATAACCGGCTATGAAAGATTATGCATGTGAGCAGGTCCAAAATGTTATATTGGATATTTGATCCTCACATGCCGCATAAAAGAGGCGTCAAAAAAGATTTCAAAGCATAATCTAATCAACCAAAATTAGTTTCTTGACATGAGCATATGCGTATTGAATGGTTGAATAACATAGTTTGGTAAATATAAGGATTTTTTTACCATCCATCACCAAAATTGCATACTCTGCAAGTTTTTTTTGTTGCATGCATGACCCTTGTGAAGATCTGTATACTCACGGAAAGACATATAATATTCCTCTCGATAAATACTCAAGAATATCATAATAACTACTCGATACCAAATGCCAATTTGGTCGGAGATTTAGTCTAAAAAATAGAAAAAAAAAAAAATACAAAATATTCTTTTCTTCTACTCGAATCCAATTGGGATAGTTTTACTCTTGAAAGAGATTACATTATATAAGAGGATGATCCCCTTTATACAAGGATTCATCATCGATCACCAATCCCCTTGTTGGCTAGATTTTATGTATAGCTTAAAACGTGGCGGTCATGAGATAAATATCCCTCATTTAACAAAGTGTGGCTCCCGTGTAAGATGGTTATTTATTTTGCGGAGGTGAACCTAATAACTAATTTAAGGGGTTTTACTTTAATTACTTCAGCTCGTGAACCATAGTCGGGTAATTTGGTAGCAAGTAAGCAGTTGTGTTGGGAAGATTTGCAGAAGTGGGAAAAATAAAAGTAAGGAAAGAATAAAGGAAGATGTGTTGAATTTACCAATAGCTATCAGAGTTGGTCTCATCCACACAAATTAAATAAACAGAGAAAACTCACAACGTTCAATAGTAAGGGAAAGAAATAGCTTCTAACCTAGATCTAAGATAACATAAAGTTTATCTAAAACCTCAAATAGAAGTGATGAGCAAAGCACTGTAGACAAAAATTTCTTCGGAAATCCACCTTTTATTCAATCCCCCAATTTTCATAGAAATCACACCAAGGGTTTTAGCACAAAGTCTGAAAACTCAAGAATGCTCTACTAAACAAATTCTCGATGAAAAATTTGTGATTATTAATCTTTTTGATCTTGACCTTTTTTATCCTTTAACCCGTAGGCTCTTCCTCTATTTATAGTACATAGAGGGCAATTACAAATAGGAAAATCTCAATGAGTTGCCGCATGTGGAAGCCATAAATGAAACAATTGGCAATATTTCCCCTAGAATTCCTCTTTGCGTGACATGTATGCTTTACAACTGAAAATAGAACCTTTTATTTTGCATGTCTGTCACCTATTTCCAAGTAATTGACTTCTTCCAAAGAACTTGAAGTATCAGATTTTAAAGCTAATTACCTAAGTTTTACAATTTTAATTAATTACTCAATTGCTTTGTCAAAGAAAATAAGAGAAAGAAGAAGAAAGAAAAGAAGTTATTCCAGCTGCAACACTCTCCATTTTGTTCTTCTTCCATACTCTGCATGTTGATCCAACATGCATTGTACTTCTACTTCATCTACTTTAGCAATGAATGATAACTTGTCCTGAAGCTGAGAAACTCTTTCTCCCACATGGTTGACTCTTTTCCTTTGATTCTCACCAAACTGGATCTGACATCATTATAGATTTTTACCAACTTCTTCACCTGAATCTATTTCCTCGAGCAACTGACTGTGATTAGCTTGCGGGTGTTGCCTCTAAACCATCTTCCCCTTTTATCCTTGAATCTTTTACGCTTCTTCTCAAGTATGTGCACTAGTGAAATGTTTTTGTAAACAATTCAGAAAAAACTCATCACCCTTTTATTTTTAATTGCATATGAGCAATTTTGAATTCTTGAAATCACTTCGGGTGAAGGAAAATATAAGTATACTCAATGTGGGCTTCAAATGGAAGATTTGGAGCACATGCACAAGCTTTTGAAAGGGATTTTGCATGCAATGACTTCCACATGGGCTGCGTTTGGAACATAGGAGGCAAGCTTTTAAAATTCCCGACAAAACTTGAGTGAATTTTCACTTATTGCAAAAGGGTTGCATTGAATTTGAAGGAAGAAATCAGTTTGCACTCCAACAAATTGAACTAGGAGAATTGCATGGAAAATATTAAGGGAAGGCAGCGTGGAAATTGGAAAGAGAAAGTAGCTCTCATTCATTCTTTAGCTTGTAAATTCCTTCTTCTAATCTTTGCATGGAAAATATAAAGGAAGGGCGGCATGGAAATTGGAAAGAGAAAACAACTCTCATTCATGCTTTAGCTTGCAAATTCCTTCTTCTAATTTTTGCGTGGAAAATATAAAGGAAGGGCAGCATAAAAAATAGAGATGAAAGGCAGCTAAAGCACTTAAACTGTGTGGAAGGGCAGAGTGAAATAAGACATGAAGGGCAGCTCTCAAAATCATAATTTGCACTTGAGTTTTTTATCGTAAAAGTTGGAGTTGGAAGGCAACTAAACTTCACGACTTGTACTAAAAACTACCTCTAATATTTGTGTGAAAACATAAAGGAGAAGGCAACGTGGAAAATAGAAGTGGAGGGCAGTTCTAAAAATCACGACTTGCACTTGAGTTTTGCGTGGAAGTTGGAAAGAGAAAGCAACTTGAAAATCAACGACTTGCATGGGCTTTTTCTCTTAACATTTGCGTGGAAATCCATAAGTCAAGGCGTAAAAACAAGACATGGAAGGCAACTTAAATTCACAACTTGTATTAAAAATTTTCCTAATATTTGCGTGAAAACCTGAGGAGAAAGACAATGTATAAATTAGAAGTGGAAGGCAGCTTCAAAATCACGACTTACACTTGAACTTTGCTTTGAAAACCCACGACTTGAACTAGGAATTTGCGTGGAAATTTGAAGAGGACAATCTGCTGAAATCCATGATTTGTTTGAATATTTTTGCCTTGTATTTCTAATACACAAATTTGCATTGAAATTAGAAGACTTTGGCTGCCAGACACCACGACTTAGCATTGAAAAACCATGATTTGCACCAGAAGACTCTGCTTTGATCCTTGATGCAATTGCTGAGTGATTTTGCCCATTGAATGATCTTCTCGAATGCTGCTTTTTCTTCCTTGGCCATGGTTGCTCTGCAAACGGAAGACAATCTTTTCCAGATCCATGATCTGCTCGATCATTTATCTTGAATTTAACCTCAGACAAGGCAAAAATCCTGAGCTCTGGTCACCTTCAAAAACAAGCTTTGGCAGACAAATTAATTAATAATTTAAAAAATTGGATAACTTTTCAAAACCCTAGGCCCATGAAAAGGTTTAGTAGGAAGAAAGAATAGGCTATGGGGATTGCCAAACGAAAAATGGAGAAAGACCAAAACACAGACAAAAAGAAATAAAATAAAAACAAAACCCGAAAGAAGCTACGAGTAATTACTCGAGAAAATTCCTCCAATAAACTAGTCTACAAAAATTTCCCTCGGGTGAATACTCTGTGATAATAATGATGGGGTGAGGTGCTTATATACCCTAAATTTCTTAATTTTAGCTCAACCTATTTTTAAAATAATTTTTTTGCTAATGTTACCTAGGGAGAGGGCCCTAGCCCTTTGTGGCATCACCAACCCACACTACCACGTGGAACCATCTAAGGATGGAAGTTTAAGCTCTTGGCTAGCCCACAAATTAAACCACATTATCGTGGTGCCCCATCACCAGGGTATCCAAACCATTGGTAGTAGGTTGCCTTAACATGGAGCCGAGATTTGAACCTTAAACCTCCCAATTACTAGGAGACCCAAGAACCATTACACCACTACCCGTTGGATTATTTTTAAAAGAATTTTATTTATTTAATATAAAAAATAAATAAAACGCTTTTAGGCTAAGTCTGGGAAAGGAATGAGTGAGCTTTAACATGTGGGTATTTGATAGACAACTTGAAGGTATCTTTGAGCAATGCAAGTAACTGCAGGCAAAAACAAACAAAAACATGACCCTTTACTCTAAAAGAACAAAAACTTTAAACTGGGTAGTCCCATATTTCAGGGTGAAATCTGGGGACACCAGTTGGCTCCGTCTATGGACATATTTATTTCTATCAAAATGAAAGAAGTGAAGATGAGATCCCAACATCTCTAGTTTCATGTCTTGTCTATTGGGTTTGGGGTTAGGAAACAAAACAAACAAAAAGAAAAAGAAAAGAAAAGAAAACAACAAAAGTTTTATTTATATACAAACAAGTTTTACCCTGTCCCTTAGTTCCGAAAAAGCTTCAAATGTTTCCCATTGAAAGGCAGTGGTAACTCAATTCCATCCTAGTAGGCAAGGATGAAACTATCCATTCCAGAAGTTCTCTTGATCATGAAGGGCCCTTTCCAGAGTGAATTAAATTTTCCATGCATGCCCTTTGGTTCATTTCTCTTGTCCCACAAGAGTACCCAGTCTCCAATCTCAAACTTCCTTTATCTGGCCTTCTTGTGAAATAACTTGGGTAAGTCCTCATCAACTTCATCTTGTGATGGATAATTCTATTTAGAGTAACACTTCCCAAGATTCATAATCTTGGGTTCATCCTCTATACCTTGATTTACCAACTGTAATTCAAAGGAAGAACTCCCACCATATTCTTTATTTTTCTTCAGGTACTGATCATGCTTGTCGAAAGGCTTCTCTAAGGAAACTAAACCCTTGGGGATTTTGTTGCCTTGTAGTTGGATTACTCCACTACTATCATCATAATCTGGATCAGGCTTTGCCTATGAATATTTTTTTGTGGTGGTGATTTATTCCCTTCAAAATTTAACTCGTCAAAGTTGTCTTGTTTCTGAAATGAAGATATTTTTTTATCGTCATCTAGTAATTTGGTACGGTAGACCACCTCCACTTTATAGTTTCCTTGTCTCAATATGGACGGAGATATATCCAGATTTAATAGTGCAGTTGTGACTGCTAAAGAGTCTGCCTTGGAATTTTGATTTGTTGGAATGAAGTCGATAGAGAAGGCTACAAAATCGAGTGTGGCAGAAAGCACTCTATCTCTGTAATGCTTCAGCTCATCTCTTTTGACTTGTTTTTGCCCTCAAACTTGCTTTACTATAAGCTCAACATCTCCTTGGGATTTGAGGAGTTTTACTCCTTTCTTTCTAGCTTGCTCCATTCCTAGCAATAATGCTTCATACTCCATCATATTGTTGGTGTTCTCGAACATCAACTTGTGGGAGTATGGGAATATCTCATGATCTGGAGATATTAATAGAACACTAGATCCTGATCTAAAAGAACAACAACTACCTTTAAAATCTAGAGTCTAAACTTTTTCTTCTTCTTCCGATTCTAGCTCGGTTTGAAGTTTTGGATCTGGAACATTTGTATTCATTTCTAAGAAGTATATACCATGGTCACACACCGAAAATTAATATGAGATCCAGGATCTTCAAATTTTATAACAATGTACTTGGATTTCTTTTCCGGCTTTAGTTTCTAATTTATTCCTTTGATAGGAATATGAGCACAGGACCAATCCATCTTTACCTCTCCTCCCAGTTCTTTGCAAAAGTTTCGCTCAAAGAACATCCCATAGGAGACATGAATATCTGTAACTAAGATTGTCATCTTTAATCTTTTTTCAAGACAAACTATCGAATACTTGTGCGTCTTTGATTTGTCGATTAAAAGGACCTATCTTTCCATGGAATAACACCTTCCTATGGTCTTTATCAGGGTAAGCCCAAGAGCATTTGTAACTTTAGCTGGCATGACATTGTCAAAAGCACCCAAATCTAAAATGTAGTTGATTAACTTGAAACCATTAACCAATAGAGAAACATAGTTAGGTTCTACTCTTTCAGAAGATGGTGAGGGTTTAATAACTACAGTGCTATTTTGGGGAGAAGTATATTTGGGTATAGACAAAAGGCCCTTTGATACATTGGATTGTCCTGGTGATTGCACATATTTGACTAGCCTATTTAGTTACTTAGAAAAGGATCTCACATATTCAATTTCGACATTTGAACTCTTGTTTTCTTGACATGATCAATAATGTCAAAAGAGGGTATGGATTTAGATTCTGAGTTGCCTTTTGTGGTTGGGATAAAGAACTCGACTTACTTATCTCTAGGAGCTAAGGAAGAAGGTAAAGGGCTACCCCTTTTGAGGATGGTGACATCACATCTAAAATCTCTTCTTTGTTCATCACCAATGCCTCATCTTGGTGAGTTTTGATCTTATAAATACTTTGCATAAGTATGATCATGATCATCTTCAAGAAGCTCATCATAATCATGTTCAGATTTGTAGTTTAGGTAATTAATGTTGGAGTCACCATCATGCAAGAAGCTCATCATAATCATGTTCATCTTCAAGAAGCTCATCATAATCATGTTCAGATTTGTAGTTTAGGTAATTAATGTTGGAGTCACCATCACGATCTACAAAATCATCATTCTTAAGCTAATCAGTAATAGTTTCTTGATCTTCTTCATTCATCTCCACATTATTTCTGGGAGTAGCTTCAATTGCTAATCTTTGAGAACTAGAAATGCTCAGTTTTGGTTGTTGTTGTTGTTGAAATTATGAGTAGGGGTAGTGTTGTTGCCCTGAGCCATTTGAGCCATTTGTTTCTTCATCTGCAACATCTCATTTTCTAGTTTTTGCAATAGCGAATCCGAAGTAGTAGTAGATGAACTTTTGAATTTAGAAGTACTGCTTTTTATTTTTCCATCCATGACGAGGTCATATTTAATTTCAACCACCATGTTTTGATTTGTTAACAAGCCAATAGGATGTACTCTTTGCAGATTGATATCCCACTTCCGGAAGCATGCATTGGTGAAAGATACCTTTTGATTCTCATCACTCGGAGAAGAAGAAGCTACAATTTTGTAAAGTATATTTTAGAATTTTGTAATAAAATCCCACATGTGCTCATGTGGCTCTTTCTTCAAATGATTTAGTTGAGTTATCAAAGTATTGGAATCTTCAGCTGGCTTGAATCTTTTCAGAACGTATATCACATAGTAGACCACTTGGTTATGGTACTGGAGCTAACCGGTAGAACCATGCTCCACCAAGTCATGCAGATTCGACATATACATATTCATGTTCGATTTATGAAGCACTCCATGGGATATAAAAATGCAGCCAAGTGGTCATCTGGATTTTACTTGATGTCTCCAAAGAATTTTAGAAAATCCTTTCTTGTCCCTTTAGGTAAATCATTCATAGGAGGAGTCATGTTCAGAGGTCCAAAGGCTACACCCCATGGAACAAGTGCTCCAGGGCAAGTGGTTAGTTCGCATTATGAAAGGAGCACATATTCTTTGAGAATAGACCTAGTGAATAATTCTAGTTTTTGGATTATGCTGGAAATGATCAAGAGGAGCCTACATTCTTATAGCTAGTGAAAGACCGGATCTACATATCCTTGTTTGAGGAGGATGGTTAAAATTAAATTGCTCATGCAATCTATAAAATTTATCAGTCCTTCCTTAAGCCCTGTTAGACCAAGTGAATGGACATTCAACTTTGGTTGAGGTTTTAATATAGAAGGAAACTGGCAAGAAAATTCTTTGGTCTGCTAATTTGTTTTGTTCCCAAATGGAGTCACCAAAAACTATTGGCTATATTTTATACATAGCTTAAAACCTAGGTAGTCATGAGATAAATCTCCCTCATTTAATGTTGAGGCTCCCGTGTAAGATGTTTATCTATTTTGCGGAGGTGAATCTAATAACTACTTTAAGGGGTTTTAATTTAATTACTTCAACTCGTGAACCACAACCGAGAAATTTGCGTGAGTAAGCAAATGTGTTGGGAAGATTTGTTGAAGTGGGAAAAACAAAAGTAAGGAAAGAAGAAAGGAATATGTGTTGAATTTACCAATATCTATCAGAGTTGGTCTCATCCACACAAATTAAATAAATAGAGAAAACTCACAACATTCAACAATAAGGGAAAGAAATAAATTCTAACATAGATCTAAGATAACACAAAGTTTATCTAAAACCTCAAATAGAAGTGATGAGCAAAGCACCATAGACACAAAGTTCTTTGGAAATCCACCTTTTATTCAATCCCCTAGCTTTCACAGAAATCACACCAAGGGTTTCAACACAAAGTTTGAAAACTCAAGAATGCTCTACTAAACAAATTCTGATGAACAAATTGTGATTATTGATATTTGTAATCCTGATCTTTTCGATCCTTTAACCCATAGGCTCTTCCTCTATTTATAGTGCATAGAGGGAAATTACAAATAGGAAACTCTTAATGAACTGCCACATGTGGAAGCCGTAAAGGAAGCAATTGGTAGCATTTCCCCTAGAATTCCTCTTTGCATGACATGCATGCCTTACAACTGAAAATATAACCTTCTATTTTGCATGTCTGCCACCTATTTCCAAGTAATTGACTTCTTCCAGTAACTTAAAGTATCGAATTTTAAATCCAATTACCTAATTTTTACAATTCTAATTGATTACTCAATTGATTTTTCAAAGAAAATAAGAGAAAGAAGAAGAAGAAAAAGAAGTTATTCCAAATTTGTGTAACACTCTTCATTTTGTTCTTCTTCCATACTCTGCATGCTGATCCAACATGCATTGTACTTCTACTTCATCTACTTTAGCAATGAATGATATGAATGATAGCTTGTCCTGAACCTAAGAAACTCTTTCTCCCACATGGTTGACTCTTTTCCTTTGATTCTCACCAAACTGGATCTGGACATCATTGTAGATTTTTACCAACTTCTTCACCCGAATCTATTTCCTCTAAGCAATTGACTATGATTAGCTTGTGGGTGTTGCCTCTTACCTATCTTCCCCTTTTATCCTTGAAGATTTTGTAGTTCTTCTCAAGTATGTGCACCAATGAAATGTTTGTCGTAAACAATTCAGACAAAACTCATCACCCTTTTATTTTTAATTGCATATGAGCAATTTTGATTTTGGAAATCACTCTGGCGAAGGAAAATATAACTATACTCAATGTGGGCTTCAACTAGATGATTTGGAGCTTATGCGAGAAAGATTTTGAAAGGGATTTTGCATGGAACCCAACAAAACTTAAGTGAATTTTCACCGATCGCAAAAGGGTTGCATTTAATTTGAAGGAAGAAAGCAATTTGCACTTCAACGAATTGCAGACCGGGAGAATTGTGTGGAAAATAGTAAGGGAAGGCAACATGGAAATTGGAAAGATAAAGCAACTCTCATTCATGCTTTAGCTTGCAAATTCCTTCTTCTAATTTTTGCGTGGAAAATATAAAGGAAGGGAATCATGGAAATTAGAAAGAGAAAGTAGCTTTCATTCATGTTTTTTTAGCTTGCATATTCCTTCTTCAAATTTTTGCATGGAAAATATAAAGGAAGGGCAGCGTAAAAATAGAGATGAAAGGTAGATAAAGCACTTAAACTGCATGGAATCCTTAGTGGAAGGGTGGCGTGAAAATAAAACATGGAGGGCAACTCTTAAAATCTCGATTTACACTTGAGTTTTTTGTGAAAAAAGTTGGAGTTCGAAGGAATCTAAACTTCATGATTTGTATTGCAAAATTCCTCTAATATTTGCGTGAAAACATAAAGGAGAAGGCATCGTGGAAAATAGAAGTGGAGGGAAGTTCTAAAAATCACAACTTGCACTTGAGTTTTACGTGGAAGTTGGAAAGAGAAAACAACTTGAAAATCAATGACTTGCATGGGATTTTTTTCCTAACATTTACATGGAAATCCATAAGGCATCATAAAATAAGACATGGAAGGTAACTTAACTATAGACTTATATTACAAAATTTTCCTTGTATTTATGTGAAAACCCGAGGAGGAAGGAAATGTAGAAATTAGAAGTAGAAGGCAACTTCAAAATCACAACTTGCACTTGAACTTTGGTTTGAAAACCCACGACTTGAACTAGGAATTTACATGGAAATTTGAAGAGGACATCTGCTGAAATACGCAATTTGCTTGAATATCTTTGCCTTATATTTCTAATACACAAAATTTGCGTTGAAATCAGAAGACTTTGGCTACCAGACACCACAACTTAGCATTGAAAAAACATGATTTGCCTAAAAGATCCTTGATGCAATTTCTTGATTGATTTTTCCAAAGAATGATCCTCTAGAATGCCACTTTTTCTTCCTTGGTAATGGTTGCTCTGCAAACGGAAGACAATATTTTCTAGATCCATGATCTTCTCGATCATTTATCTTGAATTTAACCTCAGACAAGGCAAAAATCCTGAGCTCTAGTCACCTTCAAAAACAAGCTTTGGCAGACAAATTAATTAGCAATTAAAAACACTGGATAGCTTTTCAAAACCCTAGGCCCGAGAAAAGGTCTAGTAAGAAGAAAGAATAGGCTATGGGGATTGCTAGACATAAAATGGAGAAAGACCAAATTAAGGTAAAAAAGAAATAAAATAAAATAAAAACTGAAAGAAGCTACGGGCAATTGCTCGGAAAATTCCTCCAATAAGCTAGTTTGCAAAAACTCTCCCTCGAGTGAATGCTTTGTGGTAATAATGATGGGGTGAGGTGCTTATATAACCCAAATTTCTTAATTTTAGCTCAACCTATTTTTAAAAGAATTTTATTTATTTAATATAAAAATAAATAAAACGCTTTTAGGCTAAGTCTGGGAAAGGAATGAGTGAGCTTTAGCATGTGGGTATTTGAATGAGACTCTATGACTTCCTGAAGGTATCTTTGAGCAATGCGAGCAACTACAGGCAAAAACAAACAAAAACATGACCCTTCACTTAAAAAGAACGAAAAATTTAAACAAGGGTAGTCCCAAATTTCAGGGTGAAATCTTGGGGACACTAGTTGGCTCCGTTTGTGGACATCTTTATTTCTGTCAAAATGAAAGAAGTGAAGATGAGATCCCAACATCTCTGGTTTCATCTCTTATCTATTGGGTTTGAGGTCATGCAACAAAACAAACAAACAAAAAGAAAACAAAACAACACAATTTTTATTTATATACAAACAAGTTTTACCCTGTCCCTTAGTTCTAGAAAAGCTTCAAATGTTTCCCATTGAAAAGGCGGTGGTAACTCAATTCCATCTTGGTAGGAAAGGATGAAACTATCCATTATTGTAGTTCTCTTGATCATGAAGGGCCCCTTCCATAGTGAATCAAATTTTCCATGCATGCCCTTTGGTTCATGTCTCTTGTCCCACAAGAGTACCCAATCTCCAATCTCAAACTTCCTTTCTTTGGCCTTCTTGTCAAATAACTTGGGAAAGTCCTCATCAACTTCATCTTGTGATGGATCATCCTGTTTAGAGTAGCACTTCCCAAGATTCACAATCTTGGGTTCATCCTCCATACCTTGATTTACCAGCTGTACTTCAGAGGAAGAACTCCCACCATATTATTTATTTTTCTTCAGGTACTGATCATGCTTGTCGAAAGTATCCTCTAAGGAAACTAAACCCTTGGGGATTTTTGTACCTTTCAGTTGGATTACTCCACTACTGTCATCATAATCTAGATTAGTTTCGCTTGTGACTATTTGTCGTGGTGGTGATTTACTCCCTTCAACATTCAACTCATCAAAGTTGTCTTGTTTCTAAAATGCAAATATTTGTTTGTCATCATCAGGGACTTTGGGATGGTAGACCATCTCCAATTTATAGTTTCCTTGTCTGAATATGGATGATAGTCTATCCGGATATAATAGTACAACCGTGATTGCAGTAATGAGTCTGCCTTGGAATTCTGATTTGTTGGAATGAAGTCGATAGAGAAGGTCTGTAAAATTGAGTGTGGTAGAAAGCACTCTATCTTTGTAATGCTTCAACTTATCTCTTTTGACTTGTTATTGCCCTCTAACTTGCTTTACTATAAGCTCAACATCTCAACCCTTGTGCTTGTTGGAAGAAATTTTAGAACAAATAGATGATTAATAAGGTAAAATTTTTCTAGTGTCTCACCATCCAAAACAAGATCCTCAATGTTGATAATCTAAAAAATAAAGGACACATTCTTATCAATAGATGCATCATTTGTAAAGAAGCGAAATAAAATGTTGATCACCTCTTCATACATTGTATATTTTTTCTCTCTCTTTGGGGACTCATTCTGAAAAAAGGTTTGAAATGGGTCCTCCCTCAATCAATGAGGGATCTTAAAGATAACTGGTATTATCACTCAAAAAATGTTTTAATCAAAATCATATGGGATTTAACCCTTCCACATATGTTTTGGGCTATATGGAAAGAAAAGAACGAAATAATTTTTTAAGGGAAAGTGTTACGAGATGGACATAGTTTTCGAACATTCGATCCTAATCATAACCGAGAACTTAAATTATCCATTAACTACAAGCATGAAGTCCGAATGCTTCGATATCAAGTTCCTCAACAATTGGAACTTACATCTTGCCCAAGATCCCAAGCAACAAATTTCTAAACTTGCTAGGAGCAAGATCGTTTAGACCCACCATCAAGAAGTATGGTATAAGCTAAACTTTGATGGGTAAGCCAAGGGAAACCCATGCGGAGGCGAGGGAGGAGGATTCATCGAAATGATAACGGAGACATCATAAAAACCTGTTTAGGGAACATGGGGGTCCAAAATAATCATTATCTTTGAGGCATTAGTTGCTTCACGGTGAATCCAACTTGAAAAAATTTGAACATCTCAAATATTTGGGTTGAAGGGGATTTTATGAAAATTATAAACTTCCTTCAAAGCAAGTCCCCTCAAGCTCGACCATTAACAAAATCATTGAAGATTCTTTCCTCTCTCTAAGGGATTTCTCAAACTATACAATTTCTCACACCTTCAAAGAAGGAAATAAGGTGGCTGACTTGTGTGCAAATATTGGTGTGAATTTTGACTCTCTTCAAAATTGGATTAGGAATGACAATACACCTCCTAAGATTTTAAACGCCGTCATTAGTGAAAGAAGCAAAGTGAAATTTGAAGTGCCTCCAAAATGGTGTGTTGACTCAGTTGGATTTTTCCCTACTTGTCTTGGACTTGCGATTACGGACGTTAGGCTTATGGGCTTTCTCGGTTCTCTCGCTTACCTACCTACTAGTTTTTGTTGGTTTTGTTTTATTTTTGCTTTGGTTTTGTCTTTGGTTTCAGTTCTTTCTCCACTATTTTTATATCTTGTATTATTTTGACTCTTGATATCTTTATGAATATATATGGATCGATGATCCTTATTGTAACAGGGTAGGGACCCTGCCAAAACCCTCTTTTATCAAATATATAAAAAAACCATCCAAATTAATTATGCAACATCTATCCATCAATGAGATAAATAACCATTATGAAAATCATCCATGATATATCAAAATATAATCTATCTAAATCTCATATCCACAATTATCCATAACATCATAACTATACTAATCAATAATGATAAAAGTAATTGGTTGTCATAATATTTTTCATACAACATATTGTTAAACACTTTAGCATCAAAACACTAATATACGACAAAATCATAATAATGTGTAAAATAGTGTTTTATTTAATGTCTTTATACAACTTATATAATGAGTCAACATGAATAAAAAGTAGTAAACTAGTGTGCACTACAAAATTATGTCATAAGAGATGTTTCTTTTTAATTATTTTTAGGGGTATGCACTATGTAATGCTTCCTTGTGAAGAATGCGTCTAAAGTAGTCTTGCAATGTTTTTCTCTACATAAGTTTAAGGATTAACAATTGTATATGAGTTGAAAGGTATGTTGGAATGGATGTTATATGTAAAGTTGGTTTGTAAATTAATTTAATGTGAAATTTTGGGTAAACACACACACTTTTCCAAAGTATAGATTTCATCCTATTACATGATAAGGGTGCAACAAGACTAATTGAGAAAAAGAGAAAACTAATGCTTTGGAAGGAACAATACAACAATCAAAGCATTAAGAGTCACATATAATATAAATGGAATATGGAAAAAGTAAAAGAACAAAAACACATTCACCAATAAGAATCTAACTTGGATCAACAAATTCTTAGCCATCTAGGGTTGTATTTTTGTCAACCAATTTTCATGTCTTCTTTATGTTTCACATTTTACATATGAACAAGGAAGTTCTTGTTGGAGCTCAAACTTGCACCCATCTCAGATCAAGTTGAACTGAGTCATTGAGGCAACAATGGGACTGTCTCCAAGTTGTGGGACCTTGCACACTTGAGACAAACCTCCGAGAGAAGGCTAGTTCCTCTACCTATTTCTACTGCTACTGCTACTCCTAATGCTTGAAATGGAAATCCTAAGCTAAACATGCCAAGGACTACGGATAAAAGGATATTGTGAAAGGTAAAACTAAAATAAAAGAAGGTGATATCACCAAAAATAAGGGGGATGAACACGATAAAATTTGAGTGAAATGATGGAAAATGCGTGGTGAAATGCTAGACATGAGTAACACGAACTAGAACAAAACCAAACAATCATTTCCATGAGACACAATCAGAAAAGGAGATGTAAGAGACATGGGATAACATAATAATCACATAATGTGAAGGAAAGGCAAGGAAGAAGAATAAAAATAGGTTAAGGCAGAGAATAACCACAAAAAATTGCTTCAATTTCTTCCATAAATGCATAGTAGATTACAATGGCGTATGAGGCCGATATCCACACGCAAGGACCATATTTAAAGGTCTGTAAATCAAAATTCAAGGAAATACCTATACCAATTGAAAGAGTCCAAACCTTTACAATGAGCAATGCTCTTACATTTATAGATTAATGAATGAGAGAAGAGGAGTAGAAGAAGGAAAAATCTGATTTTGAAAACCCAACCACCAACAATCAACAATGAATGCCTGTAAATCCACCTGCAAATCTATCAAATGTACTTCCCCATGTCTGTTTGGCATGTAGGAGAAGGAAGGAGGTGAAATATAAATCAAATCAGGTGGTTGGAGCAATCATATCTTGTATTAATGGCGTGAGGGATGTTTTCTAGCTTCTCACCTACCTATTCCCACCAAGATTTGAACTTGAGTGATCTAGAGTGTAACCCACGCCATTAATTATTTTGTCATTTTCTACCACATGTCACGCTTCAGTTGGTTGCATGGATACAATGCCTTGTTGGCATGTTTTAATAGGTTATGTGTGATACACTCATTTTGATAGGTTGCCACGTGGCACAAGATTTAAGGGTACATAAAGAAAGCATGAAAGCACACACAAAAGAGAGAGCGTAGAATGAAAGAGAGGGGGTGCAAAAGTAATGCCCACGTGTAAATGGAAAGAATACTTACTTTGGAGGAAATTATGGAAGATGGCATGATCATCATAGGGTAATTCATGATAGCAAGACAAAAGGAGGGCACGGGGATGTGCAAAGGGCTTAGCCAAATATTGAAAGCAAGTCCAAGGGCGCACGAAGGGTGCATGAGCTGTCTGGATGAAGAAGTGAATACACAGGGAGTGTGAGAAAGAGGAAATTGAATAAGAAGATGAAGGGGAATAAGGTGGAAGTCTTGAAGCATAAGAAGAGCGTGGGTGAGCGAGGAAATGTAGCTAACAAACTATGTGAAGGAAGTAACCAGAGGGCGCGCAACCTGTAATGTTGAACTTCAGATCCAGAATGGGGATGGAAGTTATCAAAATAACTAGGAGAGTTATTTTGGACAATAGTTTGGTGAACTTTCATGGCCATCTTCCTACTAGATGAAGGAGATAATTAGCTTGGAGCATCCATTGGGCATGTAGTTTGCTTAGAAATATGTAAATCTGATCTATAACTTTGAAGAATCACCCTCAAGTCACTTTAAGCATTTTGAACTCTTTTAAAATCCTACAAAACTGTTGAAACTACTAGAACATAACTAACATCCTGGAAGCAAAAGAAGAGCACATGAAAAGAGCATGTGAGAGAAAAGAAATGTACAAACAAAACAATGTGTGCAATGCACTTGGAGGAATTGAAAACTACTCTAATATATACAATGATGCAGAATACTCAATGGAAGGGTTTGAGATAAATCCCATTGATTGGGATTGATAGCGTGCCTCCATCAAGGTGAGATAAATTGAAAGATTTAGCCTCCTTACACAAATTGATGATGTATGGGCCACTCCAAATTGCATCAAACTTTGAATGACACCTTGGTTTGGCTCTGTCAGCATCCCATTTTAAGACTAAGTCACCAACTTTGAAAGCTTGAGGCCTATACTTTCTATTGAACCACTTCTTTATTGATTGTTGATGATGTTCTAGCTTGATTATGATAGAGTTCCTTAATTCTTCATGTTCAACCAAATCTGCTATTCTGATTTCTCTTTGATCCATGCCCTCAAATTCCAGCTATTGGGTGAGCTTTAATGAAGGCAACTCAAGAGATAAATGAAGTATTTCCTCCTTTCCATAAACAAGTTTGTAAGGTGAAGTACCTATTGCCTTCTTCATCATGATTTTCTCTTCCCATAGCATGTGAGACCTTTGTGTGCCACTATTTCTTGGTTGATATTCATTATCCACTTCATGATTCTAATCAGGTTCTTGTTTGTTGAATTTTCCAAGCCATTACCTGGAGGGTAGTATTTGGAAGAGGTCTTTAAGTAGATTCCAAGGCTTAGCACCCAATCATAAATTTTGTACCAAGGAAGGCTTTTTCATTATCAAAGATAATGGTTTGAGGAATGCCAAACCTTGTCACAATACCCTCAAGAAAGTCAAGGATGGCTGATTCGGTTGATTCCTTGAGTGCGACAACTTTTGTCCATATGGTGAAGTAATCTGTAGTTTCAAACACCCATTTGTACCCAACGCTTGAAGGAGGATTGATCATGCCTATGAAGTCAAGACCCCATTATGTAACAAACTGATCCGCTTAGATTGGTTAGAGGGGAAGTGCTGCCAATTTCTTCTTTCCTACAAAGAAAGTGCATTCTTTACATTTCATGACCCAATTGTGTGCATCTGCGAATAGGGTAGGCCAAAAGTATCCTGCCTTGATGATTTTCATCACTTTGTTGCCTTAGAGAAGTTTCCACCAGAGAATCCATCATGAAATTTTACTAACACTTTATCAATATGCACACCATCAATGCATCTTAGTAACATGCCATCAATATTTATTTTGAAGAGGGTGCCATCAATCAATACATATGGAATAGATTATAGCCTCAAATGTCACCTCTTTTTTTGCTCAAATTAGGAGGATATGCACCATAGGAAAGGAATGTGATCATGTCCTTCATCTAGTTGTGCACGTGATGATCTCACACTCTATTTCAAGTTTAAGCGCGGGAGATTCTTCATCAATAATAATGAAGTCTCATATTCAAATTGTGCATCCTCAACAAGTTGTTTAAAGAGAATGCTACCTCTAATCAGCTTTGTGGCTTTGATAATCACATCATACTCTATGATTTTGGTCACCCATCTTGCTCTCTTCTCACTAATTTCTTCTCCCATGATGAATTCTCTCACACTTGAGTGTGAAACTAACACATTGATATGATTTGTGGTGAGCATACTTTTGAACTTCTTAAGCGCATGCATGATGGTGAAGACCTACTTTTCCATGTGACTATATTTCAACTCATAATCCTTCAGTGTTTGACTAAAGAAATCCACTAGCTACTCTATTACTTGTTCATTTTATTCATCAAGACAACAACAACACTCGCATCAACTCCATAAGCATAAAGGATGAAATCCTTGGAATAATCTGGGTTAATGAGTGTTGGCGTGCAAGCAATTTCTTGCTTGATTTTTTTGAAGCTTTATTTTCCTTCTGTTTTCCATTTGAAGGTTGTGTCCTTCTTTAGCATGAGGTGATGGGCCTTACCGGTCCTGCAAAGTTAGGGATGAAGTGCCTAACAAAGTTAATCTTTCCTAGAAAAGACTGCAAGGCTTTCTTGTGTTCGGAAGGGAGAGAGCGAGGAATGCTGAAACGTGCTCAAGATCAATAGAAATACCATCATTTGAAAGCACATGGCCCAAAATTTTTCCCTACACCAAAACAAAATTGTATTTTTTGGGGTTAAGAGACACCCAAATATTTCTGCATCTCTCAAAAACCTTTTCTAGGTGCGCCATTTGATCTGCACTCTTCTTTGAGAAAACAATTATGTCATCTAGGTAAACCAGGATGAACTCATTAATATATCCTTTAAAGGAAATGTCCATGGCCCTCGAAATGTTGTTCATACATTTGAAAGACAAAACGACATCTTCTAATATTTATACGTTCCCCATTTGGTTGTAAATGCTATTTTGAACTGATCCTCTTCCTCGACCATGTTCTGATTGAAGCCAGAATACCCATTCAACATGGAAAATATCTACGCGTAACCAAAATCTACAAATATGCTCCATAAAAGGTAAAGAATAGTGATATTTTAGGATTCCTTGTTCAAATATAAAATCGATGCGAGTCTGATTTCACCGTTCTTCTTGCTCATTGGAACAAGATTCTTGACCCAGGTAGAGTATTTGATGGGAAAATAATCTTCACCTCAATGAGTTTAGATAATTATTTCCTCATGAGGGGCTCTATCCTTGGATTAATTGGATTTTGCTTTTTGTCTTGATGGGCTTGATACCATGATCAAGGTTGATGGAGTGTTAGGTAACAATTGGATCAAATCCTTTGAGGTATTCATACTCCCATGAGAATATATCACTGTATTTATGACACATAGAAATGAAGGCATGTTTTTCATCATGCGCACAAGCTTTACTTAGCAACAACTCCTTTCCACACGTAATAATAGTGGTTGGGGAAAGTCTTCTTTTGTCGCATGTATAAATTTTCTTCACCCTTAAACTCATCATCAGGGATAAACATTTTCTCTAAGGTGACCAACCCTTTAGGCAACTTATTTGTCTTGAGTTGAATCACTTGGTCACCATAGTTGTCATGTAAGTCAGCTTGCATGCTTGAAGAGAACTCAACTTCATTTTGAATGAAATGGAAAATTTGCGCATTATTGTCAAACACTTTCTAGTTGGTATTGTTGTCCAGGAATAGATGGTATGGCCACCATTTTGACATGTTGTGCACATGTCCCTTGAAAAGGCCTCGGCGGGAGAAACCGTGAAACCAAGTGCGGCCATCTGATGTAGCTTGTTTGTTTATTTTTCTTGGCACCACATGTAGGTTCAGAGCATCAAATCCCTCAAGGCAAGGAGGTCCCAAAATCTATTCTTATAAGCTTTAAGAAGCTTATTCTTTCAGTACACTTGTTTTTAACCTTGGTGGATGACCAATTCTATGTCCCCAAATATCTGTGCTCTTTGATCTTTTTATTTTTTTCAACAATGAGAAGACCATACACTAACACCTCATATTCTGCTACATTATTAGAGCATGCAAACTATGCAACCTATGCACGAAGAAGAATTTATCATCCTTGGGAGAAATGAGAACAACACCCACGCCGCACCATTTCTACTTTTGGAACCATCAAAGTATAACTTCCATAGGTTATCATTTTTTCATTTTGTTTGAGCGCACGACATTACAACTTATTCTTCAAGGATGCAATAAGTACTAAGACCATTTTCAAAATCTTCAAGCTCTTCAAGCATATGGATCAAATTTATGGTGCCTTTCCACCCACTCATCTAACACTAAATCGGTACAAGGGAGGAGGAGAGGTTGTTCTTCAAAACTAAAACTTCATCTTAGATTAGGCAATTGGATTGGAGAGGAGATGGATCATATGACTCAACATGATAGGAAAATATTGGCTCAGCTTGTATGGTAAACCGGGTACCATACCTTGTCTTTAGTAACATATGGGACCAATCAGAAGACAAGTAACCACTCACTTTAGCAGTAAAATCTATTGATAAACACGTGGCAATCAAAGGAGGTAGTTCAATGATTGACACATCTTGAGTTATGATGAGGCTTGGACATGCATGAAGGGTTAAATAAATATTCTTGATGACTCCTAAGGTGGTGAAAGTTGAGTCATCAAGTTGCAAGACTCCTTTGACAAAGAGATGTAATTAAGACCTAATACATTAGTAATTTTCTTTGGCATAACAAAAGTTCTAGCCCCTAAGTCAATCATATAATTGTGGACAAGGTGTTTACCTATGATCAAAGACATGTAAAAGGGTGGGGTTTTGACAACCTTGTTTACTTGTTTCTCCTTTGTTTAGCAGATATTGACAACAACACACACTTTGGATAACTAGATCAGCGCGCGGAAGTTGTGTCAAATCTTCATGCACTAGGTCACACTATGAGATGGAATGGCCAGAAATCCCATATTATGACATTCACATTTATCTTCTTCATCTAGTCCACAATGTTGAATGGAAGGCCCATTGACTTGTGTATTTGGGGTACAACAACATCTTTTCTTGATTGTTCAGGTGTAGAGGCATGGACCTTAGCTTACAGAGGCTTGGCCTACCAAAGGAGGGGCGCGTGTCACTTCTCTACTTTGGAGAATTGTGCAAAACCTTGCTTGGAGGAACTTGCACGCCATGAATTTTTTTTTGATGAGTTGTATCCTTATGCTTTTGAGGATCAACATGTGTGATAGGAGTTAAAGGTTACATGCCTAACTCAAGAACTATTTTCTTGTACCTTGTGTTATCAACAACTTGGGTGCATGGTCTATTAGTATCATCTGTAGCTTGATTGATTACACAAAAATATTCGGTGCTAAAAAGAACATAAGGTTGGCCTTAGGAACTTTTGTTTTTTTCTTGATTCTCGGGGTCACTTGCTTGTGGAAGGTTCACCAATATAAGTGTCTTGAATCATGTAAGCATATGCACACGCATCATTGGCGCAATGATTTTAACTATGAGGCATATTGCAAGAAAAGCAACATTCTGACTCTTGCGCTAAATTATTCTATATTGGGACAAGTGCTTGGCTTGTGTTGGGTGCTGCAAGAGGTTGTGCATGAGGAATTAATTGCAAAGGAAGGTGCGTATTAACATGCCATCTATCATTTTGATGGTTCTACCCATATATCTGATTTCCATATTATTTTATAAAGGGTTGATGGCTCTAGTTATAACATTGATTATAACTATTTCTAAAGGATTACACTGTTGATTTTCTAGTGATACGACTTTATTGGATAAGTTCTAATCAAGGCCTTCATTTATTCATCTTCCTTCTGCTGCGCGAGAGAGTAGGATGTGGATGCATCGGGTTATGTGCTTTACATGGGAATATGAGTAATAAAAGGTGGGAACTAGAGACATCTCTGGGAATAAGGGCACAAGTGGTCTAGGAGTTAACATTCCTACCTAGATTATACTATTTTCTACCCTTATTGTAATATTGTATAAGCATAGGCTAGGTTATACCTCCCATGGATTGAATCATGACTGAGATGTCATTATTTAAAGCCCTCAAATAATATAAGAAAACATGTTGGGCTATAGGCTTTACCACTTGAGGAATTTTATCCCAAGTCTTATGGAATCTGATATTAAAATTATTCATTTGCTCATTGGGTGCTCTTTTTGTTGTCGTCAGTTGCTCCACCAAAGACAAGTGATCTAAATTGTCTTCAAAATAGTTACAAAGAGTCATTCCAAGTTTGTCCTAGCTAGTAATAGATTCAGGTCTTAGACTTCTGTACCACTAAAGTGATTTTCCCTTGAGAGAATCCGTAAGAAGCTTTGATTGCAACATCATCATGTGTGATCAAGTAAACAAAGCATACATTGGCTACATCCTAGATGCACTTAAAAGGGGTGACTTGATTCTCAGTAGTGAAGTATCAAATACTCTTGAGCGTTCTGTTGACATATCATGTTGTGTATTAGAGAATGAGAGGACTACCACCAGTAAAGTTGGTAAAGTTTCTCGGAGGTGGTGGAGGAGGAGTTGCAATGAAAGGTTGCATAGGTCTACTAAGAGGAGGAGTTGAAATTACATGATGCACTAGAGATGGTAATGTGTGCTCGGTGTTATGCTAGGTGTTTCTTCTCGAGAAAGCACAAGGTATTCAAAGAACTCTTCAATTGTTGCACTCTATCAAGTATGCAATATTCTCATGAAAGGTGTGCATTGGTCTACTAAAATAGTAGATATGAGTGTTGGGAGTCACCAGATGTGTTAAAACAAGCCTCCAAAGGCTGGAAATCACTAAGCTACACACCAAAACTTAGTAATGATGAAATTTAAGCTTTCAATGTTGGTCCCATCCAGGCGTGCCAAAATTGTTGGAGCTTAAACTTGCACCCACCTCATATCGGGTTGGGTTTGAGTCGTTAAGGCAAAAATTAGACTATCTCCAAGTTGTGGGACCTTGTGTGCTTGAGACAAACCTCTAAAGAAGGCTGATTCTTCTACCTATTTCTACTGCTACTGCTATTCCTAAAGTTGAAATGGAAATCCTAAGCTAAACATGCCAAGTGACTAGAGATAAAAGGATATACAGAAAGGGAAAACTAAACTAAGAAAGTGATAACACCAGAAAGTAAGGGGGATGAACATGACCAACTTTGAGTGAAAATGATGGTAAATTCACAAAATAAGGCTAGACATGCATAACACGAACGAAACACACAATCGAACAATCATTTCCACGAGATACAATCAAAAAAGGAGATGTAAGGGACGTGAGATAACACAACAAGCACACAACATGAAAGAAAGGAAAGGAAGAAGAATAAAAATAGGTTAAGGCAAAGAATAGCCACAAAACATTGCTTCTATAACTTCCAGGAATGCAAACTCGATTACTGATGGCATACGAGACCAATATTCACATGCAAGGACCAGATCTAAAGGTTTGCAACTCAAAATACAAGGTAATACCTATACAAACTAAAATAGTCCAACCCTTTACAATGAGAAATGCTCTTACATTTATAGATGAATTAATGAGAGAAGAGGAGGAGAAGGATGGAAAATATGATTTCAAAACCCAACCACCAACAATCAACAATGAATGCCTACAAATCCACCTGTAAATCTATCAAATGTGCTTCCCCATGTATTTTTGGCATGTAGGAGAAGGAAATAGGTAAAATATGAATCAAATCAGGTGGTTGGAGCGATCAATTTCTATATTAAGTGTGTTAATGATTTTTCCTAGCTTCTCACCTACATATTCCCGCCAAGATTTGAACTTGAGTGATTTGGAGCGCAACCCATGTCATCAGTTATTTTTTCATTTTCTGCCACATGTCATGCTTTAGTTGGTTGTAAGGATTCAAAACCCTGTTAGAATGATTTGATAGGTTGCATGTGATATACTCATTCGATAGGTTACCTTTTGGCACCGTAACATGCGTAAAGAAAGCGCGAAATGCACATGAAAGAGAGAGGCATGAAAGGAATGTAGAGGAGGGCGCACAAAAGTAATGCATGTGGTAGAAATGGAAAAAATACTTGCAAGATGCAAGTAAGGAAGAGGGTGTGATCATCAAAGGGTAATGCACGACAACAAGAAGAAAGGGGTGTGGGGATATGTGGAGGAATTATCCAAATATTGGAAAGCAAGTCCAAGGGCATGCGAAGGGTGCATGAGCTGCTAGGAGGAAGAAAATGCGCGGGGAGTGCACACAAGACGAAATCAAATAAGGAAGAGGAATGGGAAGAAGGTAGAAGGCGCAAAGCATGAGAAGAGAGAGGGCGTGCGAGGAACTGCAACCAAGAAAAATATGCCAAGGAAGCAACCAGAGGGCTCATAACCTGCAATGTTGAACTTCAAAGCTAGAATGGGGATGAAAGTTATCAAAATAACTAGGAGAGTTATTTTGGACAACAATCAAAAAATCTAACTTTAATCAATAATCAATAAACACATAAATACACTAACATAATAATAATTTAATGATCTTGTATTAAAATTAGGTTTCTAGTAGTCATTATCTTGAAATCACTTAAACATACAAGAGTGGAAATCCCACAAAATATAATATTCCAATATTGACAAAATAACCTCTAAATTATAAAATAAAATAGAAAAATGAAATATTTCTATGTGGTAATTTTCCTATGTTCTATATTTATTTAGTGGAATATTCAAAAGTTATCTTGAATATGCACATTTACTTCAACATCTAATACTTTCTACCACTAATACATTATAGTATAGTTTATGTGCCATATATCACTCGCTAAAAATCTTATTGATTTCCTATATGCTTACCCTAAATTTCATAAAGGAATGTGGCCCACTATTTCCATGTAATGATGTGGTGTAACTACGTGTTAAGCATCTTGGTTTGGTATCTATCTAAATTTTATATGCCACGAGCACCTTCTAAAATGACTATTACTTGTCCATATGGATACACCGAATTTCATAAAGGCATTTGGACTACCATTTACTTATAATGATGTGGTGTGGCTACATGTTGGGTGTCTTTCTTCCATCCCCATGTAACCATTTAGTTTGATAAGTTCCAGATTTAGATGCAAAAAAATCTGAAAAGGAATAATTCAAAATACCTTCCATATCTTCAACGCTAAGGAAAATAAGATGAGTATAATCGGTGAGGTAGGTTCATGAAACAAGAGAAAAAGGAGGGTGAGGAGGAAAACCCTTATAGTTATACAAATGAGGAGAACAAATTAAAAGTTTAAACAAATTTTTATGTCCCTAACAACTATGAATACGAACCCCCTTTCAAAATAGTGTTGTCATTAAGAGAATCACACTATGTGCATGCAAAATGTTTTGAAATTTAAATAAAACAAAGAAATGATTTAATCTGAAAAAATTAATTTTAATCTATTGACATGTATTTAGATATAATACAAATAATTAAATTAAATTAAATTTCCTATCTAGGATATCCTGCTTTAAATACTTGTCAACATTTCACAGAAATCAAGCTCCTTCGACGAAGTTCCCTTAAAAAATTGTCGAGGTAAGAACATGCTATGAGGAAGGGTGGAGATGATACTAATGAGGTAGGCACATGTATGACACATATGGATGATGGGGGAACTATGAGGAAAGCCATGGTGGAAGGCATATATAAGAGAGTGTGATAAGGCCGCATTGGCATGGGAGGAGGTTACCTAACACCCCCTTTTATCAAAATGCAAGGTTACCTAGCAGAGTTGTGAATCTAGATTGATAAAATTTGTCACCAATAAGTGGAAAATTCACAAAGAGGTAACAAAGTTAATAATCAATGTGGTATTTACAAAATCCAAGATAAATGCCTTGAGGTTGATAACTTTGGTATGTTTCAAATTAACATATTTAAGATGTAGGAACTATATATACACGTGTTCCCAAACAAGACACAAATTTATTGTGGAAGTCAACAAAGAGCTTGCTTAATATTTTGAGTTATTTAAAATTTAATAGTATCTAAATTAGATATCATAATAACAAATTGAATGAGGGAATGCTTTTTTAGTTACTTTATATTATTTAAACTAGACAATTATATCTTATCACCACCGAATTTCAACTTATGCATCTCCATAAAATGTATATACCATAGAAAAACATATAAAAACTTCTAGACATTGTAATGCCTATGAATAAAAATTATGGCCATAAATATTTATAATAGACATGTTAAATTTCAATACAACCATAATAAAAATTGAGCTTATAAATTGTATTAGAAAGAGTTTAAATAGTATCATGAATTGAAATATAAATGATTAGGTTGTATAATTAATATCATAATAGTTAAATATACATGTATAATGTATAGTGTATAAGACAAACATTTCCATTTGATGGTATTATTCTTGCCCATAATTCCGAATTCTAAACAAATCACATTTTAGTATTTCCATAAGTATTAATAATTCAAAAAATTTACATCATAAGATGTAATATTGTTTGAGAGAGTTATCGTGGAATCTATTTATCTTATTAAAAATTCAATATAAACATACAAATAAAGTAACACCATAATAATTAACTAGTCATATGCCCACACTGCTTCCACTCCCCCCTTGCTAAAAAGAAAGAATGAAGATGCTGTTTCCAGCAAGAAAAACAAGAGCCTTAAAGCTAAAATCCCTGCTTCCCAATGGGTCCTAAGGAGCCACAAAGACTTGGAACTTGCTGAAAACCTCCTACATATTAGCAAGCTGGTGGAGGAGCCCAAGAAGGAGGAATTGCTGGATAGGGTGGACAGACTTGAAAAGGAGATACAAGAGCTAAAAGGGGCTATAAAAAACATGGAAAGAGCTAAGGTTAAAAGAATCCTTCAAAGTGAGGAGGAAGAGGGGGTTATTGCTGAAGTCTTCAAGAAGCTACAGTCCTTAGATGGCAGATTGGGGAATGCTAAAATCCGCAATGACTGCATATTGTCTACCCTCAAAAGCATTTATAATTTCATTGAACAACATGTCCATAGTGTCTGCAGTTTAAGTGGGGTTAATGAGGACATTTGGGGCCCTAAAGAGAAAAGGGATATTGCAATTGCCCAAGTGGATTTGCAAGACTCCTCTCAGGCCACTACCATTGCCTTCTTCATGTCGCTACAGGCTATCAAGACCAAGATTGACAGAGCCATCAAGTAATGGGTTGTTGTGATGCTGTTTTTTGGCTGCGATGTGGCTGTCATCTGGCGGTTCTGGAGCTGTTTTTTGGTGGAGCTCTATATGCTGTTTCTCTTTTGGTTTCTTTTTGTTCTTTCCTTCTTATTTTTGGATCTTTGTACGTTTAGATCCTTTCTTCACTTATATTGTAATATTTGGCTTTGTTGAGCCCTCCTTGGTTGACTGTTTTTCCCTTCTCTGGGCTGTTTCTCTCTTCTTTACTATCTGGCTTTTGAGCCCTTTTGTATACAGGGTATAGTCCCTTCAAAACTATTTGCCCTTAATAAAAAAAAACTAGTCATATGCCAACATCTTTATCTTTATTATTATATGTTTGACCCATCATATTAATCAATATTTTAATTCCATATTGGGTTAATTATATCAACAAACATATTTTTTTGAATAAGTCAAAAAGGGCATTAAGCCCAACTATATTAATAATAACGATCAAGAACAAAAAAAACTGATAAATAGGTGATAATAGCATGTTAAACAACCCAAACAGGTGTTGCAAAGGAAAATCAAACTATTACATTATAGCAGAACTATAACAAAAACTAGAGCTTTAGTTCTTATCCTCCTAGGAGCTTGAAAATTCCACTATAGGTTCCATCGGATTGCGAGATTCTTCTTCAATGATCATAGCCACTAATGTCTTAGCCAATTTTGAATCTTCAAATTTATCAGCATGGATCCCCAACACCGCACATATAACATCCAAGTTTTTCCCCTGGGTGACATTTTCCAGTGTAAGAGCCTTCATGAGTGACCAGATTTTGTCCAGACCCATCCCAATATGAAGTCCCACCATGCCATATCTTTGTGGATATAAAAAGAGTTGCTTGCCACCAAAAGAGCCGTTTGCACCTTAATAAGCTGAGCAAATTTGAGAGTATCCATCCTAGTGTAGACTATCCAAGGTCCCCCATGACTTTAACCACTTCCTCCATAATGAAAGTATCCCCCAATCGAATAGAGAGTTGATCCTGAGAAAATCGGTGGACATCCATTGAAGAAGCCTCGATATTTCACACCCTCAATCAACATGCATTTCCAAAAATCCAAAGCCTCATTGGCCATAATTTTGGTTCCCTTTTTGAGCGAGATGATTGCATTTAACATGATTACCTTAAATTCAAATCATTAACCGATCTAAGGATGGAAAAATGCACGTCCTCTAGAAAATATTTGTGTACTAAATTTTCATTTATCTCATGAACTCTATTTACCATCGTATCCCTACTAAGTCTCCTTTCACAGTGCGCTTGATAGGGCTAGCAATTTCCTTTCCTTTCTCCATTAATCTAGTAAGCCAAGAACCCAATTTACGAGTAAGAAGCGGTGCCTAAGACAATGATGGAGCTGGGATTATAAATCCATTCGCACATGGAAGCCTATATGCTTTAGAGCATGCGGGATTGTGCATTAAAACCCACAAGAGGTGGAATAATCATTGCATGATATGACAATTAATGGGAATGATAGATGTGTTGTCTTATCTCCACCACCTATCTATTGATATGAATACCTACCTTTTCAATTATCCCCCACGGTCACATTCAATTCGTTGGGTTGAAGGCATACATAATTTTGGGAACCAATCTTAGTATAAGTTCAACTCCAATATTAGCGAGCTTTTCTACCACTTTGTTAGAACTTCGTAGATGTGAGAGATTGGAAGCACCCCAATGAGAGTTTGAAAATTGTCCACAATACTGATCAACTACTAGTGTTTGATTTGTCCTTTTTTATTACATTGATGATGATTTGAGAATCACCCTTAATGTGCAAATTATCCCAACCCTTTTCTTAGAAATAAACAAGCAACACCAGGAGGGATTTTGCTTTAGCATAGTTTTGGAGCTCTTCGTAAGGGACTCATGAAAGCCTAGAATGGGTTGGCATGTAGAATTCCTAAAAATCCCACCTACTCCAGCCCATCTCTACGATTGTTTCTAGCAACACCATAAAAATTAAGTTTGAGAAAATCATCAATAGGAGGCTTCCAAATTTGTTGTTTAGATGCTTTAGATTTTATGCCAACCCCTTTGTCACGAATCAACCAACATATTTGTTTTTATGATAAATATTATATTTACCATGTCACATATTTATAATAAAAAAACAAAATAAATTAATACCATAATAATTAATTAGTCTCACACTAATAATTATTAATAGAAAAAAATACACTATTATTAGAAAAATTAACTAACATCATACTAATAACTAATAAACACACACATATATTATATTGTATTAATTACTTAGTCTTGTACCTATATTAGATGTCTATGAACTAAATGAAATATTTGATTATGTTTATTTCTTAGAGATGCTTACCATTATGATATTGTTTACATAGGGAAGAATGTCATTTATTGAGACAATTTGATTCCCATGTATTTCCTTATGTTAAGTTTAACTTCCCTTTCCACAATTAATTTTTTTAAGTAATAAAATAAATTTGTGTCAATAGATATTAGCCATGAACAATCAATAAAAGTTATAATGGTGATTGAAATTTTCTCTATTATATAATAGTATTTTATATTCAAAATAATATTTTTAATATATAAATGCTTCATGTGTATAAAAAAAAAATTCACAAATCCGTACTATTTACTTTGTACTAAAAATTCACATTCCTTGTTGCATACTTTACACTCATACGATAATTGTTCCATTGATGAAAATTAAACATATTTAATTTCAAGTATAATATCTTCATAATAATAAGTTTCTTATTCAATTATATATTTTTAAAAACATTTATGATTATATGTATGTATGTATGTATTATCTTTCTATGTTATGATTGGAACCTTCTAATTCAACCTCATTTCATATATCACTATCTTACTATGTCATTAAGTATGTTGTTATATGCATGAATCTTAAGTAAGAAAAATATTCACTAGTGATACAACCCCTTGCACATCCACTTGTTTTAATTGATTTCTATTGTATTGCTCTGCAACATCATTATTTTTGTACCATTTTCTAGTTAGGTCACGGGGATCCCTAGTAGTTTTTTTACATATGTCGTTATTTGTTTCGGACACTAGTGCCCATTACGGATACTTGCGCCCATGCGCTTGTGTCCATTCTAGGTGCTCTTATCCTCTTTGTTCTTGTTACTCATTTTGACATTTGTAGTCTGCCTTTTGGGTTTTCTAATCCCTATCCCAAGCTAATAGTTAGCCTTTTGTGTCACTAATGTTAAAATTCAAACAAGAGATCCATATATACACAACATGCACTCTATTACTCTAGCTAGAAATTCTAAAGGGCAATCTCATCTATATACTATCACTACCATTACAAGGGAATGCATTTTTGGGCTACATACATTGCATAGGAAGGGGAAGTGCTCAATTCCATATCACACATTTTCATCTTATCTAGCCATATCTCGCTATCTTGGTGTCATTGGCACGAGGGAAACCTAAGGACACTATTACACACACAAGCACAAAGAACTACATGGAGTTTGGAATGTAGTGCAATGCTCAGTCATAAGTTCACTCATCGGGTGACCACCGGGGTTAATATGACTTCACATATTACATTTTCATTCTAATTTGATGTGTTTGTGAGCTTGTGCAGGTAGCTAGGGTTTGTGTTGTAGGTTACAGGTACCCTCGGTGATCCAAGTATGAATATCAGGAGATCAATATGAAGTGATAGTGAAACCATAGCGACACAAGAAAAAGTAGATTCCAACCATCTACGTAGTCATCGACACCTAAGAATAGTCACCAAGGTGCCCAGTGTCCCCTTGTCCAGTCCTGGAACCCATGTCGACATTATCTTAATCCAAATTTTACAGGGAGCGGTTGTGACACAGTTGTAGCCCTTTTCAACACTTTACACCACTTAGATCAATTCCAGTTATGCGCAGGATTAAAATAAGTCATCTATCTCCCCATTTTCTCATAGTGTTGTATTGTTTGAGTGCTTAACATTTGTATATATATTGTATTTTATCATATATGTTACTTTGCAATTAGATTTAATTCATATTTTATTAAATCATTTGGTGAACCCTCTTTTCTTCAAACTTATTTCCCTAAGATCCCCAAAACCCTCATGGCTAAGAAGAGGTCCTCATCTCCTAAGCACCATATGGATGATACATGCTTGAACCCTATCTTTGATGATGTTGTTGCGCAATCTGAATTTTGTGACCTTTACCAAAACCCTCAATGTGATGCTTCCTTCCTCCAACAACTTCTTGCTTTCCAAAAACCCATCCTTTTAACTTTCACAACTCTAACATTTGCATAATCTCTCCTGACCAAAACTTTACTTCATGTTTTCCTTTCTCTCCCGTAGTCACCCATGTTACTATACCTTCTTCCACTCCTCTTATAGCACATGATAGTATTATTGGATATTCCTTGCTTGATCATGTTCTTGGTTGTGATAATATGGATGTTAATACTTCCATTTTCAATGATGAAAATGTACATGTGCATGATGTTATTTCTACTAATAGTCAAGATGAATGTAAAGTTGTATCTCCTCTTATTCCTACTTATGCTAGTGATTTTAATGAATGCAATGATAGATTTGATCTTAGTTCTCCTACCACTTCTTTATATGTTGATGATAGTTTTGATGAAATACTTACTTGTGAAAATATGTCTGATAGTGATGTAGATTATGCTTTTGATCGTGAACATGTTAGTGATGATGTTACTTCTCTTACAACTACTGAATGTGAATTTACTACTCCTCTTTCTTCTCTTTCTGAAGTTGTTACTCATGATGATTCTACTTCTACCACTAGTACACCTCTTATCATATCTTCTGAGTCCACTTCTAACATTCCCCTAGATCTTCCATGTTCCTCTCCTCCTCTTCCACCTCTTCCTTATTCTTCTGATGTTGTTACTCATGATGATTCTACTCCTACTACTAGTACACCTCTTATTATATCTTTTGAGACCACTTATATTATTCCCCTATATCTTCCATGTCCCTCTCCTCCTTTTCAACCTCTTCCTTCTTCTTCTCGATGTCATTATCTCACGATGTCTCTACTCCTACCATTAATACACCTCTTATTATTTCTTCGAAGTCTACATTTAGTGTTCCATTAGGGCCTCCATATTCTTCTCCTCCTCTTCCACCTCCTTCTCCTCCTTCCACATCCACTCCTTCTTCTCACATTCCCATGATCACTCACAATGGAAAGATCCAACCTCTCAATATACCTCTTACTTCACCTACCATTCCTTCACATGATATTTTATCTCTCATGCATGTTGTTGGCACTTTGCAATCTCAAGTTCATACTCTCACTCTTGAAATTAAAGCCTACTATGCTTCCATTGACAATAATTCTTTGCATGGAAATCCTATTCCTAAAAAGATTCACAATTCTACTTTTCCAAAGGACTTCATCATACCTAACTTCTCCTATTTTGATGGCACTATCTGGAATTTACATCCTTATATACATCTTATTCTAATGATCACTTATTACTTAAAGCATTTCTTCATAGTCTTATTGATCATGATCTCTAATGGTACACTCATTTGCCTTATGGATCCATTAGTACTTATTATGATATGGAGGATGTTTTTCTTAGACAATTTATTTCTAACAATGGTCCTAAGGTTACATATGAATGCTTGCCTTCATTGCATCAAGGAAAGAAAGAACCAATTATAGATTACATTTTACACTTTAATTCTTGTATGCATCAGTTATTATTTCAGCCCATTGATTTAGAAAATCAATTTATCTTTTGTCATGGCTTAATTCCTACATTGAAAGAAAAATATTATATGATACATGTGAATATTTTACTCTTTTATGCTACAAAGTCATTGATTTAGAACAAGATTTAATTGTTGCACATGTTATATCACCCCTATACTTCTACTACTACTTATTCTATGTCTTCTTCTACTACTTCTTCATCTATTACTTTTTCTCCTTTTCCATCCATTAAACTCCCTCCATGGTCACCATCTCCTCCTCTACGTAAACATAATTCTTCTCCTCCACTATGTCGGAATACACCTAAGTATTCTCCACCTTCTACTTGTGAACCATTGCAATTATCACATAATGCAAAACCTCATGATGTATTGTGTGCTTTACTTGACAAGCACTTAATCTACTTACCTTCTACTGAGCATCATCCACCTCACCACTTGCAATACTAGCATGATCACCCTTTCAGAAATTTCCACCACATAAATGACCATAATGATAATGACTCTCCATGATCACTTGCAACAATTAGAAGACAAAGGTGTCATTGCTTTCCGCTCACCCTCTCATGAGAGTTCTCTTTCTCCTATTCCACATAAGCGTGTTTCCACCTCTATTCACTTATCTCCTTCCCCTCCATCTAAAGTTATCATCCATCCACCTCCTAAGGTTATTATCCATCTGCATCTACCATAAGATCTACCTATGGTTACATCATCTCATTCTTCACAATTTATACACTACCTCATTGGTCCCTAAGCCTCTTTGCTTCCACACTTCCTCCCACCACACATTCTATTCTTGGTCCCATTCCATCTATCATCAAATTCGAACTTATTCTCACACTTTTTTTGGTTCACATGATCCATATGTGCCTTGTATGCCCTCTTAATATTTGGTAGATGAAATCCACTTTCCATTTCATTACCCTATGATGCACTCTCATGTTATAGTTCACACTTGACTGTTGAGGGAATACTACATCAATGAACCTCTCCTTTCATAACTCATGTGTTGTGCTTCATGTCATATCTTTTATAACATCTCCTTGCACATAATAAACTCATTTATCAATGACATAATCTTACTCTATGGTTCATTCTTGATTGCTAAGGGGGAATTTATAAATGAACCTCATTCTCACACTAGAAGGAATCACTCTTCCTCCCCCTTCATTCCCATCATCACATAATTACAACCTTTATTTTACATATCATCATTTTATCAATTATCAACACATCCTTATTGCTAAATTTATTTATCTACCACATTACATCACATCCATACATTCCAACTTATTACATGTTATTTTTTTACATTCTCTCATCATACTAATACCAACACATTGTTATTCTTATTTCTCTTTCACATTATCTATTATATTACATCACATACATCTATTTCTATTCATCACATATTATCAAATGCTTCATTCTCATTCAAATACAAGTCCTATTATAATTGTTTATTATCTATTTCTTTCCACATCATCATACATTGCAAATCAAATCAATCATTTGAACAATACATATATAATCCAAAAATCATAGTTTCAAAATATCATCATCAACACAAAGTAAAACACAAACATCAACAATACATGATACATCAACATAACATATGATAATCAATATGGGAGCTATAGAGATGTTATATCTCACTCTAAAAACCATATCTCGGCATGGTAAAATCGATAACATGGGGACAAGCAATCTCATGCATTTTCGACATATACAAATACATCATACATCATCCTCGCTATCACTATATTCAATAACATGAGCTCTATAACTAGAATCTTTGCCACTTAGTCTATGCACGTTGATCTCATCACTATATCTATCTAACTGAATTTGTAATATAGAAATATCAGGTACTTACTATGCGAATTGGACACCGTAGATCAACATATTTAGCAAAAACATATTGAGCTAGGGCTCCTCCTCCTACGTCCTGCTATCTAGCTCGCTCGATCTACCATCTTCATCATGTTCATTCATAACATTAGTCATTAGACATGTGGTTACTTCATCAATTCTTTAAGGCTCAAACAAATGGGCATGCTCGTCCATTATCACATCCACCATCATCTACACTCTAGGGCGGCATACCTACTCCTATGAGCACATCCCATAGCACGTTCATCCACGTCAACGCGTGGATCGATGAATCTACATACAATGACCTATAGGCATCACTTACAACCATACAACACTACATTAGTTACTACACAAATATAAAATAACCAAAAACTAAGTAATAATTATTGAATGGCAATGAACAATATGTGCCCATGTAGGACCCGTACCTAGCTCCTGTTCATCTTGCCATTATAGTAGATCTCAACCATACATATGGCTCTGGGGGCACATCCTAAGAATACCAAACTTGCTGAGATACATTCTGGAGAATAATTCGTCACCCGTGAAAAATGATTCTCTAACCACATGGTTTGTCAAATGCATCACAAATCTACACCATTCTCCACCCACCACCATAGTCTCTTATATGGCTTCCATATAATGGCCCCGAGACCCATCCAATCTAGCATCGACCTATAAGTGGTCATTTCCATCCTCCTACTATGGGTACCCACCTACCTCGTTGTAAATACCTCAGGGTTTATCTCACTTAGCTCATGACCCACTAAGTGACCTCCATATCACAATATGCTCATAGGCCCATACATGTAACAAAGTGGTGGCTCCTAGTCCACCCCATGATCCTCCTGTGTGAATCTATATAGGTATATGTATAAGTGGGCCAATACACACCGTGCCCATGCATATCTCATCCCATGCTCCTCTATCCGATGAAAAATATCATGCATCTTATACAATATACCAAATCCACCACCCTCTACTACCACTGACAAAGCTAGAATCACTCTCGTAATAAAATTTCACAACCGTGATACACTAGATCTTAATATAACATCCATTCTAATATGAGTAGCTGCATGTACCCATGTACCAATAAAATACTACCTCTTTGCCCTTATCTACCTCTGAGCATCTACAATACTCATGACATGTGCCCTCTCTCCTACAATTAGCAAATTGTAATATCCGATACACATCCTCTAGAGTCACTTATCATCTCACTAGTAGGCAACCAAAATGTACATGTATCGGCACACCATCTCTCACATGGTGCAATCAACATAGGAATATTATCGGTACATCCCCCCAATATAGCAATGTCCCGTAGGTTGGCACGAGTCCTATATATCCCACTCAACATCCGATAACCCCAAAGTAAGCAAAATACTCAAATGACGGCCCACTCAAAACTCTCTTGAGTATATATCCCTCTGCACAACACAAAAAAACACAATTCTTCCATTAGTACACTATATATACTATAAAAATCATTAATCATAACATCAAACTACTAAAAATATCATCATTTCACAACACAATGCCCAAACCCTACTCTGGGACACCAATGCCCAGAGGAGCATGTCACATGCACCCAAAATTAAGTCATTAGTACAGAAGCTGGGCAGTGTGTCCCTAGGGAAGAAAAAACCTTGGATGTTTCCACCCAGTAAAAATGCTGAAAAATAAATCAATGCAAATTTTACAAAAATCGACAAAAACATGCATATTCTACAATATTTTCAAAAATAATCACACTTACCAACTCATCGGTCATCTGCGAAGCCACAACCGTAGCTAATTTCTCAAATCTATTCAAACTCACTACTCTAACACACAACATCCTCACAGCTCAAAGCTCCAATTTTCACTCAAACACACAATACAAATGAAATCACTATTCATATTACTATATATAGCAATTATATTTCCCATATACTATAGTTAGTAATTTATAATCATTTTTCCAACTAGTATACGTTACATACGGTTTTGCTCATATCTTGAGCCTCATAACTCCATTTGATTCACCATTTGTGCCATACGATCATCATTATTTTCTAGCATCATACCATACACATTTCAACATCTCATATTCACATCGACACATGTACTACTCAATATCTATTCACACTGTGATTATACTTATCCAATACTATTTCTCATTTACTATTACAATATCTTATACATCTTACTTTCAGCTCAGTGCTCATTTCTCCACCCCTCACCCTTTCACCGAAATGGGGGCATATAATCAAGATCATCTTATAATCCTCTCAGGTTACAATACAATCAATCGACACTCCTAACACATTACTATCATATTTTTCTCTAATTCTATTCGAACAACAATACAAATCATTCTATTCAACATTCACATACTTTCTACTGTCTCAAATCTATTCCCCCTAATGACCTAATCTAGGGAAAAAGAAAAATCTCTCCATGAGTAATCTACTAAATACATCTTATTACAAACAATATTCTATCACTCAAAACAAATCAATCAATCGGTACAATAAGCACATTCTACTATCTCTCCCTAGATGACCTAACTTGGGAGCTACATTACATTACTATCTCTCCCAAATGACCTAACTTGGGAGTTACATTACATTGTTATCACTTCCAAATGACCTAACTTAGAAGCCATCAAATATTATTTCAATCGGAACAAACAATTTTTCAATCGGAACTAATTCAAAGCTAAATTGGAACTAAATTTGGTCTCTATCTGTTTGCAAGTGATTGGACCTTTTAGGGATGTAGTCATAGATGGAGAGAAAAACTAAACCTCTCTCCCTAACACTCTTCCTATAACGACAATATGCCCAAATCCTCCCATTTTCAAACAAACAAAATCAGGTTGGGAATTGATCACTCCCTACCTCTTCAATATCCATTGGAAACAATTAAAAATATCCAATTTCTAAAAATCATTTCAAATACTTCTCTCCAGTGTTCTCCTTACAATGGTTTACTATCTCCACTTATGCCACATGGACAAAAATGCTGATCCATGGTTCTCCACAATAAAAGTTCTTACATTCTACGCACTCTTTTGCAATATAGCTTCTTTGGACATTTTACAAGTATCCTTTACACTACTTTAATTTCATTCAAATAGCATAAGGGGGGAAAATGTAGACACAAAATCACACATATATTACTATTTACTATGTCATCAAGTATGTTGTTATAGGCATGGATCTTAATTAAGAAAAGTATTCATTTGTGACACAACCCCTATTCATCCACTTGTTTTGATTGATTTCTATTGTATTTCTCTCTCACATCATTTGTTATTTCAGTACCCAGGTTTGTTTAGGTCATAGGGATCCTGTTAGTCTATCTTTTTACATCTATCGTTATTTGTTTCGGACACCAACACCCATTCTAGACACTAGCACCCAGTGCTCCGTGTCCATTCCGGTGATCATGTCCTCTTTTTCTTGTTTCATTTTTGACATTTATAATCAGCCTTTTAGTTTTCTAATCCTTATCCCAAGCTCATAGTCAGCCTTTTTGTCACTAATATTGAAATTCAAACAAGAGATCCATATATATATATACACAACATATACTCTATTATTCTGGATGGAAATTCTAAGGGAAATATAATCTACATACTATCACTACCATTACAAGGGATTACATTTTTGGGTTGCATACACTGCATATGAAGGGGAAGTTCTCAATTTCATATCACACATTTTCATCTTATCTAGCCATATCCCACTATCTTGGCATCATTATTGCGAGGGTAACCTAAGGACACTATTACACACACAAGCACAAAGAACTACATGGATTCTGGAATGTAGTGCAGCGCTCGGTCATAATTTCACTCATCGGGTGACCGTTGGGGTCAGTTTGACTTCACATATTACATTTTCATTCCAATTTGATGTGTTTGTGAGCTTGTGTAAGTAGTTAGGGTTTGTGTTGTAGGCTACAAGTACCCTCGGCCATTTAAGTGCAAATATCAAGGTGATCAATAAGAAGTGATAACAAAACCCTAACGACACAAGAAAAAGTAGATTCCAATCTTCTGCACAGTCACCAATACCCTGAATAGTCACAGTCACCGCCTCTGTCAGTCCTAGGTTCCCATGTATCTGTCATTATCCTTAGAATCCAGATTTTACAGGATCGGTTTAGCGACATATCTCTAGCCCTTTTCAACACTTTACACCACTTAGATCGGTTTCATATTACGCAGGATTCACTAAGTCATCTCTCTCTCCCATTTTCTCATAGTGTTACATGTTTGAGTGCTTAGCATTTGTATATCTATTGTATTTTGTCATATATGTTACTCTGTAATTATATTTAATTCAAATTTTATTAAATCAATCTTCATAATAATAAGTTTCTTATTCAATTAGAAAAAAATATTAAACATTTATGATAATATATATACATATGTATATATGTATGTATGTATTATATTTCTATGTAATGATTGGAACCCTCTAATTCAACTTCATTGCATATGAGGAAATAATTCTTAATTTTATATATTAGAATGTGTTTTATAAGCAAGATAAGAAATATAATTCAATGCCAAATGCCTATTGGTAATGCTAAATTTTATCTATCTAAAATATCGTAAACATGAAAAAGTAATTTAACATAAATATAAAACCTAATGCATGCTACTATCATTGTGGGTCCATAAATTTCAAGATATCACAATGATAAAAATGATGTTTGAAAATACCTTATCAAAAGGTTTTACACTTTTCGGTAATGTCTCTTCCCATAAGTGATTGAGTTGAAAATGAAATATGTGTGGGGAAGGGGATATCATTCCTTTAATTAATTAAATTATAGAATAGGGTTAGAAACATGATGTATATTTAGATTATTAATTAAGCATTCAAATCATAATATACATAAAGCAATTTACACGATAGATAAATTAAAACATGTGCTAAGTAGAGTAAAACACGAGAGAGAAAGTGCACTTAGCTATTTGGTTGATTTGGAAGCTAATTTAGGTGTGGTATAGTGATGAAAATAGATATGTATTAAAAATGATTCATATATGTTTTTGGGAGTGCACATTATACTAGGACCAAACCCTCAAATTCATACAAAATATTTTAGAACTTATATCTCTAACTAATTGTTTTATCTAGGAAGATGATGGAAATATACAAATTATGTGCCCTTGTGACTAAATGTAATATGGTTATTTGTAAGATATTAGGTCTCACAAATGTCCCTTATGAATAAATTAGTGTGATCATGTCAATATTCTATATTGTTAAATATAATATTTGATAATGTAGTTCATGAGTGTCATAAATCGTAGTGAGTTATACCAAATCACATAAGTAGGTGTTTTTGAGATTGAGTAGGATAATGTAAAACAAGTAGTTCGGGTAATTGGAGAATATTTTGGGAATAGTTACCAGGGTTGAAAAAACTATAAAAATATATTCCACCTCTCATGTATTTGTCTTGAAATGTATTGAATCTATAATGATTATCGTTTGTTAATTTTTTGAGCTCTACATATTATTTTCATTTAGTATTAGATTTGGTTATTAGTCCCATTGGCCATGGAATCACTTTAAAAATTGTTGGGGTAATAATGTAAAGTGGGGACACCTTTTAAGTGGGCCACCACTTCACACCTGTTGTAGACACAAAATCACGCACTTTGGGTAATTATTTAGTTGTGATTGCATACTACTATTCATATGATTTCTAAGTAGAAAAGTACTAACTAACCCATGTCCTTGGCTATCTTTTCTTTCTTTTCGTTGCCACTTTTGGTCTCACACTCTCTTTAGCTCGAGTCTATTTTTCACGCCTCGACATTTATCATCCTAGACACCAATGCCCAACGAAGACGCCGGCGCAGGCGCTCTCATCCCCTCTAGCACCCCGACCTCTTTATACTTTATTAACATCTTTTGGGTCCTTTACGGCCATTTGAGCATCTTGTATTTTTGGTAGTCAGCATTTTCGATGTTAATTACAAAATTTAATCAAGGGAATCATATAAATTAAATTTATGTGATCATAAAAAGGACCAAACACTAAGCATTAGTTATCACGACCTAAGGTTGCATCTAAAGGCTATTCAAGAGCATTCAAACATCCATTATAACATCCATTCAAGGGAAAGGGACTACATTATTATATATACACTTTATCGGAGGGAGTTAATTCTATTTCATGCACACATTTATTAAATTTATTTACATCTAGATAATTTTCTCAGTATCAGGTGTGACATGCGCAAGACCCACCTAGGGCACAATTTTACACACGCACACACACACCTAGAACTACATTGGGTCTGAAATGTAGTGCAATGCTCAGTCATAAGTTCACTCATTTGATAGTTGAGGACAGTCTAAACCCTCATTTGTATTCTTTTATTTTTAGGATTTGATGCACTCTTGAGGGTTTTATAAGTCAATATTTAATTGCAGATTATCAGTAACATTGACGATTATTGTGCGACCTACTAGTGAAAAAGAGTGAAGGATAACGAAAATCTTACGACCTTGGAAAGGAGGTTTTATGAGGATTTTATCACTCACAGGTGTCCATAGTAGGTCTAGGGCACCCACAGATGCCTTTGTCCCTTTCCAAAAGCCCTACTCTAGGAAGATCATTGGCTTGCATATTTTTCGAGGCTCAGAGGAAAATTCTCCCCCTTTGTTCACCCGGTTATCACTTTGGATCAGTTTAAATTTGGTTGCGAATCAACTAAGTCATTTTATCTACTCTTTACAACTAGGGTTTTATACTCTCTAGCTTAATTTACTTGGGTCTATTATGTACTTATTTGTATATTCATTTACCACACATTCAAATTAGAATCGGCATCTATTTATTCAATATTTTCTTAAAATTTTTGGTGAACCCAATGTGAATCGAATACACAACCTTCTCATTTACCGCAAGGTGCTCCCACTACACATTGGTTGCCTAAGTCATCTGCATCTATGCTTCCCATTGATGCATCTCCCATCATTGACACCATTTCATGAGGCACTCGGTTTGGTTCATACGCTCAAGTCGCTTCCATTCCACATGCTTCCACTTTGCTCCACACCCGCTTGGTCTTTGGTAGGTGATTTTTCTCACCTCATCACCTGATGATGCACTCTTGCTTTATGGTTCATTCTTGACTACTGAGGGGTCTTATATAAATGAACCTCATCATTCACACACTGGGGGGCATCATTATTCTCCCCCCTCTCTTCATCATACTAACACATAATTAAATACACTTTTATGATCATCTCATTCATTTTATACATACTTTACCATTCATCACATCTCTATTCATACATACAATACACTTTTCATCATTTATTTATCACATGGAGAAATCACACACACACACACATTATATATATATATATATATATTTCATACACTGTATATTTTCACACACACAATCTCATCACTTATCTATCTATGACCAATTTAAACATCATTATATATTAGTCAACATTAACAACTACACAATGCAAATAAAATCAACACATACAAACAACACTCAACACATCACATATCACTATAACACATCAACACAATATAATGACGACAATCATCCATATCTATATATAATCAAAATATCATGGTTACATAGTATAATCACTAGGGGAAAGCCCCTACATACATATACATCATATCACATCATAACTATCACTATCTATGACTACAAGAGCTCTATAACTAGAGGCCTCACTGTTCAATCTGCATCATTGATCACAACCCCTAAACTGTCTCATCTGCACAATCACCTCCACCTCGCTTCTACTACTCGCCATGTTTCTTTATCATGGGCTTGTCCGAGAATTGGACATCATTCCATCTCCTTCACCTTCTCATGAGAAATCTCCATTAGCACATCCTCCATTTACATGCACATTTTTCATGAATGACTCTTACTTTGGGAACACATTCCATTTGATCCCACTTGTTAAGATACTATATGCACACATGATGGGTTGGATCGGTTAGGTCGCATAATCTGATTGACGACATCTTTCCTCCACCCCATGATCATCATATGTACCATGGATTTGTTCACATTATCACTACTTATGGTCTTTGAGTCTTTTATCTCACAATATTTCTTGTACGTGCTCCTCGCACTTCTCCACTTACACTAAGACAATCTTGGTTTGATTATATTTGGAGCAAATTAGATCCTGATCATACTAACATATCATTTCCCATGCCATTTGGCCACCTTTTCATTTGTAATGATTCATTTCTTGAATATTCACAAAATATTACTCAATGGTATGTACATGGTTGTCCAATAACCCCTTCAGTGATGAAGAATATGATATGTGCATGTGTAATTTATTCCTCAATAACTCCTTACTCGACCAACTTGACACTATCGCTTATCAAGTCTCAGATGCTCCACCCTTCGGTTTTGATCATGAAAATGATGTCGTCCTAGATGACATTACTTGATCTCTTTTATCATCACACATGTGGGGGGCATCACACTATTTCTTCCTCCCCCCTTCTAGCATCTCACACACCTTATTCTCTCATCACTTCACATCTACTATCTCCCATACAACAAACACATCTTGATACACACTTGTATTGTAATTACCCAATGAAGCACTCTCGTACTATGCTTCACACTTGACTATTGAGGGCATCGTATATACATGAACCTCACACAATGCACAATATACACTACACACTACACATTCTCACACACTTGACACATTTGTAACACATCCTTCTCATCACTTGGCCATATCACACATGTTTCACTTGGAACATTTACAACACATATCTCTAGCATTGCTTAGTCACATTACACATTACATACCTCACACAACACTTGTTATACATGCACGACATATTCCTCTCACAAATTCTATCACCCGTTAGGTACATTACTCACTATACACATTCATGTCACATCTTTCTTACATATACTTCCACATGTTATGATCATTACCCTATAAAGCATTCTAGTTCCACAATCCATACTCATTCTGAGGGTATACATCTCAAATGGACCTCACCACACTCACTCATGCTCTCTTTATGCTCTAAAATTTATCAATGACATCTTTTTAGTGCACACAATTCAAACCATTTCCCGATAACGCACTCATATTCTATAGTTCATTTTTGTTTGCTTGATGGGGTATGCATAAATCAACCTCATTCTCATACATACAAATCCACTTAGGGGACATGTTGCTTTTATCATTCACTTGGAATTCCATTCCATCTCATCCACAACATACTACATATCTTAGTCACATTTACTCTTGCTTACTTATGCTTTTACATGTACACTTTATTACACATGCTAGATAGATATCTTGTATGTCATTATATTTATCATACACAATGTTCAATTGATTTCTAGTTATGATCAAAGATTCTACAGATCCAGACACGCAACATGGATGTTTGTTGCAATACCTATTATTAGTCCCATAGCAGATTCTCAGGGCATCCACTTTTGTACACTACAAGTGATATTGTTTCATTTTTCATAGCACATTACTTTATCGATTATACATGCTTTGACATACTTTCTATCTCTCTAACATGCTAATGGGTGCTTCATGTGTAACATTTATCTTGTAGGTCTATTTTCTTCCATGGTTGTCTTTTACATTATTTGTCATTATTTGCCACTATTTGCGGGATTTCCCTTTGTCTCATGTGCACACTTGTCTTCTTTTGTCCTAGTCAACCTTGATTGTCTTACGACATCACGAGTGATCTCCCATGTTTGAAACATGATTTTCACGGTCTACATTGTCTTCTTGCATATTAGCTTACATTTTGTCTATTTATTTGCTAGCTTACATTTTACATGCATATTTGTCTTACTTATACTAACACTTGTATCCTAGCCACTTTGTTTACACGTGCCTTGGTTTTTACCAAACACACTCCATCCCCATGCAGGGCACAATTTTAGCACAACGATCGGTCCTCCTTTGGGACACATACTCCTCAATGATGTCACATGCACCCTAAATAAGGGGGCATCATTTGGGTACCCATACAACAATCTATAGTCATGACACAACACAATTCAGTACTGGTATAACACAATCACTGGTCTTAGATATGGCGTAGAATTAGACTTGGGTCCTTAGCACAACACAAACACCAGTGCCCAAACCTAGAAAATAGCGCCTAGGTGCCCCCCGACCCTTCCCGGATGCTTGTAATCGGTGGGTAGTTACACAAAATCTCTCGGTGAAACACAGTCTACAACACTTCACACAACAAATTTTATAGGGCATACAGTCCTTAGCACTCACCATACATATACTATACAACATTTTCTTCTTCACATTAGATCGAAATTGGTTGAACCAGATCAAATTTTTACTCATCATTTGTAGTGGTAATCTACATTACGGGAAGTAGTTAAAGGTTGGAGGATGACACTAGAATTTTCTCCCTACACTTCTTCCATTCTTGGCGTGAGATCACCCAAAAAATCACATTTTGCGCAGCTGGTGGGAGATTTCTTGAAAAAATTGTTCTTCTACATCATCATTAGGATCCTTCTACACTCTTTTCTCATTATGGATCATGTGAAAATGTTCATTTTTCATATTTTACACACTTTATTACATACTTTTTAGACATTTTGATCATATACATGTGTATTTGACTACTTGTTTGTTCTTGTCTTTTACAGTCCATCCTTATGGGAAGTGGTAGTCACATCATCCAACATCAACAAAATATTAATCGCAACAACACATCAACATTAAAAACATGTACAATGATGATATCTACACATACATTTCCACCATAGGGTCATCATCATCATCACTTTTTACACTTTCTCTTCTTTAGTTTCCATGCTTCACATTTTTATCACTCCACACTTTTTCCTTATCTTTCAAAGACACTTTCACCATCAATCTACATGGTTATTCGGTATGCATCTCTTATGTACTTTATGTTATCGATCATTAATTCAACAAGTAACAACATAAAGTGGGGCCGAATGTAGACACAAAAAACCACACACTTTGGGTTATTATATAGTTTTGATTACATACTACTATTCATATGTAAGAAAAGTACTAATTAACCCATGTCCTTGGCCATATTTTCTTTCTTTCTATTCCCACTTTTGGTCTCACACTCTCTTTAGCTCACTTTGTATTTTTCACACCTGACATTTATCATCCTGGACACCAAAGCACCTAGTCAAAATGCCAGCGCCAGGTGCCCCCATCCCCTCTAGGCACCCTTGACCTCTTTGTACTTTGTTCACATCTTTTGGGTCCTTTCTATCCGTTTAAGTATCTTATCTTTTTGGTAGTCGGCCTTTTCGGGGTTGATTATAAAATTCAAGCAAGAGAATCATATAAATATAAAGTTATGTGATCATAATAAATGACCAAGCACTAAACATTAGCTATCACTACCTAAGGTTGCATCCAAAGGCTATTTAAGAGCATTCAAGCATCCATTCTAGCATCCATTCAAGGAAAGGGACTAAATTATTTTACATACACTTCATAGGGGAAGTTCATTCTATTCCATGCACACATCTACTTACATCTTCTACATCTAGCTATTTTCTTGTTAACAAGTGCAACACGCACAAAAGTCACTTAGGGAAAAATTCCGTACACACACACACACATAGAACTACATTGATTATGAAATGTTGTGCAACGATCAGTCGTGAGTTCACTTGTTTGACATCTGAGGATAGTCCAACCCCTCATTTTCATTCTTTTCTCTTTGGGATTTGATGCACTCTTGATGGTTTTGTAGGTCAATCTTTCATTACACATCAATATTTCATGGCGAAGGATAGGAAACATGTTACAACCCTACAAGGGATGTTTTCGGAGGATTTTAACATTTACAGTGCCCATAAGCAGGTCTAGGGTGCACGTAAGCACCCCTACCCCTAACTAGACACCCAAGTCTTGGCGGATCATCAACTCATACATTTTTCTCGAGGATTTGTGCCACACTTCTACCGCTCTCGTTCACTGTTCATCACTTCAAAGATAATTTATATTTGGTTGTGAATTAACTAAGTCATTTTATATCCTCTTTGCAACTAGGGTTTAATACTTTTAGCTTAATTTTCATGTGTCTATGCTTTGTAATTATTTGTATATTCATTTACTATTACATTGCAATTAGAATTATGCATCTATTTATTCAATATTTGCTTAATCACTGTGTGTAAAAGTTTATTTATAAAATTTTTAAAAACATGTTGTCTCCACATTTAAATTAAATCATTGTGATTTAATTAGAGAGTGATAGGGTGCACCCGAGTGATTTGTGAGATTGTGTGAAATATTTATTATTTCAACATTGTAATTGTTGTGCAATTGATTTGTGTGGGACCGAGGAGGAAGTGGAAGTGTTGGGTAAAAGTGTTTGGTAAATTCTAATAAAGGTAGTGCTTTATTTTGAAGTGGGGTTTTTACCTTCGGGTTTTCCCCACTATAAATCTTGTGTTATTTACTTTTACTACAATGTTTTACTTTGCAAAGATATTTTGAATTTACTCTACATTTAATTTATTAAATCTCTCACGTGACGTTACTTAAAAACTATAGTCCTTGACATTAATGGATAATTGAATCAATTTATTTTTTAACCTGTGAAATATGACATGGTATGTATGAGATTGTTTTAAAAAAATTGTAGGTTGGAGGAAATTGTTGAAAATTTTAAAAGAAATACAGAATCAAACTTATGAGGTGCATTCATAATTTTTTTTACAACTTTTATCTAGAACTTTGTATAAAATTTTACAAAAATTTAATTAAAGTATTATTATTTCAATTCATTTTTTTAATAAACAATTTGTAGTATCCATGAAATTGAATATAATTTATTCATTGAATACACAATTATTTTTCAAAGATTTATGTAATCATACAAAATAAAATCATTACATCTGGAGTTTGTAACATTTTTTTCATACCAAATTACATTTTTTTGGGAAATTCTCTATTTTGTTTTAGCCATAGTTGGCTTGTTTAACCTTCAAAGACACTGTATAATCTGAAACCCCTTTGTAAGCTTGTTTGGTAAGTATTTGTCTTGATAGAACCGCAAAAAGAAAGAAATAAACATTTTTTTATCGATCTAAACTTAGGTGCCCTTATTTTTATTCATATAAGTATAAAAAATTGAAAAATAAATCAAAATTAGCCTATTTAAACCATAGGCACTTGGAAATAATAACAAAATATGTTGGTTTTAATTAAAATCACCCCTGCATTTTGGTTAAAATCTTCCTTAAAACTGCTTTAATACCACAGGCACATCCATTTTTGCATGTTAAACCTACATAGAACAACAAATTAGTGTTAAAAATTGTTGTGTAATAAGAAATTTACCCCCACATCTTTTCTTTCAAAAATAAACCCTAGGCACTTGATTAAAGCAATTAAATAATAAAATATCTACATATTTCTATCAAATATCAACTCTGGGCACCTATTTTTCCTTAAAATACATGTAAATAACAATAATTAATTATTATGACAACAATATATTATTAAAAAGGCACTATAAATATGTTATTCACCATGGTAGAGGGACTACTGCGTTGGAGAATTTTATCTTTGGTTTGGGCCTTCCTGTTAGCATTTCTCCTCCATTGGCACCCCCTTCCGAAGATAAGTGAAAACAAAACAATAAAAATAAACAAATCAATAGTTAAAAGTTAAAATGAAGAACTCCCGTAACCCTAATATTAAATTAGAGATTTTTCTAAACTTTTGTTTATATGTTTTCATAAAAATTCTTATAATGTAAAAACTAGTAAAATTTCTTTTACACAGAGTGAAAAAGTTTAATTTTTATTTATTTTTTTAATTAACTTTAAACAAGAGTTAACGTCTAAGTATTTAGTTAACTAGTTTATTAGAGCTAATAACTCTTGTGGCTAGGTGAAAGGGCCATAAAGGCTTTGTGGTCGATGTAGAGGTGTGCGTTCAACTCCCGATTCTCTAATTTTATTATAAAAACTAAAGTAGATAAATTTTTATTTTTTGATGAATAAGATCTTATATTATATTAACAAGTAAAATGATACAAGATAATTCAACAAAAAAATGTGGTATGGAAGCATGTCCGAAGCCACACAATCAAACTAGGCTTAGCCTAGGAGAGTCAACTATAACATAATAACAAAAAAGAGTAGATGAATTAGGTTGGTTCTCTTCTTCGCTTTCTTGAGCCACTGAGTGGGTGAGATGGCAAGAGCCATTTTGGGGAACTTGTCATCGGTGGCGGAGAGGCTCTAATCATTGTGGGAGCATGGCTCAGGGCGGTTGTCGAACCCCAATTGATCTAGTAGGGTGGTGGAGGGGAGCTCTAACTTGGTGGTGAACTGTTGGCGGAGGAGAGAAGATCATCCACCATAGTTGACTTCGTGGGGACTAGTGAGCACGACCGAATGAGAAGTGTTGCAAGTGGCTCAAGAGCACCTCGGGATGATGACTATCGTGGGGTGCAGAGTGCCGGGTGGAGGAAGGTGTTTCCTAAGAAATGGTGTAAGGGGCATGTTAGTGCGAATCATAGCACCCCCGAATGTACTAAGTGTGAATGGGGCATTTTGTGTGATTACACAACATGGGACCATATCTCAAGCTGTGGGACTTGCAAAACTTGAGATGGACCTCCTGGAGAAAGCTAGTTCTTGCTTCCTAATCTATCTTCCACAAGCTACTCTAGTGCAGGAAGAATCTAACTAATCCTAATCTAAATGTTCCAAGGGGAAAAGGAGAGAGAGAAAGAAAGGGTGAAAGAGCCTACACTAAATGGTGATACACCAGAAAAGGAAGTGGTTGATCACGAACCAAACTGCTTGAAGTGGAGAGAGGTGAGCGAGAGAGGGTGGACAAGATGCACCACAGACTAGAGATAGATTTCACATAGAACACCACTTCAAAACCCATTAAGCACAACTCCCAGAACTGCAACAAACATTAGAATATGCACAATATACCCTATAATGATGAGAGGTAAGAAGAGACAATAAAATGAGCCAAGGATGGACAAATGCATCACGAAATAGATTCTATTGCTCCAAAAAGTTACACAATACATCATCAGTGGGAAAGAGGTAAGGAAATTCCATTATAGAGCCATGAAAGGAGGCTTAGACTCTGCATTCTACCCTAAGGAAGAAAGAGAGAGGGGGCAAGAGAGAAAAAGATGAACAACCATTTGAATATGCCCCTCCTTTACAATATATAGAAAGAATAAGAGAGAGAGGAGGGAAAATTGAACTCTTCTCCTAAATTCCAACTACCAACCATCAATGCCCACTACGAATCCACCCATAATCTGTCAAGTCTGGTTCCCTATGTCTATTCGGTGTGTTGAAGAAGGAAGAATGACGGATCAAATCAAATCAAATCTGGTAGTTGAAGCAATCGATTCTGCATTAATGGCCTGAAAGATGTTTTCCCATTTTTTACCCACCTAACCTTGTCAAAATTAAAGTTTCATGCTCCCATGGCGTAGATGAGGTCAAGACCTTTCCAATGGTGCTTAATTTGTTAGATTTCGGGCACTAGATCAAAAGATATGTCCATTTGAATGTTTGAGTCAGGTCCATACAAAAATGGTGAAAACCAGATAGCTGAATGGGTTTACGGGCCCAAAATTCACTTTGCGCCTTTTCACACCAAAAATACAAAATGCAAAAATGCCCCGTAGCCTCGTAATTCATTTTTCCAAAAACCATCTTCGGGTCCGCTGCTCCGCATTTTCCATTTGGGAAAAATGTCCTCCCTAGGCCCACCGACTCACATGTAATTTAGGCCTAACACGTGGCTCCTTTGGGCATCGGCGGAGGTGTGGCTCATTTTTACACTTTATGCCTTTCGAGCCAAAAATTTTGAATTGTCTCCGATGACCCGCCTTCCTGCCTTGACTTTTCAACATGGCCACATGGCGAGCTGACGCTAGTTTAGGGACAAATTATAGATTTTTCTTTTAAAGATGCGCCGAAGAGACACATGGCGCCTTCCGCGGCTTGCTTTGTTCCTTTGTATTTTGGCTAAGTCCCTTTTTCTTGGTGGGGCCAAAATTCTGACCTTGTACATGTGGAGGCTTTGCACTTGTTTGGGGACTGCCTCCAAATTTTATTTTTGAAGAAGTGCCATGCTAACACTTGGATTCTTCCATTGGTATGCCTCTACTTTGACTTTTCAATGACCGCTTCTGCCTTTTCATGCTTTGGACACGTGGCGATCCTGCGCTCATTTGGGGACTACCTTTTGGATTTATCTTTGAAGTTACCGAGTCGACATTTGGCACCTTTTGCTTTGAGTTGAATAATTTTCAATGGTGGTGCAACTTTTGGGGATCTTGACACATGGAGGCTTGGCACTTGTCCGAGGTCATTACTTGGATTCAACCCTTGAAGGTGCACTATTGAGACACTTGGCGGCTTCTGCTGCCGATTCTTCCATATTTAGTTATTTTGGCTCGCTCTAAATCATTTGTGAATTTGAAGCCTTTGAACCTTTCCCCATTTTCCTCCTTTGAGCCTCTGGTTTCTTTGACACTATTTGCCTCTTTAGCCAACCCTTTTCCTCCATTTTTGATCCCATCTGCAACCTGATCGTTAGATTAGAAATGTGGGCTTGGGAAACTGAAGCGACCCTTAGATTTCTTTTATGCGGGGTCATTTGATTCTTTACGAGACCACTCGCTTCTCCATTGTAAAGTCCTGATGTTTCCTGATTGTTGGATTTGAATGTGATTTCTCAGGACAAATCCAACCCTTAGATTTTCTTTTATAGGTTCATGTTTGATCAATTTTGCCCGAGGTGAAAAATTGAGATAACAATTTGGTGACTCACGGGACATCTACCTGCTAGATGAAGGGACTAGTAGCCTTGAAGCATCCATTGGGCGTGGAGTCAAGAATAATAGCTTGATACTGATCCTTTTTGCTTTGAAACTTCTCCCCGATTGCCTGCATCCTGTTGACCTTGAACTTGCCCCACCGGGATTTTATCTCATTCCCAAGAATGGATCGTCTTAGATTCGACCTTAGTTTCTCTGTATTTTTGTTTTATTTGAAATTAGAAACTATTACAGGAAACTATGGGTCTCTCTATTATGAATACTGAAGGGCTTGGCCTCTGTACTTCCGAAGCAATAAGAACAAAACTTATGTACAAAGGAAAAAATCATACATGCCTGAAATGAGACATGCAGAGCATGCATGTACAAGAAATTCTTCTGTTGAAAAAAAAATCTACTCCTACTCCTATACTAACCAGAGAGAAAAGGGACTCAAACAAATCCTACAACTAGAAGGGAGAAGTAGCTTCCTTTTCTCAAAAGGGGCAGCCATGTAAATGATTTGTCACTGAATATGGCTACTTGGATGAGTGAAAAACTGACTTTAAGCCAATCCTCCACCCAAATCATTAAGGTATCAACATCAACCAAAAATACCTCCTCAAGATGATTGGCATTGGACTCCTGGAGGTGTTGATGATGACCCTTAGTACTTTGGTACTCGTCCTCATGCCTTGAAATATGCATGACCGGTTCGCTTCTCCTTGGCTCCAACGAAGTGAAGTACCTTATTGGGGCACGGTCGATCCTTTGGATGTGCCCTTGTCAGAAATTTCAACTCCAAGAGTGGAGTCTTCTTGCTGACCTTCTTGGATCTAGTCTCATAAACAATATCCATGATTGAGGTGAAAGGAGGCATTATATAGGGGTGTCAAGAGGGAAGAAAACCCTAGAACTTATTGAGAAAGATAGAAATCCCACAACGCTTGAAGAGGCCGTGGTATGACATGCAAACATAAAACCATAATAGAGCCCTATCCTAGTTAATTAAAAAAAAAAAAATTATAGAGAAAAATTCAAAAGTATTTTTTTAATTCTTTTGAAAAACAGAAAGAAGGTGCATATAGATTTCCTATTTATCTAGGTGTATTTCAAAATTCAAGTTTATTTTAAATTTAAACTAGTTTTTGTTTGTTCGAAAAAATTAGTAATTTTAGTTGTCGGTGGAAAAATTAGTTTGTCAATTTTTTTAATATGTGCTTGTTTGCATTTATCATTGAAAAATGGTTAGAATTACTAGGTTTTTAAAGGATAAATAACAATTATTAAATGTGACAAACTATAGTATCTTGAGAGTTAGGTTAAAATCCTATTTTATGGCTAGAAAATTATGAGATCTCGGCCATTGGTGTGGAGAACGACCCATCGAAAGACAAACAAACCCTGAAAACCTAATCTCCTTTGCCTAAAGATCCTAAAAAGCCATATCAATTCTATTGCAAAGCATAAAAGACAAGTTTTTACTCCATATAGGACACATGGAATGTCTTGTTGATGTTTGGAAACTATTGGAAACCATGCACGAGGGTAGTCGCTTTAGAAGATAATTAAATTCATAATGGAACTATTTATGACTCCCATGAAGGGGGATGAAAAAATAGTTAATTATATAGTGAAAATTAAAAACATTAAAGCACAATTAGATAGATGTAATTGTGAATTTTTTCAAGCTAAACAAATTTATTTTATCATTCGAGATAAAGATCCATGAAAAATTACGAAACTACATCTCCCTCCTAAACTCTAAATACTAAAATGAAAATGATTTACATGATTTGGATACCCTATCATCTCTTCTAATTCAATAAGAGCATTCTATGGAAAATTTTGATTCAAAAGAGAATGCCTCTCGAGATATTGTTCCTTTAGAATCACAAACCTTCTCGACACCTTAAAAATACATCTATCCCGCTTATATCCAATTAGAATTAGTAAAATTAATTTTATCTTTCCGTAACATACCCCTTCAAAATTAATTAAATTAATTTCATCAATCAAATACCTCCTTCTAGAATTAATTCTATTTCCTAGGTCACATTCCCACCCTTTAGAATTAAATAATTTAATTCTATTATACCTTTGGAATTAATTAAATTTATTCGTACGCTCTCTTAGCTAATATAATTAACATTTAATTAAAAAAATTGGTTAATTATTCCCTCACAATTAAATACTAATTAATTTAGTTATTTATCCACTTAGACTCCACTTAGACTCCACTTAGACTCCACTTGGACTCCACTTAAGATCCGTTTGGGATCCACCTCCCTTGTCCAGATCAACTACACTTCTAGAATCTTAGAAAGGTGGGGGCAATTTTATTACACGTACAACCACCTTTCTGATGTAACTTCTATAACCTAGTAATTTAGTGCACCTCAATGGATTATTCAATTACTTGAAATGCTACAACTTCATCCAATGATATTTTAAGAATATGCATTAATGATCTCATTAAACACCTTCAAACCATACATGGCCGTATCTTTTGCTATAAAAGCCATGTCATTACTTTGTAAACCGAGCCTTAGAGCTTTGAGAAAATTACATACAACTGTTGCCAATTTGACATTTGCATCCTTGTGAAATCTGATCGTAGCATTTGTAAACACATCCAAAGATTAATATTAAAGACCATCCACAATCCAAATCTTTAACAAGATCAAACAAGCTTAAATCTTCTATGGTCTTACATTGAGGTTTGCACAAAGTGAAGGTATAATAAACTAACATTTTTTGTTTATCTTCTCATATGTGAATTTCCATATTTACATCCTGGCATGCCTGGGGCACCCCACATTATTTCTTTTCTTTTAGTTTATCGTTTCGTGATTTAAATTCATTTGTGTGTTTCTTGTCTTCATTTAACGTTCTTATCACAATTTTAGGTTCCCAGGATGAAGCACGAAGCTAAAAAACCAAAAAAAAGCTTTTTGTCTTCTTTTTCATATTTATGCATTTCCCACAACTATCTCGTGCTAGCATGCACTATCTTTGCGCTAGGTTTAAAATGCTTACACTAGTGAGAAAGTGTGTGTGCTACTATCAACACTACATGTGTTTCCGTCTAAGTCCATGTGCTACTATCAACACTTTGCACACATCTATGTCCAAGTTCATGCATTCATGTCACTCATCCTTGCACTAAAATTGTATTGCACATGTTAGTGTTCATCCTTATTCATTTTTTTAATACATTTATTTTTATAGGTCCTTTATAACGTAAATGCCCATAGTTACATGTGCTAGTGTTTTCTAAGAACACTAGTGCACTCAAAGTCCACACATTAGCGTAGTCCTGTCTATGTTTTTATATTTTGTATTTTTCCCAATTTCTCTCGATAAGATCTAACTTTGTGTTTAGGATTATTTATTTTTGTTTCTACTTGACTGGTTATATTTTAAACATTAATAAGGTAAATAATACTTTCTTTTCCTCAATCATTATGAGATCACACGTATGCTCTTTCCTCGTGCTTTATAAGCGACTTTAGAAATAAAAACGTCATCTTCATTATCTAGGTATTTGTTTAAGGAATTAATCTTCTTTTTTATTTTTAATCAAATCTTGTTCACATGTATGCTCTTTCTATGCACTTTATAAGTGACCTTGGAAATAAAAAACGTGAACTTACTTCTATCATCTTGTCCTCTACCTACCTTAGGAAAAAATTCTAATCTTTGTTTGTAGGACCAACTCTTAAAGGAGGCTATAAAACATTAAACTACTAACTACAGGTTGCCTCAATCATAAGATAAGAAAAATACTAATACTTTGTGTGTAGGGAATCTCTTTAATTAAGATAAAACGAACCATTCCTAATGTATTTGCATGTGCAATGACAAGGCTATTACCCAACCGCTATAATTATAAGAAGTGTTTTGGCATAAGCCATAAAATTCATTTAAGGAGTACCACAAGAACCCAAAATTAGTTGGAACATTGAGGGAATTGGCTGATGAAATCGGTACTTTTTTCCCAACTGACTAGTAAAACTTTGTGGGATTAGAGTCACTGATATCCAGTAGTGGCAACCCCCAGTGTGATTCATTTCGAGAAAGATATTTTCTCAAGGTTTCAAATGGGGTAAAGTAAAGCCGATAGATGGCAATAACACCATGCTCACTCGGGTATATCTGCGCTGACACCTAGTTGAGAGAGCCACCTAGGAAGCCAAACATTGTCTAAGCCAAGCTAAGGTAGAGGCCAAAACAAACCAAAAAAACAAAAAATCTCTCTTTTCTTTCTTTCTCTTCATTGTAGTGTTCCACCCTCACATCTATGTATTCACTTCCGTATATTTTTGCATTTTCCAAACATTCCTTGTTTGAATTCATTTGTCATCCCCTTTTAAATCCTTCCAAATACTCCTTATTTGGATTCTTTTTCATCTCCTTTTCACTATCTTCGATTTTTTCCTTATTTGGACTTATTGTTCACCTCTTTTTCTTATCATCCTTTTTCTTCATTTGTATTCATTCACTACCTCTCTTATAAGTCTTAAAATCATCTCTTTCGATATTTTATCTCTTTTCCATCCTTTCAATAATTTCTTTCATTTGGAATCACTTCCTTATTTTCATCACGTTTCCCAAATATTCCTTATTTTGGTCTATCATTGTTTTCCTTCTAGTCTCCAAATATTCTCATTTGGACCTTTCTTTCATCTCTTTCATTTGATCTCCTTTCATTCCTTTGGAGTTCTCATTTTCCCATTTGAGTCTTCCTTTTTTGAGATCATCAAATTTTCCTATCTTTCGGATTTATCTCATCTTGAGTTTATCCCCATTTCATCCTTGACTTAAACCTTTGGATTACATTTCCCAAATTTTAAGTTTTCACTCTCCCTTTGACATCAAGTCTTGAGTTGTGGATATCCACATCCTCACTCAAGCATTTTCATTTTGTGACTTACATCTTAACATTGTCATATCCTACTTTGTCACAATCAAGTCCTTCACATCTTATCTTTCATAAATATTTGATACTTTCATCCTCTTCTTACATCCTTTAGTTCAACACCATCCTTTTTGAACTATACACGTTCATTTATTTCACATCTCTAATTTGACAATCCCTTTTTTAAATTTTAGACATTTTCATCATCTCTTTTCCTAAAATTTACGTTGTTGATACTTGATTCTTATCTTTTCATTGCTAAAAGCCTCTTCCTTCTTAACTATTTCTTATTAAGGGTTGAGCACATCGCATATGATTCGAATCCTTTTTCATACCCTCTTCCATTCTAACATTAAATTTTCTAGAGGTTGAGTACAATCAAATATTAATCACAAAATCCTCTCCCCATCTAGCATTCACTTCTATAACGGTAGAGTACATTGAAAATCAAACTAACCTCATTCCTCCATTCTAGTATTCACATTGCTAGATGCTAAGCACGTTTAAACCTTCATCGCTATAATCCTCCTCCCATCTAGCATTCACTTTGCTAGAGGACAAGAACTTTCAACCACATCAAACTCCTCTTCCATCTTGGCATTCAATTTTCCAAGGGTTGAGTTTATCATCACTTTTGCATGCTTCTACCTTGACATTCAATTTGTTAAGGGTCACATCATCTAAATCTTCCAAACACCTTATCCATCTTAGCATTCAATTTGTTAAGGGACAAGTTATTGTCGAACTTAATTGTAAAATTCTCTTCCATCTTAGCATTCACATTGCTAAGGGTTGAGTTATCTCTCACATATCTCTTTGTTCTCCTCCTTTTCTAAAATGGTGGGAACACAAGACCGAGATTATAGTCCTTTTAGAAGAGACCAAAGACTGATTTTTTTTTTTGGAAATTCTGATGATGAGGACAACCAAATCATTAAGGATCATTTTGATGATCATGACAAAAAAATTCTCTTAAAATAGATGTTGGCATCGAACACCTCTTACTAGAAAGCAATCACCAATTTTTGCTTTATCTCATTGAGATGGGTGTAATATTTCCCTCAGATTTTAATGAAGATGTTTTGAAAACATTCTCCAAGTAAACCTAAGCCCAAGAAGGGTATATCATTTTCATCAAACAACAATAACAACAAAAATGACGATGGATCTGCCATAATAACTCAAATGTTACAAATAAAGGCAATCCCATTAAAGATAAAGGAAAATCTATTAATTTTTCCACCAATCCCATTAAATCCCTCATAGATCAATTGAATGAGATAGCAAAACAACTCCTTTCTTATCTTCTAAAACAACTACTGATGCAAAAGAAAAAAATCATCAAATAAAACTAGTGACGATTAAATGTCTGAGATCCATATTATGCAAAACAAAGAGAACAATAATTCTAAGCATGATGGTTCATCATATATCTTACTAAGTAATACACCATTTTCCCAAGAATGGAAAATGATGAAAGATACCATCTCAGGTATGTAACACCAACGCAAAAAATTTAACTTTGATGAATTGTGTCCTTACCCCTTCGATAGAGATATATTACATGTACCCTTTGTGTGCAATGAAAAGTTTTTTAAAGCTATGAACAGGGGGTAAGAATCTCTAAATAAAACTCAAAAGATTTGAAACAAACAACTCAATGACCATCATATTAGAGATAAACAAGAGCTACCTATTTGCATGCATACATAAAGCTTGAAACAAACAATCAACCTCTAAACATGACTATATTAGTTCTCTAATCCATGAAAGCTATCTATAAATGAACCTATTAAAGCTCTAGCAATCAGTTATGTGTTTATTGATGTCTCAAAATCTTAAGAATGGAAGCTCACCATTAATGGCTTCTCCCATTTACTTGAAGCTTGAAAGGATTAGCAAATAACAAGTAAATAACTCAAATATGAAATGAAATGACTCTAAAATGACTAAAGCATAACCTAAATCAGAAATGAGATGAGAGAGAGAGAGTTCTTATGAAAATGTGGGAGGGGTACCCTTCTATTTATAGTTTTTGGTTTGGAGAAAAAGGTGTTTTGGATGCATGTGGGACTAAAAAGGAGTTAAAAGGTGATTTTTAGTAAAAGCACATTGGGAGGTGTGAACTAGATTTGGAAGGCCAAGTGGCTATTTTAGAAGGTGAGATATTTGTTTAGAAAGTCAAATTCTCCTTAGAAATTCAATAAGAGGGTTAATTAACCTAAACAAGGTTAATTAAAGGGAAAAACAAGCTTATAGAAGTTGGTTAGAGAGGGATTAGTAGATTTAGGGGTTTAGAAGAGGTTAGAAAGGTGGTTTACTTGGCATAGTGTAGTAAATGAACATGAGACTAGGATAGTTAGTATGATCTTAGTAATAAGATCATGTAGACCAAATTATAGGTGTTTACATTTTCCCCTCTTTGAGGTGACGTGCATGGCGTTACTTCAAAGAAAGTAGACAAACATGAACAAGTAGAAAATTTTGAAGGGGTAGAAGAAAAAATAGTAGGATGAAGGATGCCCCCTTGAGTGTCAATGGGGTGATGGAGGAACACGATCGACGATTGAAAGAGAAAATGAAAGAAAGAACAATGCGAAGAAAAGGGAAATAGACTAGAAAAATAACAAGAAGAAGGGACTTTGAACTATCCATAAGGTATTGTTATAGACACAATTCTTATTCATCATTGGTCCTTATTAAAATATAAGCATGTGATAAAAGCATAAAATGACATTAAAAAAGCTAAGATACAAGCAACTATCCTTTCTAAAAACGCCAGCTCCATGCAACATATATGAATGCAATGCAATACGAGAAGCAAAAAAACTCACTTAATAGGGAAATAAGTACAATCACACACACTCAAACCAACAACGTTTAATACGGTTGCACAAATATTTTGTTATCGAGTTGTAATCCCAAATATTTTAATTAAATGATAAGGTTTGAAAGTGATGCCCCAAGAAATTGTTACATGCAATGGAAAGGATGGAGGGCACTTAGGTCCCATGAAAAAGTAGTGTGCATAGCAAAACAATACTAGATAATTCATGTCCTGGAGTATCGACAAAGTAAGTAACATAGATTTTGTAAATGATTTAGAGAATTAGATGATCCGTGAGTCGTTGTTTAAAAACATGTGAAAATGTTAGCAAGATATGAGATGAGTGCCATGCGAGATACACAAATTTCAGCTGCAAATGAGCTGTTTGACCAATTTAGTCATTTTTCAAAGTGTTCACGATTTTTTTGGATTTTTGGATGATTTTTTAATTTTTGATCGGTCAGAAGAATTCAGGAAGTGAAAGATCTCCTAGAAGCATGCAAAAATGCCCCAGGGCAAAGAAAAGGGGGTCAGATAGTAGTAAAAATGCTCTGCGAGAAGGAGAACAAGCCAAAAATAATTATTTAATGAAAATAATTATCATGATGGGTGAAAATAGAAGAAAATGAGAGAAAGCGAAAGTGTCAAAAATTTGTAAACTGCCCAAGGTGAAGAAATGACCGCTAGGTAGCACTTAGTACTCCAGCGTAGTGAAAATTTGTAAAAATAATTATTTAAATATAAAAATAATCATTTCGGTGAGTAAAGAAGTGTTAGAGTGATCACGATGGAGAAAACATGCCCCAGGGGCATCACGACAACCTAATATACCCACCCAGGGGGTAAATCAATCACGACCAATTCATTTGTAGTAGAGCTCTTGTGAATTTTCACCGTGAGTAAGTGTGAGAGCCTTGGAGTGAGATGGTGAGGCTACTGAGTAGGAGGAGATGAGCAGATCACATCTAGGAGTACCTTCGGGATGCAGCAGATGGACCCTATGTGAGTGCCCTATCCCTACTTTGTCCTTTAAGCATTTAATGTCATTTTTAGTCATTTTTAGGCTAGATTAGGGTAAATTTGATGTATGCGTGTGCACACATGCATCAAAAATATGGGTACGTGTATGCTTACCTATCAAAAAATAGGTACACACATACATATCCACCAAAGGGGCTGCGTATGCATTGGGAGGGGGAAATGGGGACGCGCATGTGCGCACATCGAAGGGCAAGCACATGCGTCGAACTAGACACGTATGTGTCCTATGCAGTAGGATAATTAGATAGGAAAGGGGTGGGAGTACATGTTAAGATGGAGGTATAGGTATCAAATTGGAGGCACATACAAGTTTGGCATGTACATGTCAAGATAGGAACGCATGCGCTAAGGGAAAGTGTATAATTTACCCTTGCCAACAATTAGCCAAGTATAGATGAAAATAGACTAGGTTGTTGTAGAAGAAAGTTAAAAATTAGTATGTTAGATGAAAGAAAGAATAATTTTACTAGAAAAATAGGTATAAGTAGATAGAAATGTAACCCTAATGCATGCATCATTTGTTTGTGCACAGTGGATACTACTCATCCTTCACACCCATGAGAGATATGGCCATCTTTCTGTGATAGAGGCATAATTTGAAGAGAAGGATCGAGAAGATACCAGATATTATTTTATATGTTACAGGGATAGCTTATGTGTCCGAAATGCCATAGATTACCCTGGATCATGGCCTTCTAACAACCATAGTTGAGAGAGGGCACACCGAGAGTCAATGTTTTTAGCTTCTTCTTGGCCATATCACTATCACACTGGAGGACATATGTTGCATTATGCGGGTCCCCATCGAGTGTGAGCTGATTCAGTATATGAGTCACCAACATGATATCAACCAATGTATTCTAGAGCTATTCAGTGTTCTAATCATCTTTGCGTCATGGGATGAAAACTAGACTATCTCGATGTATAGAGGATCCCGAGCTTGATTAGGTTGTGGTTTATCTGATGAATTTTGTCAGTAGAGTTTTACTCCCTGACAAAACGAAGCTTCATTTCCACTTGGCCTCATTGGAGTGATATATGGATTGATCGATGGTGAGACCTACTGCTGGGGCCAGTGCATACTGGGGCACTTATACTGAGATTTACATTTGATCATATACTATCGCCAGAAGATGGTAGGACCAGCCAGGCTTCTGTAGATTTGGGCATGGGACCATATTGCTATTGGTCACCTTGTAGGTGTATTGAGAGTTTGAGCTCCAAAGGAGCCATCTGCCATGTCTTTGAGTTCGATTGGAGATGATGTTTAGATGGATATGGGAGATTCATACCATTACCACTGTGAGCTAGATGATCTATAACAGGCCGCATTAGTATGGAGGCCATACAAACATTTTTAGTGGCCTCAGGATGGCTTAGAGCTCAAAGCATAGTAAAAGTTGAGAATTTTATGCTAGGAAGCTACAACTATATGCGGGATATTTATAGGGTTGATCGGTGCTAGAGATAGTTTTGCATCACACAGGATGTACCTAGGCCAGACATGTGGTATGCCCATAGGGCCAGAGAGTACTTTGATATGGGGCCACATATTACTAGGGACAAAGCATTGACCAAATTTTTATAGGTGGTGCCAGCTATGTGGGCACCCTTGAGACAAGTTCGAGATCCGGGTGTACTCTAGAGTATGCTCCATGGTACCATGTAGTGATACCTCATCGATTGACGATTCCTAGAGCTACCTACGATGCAGGAGTGAGGGCACCCCAGTGGGGCCTCCTAGCGGTGATGAGGGTGGAGGTGATGGTGGTGATGATGATGATGATGACGATGATCCTTTTGATAGCCAACATCATGATGGGGTTAGGAGACATGGTGCTCCACTACAACAACCACATACACAAAGGCCCGAGCTTAGATAGAGACATGCACCTAGAGCTCCATATATAAGGTTACCTCTAATAGGCATTCCAGTGGGGATATATGCCTCGTTATAATAAGTATTTCCACAACAGAGTCTGTCACCTCACGCTCTAGGGGGTGGTGGAGATGATGGATAACTAGCTACACTTCATTAACAACTATAGGTAATGACAAAGTGATTCATTACAGTATCACCAAGAGACATGAGATGAGAGCGCAGCTTATAGGCCATGACAACAGAGAGAGATCAAGTGAGATCCTAGGCCACTCAAGGTGGGGATGGTGGAGCATGGAAAACTAGATCGGTAGGCTGGTAGTGTAGGGTGCTCAGATATTGAGCCTCTTACATCGAGGCATAGACACACACTCGAGTGTTATTGCTTAGTGAGACTAGGCTCAAACAGAGGTGAAAAATTTTATCATACAGAGAGACTAGGCACGTGACCATGTCTAGACCATTACAACAGATATAAATCGGTAGGATGCTACTACGAGATATCCCTATGTTGATATGGGTAGGCTAACAAGGGAGTGAGATGCTTTCGTATATGCAACCACTACTTTTGGAGACACAAAGATAATTTAGGATATCATGAGAGCCAGTGGCGAGGCCTCATATTACAGAGTAGTCCCAACAGGATAGTGGGTTGCACCATTTGATCAGTTAGATGTAAGAAGGATAGGATCTAGATCACGAGGTTAGGTGGTCACTCGGATCGGTATAAAAATTAACTAGACAACATGGTGGTACACCTAGAGATGACCCATCACAACAACTACCATTTTGTTTTCCGTGTCATAGACTAGGTAGCCTTGGAGAGGGCAAGATTCATGGTTGAATCCCTCTTTGTATAAACATATGTATGTATACATGTCTCTTATGAAGGTTAGTTTTGATCGATGTATGTATTGATGTATCATGTTTTGATTATGCCTCTTGATGACATAGTTGTATCGATGATGTATATCTTATTTTGAGATAGACATTTATACCGGTATATATGGAAATTTGATGATTTATATTTTCCATACTTTACATTCCTTATGATGATGATTCATGTTTATAGATGTATGAGTGTATCATGATGATGTATGATTCTCATTTCCTATGTATGTTCATGTTAGATTAGCGATGTTGTACCACATGTTTTTATATTGATGATATATCTTCAGATGATATCATATGTTTTTGGTTATGAAACATTCTAGTTTTATGCTAGCATTTGGGATAATACTAGATGATATTGGTGTGGGGGATAGATTTGTGATCATGCGCAACCCCTCTTTCCCCATTGATGATATAATATGTGATGATTAGCTTGGTATACATGTATGATGTAAAACTTAGCATTTGTTTTGTAAATATGATGTATTAGATGATGTCATTTGTGATGAATGATAGATGATAGATGTGATAACAAACACATGTGTAGTAAACAAACACACAAGCAAAAGGTTAATAAAAATAAATAAATATACACATACAAAACCACATATCAATATGTAACTAGAAATGAACTTATGCAAATTCTAGCAACAGATTAAATTGGTATTCAATCTAAGTAAATAAAATGAATCCTAATAGATGCATACAAAAATTATGAAAACATAACAATATCTCACAAGTATGAAAGCTAAAAATGAACTCAATGCAACACACAATTAAATCAAACAAGATTCAATCTAAGGTAAGAAAATGAACCATTCTTTGAATCATACAACACGAAAAGATACCTACAATCAAAACTATACAAACTGACAACTAAAAGCAATTAAATCACTACCTTGTTTTTGTGGGACAACATTGATATATTTTCTAATGTTTTTGGGTTATCCCGAAAGATAAGTTTTCAAGGCTACTATTCACATTGTTTTTGAGGTTTCCTAAGACAATGTTATGAAGTTGGTGCAACTTCATTCCAAGGGGAATTTTTTGAATGTTTAGATTTTTGTGTATCTTTTTTGAACAATTTTTGTGTTTTCCTAAGGTCATGTTTCAAAGCAATGTACAAGAACAAAGAAGCGCGGATGCCTCTAGCGTGATGTGTGAATATACAAAGGGTAGAATGCCACACAGATATATACATGAAAGTGGAATGTGAAGGTGCCCCAACGTTAGATGGGAATATACAAAGGCACATACTTCACGTAGATACAAGAACAAATATGCCATATCAAAACTTTTCGAGACAAACTTGGTAGGGTTCCTAGACCTAGCAAAGGAAACTAATCCTAAAAAGCGGTGAGAGTTACCCATCCAGATGCAAGGGTAGCTTTTGACCGACGAATCCTCCTTAAGCGCCAGAAACCAGTTTTCACCCAAAGACATGCCGACTGCGGCACAAATGCGTGACTTTCATACGTGGATGACCTATGTTTTCTTAAATATTTTCTCAAATTTCTCATGTTTTGCTTTTTTTTTTCTACTTTTTATTTCTTATCTGATATCTGCACCATGCTTAAGCATAGAAGTGCTTAAGATGCATGACATTCATAGGTTCCAGAATCTCTTCACCATCTGAGTATGCCAACTTGTAAGCTCCTGATCCATATTTAGCAACCACAACATAAGGCCCTAACCAATTAGCCTCAAATTTACATATTATTCTGATTTTCTTTCGAAAAAGATCTCCTACATCAAACTCACCATGAATGATCCAATTATTATATCCTCTTGATACTCTGTTTTGGTAAACCTTTAGGTGATTAAGTGCTCTTATACACTTTTCATCTAACAGATCTAGCTTTGCTAGCTTAGCTAGCTACTCTATAGTCTTCATCCTTATCAAGATAGTCTTAGAGAGATATTCTTAGGGAGGGAAGCTCCACTTCCAAGGGTATGATGGCTTTAGTGCCATAAACTAGGGAATATGGGGTCACACCAGTAGGAGTGTGGATGGAGGTTTGATAGGCCCAGAGGGCGGATGTATCTGTAAGTTCCAATTACGGCTAATCTTACTTACCATTTTCTCCATGATTCATACAAGAGTTTTATTGGTAGCCTCGGCTTGTCCATTACCTTGGGGTAATAGGGGGTAGACCACTTGAGTTGAATATGGAAGCGTTGGCACAATGTTTTAACTGTTTTGTTTTTGAATGACTTACCATTATCTCGTGATAATGGTAGAGGGATAGTGTAACAAAAATGAGATGATTCATGATGATTTTGGAGATTTGCGCACATGAAAGACATAAGTAATAGGCACAACTTCTAACCATTTAGTAAAATACTCGGTGATGGTAATAATGTGGGTATGGTAATCTAAAGAAGAAGGATGGAGCTTCCCTATGAGATCCAAGCCCCATTTAGAAAATGGACAAGGTATTGCGATAGGATGCAAAGCCTATACTTGACGCATGTATCAAGTTTCCATAATTTTGGCATAGTTCACACTTTTTGTCGAAGTTACAACAGTCTGCTTCCATGGTGGGAAAATAATAACTCACCCTTAAGAGTTTCTTAGCCAAGACCATACCACTCATGTGTGCTCCGTAAATACCTCCATGCACTTCCTTAATAACATAAAATGACTCAGTAATGTCCAAACATCAAAGCATATTCCCGTCATAGCCTTGATGATAAAGGGTGCCTCCTAGGAGGGTATAATGGGCTATGTGGAGAATAAGGGATTTATTTTCAGAATGGGTAATGTCTGAGGGAAATGTGCCATCTTGTAGGTATATGAATATAGGGTCATACGAAGGGGAGGATGGATCAACAATTTCACATGCCAAAAAGGTTTTGACACGTCGTATGTGGGTACTCATAAATGCTCTATAAATAAGGGAATTTTATTTTCCGAGGTAGAATGAGTAAGGAGATCCAATTGTAGATATAACATCTACCGATCTATTATGTGACCTTTGTTTTTATCAAAAATAATCAGTATTAAATATTCCTTTAAGGTTTCAAAAATTTCTTGTATGAAATAAGCTTCTCATCTTTAACCTTATACTCATCATTAAATTTTTAATAATGAGTTGGGAGTCCCCAATGACTCGTAGCTATATGATATTCCAAGTGATAGCCAACTTGAGGCCAATAATGAGTGCCTCATATTCTGTAATGTTATTAGTGCATGGGAATCCTAGATGGAATGCCCTTAGAATAACCTTTCATGTGGAAGTGATAAACACTACTCCTAGTCATGATCCATGGAAGGTGAACACTCCATCAAAATGGACTTTCCACTCCATAGACTCTTCAACATACATCATGGATGCATCTGGAAGATCCAGACACAAAGGTTCCATCCTGGTAGAGGATATTTTTCCAATTGATTAGCTAACACCTATCCTTTTAACGACTTCTAGTTTACAAACTCAATATCAAATTCACTTAGGAGAATGATCCAATTAGCCATTCATCTTGTAAGGGTGGGTTTGGATAAAAGGTATTTGAGAGGGTAAACTTTGGATATTAGCTTGGTCTTATTGTTAAGGATATAATGACGTAGTTTCCAAAAGGTAAATATGACTACCAGAAAGCCTTTTCAATCTGCAAGTAATTTAGTTCGTAGGCTATCAAGGTGAAACTAAGGTAATAGACTTCCCTTTCTCTATGGTCTAGGTCATATTGGGAAAGTAGTTTACCAATAGAAAACTGGGTAGTTAAAATGTATAATAGGAGAGGTTCACTTGGGGTAGGTGACATGAGTACGGGTGGGTTGACAAGGTACTATTTAATAAGTGTAAACACCTTTTGATAGCTCTGGTCCCCAATTGAATGCAATATACTTCTTGAGGAGATGCATAAATGTCTAAGGATTACCTATATCTTTCCTTGTAAAATTTTTAGTTTTTTAAGATTTGTAGGCGGAGGCATTTCGTGATAGTTGTAACCTTTGCAGGGTCTACCTCTATTCCTCTCTCGTGAAATGATGAAACCTAGGTGCTTCCCTAACAACATGCCAAAGACACACTTCTTAGGGTTAAATCATACCTTGTAATCTTAGAGACGTTAAAAAATATGTCTCAATACCTTAGGGTTCTCTCCTCTACTTTTTGATTTTTCCAAGATATCATCAACATAATCCTTCATGATGTCATTCATCATGTCATGGAAGATGACTGTCATTGCACATTGATAGGTGGCCTCTGCATTCTTGAGTACAAAAGGCATGACCTTGTAACAAAATGTCCCCCAAGGGGTGATAAAAGCTATTTTATGCTGATCCTACTTTGTAATTTGGATCTGGTTATAACTTGAAAAACCATCCATTAAGGATAACATTTCATAACCAGCGGTAGAATCAACAATCATATCAATATTAGGCAAGGGGAAGTCATCTTTGGGACATGCTTTATTGATGTTGTGGAATTCATTTCAGATCCTTATGCCAACCGAATTATTTTAAATTGGGACTATGTTGGATATCAAATCTGAATAGTCAATGGGTTTAATGAAATCAATAGCTGATAAATTTTCAAGTTCTTCTTTGAAAAATAATGCAATTTTGGGATACATATTTTTCAACTTCGCTTGATGGGTTTGGCATCCGGGTGCGTAACAAGGTTGTGCATGACTAAGTTTGGGTCCAAACCTAACATATTTACGTATGAACATGCAAATATATCTACATATTATCTCAATAGTTCTATTAAAACCTTTTGTTTTTGAGATGAGAGTAAAGCTCCCAACTTTATCATTCTAGGTTCCTCTTCCGAGCCAATGTTGACACTGATTGTTTCTTCAACCAATATTTTAGAAGCATCCTCCATCTGCATAGGATCAAGAGGAAGAGTAAGATAAATCTCCTTAGGTGGCTCATCATCATCTTTGAATGGATATACCATATTGTCTACAAGTTCTTCATTTTGTTTATTTACTAGTGCTTCAAAAAGTTTGTTGCTATGAGACTTGTGTTTATTATTTTTGTAAGGCTTCTCTGAAGCATTCTTACTCTTTCTCACAACCTTCCTATTCAAGTGTCCACACATTTCTTCCTCTTCTCTAAAGTATGCATAGGCATCCAAATTGATATCAAAACCTTTCTTGTGATCCCAAGTCTGAATAGAATCCATGAATCCCATGAATTATGAAAATTCCTCGTTGTTCTCAAAGAAATAAATTGGCACGTGAAACTGTTGATCCCAATCTACAAGTTTGAGATATAAAAGGGTTACTTGGAAATTGGTTTGAGGATTGGATCCAGAGATAAGGTAAGGACAATCAATCGGGAATATGTTAGTGGAGGAAAGATCCTCGTAGAGGCTACATTGGGAATATGTGTCACTATCTCGAATGGGAAGATTCATCCTCACATTTGGAAGAGGTGACATCGACCTTAAAGGGTGGATCATCACGAGGTCTTATTATAATATCATGTCTCGTTAGATTTGAAATGAGGGATATGAATGGGTTCTAATCATCCTTGTGCATTGATACCACATCCAAACTCACTGCAACCCATGATGTACATCATGTGGTGGCCCTTGATATACTGCGGGGACTAATGGCATGAAGCCATGGTACCCTCGTGCAGTCTGGGCTAGTGGGATCTTCAAACATCTTTTCCTCGATAGGAGACCACTAGGGATGAAATTATCCAAGTGGTTTAGGGCACTTATCTCGAATCCTATTGAACTAAAAGTAAGGTTTACCATGTGTCCTAGTTGACAATGATAAATTTGATATTAATAAGGCATGTTGAAGAGAGAATTGTTCTCCTGGGCCATACTTTGTAGATGTTTCCTCCTATGATGTAAAAGGGTTGACCAACAAAGGAAAGTTTTGATTACAAGGAGTGAGTAAATCTAGATCCACCCATTCCTTGATAGCTTTTGTTTGTAAAGGAACAAAAATATCTGCAGAAGGGCATTCATAAGCTACACAAAAAACACTATGTAATGCCCTAAAATGTGTGAACGGATCTGGATCACTATAAATGGTGACTATCTATCCTTTATTTCACATCTTGATACATTGATGGAAATTTGAAGGAATGGCTTGTATGGCATGGATCCACGGGCATCCTAAGAGCATGTTGTATGTGAGATCCAAGTTAAGGACATGGAACGTTGTGTCATGAAAAGTCAGCCCTACTTCCATCGGAACTACTATAGTACCTACTGATTCATGCTAATCATTATCCTAAGTTGTGATTGTAATAGTTTTGGACCCTTGATCCATTTATGAGTGGCCTAGCTACTTAACCAGCTTCAAAGTACAAATATTTAAACTGGATCCACCATCTACAAGTACTCTCTTGATCTTATGATGGGTAACAACTACTTATAGGTATAGGGGTAAGTTATGCTCTGGGTCATTACGTGAGATTGCAACGCGATCAAAAGTGATATCATTATTTGAGTCAAGCTGTGAAATCATGGTTTGAAGGTGTGCGAGATCTACATCTATGGAGACTCCCGAACTCTGTAACATTTTATAAAATATGTTTTTATGGGCAGTAGAGATTTTGAGGAGATCTAAGATTGATATCCTAGTGGGGGTCTTCTCTAACTATTCTATCAAATTGTAGTGACCTTTGCAAGGGACATGTAGGGGATTTGGTATGATAAAATGAGTGTGTCGAGTCCCTACTGCAATTTTTTTTCTAAGATCCTAATAGTATTGACCCACTCATTAGATGAACAAATACATCCTACGAGGGAGTCAAAGGGATTGTCATTAGTTGGATAAACTTAGGCACTAGTCTCATAGTCACTGGAAGTTTGTCCATGATCTAGCTTCTTGTTCTTATTATTGGAATGGTTAGGAAAGGGATCTTTGTATATACCCATTTTCTCATTTGGACCTTGTCCTGATTTAGTGGGAGAATCTACAACGATCTTGCCTTCTTTGATGAGGTCTTGTATATAATGACGTAGTATCAAGCACCTATCTGTTTTGTGTCCTTTAACACGATGGGAATTATAGTACTCATGTTATTTGAACCCCATGGGTTTTGGAGTATCCTATGGATATGGTACTATCGTGGTTGGGTACTGCACCATGTTCATGACATCTAACTATTTAACTATAACGACACTGATTTGGTTAGAGGCATAAACATGCATTTGGTGGGTGCTTTCTGGTGAGGCCCTTGTGAGAGCTTTAAAAGAAAACCAACATGTATGATTTGGAATCTTTTGGAGTCTATAATACCATCGCCAATGACATGTTTGTTTTTGTTGAAGAATTTTGGTTTATCTAAGGATTTTGCTTCATGTTTGTCTTTGACGACCGGTTTAAGTGTACCTTTTGCGATGAGAGCCTTTTCGATTTGACTACCCTTCTCTATAACTTCTTCAAAGTTAGAGCCGTAGTGCATTTACAAATGAAAGGCTATATCCAGGTTTAGGTTAGGAATGAATATGATTACTAGCTATTTTTCGGAAAGGCACATGGGAAACAACTTGCCAACCCACGCCATCATTGTAAGAAGCTCACAAAGGTCTCGGTGGGTTTCTGTTTTTGCATTGCAAAGGTCATTCATTATGATATCATTCTCCATGTTGAAGGAATAATGTCACACAAATTTTTCTACTAGGGCGGGCCATGTTGTGATGGATCCCTTGGGTATACTAAAGAACCATTCTAATGCCAGTGTGCCTAGGCTGCGAGGGAAGAGTTGTATTAATAAATTATCATTGTATGTGACCTCTTGACAATCCATATAAAATTATTTGATGTGATCATGAGGATCACCTTTTCTTTTATATTTATTGAACTTAGGAATGGAAAAATGCTTTAGGAAGGGTTGCCGCAACATGTCCTTATCGAAGGGATAAGGGCATAGTTCTTCATATAGGTACTTCCTACTGTGTCCTATGTTTCCTTCCTATAGCATAGTAAGCGTGTCCTTCATTGATTATAACTCTTGTTGAATGAGTTGTTCTTTGGTAGGTGATATTGGTCTATTTACCTTAGCCATTTTAAAATTTGTGTCATCATATGGATAAAAGTGTAACTCGCTAGATTTGGTTTTGAGTTTGTCTTTATGCACATTTCTACTCAAAGAGCCTAAGTTTGCTAATTTTTGACTTAGTTTCAATATTTTATTTTGAAGGATCTCTTCTTCAAATAAAGGATCATCCTCCTCATCAAAATTAGGAGGCGGTGAGGCTTTGTGCTTATGCTCAATCTTCACTTTATGTGAATCCTTTTAATAAGGCTATTGCGACTCGCTAATTGGTTTAGATGGGTCTCCTTCAACGGTGTTGTGATGTTGTCTTGAAGTAGAAGCATATCCTACGTCAAAGGGGTTATCCATGTCTAAGAGGGAAGTTCTTTCTTCCATTTTATAATTAATGATCTTAGTATCCAATTCGTGTTCTTTTGGAATCTTAGCCCCTAATTCTAAGACTCTCACGAGCACTTGATCTCTATTATAATAAAGGAGCTCATCAAATCGACCTAGGTATAACTTATGTTGTTCTTCTAAGAATCATATTCTTCTCCGCTATGATCAATCAATGGCTCTGTGTCTTTGACTTGTGAAAAGAGAGGTGCTAAGTTATTGCCGCTAAATGGGAAGGATTCAAAAGGATTTTCTCCTAAGTCACACTCATTTGGTTTAGATGCCATTTTCATGATTTTAGGCATTACTAGTTGAAGTTATACTAGGTTTTTTCTAAATGTCAAATTTGTATGAAACCTAGGCATATGTTGTGTAATTCATTTGATGAAATGTCAAAATATCCCAGTGTGTTCTAGATGTAATGCTATGCAGTCATTTTATCATTCAAAGAACACTCATATTCAAATCAAACAATCACTCAAACTGTCATTTAACAAGACTATACCCTAAACTATGATTCCAATGAAGGGTTCAAAGCGGATAGTGACAATACCCTATTAATATGTAGTTTGAGTTAGAATACCAATAAGGCCTAAATATCAAAGTGATATTGACGTGATCTCTCCATGAGATATACTAAGACTAGTTTAAATGCCGATGAAACCTAAGTTTTCTGAAAAATGGAAGTTACGAATGTGTATAGTGTAACAACACTATCTTGATACATTAACCAAGCAAACAATGTGTTAGTATCAAGATGATGTTATCGTGGTATACATAAGGTAATATCAACACTCTCAAAATACTCAGATGACGTTGGAACTAAAACTAAGTATGAGTATAACAAGAAGTTATTAGTTGTGTGAGGCATAAAGCATAGCTACACAATAAAGGGACTTATACCAAGTTCTAACAAAATTAAAACCCGATGTAAGTACTGAAATTGTATAGCTATAATGTGAGAAAAAATAACAACTTAAGGATAAATAGTGATGAACCGAAATCGTAGCAATGAGGATGATCTTGAAATCAAGATCAAAGGACTATCAAAGACACGAAAACATACTTGCACACTTTAGATGTTTAACAACCTAGCCGCAAACATGGATGGGCGTGAACGGAAAAAGTGGCCATTATTGTCCTTAATAAGACTCACGGGGTATGATTACTTCTCACTCTAAATGGGCAACAATAACAAAAGTGTATAGATCAAAAGGTGAAAATAAACTAAGCGCCACTTGGGCAGAGTTTAACCTCGTCCAAAGGTGAGAAAGAAACTAAGCTAAGTGATATGTCGTTTAATTTCATGATGAAAGACACTTAGATCTAATGCAAGTGGAATATTTTCCTTGTTTGAAAAACAAGGTTAAGACTCCAATCAAGCCGTCACTTTGTGATGGATCGACAAGACACGATATGGAATAACAAAGTGGGATCCAAGACAAATCGACTTTCCTAATAAGATTACTTAACTAGGTGTCACAAGTTGTCTAAATGCGAGGTTGATTTACCCAAAGAGTTGCATTGATGAATTTGGGAGTATATCAGTTACTTTACCCCCTTCAAATACAATGAGAAACTAGTGCATTCATGTGTATTCTCACCGGGTTGGTTACAATACAAAAACTTTGACTCTAACTTGCAATGTAAAATCTAGTCAAGTGGGTAAGTGGAGCGGTTCCTGTTTTATCCACGCAGTTACTTAGTGGTGGATTACTTTAGGGTTCTTAGAACCACCCCCATTGTTGTAGCTTAAGGCATTATGCCAAAGGGGTTATGTTCTAGTTGAGTGGATAATAATGTACCCTTTTCTCAAACCCTGCAATACAGTGTGATGTGGAGTGGTGTGTTTTTTATCTTGCTTAACTTAATGTGGTTTAAGTAGCACACCATTTGGAAACCTATATGAAAACATGTATTAGAAGGTTTTGTTTTTGTAAATCCTTTCTTTGACAAGCGTTAGGCCCTACATGCAAGGAGTTAGTAATTTTCCACCACAAATAATGATATCAAGAAAGAGAGTTTACATGTTGTTTTGATTCCTAAGATCACCAAAAGGTGCGAAGGAAGAGCATACACAATGCGGAAACTCCACTAAAATAAGCCTTTTTATGGAAAATACTTTAAGTGTGTTTTGCAAAAGGTAGAGTTCTTTTTAACCAATTTTGAAAGGTTAATCCAATTTAGGAAGCATAAAATAAGTGTTTTTGAAAGTGAAAAGGTTTTTAGAAGTGTTTTTGATCTCCAAGATCACCTAGAAGGTGCGAGGAGAGAGCATACACACTTCACAAATCTTTTCCTACCTAAGAAGACGAAACACTTAAACTACATTAGTTAAATAAACTAAAGGAACCTACAATCACTTGTCAAAGCCTGCAAAACATCTAGAAAATCCAAATAAATGATCTTATAACTCAAAGAGAAAAACATAATTTTTAATTCAAACACCTACGCATCTAGAATGACTTATGCATGCCCCAGCCAATGGATACATGCCCAAATGAATAGGAATGTGTGGCAAAAAAATTTGACAATGGGACCTAACACCTACGTAGGCCTAATAGAAAGGTACACTAGGGTTTCAACGTAGATGATTCCAGATTCAACGGACATGCTTGCAAACCAAAATGAAAATCAACACAAGGATACAAAAATACACTAGCGCATCCAAAGGCACGAGTACGCCTAATAGTCAATAGAGATGCCTGAAGTTTGACAGATACGTGGCCCTTTGTAAATGACCTATCAATGGCAAATACAACCAGATAGATGTGCAACCGGTTCGATGGGTGCACTAGGGTTTTAATGGAGATGCTCCCCTCTAGAACACCTACGTGTACCCCGAAAACCTGTAAAAGTCATGTAAATGAAAATTTTCAACAATAAAACAAGTTAGTTGTTAGTTAAAGGAACCTATTTCTAGACCCACAAAATAATATATACACGAACAAGGATGATTTAGCTTACTTAAAAAATGAAATCAAGTAAATAACAAGATGTTTCTCCTAGAAAGCATGAAAGTGAACTTTGAAAATCTTGGAAAAGGCTCCTAGAGGACAATGGCGATTGTCCCACTAGGCCGTGCCAAATGTGTGCAATGAAAATTTTGTTAAATCTATGAACATGGGGTAAGAATATCTAAAGAAACCCCAAATTTTTGAAACAAACAACTCAATGACCATCAAATTAGAGATAAACAAGAGCTACCTATTTGCATGCATACATAAAGCTTGAAACAAACAATCAACCTCTAAACATGACTATATTAGTTCTCTACTCCATGAAAGCTATCTATAAATGAACCTATTAAAGCTCTAACAATCAGTTATGTGTTTATTGATGTCTCAAAAGCTTCGAGAATGGAAGCTCACTTTGTTAATGGATTCTTCCATTTACTTGAAGCTTTGAAAGGATTAGCAAATAACAAGTAAATAGCTCAAATATGAAATTAAATGACTCTAAAATTACTAAAGCATAACCTAAATCAGAAATGAGATGAGAGAGAGAGAGAGAGTTCTTATGAAAATGTGGTAGGGGTACCCTTCTATTTATATTTTTGGTTTGGAGAAAAAGGTGTATTGGATGCATGTGAGACTAAAAAGGAGTCAAAAAGGTGATTTTCAGAAAAGCACATTGGGAGGTGTAAACTGGATTTGGAAGGCCAAGTGGCTATTTTTGGAAGGTGATATATTTGTTTAGAAAGTCAATAAGAGGGTTAATTAACCTAAATAAGGTTAATTAAGGGGGGAAACAATCTTATAGAAGGTCTGGTTAGAGAGGGATTAGCAAATTTAGGGGGTTTAGAAGAGGTTATAAAGGGTGATTTACTGGTGTAGTGTAGTAAATGAACATGAGACTAGGATAGTTAGTACGATCTTAGTAATAATATCATGTAGACCCAATTATAGGTGTCTCCACCCTTTCCAAAATCATTTGAAACATCTAAATTTGATAACTATAAAGGCAAGAATGACCCACATAAGAAAATTAAGGAGTTCTTTATGGCTTGCCAAGAGGTATCCTATAGTGATATTTTCTTATTACGTCTCTTTCCATGTAGTCTAGGGGACAAGCCTTAGATTGGTTTCTACACCTCCCCAAGGGTTCTATCCATAATTTTGTGGACCTCTTAGAGAAGTTCGTTAAAACATTTATCGTTCAACATAGACTCCAAAATTACTATGATGGATTTGTGCAATGCTAAAAACATTCTAATGAAACCTTCACACAATTCCTATAAAGATGGCATAGGATTACAAGTCACGTCCCATGATTAATCCCTAAAAAAAATGGTGAGCATATTTGTGCCCAATATTAACAACGAACTATCCTTTCACATGTAAATGCATTGCCTCAATACTTTTGAGGAAGTTATTGAGAAAGGATCAAAAATTGAAAAATCCCTTATCGCAAAATGTTTACTTAAACCTCATTCAAAAGATAGTGGGCACCATAATAAAAATAACAATAACTCTCATCATGATCTAAAGATCTAAAAACATCAATAAAAATCACAAAGTTGTTAATGACTCGTGTTATAGAAAATCGAAATGTTCATAATGTTAAAAAAAACTAGTCCAAGACTAACAAATCCAAACAACTTCTCATTGTTTCAATTAAAGAGGCTTCCCCTTCTCGTGATTATAAACAACATCAATACACACCCTTGGGAGAACCTCTTTATGGTATCTTGCACCAATTAGTCAATGCTAATATGGTGACATGTATCCTACTAAGAAACCTTGGGTTGAAGGAGAGCCTAAACCCTCATGGTATAAAGTTGACACATATTGTGATTTTAATTACATTTCAGGTCATATAAATGATTTATGTCTACGACTCGAATTATGTTCAAGACCTCATCAATAACGGAGATATTATCATTAGAGAACATTCCTCAAACAAAACACCAAATGAAAATCTCAAGGTGTTTTCAAACCCATTCCCTAAACATGGTGCTGATAACAAGAATGTTGACAAAGGCCAACCTTCTAATAATGTCAACTTTAGTTTGATCATCTCATTTATTGAAGAAGTTCCTTCTACTATCGCTACCATCAAATGTAAATATCAAAACAATGCGGTTGTCACACGTCAAAGGATAATCTAGTTTCATGTAGAAAACCAATCATCTACATATTATAAAGAGCCTCAAATGTCTAAACCGATAACTCCCTCAAACTAAAAGTCAAACTCCAATTCTAAATCTTCTACCACCGATCAATATGACCTAATAAAATAATTAGAAACTACGCCTACGTATATATCTATAATAGAGATATTAAAATAGTTTCCTAACTTATAAGACATCCTCACTCATTCTCTTCATGAAACACATGTTCCTGTAACCATTAATGTTCAAAAATTCTAAGATAAGATTGCCATTATTTTGTCCGAAAGTCCCATTTTATATTTTGGTCCTCAAGATATGTTGAACCCCAATCTTCTTAACAATAACTATCTATATATTGAAGCATACATAACAAAACATAAGGTCAAAATATTTCTTATAGACAACGGAGAAGCTCTTAACATATGCTCTATGAAGATGCTACATTTTCTTGGTCATACGATGGAAAACTTAGATGCTAACATTATAACCATTCATGGTTATGATAATATTGAGCGCTTGACCCTCCGTACTATCAAGCTTACTATACAAGTTGGTCCCCAAATTCTTGACACCATTTGTCATGTCGTGGATGTGAAACCATCATATAACCTCGTCCTAGGTAGAACTTGGATACATGTGATGCAAGCCATGCCCTCCACCTTCAATTAGTGTATAAAATTCCCACATAGCAACCAAGAGTTCATTTTTCTTGTTGATGCTAAAACCTTCGAGTACTTGCAAACTCCTAGAAGTAAGGTAAAATGTAGCTAACTATTTTCCATCAACTGATAGTTTGGCCAAACATCATGTTATCCTTGTTTCTAGCACCCATATTGATATCAAAGTTCTCTTATAATTACATGATTCCACATTTTCCTCACAAGTGTCTACGCCTAACGTAACCCATAAACATAAGTTCTCTCATCAAGGTATCAGTGAGTATGTACTTGAAAATGTTTTTCTTGTTGGGTAGCTCCCCTTATCTCCTCGCACCTATGGACGTCCTAATGATCCCCATCTACGAGAACCGCTAGTTTATTATATGGGATCCTCTCTTTAGAGGTGATTTATATATTTAGAAGATGAGCACATTTAAGGCTCATGTGAATCTTGGCTATACGATGATTAGATGGCTGAATGATACGAATCCACTGATTATACTAAGGCACATAGAATGATGAAAAACATGAATTGGAAAGGAATAGGACTTGGACCATTAGGACATGACACTCTCAAACATGTTGAAATAAAATATAATATCTACACACATGGTCTAAGATATGAGAACTTTGAGAAAAGGTAATTAATATTCAATGTCTTAACTAGCGATGAGGACATGGACCCCGAAGTTTAGACCAGCCCATACATAGCCTCTTTGAGAAATTTGTTGACAAAACACTATTTCTTGAAGACCTATCCATTCATACCCTTGACATTGTTTACCCTTTCCTTATTGATCAAGACCAATAATTTCATATTTCCATGGACCTATTTCAAAATGATGAGGCTATCTAGGAGTTCCTCGGGCTCAAGACCCTTTCCCTTCGTTAGATCATAAGAAGGGTTTCGATATTAACCTTAACGTTACTGCTTACATTGGTAAGGAAATTGAAATATTCAGTCCAAAAGTAAAAGAAGTAAAAAACAAATAAAATAAAAATCATATCTCGCATAGTAAAAAACTTTCAGAGGTGCTATGCAAGCAATAAAAATTGAAAAAGAAGAAGAAATAAAAGGACGTATCTCCTAGTGAAAACCTTTCAGAGGTGCTAAAGAGAGGAGACTCTGATCTAGAAATATATGACAACATACACAAACCTATTACGTCATTTTAAGTTAATCAAACTTCTAAGCTATTGGTGGAGTAAATGATAACTATCAACATTGGGACTGAAGACCAACCTAAATAGCTAAAACTTGGTGCTAGTATCTCAGAAACTGAAATCAAGGAATTCACAAAGCTCTTAATAGAATTTCAAGATGTATTCACTTGGTCTTATAAATATATGCTAGGCCTTGACCCTTTTCTTGTGGTTCATCACCTTGTGGTTCATCCAAATGAAAAGCTTGTCAAGAAAAAAACTGCATAAGATGCATCATAAAATTACATGCCTTGTTAAGGCTAAACTCCAAAACTATTAGATGTAGGCTTTATACGATCCATTGACTATTTAGAGTGGATATGAAACATGGTATTATCAAATGTAAAGAAGAACACTATATTTCAATTTTTAAGGACTTCCATGACATCAATAAGGCATGTCCTAAGAACGAATTGCCTTTTCCTAATATCAACATGATCATTGATTCTACTGGGGGCAAATGTGAGATATTATCTCTTATGGATGGTTTTTTAGGATATAATAAAATTCAAATTTCAAGAAGACCAAAGACAATTTTTTTTTGAAAACCACATGGGGGGGACATTATGTTATAAGGTCACACCTTTTGGCCTTAAGAACACCGATGCTACCTAATCGTCTGCCATGAATGTCATTTTTCATGATTTTCTTCATGACATAATGGAGGACTATGCCGATGACATACTTACTAAGTCAAAAACTAGATTCGACTATCCAACTATTCTCTAACATATATTTGAGTGATTAAGGGAATACAATGTTCACATTAATCCATAAAAGTGTGTCTTTGGTGTCACTTCTAGTAAACTTATAGGATTTATCATCTCATGAGTGGGCATCAAAGTGGATCCTACAAAAGTTAAAGAAATCATGGATATGCCACCTCGGATATTGTATCAGTTAAGAGGATTACAAGTTAAAATATAGTCTTCAACACTTCATCTCTCAACTCATGGACAAGTGCCATCAATTTGATCAACTACTTAAGAAGGATGTCCAATTCAAGTGGACACAGAACTGTCAATAATCTTTCACTAAGTTGAAAGAATATTTGTCCACTCCACCAGTACTCATGCCACAAATACAATACAAACCTATGCTATTGTACACTTCTGCAATAGAACATGTAATTGGGGAATTATTGGCTCAACAAAATGATAAGGGTCAAGAATAAGCTATGTACTATTTAAGTAGGACCCTTCTTGAACATGAATTCAAGTACTCACCAGTCAAGAAATCTTGTTTAGCATTCAAGTACATACACTTTTGGAAAGTTGCGACACTATTTGTTAAATCATACCACCAAGATAATTGCAAAGGTCGACCCTCTCAAATATCTACTTTCAAGACCAGTGATAATAGGAAGGATTTCCAAATGGATCTATCAAATTTGTAAATTAGAAAGCTATAAAAGGTCAAGCAATCATAGATTAATTGGTTGTAGTTCCACTATTGAACTCTCAACCCTTACAATTTGAGTTTCCAGATGAAGACATGTTGCACATAGACACAATACCCTCATGGAATTTATTCTTTGATGGATCTTGCAACATCTATGGTTTAGGAGCTGGAATTGCCTTACGTACACTTGATGGGACCTTATACCTAAATATTATTGCATTGGATTCCCTTGAACAAACAACATAGTTGAGTGTGAAGCATTGATAACATGATTATGTTTTGTTATCTCCTGGTGCTTAAAATAATTGATATTTTTTGGCGATTCCCTTCTTATCATAAATCAAGTAAATGGTGAATATCACGTCAAAGATGAGAATCTTCTACCCTATAAATTCATGCTTGATAGTCTCAAAGGGTATTTATAGATTATAACTTTTGGACAAGTTCATCATGTATAAAATAAAACAACATATGCCATGGAAAATATCACATCCCTTCTTGTATTTGAATCTAATCAAACTTATAATGAGTTCCTCATTGAATATATTTTGGTGCCCGCATATGAATTGTTAGAGTCCACCATGGTTTGTGAGATTTTTGGTCCTGATCATCCCTAGTATCATGATGTATACACCTTCATTCAAACTAAATATTATCCTCCAAACATGAATTTAGCCAACAAAAGAGCCTTGACACAACGCTCAAGCGCTAAACTATCCTCGTTGACACCCCGTATCAAAGAGTATCGGACATGCCTCTCTTAATATGTCTCAATTAGGATGAAGCTAATCAAACACTAACCAAATTACACTTGGGTAATTTTGGCACACACACCAATAGAATTATTCTTACAAATAAGATCTCACATGTTAGATAATATTGACATACAATGGAAATAGACGAATGAAATTATGTAAAGAGATGTCAAGCTTTCCCGCATCAAAATAATTTAATTCACGTGCCTTCCTAAGCTTTGTAACCTATCCCATCACCATGGAATTTTTCTAAATGGGCCCTCGATCTAATCAAAAAATAAATCCCACATATTCTAATGACCATGCCTTCATTATAACCGTCATAAAATATTTCACCAAGTGGGTTGAGGATATGCCTCTTACCTATGTCACTTTGGGTGCAATATATCTAAATTCATCTTTAACTATATAATATGTCATTTTGGCATTCTCACTCCCATTGTCATTGAAAATGGTGGATCCTTCAAAAATAATAATGTCAAAGCCCTTGCTAAAAAATATAATATCCGATCGTAATGGGATACTCCTTATTACCCACAATGGAATGACCAACCCGAAGCTTCAATAAGACTATAAAATCCATATTGGAAAAGATAGTCAATAAGCATGGATGTAACCGACATTCACAATTATATCCTACCCACCGAGCCTACCACACATCTTTCCATACTCCTACAAGAGATACCCCATTTTCCCTAGTATATGTGGCTCTAAAGCCATATTACCATAAAATTTGAACTACCTTCACTTCGTGTCTCCCTCCAACACCTTGTGCATGAAAAATATTACCATTGCAAATACCTTGTAGATCTTGAGCTACTAGACGAAAGACACATTTGTGATTTGAATCATCTCGCATAAATACTAGAATTGGTTGTATCAAAATTACAACCAAAACATTTGACCACGACAGTTCGATATTGGTGACTTGGTCCTGAAAGCAAATTAGAAGAACACAACCAAGACACATGAAAAAGAAGGAAAATTCAAGCCTAATTAGTAGGGTCCTCGCTTTATCAAGACAAAAATTAGATCTAGTACATACAAAATATCTACTAATGATGGAAAAGATTTGAAATAACTTGTGAATGTCATTCATCTAAAAAGTTCTACTCCTGAGTCTCTAAAGAGTAACCCCGTGTATTGAGGGCATATTAGTGCGTTGACTTGTTTCATTGTTTCACCTTGTATTTTTCTTGTGTCATTCCACCTTGTGTCACATGCTATTCTTGTTAGGTCATCATGCCCATAGTTTACCATTCTTGTTCAACCTCTATCATGTTTCCATTCACTTTGTTCATGTGTAACGTGATGGTTATGACTTGGGAATCCCTTTTCCCCTCTTCTTTGACGTGTGATTCAAAACCCAAAAATGAACAAAAACATTCAAATATATATCAAAAAATCCCAAAACAATACAAAATTGTTCCAAAACACCAAAAATGCAAAATATTTCGAAAATGTTTGACAAAAAAATTCATAACTATGTAACTTAGTTCACCAATTTTGTCATCTGATTGTTCTAAATGAATGAAATAATGTATTGATAAAAATTTCTTGACCAATTCCATCAGTTCCCATTTGTCACTTACACACTTGGGGAGCAAGTAGGGTTTCCCATCAAAACCGCTAACCCTAATATATGAAAAGGTCATGAATTGGATAAAATAACACCCTTATTGAGTAATAAATCTCTTAGCATTAGGGGAAAATATCTAAACCTCCTAGTCAAGGTATAAACAATTTTTGGGTGCAAAAAGAAGCCATAAACAATATTTATGTAATGTATTTCATAGTTTTCCACTTCAATCGATAAAATACATCATACACCTTGGAGCCGCTTAAGCTCACCATCCATATGTAATTCTCGGAGAAATCTCTATGAAAAGAAATATTATAAACCAAGTAAGAAGACATGAAAAATTCTTCCATGTTGACCTTTTCTCCTCTCGAAATTTGGGAAACTCCCATCATTTGTTCATGAATATGGTTACTTATTATCTCAACCCAAGGGAGAGGTTTTTGTTTGTAAGTATTACCTGAATGAATTGAAACATTAATTCTGGAAAAGGTAGTAGATTGAATACCCATTACTTGGTTCAGCAATACAATCACATCTCCAAATTCCTCAATAAATTCAGTTCTATTCAACTTCTTTTTCATTCTAGGGGTGAAATTTCATGGATTGGTTAGCCAATGGACATTCATGAACCTTTTCCACTTCTTTGAATGCAAGTTCCAGTATTACTATGCTAAATCCTTGGTAATATCCCCCTCTTCCTTGTGGGAGGAAAACCCAAGATTCTGTCAAACACCTTCTCTTGGAAAGATAAAACAAAATCCCCCTTCCCATCCCAAACTTCTCTAGTTATAGGATTATAGTGCTGAGAACACACCCATACAAGCTCGGGAATGGCGTAGCGGGAGGAAAGTAGCAACGAGGTTAATACAACCGTTGGCTATTTGAGTCATGTTGTCACTTATTTCAAGGAATATAACCTCTGCCTAAAATCTTCTCGGTCGATAGATGCAATGTCGAATTTGTAATTCATTTAGGGGAAATAAGATTGGAACTTGTTTTCATGGGTAATAATCGAAGCTTCATGATTCTCGACACGGCTTGTATCAATTTTTTTTTCACAAAAACCCAAAATTTTAAAACTGATTCTCAAAAAATCACACCCAGAAGATATGGAATTGATGAACTCACCTTTTGACAAAACTTCGGTTGTTGCTTCGAAACCGACGATAAGTACCGCAACTAGAATATAATATTTGGGGCTAATTATTTCTTCAACTCTTCTTCAATACCGCTTGAAAATATATTAGAACATTAAATATTTGAGTACTTATAGAATACTTTATAATAAGTTAAAACATTAACTACTCATGGATTCATGCATTAATGCCAAAGATTACGTTCATGGGGAATTTTTATAATTCTCGATTTTTTCTTCTTTTCAACCATTGTAATATTTTCATGTCCTATCATCCATGTATCTCCATTACATGATTCATTCACATTAATGGTACTTACTTGTATACGACTAGTGCATCAATGATCCCCTTTTGTCTTTTAATGGTCTTCACAAGAATTTTTAAAATGATCCACACACTCGTCTTTGTAACATGTGAAATGCATTTCTTTCTATGTTCCCGTGTATGCCATATGCTTAGTCCATGTACCTAAATTTTTAGGACTTGAGTTTGTTTTTACCAATTGCATGTATCAAAGAAGCATAAGATTTTGTTCCCTTTTGTCTGGATTCCCAAACTTTTGTTTTCACATATTGCTTCATAAAGAACTCGAGCTCGGGATCAACTTGTACTCTTATCCTTTTCATGTGCTCATTTATCTGTGGCAATCCATTCCTTAGGGAACTCTTTATTTTAGACTTTGGGATCAAAATGCATCCTTTGACTGTGAAAAATCTATCATATCCATCAATGATACCAACCTTCAAAGTCATTTCGAGATAAATAATTCTTGTGCCTTACATTCTTTTCGGGATAAGTTTAATCCCGACCTCACTTAAGACATGATTAGGCAAAAACAAACACTCCTCAAAGACTTCATAGGCTAAAATTAGGTACGAATCAGATCAAATGACACAGACTATATAAAAGTGCCCAAATTTAATAAGAAAAAATACAGTACCAAAAATGGGTCCAACTCGGGATGGGCACCCCGCCGATGCCACAAGAACTAACAAGACAATACAAAAGACAGACTAAGTGCCAAAACCATTGGGTAAAAATTCATAATAAAACACACACTTGGCTTTTCCATTGGGTAACAAAGTCATAAACTTGGATTTCTTGAGAAAATAATCACAAAACACAATTCCAAGATACCAAGAAACTTGATCCCCGTAGACTAGAGCAAAAAAGGAAAACAAAAGCAAAAACAAAAAATATACACTGTACAAGGTCATACATGAGAATTTAGTTCAATTCAAAAAGTGTTTGAGATGCCTTCCGTTGATGGAAAACTCCAGTAAATTTCCTTCCAAATATTTTAGAAACAAAGTATACTCTCCAATCGATATCGATGAAATATGGTACTATCCATAAAGCATCAAACTTCCCATGTTTTTCCTTGTCTTCATGTTTTTTGTCCCACAACATGACCAAATATTTAACATTAAATGCCCTTGAAGTTACTTTCTTATAAAATATCTCTTTGAGCCTCTCCCTGAACTTCAAGTGTTTTTCATGGGATTTTATTTTTTCCTCGTCTAATTTCAAGATATGATTTATTCTTGCCTCATAAGGAGTTACTTCTCCTTCCTCCCCAAGTTGTTGCATGAAATGGTAAGATGATAATCACATGTATAGATGGAAAAGAGCTTGGAATCCATAAAATAACTCAAATAGGATTTTTCTAGTAGTTCTCTTAGTTGTAAATCTATCTTCCCACAAGGTAAATTTAAGCTGTTCACCCCATTTATTTTTTTAGTTTCTAATGTCCTCTTGAGTATCTTGAGTAATTTTTTGTTATTTGACTCAGCTTGGCCATTTCCCTGAGGGTTGTAATTTGATGCATAGGCCAAACTGATACCATATTATTTACACATAATTGCTAATGGTTTGGCCCTGAATCTCATAGCATTAACAACAACTATTTTGGCAGGTACCCCAAAACTGCAAATTATATTATTCAAAATAAAGTCCATGACTACCTAGTGAGTTGCTTTCTTAGTAGGAATGGCCTCAACCCATTTAGTGAAGCAATATGTAGGAACCAAGATATCCATCGATGTCATGCACTTGAGTAATATGATATTTCCCAATAAAATCCATTCTCCATTGTTTGAAAGTGGATTCAATTGACATAGGTTACAACAGAAAGGCACTTGATACTTTCAACCTCCCGAAAAATGTCGAAACTTTCACACTTTCTATCCAAAGACTCGCAAAGATTCTCTAAATAATGAATACCACCAATATCCTACCCTCAAAATTTTGTGAGCAACAACTCTTCTAGCAAAATGGTTTCCACATACTTCCCCATGAAATTCTGTGATTATTTTGGGGGCTTCTTCTTCAGTGATGCATATAAGTAGCACTCCCTCTAGGTTTTTATAGGCTAACCCATGTTCGGTTATGACATAATTTTGGGATGCTAGTTTAAGTTTCCTTCTCTAATTTCTATCTAAATGCCCAATACAATCCAAGTTCTTTAAATAATATACTATTCCCTTGTCAAAATTGAATTTTTCATCTTCTCTTGAGGATATAAACTACCTTTTTAAATGACATTTATCTCCATCACCTAAAAATTACTTTCAGCCATTAGCTTCGTAATTCACAAACCTTTAACCAATTAAGTGGTCTGTATTTCCATATCATACTCTGGCAGCTTATTCACCAAAAAATATCTTTTACTGGATACTTCCATTTCTAATAAGATGTCTTTAACCATTGTATGAGGGACATAAGATACAATCTTGGAACTCAAGATGTAGGATCTGAAGATTTTTGTAGCTCTTACCAATGAAAAGATATGCTTTTCCATGATAGTGTGCTTCAACTTAGGACCTTTCAGAGCTTTACTAAAGAAAGCAATAGGCCTCTCATTTCCTTCTTCATCTTTTTGTAAGAGTACTAATGCAATTGTATTCTATAACTTTTTTTTGAAATGCTTTCTTGTAATAAGGATTTGCTAGGACAAGGGCATTTTTCAATGATTCCTTTATTCCATTAAAGGCTTGGATAGATCCTTCTCCCCACTTGATAACCTGGTATTTCTTCAACATATTTTTATAGGAATAGTAATCTCAACAAAGTTTGAGATGAACCTCCTAATAAAGTTTACTTGTCCGAAGAAATATTGAATACCCTTTTAGATTTTGGGTATAGGAACCTTACCAATTGCCTCCACTCTCTCAGGATCTATCATGACCCCTTCCTTTGATACAATGTGCCCCAATAGTTTTACTTTTTGGACTCCAAAATTGCATTTCTTGGGATTTAATGAAATCCCATATTCCCTACATTTGAGAAACATTTTTTCTAGATGTCCCAAATGGCCATCTCTTTTATTTGAAAAAGTGTTATATCATCATGATACATAAATATGAAGTCATTGATAAGGCCTGAGAAAGCCACATCCATGGATCTTTGAAAATTTTCTCTTGTATTCATAAGTCCAAAGGGAATCCTGACATAAACATATGTTCCCTAGGGAGTGGTGAAGGAAATTTTAAATTTTTCAGATTTCTTTACAACCACTTGATTGTACCCTGAGAAACCATCTAATGTTGACAATAATTATGACCCTGTGACTAATTGCAACATGTTTTCCATATTTGGAAATGGGTAATTATCTTTGATTGATGCCTTGTTGAGATTCCTGAAATCTACACAAAGCCTTATATCCCCATTCTTCTTTCTAACTGGTACAAGGTTGGCCACCCATGATGAATATCTGGTAGGCTGTATGATTCCACCATCCCTTAGCTTTACTAATTATTATTGCATTTTGACTGAGAGAAGGGGATTTATGGGCCTCTTATTTTTCATAAAAGGTTTGGAATGAGGTTCTAGAGGTATTCCATGTTGAAATAAATCCTCTATAAGCTTTCAGTTTAGAATAAGACCAAGCTAAATAATATTGATATTTTCTTAGTAGCTTGGTATAAGTATGTTGTTATTCTTTGTTTAGATTGCACCCCAACCATACCTTCCTAGGGGTTTCTTGAGTCCCTCGATTGCATCCCTCTACTTCCTTAGAAACAAAAATGGGTTTATTGATTATCCAGTTAACATTATCAAAATTTGATTCCAGGCTAACTAGCCCTCTAGGGATAGTTCCTGTTTTTAGTTGAATCACCTTTTTCTCAAAGAGGGTCTCTTTCCCATCACAAAGTACTACCATTGGCTCAAAATCAATATGTTGATTAGCAAATTCATCTTTTCTTTTCATAAATCTTTATATCTAAGCATCATCCTCAAATACTTTCCAATGTTTAATGTTGTCAGGTATAGACGGTCTAGCCAACACTTCTATATCATAGTTATAATATGGAGACATTACATAATTTGAAAAATGTGATGCAATGGCAAATTTTTTATCATGTGTTGCATTCTGGGCCCTTTCATGATACAAGATATTAAATGAATCAAAAATTTCAATGAGGTCCCATACAACATGCTGATACTATTTCATTCTCTGATTTTTAGTTGCATATAACTTTCTAACTTATTTCACAACTAACTTAGAGTCTCCTTTAATAATGATGTCCTTAATTCCATGTTTCCATGCAAATCTTAAACCAAGGAGCAACACCTCATATTTTGCAATGTTGTTAGTGCATTCAAAACTTAATTTGAATGAAAAATTTAAAGATTCTTGTTCTAGAGATGTGAGGACTATTCCAGCTCCACTCCCTATAGTAGAGCATGCTCCATCAAATATCATGGTCTAAGGAATACAAACATCTTGTAAATGAGTACCAGTGTTTATGCATTGATCCTCAAAATCAACATAACCTATGAAGTTTTCCAAATCCATATCGATAAATAATACCTCATAAGAGGAATTCATGGGATCCTCAATGATATGGAGCATCTTCTTCTCTCCATACAATTTCACCAACTTTCCTTCCACATGTATAGTGGCATAAGACATGTCCATTTGGACACTACCTCCCACACTTGCAACCCATTTTCTGGATAACAACATACCCCATTTAATAGGAAATCAACAATGACCACATTCATGGTGAGATACTTTCCAGATAAGCATAAATTGAACAACTAATCCTTTCACATACCCAATAATGGGTACTTTGTTTGAATCAATGGAAAAGTAGGTTCCAAATGTAACTTTTATCTTTATATCCAACTTCTTATGTAAAAGCCTGTCATTCACAATTAGGGTGGTAAAAAATGGCTCCACATATAATTGTGACTCAAAGTACCTAAATATATTTCTAGGGATTCCCCCATGCTTTCTTGATCCTTAGGTCCTTATATCTCAGTTATGATGGGAGGGGTATCTAAATTATTCAATTTTTTTTTAATGACAACCACCTCTTTTTGAAGCCCACGTACTCAAATGCCCTCTTTCTGTGCTAAGGGATTATGAGCAACTCAATAATTGGTACAATGATATTGTTCTGAATCAAGATTTGAGCCATATCACATGTGGCATGCTTAGAAAATTCTATATTGGGAGGCAATGCGATTACCTTTTTTGAAGGGATACAATCTTTTACTGTTTGAGTAGTAGCAAAAGTACTTGGTTTGGCAGTAATGACAGGGCCTTTTTTGGCATATATTTCTTGGGAATATTTTTGGGGATATTCATCAATTTAGGTGTCTTGGTATTAGAATGTGGGGCAGCTCCTATGACCTTTCTGATATGAAGGTTGTAGTCCATTTCTTGAACCACAACAACATTCATCAAGCAGCTTCTTATTTTCCTTAGAGGGAACACCACCATCATACTTTTTTACCATCAACGTTATTAAATACTCAAAGTCATGATTATGTAATTCAAATGACTAGACCATATCAACATAAACACTGGTTCTAGGATAAAAAGAAGATACCTGATTTATACAGTTCTAAAAAGACACAACAATCCTATTACCCAAAAATTTAGTAGAAGTAGATCCTTGTGGTGAAATATTAGAACATTCCAAAGATACAAACATCACCAAAAGTAGATTCATTAGTGGCATCATCATCATCCACAAAGGGGATCACAAGGAGAATGTGGCAAAAACATTTATCACACCATTCAATGATATGATCTTCTTCCACCAAAGATACTCTAGCAGTTAGTAGATAAGAAACTATCTTGTTTTCCCTAGGGTTTGGTTTCATGTTCCCGACCCCGTAGATCCTTTTCCTCTATCATCTAGTTTGTGATCACCCCGAGTATGATTTACAAATCTATTCAGTCCTTGAGGTTGATGTTGAGCTTGAGGATTTTCCCCTAAGCCTTTCTCATCCCTAGCAAGTTTGTATGAAATTTCCTTGATCCCCCGATAGAGTCTTGACCACTTCCTCTAAATCTATTGCCTTCCTTATCTGATGTTTCTTTGGGTTAACTAACTTGACATCCTCCCTTTTGGAGGCTTCCCAACTACCTTTATATTATTCTCAATTTGAATAGCCATATAAAAATATTGCCTTAGGGTTTGAGGATTTTTATCTCTCAAGTAATAGGTTGCCTTTTTGTCAAAAGCATCTAAATATTTGATCAGAAAGATTCATCACTAGGTCTTAGATTTATAGGTAGTCTTGTCAAGGTTTTATTAAATCTAGTATTGAAATCATGAACAAGTTCATTCAGATTTTTCTTTATATTTTCAAATTCAGTGAGAAGAAACCTAGGGTCAGTCTTATCACCATACTATAACTTGAAGGCATTCTTCATTTCCACTAAAGAATCAACTGAATTATCAAGTAGTGACTCATACCATTCCTTAGCATCTTCATCTAGAGTGTGTATAATTTTTTTACATATACATCCTCATGTTCTATTTCAAAATATTCCATAGTATTTAGGAAGAGTCTAAGATGTTGATCTCCACTTATTACATTATTCCTTGAAATATAGATAATCTATTTCTGACTTCATGTGGGACTTCATTTGGGTAACCAACCATCCCAAGAAAATTTATAGGTTTGTAAGTATTTACTACAAAAGGAGGTTTGGGTGGAGGTTATGCCATATTGTTTGGAGGAGGTGTTTCAATAGGAGGGTTAAAATGGTGGGGAACTAGAGGTCTTTGAGGCAATGGAGTGTGATCTTCAAAGTATTGATCCTTTAATGACTTTGTTTCACAAAATACTATATTATTTCTAATCAACAAAGGAAGGAAATGAAGAATACCCTGATCACTTGTAAATGAAGGAACCTCTTGAACTAGAGTGTATAAATTGGCATGGGGACTATTTGATCTTGAATTTTCTGAAGTGCTAGAATAATATTCCACTAAAGGTTGATCAGATTCAGCTATAGGTATAATTTTTCTTCTAACTTCTGATGAGCCAAGGCTTTCTAGACTTGATTTTCCCCTAGATTTGTCTTTCCTAACTCCGGAAACAAATTTCTGACAAGGTTTGATTTGAAGAAATATCTCCCTCCTTCAAGATTTTCAAAATTGACAAGTTAATCAACAAGAATTAGGGTTTTGTGCACTGGTATATGCCATATTTTCTCATAAAAGATCAAAGTTGCCACTAAGGTTTTGCACCTTAGATATGTTGATCAACTTAAACAACCTATCAGATGATAGCTTTACAAACATGTGAACAAAGCTTTGCAAATATTTATAAACTTTGTCAATCTTATCCCAATGAAGTTAAATTTAATGGAAAAATTACTTATACTTGACAAAGATGGAGCCAATTAATTCAGATCGGGATCTATTCTAGAAAAGCTCAACAAAGGATTGATTTCTAAACATGAATTTATATCAAACACAATGCAAATATTACCATATACATATATTTTATTGATTCCAAGAAATAGTCCTCGACAATGGTGTCATAAGCGTGTTGGTTCCCAATCTTACAACTCCTTTAGGGACATGAAATATTAAAAATCAAAATGGGGTACTTCAAGAATGGAAGAATTTAGAAATTTCCATCGTTTTTAGTTGGGAAATGTCCGACAAACTTATTGAGGCCGGGTTTCGTAGGGGTTGGGCGACACATACAAAAGGAATGTCTAACCTCGCTACTTTGATCCTTCCTTTGACCAGTGTGAGAGGACCCAAGGGGTAACTCGAACAATAGTAGGAGAGGTAAATCTTTTACTTCTTGACTTCTTTAGAATAATGGACCATCTGAGATAAACATGGGCATATATACAACACTTTACTTTCAACAAATTGTCACACAAAGTTATGTATATACTTATTTCACTGCATACGAAGTTACATATTAGCAGATGATCTACATTGAAGTTTCATTTTCCGATAAAGGAGACTAAAATCTAGGATTCCTTTGATTTGATATTTGTAAGTAGAACAAATGAATGAATGATGAAGGACTTGTAATACACGATGATACTAGAAGTATGTAAATATTTGTAAAGATGGGGATTGTAATATAATGGATGATTTTAATGAAACTTACTATAGTATTCACTCGCACACACATAATATTATGGATAATAAAGAACAATTCACCAATTAATCACAGTTTCTATTTAAAGGAAGATTTGTATTCATTGATACTCAATTAGCACAAATGTTCCACACAATCCTTAAAATACTCAATGCAAAGGCTTGTGCAAATATTTTAATGAAGTGTTTCTTTCTTCTAATCTCATACACTTAATATTAACTCAAATGCTTACAAAAATTCATCAAAAATGATTTCAGTGAGGATTTTATAATTGCATTCAATATTGTAAAGTAAATGCTCACACCAAAATATTGAAAAAATAACCAAAACTTAATCACTAAAGACATATTCAAGTAATTCGAGAAGTAAGAAATACATAATTGCAACAAAAAATATAATTGATGAACCAAATGCTCGATATACAAAATCCAAAACAAGCAAGCTAAGCTCATAATAAGAAAAATTTCATTTAAATCTACTAAATTCTTGACAAGGAACATGAATACAAATGATCTCAAAGTCTTTGCTAATGACTATACACGTAACCATCTTAACATTATAATTTGAAAGAGTAAAAATTTAAAATGTATTTCTTCTAGATAATTAAGCAGTATCACAACAAAATATCTCAATTCTTCTCTTTACAAAAAGCTTAGTAAAAACCCACCTTAGTATTAGGAAAAAACCCTCATACTTATACAACTACTTGATTCAATTTCCCCAAAAATTTCCCAAAGGATGCTTTGAACTCAACTTCGTGCAATTCAAAATATTCTTAAAGGAAGTATCTTTTAACTAAAAATATTCCTTCTTTGTTTCTGATTGGTTTGGGTGGAGGAACCACATGGTGACACATGGGATAAATGAAAAGGCTATTCTTCTATTTCTAATAAACTTTTTTTCTTTTAGTAAACTGCATTTTGTTTGAAGAAATATTTGACTTAAAATGTATTGTTAAGGTAAGTTTGTTTTGATCTCTATCTTCTTTCTTCTTTACTTTTCAGGGTCCATTCCAGTGGGCTGATTCAATAAGCTATCCCCTACCCTATTCTTGTAAGCATAAAACCTTTCAATCATTTGTGTGACAATTTCCTCATCCCTAAGTGATAGTGGAAAATGATTTCATGCTTCATACCTATGTCATTAAGTTATGCAAATTCAAATATTTCTTTATTTACCCTCTTTGATAATTTATCAATTGTTGATTACATTTGTGCCCATTTCTACATGGTAGATATATTGAAAACCCTTGGCTCCCTAGGTTTACCTCAAGCATGATTCCTGAAAAATGTGATTAAATTATTTGTAATTTCCATTCTAATCTTTTGTCTACTATCTATTCCAATTAATTTATCTATCAGGGAATGAAGGCCACCGATATACTCCATTTTTTTGCCTCTTAACTCATCAAGGACTTCAATAGATTTTGTCAAAATCTCCAATCTTAATTTTTAGCTTTGTAGTATTCTTGTTGATTTCCTACAGTCTCATGAGATACAATCCCTTCCTTAACAACCAAGTCATCACTTAATTCCTTGATAGCTTCCATTTTTGGCAGCATATCAATCCACATTAATTGCTCAACTTCACATTTATCTATTAATGCCTTGGTTGTTTCTACTTTTCAAAAATATGGGAATAACGTCTCATAAATTCCCTGATTATTTCTTCACCTCTGGTGACCAAATTATTTTCTTTATTGGATTGTGGCCTCTCCTCTTTCTCCCAAATCACTCACTCACCTAATATCATCATTGGTGATCTCATGGATTTCAACTTGCCCTTCTTTGTGAGTTTTGGTAAATTTTCTAGCCAAGTTGGATAATTCTTCATTCTTGGCCTTTAAATCCTTCTTAGTTTCTTTGAACTCATCAATATTTTGGAACACTCCTTCTACTTGCCATAGAAAAATCATGTTTCATTTCTTTTGCTATGTACCACAGGATATGATATTATAATGTATATGGGTTGATGGAGATGCCAACATGTGGCACACATCCCCTTAGTTATATGTATGGGTTCACATGGGATATAATATTATAATGTATATGGGTTGATGGAGATGCCAACATGTGGCACACATCCCCTTAGTTAGTTATATGGACTCACATAGGAATTAGTTCTATTGGGTAATGAATCGGACTACATTTGGATTAGGTGTTACCCATCCTATTTAAAGGATGTGAGTGTCATTATGAGGAGGTGATGGATGTATGAGTTGAGTCTTCTACTTGGTAGAGGTATATTGGAGGTGTCCCCCTCAAAGTGGATTCCCATCTTGGAAGATTATTGAGTTACTCCTTCCTTAAGGAGCATTGTATGGTGTTGCCCTACCTTAAGGGTATTATTATGCATATATTGAATATTTGGGCATCTTGGCCCACCCATATCTCTTTTTTTGTGTTATATTATTTAAATTATTCATTTATTATATGTAAATATCTTATCAAGGATACAAAGTGTTGCAAATTGACATGTGGAAACACCCTTCCGTATTTGTTCATCTAGATTTACGCACATATGGACTTGAACTTAGTTTCTCTCTAGGTCAAGTTAGTAGCATGTTTAGGATAGGTAGTAACTTTCAATGACTCAAGGTACCTCGGCACATCCGGTTGACTTAGGTCAACCGAGTATGCCCATATACCCTAAGTCATCGTGAGCATCTTCCTATAATAAATTATGTTGCTAACTGGGGCTAGGGTTAAACATTGGGCAAGTAGGTCGACGGTAGTCAATAAATACCATTCAAGATAACAGACGAGTGAGGTGAATGACGTATTCGGAATGATGAGTATGCCATCTAGGAATAGTAACATGAACAATATGTTGGAAATATTTGGCCAATGTATCATAAAATGCTGGTTACGTTGTCCTATGTCACCTAATTTAAAGCAACGTGATGTCAGATGAATATTGGTAACAAATATTTAGATAGGTTCTTTAAACATATCACTCAAGACTTAGGAATAGGGTAGGAGAACCAAGTATATGTAGTAGACATAAAATATTCTATACTTTATGTAAATATGAGAGATCGGTTGGTAACCAAGTCATGGAATGAGAGATTGGTAGTATACCGAGTCATTACAACCGCATATGGTTATCTCTGTTATGAGATTGATTGGCATGGAATGTGTGTTCTAAATGATGTTTTATTTAGAGCAGAGAACATTATGTTTCAATTTTTTTCCCTTATTTCTAAAATCAAAATTCCCGAATTAGATTGTGAAATTTGAGTCTCAAGAAAGTAATGAAGTAAGCCTAAGTCGATATATGGATAACTTATTGGAAAAGGAAATATTCATAGAATAAATGATAGAGGAAGATTTTCCATGATCAACAAGTCAAAACCATACAAAATAAGGGTGAACATGGAGTCATCCTACTGTAAAATAGAAAATTAGGGGTAGAGTGATAATGAGTGAACCCTGATGCAAGTAGAAAGGAGTCCATGTTGGCATACCAAGCTTGATGGGATTGTTTGATGCCATAAATAGACTTCTTTAACTTGTAAATAAGGGAGGGATGATGGACATAACCAAAAGTGTGTTCCATGTAGATCTCTTCTTATAGGTACCCATGAAGGAAGGCACTCTTAACCTCCATATGGTGGAATTCACATCTATTCGTGACAATGATGATGAGAGTCGAGTTGAATGGAATTCATCTTCTGGCCCAAGCAAAGGTTTCTAAGTAATTAACCCAAATACCTAGAATAAAACCTTCGCTAAAAGTCATGCTTTAAAATTGATGAATTCTCCATCAACATCGTAATTTGTTCTGGTACATCCATTTACACTTTGAATTATTTTTATTATTTGTGGAAGAGGGTTTTGATCCTAAGTATCATTCTTCATGAGTGAGAAATACTCCCCATCCATGGAAGAATCCCACTCAGGAATCCCATAATACTCCCATAAAGAATTAGGGTCAGAAGTGAAGGTGAACAAGGAATGGGGTCCAATGAACTATGAACAAGTACATATGTCATCCGAAGGATCCCCAATCCACTCTCCAACACTCTACAAATTCTTCCTAGCCCAACAAGGACTAGGAGGTGAGTAAGGATTAGAATTAGTAGATTCTTCTCTCTAGTGAGATGGGATAAAGTCCTCATCATCAATACCTTTAAAATAAAAAGACTATAAAGAATGAGAAGAGGGAGGAGTAGAAGTACTAAGGATTTTAGGTGGAGGATAAGGATGCTCTATGACATGATAATTATCCGAAGAGTCGAATCACTATCGAGAGAAGAAGCATTTTAGAGGGTGGAGAAGTAGAAGTCAAAGATGACTCATCAAACTTCACACTTATCTCAATATAAAGCTCATGAGTAGTATGGTTAAATAATCTATACCCCTTCATGCCATTAGGATACCCTATAAAATTACAAGGTTTGGATCATGGGTTTAAAGGCCTTGCATTTTTTGGGAATCCGAGCCATAAAATTTGATCCAAAGATGCAAAAGTGATCGATATCGGCATGTGTCTAAACTAGGCTTCAAAGGGTGTCATCCCTCTTATAGTATTGTGTGGAACATGGTTCTGAATGTAGCAAGCACAGATTCACTAATTTGGACTGATCTTTGCGGAGGAAGGGATTTTGATTAAACCATACAAGTGACCATCTCCTTAAGCATTCTTTCTTTCCACAATTGCATTTTTTGAATGGATGTAAGAAAATGTATGCTACAAATAAATCCATTTAGAGGTACAAAAATATTCAAACCTATTTCTCACATACTCACCTTTATTTGTCATTTTAAAGATCCTTGATAGACCTTTAATATTGTTTCTCAACAAGACCCCAAAATTATCGAAAGTGATTGAAAACTTTAGACTTTTGCTTAATAAAATACTCCTAAGTGTAATGTGAAAAGTCATTAATGAAGGTAAGTATATATAGATCTCTAGTAAATGAAGGAGATGAGAAAGGGATAGAAATGTCACTATGAAAAAGATCCAAAAGTTCGAATCTCTCTAGGCTTTTCCTTTGGAAAAACTTTCTTTGGGGTGCTTCTCGGGGCACAAACCTCATAAAGTACCTTATAAAATTTGATGCGGGGTAACCCATTGACCATTTTGTTTTGGCTCAATTGTTCAAGGTAACAATAGTTAAGATGGAAAAAACACTCATGCCATTACTTACTAACCTCATCGTATGAGTGAGAAAGGCAATGAACATTGAATTAGAAGTAAAGTGGGAGAAGGTATACAACCATAAATGACAATCTATCTTTCCCTCATCCACCGTGGAGTCGAGTAAAGATCATGTATAATTGCTTAAGTTAGGACCAAATTCCACTCACATTCCTTCATCAAGGTGAGTGATTTGGTAAACCGATAGGAGATTGGTAGAGAGATTGGGAACACTCAACACTTGGTTAAAAGTTCAACCATCCTTCTCCACCGATCCATCTGCTAGAAACCGATCTGTAGTATCATCACCCAATGTGATTTGGGACATTCCACATAGATCTATGTTGGAGAACTCAAAATTTGAAGAGGGAATGTCTTGCAAGGCACCAAAATAAATGGTCCACATTGATGACATAGCCTATCTAACTACAAGAGCCTTTCCTTTCTTCTTCTCAAATTTAGACTCCTTTTCTTTGGAATACTCACCCTTGATTATTTTATTTTATTTTATTCTTTCTCATACATTGATGCTCCTCATGGAAAGTCTTCTTGCAATAAGAACACTTACACTTTTCCTTCTTCGCTTTGGGATCATAAGTAGAAGTGTTCATGTTAGGTTTGGTTTAGGCTTGGTTGGTCTTGGTTTCCTTCTTGAATTGATCATTTTTATCTTTCTTATTGTCAAGTTGATTTTCCTTACCATTACTTGTTATAAGGGCATGTGACTAGGATTTGAGAGTCCCCATTTTAATGAGTTTGTCCTATTCTCGAATGAGTTGGGATGAAAAACTATCAAATGATGGAATTTTCTAGGTACTACCCAAAGTGGATTTCGTGGCGTGGAAATTGAAAACAAATATGTATTATTCTAGACCTAACTTAGAAAGAATTGAAAAGATCAATTGGTAATATTTCTTCTCCCCTTTACATTCCTTTAAAAGTAATATAGTGTGGAAAAACATTGAGAAAAATAAATGTATGTTTTCAAAGTCAATATGATTTAATCTTAGTAGTTCATTTTCTAAATCATGCACTCTCATTTCATCTTATTGTCTCGAACATAGTTTTTAATGTTTTCCTATTAGTGTGTGGGATCCTATATGTCCTCCACTCACATATGGAGGGTCATCTCACATGGGTTAGGTTTAGGGTTAGGTTTAGGGTTTTCTTGTGTGTCATGCACTATGGTTACTCAACACCCTATATGTATCCCTTCATTTGACATTTATGAGTATGCCAAGACACTCATTGTCTTTTCTCTATGTGCAAGCTTTGTTTTGTTATGCAAGTTCTTCCATTGATTGATCGATTCCTCCTTGTGATTACGTTAGAGCTATTATGTTTCCATCAGAGTGCAACTTTATCATGGTGCACAATTTTTGATACGATTCTTGCCAACTCTTTCATGGTATCAGAGCTACATGACTTGCCGTTACACCAAAAGCTTGAACTTATGGTGGAGAGGGATCTCATCGTGTTAAAAACTGCTATGCCAACACCCTCCCACATGATAGAGCTGAGCATACACCCAATAGGACCAATAGCATTAGGAGGTACGACACCAGAATTTCTTGGGAGGTCACCCATACCAACACTACTTTGGGGTTGGCGTGCTTAACTTCCTGGTATCAAAGCTGCATGACTTTCTGTCACACCAAAATCTCAAACTGATGGTGGAGAGGGATCTCATCATGTTAAACAGCTGCTACGCCAACACCCTCCCGCATGATGGAGCTGGGTATACACCCAATCAGGCCCAACAACATTAGGAGGTAGTGACATTGGGAATTTCTGGGAGGTCACCCATCCCAACACTACTTTGGGATGACATGCTTAACTACTCGACTCGATACCAAATGATTTTCTGTCACACCAAAACTCGAACTTATGGTGGAGAGACAAGTCGTGCAACTCGATACCAAGAATTTAAGTGCGCAAGCCCCGAGTAGTGCTTAGATGGGTGACCTCTCGAGAAATTCCCGGTGTTCTGCCTCCTAATCTTTGTTGGGCCTATTGGGTGTATAACCGGCTCCATCGTGCGAGAGGTGTTAGCGTAGCAGCTATTTAACATGATGAGATCCTCTCCACCATCAATTCAAGATTTTGGTGTGACCTCTAACCTTCTTTTTCAATTAGTCAATAATTTTTAAAATCGCTTTTAAATTAACATTTAAAAAAAAAAACTCCAAAAGCTCTAAAATTATCTCAACCGGACGTTTCTAAAATAATAATGTTTTAAGCGTTATTGTCAATTTTTTTACTAATCGTGCGCTCAAGTGTGCAATAACACTCTGAGCCCCTATTTGTCTTCCACGTGCTTTTTTAGCATTCTGAAGATCTCTCAGACTCATCTTGAGTTCATTTAAAATATTTTATTTTACCCTTATTATGGCTTGCGACTAGTGAGTGCATCCGCCATAGCTTGCGTTAGGGGGTATCCTTTGCGACGTGAGACACTTTCTCATAACCAGGATTTGATTTCACCTCCTTCCTAGTTTTTTACAATTGTGCTTGTGTACAGTGTCACTTTTCTACGCTCCATAAAACATGATTGTGGTCTCCTCTCTTGCACGTTATTATGCTGATTATAAGGTGAATTACCAAGTGTTTCAAGATACATGCTCGTACCCAATTGTATTCAACACACTAAACTATAAAGTGCCGAAAGTAGGGGGTTATTATATTTTTCTGTTGGTTGTGATTCATGTGTTTATTTTCTCGCATTCTTTCTCTCTCTTCATTATGGATGCACTTTCAATTCCTTTTCTTACACCATTCAACTTATTCAAATGGAGATCAAAAATAATTATGAAACTAAGGGGTAAAGGGTTATTCCGCATCACCATGGGAACTGAGACTGAACCAGATGATGACCTTGAAAAATCTAAGTGGTTAAACCGTAGTGATGAAGCTTTAGGTCTTCTTTGCATGTCCATTTCTCCTAACTTGCTCTTCCACATTGAGTCATCCGAAACACCTAATTTTGCGTGGAAAATGTTAGATGGAATGTTTGGACAACAAGATGACATGAGAGCGCATGAGTTGGAAAATGAACTACTAGGGTTAAATCCTAGTGATTTTGAAAACCTACAAGCATTCTTCTCTAAGTTTGTCCACACTAGATTGTTGTTAAAGGAATGTCAAGTAGAGAAGAAAGATTCTCAAATGATATTGTCGATTCTCTCTAAGTTAGGTTCTGAATACTCTTTCTTTGTGTCAGCTTTTTACGCTACAAAAGTTGCATTAGGCAAGGATTGGAATATTCCCTCCTTTGACTGTTTTTCATCCCAAATCATTTGAGAATATAAAAACTCATTAAAATGGAGTCTCTCAATTCCAAGTCACATGCCCTTGTAGCAAGTACTAGTAAGGAAAAGAAGACTGAAAAGAAGAAATAAAAAAAAGGATCAACCTAAGACGGAAACCAAGACCAAAACTAAATTTAACGTGAAGACTTCAACTTCGAGTCTAGAGCACACAAAACACAAGTATTTATGTTCCTATTGCAAGAAGCCTGGTCATAAAGAGCATATGTGTATGAGAAAACAAATTTATCACCTTACTCATTTACTTGAGAAAAATTAAATAGTTGTTCTTGAGTCTATCAAACAAAATGCTCCGAAGGCCGAGTCTTCTATTGCAAAAGGTTCTAAATCTGATAAGAAGAAAGGAAAGGCCCTTTTAGCCAAAGTTGTTCCTTCATCGACGTGGATTATAGATTCCGGTGCCTCGCACCACATGGCTTCTTTGCATGTTTAGTTCTCCAAAATTGAGTTTTTTGGTATGTCCCAAATCATGATGGGTAATGACACGACAGTGTCGGTTTCTGGTAGTGGATCAGTAGAGATGGATGGGGAACATTCAACCACGTGTTGAGTTTTCCTGATCTCTCTACCAATCTCCTATCAGTTTACCAAATTACTCACCTTGGTGAAGGAATGCGAGTGGCATTTAGTCCAAACTCGGTGATTATTCGTGAGCTTAACGATGACACTACAGTGGCTGAGGGAAAGGCATATCACTGTTCATGGTTGTATACCTTTTACCACTTCACTTATGATTCTACGCCCACTACCTTGCTCACTTATGCAAATGAGGTTAGTAAGCTATGTCATGCGTGTTTTAGACATCTAAATTATCACTACGTTGAACAATTGAGCCAAAATGAAATGGTCAATGGGTTACCCCGCGTCAAGTTTTCTAAGGGTCTTTGTGAGGGTTGTACCCTTGGAAAGCATCCTGAAAATAACTTTGACAAAGGAAAATCCTGGAGAGCTACTCGTCCTTTGGATCTTGTTCATAGTGATATTTCTGGTCCATTTCCATCTCCTTCATTTACTAGAGCTCTTTATGTGCTAACCTTCATTGATGACTATTCATGATATACTTGGGTATATTTTCTTAAGCTTAAGTATGAAGTCTTTGAACATTTTTAGGACTTTAAGGCTCTTGCTGAGAAACAAGCGGAATAGTCTATTAAGGTTATTCAAACTGACAATGGAGGTGAATATGTAAACAATAGATACATGGATTTCTATACTCAAGGGATCTCCATGTAACATACAATTTCTTATAGCCCTTCATAAAATAGAGTAGCAGAAAGATAGAACCGTACTCTTAAGGAGATGGCCATTTGTATGATTCATTCAAAGTCTCTTCTTCCACAGTATTGGGATGAAGTAGTGAATTGTGCTAATTACATTTAGAACCATGTTCCACACAAGGTAGTAAGAGGGATGACACCCTTTGAATCCTGGTTTGGATGCAAGCCTGATGTTGAGAAATTTCGAGTCTTTGGATCCAAGGCTATGGCTTAGATTCACAAGAAGAAATTCAAGGCATTGTAACCACAATTCAAACCTTGTATCTTTGTATGGTATCCTTATGGCGTGAAGGGATATTGATTTTGAATCCTACTTCTCATGAGCTTTATATTAAGAGAAGTGTTAAGTTCGATGAGTCTTCTTCGACTTCTACTTCTCTACCTATTGAGGTTCTTTAGCTTGCTGATTCAGATTCTGAATCATCAGATGATGATGTTATTGAGCATGCTCCTCTTCTTGATCCTCCTGACCATCGAGAGCCTTGATTCTTTTGATATGACAGAGTGATGATGAGGAATATGTGTATTCTCACTCGAGTGATGAATCTTCCGACTAAGATCTTGATCCTCCCGCTCCTCTTTGGGATAGGAAAACTTTACAAAGTCTTTGGAGATTTAGTTAGAGATACTTCGAGATATGAGATGTACTCACTCGATTTCATTGGACCCCACTCTTTTTCACCTCCGCCTCGATCCACAGGTCTTTACGGGAGGCTTCTGGTATTCCTAAGTGGGATTTTGCCATGGATGAGGAGTATTCCTCTCTCATGAAGAATGATACTTGGGATCTCACCCATTTTCCGAAAGGAAGAAAAATTGTTCAGTGTAAGTGGGTGTTCCAAACAAAGTATGGAGTAGATGGAGATTTAAAAAAGTTTAAAGCGTGATTAGTAGCTAAGGGTTTCTTCCAGATAGTGGGGTTGATTATATTGAAACCTTTTCTCTGCAAGGTTACGAAGATGACTTCTATTCGACTGACCCTAGCCACTACCGTAGAAAAAATGGAAAGTCCATCAAATGGACGTTAAGAGTGCCTTCCTTCATTGTGACCTAGAGGAAGAGATATACATGGAACAACCTCCAAGTTATGTCCATGATCCCTCCCTTGTTTGTAAGTTAAAGAAGTCTCTTTATGGCCTTAAATAAGCCCCTCGAGCTTGGTATACCAAGATGGACTCCTTTTTACTTACATCCAGGTTTACTAGGTGTCACTTTGATCCAAATGTTTATATTCTATGGAAAGATGAATCCATACTCATTCATGTTCTCTATTTTGATGAATTTTTGATCACATGAAGCTCTTCCTCTATCATTGATTCTGTGAAGATCGCCTTGGCCAACAGTTTTCCATGACCGACTTATTTTTGCTTCATTACTTTCTTGGGATCCAGGAGATTTCACAAACCGACTCAAGAATTTTGATTTTGTAACCTAAGTATGCTCTTGACTTGCTTGCTCATTTTTAAATATTCGATTGCAAGTCTTCTCTTACTCATTTTATTTCTAGGGTTAAGTTACTTTCTGATTGCTCTACTCTCTTGGTTGATGGTACCCTTTATTGACAGTTGGTGGGGAGATTGATTTACTTGACTCACACTTGACCGGATTTGTCTTTTCTATTAGGATCATGTCCAGATTCATGCAGGAACCAAATGAGCTGCATTGGAAAGAAGCTAAGTGGATCCTTCATTATGTTCATGGCACCTATACTGATGACATTCACTATTTTGGAGGGTGGATATTGACTTGATTGGGTTCATAGATTTTGACGGTAATGGTTACTTAGATCATCAAAAATATATTGATAAAAGGGGTCCTACGAAGAAAGGGAGGACCGTGATGTAGGATTCATATTAAATGTATGATGAAGAGGTTCCTGCGAAGATAGGGAGGACCATGACATAGGAGTCACATTAGATGACTTAGGAGTCAAATTAGATGAATCTGAATAGTAGTTTGGATCCAAATAGTAGTTTGGATCTGAATCATCAGAAGAGTCAGAGGAAATATTTGGATTGGAATCCTCAGAAGAAGAGGAAATGTTTGGATTAGAATTAGAAGAAGAGTGGGGGGAACTCGAATAATAATTTGGATCAAAAGCATTCAAATCATACCACCGACTATGAGATGAAGGTGGGGAATGAGTTACCCATATGGGCTCTCTAGCACAAAGAACCAAATGAGGTTTAGTTATAATGGGAATATTTTGATTTGAATTGCTAAACCTAGGTTCCATATTTTTGTAAGTATGGGGAACCACACGATAGTCATTCATTTTTGGTGCTATTTTAAGCACAAATGTCTAGATATAGATACTATGATGGAACTCCTTCAAAGGGAAGGAAGTGACATGTCGATTTGGGTAGCATAAAGACAACCAACTAGACATTGTGTAAGTATGGAGATGTGTGTGTGATTTTCCAAAGAAGGTCTAAGGAAAATAGACATCATGACGACACAATCTTGATGAGATCAAGAGGGATTATCATAGAAAATAAGTTTTCTGAATGAATAATCACAAGGAACAATCATGCAAGTGTGAAACACAAATCCAATCAACAAGGAAATACACCATATGAAAATGTGATGCAAAGATGATCAACACAACATCAATATTTACGTCAAGCTCGAAATGAACAAGGCGTAAATATTAACAAAGGGTAGATGTGAATCCCAATCAAAGGATACCATGACAAGTTTAACAACCAACAAGGCCTAAATGTTAAAGGGAGAGGTTTACAAATGTAAGCTATGTAACCACACCAATTGGACACGTCTATCAAGCTTCATAGAAGTGGGATATTAGTGTCAAAGTGGTATCAAACGATGTAAACAAAGTAAGCGAAACCCTTCAAGATTTGGGACAATGTTTGAAATCAAAATAAGTCAAAGTATACTAAGGATGTGTTAAAACGTGGGCAGCGTAATGCCACAATACGGACACTTAGATCATGTTTACGAGAAACGTGACATAAGTATCTTAATTATGTCGAGATAATGCAAACGAGGTAACATGTCAAAGGGAGATAAAATGATGAATCATTCCTAACTATGATGATGATCCTAACGTGGGTATCAAGATCACAAAGGCTACTAATGATATAAATATGTCTCCACACACTTTAGATGTTTAACTAACCTAGCCGCAAACATGGATGGGCGTAAATGGACAAAAAAGTGGTAGAAACAATCTATTGGTAACTCAAAGGTAGTCACCATTCTTTTAATGAACAAAGTGTCAAAAGAATGTGAAGGAAGTATATCAAAATGGGGATGAAAAATGCATTCTTCACTTTGGTAGAGTTTTTCCTCACCCTAAGGCAAGTAAAAACTAAGCGAAAGTTACGCGTCACACGTTTCGCAATAACAAGATGGTTCACAACTCAACATTGTTTTAGAATGGTCAAAGTGGGCTCCTGGCCAAAGTATATTTTCCTAGGTGGTTCTCTCGTCCTAGGTGTTACAAAGATTATCCACGAGCAAGACGATTTACCCAAATAGTCCCGACTATCTTGGGAGTATCTTGAATTTTCCCCCTTCAAGCATAGTGGGCAGTAAATGCATCCTTCGTGTACCTAAAAGGGTCACATAGGGACAACTTGTAACTCTATCTCACAAAAGAATCAATAATCGAGATAGGTAGTGCGGAGCACTTCCCATTTCATGCACAAGGTTTCCGCTTGCGTGGACTACTTTGGGGTTCCCCGAACCACCCCATTATTGTAGCTCAAGGCGTTATGCCAAAGGGGTTATGTTCCAGATTGAGCGAGAGGAACGCATGCCCTTTTCCAAAACCTGCAATACAATGTTTTGAATATGTTGTTCATTTTATCTTTTTTAATTAGGTGTGGTTTGCTCAAACACCGTTTGACAACTTGTATAACAAGCTTGTATTAGTAGTCTTGACTTTGTTTTGATTCCTCCATTATTTGAAAAGCGATGGTGTTTTGGTCATGTATGAGGATTTTTAGTATTTTTCCATCAAAAGAGAAGGCACCATTTCTAATTCTCCAGATCGCCCAAGGATGCAAGAGAAGAGCATACATGATGTCTTCAAAATCTAAAAAGATATCAAATGGAAAAACACAATAATTCAACTACGCCAAGCTAACCAATTCTAACTCAAATATTCCTAACAACCTCAAAGCATCAACAAGGACTTAAGAATCGTTTATGATTCCCAAGATCACCCCAAGGGATGCGAGGGAAGAGCATACGTGATCTTATTCCTATAAGTAAACACACAAAGCTTATCTAACCAAGTAAAAACATGTAAAAACAACCTGTAAAGACAAGTATGTGATTAGATAAAACCTACAAGAATGTTAGAACCTCAACACATTAATTTCAAAATACAAAAGGACACTTGCTCCCTATTTTGGTATCTCGCACATGGGTTAGGGTGTATGTGCCACTTTGTGTTTTTCTATTTACAGTGCACTTGTGCCACCCGAGAGACATGTGTGCCACGAAAACAATGTATGTGCTACTCTGTGTGTTTTTGGCTTACCATGCACCTGCGCCACCAGAGAGGTGTGTGTGCCACAAAAACAATGTATGTGCTACCTTCGAGAAAAATAGATGGGAAATCGTATGAATGCTTACGCCATGGGGAAAATGTGTGTGCCACCGAAAACGTGTGCGCTATCTTGCTTAATAAAACAATCCTAGATTCTCGAGAATGTCCACGCCATAAAAATGTGTACCGCACCACTAAAACATCATGTGCGCTCTGGTTAGGTTATGCACTGATCTGATAGGTTTTAGAATGTAGTGAAGGTATAGTACGAAACAAATTCTCGTGCCTGAGGTTAGTGCATCTCACACTTGTTAGGGTGTGTGTGCGGGAGTAGCGCGCATGCACTAAGGTTGATAAATGGAGAATTAGGTTTTGACGGTGTGCTGCCACCCCGAGAGGCATGTGTGCCATGAAAAACATGCCCATGCTCCTAAAAATGTGCACATGCTCCTAAAAATGTCCCTACGCCACACCCGCATATAAAATACGGCAAACAACATAAGAAAACTCACAATATCTCAAATTTTGACAAGTTAGTTTAAAAATGGCAACAACCCATTAAAATGATGGCTATGAAAAAGAATTTACACATATCAAATTAGCAAAAATTTCAAGAAAATGGGCATTAATTACTACATGTGCATATCAAAAGTTAGCCAAAATAATGAAACTTAAACTAAAATGCCATGGGACTATCTGTCCCACTGGGCGTGCCAAATGTGTGCATGTGTATTTTTTTTAAGCTAAATTAAATGAAGCAAGAACTACCACCGAAAAATAGTTCTATTATCTAGCTAAGACAAAGCCTAAGCACCATTAAGATAAAGAGCTAAAAGAGATCTGTACTAAACATCATAACTTTGAAAACATAAGATCAAAGCTAGCTATTCAAGATCTCTAGTCTCCTAGATTACCAATAAAATGAATGGACCTATTTATCTCCAATGGCAATCAAAAATTGCTTGTTTGATCCTTAAAGAATGCAAGAATAGGAAGCTTAGCTCTTAACAATGGTGACCTCTCAAGAAAACAAAAGGCAAGCTCTTAGTATCTTTGCTATATGCTGTGTATTTGCTCTCTCAAGAAGTTTAGGTGTAGGTATAAAGGTAGAAGGAGGGCTCCTTATATAGCCAAATGGATAAAGGAAACACTTCATCCTTTTGTATGTGAGATAATGGTAAAACATGATTAGGGATGGATAAGGTTGCTTTATAAAAGGTAACCTTACTTTAGAAGGGTTTAATTTATGCTTAACAAGTCATGGGAGTTGGGGGTGTTTTAATTAATCAAAGGTGATTAACTAATAGGTAGATGTAAGCTTATAGAAGCTAATTAAATGAATATTAGTATGATTTAGGCCATTAGAAGGGGATTAAATCAATTAAATATTGATTTATTGGTTAAATGGAAGGGAGAGCTAATTAATTAATAATAATTAATTATTCTAGATAGAAGGGGTGAATAATTAATGGAAGATCGTTAATCGGGATGTTAGTTGGATAGGTGACTTAATCAATTAGCGTATTGTAATTAATTAATGACAATAAGAGGGAATATGAGTACTTATTAACGATATGTCACCAATTTGCAAGAAGGGGGATAATTAGCGCAATTTATGTATTTAAATTACTTAGGTGTAATTATGGGTGTCTACATTTGCCCCTCTTTGGGGTGGCGTAAGTGATGCCACTTCAAAGATAGTAGACAAAAGAAATTTTGAAGGGATAGAAGAAAAATTAGTAGGAAGGAGAGATGCCCCCTCGAGTGTCGATAGGGTGATGAAGGAAGACAATCAACGATCGAAAAAGGTGAGAGATAGATAGAAGAATGGAAAGGGGCAGGATGCCCTGGTAAGATGGAAGATTAGGGGTGAGAGGAAAGTGATGCAGAAGAAATATGGAGGAGGGGAGAGAAGATCTTAGCCTCTAGCCTTTGTATATTGGAACAATTTCAATGTCATCATATTTCCACAAGAGCTACGTCATCGGTCCTTATGAAAAATATAAGCATACGACAAAAGTAGAATGACATGAAAATCCATACTATGAACAATTGTCCATTGCTGAAAACACCAACTCCATGCAACATAAAAAATGCAATGCAATACGAGAAAGTGAAAGATGCCTAACTCCATACAACATACAAAATGCAATGCAATACGAGAAAGTAAACAAGCTAAACTAACAGAGAAACATAATATAATGTTTTTATTATCGAGATTCAATTACAACCTATGAAAATTAACTAAAAGGGTTAACGATGGTGCCCCAAGAAAGGATACATGTGAGGGGAATAACGGAGGAAACTTGGGTCCGATGGAAAAGCAATGTGCACTACAAAACAATACTAGGAAACTCATTGTGCCCCAGAGTACAGATGAAGTAAGTAGCCTAGATTTTGTTGATGGAGGTAGATCAAGATGATTCATAACTCACACACATGAACAAGTGAAAACCAAAGAGTGATGTTTTGTAGGATGATTTTCAAATTTTAGAAGTTTTTGAAACATATTTAAATATTTTTGATGATTTTTAACATATTTGAATGTTTTGGCTGATTTTGAATTTTATGAAACTATGTACAAGAAGACAAGGAAGTGTGGATGCCCTTAATGATAGATGAGATGTACAAGGGCATAAAGCCACGTGCGTACCGAAAAGGTGAAGATGAAAAAATGTCCCAATGATTAGGTGGGAGTATTCAAAGGTAAACTCTTCATAGGTAGAAGCAAGATCCAAGGCCATTATGGATAGGTTCAACATGATGATGAACATAAACCAATGAAATGATGGGAAGAAGCAAGGATTCCCCCAACATAAGTTGGCCTAAAAGCACATGATAGAAAGGAAGGAGAGAGATTGTTTTTGTGAAAGGTGAAAAACATGTCCGTAAACATGGAAAACAAGTAATCTTATACACATGGATATTCTAAATGAAGTAGAAGAATGATGTGAATGATATGAATATAGCTTATAAGCCTCACAATGAAGAAGTGATTAACCAAAGGAAAAAATCGTAAGATGAGATATGGACTAGAGTAAGAGTTTGAACAAGATCCAAAACGAGACACTTGGTAACATACTAATCCTGCCTACTCATAGAGATCCATGGTGTGTACGTGGAGTTTATTACCTCTTGAAGTGTAGATTTAATAGACAACAAGTGAAGAGACCCTTGCCAATGTGTAGGAATGCTTTATTGTGAAAGGTGATTTTGTGAATGGATGGTCAAAGGATAGCCGTACATTGCTTTGCTGATAGCCAGACGTCCATAGCCCCGATGAAGATGTATTTTATTCTAATTACAAAATTTCTCTAGTGCTATCGAGGCATCCATATCCCCGATATAGATTATTGGAAATACCCCAAGAGAGAGTAATATATCAATTTGCTTTTTCTTTATAGCTTTTAACTTTTGATTTTTGATTGATTTTGATTCTTTTGCTTTCTGAAAACTTATTTCAGCTCTCTTGTTTGACAAGGGGTTAAGAACCACTGATGGCTTGATGGAAGGAGGTGGAAGTGCTTATGATGATGACATTGGCTAGTGTCAACAAATATGTCCAAAAGTTCTTCGCAACAAGTTTATTAGATGTTGAATGTGATAGGATCTCTAAGAGGTCAATCATTCTTTAATTTACCAAGGTGATAAAAGACCAAGGTCAAATAGATACCATAGAGATAAATGTCACAAAATGCATGTGAATAAGCTAACCAAAATATCACTAAAGGGATGAAAATGGTAGGAAGACTTACAGAAGAATAACAAGGAAGGGAAGAAAGAAATATCCATGTGTACGCAACACCTGATTGCAATGTTTGATCTTTGTACCTTTGATTTTGTTGTGTTTTCTCAATGTTTTTTTTTGTATTTTTGAATTGTTTTTATGTTTAGATTTTTTTGATTTTAAGAGGTTGGGACTAACAAAGTCACTATGTGTGGTAAGATCCAACAAAAATGTTTGTGACTTCCTTGATAAGGGAGACTAGGCATGTTTGTTTATCAAGAGTCATGTTTTCCCCAATCTCAACGATCGTAGTGAGTTCACACTCAACAAAGGACTGTGATTTATCCCGAAACATGGATTTTATATGTGGGAGCTTGAGCTCCCTATCTATAGGTTTATGTACTTTATGCCATACTTGATGGTTACGTTGATTTGTGTTCTTGAATCATGCTTGATTTACAATTTTGAGATTGTTCAAGTTGTTGGGGGATTTTGAGCTCTTGGAAGTTTAGACCTGAGCTTGATAATGAACATATTGGGTTTCTTATAAGCTAACGTGTGACTTTTCTAACCTCAAGAAGGAGAAGAAAGCGAGCATTTATGATTGATGATAGGAATGAGAGAAATGATGGTGGGCTTGCCCCTATCATTAGTAGAAGGATGATGTGATTGATGAAAAGGATATGGTCCAAGGATTGAAGAAGATGGGCTACTGGGAGGTGAGACATAGATAGAAGATGACGGGCTACTAGGATGTGGCCCAAGAATAGAAGAAGAAGGGATACTAGGATGTGACCCATAGATAGAAGATGAAGGGCTGCTAGGATGTGTCCCAAGAATATAAGAAGAAGGGATATGAGGACATGACCCATAGATGTAAGATGATGGACTACTAGGATGTGGCCCAAGAATAGAAGATGATGGACTACAGGGGTGATCCATACATAGAAGATAAGTGGCTAGTTAGATGTGCCCCAAGAATAGAAGATAGTGGACTACTCAAAAATGTCCCACAAATAGCAGAGGGAGGGATACTAGAAGGTGACCCACACCTAGATGAAGATGAAGGGATACTTGGCATTGACCCCATAAGAGATTGTGATTGAGGAATTATGATAGACAAAGAGTTATTGGGTGATGAGAAGATAGGTCATGGATCAATGCAAGACCAAGGAGTTTCATCACATAATGAAGAATGTGAAGATGGAAGAATAAGAGGAGGGTCAAGTTGCATGACCTGAGGCTCTTCCTCTGTTTCTTGATAAAATGAATCAACATTTTCCTCACAATATGTAGACACATCAAAGTATAAAGAGAATCCTTTCTCGTAATCTACTAAAGGAATATCTTCATATGCCCCTATAAATGCCCTGATTGTTTCTTCATTCTGAAAGAGATCAATCAATATGAGTTGTTGATCAACCACTAGGGGTTGATTGGAAGAAAGAGATCCAATTGGTGTGGAAGAATTAGAAGATGTTTGATGATGATTGATAGAAGAAAATGATGTGGGGATGAGGAAGATGTGTAGCTAGATGTCTCAGGGAGTAGAAGAAGGTGGTGTGGACCTACCTATACAATGGTATGTCGTATGTAAAATAGTAGGATTAAGTCTAAAGTCTATAGATTGTGATGCGTGGGTCGATTCAAACATTTGTCTCGAAGGACTTTGAGTCACACGAATATTCAAAGGAGGAAGACTTATTGGGGGTGATTGATAAAGAAGGTCCCGGGAAGAACGGAGGACCGTGATTCAAGAATTGCATTGGATGAATAATAACAAGGGTTATGCAAAGTAAGAGAGGACTACGATTCAAGAATTTTATTACATGTTTGATTGTAGGGATTTGGAGTCACACGTATCTTCAAAGCAAGAAGACGTCGTTGAGGCAACTGATAAAAGGAGTCCTACAAAGAAAGGGAGGACCGTGATGTAGGAGTCATATTAAATGTATGATGAAGAGGTTCCTGCAAAGATAGGGAGGACCATGACATAGGAGTCACATTAGATGACTTAGGATTCAAATTAGATGAATCTAAATAGTAGTTTGGATGTGAATAGTATTTTGAATCAATCATCGGAAGAGTCGAGGAAATATTTGGATTGGAATCCTCAGAAGAAGAGGAAATGTTTGGATTAGAATTAGAAGAAGAGTGGGGGAACTCAAATAATAATTTGGATTAGAGGCATTCAAATCATACACATTAATTTCAAAAATACAAAAGGACATCTGTGCCCTTGTTTTGGTATCGCACATGGGTTAGGGCATATGTGCCACTCTATGTTTTTCTATTTACAATGCACTGCGCCACCCGAGAGACATGTGTGTCACGAAAACAATGTATGCGCTACTCTACATGTTTTTTTGGCTTACCATGCACCTGCACCACCAAAGAGGTGTGTGCACCACAAAAACAATGTATGCGCTACCTTCGAGAAAATCAGATGGGAAATTAGATAGAACGCTTGCGCCATCGGGAAAATGTGTGTGCCACCTTGAAAAGCGTGTGTGCCACTACTTAATAAAATAGTCCCGATTCCGAAAGAATGTCCATGCTACCAAAAATGTGTCTGCACTAGTAAAACAATGTGTGCGCTCTAGTTAGGGTGTATGTATTGATCTGACAGGTTTTAGAATGTAGTGAAGGTATAGTACGAAACAACTTCTGTGCCCAGGTTAGTGCATTTGCGCACTGGTTAGGGTGTGTGCATGGGGTTAGTGTGCATGCACCAAGGTCGATAAACAGAGAATTAGGTTTCGACAGTGCACTTGCACCACCTGAGAGGCATGTGCACCACAAAAAACATGCCCATGCTCCTAAAAATGTGCCTGCGCCACACCTACAACCAAAATATGACAAACAACATAAGATAACTCACAATATCTCAAATTTTGACAAGTTAGTTTAAAAATGGCAACAACCCATTAAAATGATGGCTATGAAAAAGAAGTTACGCATATCAAATTAGCAAAAATTCCAAGAAAATGGACATTAATTACTATACATGCATATCAAAAGTTAGCCAAAACAATGAAACTTAAACTAAAATGCCATGGGACTATCTCATCCCACCGGAGTGCCAAATGTGTGCATGTGTACTTTGCTTAAGGTAAATTAAATGAAGCAAGAAATACCACCTAAAACTAGTTCTATAATCTAGCTAAGACAAAGCCTAAGCTCCATCAAGATAAAGAGCTAAAAAGATCTGTACTAAACATCATAACTTTGAAAACATAAGATCAAAACTAGCATGGTATTCAAGATCTCTACTCTTCCAGATTACCAACAAAATGAATGGACCTATTTATCTCCAATGGCAATCAAAAATTACTTGTTTGATCCTTAAAGAATGGAATAATAGGAAGCTTAGCTCTTAAAAATGGTGACCTCTCAAGAAAACAAAAGGCAAGCTCTTAGTCTCTTTGCTATATGCTTTGCATTTGCTCTCTCAAGAAGTTTAGGTGTAGGTATAAAGGTATAAGGGGGGCTCCTTATATAGCCCAATGGATAAAGGAAACACTTCATCCCTTTGCATGTGGGATAATGGTAAAACATGATTAGGAATGGATAAGGTTGCCTTATAAAAGGTAACCTTACTTTAGAAGGGTTTAATTTATGCTTAGCAAGTCATGGGAGTTGGGGGTGTTTTAATTAATCAAAGGTGATTAACTAATAGGTAAACGTAAGCTTATAAAAGCTAATTAAATGAGTATTAGTATGATTTAGGCCATTAGAAGGGGATTAAATCAATTAAATATTGATTTATTAGTTAAATGGGAGGGAGAGATAATTAATTAATAATAATTAATTATTCTAGATATAAGGGGTGAATAATTAATAGAAGATCGTTAATCGAGATGTTAGTTGGATAGGTGACTTAATTAATTATTGTATTGTAATTACTTAATGACAATAAGAAGGAATATGAGTGGTTATTAACGATATGTCACCAATTTTCAAGAAGGGGGATAATTAGCTCAATTTATGTATTTAAATTGCTCGGTGTAATTATGGGTGTCTACAGAATATGTTATTGGTTTTATACAAAACAAAGAATCACATAATTTAGATATGTATAATTTTATTAGTGGTTCATATAAAGTAATGTAGAATAAGGATTGATGTATGTAATCATGTATTTAGTAGATTATCATATTTTTGTAGTCTTTTTAGATTAGGGAAAAAATTGCATTTCATTTGGTATTAGAGAAATTATCCTCATTTGAAACATTCTACTGTTGTTTTCATCCCTCGTTCTATAGTTATTTTGGAAGTTATGATGTGACATCCTCTGATTTGTCGGCATGTTTCCTTCATGTCTTACGTGTTCAAAATTTCAGGTGCCGTTGTGGAAGTCAAATTTATTTTAAAAAATTTGTTATTCCATGAACTTCACATTTGCTTGGAGCCATCTCTCAAAAGTATGGCAGAATGATTCCATGTGTCACATTTGGTCGGTAGATCATCGTTAAGTGGTTCCATCCCGATTAGTCCACCTACCTTTTCCTTCCACCGGCGCATCTTTGCCTCTCCTGCCGCTGGACCCTTAATTTTTCTTAAATACAATTGATTCTAGAGGTCTATATCCACTAGACCCCAAGTGGCTTCAACTTACCCAAAATTATGACACGTAGTACCTTCCTTCACCATTGATATTTTCCCACCTTTCCTTTTCCTTTCGTCACCTATCTTCACCACATGTCATTGTTCTTTGACCCTGTTGACCTATGTAGACCCAAAATAATTTTCATTTTGGTTAATTCCGTGAGCCTTGGTATCTATGGGAAAAAAATATTGTAAAACTCCCAGGAGTCACGACGGATGTCCTCCTTTTGGCCACTCAATCTATGCCATTTGTTTCATCTCCCTAGCCTCTATGTGTCCTCATTTGACCCTTACTCCACACCGAACTCTTCTCGGATCCAACACATTTAATCAAACTTGGTTGATTTCGGGGGTTTCAAGTCCTGTAAGTGCCCATCTTATTGAAGAGTGTCAGAATGGCAACATGTGCCCCTTTTGAATTTTTTTGATCATGCCTCTATGCTTGGTGATTATAATTGATAGGAAAATGAACATCCCACGGGTTTTCAAATATTTGAACGATAGAGGCATTGGAATGTATTTTTAAACTTCAACGACTTTCCTCAAATTTGACATAAACTTTGTTCAAAAAAATCCCTTCGGCAGGATATGCCATTTCATGGCCTTGTTCTCATAAAAATTTTAGGTGATGGCTATAGTATAAATAGTGTAAAAGGGTTACCAACTTAGGAAAATGTGTGAAAATACTCCAGAGGTTAAAAATATATTGTTCTTAGTCAAAAATTGTAAAAGGAAAGTAATTAATACTGTGAGTGACATCAATAAATGAGTAGATTATGGTGTTTTTCTCACTAGAGATAAATTGTGCATACACAAAGTGGAAGCCAAATCAATTTTGGATGGAATGGAATCTAAAAAACATGGTTTAAAATGAACTGAGAGCGTCAAAACCAACAACTAGGTAGGGAATTAAATCATTTATTTGAACAATTAGAAATGTTGAAAAATCAATTTGTAGAAGCTATGAGTAAATATGATAAATGTAATAAATCAAAAAGAAAATAAACAAGAGAAAACAATCTTCTTTAGATGGTGATTCTATTTCCAATAAAATAAATGATTCTTCTAGCTTTTCTTGATTCTTCTAGTGTTGAGCAAGAAATTTCAAATAAGAATTATAAGGAAATACAAAACTTTGCTCAAAAAATTAAGTTACTTGAATATGCAAGGGAAGTAGCAACATAAGAATAGGCCGAAACTTGGTTAACTAGTTTACAAATATATTTTTAATTACGAAAAACTAGTAAGTTAGGTCGAATACAAATAGCTTCTTACCAACTAAAAGGTGTTGTCCTTAACTCGGTGGGAAGATACATTGAGATATTAAAAACCTAAATACCATAAGGTCCCATGGAATAAGTTTAAAATGTTGTTTAGGAATAATTATTTATCTGAACATTTCTTATAACAAAGGAAAAATGAATTCTTTCATTTTAAAAATGTTTAAAAACTATCAATGAGTACAAACAAACTTTTAAGAATATAAATAGAATTTTGCCTTCCATTTCTGGAATTGATAGATTTTTCATATTTATTAATGGTTTAAGATAGGAATATAAGGATAGTGTATGGTGTAGAAATTCTACTTCCATCGACGAGCCTGCTCAAATAGTGGAAAATTTTGAAAAATATAAAACCGTTGTTCACAAAAAAAAGAATATTATAACAAAAATAATTCCAACTTAAATTTTTAATACAAAAAAAGGTCATTTAGTGAAACTGTTAAGTGTAATCATATTCAGATAGGAAATAAAAAAGGAGACAAGATTATGTTAAAACTAAACTAGAAGAAATTAAATGTTGGAATTGTGGAGGCAACCATTTTGCTAGGGGTTGTCTTCGAAAAATAAGAGTTGGGATAAGAACAAAAATTAAAAAATCAATGATAAATCAAAGGAAGGGAATCAAATTATGAAAATTTATGTTGTTGTTGCTACAAGTATTACACATAAACAAGTGTAATTGATTGAAGTAAAATGGACTATTAAAAATGCAACACTTGTTTTCCGATTGATTCAAGTAGTAGTCATAGTTTTATATTGGCTAACTTAGTCAAAAAATTGAATTTGTTTTCCAGAAAAATAAAACCCGTAGCTTTATGGACGGATAATAAGACAAACAAGAGATTTAGTAGAAGAATTAGATTTTCAAATTGATAATATTGTATCTCATGAATCTTTTCATGTACTTTACATAGGTCAATATGATGCCATTTTTGGGGTGACCTAGTTAGAAAATAATCATGCTCTTATTAACTATGAAAATAAACAAGTATGTGTTCGATATTAACATGAAGTTATTCATATTCTCAAGGAACTAAAAGACAACTGAATTTAAAAAGTATTTTTGTTGTTAAACTTAAAAGAGGTATTAAATAAAAATGTAAAGTTTTTTGTGTTGTGATTACTCAATAAAATGATAAATTACAAATAGATATAGATGTTCAACCGGTAGTCCAATATTTTTGGATGTATTCCCTTCGATGTTGAAGAGTTACCACCTAGGAGATATGTAATACATGTTATTGAGATAATTCTTGGAGCTGAATCGGTGTCAAAATCACCTTATAGGAAATCTATACCTGAATTAGTTGAGCTGAAATGTAATTTACTTAATTATTGAAATAAGGAAAAATTAGACCTAGTGTTTCTCCCTGGGGTACACCAGTGTTGTTTGTTAAGAAGAAAGATGGGAATATGAAATTGTGTATAGATTACAAATAGTTGAATAAACTAACTATTTAGAATAAATATCCTTTACCTAGAATAAATGATTTATTAGATCAATTGAATGGTGCTAAACGCTTTTCTAAGATTTATTTACGTTACGGATATCATCAAATTAGAATAAAAGATGCTGCCATTGCAAAAATTGCTTTTAGAAGTAGATATGAACATTATGAATTTGTTGTTATGCCTTAAGGTTTAACAAATTCCCCATTCACATTTATGACATTGATGCATGATGTTTTAAAACCTTTCTTAGATGTGTTTGTGATTATATTTTTAGACGATATTTTTATATTTTCCAAAAAGAAGAAGAACATGAGAAACATGTTAGATTAATACTTGAGACTTTAAGAAAACATCTCGTTATATGGTAAGTTAAGTAAATGTAAAATTTTAAAACCGAAGTCTCATATCTAGGACATGTTATCTCTAAAAAGGAACTGCACCATATCCTTATAAAGTAAAAAACAATACAAAATTGGGATACACCTAAAGATGTACAAGAAATTAGAATTTTTATTTGATTATTTAGATTCTATCAAAGGTTTATTAAGAATTATTCTAAAATAACTACTCCACTCATAGATTTAAAAAGACAAGTAACACATATAATTGGTCCGAGGAATGTGAATTTGATTTTAGTAAATTGAAAGAAGCATTAACGAGTGCACTGTGTTATGTACTCTGAATTTTCTAAACCTTTCACTTTATTATTGATGCTTGTAGTTCGGTATTGGATGTGTATTGATGTAATATAATAGAGTTGTGTGCTTTGGATCTAGGAAATTTTTCCCTCTGAAAGAACTTTCCTACTCATGATTTGGAATAGTTAGGGATTATTCATGATTTAAATTTTTGAGACATTATTTGTTAGGTCAACTTTTTTTTTTGAAAATTGATCATAGAGGTTTGTTTGTGTATTTTTACTCAACCCTTATTAAATATGAGACAAAGAATATGGGTATGGTTATTAAGTCAATATGATTTTGAAATATAATATGTACTGTGAGGAAAATTTAGTTTGCTAATGCTTTAAGTAGAAAAATTATGTGTGTAAATGCTTTTTCCTTAGAAAGAAGCCAATTTGAACAAGAGATAAATGATGCATTGTGAAATGATACTTACTCTCAAAAATTATATTTTGGTTTGAAAAATGGAACATCAAATATGCATTTAAAGGATAAAATCACTTCTTATTTACTTGGTGTGAATGGGTTGTTGTACTATAAATGTATATTTTTCATTCATAACCTTCTTAATTTAAGATAACAAATTTTAAGATATTATCATGATATTCCTATAGCTGGTCATCCTAGATTTCAAAAGACATACTTATTAGGTAAAAAGAATTATTTTTGGCCTAGAATGAAACAAGATATTAGAAAGTATGTAAAACGATTGTATGAATTGTCAAAACGTTAAAACCGAACAATGTAGTAAACTTGGTCCATTACAACCCTTGTCTATTCCCGATTGGAAATGGGAGTCAGTTAGTATGGATTTTATTATAGGATTATCTAAACCCAAGAATGGTCATGATGTTATCCTTGTGGTGGTTGTTAGATTAACAAAAATTGTGCATTTTCTACTAACCAAAATCAAAACCTCTTTTTCGATATAGTTAATATGTTTTTAAGGAAATTTTTCATTTTTATGGTCCTCAATATTTAGTAACTGATAGAGATCCTAGATTTACTTCTTCTTTTTGGAGATCTTTGTTTGATGAATTGGGTACTAGTTTGAGTTTTAGTATTGCTTATCATCTAGAGTTAGATGGAAAAATTGAAAGGATAAATAAAATTTTAGAGGACATGCTTAGAATGTATATAGGTGAAAAACCTTGAAATTAGGAATAATATTTGCACTTGATTGAGTTTGCTTACAATCAAGGTTATCATACTACAATCAAAATGACCCCTTTTGAAGTTGTTTATGGTAGGAATTGTACTACTCAGATTTCTTGGTCAAATACTCAACATAGATCTTGGTATGTAAATGATAACTTAAAAGAAATGGAAGATATTTTAAATAAAGCAAAACAAAACATGAATGTTTCCTAAGATAGGTATACTCATTGGGATGATTCAAAAGATCTCATAGAGAATTTGAAATAGGTGGTCAAGTATTTCTTAGAGCTAAACCTAAGAAAAGTTCTTTAAAATTAGGTAAATACGGTAAATTACCTCCTCTTTATTGTAAACCATTTGAAAATTTAGAAATAATCAGAAATATTTCTTATAGACTTGTTGTACCTCTGAGTTATCTAGAATACATAATGTGTTTCATGTAAACTTGTTAAAGAAATATGTATATCATGTTAACCATGTTATAGATTGGAAAAACATAGTTATTGAACCTACACATGAATTTAAAACTGAACCTAAGTTAACTTTGGAAACAAGGATTAAATTTTTAGAAATAGATAAATTAAAGAGGTTAAAGTAAAATGGACTTGTTGTGATGTTAAAAGTGCTACATGGGAAAGAGATGATTCTCTAAAAGATCAGTATGGATTGAATTATTTAACTAATAAATTGTGTTTTTCTATGTGATTTTCATAATAAACTTGGAACTATTAGAGGATAGTAGCTGATTCAAGGGGGAGAAATGTTATGTGACTAAATCCCCAAAGCTTTAATCATTAAAGACTTGTTGAATTATTAAATAAAAGTTTGAGTTGAGATTATTTATAACAAATGTGTTATAATAAACTATTGAAAAATAAAAATGGGAGTGAACAACCTAAGCATTTGATTAAAAAGGATTAATTAAAGTGAAAAGTATGGAACCATTGTGTTGGTTCATAACTACCCATGAAATATTATAAAAAGGCATATGAAAATGAAAAGAGAACATGATTATGATTGGAGAGAAACAATTACAAGGGAGTTTGAAAAATATTATGTAATTGTATCCAAGATTTAACTTGTGGTGTAATTCCAAAGTTAACAAGAGTATAAAGAGGTAGTGGGAAAGAGAGAGGGGAACCAGAGGTGTCCTAACTAGGGGTACAACGTACAACCTCGTATGGTTCTTGGCCAAGGGAAATGTGAATATACACTGGGTGTATAACATTTCCTCTCAATAGTGTGGCCATAGTTTGGTGTCTCTTACCTATGTGTGTATTGGAATTTTGTATCAAATTCTTGATCATTTGTATCACATAAGTTATCTCTAAAAACTATGTAATCCCTGTGGAAAGTTAATAAAAAGAAGTTAAATATTATGTTTATTTAGACAAATGTGCATGTGAATGTATTATTTTATTGTATTATGTATATTGATGGAATATGTTATTAGTTTTATACAAAATAAAGAATCAAAGAATTTAGATATGTATAATTTTATTAGTGGTTCATATAAAGTAATGTAGAATAAGGATTGATGTATGTAATCGAATGTAGTTAGTAGATTATCATATTTTGTTGTAGTCTTTTTAGATTAGGGAAAAAGTTGCATTTCTGTAAGCAAGCACAAAACAAGCTAAAAAAAAGAGAAGGGGAGAGAAAATAGTCATGTGTGAGAAATAACATCTCACGTCACAAAGTAGAAACCATCTTACCATAATATTTTGATATACCTACTCACTAGTATACAATCAATAAAAGAGGTGATACAATGTAAAAATGAATTGAAACGAGTCCAAAGGACCTCTAGGATGTAGAAAAGGCTCCTAAAAGTTAGAAAAGGCTTGGAAGAGCACTACACACTCCACAAACGATTTGTGGAAAAAAATGTCTAATAACACTATATGTCACACTATTAGTTTACTCGATTCATTTAATTTTATAAAGGGATTAAAAATGTGAATAAAATAAATGTTTAAAATGACTAATTTAAACCAATAATTAATTAATTAAATCCCTTAAATTAAATTACCGCCTAAACTAATTAAACCCTAATTAAATTAATTAAGACCTTACCTTTTAAAAAAATGACCTAACCTTAATTAGATTCTATTTAATTAAGACATAATTAATGCTTAAACTTCCATTCAAATTAACACCACCGATTTTAAAAAATAAACTAGGTTTAAAAAAGGTATGGGGTATTCGAGTTAGAAGGTAGATCAAAACTGGGAAATGGGACGGGTCAAGGGAGGATCCATGTGGAGTGTAGAAAATGAGACGGATAAGCTCAAAAGAAGGTTTGGGTGAGTGGTTGAGTTTGTAGGGAAAGTAGAGTAACGTGCACATGAAAGAGATGCAATGACACACACTTAGTGACTAGGGCGGGAACTAATGAGAAAAATGAGGGAGAGCACATTGAGATGATCGAGGAGTAAACAAGCTAGAGAAAGGTGAGATATCGAAACCGAAGGGTCTAGTAAGAGGTTTGGGATCGATGAGGCATGATGAGGAAAGTGATACACACACACACAATGGTGAAATCCAGTCAAGATGTTGGGAAGGGAAGGAGCAAGTTGAGGCGAGATAGACCACACGTGCAAGAAATAAAAACACACACAACTCACCCAACTCAAATCACTACTAGAGAAACATGAATTCCAATGCAACACAAAAATCATCCTAACACAAAAGGCATAGAAATAAACAACAAGGTCGTGATACCCAAAAATAAGGATCGAGTTAAATAAGAGCTCGTCTGGCCTAAAAAAGACAAACCTGACTCGCTTGCAACAAGGATACAAAGAAAAATGAATGATCCAACTTGATATGATAACCAACTCAATGAATGAACACACTTTCCAGGAGCACGCCGAGCTCGGTAGAGGAGCTAAGCTAAGCCAAAAGGAGGTTGCAAGCGGGGTGTATAATAATAATAGGGAGGAAGCGGGGCTAACCCCAATACAAATTTTCAATCATATTTATGCTTTTAATGGAAAATCAAACTGATAAAACCAGAGAAAGATCCTACCTACAAAATATATTGCCCTCCAAAGTTATCTACAAATAGCTAAATTTTTTGGAGAAAACCCTTGAAATGGCACATGAAAAAAAATCAAGACAAAAAAAACTCCAAAACAAAAACTATTAAAACCAAGTTAGCAAGATTCTACATCAGGACTTTCATCTATCCTCTTTACCCAAAGTGGCTCTGATCATAATCTGATTATGTTAAATCTTTTCAATTGGGCTAAACCAATGCATTTCTCATTTAAATTTGAAAATATGTGGATGGAGCATGAAGACATTTCAGATTAGATTAAAGAATGGTGGAAATGGGATAGAGGAGGAACTGCTCAATACAGATTAATTCAAAAATTAAAAAATGTTAAAAAGCAAGTTAGAACTGGAATAAAGAAGTTTTTGGAAATATTTTTGAAAGGAAAAAGGAATTAAAGAAAAAAATTCAGGAGCTTGAATCTAAAATATCTACAAAGGGCATGACATTGGAGGATCAGTTCTCAGAAAGGAAAATTTTATCTGAGCTACATACAGTCTGTAGTAGGGAAGAAAATTTTGGAGGCTTAAATCCAGGGCAATTTGGCTGAAAGAGGGAGATAGAAACACAAATGTTTTTCATATGACCCCTATGAAACATATAGATTGCAATAGGATAACGGATTTTTCAAAAGGAAATGGTATTGTTATCAAATATCCTAAGGATATAAATGTTGAAGCTCTCAGTTCTTATGAAAATTTTCTCAAGGAGAATAGTGCGGATAATGAAGAGGTTGGATCTTTTATTTTCGAGGCCATTCCAAATGACATAATAAATGAGAAAATATTCAAAAACCTTTCTAAAATAGTCACTTTGGAGGAGCTACAAAAAGATGTATTTTCTCTTGAAGGGGATAAGGCACCAGGTTCTGATGGATTTTCTGCTAATTTCTTCCAGAAGTTTTGGGAAATATTCTCAAGCAATTTGCTAAAGGAATTGAATGAGTTCTATAGAATAGGAGATCTCCTTAAAGAGTTGAATAACACTCACATTGTGCTTGCTCCTAAAAAATGGATGCTAAAGATTTTAAGGACTTCTACCCTATTAGTCTAGTAAATGTAATTTATAGAATCTTTACAAAGATTATTGCAACAAGAATCCAATCTATTCTTGATAATATAATTTCAAAGCAACAAAGTGGATTTATAAAAGGGAGGATAATTCAAGACGAGGTGATCATGGTGCATGAGATCATTCATTCAATGGATAATAACAAAAAGCTAGTATGGTAATGAAACTTGATATGAACAAGGATTTTGACAAAGTCTCTTGGCACTTTCTTGACAAGGTTCTGGCTAAATTTGGTTTTCATAATAAATTCAGAAGAATTATTAAGGCTTGCATTTCTATAGCTAGATTCTCAGTAGTGGTTAATGGTGATCCAAGTGACTTCTTTGCTAGCAGTAGGGGATTAAGATAGGGATATCCTATATCCCCTTTACTCTTCATTCTAATGGCTGATAGCCTTAGCAAATCCATTACCAAAGCTGTTAATGATGGGATTTTAAAAGGAATTAGACCTACTTCTGCAAACCAAACAACTTCACATCAATAATTTGCGGATGATACAATTTTACTTTTGATGGCCTCTATCCTTGAAGCTAAGGCTATCAAGTCTATTCTGAAATTTTATGAGGTTGCCTCAGGACAAGAGATAAATTTTGATAAGAGTTCCATCTTCTTCTTTAATACTCCACTTGGAAAGACAAAAAATAATTGCTCAAATTCTGGGTGCAAAATCAGTTCTCTACCCACAACATATTTGGGTCTTCCTCTTGGAACTAAAAACATTTCTACTATATCTTGGAATGGTTTACTTTAAATTTTTCAAAAGAAAATGGCTTGATGGAAAGGGGCCATTCTCTCTACTACTGGAAAGTGTCTCCTAATCAAAAGCACTCTGTAAAATTTACCTATTTACATTATGTCTCTTTACAACATTCCTGTTGTTTTTAGGGACAAAATTGAAAGGATACAAAAACAATTTTGTGGTAGGGAACAAAGGAAAGATTCAAATATCACTTGGTGGCATGGGATCAAGTATATACACCTAAGAGAATAGGTGGGCTAGGCATAAAGGATACAAGAAAAATGAATATGCTTTTAATTGCAAAAACGGGTTGGAGAATGTTTACAGAGGAGAAACCTTGGATTTATTTAATTAAGGTAAAATATCTAGCTCAACAAAAAGTGACTTCTTTCCTTTATGATGATCAGTTACCTCAAGGTTCTATTTTTTGGAATAATTTGATTCAAACAAGGAATTTCATCAAACAAGGATGTAAATGGAAAGTGGGAAATGACAGGGATATTCAATTTTGGAGTGATAATTGGACTAGCTTTAGTTTAAATGATAAATTTGGCTCTGTCAAAGATATTTTAGCCCAAAAGTATGGAACTAAAGTCAAAGACTACATTGAAATGGAGGGAAACAAAAAAAGATGGAAGCAACTTAAGGTGGAGATGAATGAACTAAATTCCATAATTTCCTCACTTCAAGAGTAGTTGGATAACATCCCACTTGAATCAAATTGATGTCAAGGATGAGCTTGTTTGGAATAACTCATGTGATGGAGAATGCACTGTCAAATCAGGATACCATTCTTTTTTTGAAAATGTTCATTGTGATTTCAAATGGAGTAGGATTTGGATGCCTGAATGAACTCCCAAAGTAAATTTCTTTTTTTGGCTTGTTCTCAGAGGAAGAATTATCACAAATGACAACTTAATCAAGAGAGGCTTTATAATTCCAACCATGTATTGCCTATGTAAAAAAGAGGTTGAGGACATTAAGCATCTTCTATTACATTGTGATTTCACTTCAAATATTTGGAGTTAAGATTTCTCAAAGTTCAATGTTTGTTGGACAGTGCCAAAGGAATTTCCTCAAACTTGGATACAATGGGATCCCCCATACAATCACTGTATTGTTAGGAGATTATGGAAACTGGTTATGCCCCATATAATATGGAGAATTTGGAAAGTCGAAATGATATAATATTCAGAAACAACAGGTAGACATGCAAGACAAGCTTTAATAAAATTGGTAATGTAGTTAAAGATAATATAGAAAGATTTAAACCACCCAAGAACAAGAAATTTCCTAAAGATGAAGAGATTATACTTTCAAATTGGAAGATTGACATTGAAAATGTTCAAAAATGGATAACTCCAACCATTGATAGGTCTTCAATACATTGGACCCCCTCCTAATTCTTAGTATAAAATCAATTTGGATGGAGCCTCTAAGGGAAAACTAGGTGCAACGACTAGTGGAGGAATAATTCAGGATCACAAAGGCTGTTTAATTACTGTTTATACTGGTAGAATGGGGGATCAGACCAATCACTATGTTGTAGCTTTATCAACTTTATGGGGCCTAAGACTTGCTAAATATTGCAACATAGAGAACATTATTGTTGAAGGAGATTCCTTGAATGTAATAAATCATCTAAATCAGATACATCCTCCAAGTTGGAAAATTAAGGATTTCATTCAGGAATCTATTAATATCTACCATACCTTTAATAATATTAAAATTGGCCACACATATAGAGAGGGAAACAGGTGGCGGACACCTTAGCTAATTATGGTACCAGTAATAACTTCATCACTTGGAATAATGAGAATAACACCCCTATTGAAGTACATAAATCTATTACCAAAGATAAATATGAGCATTTACATCTCATGTAGAATCACTAATGGGATTTCATGGGATTTATTAGAAATGAAAGTTAGCACATGTGAGAGGATTACCTATATTTATAATCATCTAAATTTGCATGCTCCACGGATTTGTAAATGGATGGTTAAAAACGGTTTAGGAAAGATAAAAATAACTTCTTTATGGGTGGTTTCAAGCGGGATAATTGCAGAGGAAGGAAAATGGGGGGAGCTCCATGTCAGATAGAACCCAACTGTGATCCCGCATGGAAAGATAATGTTGAGATGTGGAATTATCTTCAGATTGGGGGAGTCACCAGTTTTATTGAGAAAATCCAAGGCCACAACTAGAACATCTCTATGCATTTTGCTATAGATTGGAAAGAGCAGAAGGTAAAGTATGGTGGAAAAAAGTGTTGGTGAATGAGGAGCTTATTGCTGAGGTCATGGGTCTAGCATTGGATGGAACCAAGTTTTTCAGCAAAAGGGTGGACAAAAATGTAGAAGTAAAGAAGTTTGTTGAAATAGGGGAGGAGCTCCTCTTTGTAATAGCTGGCATTAAGGTAAGTTCCATACCGAAACCCTTTGATGAAATTTCCAAAATGATGGTTTGATTTATTTCTCTTGAAGGTCGGTACATCACTGTCCCCACAAAACACTTGATTTTTCTAAATCATTTTAGGAGAAATATTTTTGTATGCTTCTGCACTATCTTCTGAATTCAATGGAGCGATCCATTCTTGAATTTAAAAAACACACCAAGGCCATTCCCCTCCATCAGGGGCTTATCTTCCTCCTCCACAGACATTGTCTTGCCAAATACCCTACCATTCCCATTACCCCCATCACCCCACCCATTCCCATTCACCCTATTCCCACTATCAACCTTGATCACCATTTCCAGCCATAGAAATTTCAAGACAAAAAACCCTTCATTCTCCAAAGTGATCCCCTCTTCCTCGGCCAAGTCCTTAGGAGCAGCAAGGATATTGAAATTTCCCACAATCTGTTACATATTAGTAATGTAGGACAAGACAATGTTACTCAACAAGAGAAGGAGAATCTTCTTCACAGAATGGAAATATTGGAAAAAGAGGTGGAAAATCTCAAAAAGAAATGCATCAGCTAACTAAGAAAAAGGGGAAAAGAAATTTGAATGAGGATGCTGATATTGGGGCAGGTCAGACAAATGAAATTTACAAGAAACTGAATTCCCTAGACAATAGACTTGGGAAATCTAAGGATAGACATGATCACAATATGGCCATTTTCAAGGCTATATGTGATTTTCTTGAACAACAGTCGAAGCATTACTATGCTTAGTGGAGTCTCTGAGGACATTTGGGGCACATGAAATGAAAGGAACCAGATCATCTCACAGCTGGATGCAAATGACCCCACGCATGTCACCACTATGGCATTATTTAACTCTTTGTAAAGGCACCTAACCGTTATTGGTCTCATGTGAAAGGGCTTCGAAGAAATAACTTCTTCAGAGCAGGTTGGTTGCAAACAAGTTTGTATTTTGTTGTTGATAGTATGATGTTTTTATGTTGTTTCTTTGCATTTTTATCCATGTCTTGCTTTTTCTTAGTAGTTTCTTTTTTGAGTACTGTCTGGCTTATTGTAATATCTGGAATTCGATCCTATTTTTCTATTTTATCATGTTTATCTAGCTGTTGAGCCTCTTTTGTATCAGGGTATAGTCCCTTCAAAAATATTTTCCATTAATAAAAAAACCAGTTAGCAAGATTCTAAAAATAATAAAAAAACTTACATGAGAAGCAAGAATATGAAACCAAAAGTAATTATCAATAAAAAATGAATGAGTTCACATCTAATGAATAAACACTCTAATACCATGTGATATTGTTATGTAAGGATTGATATAGAACCCCATTCACATCAAAGAGGTTACACTCCACTGGTGACGTGAACGATCCAAGTAATCAACAAGAAATAAAACAAGGAAAATTATGCATATAATAAACATGTCTACTCATTATCATATATAAAAATATGAGGGTACATATGGGAGTGTTGTGTAACTCCCATGCCTAGACAATCATTCCTTCCATCGAGAGAAAGAGGTTAAAAATCCAAAATGGAATGTACCTCCTACGATGCCACTGATGCATATGACACAAATTCTATGACGAAATATTCCATGTGTCATATAAATCCTAAGACCTATGATATTTCCAAGCAATATAAATCAATAAATGATGTGGAAAATACTTGAGTGATGAAAAGGAAAGTCACACACACACACAATAGTAGTTAGGTGTCTTGGCAAAGTATGTGGACCCCACAATAATTTACAAGTTTATGAAGAAATTCTGTTTTCTCCAAGTTTTACATTTGACATGTTGACTAAATTGGTGTTTGAAGATGTTTATAATCCATACTACATGTTTTTGTGGTTTGAGATCATGGTTGATTGCTTTAGAGGTATGTGGAAGTCATTCTTGCATGACTAGTTTTGGGGCAAATTTTGATAGTTTTGGTGGTCCTGTTTACAAAGATGTTTTGATGGGGTTAAAATCTAAGTGACGGTGTTGGGAGAATTTGGTGATTTGGCTTGAATATTTTAGATGATTTGATGGTGTTTTGGCTTCAATATTTTAGGACTGATTTTGTTGGTCATACACCTAGTGATAAATTTTTCTCCAAATGGTGGCGTCATTACATGAAATGACAAAGCAAAGGTGTACAAGCTTGTTTGAAGTTTCTAAAAGACTTATAAAACATCTCTAAGTTGTCCTTGTTTTTTTGTGAAGGTCATGCTGGCTCAAGAAGTCTAAGTTTGGCGAGAGGACAATTCTAGTGTATTAGGCCTAGTTAGGTCCTAATGGAGGATTTTAAGGTTCTATATGATATTGATGGAAAATGAGGTCTTATGAGTGATATTTTTATGATTTTCTTATGTTTTTAAGGTTATATTCCATATTATTTTTGACCTACATGAATTAGATTCACAAGTCATGTATATAAGCATATGTTAGTGGTTTATTTTGTAGTTAGGTGAACATGAGAAACTGCAAGTAAGAGGGAAGAGTCAAGAGGTGTAGAAGGTTTTGTGACCATAAAGAGAGAAAATATTGTGTTGTGATGTTCTAGATTGTGTGTTTTGTTGTTGGAAAGATATGTCATTATACCTAATCAACTTGGAGGATAATTTCTTGAGTGATTTATCCTAGAGGCAAGTGTTGAGGAAGATAGAGGAAAGAAGAGTTAAATAGAGTCATCATCAGTTGTTGGTGCAACATTCTAGAGGTGAAAAAAATTAGGTGGCTGAGTTGCTACTAAGTCATCTAGGGGTTGGTGTCTCCATATAGGGTTGGTTATCTACTAAATCTAGGGGTTGGTGCTCCTTGTGGGGTTGGTGCCTCACTAAACCTAGGGGTTGGTGCTCCTTGTTGAGTTGGTTCTCAACTAAATTTGAATCATTTCTATAATAAATCTTTTTAGTGGGTTTTCTTCCCATTGAGGGTTTCCCACTTATATATGGTGTTCATGTGTTCTCATTTACACATCTATGGTTATGTGTTTATAAATGCACACTTAATAGTTGATGGATATGTTTAAGTGAAGAAAAAGTTTTATTGCTCACCGATTCACCCCTCTAAGTTATTAGGCTTCCAACAGTGATCAATCTCCATGAGGGAAAGAAAGGGATGAAAACCTAGGAGGAAAGAGTAGACAAATGTGCCACAAACCAAAAACCACATAACTAATCCTTTGCACACATTGACAACACATAAAAATGGAAAAAACTTCAAGTCTAACACACACAACATACCAATTGTGAATAAAGAGGAAATAACAAAATGAACACAAGATTAGGGTAAGAAATAGCCATAAACACAAGAAAAGAGTCAAAGATATGGGCAAGAATGTAGATGATTACTACAAGGAAAAATAGCTCCTTTCTGAATATTACACATTATTGCTAGAGAAGAAACTTTTTGAGGCTCAAATATAGAGCTCTATGGCTCAAAAAAGGTGATAGAAATACTAAGTACTTTTATATGACTACCCTAAAGCACTTTGAATCAACAGGTAGGATTTCAAGAATCAGAACTCAAGAAAGAGATATCTCTAAGGATTCTAAAATTAATAGAAAGGAGGCTTTCATGTTCTACAACCAACTGCTGAATGGAGATCCTACTCAAAACAAAGATATCATGGAAATTTTTGTTGAGGATATACCTCCTAAAACATTTGATTTCCACTCCTTTAAGAATCTCATGGAGAAAACTACTACGAAGGAGCTTCAATTTTTTTCAAAGGAAGGGGACAAATGCCTGGCTGGATGGATTTTCGGCTAACTTTTTCTAGAAATATTGGGAGATTTGCAAAGATAACCTTCTTAGAGCCACCAATGAATTTATGATAAATGGGAATTTTCTCAAAGAAATTAATAATACATTTATTGTTCTTATTCATAATAAAAATAGGGCCAAGGATTTTAAGGATTTCAAACCTATAAGTATATCAAATGTCCTATACAAAATATTCACCAAGACTATTGTAACTAGAATGTAACCCCTCTTTCTCACCATTATTTCCATTCAACAAGGTGGGTTTGTGAAGGGTAGGATCATCCAAGACAAAATTATTTTAGTGCATAAATTAATTCATTCCATACATAAGAGAAATAAGGAAGGTATGGTTGTGAAATTAGACATGAACAAAGCCTTTGACTAGGTTTCGTAGAGTTTCCTTGACAAATTTATTCGAAGTTTGGATTAGATGACCATTTCAGAAAAATTGTGAAGACATGCATTTCTAGTCCTATGTTTTCAGTAATTTCAATGGTGATCCCATAGGATTCTTTAGCAAGATGCAGAGGAGTTTAACAAGGGGAACCCATTTCCCTACTTGCTTTTTATTCTCATGGTAGATAACCTCAATCGATGCCATTCATTTGAGATTTATAAAAGGTTTCAACCTTCCATCTACTAATCTAAAAATTATGAATCAACATTTTGTGAACAACACAATCTTCATCATGAAGGCTTCATTTATTGAAGCAAGAAGACTCAAATATCTCCTTACTGATTATGAACAAGCTTTAGGTAAACTTTTAAATTTTGATAAAATCTTGGTGATCCTCCTCACCACCCCAAAACAAAGACATTAAGATCACAAAAATCCTTGGGCACAACATGAATAAGTTTCCTCTTCCTATCTTAGTATACCTTTGTTTACTAGAAATGTTCCCATTGAGGCCTAGAATGCCTTAATCGAGTGCTTTCAAAAGAAGCTCGCATGATGGAAGGGAACGATTATCTCACAAGAAGGTAAATTCTTACTCATCAAAAGCACTCTCAAGAAGTTACCTATATATTTGATGTCTCTTTTCTAGATTCCAAGAATTATAATAAACAAAATATAAAGAATTCAAAAAAGGGTTCTTGTGATCGGGGTGGAAGAAATTCATATAATTACTTTAGTCTCTTGGGAGAAGGTTCTATTTCCTAATAAATATGGAGGACTGGTATAAATAACATCAGCTAGATGAATAAAGTGATGATCGCAAATATGGGTTGGAGATTTATCAAAGAGGATCACCCTTGGACCTTTATTGTAAGAAGTAAATACCTTTTCTCTATTAATAACCTTGACTAGTTGCATATGGATGATATCCCCTCTGGCTCCGCCTTCTAAAATGCTTTGGTTAAATGCATAAATGTGATATCTAAAGTTAACAGATGGAAATTAGGTAATGGAAAGGATATTCTTTTCTAGAAAGATATATGGGCTACCAAATTCCCTTTTGATAGGCTAGATGATGAATCTCAGCTCTATAATCTTCTCAATAAATGGGTTGGCGAAAACATTTATGGTTACGCCAACAATAATAATTGGGTCAACCTAAGAGGCAAGGGTATCCCCAATGATAGAAAGTTTGTAGAGATTCATAATATTATCAACAATCAACATATTCATAGGATTGAAAAACAAGATGAATTTATTTGGAACAACTCCTTTGATGGGATTTACTCGATTACATATGCTTATATGCTCATGTCAAGAGAAACTTCCACATTTTTTAGTGGGATAAGGTTTGGATAAAGGTGATTACTCGTAATATCAACCATTTCCTATGGACTGCTCTTCATAAAAAATCTTAACCATTGACAATTGGGTGAAAAGGGGTCAACATTTTTTGAACAAGTATATTCTCTACAAAAACTCTAAGGAAATGGTTAATCATATTTCATTACACCGTGGCTTTGCTAGATCTTGTTGGGAGTACTATCTAAAGCTTTGGAACATCAATTGGAATTTTCCCGAGTCTTTATTTGAAACTTGAAATCAACGGGCTTCCTCTCGAAAAATTCATTGTTGGAATCTTGTGGAGGATTTCTTTCCCCATATTATTTGGAAGATCCGGAAATCTCGTAATGCTTTGTAATATTTGATGACAAAAACCCTCGGTTGTAAGATCCACTAGAAGTATGATTGAGGACATTAAACAAAACATAATAAATTTCAAATATTCTAACAAGAAAAAACAGAGTAGAGGAGATAATAGAATCTTTGAGCTATGGGGTTTAAATATTTTTTCAAATGGAGGTGCTGAACTTAAGATTTCTAAAGAACACATTAAATGACATCCTATTATTCATGGTTAGATCTAGCTCAATTATGATGGTACCTCAAAGGGGAACCTGAGAAAAGTAGGGTGTGGAGGGTGCATTTGAAATGAATTTGGCCAATTCATTAGACTCTTTTCTGAACCCATGGGAAATAAATCAAATCATCATGCAGACGTTCTAGCTTCCCTTTTGGGTCTTTGAGTTGTGAGAGATATTAATGCCACTAAAATCATTATTGAAGGGGATTCTCTTAACATCACCAATTTCCTTATGGGGAGCTCTCAACCTAGTTAGACAATCAAAAATATGATGGAAGAGGCTACTCAAATCATCAACACCTTTCAAGAGTGTATGATCCAACATACTTATTGAGAAGGAAACAAGTTAGTGGATATTATGGCTAATGTGGGGGTTAAAATAAATAATTTCCAAGTTTGGAATAGGGATGAACCCCATCCCACTTTTTCTATTAATGTGATCAATGATGAAAAGGTTGCATTAGCATAGGCATGTGTGGAGACTTTTGCCTTTCTATTTCTACCTCTGTCACTAGCATTTCGACCGTTCTTTCAAAATTATTTTCTTTTGGGTGCTAGTGTTTGGGGCTTGGTTTTCAAGAATGGGTGGTGACCGATGAAGAGTGGATCCAGTTTAAATAGATGAATGGAGGAAAAATGATGAAGTGTGGGACATATTGCATAGGGGATTCTCTAGGTTTATGGAAAGAATTATTGGGGTATATTTTCATCTATCTCAATAATTTGTAAAAAAAATTAATGATAGGAAGGTGAATTACAAGGGGATATCCTTTTATATAAATTAAGAAATTATTGCCAAAGTGACAGGGATCAAGGGAAAGGGATTGAGATACTTAAAGAACAACATTGAACTCAAAGAGGAGGAGTAGAAATTTCTTGACAATGGTAAATCCCTGGAGCACAAAAATGGCATATTTTCTTGGGATTCCCTTCCACCTCCGTTCAAAAATATTGGGATCTTGATCATGAAGTTCATTACTCTGGAGGGGATATTCTCAATAATTCCCTCTTTTCATCTCCTCTTCCTTAATTATTTTAGGAGGAATTATGCTGTTAATTTCCCGTTTTATATTCTCCATTCACTGGAATGTTCTATAAATCAGGTTAAATGGGGGAAACATGAGATTCATCTACACCATGGGGTGATTCTTCTCCTTTACAAATATTTTCATTTCTTCATTATCCATCCCCTTACTAGTATATACTCCATGGCCTCCAACCCTAATCCATCACCTTCCTCTCCTTCCAACACTTCCTTTCTCTCCCTCTCCCTCGACATATAATTCTTCTCCCACTATTTCCTCCTATTCTTCTCTTCCCTTACACCCTTCTTCTCCCCTCTCCCCCTCTTGGCCTTTTTATTCATCTTCTTCCCTACCTCCTATCTCCATTCCCATCCCATTTCCCCTTCTCTCCTTCATACCTCCTATCATTTCCTCTTATCCCATCCCCACCCCCAACAAACTTCCTACCGCCACTACACTCATGAGATATTTCGTAGCAAGAGGGCTAACCTCTCTTACCGTGATCCCCGCTTCTCATCTTCCTACTCCATTGGGGATGGGGAGGCTATTTTGGGATTTCTCCCCATGGGTGGAAAGGGTATGAAACAATCATCCAATGTGGACACTATCATCATTGATGAATTAAAGGACCAGATGAAGAATATTAGAGACCTCAAATGAAAAATTGAAGCCAATAGTTCCCACAATACTGATGATAGGAATGATAAAATGTTGGTTTCTGAGCTACAAAATTGAGTCATCAAAATAGAGAAGGAGGTGGAAGCTATCAAAGCTAAGAAATATGATATCCTGTCCATGTATAAGAGCACACTAGATTTCCTCTGTGTCTTCTTAGATCAATTTGATGTTCATAATAGTAAATACAAATCCAAGAAAAGAAACCACCTTTGATGACATCGAGAAAGGTTCATATAATGTTAAGTAGAGCTTCAACAATCTCATGAAATGAACTGGCTATTTCATTAAGCCTTGTTTATTTTTGTAATTTTGTTGACTCTCAGTGTCTTGATAGTGAGCTAACATTGTGCTAACATTTTGCTGACATTAGGCTTATTTTCTATTATTTGTGTCTTTCTCGGTTTATTATGCTCTTATCTAGTCTTGTTGTAGGCTCTTATATTATAATGTATTATCCGGGCTATTGGCCTCTTTTGTAACTGGGTAGGGTCTGACCCAAAAAACCTTTACCATTAATAAAAAATAGCCATAAATGCCCAATTTCATTTCTTAAACTATGAACATGTGGTTACATCTATGGTAGAGGGAGAAAAATACATTGCAGAGACCATATATGAGGTCTGAAACTCATGGGAAGTTGAACACCATTTTGACATGGTGTCATTACAATAAAAATATGGATCCATTTTCAATGGAATGAGGTCCATAATTATAGATAATTAGAGAAGAAGATATAAATAAAAATAGGTGCTAACAAGAGAGATTCAACCACCAAGGAATAATCACCATAGATTTTTATAGAGAAGTATGGGCACTGACATAGATCAAATCACACGTCATTTGATTTTGCAAAGGATGAAATGACACCCATAATCCATTAAATTCTAGTCACTAAAGTAGTTAGATGTTTGATTTCAAATTAGGTAAAACTCCCATGTGCAATCATGCGGACTTCAAGTGTTTCATGGTTACCTACGAGCTTGACACCCTCAATATGATACGTGGACTCATTTTTGACCCCCAAATAAATTAAACCACCCAAACTCTTTTAATTCATCACAAAAAGTTTCTAAGTGTTGACATTATTTTTATGTTTCATGTCTTTAAATGATGCTTTGCATGCTCAACGACCTCTTCTAAAAATTTCATGACTTTTAGAATATTCTACGATTCTATTCACATTCAAACCCTACGTAAGACTACCACCTTGTCCCATGACTTCCGCAATATTTTTCTTATTTCCCTCTTTAAAACCATTGTTTATTTTCCTATTACACTTTGATGCATGGAAAACCCATTACAACACCCACAAAGGTTTAATTATTTGTCATGCTACATTTTAACTTGCATGCGATTTTTTTTTTATATTTTCTATAGATTTGGAGAGTCTATGGAACACTAATCTTTAATAATCCCGCGGAACACTAAGCTAGTGTTTTTGGCTATTATACTTAGCCACATTCTCTTGTTCCTTGCTCTTTCCACACAACATCAAACATGAAATAATTTGTTACACATACTTGAAGATTCTACAAAACATTAGGTTTATGCACTCCTCACAACATTGCGATCTCTTATTCCACAACTTTTTAGCCACAAACCCACTTAAGTCTCTACGTTATCCCTTTGTTCTACGGGTTAGGAGAATCCACATAACAATATGTTCCTGTATTTCATGAAATAATAACTTAGTCTTACATGGATTTCCGAGCAAAAGTGTGGCTAATTCCATCTTTGATGAGTTGTTCAAAATTACATGGGGTGTAATTTTGGACAAAAATTAGTTTTCTAAAATTTAACATGTATGGATTCTTGAATTTGATACCAATAATTTGGAAAATGATGGTGATTCACACAACATTGCATTATATTTCTCCTTACAATGTATACTAACCATCATCTTGATGCACATGTTTTTTGATGCCATATACACCTTCATTTCATCAAGATACTATTGTATGTTTCCTCTAGCTTAATACTTTGCAAAATGAGATATATTATCTTTTCCAATGTGCCTTAAATTATTCATTTTTAATTTTGGTCTTGTAGACACTTAAAATCCGCTTACGCAATTTTATTTCTAAAATTGTACTAACTATCCTCTTTCCTATCATTTCCATCATAATTAGTGATTTCTCACTAATTAACTAACATTTTCCTCCAATTCGGTCAATTAACGACACTTCGTTAATTAACTATTCTTCGCTCCATTCTTAGATACCCATTCACGACACTTTGTTGGTCATAATCCTCCTATAATCAACTAATTAGCTATTTCACTAGTTAATTAGGCTTGTTTAGTCTTGAATTTGGCTAATAAACCCTCTTATTAGCTAAACATCCCCCTTTTAACCATTCAAAATCTCCATATTTCCCTCTAAATCACTTTTACAAGCTTCCTAAGCTTATCCTAACCTACTAATTAATCACATTTGATTAATTAGACCCTCCCAACTCCCATGAGTTGCTAATCAAGCTTAACAAGTCTAAGTCAAACTTACCTTTTCCAAAGCATGTTTATCCACTTCTAATTTTGCTTTTACCTTTTGTCCCACATTCACTAGGATTATAAACTTTCCCAAATGGAAACCTATAAATACAAACCTAGTGCATCCCTTTCAACTTTACACCTCATTTGTATTAGCAAAAGCTATAGACATTTGATCTTGAGCCATTCTCCATTGTAATAGCTTCTCCATCTTGCATCCATTTCTTCAAGCTTGGTTAGTAAGAGAAGATCTAAACATGGCCTTGTAGCCATTTTAGAGAGATATCTTCACCATATTGAAGCAAACAACCAAATCTGATTGCTATATGATCTAACTAGGTTCATGTTTAGTTAGCAATCTAAAGAGTAAAAATAGCTTAGTATGTTAGTTTGATTTATTCAAGTTCCATGCATAGAATTAACACCAAGGCCTACCTAACTAGGTTCATTATTTTTATAACACCAAGGCCTACCTAGGAGTGCCAAGAATTTTTCCTTATCTAATTATATGAATCCAAAGTCATTTTTAGTTTTACCTCCATGGTGCTTGATGATGACATTCTTTAGTACACCTATAGGTAGTGCATGAGTCTTGTTTGCCATGAACATGACATGTGGAGATGGATGAAGTGTGGGGTAAATGATCTTTTCCAGGAGTCAACAATAAGAACATATAATTATACACCTATTTCTACCAATACTTCATTTATCAACCATTGACCTATATACATATTGTTAGTATTTGGAAGAGCTTATACTAATATTTATCTTATGCAAATATTTCTTAAGACCGAATACACAAAGATTAATAAACACAAAATATAATAGTTTCACTCTATTATTCAATGTAGCAATATACAAATATATAGGAGGATTTTATCCTACATTCAAGGAGAAAAACTCCGCAAATATCTCCAACACACTATTCTACGGGTGTTTTCACAACCGCCTAGTTTTCCTCCAAACCTATTTACGTGTGTGGTTATAACAACCACTATACACATAAATCATATAACTAATTATTCAAAAACCCTCACAAATATACTAACTATTATAATGGAGCACTATAATATAATGATTTCTTAACATTCCCCCTTTGGTGCGACCATGTGAGAAAAACAATCCCACTTCTTATGCAGCTTGCCGCCCATGCGTGTTCATGATCTAAATGGTTTTTCAGTATAGCCAACAACCTCAACAAGGATGGTTTTCCACGGACAACCAACAACCCAAAATGCACGAGATGGTTTTATAGGACAACCAACAACCGAAAACATATAGATGGTTTTATAGGACAAACAACAACCCAAATATCATGATGTTGTTTTTTCTTGTGATTTCATCTTTTCCACTATCTTTTCAGATCAGGGAATTATGTAAGAAATTACTTCTCACCGAATACAAATTTGAAAAAAGAAAAGGAAATGGAACGTTGAGACCATGTTCCCCCTTCAATGTGAACTTTCCACTTATTCACACACATTAGGAACTTTGGAATCATATTGCACACAATTGAAAATGAAGCACACCAGAAACTGGAACATTGAAACCATAGTAGAAATAAAAATACACACCAAAATATGCCACCATAGTTGCTATGTGGCCTCGTCGTTGGTGACTGATGAGAGGTCGTTGATTGACCTCTAGCCTCATGTGCCTCCATCCTTTAGTATCATGTTGCTAAATCAACAAAATGTAAACATGAAGCACATCTGTTTCCACATTGTTCTTATTCTTTTCTTCCCTCTCGCAATGTGAAACAATTTATTTTTCGGACGTCACGTAACATCGAAAATGTGTTTATCAGGAATTTTTTTATTTTTTATTTTTACAATTTTAACAACTTGACTATTTCAACATCTCACACGGACTTCAAATATTTGACAAAACAATTATAAGACTTTTCATCACCAATATTTACAACCTATTACAATGATTCTACAGATTTGATAATTTTATAAATAACATGATACGTAGACTTGCAAGAGTAAAATTGTGGAGACACTAATGAAAAACACAATACTTTTGATAGTAATTAAATTATGACTCTAATAAACATTTGACAATACTCACAATTATTGAACATAAAAATAGATTTAATAAATGAATCCTTTATCGCAAACTATATTAATAAGATGGATTACTCTAAAATGTAATAGAACAAATACTACAATGAATGTTGACATATTGAAACCCAATAAAAGAGAAAAAACACAACTTGATAATCAAAACAATGAAAATGTAATCTGGATTCATATAGTTTTACTATTGTAGATCTGTATGAGCAGAGGATGTGTGGCTACGAGCATCGGCTGGATGAAGATTTGATTGCATGGAAACTGGATGACAACTTGCACAAATTATAGACACTCCTCAAAACTTCGTGCTTGTTTGTTTGAAGGAGACAAGTCACTTTACTCAAGAAATTTGATGATATGGAAGGGAGAATCCAAGCTTGGTGCCAAGTAGTTGCCAACTCTAAACTGATGATTTCCAGCTAATGTGAAATATATGTGCCAGTGCAAATGAAATTGGAACAAAACCGATAGAGACTTCCAGATAACAAATGACCACCAGCTGTTGCACGATCCAGTAGAAAACAACGAATATGAAAGAGTGCAATGCATTAAATACGTTGATTGCATGCAAATAATCAGTTAACCACTGTATAAGAGGATTCACTCATATATTGAAATGTTTGGCATGAATTTCAACCAAATAAACCCACTTGAGGAGACGTGGAGTCCTGGACAAAATTCCAATTGAGAAATCTGGAAAAGGCGTAATGAGGAGGACTTTACAAGATGTGGCACATCTGCTATATGGAAATAACAGTCGTCCAGATCTACAACAGTCCAGAAATGAATAACCCCAATAAAATCTACACAAAAATCAATCTATATGTCTGATTTACGTGGCAAGTTCACAATGCCTGAGATGTAATAGAAATCAAGGATTAAGTTTCCTTTGTGCACAGATGGAAGATCCAATCTTCCTTGCACATTCAATTTTTACCGAGAAGAAGAAGACACATTCTGAATCTATAACTATTAGACATTATTTCCCACTAGATTGTTACAGGTCTACTCAGCCTAAACATTCTATGAAAAATTTCTGTAAACAAAACTATGTTTTTCACAAAATAACACCATCAATGGGGCTTTATAAGAAAATAAACCCCACACACAATTTTACTCCATCTAGACCTGATCGCTTTGAGACCAATGTTAGTATTTGGAAGAGCTTATACTAATATTTATCTCATGCAAATATTTCTTGAGACCGAATACACAAAGATTAATAAGCACAAAATATAATAGTTTCACTCTATTCTTTAGTGTAGCAATATACAAATATATAGGAGTTTATCCTACATTCAAATCTCTCAAGCACAACAACTAAATAACATCATAGGGAGACTCATACATCACCATGACACCATTTTACATCAATGGGGGTTGACATCAATGACAACAAAACCAAACAATGGCACTAAATCTCCCCCTTTGTCATTAATGTCAATCATCATTCAGAAACATTGATGACAACCAACATGACCAACACCTTTATGACCTCAACTTCATGTTGCTGATGTCTCTCCCCCCTTTGTGATCTATGAAAAAGGCTACAATGAATACAAGACATGAAAATGCCAACACAATAAAAGAACACTGACAACAATGCTGAAAAATGACTTACATGACTCAAGAATCTCCCCCTGGGATTGTATTGACTCCAATTTGACTCCAACAACAATATATGAAGGTCCATGAACCTCGATAATGAGCCTAAAACAACCCCCCAACATGTACTCTCCATTATGTACTTCATTCATGTTTATCATCACCATTCTATGTCTTTCTCATGCTCAACACTACCAATTCTGCCTTCAATGCTTGCATATCTACCTTAGGTCTATTGCCTTTAAATCATGTTTTCAGATAAAAAGTGAGAAATTTCTCCAAGTAGATTGAGCCATTACACATTATAAAATATCTCTATGATGCTCCCCTAGGTTTGTAGCACTCTCTACATACCTTGCTTAGACTGCGCTTCATTTTGAGCATGCGAGCAACAAAATCCCCCAGGATAAACACCACCAACATCCTGGAAAACATTAGTACACCAAGAAAAAGCAAAATTTAACCTTGATAGAGGAAAAACATCATCTTCCATTTCTTGAGCATGTAAAACACCAATTTTCATCCTATACCCTATTTTGAGATTCATAAGAATATTGTAGCGAAAAAAATAGCCATACTCATCTCTACATCATGCCAAAAATGTCATAAGGACCATGGCCAAGCTTCTTACATCATTCAATGGACAACTATCATCTTATCTAGGCCTAAAACATGCAAAACTAGGCATATTCTTTCTCTTCATACTATACCTTGGTGCTAAGACCTTGAACAACCTTTTTAGTGTAAAAATAACTCAATTTAATATTCATCTATAGGTCATCCAAGCATGAAATCATGTAACAATTGCTCCCGGCCTTGAAACCTCTACTCCTAGCTTTTAGGCACAAAATGAATTACACACCTTCGTTTCATGACTTGAAAAACATCTTTGCAACTTTTGGTGGGCCTAGGCAACTTATACGCTTTTCTATAGTCATTTTGGATTGATATAAGCTATAACATTACTACATAAGTAAGGATGAAGGAACTAACCTCATTTTCACCTTTAATTTGTCTTGAGAGCACCATTTTACTCCCATGGAAGAACCACCTAGTACTTTCCCTGTCTTGAAGAGCCAACATACACCTTGATAAATATGATTTCTTGCTAGTACTTACATCATGAGTTTAATCAAGATCCCTCCGATTTTTCACCATATTACAACACTTTCACAGAAATTTATATGTATTTTGGGCATGTAGGATCATTTCATGTCATTACCTTACATCCACCATTCACTTACCTACTCTTCCTTGAAAAGACCTTTCATACCCTTGATTTGCCTTTGGGAAATCAATGTTTTTCTTCCTTGAAGGTTTATTTCAAAAAATTGTAGGCCACTATAATTTGCACTCACCAAACATGCTTTGCTATGTCAAATTTGGAAATATTCTTCCTCAAAGACCCGTAGCATGTAATTTTCTGCTCCACTTGAAACAATCAGCTATCCCGATTCTCTGCAGCCCTTCTTGAGTCCCTTGGAGATGATGCCACCTTCTTAAACCTACCTACAGCTTATACTCTTGTCAAAATGTTTTTTTGACCTTATACCCCTGTTTTGACTACAACCAAACCTACTCTAGATGATTTTAGTTCTTAAAGATCACTTAATCCTTTCAACCATTGTTAATGCACTTGTGAAAAAATAGATCTCCTTTTTGTTCAATGTACTTATTACAGTCATCACAATAGACATCTTCATTTTTAGCATAAGAACATACCTTGAGTGCCTGCAAGAAGCAATCCAATACACTATCCATACCTTGAAGATCAATATCGTGCCTTCTCTCGATATGTAGAATAACACACAATCATACATAACTTTGCATATTTCACATTTATTTATAGCTCAAACTCGGACTCATTCCTTTTCTTCATGTTGAATGAGATCCTTGGGTGACCATATACAATTATATAATCTTTATGAACTAAATGACTTGACACAGCCTTGGGAGAACAACATGAATCTTTAGTCTTCACCATACTGGAGCTCTACATATCTAAGAAACCCTTTCTAAGATCAAAGCCACATTATTTCATAGTAGGAACATCTTATATATATCTTCAATGAACATCCTTAACTCTGCAACACCGTAGGTAGCATTATAATTGTAGCATTTTTGTATACAAGCATGTAACTTTTTTATCCCAAGTGTATCATACTCGAACCTTAATGCTTGAGCCTTATAGGTTCAATTGTCAATTCTCTATGACACTTATAGCCTTTCATTTTGATCCCCTGTACTAGATGAAGTCTCAGTACACCCTTAGAATACTTGAGAATGTTCTTTCCTTAGTTTTGATGTGGCATGAAGATCTTCAAGGCACAATGTAGACCCATGATTAGGACATCAAATCCATTTTAATGCTTACGAATTTATCATTACATCTCGATGCTCGAGGGTTCTATTCATCAAACCCTCACACATAATGTAAGCCTCCATATTGAATTGTAACAATTTTTTAGAACAAGATTTTCATAATCATACAAAGGAGATCTTACTAAGACACAAGCCATTAAATCACAAAGGTGCATTTCAATCCATGAAGTATCTATATAACCTTCTAAGTCTTGGTCAACACTCATGACTTAGCAAACAAGCTTCAAGTAACATCCTTTGAATAGACATTGTCCCTAATTGACCTTTGAAACACAAATTTTAGGCCTTCATATCCGAGAGAAGGTGTACTCTTCATTTTCACACTTAGAGATGCATTTTACACCTTCACCGTTACATCTCACTACTCAAACCTATCTATCATCTACTCTGGGGGTTTTTGACTTCAAACCCATGTCATTATCTCACTATTAACTCCTTTTCACATTCAAAGGGTATTATAACCTCATTTCCTTTGTACAGATAAGCTCATAGCTTGTCCTCAAGTTTTGTTGAGCATAGACCTTCCCAAGAGAATTTCTAGCAACTCCTAAACCTTCCAACCTTTATGAGACCTGTGGATTCACTATCATGAACTAAAATGACTCAAGGAGAGCCAACATTTCTCCTACTACCCTTTTCTCGCATCAATATACACTTGATTGAGCTTAAACAAACCTTGACTTAGATTACCATACTCTTGCATATAGTTATCTCATCATTTCTTTGCACTTCATTTATGAATCAACATTTCTTAGACTTCAAAGACTTTCATATACCTCATACTTGTTTCACATTTAGCTTGACATCATACTAAATTCATACTTACTTTCTTTTCATAATTTGCAATCCTATTTGATGCCTTGACATGGAGGATAAACATGATTTTATTATTTATCTGATAACTTCAAGAAGATTACAGCTGCAGAGAGAACTTACACTTTTCAATCTTCTCGGGACATTAGAGCTTTGAGGCATAACAAGGTCATAGTCTTGCTTACATTTCTTCATGAGTGGTTAGGCCTTCATACTATCTTTGAGAGGTTACCCTTCTTACTTCATTGATCTCAGATTGTATTTAGACATTACAACATGCCGTGTCCTCTTGAAAAACCTAAATTTCATCATGAAACATCCCTTTTGACATTTGCTATTGACTTTGGTGAGAATTACTTATTTGGAGGAATATGACCTTTGTAGCTCATTTTATGATTTCAAGATACCACTGGCTTCTTTTAACATTGAAATACCTTAAACAATCCTAGTGACATCAAATTGACTCTTGCAAGATATCTTGACACATGATACTCACTTGAAGTAACTTTGATACTATAAAAACCTTATTATGCATTTAGGACTTCACATATAATTGATATTGGACCTTTAATCAACAATTAATGACCTACATAAGGGATACATACATGGTTAGATACCATGAGTTCACAAAATTCAACCGCTAGTGAATTAGAGATTTATTTTTTTCACATACGAGACCACATTCATAGTTTTATGACTTAGAGACAGACTTTGGAATTGAATTAGGAGCATTCATGAGACCAACTATGTTTTAATAGTTTTACAGAGAGAATCTTTTCATTAACTTAACATACTTAACCAATCTCATACTCCTTATCATTGTTACATGTTGTGAAGCAATGCTTGACAAAGTGAACACAAGCCATTTAGAAACATTGCAAGGATGATCTAAAAGACACTATAACATCATGTAAAAATGACCAAAACATTGTGAACTCAAAAATACCTAATAGAGAACACATTTACATGCTAGTGAGATGCCTAAATTATCAATGAATTATTTCATACACCTTTTCACTCAAGGATTCAAGACAGAGACTATGCATACACAAAATGAGACAAAGGCTAACACCAAGACAAAAACACCTACTAAGGAGACTTTAATTTTAGGCACATGGGAGGATCATTTCACATACCTTACAATTTTGGAGGTATCCCAAACTCCTAAGCTCCTTAGCTTCTCATGTACAAAAGCATGGTTCATTTCAGTTCTTGAATCAAATTTCTTGATATCTTTTTCATGATTAGGCCTATTCTTTTATTTGTTTGAGCTTGAACACTTCTTGGTTGCCTTTTGATCATTGAATTTTACTGAAACAGATCCTCCTATGACAAATTTTGGCACCCATACATTTTTCACCTTACAAGTCTTTGCAACATGATCCTTTAGATCGGACTTGTAGCAAATCACCTCATGTTTATCATTTGACTGATCACTTTTGTGTCCTTTTCCATTTCTCCAAGAGTAATCACAACTAAAAAACTTCCTATAATCCCTTGATGTATGACCATAACCATTGTAAGAATAAAAAGTGCCATGAAAATTTACATACCTCATTACATTTGGCCGTTTAATAGGATTAGGCCTTTAATATACCTTATTTTCATGAATGCCATCATCTTCACTTGCTTTGGGATTATGACCACCTGTTGGATCTACAAGAGTAGGCTTCTCGAATTATTTGATCTTTGGGGTTTGAATCTCCTCTTTGAGCTTGTCATATTCTTCTTCCTTTCCCTTAAGAACACTTATCAAATCCTTGATTTCAGTCTTCAATATGATTTTCTCCATTCTATGGAATTCTAAATCTTCTTGTAGATTAAATGCTACCTCTTTGAAGTCAACTTTTCCATGCACACACACCTCATAGGGCTTGTTTCTTAGTCTTTCAAATTACTCTTCCTTTGTGCTTCAAACTGAAATTGCCTTCTCTAACTGAATCTTGAGATCTTTTATGGTTTCTTCATCCTTCTTAGCCATGGATTTCAATTCTTGATTCTATTTTCTAATTTGTTTCATCATTTTTCTTCATAGGATATCCCTTAAGTTGTTAAAATTCTACAAAAGGGCTAACTTTGATACTAATTGTTGGAAGCACAATAAAATGAGAGGGGGATGAATTATTCCTACAAAAAGTTTTATTTCATTTTACATCCATTATTCATCAACATTCATTTAACCATAAACCACGTGTTTTTACTCAAGCACATTAACAACTATGCACAAGATAGAGAGAAAGAGGGTACACAAGAACACCAAATATATGTGAGAAATCCTCAAAGGGAAGAAAAACCACTAAAAATTGTTGACATTACACACAAAAAGAGATTTAGTGAAGCAAAACTCCACAAGGAGCACCAACCCCTGATTTAGTGAGGCACCAACCCCACAAGGAGCGCCAACCCCTACTTTAGTAGAGCACCAACCCATAATTTAGTGAAGCACCCACTCCAAAAGGAGGATAAAAACCCTAGGACTACTAAGAACCAACTCGACACATGAATATGTTTGATCTCTATAATTCTTGCTTTGACACAACTAATGGAGATCACTTATTCAAATCAAAACCATAACTCATATCCTAGGCATCAAACTTGCTTTTTCTCCTTCTTTCTTCACTTGTCTTGCATTTAAATTATTGATATCATTTTTTCATGTATTCATAAATATGAAATACATTTGATCTTCCCTCAAATAATTCCTTCATACCTGTAAATAGATATTTTCTAGGTCGCTTTACTCCCCCAGACAAGACTAGCTCTCAAAATGAGATAAAACATCACTTTTATAAAACTTTCTCCTTCTTTACCCAAAGGAGGTCAGTCCATCATGAAAAATTAGACCCATAAACCTTAATTACATTCAAATAAATTCATTACAATAGTCACATATGACCCATATAGGTTGGCCTAGCTAAAAACCTCATTACATGTGCCAAAAATACTTATACATGACCTAAAAATCATCATACATGAGTAAAATAAAATTTAAAGTTCATAGATGGTCACATATTTTATCAACCAATCAAATTATTTCATTTACTTAGCCCAGTTCCCTTTACAAATCTCAAAACATCTGCATTTCCTGCACCCTTCAAACACTCGAAACTTCATCTGATCACAAAATCACTTATACTCAACCAAAACATGCCATGTGAAAAATAAAAAGAAATTTCATAATCTTTATATCACTTATTAGAAATTTATAAGTCATGAAACATCCATAATTTCAAACCATAACTACATTTTTCTTCACTAGATCAACCTTTCAAAAAAGTTGTTTCCAAAGGTTAGTTCATAAAATAATTTATACATAAATTAAAGACCTATAAATGGATAAATTGGATTAAAAATTAATCCCTCTTAAAATTACAGGTGATAGGAAGCATCACCCAATCTAGGTCAAGCTTCAAACAACATAAAACTTACACTTAACACATGTTGTCTTGAATCGCCAAAAACTATTCATGTTCAAATAATGCCCTATAAACCCTATAAATGAAATTTTCATGAGTAAAAACTCATATTAATGTAAATATCTCTGAATCCTCTTTCCAAATAAACTTTAATCATCTCAAAAATCCACATGTAGATCAAGTTATGCTCATTTTACTAAAGACTACTATTTGAGATCCCAAAACTACCCTTTGACTAGTCAACTTGTTTGGACCTCAAAACACCATGAAACTGAATGAAAATGTCCTAAAAAATCAATTTAAATCAATAACACCTCACATTGATCAAAAATGGCAACTTAGCCATAACCTTATGTAGAGAAATTTTCGTTAAACTAAAACTCTTCATTAAACATGCATTTTCAAGTGGGGCCCACATATGAACACATGCTCAAACATACCTTTCTGGAAATGTAGAAGAGTTTTATACAAAATCAATGTTGGTTGTGGAGCCTGGTAGTGACGGGGTTTGGGGGCAGCACCCTCGTAAGCCACATTTTATATGTATTTATGCATTGTGAAATCTGGACCGTTCCTTATGAGGTCACAAATATAACGGGTGGTTTTCTATGTTTTCCCGAAATGATAAAAACCCTAATATGTTTAAAGGGTTGTAATGTAAGAGGCTCATTGTATCATTGGTTGCACTGTGTGAGAGAGTTTTAGTTGGACGAAATAAAAGGATTGGCTGTTTCTGGTGGACGTAGCCCATTTTGGGTGAACCACGTTAAATCTGTGTCTCTGCTTTATTGCATTCTTTTCTGTTTTATGTTTTTCTACATTATTCATTGCATGCTTGTTTATTTGTACAACTGGTATAATCCTAACAACTGGTATCAGAGAACATTTGAGATTTATTTGTTGGCAGTATACTCATAGAGGGATTTCTGTTTGAGTGGGAGAAGTAACAATGACAGAGGAGAATAAGTTTAGAGTTGAGAAGTTTGATGACCGAAGTTACCAGCTATTGAAAATGCAGGTGGAAGATTACCTATATCAAAATGATCTATACCTACCATTGGGAGGTGTAGAAGTGAAGCCCCCATTCATGTCTGATGAGGAGTAGAAGGTTCTAGATAGGAAGGCTCTCGGTGTGATTCGATTGAATCTGGCATCGTCTGTAGCTTCAAATATCTCACAGGAGAAAAGTATGATAGAGTTGATGAAAACCCTAGCAAATTTATATGAAACACCTAGTGCATCCAATAAAGTTTATTTGATTAAAATATTGTTTAATCTAAAAATTCAAGAAGGTGGATTTGTATCTAACCATCTTAATGATTTCCACACTATTGTAAATTAGTTAGATTCAGTTAATATCCCATTTGATGAGGAGGTTAGAGCATTATTATTCCTATGTTCTTTGCCAGAAAGTTGGGACAACTTAGTAATGGCAGTTAGTAATACATCATCTACTTCTCTTAAATTTGAAGATGTAGTAAGTGTCATTTTAAATGAGGAAATGCGTAGGAAAAGTACAAGGGAAAATTCTTCTTCTGGAAATGCGTTGAATATGGAGAGTAGAGGGAGGAGCAAGGAGAAATCAAAGAGTAAGGCTCGTGGGAGATCTAAATCGAATATGGGAAGATCCAAATCTAGGAGTAGAGGCATTACTTGTTGGAACTGTGGAAAGAGAGGACATGCTAAAAATGATTGTTGGTTCAAAGGAAACAAAGAAAACTAGCTTGAAGGTATTAAAGAGGAAAATCTGATAGGTAATATTGTTCAGGATGCTCTTATACTTTCTCTTGATACTAGAGTAGAATCTTGGGTAATAGATTCAGGTGCCTCTTTCCATGCAACCCCTGATAAGGGCTATTTTAAAGAGTATGTCTAGGGAAATTTTGGACAGGTTTATTTAGGTGATGATGAGCCATGCAACATTTTTCAGAAGGACAATGTACACCTGAAATTACATAACGAAACTACATGGATATTGAGAGACGTGAGGCATGTACCTAGTCTCAGGAGAAATCTCATCTTTGTAAGACAGTTGGGTGGTAAAGGTTGCACATTCACATTCACTTCAGATGCTTAGAAGGTTTCCAAGGGTGCCCTGGTAGTGGCACAGGGTAAGAAATTAGGCACTCTTTATTTGTCTACTTGTATATCTAATTCTTCTACCATATTGTCTACTTCGATGAGGATGCTAGCATGTGTCACAATATATTAGGACATATGAGTGAAAAGGGCATTAAAATTCTATAGGAAAAAGGTAAGCTTTCAAATTTGAAGCATTTGAACTTAGATTTTTGTGAGAATTGCATTTTTGGGAAACATAAAAGAGTCAAATTTCTCAAGGCAAGGAATACCAAGAAAGAGAAAAAGTTGGAGCTAGTTCATACAGATGTGTGGGGGGCAGCCCATATTGCATCTCATGGTGGTTCTCTGTACTATGTCACATTCACAGATGATGCCACAAGGAAGGTATGGGTATATTACATTAAGCGTAAATTTTATGTCTTTGATACATTTAAGAAATGGAAAGCACTTGCTGAGAATGAATGTGGTTTTAAATTGAAATGTTTGAGATTTGATAATGGTGGTGAGTATTACAATAAGAAATTTTATGATTATTATTCCTTGAATAGGATTCGTAGAGAGAAAATAGTTCCCAGGACTCTGCAACAAAATAGTGTTAGTGAGAGGATGAATAGAACAATAATGGAGTGTGCATGGTCAATGAGATTGCATACGAGGCTGCCTCTTTAGTTTTGGGCAGAGGCTGTAGATATTGTTGTGTACTTAATCAACCATGGGCCTTCGAGTGCATTAGATGGAGGAATTCCAAAAGAATCCTGGACCGGAAAGAGGTAAACCTTTCATTTTTAAGAGTATTTGGTTCAGAGGCATTTGTGCATGTTAATAAAGAAAACAAAAAAATTAGATCCGAAATCCAAACATTATACATTCATAGGCTATGGCTCCAATGGTGATTATGGATTTTAGTTTTAGGATCTAGATGAATCTAAGATAATTAGGAGTCATGATGTTGTTTGGCATGAAAATAGAATGTACAGGGATCAGGTACAGGATGACAAAAAACCCAAGGAAGATTTAGTTGAGGATATAGCTCCTAAAAATGAAATCTCGGATGGAAAATATCCACTTACAGGTATCGAGGTTGACAGTTTTGTAGGCCGAGCACAATAGCTAGTGTCAACATTAGCACCTCTGTCATAAATTCAAGAAAATGAGCAGAAAGAAAGTAATGATCTCGAGACACCCCCATCTTTGGTAAGAAGGTCACGACGTATTAGTAGACCTCCAAAAATATTTTCCCCTGCTTTGTATTATTTTTTACTAAAATATAGTGGTGAGCCAAAGAGCTTTGATGAGGCAATGTAGTTGGAGTCCATTAAGGAGTGGGAGCATGGCATAAATGAGGAAATGGATTCCCTGGAGAAGAACAAAACATGGGATTTAGTCAAATTACTAGATGGGAAGAGAGTACTACAAAACAAATGGGTCTACCGTGTGAAAGAAGAAGAAGGTGGATAGAAAAGGTACAAAGCAAGGCTTGTAGTGAAGGGGTATGAACAAAAGAAAGGTATCGATTTTGATGAAATTTTCTCCCTTGTTGTAAAGATGTCTTCCATTCATACTATATTAAGTTTAGTTGTTGTTGAAGATTTACACTTAGAGCAACTTGATGTCAAGATGACATTTCTCCATGGTGACTTGGAGGAGGAGATTTATATGCAGCAACCACTTGGATATGAGGTGAAGGGTAAGGATAAATTGATTTGTAGGTTGAAGAAGAGCCTATACGGGCTCAAGAAAGCTCCCGACAACGGTATCTAAAGTTTGATAGTTTTATGCATGAGCATGGTTTTACTAGATGTCAATCAGATCATTGTGTATACTTTAAATTACTGGATAGTGGGAGCTACATTATTCTTCTCGTTATATGTAGATGATATGCCCGTAGTAGGTCTAATATGCAGAAAGTGAAAAGCTTAAGGAAAAGCTTGCACAAACATTTTCAATGAAGGATTTGGGTATAACAAATAAAATCCTTGGTATGCAAATCGAGAGGGACAGTAAAAAAGAAGAAATTGGTCTTGTCCCAGGAGGACTATGTAGAAAAGGTGTTAGAGAGGTTTCAGATGCAGAATCGAAACCAGTTAGTACACCATTATTTAGGCATTTTAGATTAATTAAAGAGTAATGCCCAATAACACAAGAGGAAAAATATTATATGGCACAAGTTCCATATTCTTTAGAAGTTGGGAGCCTTTTGTATGCCATGGTTTCTACCAGTGCTAGACATTTCCCAGCAGCGGGAGTTGTTAGCAGGTATATGGAAAATCTAGGTAAAGCACACTAGAAGGCGAAGTCTAATGGATTCTCGTGTATTTGAGAGGGACCACTAGGAGGGACTTGTGATTTGGAGGGTCATATTATACTTTACAAGGATTTATGGATTCAGATATGGTAGAAGATATAGATAACAGGAGGAGCACTACTGGATATGTGTTTACAGTTGGTGGTGCAGCAGTGAGTTGGATCTCAAAGTTGTAGAAAGTAGTTACCCTATCTACTATAGAGGTAGAATATGTTGCAGCGACTGAGGCAAGTAAGGAAATGTTATGGATGAGCAGGTTCATGGAGGAGTTGGGTAAGGAGCAAGGGGATTGTAAGTTACATAGTGATAGTCAAAGTGTAATTCACTAACAAAGAACTCAACCTTCCATTCAAGAACAAAACACATTCAACTAAGATATCACTTCATACAACAAGTGTTGGAGGATGGGAAACTTGAGTTAGTAAAGATTCATATAGATGATAATCCTACTGATATGTTTACTAAGCCAATGAAAAAGGATAAGTTGGATTTGCATTCAACTTCTGTGGGTCTTCAAGATTGATCTTGAAGTGGAAGAAACAAGCCAAGAAGAAAAGTCCAAGCAAGAGCTATAGTGGTGGAGTTACAAAAATCAGTCTCCAAGTGGGAGATTGTTGGTTGTGGAGCTTGATAGTGATGGGGTTTGAGGGCAGTGCCCCCGTAAGCCACATTTTATATGTATTTATGCATTGTGAAATCTGGACCGTTCCTTATTAGGTCACAGATCTAATGGGTGGTTTTCTATGTTTTCCCGAAATGATAAAAACCTAATATGTTTAAAGGGTCATAATGTAAGAGGCTCATTATATCAGTGGTTGCACTTTGTGTGAGAGAGTTTTAGCTGGACGGAATAAAAGGATTGGTTGTTTCTGGTGGATGTAGCCCATTTTGGGTGAACCACGTTAAATCTGTGTCTCTGCTTTATTGCATTCTTTTCTGTTTTACATTTTTCTATGTTATTCATTGCATGCTTGTTTATCTGTACAAATGGTATAATCCTAACAATAAAATTATCAATTTTTAGGAACCAATAAAAAATGGGCTGATATACTCACCTTTCAAAACTTCTCCTAACTAGGGTTTTAAACCACTTTATTTTTTTTACAATCATTCATAAAAATGTGATGATAAAAACAACTCATTATTTTTTTAAATCTTAATAAATGACCATATAATCTATGTATAAGATATCAGGTCCCCATGCAAAGCATACAATTCATAACAAGCATCAGAAGGTCAATGTTTTCTTGAAAATCACACTGAAACTTACCTGGTTTCACCAAAACTTGTATATCTTGAAAATTATTAAGCATAATGACCTGAAACTTGGAATAAAGCACCATGTAAACATCCTATAACTTATCAAAGTCACTACATAACCTAGTTATACTTGAAACTCTCCACCATAGTGACTAACCTATGCAAAACTACACATTTCTCACCTGTAGCTTTCCAAGGACCTAAAATATGCACTAAATCACTAAATTTAGACCTAAAAATGATCATAAAACTCAGGTAAAATTTTAAAAACATTTTCCCCAAGATTCACCATGATTTATTAGGCCCAAATCTCACATCTCCACTTCATTCTTCATGCCCTGGGGATAAAAATAAGCTTGGAATGATTTGACTCAACCATGACAACCCATGAAATGACCATGCCGACATCATGCATACACATATACACATGAAACATACCTCATGGACAATGAGTAACCTCATGAAAACATTCAACCATCTTAGGAGACCTCATAGTTTGAATCATCCCACTATACCATGCAATAGGACATCAGCAAAACTCAATAAACCACTTGATCAACTTGTATAACAACTGAATAACATCATAGAGAGACTCATAAATCACCATGAAACCCTTTTCAACAAACAGGGGTTGAAATCAATGGCAACACAACCACAAAATGGAAAAAAAAATTCCTATGGAGTGAGACAAAACATACCCAACCACTTACAAAATGAAAAAAGGAATAAAACCGAAAATAAGCTACATAATCATGTGAAAAGGACCCAACAATGATCTGGTTGGGTAAAACCCCTTTTCACACTAGTATATGGAAAATTACCTATGACACCTAAGAAATAAAAACCTATGTGTTGGAAAACCCCGTGGTGGAATAAAAACCTACAAAATAATACCTTCCCTTAAGTGTAGCTTAGGTGGGTAGATATATTAGGTGCTAACAACAAGGCCATATGAGGTACCCAAATACAAAATATGATCCTAAAAGAAGGAGTGGGAGAAATATCAAAGGAAAAATCCTCCCTCCATGATGAATAAGATAAAGGAACCTCTCTTGAAGAAATATGCTGCACCCATAAGAGAGCTCACAAATGATGGTACTTACTCTCGGTGAAGGGTTTAGTGAAAATATCATCAAATGTTTCTGTTGTAGGAAAATAATAAAGATACATGACCTATTCCTGAATCAACTCATGGATATAGTTCAAATGGATCTCATTGTTATTATTCCTTTGATGATGAAATATATTCTTAAATATTTGAATGATAATTTGATCGTCACAAAAGATAATGGATGGTCAAGGAATAATGAACCATAACTCAAGAAAATATTCTTACAAGCCAAATAACATCGATGGTTGCATCACCCCCATGTACTAAACCTATGTCAAAGAAAGAGAAATATAATTTTGCTTCTTTATATTCCAACTAATGGGGTCAAACAAGGATAAAAGTTGTAACATGATATGGATTTATGATCATCATAATCACTAGCCACATTTGCATCTCAGATATCCAACGGTGTGAAGACTATTCTATAGTGCATAATGAATCCCATGTCAATGTATTCCTTGTATGTAATGAAATATACTTTTGAAATCTTTCCAATAAATATCATGTGGTTTCTACATAAAATTTGAAACCATTCTAACTACATAAGAAATTTCAAGGTGAGTGTGAGTAAAGTAAATAAGGCTACCAACAAAAGCTATTGATATAAGGCAACATCAACAAGTGGAGTGAAACAATTAGTATCAATCTTGACTATTGAGAGAAAGGGAGTTAGTGCATACTTACAATCATCCATATGAATCCAAACTAGAATATCAAGATCATAATTGTGCTGAGTAAGAGATATCATGAAAGAAACTGAGTGAACTCAATTCCATGAAAGTAATGTAAAAGGCCCAAGTTAGTCATAGTGAACTTGTCATACAGAGTAGGTTTGACTCTTGCCAATGATGAATGAAGAACTACTTGTGATGATCAAATAACCAACATAAATGTCAAGAAACAAATGTGAATTGTCTTTTCACATAATGTAGATATTTGGATCCAATTGACACATCATGAATCTAAATAGTAGAATAATTGAGTCCATCTTGTCTTATTAAGCCCAAGGGGCCTATTTGACATCATAATTAGACTTCCTCAATATGCACACCAAAATAGATTCCTAAAGTAACCCTTATGGTTAATCCTTGTAAATATCCTCATGTATATCCCCATGAAGAAAGACAATTTTAACATTCATTCAAATTTCAACCCAACCATGAGATACAACAATGGAAAGTGTTAATTAAATGGAGCTCATCTTAGTAACAGTGAAAAGTGTTGGCTTTGTGTTATCATTGATGTCCAAGTATGTTGTTTTAATTATTTTCTAAGGTTTCATTGATGTCAAAATAGATAATAAACATGAAGGTTGATTGGTAGTGTCATGCCAAGTTGAGTGTCTTGTTGAAATTGCAAGGTGTTGCATGGGTTCTTGAGAAGTGTAGGGTATTTTTGAAGTGTGTTAGTGACTTGCAGAGGTATTGATGATGCTAGAGTGATGTCATGGAGTGTGATGAAGGTTATTAGATGTTGTAAAGGTTGGAAAGTGATGAGAAGGTCAGGTCTAGTGAAACTATCATGTTTAAGAGGCCTAATTTGGAGGCCTAGTCAACATGTATAGTGTGATATGATGGAGTATAGGTATGTATAAGTTACGTGAGATTGGTGAGATCATGGGAAGTATTTAGATGAGTTGTTGAGACACTCACAAGTGTCTTACAATGTATTTCAAGTGTTATACATTGTTTCTAGGTTTACACTTGACATATTCTCAAGTCCTAAGTGACCTAATGAGGTGTGCAAGTATGGGTTTAGATTGGATATGAAAATGTGATCTATGTAAGAGATGTGGAATGTTATTTTTAGCATTTTAGTGGATATTGAGGTCATTAATTTTAGCATTTTTCATCGAGAAAGTGGTTTTTAGGTCTTATCCTAGACCTAATGTCTTGAGAAATCATGCCATATTGAGTGAGTCGCATTTTTGAGTAAATTTGAGAAAAGGTGAACACTAGAGAATGTATGGTAGGACCTTGTGTGCTTGAAATAGACCTTTGGAGAAGGTAGGTTACTCTACTTATTTATAACACTAAAACTAATCCTAATGTTGTAAATGAAGCTATCTAGTCCTAAACTAAGATTCTAAGGGACCCGAGTTAGAAGGAGATGCATAATGGAAATCCTAAGCTAAATGGGGAAATAACACTAGAAAGAAGGGTCAATCGATCTCAATAATGGGAAGGAAAGGGACAAAACATGAGAGAGAGGGTACGCAAGCATGTAAAATATAAGAACCATGTAGACTCAAATTTTCCCACGCATGGATAACACATAAAAACTAAACGTGCATGTAGGAAATGTGCACAACATGCAAAAAAAGTGGATAGGGAGGAAAAACACATAAAACATGAGACCATGGTGGAGAATCTCCAAAAACCCAATTTCATGCTTAAAGGATGCAGAGTCGCATGTTCATGGAAGAAGGTGAGAATACATTGCAGAGACCAAGTTCAAGGTCCGAAACTTGTGGAAGTCGGGCACCATTTTGGCATGGTGCCATTATAAAAAGAGGGATATGTTTAAATGAGAATTTTTTACAATTTATAGGAGGATAAAGAAGAGGGAAACACAGATTCAAACTTCCAACCACCAATATTTGGTAATAAATTCCTACAAATCCACCTCGTAAATCCTATCGATGTGCCTCCCCATGTCTATTTGGATCATGGAAGAAGGAAAGAGGCAGATTCTAAATAAAATCTAGTGGTTGAGTTTATTAGATGATTATATTAATGACCCGAGTGATATTTTCATGATTTATGCCTATCAAATCCTCACAAAATCTGATTATGAATGGTTCAGTGTATATCCCACATTAGAAACTTTCAAACAAGACGAAACACGTGGGAATATGAAATTTTCAATAGAAGTTATGGTGATTTGAAGTCTACATTACAAACTTTACACATAATGACACATGTCATGCGCTAATCGGCTAAAGGATCCACCAAGTATTCATTTATTTTGTCATTTATTCCATGTGTTGCACATTGTTTTGTAGTAAGGATATAACACCCCATTAGTGTGATTTAAGAGGTTACATATAACACACTCAATCATGATAGGTTTTCATGTGGCACATTGACTTAGCATGGAAGAGCTTCACTATGCGCACGTGCGCACGAGAGATGGATGCATGAAAGAGGAAAGAAGAAGATAGACGCGCAAAAGGGACACCCATAGAGATAAGAAGAAAAGATGAATATATGCAAAAGGATGTAAGTACGTAAGTGGGGACTGCTCATTAGAATAAATGAGTGTGTAAGGACTATAGGAAAGGGTGCTAGAGCAAGCCGAAAGAAGGAAGTACACAACACATAAATGCATAGGTAAGATGCGTAAGGGAATAATGTAGAAAATAAAAATGAGTGAGTTTAAGGAAATGTGTGGATCTCAAGAGGGAAGGAATGTGCATAGAAGGCATGCCAATGACTTAGCCAATTTGGAGGGAAAGTCAAAAAGGTACACGTGAAGATGCATGAAATGTGGGAAAGAAGGAGTCTACACAAAGGGATAATTGAAGAAGATAGAGGAATGTGGAAGGAAGGTAGAAGTGCACTAATGTGTGTAAGAGGGAGTGAAGGAAGGATAAGTCTCAAAGAAGAAGTAGGAAGGGCATGCAAGGGCATGAAAAGAACCGCAACTAACCATACCGTGCTAAGGGAATAACCAGAGTGCGCAAAACCTATAATTTTTGAACTTCAGATCCGATCGTAGATGTAAGTTGTCAAAATAACTAGGAGAGTTATTTTAGACAACAACAACCACCTTCTTAAAATTGATGGAAACCAACAAGACAAAACACCTACATGATCTCATTTCCATGTTTTGGATGCTTCTCTCCCCCTTTGACATCTATGAAAAGGATATAATGACAATAATACATGGAAAAAGACAACACATGACAACAATTCTCAAAACAACTTACCTAACTCAAATAGCTCCCCCGGGACCGAAACTCTCCTTTTTGAATTTATTACTAGCATATATAGATCCATGGACATGACATAATCATAAAACCAACTCCCCTAAAATGAAACTCTCTACAATTTTTCTCCATCTCAAGTAGTACATCCGTCTCGTAGGTCTTGTTCAAGATAAAAAAGTTATACCTTCAAGGAAAACAAAGCATCATTTAGGACTTGCATGACCTAAACCTCATCTTCAAAGACATTTTTACCAACTTCTCCAAGTTCTAGAAGCCAACATACCTCATGAAACTCCTTCTCATCACTCCCCTTGGGTTCATATTCCTTATATCTCACAGAGAAAGTAAAATTTTTAATTCATACCTTGTTTGAGTGCCATAAACATATGTCTACACTTTTATCACAAATCCCAAAGTTTTATATTAGATATTTATGTCCTGTCTTAGCATATTATCAAAATTGATTGAGTTTCAAACTGATTTATTTGTGAAGTGAACTTGTAAACATTTATTTATTTTTCCTTATAGGTCTTCATGTAACTCCTGGAGCACCTTTTTCACTTATTTAAGTATATGATTTTCCTCCCTTGTCCCGATAGATCATCTCACACACGTAGACTACACCTTTATAGTCTCAAGCCAACTATAGTACCTTCTTTTCTCTGTCACGTTGTGTCATGGTTTTGATGCCTTTCATACAAACCTTAAACAATTTTATCCTTCAATATTCTAAGTTCATATTTTCAAGCGTTTTAGAAACCTTTGTCATAGTTTATCATGAATTCCTACCATTCACACAAACCTATATTGCTCATTCTCACCATCATGTAACAAGACAAACACCTAGATACCCATCTTCTTTACCTCTGTAGAATTCCATTATTTTAACTAAGACCACCGATATTAGCTCAAAAACATGGTTCCTTTTTCCTTAAGTTGACATTATTGGCCCGTAGCTTGTATTTTTCTAACTTTCACCATTAGTGTGGTATCTTGATAAGAGATTTAATAATTTCATGTCCTTTTCTTGATTTTAATTCATTGAGCATATCATTTTATATCACCATGATTTATGAGATCTATCAACTCCATTTTGGCCCAATCCATTGTCAAAGACCACACTTTTCTTTCCTTCCTAGTTCGATAAACGTACTCAATCCTCCCGAAGATTTAATGAATCCTTTTTCATCCTCCTAGTTTTGACAATCGACTAGATCATGGATTTACATTACACAATAAACATCATATGAGGTCAACCATATCCCTTTTGGATTCTCAATGTGGTAACAACACAAGGTTATGTTTTCAAGATGTAAACCATAGGTTTAAATGAATAATGTATCATCTTCAACCTTTCACTATTCATCATGCAATGATGTAGACCTGATAAGTTTGATATACCTTGTTCATGGATCATTAGATCTCCCTAAGTCCTATATTGAATTCTTCAAGGCCTTCATACCATCTGAACTTGCTTTGATAGACCCCAAAACCATTTTACTTTGCTTAGATTATGTTCATTTCTTTGTATATGTCAAGATTATCTTAACCTTCAAGATCATATGAATCATTTATTACCACCGTAGTGGGAAATTTTTATCCTCAAGGACATTAAGAATATTTATATATCCAACTATGAAGTAAAGAAATGTAAAAAGAACTTAAATACTATACTTCTTATCCTTCACAATCCTAATTATGTGATTATTGTTCTTTGAGCAACTTCAAGAAACTTCTTATGGAATGTAGACATATTTGTTGCTTCTTCAACACATAACACAAGTGAGAACATCATGAAATCCCAAAAAAATGTTTGGATAGTATGTGATGAGATTTTCATTACTTATGACTTATTTCATAGATATTCAAATGAATCTTAGTTGGGGAGCATCACCTTTGATCGATAGTACCTTTATCATGGATTTTGAATAACTAACTTAACATAGAGGCTCAAACATTCATCATTGGAACCTTGAAGGCCACACCTTTAGATCATGACAAAGATTAATCATGTTACAATAGGAGCTCAAATATAATACTCGAGATCTTAACTCTTTTACACTTTTGAAAAATCAAATAACAATCATATTCACACTTTTGTGAGATCAAGAAAAGACTCTAGGAAAACCCTTACTCACATGTGATAACACCATAACGTGCTACAAATTTAGAGATAAAAATAGACCATGTAAAATACCTCTTGTACTATGATGATACACTCACAAGCTCGACACCTTACAAGGACTTGATTCAACAAAAACAACCATATTACTTGTATTTACAAGACAAAACCTCTTAACAATGAATTCCCTTTGATGATTGATACATCGAACTCGACCGAGAAAAATTACATTATAACTCCTTGAAGTAAAATCAAACCTAGAATACATAAATTGCATAACCTTGATACACTTTATACTTTAAAAGATCCCTAAAGACTAGTTTTTATTACTTTATACACTTTTTTGAGACTATTACACTGTCTCCCTAACCGAGAAACTCCATTACACTCTTTTATGATCACACTTAACTCTATAGACACCTCTTGTTGGTACTTGTTATCCAAAATAAGCCCCCTACTTATTTATTTGGCTAACTCCCTTCATTCCTCCCTCTTGTATGCCTCAGTCATGAATTTTTCACTTTCAGGCTCTCAAAATGTTTTGGAAGTGGCACCATTGGATAGAGCTCTTTCTCATATTTCCAGAAAGGTAAAGTTTTCCTCCTAACTCCATGTATTTTTGAAGTTATGGCTCGACGGAGTTTTTGTGGGAAATTTTCCTAGACAGGCCCGCCGGCCGCTTAGAGGGTGCCACGTCGGCATCGGGGCATTGGAGGCAGAGGAGAACTTCAATTTTTTACCAAGTATGGGTGCAAAGGGGAGTTTTTGGCCCGTAGGTCTGCGCAACCAATGGGATGATGCCACATCAGCAAAGGAATGGCGGAGCATGGAGGGAGACTTGGAAAATTGCCAAAGTGTTTGGCGAAGGCACTAAGGGGAGATTATGGCCCATAAGTCCACGCAACAAATGAGATCACACCATGTGTTCTCGATCAGCAGAGTGTGGGGAGATTGGGAAATTTTCCCAAAGAAAAATCAAAGGAAAATTTCAAAGGGAAAGCCCGCCCCCAAAACCCGAGCCAATAGGATCATGCCACGTGTCCAAGTGGCGGCAAAAAGGAGAAGGCAGGCCCGCAAGAGAAAAATGAATATGAAAGGCCCACGTCTAATGGAGTTGTGCCATATGTCCATCTTAGAGAAGATGGTCAATAGCAATGAAAAAGACAGAGTAAATGCCTCGCGCGAATCACAACATGACACGTGGCCTCGGAGCTTTCTGGCGGAGAATTTTGGAAAATTTTCCAAAGGAAGAAACAATGGGAAATGAAGCAGAAGGGCCTGCGCAACCAATCAAATCATGCCACGTGGCACCGTGAGTGGTGGGGTGCGGGGGTTTTTTGGGAAATTTTCCCAAATGCAAAAAGGTGGGAAAATTTCAAATTTTTGGCCTGCCAACCCATTTTGGCCCTATTTTTCCCTAGATTTTCAAATGGGCATAACTTTCGATCCAAAGCTTGTTTTTTCACGTTATTTATATCATTGGAAAGATGGTGAAATTCTCTAAATGATTCCAGGGTCAATTTTGTGTTTTGGTGGAGTTTCAAGGATAAAATTGGAAAACTCCTCCTGCATGTGGAAATCAACAAAACTGACATTTCAACCACCTTTTTAATGAAGTATGACACGCATTCTCTCCCATCACGGTTAAAAATGTCGAAATGGACTTTTGAGGGTACCCATGCTGTTTTAATACCATTTGGTCAGTGTTTGAAGGATCTTTCATGTTTTCCCACATTTCTCTCTCTTGAGCTCAAATTTGCATTGTAAAAGCCAGAATGGGCTCATTTTTAACAAGTTAGACATTTTTTTGGCTCTGCAACTTCTCTTTTCTTCCTCATCAGGCATATTTGTGGAATTTTTACCTTTTCATGCAAATAAAACATCTCTTTTTCCTCTTGGTCATTGTAATGCACTGTATTGGACCTGGAATGATAATGTATGCTTTGTGATTAAAATTTTCTCAATCCTTTCATATGTTTATCATTGTTTCCTGATCTTTCATTACATTTTGGAAATTTGTGCATGTTTTGTGCTATATTTTCTTGTGGATTGTGTATGTTTTGTAGTAGCAGGTGTCTACTACTCCTTTGGTGCATCACCTTATTTAGACTAGGTTTATTTTTTGCATTTTCTCAACCCTGTCCCCTTGGCAAAGTTTGATTAAGTTATAGGTAAACCCTCTGCAGAATGTTATGCACACTTGAACAGAGGAGTTGAGGAACCAGCCTCTAATCTGGAGGATCTTTTCCAGTCCCTGCAATTCCCACACTTGTGTGAAAAGATCCAATGTTGTGCAATCACACTGGATGCTAAGATGTCAAACTAGAAATTTGATAGAACATCCAGAGGGTGCTGCTGATTTGCACAACAAGACTTGATATAGACCTTTTTTTGTACCCCATAACATTCTTTCATAGTTCTTGATTTCTTCTCTAACTCTTTATCGATCATACTTTCCATACTTTATCCTTCAAACATCTCGATGCACTCTAGGAGTATCACCACCGAATTATACATATCACATACTACACTTGAAATTAGATCAACAATTGACATTGTATCTTCCTCTAAAACATTTCCATGTCTAAAACAACACTATAATATATCCTATACACATACATAGCTTCAACTTTAACCCAAGGCTTACAAAATTCTATGATGCATGAATATGAACCTTTGTGACCAAGAAATAGACCTTGAAAACCATACTCACCTTCATACATTTATGGTAATAATGGGTTTCTTAAAATAGTAACAAATTAAATATGGGTATAGACCTTGAAAAATCTCATACTCACTATGACTAAGTAAACAATCTTCATAACAACATTAAGCTCTCAAGATACCTAAAACACCTTGATCGTTTATATTTATAGTCATATGCACTCAAGACTCCAAGAATTTCTTTCAAGAATTTCACCTTACTTCGACTAAATAAAAGATTAATCACAAGACTAAATTCATCACATCAAGAAGGATTTTAGATATTGATGGTACATGACAATAATACAGCCATACTATGACCGAGGTCCTTTTGATGTGTGACATGATAAAGATACAACCTTACTTTTTCTCAAGATGAGGCACAAGGAATATTTTTGTATGACACATAGGATTTTACCAAGAGAACCACCTTATTCAAGATAAATAAACTTTATACCTAATAGATCACCAATGCACCCTCCGATCAGATATAGACAAGATTAAATACCAGCTATAAAAGTATATTCTTTCATATCTATTAAACACATCACCTAACAAAAGTACATGGACAATATCCTAGTCCTACACTCGACACCTACTAATGAAAAGCGTGAAAAATCTACATGGATAAGTCACTTAACCTACCTTATAACTCTTGAAGTGTCCCAAACACCTAGCCTCCTCAATTTTTCATTTATAGGAGAGTAAAAGGTTGTTAGACACATATGTTATTCTTCACCCTTTAAATCACACTTCTTGATCTCACTAGCATGGAAAGTCCTATTTTCATCCTTGAACACCTTTTTCTCATCCATATTAATTGAACTAAACTTTCCTTTGACTAAATAAGGCATCCATGACTACTTAATTTTGGGATCTTAAACTTTCTTAACTTGCTTAGATGATTCATGAGAGAAAAACCTTGCAATATGACCCTTTAGATGACACTTGTGGAAAATAACCTCTTTTATATCTCTTGATTGATTAATTTTGTGGTATTTTCCATTTCTCCAAGGGTACACACAACTGAAAAACTTCCTAAAATCCCTTTCTCTATGACCAAAACCATTGTAAGCATAATAATAACCATGAAAATTTTCATATCTCATTGTATTTATCTATTTAATGAGATTATGTCTTAAGTAGAACTTATTGGTATGAACATCTACATTTTCTCTTCCTTTAAAACTGGGGCCAACTTCTTGATCTACATGATTAGGATTCTTATCTTCTTTAACCTTTATGGTTCTGATCTCTTCCTTGAGATTGACACACTACTCTTCCTTGGAATTAAAAGATGTTGTCATACCTTGATTTAAAACTTCAAACTAATGTTCCCCTTCCTATGGAATGCTAAATCTTCTTATACATCCATCACTACCTATTTGAGGTCATAGTAGCCATGCATACACACATCACAAGACTTATTTTTCAATCTATCACATTCCTCATCCTTTGAATTCAGATATGAAAAATCCTTCTCCAATTGAATCTTGAGAATTCTAATAGTTTCTTTATCCTTCTTGGTCATGGATCTCAATTACCTTTTCTCTTTCCTTATTTTCTTATCCATCTAGTGCTTATAGGATCTCCTCTAAGATGTTAAACTTGCTTCATAAGGACCTTCTCTAATAACAATTTTTGAAAGCACAATGTACCGAGGAGGGGGTGAATAATTTCTATAAATGACTTATTTAATTTACCATTAATTTCTCATATACATTCAAGTAATAACCTATTTTGTGTGAACAATACCAGGGATAATTTTAGTGGTGAATATTTGTAATATGGCGAATATTCCATTTTTGAAAAATTTGAAAAGGTGAATTTTCTAGCGCGGGTCAGTGACCTGTTTGCCTAAAAATTACAGTTTAATTTTTTTAGGGGTCGGCTTCACCTACCCTTGAAACTATCCCCTATATAATCCTATATTATTCGCCAGGTAGAACACTACTAGCTCACTCATACCACCTAGGGGCATATGTATTATCAAGTACAATAAACGCGTGACATGAGGGTAGAGGCTGTAGATGCGCGACAAAGAGTTTGTTGATGCATGACATGGAGAGTTTGTTGACGCATGATAGGGAGAGTTTGTTGACGCATGATAAGAGTGTAGAGGAAGTAGATGCATGACAAAGAGTTTTTGATGCGCAACATGGAGATTTTTTTGTTGCGCGACCAGATGACAGAGGCTGCAGACGCGCGACAGAGATTTGTTGACATGCATCAACAAGGTGGTTGACACATGTCAAAAATCTCTATCACATGTCTACAGCTTTCTATCCCACCACTTAAAAATTAGGTTAAAATTTTTCTGTCAGACCCCAAAAAATTCACCTTCCCACGAAACCGGTTCGAGGATATTCGCTAGGTATTTTCCACCTCCAATTTCTAAGAGGTCTCTTAAAATGAACCCTGAACAATACATTCAAATAACCATAAAAATGAGAGAGAACACATAACCATGAGATTTAAGTGGGAAAACGTCATGGGCAAGAAACCCAAATGAAACAAAAACTTTATATTTCCATGTTTCAAATTTTGTGAGGCACTAACCCCACAAGATCATCGACCCTAGTTCAAGAGAACACCAAACCTACAAGAAACACCAAGGAGGATAAAACACCCTAATATCATAAAGAAAAACCTAAACCATTTGAGGATTAATATCTCTACGTTTTTTCCTACCACAACTAACGGAGATCATAATTTTAGCTCATACGTTCATCATCAAACCCTCATTCCTTCAACTCGCTCTATCTTCTTCTTCTTGGACTTGTATTTGCTATAAACCCTTGTACACATGTTATTTATCACTACTAAACATGTCACATAATTCTTTAGAACTCAAATCATTCCTTCATACATGTTATACTCTCCTCTTGGGTCACACTTTTCCCCATGTAACACTAGTTACAAAATGAACTCAAAACATTGCTTTTATATGATTCTCTTCATGGAAAAAAAAAGTATGTCAGTAATAATTTTTTTTTGAAAAAATAATATTAAAAACACCCAAAAAAATAAAATAAAAATTCATATTGGGCCCATGTAGGTTGGTTATGCCCAAAACCACTAAACATGCACAAAACTAGCTCAAAACCCCATCACCTAGATGAGTTAAAACCAAAAATACCATCAACATGATTATTAAAGATCCAAAATTCATCAAAAATGTTTAATATGGAATATAAACATCATACATGGTCTTTAATTAGATTTCACCAATCAAATAATTCATAACACAACTCAAAAGCCTCATATCCTTCACGAAAACAGTTGTTTCCAACACCCCGTCTTCACTTTGGGACTTAAGAAAACTAATTTTTTTGAAATATAACATGTAGAAAATCATTGGAATATAAAGGACCCGTAGATTACATCCATGCATGTTATATCTCATGACACATCCATATGTGCTAACCACACCTAAATTCCTCTTCACCAAATTAAGCTTCCTAAAAACCGTATTTACAAATGTGACTATTTTGCCCCCTTCCTTCACTTTAAATAAATAAAAAGGCCTTAAATAGTATAAATATTCATCCCTATTCACTTTCTAACTTATATTAAGAATCAACTCGTGCCTCATCTACTTCATTCTTTTAGTAAAAACAATTTTATCATGAAAACCAAACAACCTTATTTCTCACAAACTGACCTGGATGACCCATAAAATATCATCACCAAGAAAAAAACATATATCACTATAAATATATCTTAATCCTCTTTCCATAACATATTATATTTCCTTCTAAATCCAAGTGGAAGGCCTTTAACCAAGTCCATCTCTGAAAACTGCTTCATTAGCCTTTTAGGACTCAAGAACCAAGCTTGAGCTCAACTTGCTCCATCACCTAAAAATCATTGACAAGCTTAACCAAATAATGTAAAAAAATTATACATGTTGTATAAGCACTCATCAAACTTTAACAATCTTGAACAACTCATAAATATCACTTTACCTCATGAAGCCACTTGACACCTTGCTAGAACAAGAAACCTATAGGTTTTACCCTCAAATAACATGTCATAACTTATTCATATCATATAAAAATATTATTTTCATATACCATTAGAAATCTCTATGAACCAGTATCAAAATAAAACTTGAATGGATTCCTAACTCTTCATGTAGGTCTTGTAATTCCAATGTTACCACAAGTTGCTCCAAACTAGCCCCAAAACTAGTCTTCATAAATAGGGAACACTTTTATATTTATAATCACAACCATGATTTGAAAATATCATGGAAATATATAAAAATTCCAGGATTGAAAATAATGTCAATTTATTGATCACCTTCTTTGGAAAACTTCTTCACAAACTAAACATCTTCAGAAACAAATTTTTTTAGGTGGGGCCCACATAAGGTTACATGCTCTAATATACCTTTATATAAATATGGAAGAGTAATCTATAACATCAAATCATCACTTTGGAAATTTTTTTCAAAAAGGCTTAGTATACTCAATTTTCTCCAAGCCACTTTTAGCTACACCAGTTTAGGGTTTAAAAGCAACTTATCTTCTTAACGATCATTCATAAAAGTGTGATGATCAAACCACCTCATTATTTTACCTTTTAGTTCCATTTAAAAATATCCCCAAAGTATCTAGCTCCCATGCATAGCACACAATTCACAAGGTGCACATCATAAGGCCAACTTTTGCTTCAAAACACACTCTAAATCACCCAAATTTACCAAAATTGACATATCTTGCAAATCCTTCTTCGAATGACCTGATGATTGCCATGAAGCATCATGAAAACATCCTATAACTTTTTATGCTCAGCATATATCCCAAATATTCCTAGAAATCTCTAGTCGTTAAGACTTAACTATGTTTAACTACTGTTCTCACCTTCGCTTCCCAAGGACCTCATACATGCACTGAACCTCTGAGTACAAACCTGAAAATAACCATACATGCCTTATATACCATCACCATGTTGTTACCATACTTGGAAAATATTTATCAACTCCAAATCTCATACCTCCATCTCATTTTGTAAGCACAAGGAAAAGGAATAACCCCGAATGACAGACTCAACACATAAAACCCATGAAATGACTTTTCCGACATCATGCAAACTCATGATAACCTATAACACACCCTATGGACCATGAATGACATCATTCCATAATTTTAACAACTTAGAGCACCCAAAATATGACCATACTCACAAGATCATGCATTAAGACCTTATAGAACTAACCAAATGTGGACACTACAAATCAACCTTCATGTTTGACATCAAAATAACACCTCATGGAGACACATATGAAAAAATGACACCCTTTTCCATCAATGTACCTTATATTAATGAAAACACAAACATAAAATGGCCAACATGTTGAGTTTTTGTTGTGTCTCATTAGAGATGCAAGGAATTTCTTGATACATGAACTAGATATGTCAAGTGAGAGGCATGATCAATGTTATTATTATAATGCTTCATATTTCCATTATTTATAGACCATGTCCAAGAAAAATAGGCTTGTAATAAAATATTGCTACAAGATGGTTTTAGTTCAATGATAATCCAATTATAGGGTACAAATGCAAAGATTTTGAAGGAGAGATGTTGTACTTTGTAGGGTTTAGATCTAGGTTTTAAGATCATACTCATGAATTTTTTTATTTTGAGATGAATTGAGTTTGTATTGTATACAAGTGAGATATCCATTTATTTATGGGATTAGTATATCATGAGTAGGGGATAATCGAGATTATGTTGTGAAAGGATGGGAGTCATGATGATGTTGAGATCGAATGCTATTTTTCTACAAATTACTAAACAAGTCACAATGCTTATACGAGATTATCTGAGCAAGGTCAAGGAAGGAATACTATACCATGGCCACTTACATAGTGAATATATCACCTAGGAGGGCCAATCCATTCGATAAGTATGCTTTTGAAATACAATCATAGATTGTAATATAATATAATTTTCTAATGTTGGTAATATTCTAATAAATGTATCTTATACAATGTTTGAGATTCTTTTGAGACAAACTCATTAAAGGGTTGAGTCACAAATAAAATAGCTATGAAGGTATGAATGTTAATTCAACCAAGCCATGTACTTCAAATTACAAATATAATGATTGAAAGTATGATTATCTCACCTAATATATTTGTAAATAATATAAGTATTTTACCAGCAATGTGTATTAAGCACAACTTGCCTTCAATGTAACTTGTCTATCAATATCTTCACCCAAAATCTATAATTTTTTTAATGCATATTTGAATAAAATTCAAATAATGTAAGATCAAACCCTCAAATATATATTAAATATAATCTTTGATTAGATTTAACAAATGCTTAAATATGTTCCTAAATTGATAGAGGAGTATCATGTATATACTTCAATTTTGTCTTGGTTAGGTTCTTAGGGTGTTTTAGGATACTTTGGGTCCTATTTAATCCATATGGAGCCTTCATGATGTAATAAGAGGCATTTTCGAGGTTTCCTCCAAAACCACATTTAAATATTCACATTAGTCATGTGTGTACTCTAGGCCTAAGTTAGTAAGTTAGATGCTAAAATAGGTTATAAATTAATGTTAAAGGGTGATGATTTCATAAAATCCACTACCCAACCCTACCTAGATGTAACTCACTATGGTAAGCTTCTTTTACTTTGAGTTAGGTGGATGAAAACCTAACTACATCAAAATTCATCAAAAACATGTGCATTCGAATGTATGAGGGGTTAGTAAGGTTGGTAGAGGTGGAAGAGGAATTATAAACTCTGTAAAAAGATCCAATAAGGCTAAGGGAAACTTGTATGAATTCATAGTTTAATCTAATGAAAGCTTCTTATAGTAGAGACTGTGTATGATTGGTTGAAATCATGAATTGAATGCTTAAGGGTTAAGTGAATAAATATTTTTATAAATGGTGTTTATGATTTATGGATGAATGTGTACATGTGTGAGTGTGGTTTAGTCTCAGATAAGACTTGGTGGAACCCTAAAGAGGATAAAATGACAAGGAAGACAATCTTGTGCTAAGTTTCTAAAACTCGTGAAAATGAAGGTAAATGCTGAGATTTGATTTTTTTGATATAATCTTATAACCGGTACATGATTAGAATTGTATTATGATGGATTTAAGAATTCCATGGGATATTAATGATTTGTTTGTTTGTTTTAGAGGTGTGAAATAGAGATTTAACATTGAATGAGTGTTCTTGGGTTGTATCTTAGTCTTGAGGCCATAATGGGGTCAAAATGGTGTAACTAAAATATAAATTGTCACAAATGGTGGAGAAGGTTATGAAAGTTATGATGGGTGTATATACATACTTTCATAAGTAAAGAATAGGTTAGACACGTTAAAAGACTCAAAATATAGTAAAAAGTTCCCCTTTGTTCACTTCTTTTGTGGAACTTGTGCAAGGAGGTGATGTGACAATTTAGTTCCTTTTGAACATCAAGTCTTGTTTGGTGATGTTAAGAAATAATTAGAGGAAATACTCTTTAAGGTTCAAAATAAAAATTATAATCAAACTCACTCATAAAATGTACCTACCCTATTTCCAAGGGTTAGAAACCTAAGAAATGGGTTAATATATTGGAGTTCATTCAAAAATGGTAGGAATAGAGGACTAAATACTCATGATGTAAACATTTTGGTAGAGTAGTAGAAGACCAAATGAAGTTAATCTTTAAATCTTAAAGAAGAGAACTCGAAATGAAAGTGAAATGCCCCAGTTAAGGGTTTGAGTGGGAGGTTTGAGATATAGTAAGGTAAATATGAATTTTGAAATATCTATGTAAGCATAGGAAAGTTGAAGGTACTATAAGAAAGGCAAGGATTACTTACAATAGATGGATAAGATTTATCTTGAGGGTTTGAGGAAATATGTAAGTACGGTCCATACAAGAATATTTGTGAGTAAATTGTCAAAGTGAGAGGTTATTATTATTTGTTAGAAGAGTAATAAAAATTATTAAAGCATTTTGAAAGAGGAAAAGGATAATGAAACCATCAAACATATCAAACTACCACTACCTTACTACTATTAAGAGGAAAAAAATACTAGTAAAGGACTTAAGAGGGTGATTGATTAACTAAACTAAACTAAACTAAGTAGTATGAAGATAATTAATCTAAGTTATGAAATTTTTACTAAAGTAAATAAATGTAGTAAAGAAATATGCTAATGATCTAAGCAAATATGTAAAATAAAATGTTAACCCTAATATGCAAGAGAGAAGAGGAAATAACTCAATTGAATAATAGATGCCTGTCAGACTATGTCACAGTGATGAATAGAAAATTAGAAAGTATGAACAACTATGAAAGGACTTTGAAAAAGCATGGAGCCGGAGGATTTAATTAGAATGGAGCACCTAGAGGAGGAATGGGGCACCCGTGGGTGCTCTAGTTTACAAAACATGTGCCCTAGTCTAGGAAAAAGGTGTGGAATCCGGGTCTTCACAGTCTTCGAGATGATTAGTAACCTTCCCCGTATGTCACAAAATTATTCCCGTACTTATGCCGAATGCTCCAAATGTTCCAAGAGGAAGAATGACCTATAAAAAGACCAAAAGGAAGTAACAAAACCATAAAAAGGAAGATGCAAATGAATGGGTTAGAGTGACCTCAACCGCCACAACACCGGGCTTACTAATTGAGTGCTACACTACATTTCAAACCTGGATGTAGTTCTTGGTGAGTGTGTGCATGTCATGCCCTAGGTTGTCTTGTGTCACCACACTTTTTGAAGTAGCAAAAATAACTAAATGTAGAAAATGTAATAAAATGTGTGCATTGAATACAATAGAATCCCCCTATGAAGTGTGATGAAAATGTCCTAGCTTGTGCCTTGATTATGGAGCTATGTGGATGCAAATATAGATGAGTGATAGTAGTAAATGATGCTAGGTCCCTCATTATGGTCTCATAAATTTATATTTATAGGGTTCTCTTGCTCTAATTTCGTAATTAACCCTGAAAATGCTGACCACAAGAAAGATAAAGATGAAAAATGGCTAGAAGAGGCCCAAAAAGTGGCGGGAAAGTGCTAGAAGGATTGGGGTGCCCCCAGGTGGGACCAGGGTGCCCATGGGCACCCCAAGACTAAATTGAGTGGCCCAAATTGAGGAAAAAATAATGCAGAATAATATCTAAAATGGTTGGGCATATGGGTGCAATAGGTCACAAATTATGAAATAAAATAAACAAGATGGCCAAAGGACAAGGGTTAATTAGTACTTTCTTCACTCAAGAACCTTCTAAATAGTAGTATGAGACCAGGATAAATAAATGTCTAAAGTGCATGATTTTGTGACTACATTTTTCCCCACTTTATGTTGGTGAGTGGAAATCTTAGTAACATAAAGTAGATGGATATACATACCTGATGTCCTAGAAGAGTGTAGTAGAAACATGCAAAAAGACTCGAAAAAATCATGGAATGACAAAAATATGGACGAGCATGGAATCTATAGATGAAAAAATATAAATAAAAAGTGATGAGAGTGAACCTAGAGCGGAATGCATGTGTGTAGCTTCCACAGTGTGTAGTGTAGCTACATGGTTAGTAAAACACATGTGTTGAAATAGAATGTTGTTGTTGTTTCCCCAATTTGACTACTTTTTTCTCATACAGCTGGACCTATAAAGACAAAATGACCAAGTAGTCAGATATATATGTATGTAAGTGTAAAAACTCTATGTAAAAGACACATATGTATGAAAGTATGTACAATATGCAAATGTAAATGGAAAATGTACACCTGATCCATGTTGAGAAAGAGTGTAGAAGGATATCCTGTACTACGATATTTTGGGGCAATCTCATGCCATAGGTTGAAGAATTTTAGGGAGGAAATTCTCTGTGTCCTCCGAGATCTAACTGCTTCCACGAACTATGTTTAGAGATATCTGTACTATCCTAGTTTTTGTGTGATTCGAAGCCATTGGATGAAATAGTGTAGAGAGGCACACCGATTATAACCTCCAAGCCTATAACTGCTTCCCAAAAATGTTAAGGACACCATGTCCTATAAAATCTACTGCGTATGGGGTTTGAAGACTTGTCTAAACCCACTACTGTATGTAACCCACAATGCTAAGAGCAAAAAGTGTACTAAACTGAACTTGTGTAAATATGTGTGTTAGTATGTAAACCCCCAAATGATTCCCCCCCTATTTGGGTGTGCATGCGAGGTCGCTTATAGGAGACATACAACCCCAAAAGAGGGCCAACTACATGTATGCCGCAACATTGAAAAGTGCTTGGTAGAAACCAAGGCACACACAAAGAATAAGGCTAGCCAAAAACAATTGTAAACACACATACATGTAGAAAACATTATATAAGCTATGAAAATAATGTGTAAGCTACCAAACAAAGTAATGTAGACACACAAGAATAAAAGTAATCCATAAAAAGTGGGCTGTAAACATGGGACATCACTCACAATGTCACAAGATGTGCAAGGCCATAATTTTCGCAAGCAATATATAAGTGTGCACACCAATCATAGGGAATGCCTGCAAACAATATAAAACAATGAAAAACAATATAATCAAACAAGTATGGAAACTAATATCCTGCATAATAAATACTTGCATATAAAGCACCCATCAACATGTCGAAAGATAACTAGTATGTCAAAAGCATGTATAAAGTAATGTAAAGTTATAAGTATAAAATGAAAGAATAACACCTAGAAGAGATGAATGTGTGGATTCCTTGAGTGACTACTTTGGAGGAAGGGTAGAGGGCGACCATCCATGTTGTGTATTAGAGACCTTTATTTGTGACCACAACTAGAAAAAGACATGAAAACACATGTGTGGATGATCCAAAGGATTTTTTAGTATTCATATCTTCCCAAAATATCCCTAAACCATTGCAGGCCTGTAGAGTGTTTTGATAGATTTCCATCGATAGGTGTAACTCGTAAAATAGGTCTCATACGTGAAAGATATCGCAGCCAAAGTTTAACGTAAAAAGAGGTCAAACTATTCAATAGTCCAATCTAGACACGATACGTGGAAAAATGGTAAAAAGGTCAAAAAGGTCGAAATGTTGTGTTTTGGACGCCATCGGTCTTTAATGCACAAAAAATTGGTGGGCCCTTCTATTTTATGGATAGGAGTCCTCACCAGGTTCGACACATTCTTTTATAGGAGGGGTGCCTTTGCTGCCTTTTCATATTATTGACATCATATTTTTGATCATATATGCCATAGATTTCTAACATTGCCTATGTGGGATTATAATTTTGGAGGGTTGATATTTTGTATTTTAGGTATATATATTAGCTTGGTGAGATATTTTATTAGCTCAGTGGGGTGATCAAATCCCCACTGAGTCAATGACGTTATATATTTCCATATTGGTCGTGGATTAAACTATTCATTGGAACCACTATACATAGTCGAGGATGCACAACTAGCCCATACAACTTGGCATATGACTTAGGAATATCAAACTATGTAATGTAACTATCCACATGCCACCATATATAATATGTGGCCACCAAATTCGTGCCTCCTTTGAACATGACAATCATAAATGACTTGACCTCGTAATTAGCCATTCAACGTTCAAACCAACGAGCTCATAGCTCGCCACATTGCATGGCCTTTCAACCAACCAAATGCATGGGATGCATTAATTACAGGAGAAAAACATGGAAGCCATGGCCTAAGCCACACATTGATAGGGTAGTGTGGCCCAATATAAACATTATAGCCCCCAACACGCCGAAGATGTGGGACTAATCCCATGCATAGTGCAAATTGCCCATGGAAAAAAGGGAGATAAGGGATTGAACCTGTGACCTCCCCATTGCAAAACATATCCACCTACCCGACTCACCTAGGTGACTCGAAGGGAAAAGTAATGAGATTGATTTTATTTAAAGAGCTCACATCACAGGTCTATGATAGACCATGAACATGGAAGTTGTAGAAATCCTCAATTTTGAGGAACTTGGGGACATTTTCGTAGCTCGGTGTAAAACACAAAGTTGCTCGAAATAAAAATAAAAATACAATGGTGGTATTATTTTTCCATGAAGTGTTGTAGAATTTCTGTGTGGAAATTTTTGGTCGCATTTTCACAGAAAAAGCACTGTGGAGAGCTTGTGAAGCCATAAGTGAATTTGTGAAAAGTTTTTGATAGGAAATAAGAGTTCCCAAACATGTTTCTAAGCTTCATTTTAGGTATAAAGGTATTTATTGTCATTATTGAAGGTGATTAAGTTGTACTTCTTTGGGAAATAATAGATCAATTCATGATTACATGAATCTGGAGATGTAGCCTTCGGGTGAAATCCATTAACAATTTATTTTTGTGGATTTATTTTCAGTTTGTAAATCTTTTGATCAAATAAAAATCATTATTTGGATGAATTTGATTAAGAAAAAAATTAAAATGGGAAAATGGATTAATTGGAAAATCTTGCATTTCACAATTCACAACAATCAAATTGAATGCACATTTCAATTTTTGGGTTTTAATATCAAATTGTGTTCCTCTATCAATTTATCTTGTGATTATATTTAAGGATTTTTACTATTTCCATTTGACTAGGAATTTGTGATTTAAATTGGTAATTGATCGTCAAGAAAGTGTTTTAAAAATTGGGGTTTCAAAAAACCTAAATTAGTTCATCAAAGCACTCTTGATCAATTGTTAATCTGGGAAAAAATTAGAATCCAGAAATTTTAAAAGTACAGAGAAAAATTAGTACCATTTTTGGATCAAGTTTGGTATCAGAGCTTGTTTAGCTCTTGATTTACTTCAGTTGATTTGATTTCAATGGTTTTGCATTTTTTGGGCTTGATCTTTCATTGGTAGTGTGCAAAATTTGGAAGAACAGTGTGCAAGAAACCATGGGAAAATTTTCAAACAAGGAAAAGCTTGATGAATTTGAATCATACAATCAATAGATATAGGAAGAAAATGCCTTCCTAAGGTGTCATTTGTTGTCTCTTGAGGAGAAAATTGGTAGTATGAAAAAAGAGCTAGAATCTAAGGATGAGCTCTTAATGGTGTTACAAATTGATGGACCCAAGAAAGAGGTACCAATTACTATTGATGCATCCACTAATACAGATGAATGCATTATAAGTATTTCAACACCTAATTCCTCTCCCCAAGAAAATTTAGATTCAAAAAATGTGCTTGGTGATTTTGAAAAGCACACTAGAGGTATAAGATCTAAGATTTTGAATAAGATGGGATTTAATGGAATTATCCTTGGTAAGAATAATCAAGGCATAACTAACCCCATACAGGTTGAAGAATGACCTCGTTATGCAGGATTGGGGTATGTTATTACAGGGAAAAAGGAAATTGGAGAGGGCTCCAAGACCGCTTGGAAGAAGACAAGCTTCTAATAACAAAGAGGCTTCCCCCTTAGCATCAGGTGATTCATCCTTAGGAGAAGGATCTGGTAAGAATTCACCATGAAGAGGTATTGAAATTCCTCCACCTTTGGTTTACCATAATCGTAAAGGAAAAGGTAAACAAAATGATCCACTTTCTACATTGGAGAAATTTGGCTATGATATGCAAGCAATGTTGTATAGTTACCCATGCACATTTTGTGGGTTGTCTAATCATTGTGTGGCCAAATGTAGGAAACATAAATATTTGTTGGAAAATATTGAGAAAGTTCATTCGAAAAGAGTTTGTGAGAATAAAATCGAAACGAGGCACCACGAAGTAGCTGCACTCCAACGGAATCGTGAAAGCTTTAGCAATAGCAAGGAAAAAATGATCGAAAGAATGGAAGAACTTGCTCAACGAAACAAATCTTGCATAGAGGAAAGACAGGTTGAGTGTCTTGGAATGCTCATAAATGAATAGAAAATGGGTACATATAGGGTGCTGAGTAACCCTAGTGCATGACACATATGAAACCCTAAACCTAACCCATGTGAGATGACCCTCCAACATGAGAGGACACATAGGATAACTCACACTAACACCCCCCCTTCATCGAAGCTAGGGTAGCGGCTGTGATGAGTTAGACGGAAGAGAAAGACACTCCTAAACAACTAAGAAAGATGTGCCAATGGGCCTAAAAACTAAAGGCCTGATAAGGTGCCCATATACAAACACAATCTTCCTAGAAGAAGAAGAAAAGAAGGACTAAATAGCCCTAAGAAGATGGGAAGCTGTAGAAGACCTCACCCTCAGAAGAGACTGTAAGTGAAGAAACTTCATCTTAGTGAAAGGATTGGTGAATAAGTTTGCAATCTGATCAGCTGTCTGAATGTACTGAATGTCGATGATACCATCATGAATAAGCTCCCGTATGAAGTGCATATGGATCTTAATGTGCTTCGTCCTACTAATGCTGAACTGGATTTCTATAAATAGAGATAGTGCTCGTGTTATCACAGTAGATAATGGTAGGCCACCAAAAGTGGATGCCAAACTCTATCAGAATACCCTGTAGCCAAATAGCTTCTGTGGCAGCGTTAACTGCTCCTCTATATTCTGCCTCTGTAGATGATATTGCAATTGCATTCTACTTCTTGCTAGACCAACTAATAGGACCCGAACCAAGAGAGAAACTATAGCCAGAAGTAGATTTTCGATGATCTAAGTCACCGCCCAATTAGAATATGTGAATCCAATCAAGTCAATATCAACCCCTCCATGATAGTGTATGCCATCAACATAAGTTCCATGAACATAATGAAGGATCCATTTAGCTACTTTCCAATGTAGCTCATGTGGCTCCTGCATGAATCTAGACACAATCCCAACAACATATGATAAATTTGGTCTAGTGTGAGTCAAAAAGATCAAACTCCCCACTAACTATCAATAAAGAGTACCATCAACCAAGGGAGTAGAGCAATCTGAAACCAACTTAACCTCGAAAGAAAAGGAGTAGGAGAAGACTTGCAATCGGACATCTGAAACCGAGCTAGAAAATCAAGAGCATACTTAGGTTGTGAAATCAAGATTCCCGAGTCAGATTGTGAAATCTAGATCCCAAGGAAGTAATGAAGCAGACCTAAGTCAGTCATGGAAAACTTGTTGGCTAAGGCGATCTTCACAGAATCAATAATAGAGGAAGAGCTACCTGTGATCAACAAGTCATCAACATAGAGAAAAAGAATGAGTATGGAGTCATCTTGCCGTAGAATATAAACATTTGGATCAGAGTGACACCTAGTAAACTCTAATGTAAGTAAGAAGGAGTCCATATTGGCATACCAAGCTTGAGGGGCTTGTTTAAGGCCATAAAGAGACTTCTTTAACTTACAAATGAGGGAGGAATCTTAGACATAACCCGGAGGTTGTTCCATATAGATCTCTTCCTCTAGGTCACCATGAAGGAAGGCACTCTTAACATCCATTTGATGGACTTTCCATCTGTTTTTGCGTGGTAATGGCTAGGGTCAGTCAAATAGAATTCATCTTTGTAACCGAAGAAAAGGTTTCTGTATAATCAACCCCAGCTATCTGGGAGAAACCCTTAGCTACTAATCGCACTTTAAACTTTTTGACGTCTCCATCTACTCCATACTTTGTTCGAACACCCACTTACACCGAACAATTTTTCTTCCTTTCGAAGAGTGGTGAGATCCCAAGTATCGTTCTTCATGAGAGAGGAATACTCCTCATCCATGGTAGAATCCCACTCAGGAATACCAAAAGCATCCTAGATAAACTGTGGATTAGAAAGCGAGGCAAAGAAAGAGTGGGGTCTAATGAAATCTGAGCGAGCACATATCATATCCGAAGTATCTCCAACTAAATCTCTAGCACTTTGCAAAGTTTTCCTGGCCCAAAGGGGACTAGGAGGATCGTGCCTCGAGTTGGAAGATTCTTCACTTGAGTGAGAAGGGACATAGTCCTCATCATCATTACCGTCAAAATCATAAGACTCAAAGATCTGATGGTCGGGAGGATCTAGAAGAGGAGCACGCTCAATAGTATCATCATCTGATGAGTCATAATATGAATAAGTGAATCAAGAACCTCTATAGATGGAGAAGTAGAAGTCAAAGAATACTCATCAAACTTAATATTTATCTCAATATATAGCTCATGAGAAGTAGAATTCATCAATCGATATCCCTTCACGCCATCAAGATACCCTATAAAGATACAAGGTTTGGATTGTGGTTCCAAGGACTTGACTTTCTTCTTGGGAATCCAAGCCATAGCCTTGGATATGAAGACTCAAAAGTGCTCAACATCAGGTTTACGTCCAAACTAGGTTTCAAAGGGTGTCATCCCTCTTATTGCCTTGTGTGGAACACGGTTCTGAATGTAATTTGCACAATTCACTACTTCGGCCCAATACTGCGGAGGAAGAGACTTTGAGTAAAACATACAAGTGGCCATCTCCTTCAGAGTACGGTTCTTTCTTTCTACGCAACTCCATTCTGTGAAGGGCTATAAGCAACTGTATGTTGCAAAGAGATCCCTTCAGAAGTACAGAAATCCATGAACCTATTATTTACATATTCACCTCCATTGTCGGTTCGAGAACCTTGATAGACCATTCTTCCTGTTTCTCAGCAAGAGCCTTAAAGTCCTAAAATGTTCAAAGACTTCAGACTTAAGCTTAAGAAAATATACCCAAGTATATCACGAATAGTCATCAATGAAGGTTAGCACATAAAGATCTCTAGTAAACGAAGGAGAAGGAAATGGACCAGAAACATCGCTGTGAACAAGATCCAAGGGACGAGTGGCTCTCCAGGATTTTCCTTTGTCAAAGTTCTTTTTAGGATGCTTTCCAAGGGTACAACCCTCACAAAGACCTTTAGAAAACTTGACATGAGGCAACCCGTTGACCATTTTGTTTTGACTCAATTGTTCAAGATAGTGATAATTTAGATGTCCAAAATGCTCATGCCATAGCTTACTAACCTCATTTGCATGAGTGAGAAAGGCAGTGGGTGTAGAATCAAAAGTAAAGTGGGAGAAGGTGTACAACCATGAATGGTGATCTGCCTTTCCCTCAGCCACTATAGTGTCATTGTTAAGCTCATGAATAATCACCGAGTTAGGACCAAATTCCACTTGCATTCCTTCACCAAGGTGAGTAATTTGGTAAACTGATAGGATATTGGTAGAGAGATCAGGAACACTCAACACTTGGTTAAATGTTCCCCCATCCATCTCTACCGATCCACTACCGGAAACCGACACTGTCGTGTCATTACCCATCGTGATTTGGGACATTCCACAAGGTTCGATGTTGGAAAACTCAACATGCGAAGAACCCATGTGGTGCGAGGCACCGGAATCTATAATCCATGTTGATGAAGGAGTAACTTTGGCTACAAGGGCCTTTCCTTTCTTCTTATCATTTCTAGCACCTTTTGCAGTAGAAGACTCGGCCTTCGGAGCACTTTGTTTTATTGATTCAGGAACACTTATTTTATTTTTCTCAAGTAAATGAGATAAGTGATCAATCTATTTCTTAAAACAGTGTTGCTCATCATGACCAGTCTTCTTGCAATAGGAACACAAATACTTGCTTTTCTGCACCCTAGGCTTAGAAGTCAAAGTGTTTGTGTCATTTTTAGGTTTGATCTTGGTTTCTTTCTTAGGTTGATCCTTAGTTTCTTTCTTCTTTTTAGTCTTCTTTCCCTTGCTAGTACTTGCTACAAGGGCATATGAAATGGACTTGAGAGACCCTATTTGAATGAGTTCGTCCCTGTTCTTGAATGAGTTGGGATGAAAAAGCAGTCAAAAGGAGGGCATCGTCCAAGTATCGCCAAAGCAGCTTTTGTAGCGAGAAAGTTGACACAAAGACAAAGAGTATTTGGAACCTAGTTTAGAGAGAATCAACAAGATCAATTGAGAATATTTCTTTTCTACTTGACATCCTTTTAACAATAATCTAATGTGGACAAATTTCGAGAAGAAGGCTTGTAGGTTTTCAAAGTCACTAGGATTTAACCCTAGTAGTTCGTTTTCCAACTCATGCGTTCTCATGTCATCTAGTTGTCCAAACATCGCATCCAACGTTTTCCACAAAGATGTAGGTGTTTCAGATGCTTCAATGTGGAAGAGCAAGTCAAGAGAAACAGACATGCAAAGAAGACCTAAAGCTTCATCACTACGGTTTAACCACTTAGATTTTTTAGGTTTGTCATTTGGTTCAGTCTCAGTTCCCATGGTGATGTGGTATAACCCTTTACCCCTTAGTTTCATTATTATTTTTGATCTCCATTTGAAAAATTTGAATGGCATAAGCAAAGGAATTTAAAGTGCATCCATAGTGAGTGAGAGAGAGAGAAATGCAGAAAAGAAACACAACCACCCAGGACAATAACAACCCCCCTGCTTTTGGCACTTTATAGTTGAGTGCGTTGATTACAATCGGGTCCGTGCATATGGTTTGAAACACTTGGTAACTTGTCTTGTAATTAGCGTAATAACACGCAAGAGAGGAGACCACAACAGTGTTTCATGGAGCGCAACAAAAAGGAACACCGTAAACAAGCACAAGCAAAAAATAGAAAGGAGGTGAAAGCCAACCCTGGTGGTGAGAAAAAGTGTCTCACGTCACATGAAAGAATCCCTTTGTCGTAAGACTATGGCGGACGTGCTCACAAGTCCACAAAAGGAATAGAACAAAGCTCAAAAGAATGAGCTGAATTAAGCAAAACAAAGACACCCCCTAGAATGCGTCACTTTATAAAATTAGTGCATTTACAAAGCTAATGATCCCATCATCTAGAGTGTAAAAAACATGCAACTTTTACTAAAGAAGTGCTCAAAACCGAGCAACGAGTCAAAAGTTATAGCAAAAACCAATTCCCGCAATTGAGTAGTAAAAGGCCAATAAGCCTGCAAATGGATTAAAAAAGTGCCCTAAATGCATGTAAAGGGTGTCGTATGTATGCTCGTTGGAAACAACATGGAATTTGAGATAGGGTTTGTTTGTATTGTGAGGGGGGATTAGCCACCTGCCTATCCTGGACCTCACCCTTCGTCTTCGGCACTCGACGGAAGGTTAAAATACACAAAGCCAATAGACCAAATTATAATGCCAAAGAAATATAGTTTAAATAATGTGAAATTAAATAAAAGTAGATCTAATTTAATTAAATCTAATTAGATCTAATCTAATGAATATTTTTAGATGAAGATTTTTAAATATATATGGAAACTTTTAATTAAAAACAAATTTCTAAATGGGTTTTAGAAACTTGATTAAAATCACGGTAAATTAGAAACTTTTTAAAAACTTACCAAGAAGGTTTGAGTTGTTTTACCAAACAAAACAAAAAAATCAGCATGAAAAAAAGCGGCACGTTTTTATAAAAGCAGAGGTTTTTTTTTTGTTTTGAGGAAGATTAAAAAGAAAGAAAGTGAAAACTTACCAAATACTTACCAATTTGAGTGTACAGGCCGCGCATATGAGTGTACAACCACGTTTTAGCTTGCCCACACCCGAAAACGTGAGGAACGGTAAAAAATGCTAGAACAGTCCAAAAAATGCCTATACAACCGCGTTTTAGTTTGCCCACACCCAAAAAATGTGAGGAACAGTAAAAAAATGCTAGAAGAGTCAAAAAAATGCCTGATCAGTAAAAAAATGCCTAGAGGAGTAAAAAAAAACCTGATCAGTAAAAAAATGCCTAGAAGAGTCAAAAAAATGCCTGGAACAACGTGCAGGATGGAGTGAAGGAGAAAATGCAGAGAGCAGTCCAAAAATGGTCAGAGGGACAATAGTTAGTTGATGAGCAACCACGATCAAGAACACAAAGATCCTGCAAAAACCAGAGATCTTAAAAAAATTTCACTTCCATTTTAATAAATTAACAATAAATGAAATGAATCTCTATTTTGGATTTTGATACATCCAACTAAAAATAAGCAGTTAAAAACCCTGATTTCTCAAGGTATTTTGAAAAACCTGCACATGCACAAGAAAAAAACACAAAAACTTTCCGAGAAAGCTTGTTAGAGATATTTGCAAGATAATTTCTAGAAAATAGTGATCAAAAGACTTGCATGTAGAGTAAAATAACGAAACCAAGTAACAGTAATCGCAATAAAAAATTTGAGTGCACGTTTACCCGATCTTAGCTCTGATACCATGAAAAGAGTTTGTGAGAATCGAATCGGAAACGAGACACCACGAAGTAGTTGCACTCCAACGGAATCATGAAAGCTCTAGCGATAGTAAGGAAAAAATGATCAGTAATGGAAGAACTTGCTCAATAGAAACAAATCTTGCATAGAGGAAAGACAACAGAGTGTCTTGGCATGCTCATAAATGAATAGAAAAGGGGTACATATAGGGTGTTGAGTAACCCTAGTGCATGACACATATGAAACCCTAAACCTAACCCATGTGAGATGACCCTCCAACATGAGAGGAGGACACATAGGATAACTCACACTAACACATTCTCCTAAATTTGGCTCGAATAAAAGTAGTCTAGGTAGGTTTCCTCAAAAAGTGGATCCTAAAAATGGATCAAAGAATTTGTGGTCACTATAAGAAAATAGGTCATGTAATTAATAAATGTTGGCAGCTTCATCCAGAATAAAAATAAAAATTTGTTAAGAAGGATAGCAATAGTAAACCAACCATTATGACCCCTTCAGTGAATCAGGTAAAAATGGAAGTGAATCAACCACCTAAATAGGAAAATGTGTTAAAAAGGTGGGTAGACAATTCATCAATTTTATGTTTGCATAATGTAATTGATGAATACATGAAAACTAACAAAGAAATTTTTGGAAAATTCTTGTTGATTTGTAAAAAGGATAATTTCCATATTTATTTTGCTTTAGTGTTGGTGAAGTAACCTAAAGAAGAAATCCAGGTGATACTTTTAACATACCTGGGTAAATTTATCTTTTGATGGGTTTGGAAAACTTCATTTTTACAGCAACATGTAAAAGTATTTCACGGGGAATGATCAATGATCGAATGTCTGATTTTGGAAAATTGTATTCAATATGTTGTTGTTTAAGAACTGTGTAGATGTATCATGTAGGCACTTTGTTTGTGTGTGTAAATTTTATACAAACTTTTTGTTTCTATGCATGATGTTTGCACATGTATAAGTCTTATTGTTAGGCTTAAATATTTGTAACTATCAAACATAGTTACAAATAGTATGTACAAATTTTGCACTAACAAGTTGTGAATGCAGGTTACATTTGCATTATCAACAAGTGGTGCAGGATCAGAGCATACATATGAGTATGACATATTCATTTGTCATCTCAATTGCAGTAATGGCCATGGGTGATATTACTATTAATGGCTATTTTTTTATTATTGCTTTTAAAAAAATTACCATGCTATAAACTGGGTTCTACTATTTGTGATATGCAGAGGATCAATTGGCAGTTCAAATAGGAAAAGTTTCCTTTTGAGGACAAAATGGTCTTATTAGGGTTGAGAGATTCGAGACAATTTTAGTGCTCAAATCTTCCCAAAATCTCCTAAACCATTGCATTCTTGTAGAGTGTCTCAAGATATTTCGTCTACAGTGGAACTCAAAAAAAAGCAGAGCTCATATGTGAAAGATATCATATGTCAAAGTTTGACATAAAATGAGGTCAAACTGGTCAACATTCCAATCTAGACGCGATATGTGGCAAATCGGTAAAAGGTCAAACAGTTGAAATGTCATTTTTCGGATGCCACTGGTATTTGACACATGTACAATTAGTGGGCCCCACTATTTTTTGGCTGGGGATCCTTAGCCAAGTTCGGCACACTCTTTTATAGGAGGTGTGTCTTTTCCGCCTTTTCATATTATCGATATCATATTTTCGATTATATATGCCATATATCTCTCTAACATTGCCCATGTAGGATTATTGTTTTGGAGGGTTGATATTTTGTATTACAGGTACATATATATTATCTTGGTGAGATATTTAATTAGCTCGGTGGGGTGATAAACTCCCCACCAAGTTGATCACATTATATATTTCCATATTGTTCGAGCGGATTAAACTATTTAGTGGAATTACTATGCATAGTCGGGAGGATGCACAATCACCATACACTCGACATATGACTTGGGAATATCAAACTATGCAAAAAAACTATTCACATGCCACCCTATATACTACGTGGCCACAAAATTGGGTTCCTCCTTTGAACATGAAAGTTATAAATGACTAGACACTCATACTTGGCAGTTATAAACGACTCGACCCTCATAATTGGCCATTCAACATTCAAACAAACAAGCTCACAAATCGACACATCACATGGCCTTTCACCAATCAAATACATGGAGGCATTAAATCTAGGAGAAAATGTGGAAGATGTTACCTAAGCCATATATTTATAGGGTAGTGCGACCCAATATAAGCTTTAAATTCCCCAACATGCCGAAAATGTGGACTAATTCCGCGCATAGTCAAACCGCCTATGACAAAAAGGGAGATAAGGGCTCAAACCCGTGACCTACTTGTTGCAAAACATATCCACCCAATTGACTCACACCGGTAGCTTGATGGGAAAAGGAATGAGATTGGTTTTATTTAAAGAGCTCACAAAGTGAAGGTCTATGATAGACAATGAACATGGAAGTTGTAGAAATCCTCAATTTTGAGGCACCTAGAGACATTTTCAGAGATCAGTATAAAAAGAAAAGTTTCTCAAAATTCAAATAAAAAGACAACGGTGGTATTATTTTTCCATGAAGTGTTGTATATTTTCCGGTGTAGGAATTTTTGGTCACATTTACACATAAAAAGCACTTTGGAGAGCTCGTAAAGCCACAGTGAATTTGTGAAATTTTTTTGACAGAAACGAGAGTTTCCAAACCTATTTCTAAGCTTCATTTCAAGTATACAGGTCTTTATTATCATTATTAAAGGTGATTAAGTTGTACTTCTTTGGGAAATTATAGATCGATTCATGATTAAGTGAATCCAGAGACGTAGCCTTCGGGTGAACTCTGTTAACAATTTCTTGTTATGGATTTATTTTTCATTTTATGAAGCTTTTGATAAGATAAAAACATTATTTTGATTAATTTGATTAAGTAAGAAATTAAAATGGGAAAATGGATTAATTGGAAAAACTTGCATTCCACAATCCTCAACAGTCAAATTGAATGCACATTTTAATTTTTGGGTTTTAATATCGAGTTAAGTGCCTCTATTAATTAAGCTTGTGATAAGATTTAAGGATTTTTACTATTTCCATTTGATTACGAAAGTTGGAATTTAAATCCATAATTGATCATTAAGAAAGTATTTTGAAAATTGGGGTTTCAAAACACCCAAATTGGTTCAATTAAGAACTCTTGATCAATTATTAATCTGGGAAAAATTTAGAATCCATAAATTTTAAAAGTACAGAGAAAAAGTAGTACCATTTTTGGATCAATGGATGTCATAGATAAATGACATACACGTAATCTAGATAGGATGTGTAATAAAGTGACCATGAACAAACAAAAGTAAGCAAGAATAAAAGTAACCATATATGTAGTATGATATGGATGGATGGAATGGAATGCAAGATGGAGTGATAGGAATCGTGTGCCCCAAAATGAGATGGAAATGTAAGCGAGGTTCATTTTTCCCCTAACCACCAATAATGAACTATAAACAAGAGTGTGTCATCGAGAAATGGTTCAAGAGTGTGTGTTTGTATCTAACGTGGCTTTGTGAAGAAATGTTTATATGCATAACATTGATGATATGTGAATGTAGATGAGATGTGAGTGGACCTTATAGCTTAAATGTATACTACAATGAGATGAAATGTGAAGAGATGATTTAGCCTAAGCGTATATCACTATAAGATGAATGGATGAGTGATGATTTAGCACTAAGTGTATATCACTACAAAATGTAAGGAGGGTGTGGTGATGTAACCTAAGGTGTAGACCACTAGAAAATGATAGAATAGGTGACGATGTAGCCTAAAGCGTATGTCACTACTAGATGAATAATATGGAGTGGTGATGTAACCTAAGGTGTATACCACTACAAAAGGATGGAATAGGTGACAATTTATCCTAAAGTGTATGTCACTAGCCTAGGAATGTCACATGGTGAAAGGTCAAGTAGTAAATGTGTAAGGTCCATTTGATTTTTAAACCCTTGGTAGTTGAGTATGGACTGAGGAACTAAAGTGCATCATTAGGTGGTGAGTACAATGCATAAAAGACAATGTAGTATATGTAATGATAAGAGGTGACCATATGATGAGTAGAATATGTAAGGATGTAATGTGTAGAATGTGTAAATATGATATGTGTAAAATGTAAATGCAATATGTGTGGGATGTGTAGAGTGTAATGTATAAAGGGGAACATAATGTATGTAGATCAAATAGGAGTGTAATGCTAGACTTTTATATGATAAAGGATAGTATAATATGTGTGAACAAACGTAATGTAGTATATATGGTATGTAGATGTATGCAACTATCATGGTGCATGAGGTGTAAAGAAGCAAATGACCAGATGTTAGAGAATGTATAACACTTAATGTGTGATGAATTATAATGTATAATGCCAATGATGTGCAGCATGTGGGGTTCAGTGTAGTAGTAATCCCTCAATAGTCAAGCGTGAATAGAAGAAAAAGAGTGTGTCATCGAGTAATAACACCACTAAAGTGTTTAATGAGTATGCATATGCTATGAGAATGCAAAAGTGAGATATGCGTGGATGCTAAGATTAGGGGGATGTTGGATGTTATTCCCCCAAGTGTATGATAATGCATGTACTATGTGATAAATGATGTCTGAGGGTGATGAATTATTATATATTTTGTTTGATTGATGATGCGTAATGAGCATTAGAGTCTTATAGATGTGTGCATGTATAGGTAATAGTGTAATGGAGGCAATGTAATATGAAACAAGGTTCTTTATGGTAAAATACCCCTCAACACTCATATAATAACCATAAGAATATGAGTGTGTCATCAAGAGGGTAGAGTGACAAGATTCACCTACCAAAGACCAAGTCTACATGCGGTGGGACCATGTTGGATAAACTCAATAGGAGAACTATGTGATGGTGGTTAAATTGGAAATATGACATGATCACTAGTAGGTGGATTAGTTGCTGGCACGAAATTAATTGGTTGGATCTTAGATTTAAGAGGAGGCTAAGTTATATTGAGTCTTAAGGGAGACTTCTTATGTTTATTTGGTAATGTAGTAGATGACTTAGTGGGAGTGGTTGGTGACTAATTTTGATAGGTGATTGAAATTGTTGACTTAGGGATACCATAGGTGATTAGTTAGGTGGTTCTCTCCTATTCAAAGAAGGTGTAGGAGAAATGGTGGTGTTATTCTCATTAAGTGGAGAAGAAGCAACATCAGAAATATGAGAATCATGTGATGGGACTAATAGTATTTTTTTGACTAGGAGAAGAATCATTTTGCACGTGTGATTAATTTTGAACATCAAACATGTAATGAATAAGAGAAGCATCCATAATTTTCATAGAAAGATAAGAGGAAGGCTCATTAGTAGATGGATAACATGGTATAGCAGATTGTAGATGGGTATTCCATAGGTGATTACTTAGATGGATCTTAACTAATCACATGAGGAATATACTTAGGATCCCATATGGGTGTAACATTTGTAATAAGATGTTGTGAATTAAATGAAATAAGACCTTGATGCTTAATAATTTGGATTATGTGATGCAAGGTATGGAAATCATTGTCATTATGTCCATTGATTCGATGATAATTGCAATATGGACGACCTTGATATTTCCCTAACCGATAGGGAGAATAGTAATGAGTAGGCGATACGGTAATCAACTATTGAATAAGAATGTCATGTGGCATAATATTATGCTCAAATATGAGAGGATTAGGCAATGGCATGTCTTGAGGTTCAGCTAAATGACATGTAGTAGACATAGATTGTATGTAAGGTGTAGACGAAGTACACCCATGCGATTGAGAAGAATCCTTAAGCTATTGAATTTAAGATCTAAGGGATGTAATGGTTGATTTTATAGCCTTAAATTTGTCTTGAAATAAAACATGTAGAGATTGAATTGAATCTAATAGGGGTTGAGTAGATGGAGGATCACTAGGATCAGAGTCATCAAATAAATGATTGAATATAGAACTGATTTGGTGTGGTGGCATATTGTCATCCAGATACTGTTGTCTAGTTGTTTTTATAAAACAACTTGGACTGAGGATATCTCTTAAGTAAAGTAGATAAAGTGACATGATAAACTTTGGGATCTATGATAAAAAGATATGAAAATCCCTAGAACAAAGGTGGATTTTAAGGTCGTTTCACAAACATGATTAACTAAAATAAACTAAACTAAGTAGTATGAAGATAGTTAATCTAAGCTATGAACAACTGTATTAAAGTAAATAAATGTAGTAAAGAAATGCTAATGATATAAGAAAGTATGTAAAATGAAATGCTAACCCTAATATGAAAGAGAGAAGAGAGAATAACTCGGATGAATAATAGATACATGTTGACTCGTGTCCTAGTGATGAACATAAAATAAAAAATCAGAAACAATCGTGCAAGGGGACTCCAAAAATATGGAGATGGAGGATTTAATCTGGAGTGGAGTGCCTAGAGGAGGACTAGGGCACCCGTGGGTCCTCTGTCTACAAAACAGTGCTTTGTCTGGGAAAAGGTTTGGAACTAGTCTTCACATGTCCCGTATATGAATGGTAACGCTTAGATTTGTCTATCCCACTAATTTTCATTTAATGTATTGAATGATGCAAATGTTCCAAGAGGAAGAATGAATTACAAAAATACCAAAAATAAGTATCAAAACCCTAAAAAAGGAATATTCAAATGAATGGGTTGAACTAGCCTCAGCTTCCATAACCGTGGGCTTACTAACCGAGTGTTGCACTACATTTCATTCCTTGATGTAGATCTAGTGAGTGTGTGCATGTCGTGCTCTAGGTGCTCTTATGTCATTTGTGCTTTGTGAAGTAGTGAACAATAAATAAATGTAGAAAATGTAATAGAATGTGTGCATTGAATAGAATAGAATCCCCCTATGAAGTGTGATGCGATGTCCTAGCTTGTGCCTTGGCACGATGAAGCTATGTGGATGTAAATGCAATAGATGGATGTAATTCTAGACGAGTGATAGTAGTAGATGATGCTAGGTCCTTCATTATGGTCTCATAACTTTATATTGATAGGCTTCTCTTCCTCTAATTTCGTAATTAATCCCCAAAAGGATGACTGCAAGAAATATAAAGATGAAAAACTGCTAGAAGAGGCCCAAAAAGTTACAGGAAAGTGCTAGAAATATTGGGGTGCCCTGCCAAGGCTAAAATAACATGCAATGTACGAAAATGGATGGGAATATGAGTGAAATAGATTGAAAATTATGAAATAAAATAAATAAGATGCCCAAATGATGGGGGTTAATTAATACTTTCTTCACTCAAGAACCTTCTAAATAGTAGTATGAGACCGAGATAAATAAATGTCTAAAGTGCATGATTTTATGACTACAATGTGATGAAGAGTGAAGCTAGTAAGGTCAAGGGGTGGCTTAAAGAGTGGAAAAACATGATGGAAAAATTTGAAGAGAATTCAAAAAGAAACATAACCAAATCCTAGGGAAGAAGGTGTAAAAATAGAGTATCAAGAAGACTAATGATGTCTAAAAACAAGAAGGTCAAAGAAAGCCAAAAATGTGAACTCATAGCATGAAATTTGAGTGTGAAGTGTAAGGGCATGGAGGATAGATTGAGTGAGTGTGAATTGAGTTGGTTGAATTGTTGAGGTTGTTGAAAAAAAATGAAGAAACCCTAGTTATTGACAAGAAACCCTAGCTTAGGCCTAGGAAACAAGCCTAAAAGAGAAAAATTGGTGTTTGGTGAAGAGAATGGGGAATTGAGAGAAGAAAATTAGTAGAAAGCACAAAAAAATAAAGGGTATCCAAAAATATAACCCTATTTGATTGTATATATGTGGGTCATTCCCAGGACAGAGCTTTATTATCTAAGAGGGTTAATTGAAAGGCTAAAAACAATGGTATTTTGTGAATAACTTTTGATAGAGAGAGACATGTCCTGAAATTTGGTATGCATGTTAAAGAGATAAATGGGTAGCCAAAACATTTACCATTTAAGGTTGAAGTTGAAAAATGTGTATTTTTGCTAGAAAAATAGGGTTATTGGGGCTATAAGGGTAATAAGAGGTCAATAATGAAAAGTGTGATAAATATTTTGACAAAACTTCTTGAATGATTTAGTTAAGATAGTTAAATGGTTTTGAGCATGTTCCATGTGAATTTAATGTTTAGATCATTGTTTTTATGTATTTTTGCAGTTTAGAAAGTTTGGGCTTCTTAAGCAAGGTGTTGATTCATAGTTAAAAGTGACTTGAAAAGTGGAATTTGAGGATTCTAATGGAATTGTTAGTGTAAATGAATTTTTATGCAAGGCTCTACATAATTTGGTATTAGAGCATGAAGATCAAGGTATTGAAGTTATTAATGAAAGAAGTCATTGTGAATACAAGTTTTTGGTATATGTGAAGATTTTGAGTTTTTGATAATTTAAACTAATTTGAAAATAACTAATTACCTTCTTGTGAGAGTTGTGTGTATGAATATTAAATTTTCTCCTTAAAAGTACGTGAAGAGTGAAGGAAAGTGAAGAAAAGAGATAAAAAAGAGAAGAAGTCATGAGACAAGGTAGAGAGAGAAACCTAGATGAGACTTGGCAATGTGAAAAGATTTATTAGAAAGAAAGATGAGGTATACATAACAAGAGAATTTCTTAAGTTCATGAGAAGTGAAAAAGAGAAAGAGATGAGAGATAAGAAAATGAAAGAAGAAAGAATGAGAGATAGAGAGGAAACGAAGAATGTGGTAAGAAAAAGAGATAAGAAAAATCATGGAGCACCTAGATGAGTTAGTGAAAATGGTAAAAGAAATGTAAAAAGTGTAGACACAAAATCACACAATTTGGGTAATTATCTAGTTCTGATTACATACTACTATTCATATGATTCCTAAGTAAAAAAATTACTAATTAACTCATGTCTTTGGCCACCTTTCTTTTCTAACTATTGCCACTTTTGGTCTTACACCCTTACTTTCTTGGTATGCCTCTTTATACTTCAACATTTATCATCCTAGATACCAGCACCCAACCAAGATGTCGCACTAAGTGCCCTTATCCCATTTGGGTGCCCCTTACCTTAGTATACTTTGTTCACATATTTTAGATCCTTTCTAGCCATTTGAGTTGGCCTTTTCAGGGTTAATTGCAAAATTTAAGCAAGGGAATCATATAAATATAAAGTTATGTGATCATAATAAGGGAAAAAAAACTAAGAATTAGCTATCCCCATCTAAGGTTACATCCATCAAGCATATAAGAGCTCCATTTCATTCATCTAGAACCATCTAAGGGACATAAGGGCTGCTTATTCTACATACTCTTCATAGGAGGGAAGTTTATTCTATTCCATGCACGAGATATATTACTTTCTCACTATCAAGTGCCACATGCACAAGAGCCACCTAGGGAAAAATTCCACACACACAAAGAGAACTCCATTGGGTATAAAATGTAGTGCAATGCTTAGTCATAAGATCACCATTGTGACAAATGAGGATAGTCGACCACTCATTATGCATCTTTCTTTTTAGGATTTGATGTTTATTCGAGGTTTTTATAGGTCGTTGTTTTATTGCACGTTTCTAGTGACTCCAACGATCATAGTGTTACTTCATAAAAACCAAAGGTAAATTATAGAAAATATCTTATGAACACTCGAAGAGGTTTCTTGAGCAGTTCTGTAGACATAGGCACCCATAAAAGGTCAAGGGATACCGTAGGTGCCCCTATCCCTCTCCAAGCGCCCCATTCTATGAAGATCGTCAGCTCACACACTTTTCTAGAGGATTTGTGATGCTTCTAACTCTCTGTTCATCTAGTCGGGCTTTGGTATAGTCCATATTTTATTGCGAATCAACTAAGTACCTTATTCTCCTCCTTGCAATTAGGTTTTCTTATTTTATTACTTATCTTGCTTGGCTTAATTTTTGTACTTAATTGTTTATTCATTTATTGCTCTAGTAAAAATCAAATTAGGAATATATTTCCATATTTAGCTAAATAAAAGAGAAGTAATGAAGATAATGATGAATAAGGTGGTGAAGTGGCCCATAAAGTCACTCATGAAGAAAAGAAGATAAATGCAACTAAGAAAGAGGATTAGAGAATAGCAAAGAGAGTTGAAAATGATAAAAAGAAGGAAAAAAAAAGAAGAAGAAGAAATCAAAGATATGGCGAAGGAAGAATTCATTGTTGAATATGAATTCAAAGGAGAGAAAGAAAAATCATATTTTTCAGTTTGTATATATTAGTCAAGAACAGTTAGAGGTAAAGATCTGGGAACTTGAATGTGCTTTAAATGATAAATAAGTGAAGTACGAAGAAGAGGAAGTGGAGAAGATGGAAGAGAAGAATGAAAATGAAATAGAAAATGAAGAAAAAGTAGGTGAAGAGACACAAAATTATCTTGTTTTTTACATCTAAGGTTTTGTGTTCATGTTTGATTGCAAGTACACTTGAATAAGTGATCAAAAACATTGAAAGATCAACTCATCTAAGAACTTAAATGAAGAAAATAAGACAAGAACACCTCATTCTTGAGGGTAAAGACAAGATGAAGAAAATTAAGATAAAGAGTAAAGAAAAAAAGAAGCATGAAGTTGATGAAGATGAGAAGGATGCAAAACTAAAGAGAAGAATAGTAAAAGTGTATCATTTTGGAAAATAAGAAAGAAGAAAAGGCCTTTTTACATAGCTTATTTCTCTCCACATGGGGAGTACGATGTAGGAAAATCATGTATATACTTAAATTTTTTCTTGGTTAGGTTCTTAGGGTGTTTTAGGATGCTTTTGGGTCCTATTTAGTCCATATGGACCCTTCATGATGTAATAAGTGGCATTTTGGAGGTTTCCCTCCAAAATCCACATTTAAATATTCAAATTAGTCATGTGTGTACTCTAGGCCTAAGTTAGTAAGTTAGATGCTAAAATAGGTTTTGAATTAATGTTAAAGGGTGATGATTTCATAAAATCCACTACCCAACCCTACCTATATGTAACTCACTATGGTAAGCTTTTATTACTTTGAGTTAGGTGGATGAAAACCTAACTACCTCAAGATTCACCAAAAACTTGTGCATTCAAATGTATGAGAGGTTAGTAAGGTTGGTAGAGGTAGACGAGGATGTAAAAACTTTGTAAAAAGAGCCACTAAGTCTCATAGAAGATTGTATGAATTCATAGTTTAATCTTATAAAATCTTCTTATAGTATATGACTATGCATGATTGGTTGAAATCATGAATTGAATGCTTAAGGATTAAGTGAATAAATAGTTTGTATAAATATTGTTTATGATTTATGGATGAATGTGTACATTTTTAGTGTTGTTTGGTCTTAGAGAAGACTTGGTGGAACCCTAAAGTGGATAAAATGAAAAGGAAGAAAATCTTTTGCTAAGTTTCTAAAATTGTGAAAATGAAGGTAAAAGATGACTTTTGAAGTTTTTTTATATACTCTCATAACTGGTACATGATTAGAATTATATTATTATGGTTTCAAGAAGTCCATGGGATATGAATTAATTTTTTTTTGGAGGTGTGATATATAGATTTAACATTGAATGAGTGTTCTTAGGATGTGTCACAATATTGAGATCAAAGTGGGGTAAAAATGGTGTAACTCAAATATAACTTGTCAAAATTAGTGTATAAGGTTTTGAAAGTAGTGATGGAGGTGCATGCATAGTTTCATAAACAAAGAAGAGGTTATAAAGGTTACAAAACTCACAATATAATAAAATGTTACCGCTTTTACTTGTTTTGTGGATCTTGTGGAAGGAGATGATTTGAAAATTTAGTTTCCTTTTAAACATCAAGTCTTATTTGGTGATGCTAATAAATACTTAGAGGTTTTGTCTAAATGGTGAGGAATTCCTCTTTAAAGTTCAATATAATAAATTATAATCGAATCAGTCATAAATGGTACCTACCTTGTTTCCAAGGGTTAAAAACCAAAGAAAGGGGTTAATGCATTGGATTTCATTGGAAACTAGTATGAATGGAGGACCTAAAAATCATGATGTAAATAGGTTGGCAAATTAGTAGAAGACCAAATGAATTTAACCTTTATAGCGTAAATAAGAGAACTCGAAATGACAATGAAATTCCACAAGTTGAGGGTTGAGAGGGAGGTTTGAGATGAAGTAAGGAAAATATGACCTTTTAAATATATATGGAAGCATAGCCAAGTTGAAGGTACTATAAGAAAGGTGAGGATTACTTATAATTTATGGATAAAGTTTATCTTGAGGGTTTGAGGAAATATGAAAATACAATCCATAAAGGAATATTTGAAGAAATATTTTTGAGTAAATTTTCAAAGTGAGAGGTTATTATTCTGTGTGAGAAGAATAATAACAAGTATTAAATAATCTCAAAAGAGGGAAAGGCTCATGAATCCATCAAACATGTCAAACTCCCACTTCCCTGCTACATCAAGATGAAGAAAACAAAGTAGTAAATGACTTGAGAGGGTGATGAAGAGTGAAGCTAGTAAGGTGAATAGATGGTTTGAAGATTCAAAAGAAATGATGGAAAAGTTTGAAGACAAGTCATCAAGAAACTTAACCAAATCATAGGGAGGAACGTGTAAAAATAGAGTATCAAGAAGACTAATGACGTCTAAGAACAAGAAGGTCAAAGAAAGCCAAAACCATGAAATCATAACATGAAATTTGAATATGGAGAGTAAGGGCATGGAGGAAAACTTGAGTGAGTGTGAATTGAGTGGGTTGAAGTGTTGAGGTGGTTAAAAACAAAATAAATTAAAGAAACCTTAACTTAGGCCTCGAAATAAGCCTTAAAGAGAAAAATTGGTGTTGGGTGACGAGAATAGGGAATTGAGAGAATAAAATTGGTAGAAAGCACAAATAAAATAAAGGGTATCGAAAAATACAACCCTCTTTTATTGTATATATTTGGGTCATTCCCAAAGATGGATTTTTGTCATTTATGAGGGTTAATTATAAGGCTAAAAGGTGGTCTTTTGTGAATAAGTATATTACAATGTTCCTTTCCCCAAGTGAGTCTTGGATTCAATAAAATCAATATTTTTATTGAATCTCGTTGATATATTTTTAACATCAGTAGAAATGAGATTGCTGAATAGAATCCTAGTTCATAGTATGATGATAATAATTTTATAAATTCTAACAGGCAACCTCGCATGTTGACAACTTTCATGCCGAACCTAAATTATATCTTCCTATTATATGTTTTTTTAATTCCATATAGTAATTCCTCCATATCTAAAATAAGTAAATAACTCTTTTCATTAGCTTCAGGGAAGTAAACAAATTTTATTTTCATCGGTTGCATATCAATTATAACCAATTAAAATAAACAACATTTTAGCTTACAAATACCGATTCTGATTAAGATTGTGGCTTGGATTACACTTCCTTTACATGATGCTTGATCTGTGATGCAAGATCTATTTCAAATAAACATTTATCAATTCATAATCTATTTTTTTCTCTTGAAAATGAGAGCATAATGTATTTGAAATAAACATTAACTAAAATTCATGTTGTATCAAATGAAATCTTAATTGGAAAAACATAGTGGTTTATGTTGTAATATGGTAAGTATAATATCAATTGTTCTATGTCTTATGATTGGAGTTTAGAGGCCTCTAGGTTACACTTATATTCACTGAACCACCCTTTGGTGGAAAATATTCCTTAGATATTTATGAGGATTTGTGACCGTTAGGCTATGCCATCATTGGCCAAACTACACTTTACTAGAAAACCTTTAATGAGGCTATCCAAGTGTTTCTTTACATACCCACGAGTGGGATCAAGCCATATGTACTTGTTTTTATGACGATTTTTAAGCCAATTTTTTTTATTCAATCTAAGTAGTCATGTATGTAGCAGTGAATCAAAGAAACATTGAAGACAATATGTAATTAGAAATTATTAAGACATTGATGAAAGTAAGGTTTTTAGTCTAACCATTACTAGATCAAACGTGGATGTATAGAGTCCGATAAGCTCAGTATTTTGTTTTAAATAGTTAGTGTAGCCTACAAATGGATTTCCTTAAAATTTGTCTTCTACCTTATGCCAAGAATATGAATTAATGTTTATTAGTTATCATTTCTTATAATTTTGTGGGCCTTACAAATGGTTTTCTTGAAAATACAATAGGATAACATACCGTGTTTTGAGTGTTTATTCATGTTAAATACCTCAATGCCCTCTAGGGTTACATTCTCCGGTTGTTGGTTATCTACATAATCATTTATTTTCTTATAAATTTGTGGGGATTATTAGCGGGTTTGTTTGTAAACTCACACAACTAACATACTAGAATATATGATTATGTATTTGTGGAAGATGTGCCCACTTCCCCACATCTGTCATCGCAACTGTTAAAAAAATATTTTTGTTGAATAAATTAAAACCATGGCAATTAAAAATAGATCCAATTAAACATATTTATAAAAAATATTGAAGCTCAATCACCAAGTTAAATTGGTTGAGTAACGCCAAGTTGAAAGGGTTGTACATGAATTTCTATAGTTTTTAGTTATGCGCATAAACAATAAATGTATAAGTAGCATATATCAGTTCAAATCCATTAAAAAAACCACTTGCTAAATTTTTCTTCGGCAATGAACCGTTCTTCATATGAAAATAATAATTTTTTAGAAAAATTTCTCGACTATGTGTCTCAACAATAAAAACAACAGATAGATTAGAATCAACTAATACATGGAGTGTGACACCTCCATTGTAAAGAACTAGTACTAGAGAATTTTTGGAACAACATTGAGTGAACATATCAGACCAGAACTCATAAGATCGTTCACAAGGAAAAGAATGGATGGTTCCTTGTAGGCCAATTTCTCTTGTAGTTACTAATTTTTGTGGTAGTTTATCCATCCAATCCATAATGACCTATTCTCTATAATCATCATTATTTTCACAATTGTGCACACCAATTATCGTGTACATAAGACAAAAAATTTTAAATATCCCATTGTTGTCGTTGAGTTTGTAGCATCCATCCAGAATTTATTATCCATTGTATTTAACCTTTTCCATGTATCTTTTTACTTTTTTAACATTTTTGAATAATCAATTGGTATTAGAACAATAATAATATAATCCAACACACTGGTTTTGATAACTGTTAGAATCTCCATTATTACATTAGAAGAAATATTGCTAGACAAATTACAAAAATCAGCGATCACACATTCAACATTGAAAGGATTAGTCAAAGGAATAGCTGATAAAGTTGATGAAAGCTGGAATGGATATGCACATTTACAAGAAAAATCTTCTATGTCTTCCATCCTTATTGGTATATTTCCATCCATTGACATCACATAATTGTCTAATATTATCTAAGCCTCGATGGGAAGAACTTCTTCCACCTAAAGGTATTTTTTCTGTTTTTCCATTTTTCCCCTATCCGGGAATTAAATTTCCTTTTTCCTTTCTGTCTTCACCTTACAAAGATGCATAAATGGTGGTAGTGTAATTCATGTAATTTAAATGTTTTAGTTACATTGGATTCACTGTAGGATGTCAATACAATATTATCCAGATGCTTATTTTTCAAATAATGTAGAAATTTTTCTCTCATTTTTCTATCCTTTTTATTCTCTTATAATAAGAATAAAATGTATTTCTTTATTACACCAACCTCAACAGACCCGCTTAACAAGACATCCCCTAATTTATCTTTATCAACTAGTACTGATAGTTCTTCGTTGGTCATTCCTCTAACAACATTGAATGAATTGGTTGTGAATCTTGTAAGTGAATTTGGTTGAAAGTTAACATGATTATCCTTAATAGGTGAACAAAAAAGGCCACATTATCTAAAAAATGAAATGTTGTTTTCCATTTAGTTCATATATCATCAAGTGACAATATAAAAATCCATTTATCATACAAATTCTCTGGTTTTTTTTTCACTCGAAATTGAGAGGCATTGATTCTCAAAGCTCTGCATTCAAAGGAAAAATATATTTTTAATATTTTTATATGACAAAAGTAAATGTTAATAACCAATGCAATACAATTAAAATACATTACCTTCCAATTTTGTATTTGTTTTTGTTAATTTGGGTTGTTGAGGACATCCTAACGATTGCCAAACTAATCTAGATTCATATAGCAAATCAATAAAATTGGTTTCTATAATTTTTTTTTACTTCATTATGTTGTTTACAAGTATTAACAATGGATTCAGTAGACACATTTACAAGTAGAATGTGATCCTTTCAAAGTTGTAGCCTTGAATATAAATAATTGTAAGTTTTTAAGCCCAAAATATTTTTTTGTGCACATATTGTATGTTGGCCATCAAGTATATAAAATTTCACATCATCCCTTTCCAGGTCATTCAACCCACGGAGTTCTAAAATATTATTCATATACTGTAAGAAGGGAAGAAGAATCACGTCTCTATGTGTAAGAATAACATTTATCAACATGGAGTGGAAAAGAAGGTCAAGATTTTCATCATCCATAAAATGATACTAATATTATGGAGGTGTTACATGACATCTTAAAACATCAATTGAAAATACTTCACCATTGAACAAAAATAAATGAAACTATTGAATAGTCGAAGGTTCTATTTTCTCAAATATAGTGGTTGCCTTCTTCAAAAATGTAGCTGATTTAGTATTCTTTTTAAACCCATGAAACTTTGATTTAGATGGGCTTGTATCTAATTTAGACAAATATGTTCACTCAACATAGTAAACAACTTGGCATGTTTTGGAGTGAAAGAAAACCTTTTCTATGCAAGAAATGACAAACAAGATTTTCATTTCCATACAATTTTGTGAATACTATAAATATACCATTATGAATTTCTTGTTCATTTGAAGAACCAATTTTGTTAAAATATATAAGCATCCACAAATTTCAACCATATTTTGAACATGAATATGGTTCATTATTTATTGAGGCAAGTATTTACCATTTCATGAATAAAGAATTATCCAACACCATATCCAGAATAAGACACTTATTGTTTTCAAAGTCAATATATTCAAACTAAATACACAATGTCCCCAAATAAATAATTTTTTAAGATAAAACAATAACAACTTCCTCTTGATTTTCATCTATAACAAAAAAACAACCACATGTCGACATGGTATTTTTAAGGGGAATGGATTGTTATCATCAATCACAACACCCTATGATTTGATATCATGTGTGTGTGTGTGAGGAAATCAATATGATTGGGTAACATGGAGTTGTCTCAAGGTATGGGACCTTGCAGTTGAGACAAATTTCTAGAAAAGGATGGATTCCTCTTCCTAATATAAGCACTACACTACTCCAAATGCAAGAAAAACACCTACCAAAGCCTATCTAAACAATTACAAAGAGACAAGGAGAGAGGGGGATTGCATGAAAGAAAGTTAATCCTACACTAGGGGGTGGAGATAACACAAAGAGAAGGAGTTGTTAGACAATTATCAGTGCATGAAAATGGGGAAAGATGAGCATGGGATGGATGAACATGCATCACATCCCAAATTTCATACAAAATATCATTTCATTAAGTACAACAATATTCAATCCTGTAATGGGAATAAAAAAGTGCAGAGTATACTTGCAAGCATGAAGAAAGGCAATAGAAAGCAACAGAAATAATGCAAGCATGGAGAAAAAATCACAAAACATTAATTTTTATTACTCCAAAATATTTACACAGGACATCATTATAGCAAGAAAAGGCATTATTTCCCATTATACAATTCAAAAATGAAGGCTTGAGCCCCAAATCCACCTAAGAGAAGAGGATGAGTAAGTAGGTGAGAAAATCTAACTCTTTTACAATAATGCTCCCCTTACAATTTATATAATTTTGATGATAGTGGGAGAAGAAATAAGTTCCACAATTCTAGGCATGTCTACGTGAGATTAGGGGAGCCATGTCATTTCCCATGCCTTTGCATCATTAATTTTTCGTAAGAAACCCCCTCCCATACCTTATTAATATTTTTCTTTAATTTTATTAAATTCATCTTTGAAAATTTCCTAGGAGGATTTTTTGTCCTTTGGTGGGACCCACGGGGTCAATTTTTTTCTTTGGAGGGTTTGGGGATGACTGACATAGGCAACTCACCGCCAAATAAGAGAGCTAGCTCCCAAACACCTCACCCAATACTACCAATCTCCCCACATTTTCCGCATTCCACTTTGGCCTTCCCAACTCGATCAGCCATGTCGGCTTGCCCTTAGACATGACCTTGTCAACTCTCCGTGTAGCGCGTCCTATTGGTCAACCCCACTGCCTTGGAACTCGCCACAACACCAAACACTTTGAAATTGGGTTTAGAAAACCGAGAACACTCAACAAAAACTCTTCGCAAAACCCCTAGAGTTCAAACTACCCAACCTATGAATTCTAAAGCATGATGAGTCTAAACGCCGACGAAGGAATACTCAAATTCAAAAATATGTCTGTGAGCTATTTGATCCCGATCCTATGTTGACTCATCTAACCCCATAAAAATTTGGATTTCACCTCCCCAAACATCAAATCATCCACACTAACTCCAATCCCCAATCCTCCCAAATCCCGAACTCACCCATCCTTCGAGGACTCATCCCCCACGCATCTAACTCACCCGATGCCACTAAAGATCGACTCACCATAACTCGGTGCTCAAAAATATTTCTTTATGTTGTGGATGCGGTGAACTCACCCAATTTTCTCTTCACATTGCCTTGATGAGCCACTTGGACTATGCCCCAGCGATTTCATGTTGTGTCGTTCACTTTGTGCCACGTGTCGAGCACCCCCACACCCAACTCGACATCCTTGATGCCACGTATTTTGTGCCCAACCAATGCACTCCCTATGCCGAGATCAAACCGAGCCACCCCCTGAAAATTCATAACCCTAGTTTTTAGAGTATATCGGTGAGCCCTAAACCAGCTCGATGCCCCAAACATCCAACCGGATCACCCACCAACTCACTTGAGCTGTTTTGGGCCCTAAGCCCATTTTTTACCATTTTCTAAATTTTTCTCTCGAATTTTGGATTTTTCTACATTTTGAGAACCGGTGGCAATGAGGGTTTAATAGGGCACCCAAAAAAATTGTGTATCAATTTTTCCCATTTTTCCCTTTTGACCGCATGTGGGCCCAGGGGGTTGGTTTTCTCTTTGGTTGAGCTTTGGATCCTCTTAAACGCAGAAGAGGAAAAAATGTTTCAATGATTCCAAACTTCCCAAAAACACTGTATATGCTCCTTAAACCTGAATTTTTCCTGAAATACCCTAGATTCCTCTCACAGTGAAGCTTCAATGATGATGCCCAAGTCCAATGTTTCCTGTTTTCCATTTTTACCTAGGGGTAAAAATGGATAAAAATTTTGGCAACTCGCGCAAACATCGACTGCTAGATGTGGTTGACCAGTAGCTTGAATATATCCATTGGGAATGTATTCATTATACTAAGCATGAACTAATTTAAACCTTCAAAATTTTGAGCCGGAGTCTAATTGAAGTATCTTGATGCTTTGAGTTGACTGTTTCTCAAATTCTTTAATTTACATAAGAAATTTTCTAAGATTGGTTTTATGACACTTTGGAAAATTGTTTTGATTCTCGGATTTTAATCTCTCTCCTCTGTCATCACGATTTGTTGGGACTGAAGATACACACCCTAGCCTATCCCTAAAATTTGATTTCCTACCAAAATTGAAGGATAATTGGATTGATGGTTCCTTGGAAAGAATGAAGCATTGCATAACCGAAATACTTGCTAATTTGGGGAATACCTGGGATCGTTGTTAAAAATTATTTTCCTCACCCCCATATGCTATTCTAGACAATATCAAATGCTTTGGGGCTGCTCATAAGTTCATCATATTTTCAATTAAACAATATCCAAAGAATGAGCAAGGGAAATTTGAGGTTGACCTTCTACTCAAAACCAAAGAGGACCTTAAATGAACCTATGGGAGGTTGCTCACTAAGATTGAGGACTGCAAAGTTCCATGAGATCTGCCATCTAGAACATAACAAGATGCCCCTAAACTAATTTTTTAGATTTTTAAGAGGCATGAGAAGATCAACTCTAGATGGTATGAAGATACAAGAGAGATGAAAAAACTGAAATATGTTCGTGAACCTAATTTTAGTTTCTCTAAATTTGAAAACTCTTGAGGATCAAAACTATTTCTGTAACTTTGAGCTTCTTGTTACAACATTATTTTTCCTCTCGTAACGTGGTGAATCTGTGCAAGAGTAACAAAAAAATGAATCTATGTAAAAGGGATAAAATCATACATGCCTCAAGTGGGACATGAAGAGTGTGCAAAATCAATTTTTCTGCTAAAATAAAGCCTACTCCTACTCTACACTAACAGGGAAGGGAAATTCAAACAAACCCTTGCATTAGTAAAGAGAAGTAACTATCCTTTCTCACAATTTTTAGCCATGTGGATGATTTTATACTACACATGGCTCTTGATAACAATGGGAAACTATCCCGATTTGTTTTCCCATCTTAAAACCATAGGTACCAGCAAAAAAAAAAGAAATAACTCATCAAGATGACTTACATTGGGCTCTTGTAGGTAATAAATATGATGCTTAGAACTATGAAACTCATACTCATGCTTGGAAGTAAGCATGACCGGTTGTGAATCCTCCTCTGCTCTAATGATGCCAAATATTTGATTGGGCATGGCCTGATATGTGAAGTTTTCCCATCACTTCATATTTTAACTCGAGAATGAAGTTTTCCTGTAGACATTCCCTGGAAAAGGTGATTGGTTGTGATATGATTTTGTCTTTGTTGCTCATCTATAGACAACTTATCTTTTGTCTTGATGACTGATAGGGAAGGTGTTTCATCCTTATTTCCTCCTTCCTCCTTTTCCAAAGCAGTGTGAGACATGGAAGATTTAATTCCTCAATTATGATTCAAGGGTACTATTATAAGTAGCAGAAATTCTTGAATGATTTTATCCATAGTAAGAAGCTCTCTGTGTTGAATGATTGGTAATGGGAAGCAAAATTGACAAGTTCCATAAGCTCTTCTTCACCCATACATTCTTCAAGATCTAATAAATAATCTTCCTCTTCATTGTCTGATTGTGCCAAGGACTCAACCTCTCCTACATTGTCTTCTAGATTGGAATTTTTTTCACCATATGCCACTCCATCCTCAAACATGAAGTTTGAGAGTTCAAAATCATCCCAAATATCATATTTTTAGAAGGATGAAAAGGGAAAGGGTCTAAAACATCTTATATGGTGTACTCGCATCCAAAACATCTAGATTCATTTTTTCTTCCTTCATGACATGAATATGTTTATGACTAATTGCAGTGTTTGATGATGTCCTTGGTAAACTGATGGAATCCTCCAAAAGTGTAGCTAGATCTTGTCATGTAGGGAAGTGTGGATCATTGCATTCATTTTTGACACCTTACACAATTGAGATCCTCTCTTATTTTGCTTACACATGCTCCTTTTTGGGTGGATTTGGAGATAATTATTCTTCCTGTAACAATGACTTTGCAAATTTTGATGAATCAACCATATCTGGGAACATGGTGGCAATGTGAGAGCTACATTATGAAAAAATAGATTATTGAGCATCATCTACTTGTTCTTGCTCTGATTCCACTACAAAACCATTTTGTATCACTTGTTCTTGAATTCCAACCTTTGTTGAAGGCTTAGTAGTTAATGGAATTTGTTTGATGTTGATTCTTGCAGCCCACTCCTTTAAGTTTCTTGCAAGTTCATCTCTACTAGGCTCCCCATTTTCTCCTTTCCTTGGATAATATTCTGATCTTGTTCCTCCCACAATGAATTTGGGAATGCAAGATGAGGGGTGGATTAGGATTTAAATAATTTATTGATTATTTGAGGTGGTGGAAAAGGTGTAACCTCTTGTTTTTGTGGAGGGGAAGGAATTCTAGAAGAGAAAGGGGAAGGAGATAGAAATTGGGGTGGAAGAGTATAAGATGTAGAAATGAAGTTCTTGATGGGGGAAACAACTAAGAAGCTAGAAAGGTGAGTTTCATGTTGAGATGCCATATGTTGAGAAGTGGGGAGAGGGCTATGAGATGATAGTGAAGGTTATACCTATTGAAAATTTCTCCTATCACTAAGTTCACAAGCTTGTATTCCCTCAATCTACTTTGTAATTTGTGGTAGCCTCTCAACCATGAAATCAAGATTTTGTTATGGGTTGTAGTATCTTGGAATAGGGCCATCTCATGGACAAGGGACCCTAAAAAAAATCTTGAATGCTTCCAATTGAGATGTAGCCCTTGTCTACACCATCATTTCCTCCATCCTTTGAACCTTCAATTGTAACTTAACATCTTTGGGTGTAGGATGGCCTTCAAAATTTTCATATCCCTATTCTTTAATAGCTCCACAATTTGATGGGTAACCAAAATGGTTCTCATTTTTATCATGGGGACATGCATACTGCTTATTTTTATTATGAAATAGATCCAGAGGGGTTTTGTAGTAACTTAGAGATGAATTTTGCAAGTTTAGAGGTGGGTTGAACTGGTATTTCTTCTACTCAAAGTGTGAACTCCATAATGGGAATGAAGTCATGATTACACAACTTCATGGATGGAAGGAAAATAAAAGGTATAAAAATAAAAATGGATGGAAAGAAAGGCCTACAATTTAGAAAATGGGTTTTTATCAATGGAGTTGTCGGTTGTGTTTTTCATATGCCTTTAAAGGCTGAGATTTCATCAAGAGCACAACAACTTAATGAAATAAAATAATATCAGAATACACACCTATGAAATATCTTGACTTTTGTGTGGTCCCACCGGTGTGCTTAAACTTGTTATCACCAAATCATAACACCCTCTGATTTTCTATCATGTGTGTGTGAGGAAAATTGTGTGATTGAGTGGAGTTGTCTTAATGTGTGAGACCTTGCAATTGAGAAAAATATTTAGAGAAGGTTGACTTCCTCTTCCTAATCCAAGCACTACACTACTCCTAATGAAAGAAAAATACCTACCTAATCCTATCCTAACAATTATAAGGAGATAGCGAGAGAGGGGATCGCATGAAAGAAATTAAATCCTACACTAGAGGGTGGCGATAACACCAAGGGATAGGGTTGTTAGATAATTCTCAAAGCATGAAAATGGGGAAAGATGAGCATGAGAAGGTTTAATAGGAATCACAACCCAAATTGTATATAATACACCATTCCATTAAGAAAAACAATATTCAAGCCTATAATAGGAATAAAAAGTGCACATTAAAACCGCAAGCATGAAGAAAGGCAAGACAAAGAAATACAAATAATGCAAGAACATTGAAACAATCACAAAAAAATAATTTTTATTACTCCAAAATATTTACACAAGACATCATTATAGCAAGAAAAGACATGATTTTCACATTACACAGCTTCAAAAATGAAGGCTTGTATCCCTAAATCCACCCAAAAGAGAAAAGGAGGAGCAAGTAGGCTGAGAAAATATAACTCTTTTACAATAATGCTCCCCTTACAATTTATAGAATTTGGGTGATTGTGAGAGAAGAAAGAAGTTTCAAAATTATAGGCATTCCTACAACGGATCAAGGGATCTATGTTATTGCCCATGCCTCCGCATCATTGCTTGTTTTAGAAGAAACCCCCTCCCATACATCATTCATATTTTTATTTAATTTTATTGAATTCATCTTTGAAAATTTCCTAGGAGGCATTTTGGTCCTTTGGCGACAGACCCACGGGGTCAAATTTCACTATAGAGGGTTTTGGGGTGACTTGGAATAGGTAGATCACCTTCAAACTTGGTGATCTAGCTCCTGAACACCTTTCCCAATGCTTCGAGGTCCCCACCTTTTTTTCCTTCCGTTTTAGCCTTCTCACTGATTGGCCATGTCAGCCGCTTTGACATGACCCCATCAACTCTTTGTGTGCCTTTCATATTGGTCAACTCCAATGCCTTAGAAATTACCAAGACAAAAAGATATTGGAATCAAGTTTCAAAAAACCTGGTGCATCCAACACATAGCTTCCCACATGACCCCGAAATGTGAACCGCCAAACCTATTAATTTTGAAGCATGCCAAGTTTAAACGCTGACGCAGGAATACTCCAAAATATGAACACTTGTCACTGAGCCATTTGACACCGATCCTCCGTTGACTTAACTGACCTCATAAAACTTTGGGCTCTATAGATTTCCTCATCATGAACATCAAATTGGTCACACTAAATCTGATTTGTTATCCTCTGAAATTCTAAAATTACCCATTCTTCCGATGACTTAGATCCCACTTTTCTAACTTACCCAAAGACCACCACCAATTGACTCAACCCTAACTCACCCTCCGACCTATTTATTTGCACTACGTATACAAAGAAATCACCCGATCCCCTCTTCACATTACCTAGCAAAGCCTATCATCCTACGCCTTACAAATTCCTCTGCTTCATTTACTCCATGTCATGTACCGACCATCCTTGTGCCCAACTCATCAATGACCTTGATACCACGTCTTCCACCCCCACCGATGCAATCCTTGTCAGCTAAGATCAAAACAAGCCACCCCTTGTAAATTCATCATCCTAGCTTGCTTAGTAGCTCAACGAGCCCCAAACCATCTTGGCACCTCAAACATCCAACTGGGATCACCCACAAGCTTTCCCAAGCTGTTTTGAGCCCTAAGTCCATTTTTACCCTTTTCTAATTTTTTCTCTAACTTTAGGATTTTTTTCTAGATTTTTGAGAACCAATGGGCCATGAGGGTTTAATAGGGCATCCAAAAAAATTGTTTATCAAAATTTCTCATTTTTCCCATTTTTGGCCGAGTGTGGGCCCTGGGGGGTCTTTTTTTTCTCTTCGGTTGAGCTTTGGAACCTCTTAAACCCAGAAGAGGCAACATGTTTTAGATGATTCCAAACTTCCCGAAACACTTTATATGCTCCCTAAACCTGAATTTTTCCCTGAAATAACCCAAATTTCTCCCTAAAGCTCCAATATGATGCCCAAGTCCAATCTTCCCCCATTTTCCATTTTTATGTAGGGGATAAAAATGGATAACATGTATTTCAACAAACCATTCCTCTTATCTTTTCTTCCAACAATTACCACTTGTGATGAATGGAATTGTCGTGAATGGAGTGTAAGCAATGAAAGACATTTTACCTATAATTAGAGTAGAATACATTAATAATTAGGTCATTTCTAAAGTTTAAAATGTTTTTCTCGCATTTTATGATAAGGAATATAAATACTACCCTAGTGGTCACCAACCTCTAGAGTTCCTTACTTTTTATCATTAGAGAGTAATTAACTTAGTGATTAATGACCACTAGGATTTGACATGCCATCTTATGTATCATTCAACTAGTTATAATAATTCATATTTTGTGGATCAAATCAATAATAACATAATTTTTCTAAAAGTTTGATAGCCAATTATGACACATTGAAAGGATAAGAAACAATTTGCACCTTTTGAAAGGATTAGCAATGAGCCAGAAAATCTATAACATTCCATAGATGACATGATAAGAACGTTTAAAAATATACACCTTGGTGGTTTATTGGCTTCTAGTCAACATATAAAAGAAAAACTTAAAACATTCATTATTAGTCATTTACACCTATTGAATGGAATAACATAGAGGACATTAAGATCTAATGTTTGGTATTTTAAAGAGAGTGTTTGAGAAAAAAATCACATTAATGGAGTTAGTGGTAGCTCAAGATTTTTTGTTTTACAAGATGATGTGAATTATGTGTATGTTGTACATACTATATTCGTGAGGATTAAGTGTCTGTAACAAGACTAAGTAAGATATTTAAAGCGTAATATGGAAGATATAATATTTGGTATTTTAAGGAGATTGTTCGAGAAAAAAATTACATTAACGGAGTTAGTGGTATATTATAATTATTTTTTATACAAGATGACATGAAATATGTGTATATCATACATATTGTATTCATTAGGATTAAATATCTATAACAAGTCTAAGTATGATATTTAAAGCGTAGTGATCGGTAGAGTAATTCCAATTTTTTTATCAAATACAAATGGAAGGATTACACATTTCCTAAATGTAAGTATGGCCCTCGTCACTATAGCCATTTTCATGGAAACATTGTTGTCTAAAAGGTCATGGTGGGTTATACCTATTTGAGAAAAGATTTGATTATTAACAATGTTTATTGAGTACCACTAAACAAGGGTTTGTTATCTCTTACTCGACTATAAATTAGATTTATAGTACTAATTGAAGAAATTTATTCCAAATTGTTAAAACTTATGTCAACACATTTAGAGCATTAGTATTATTAAGCTACAAACATTTACTATCTGATATGTTGTATTGATTGAGGGTAAAAAACACTAAGAGTTTAAAATATCAATAACATAACAAATCACAACCTAGATTAACGACCGCTAGTGTCCTATAATTACATCTTGTCATTATAAACATTGTCAGTACAATTTTTTATCGTTAGTATTTTTCATTGATTATAAGTGTATCATATTTGATGGAATATCCATGGCAGAGCCAAGTGCTACACTAAAAAACCTCAAGAGGGATCAAGCCATATGTAGTTTCCATAAAATATATTGTTTATAACATATAATTCACAACGGTTCGTATGGCGAGAAAAATCTTATAGAATTCTTAGCTTCATTACTCATTTAAATGAATGAAACAATAGATGTTAGGCTCAATAATTTCTTATTTTAAAAATGGTGATAAAATAATAAATCGTGATCTAGCCGAGAAATCGCTAGGCTCCTACCATTACGTCTTGTCATTGTAAACACTATTTGTACAACTTTGGATCGCTAGTGTTTTCCATTGATTATAATTGTATCATATTGGCTGGAATGTACCTGGTGGAGACAATTTCTACACTACATACCCTCAAGAGGGATAAATCCTTATATATTTCCCATAAGATATAATGTTTGTAACATATAATTCACATCGGTTCTTATGGGGGAAAATGCTTAGTAAACACTAAGCTTCATTACTTATTGAAAGGAATGATATAACAGATGGTAGGATAAACAATTTCATATTTTCCAAATCATGATAAAATACTAGATCATGGTCTATCTTAGTGGTTACTAGGATCCTACCATTACCGCTAGTCATTATAAACACTATCCATACAAATTTGGATTGGTAGTGTTTTTTCATTGATTATAATTCTATCAATTGGTTAGATCTTCTTCAAGGCGAGCCAAGTGCTATAGTACAAACCCTCGAGAGGGATAATTTCTTATGTAGTTCTCACAAGACTTATTATTTGTAACATATAATTCACATCAGTTTGTATGAGAAATTTTTTTAGTGAATGCTAAGCTTCAATACTTATCGAAAGGAATCGCATAACAACCGCTAGGATCAACTCTTTATTATTTAAAAATATCCATACATAACAAATCTTAGTCTAGCTTAGTGGCCACAAGGTTCTTACCATTACGTATTATCATTATAAATACTATGTGTATACTTTTAGAACATTAGTGTCTTCCATTGATTATAATTGTACCATATTCACTAGGCTATCTGTGGCAGAACCAAGTCTTGCACTACATACCATCGAGAGGGATCAAGATATATTATTTATTTCACATAAGATATATTATTTTGAACACAAAATTCACATCATTTCCTATCAAATAAAATTCTTAATGACTGCTAAGCTCCTTTACTTATTGACAAAAATGGCATATTAGACCCTAGGCTCAACAACTTCTTATTTTGAAAATAGCCATAAAATAACAAATCATGGTATAACTTAGCAGATGTTAAGCTCCTACCTTTAAATGTTTTCATTATAAATACTATTTGTACAATTTTGGATCACTAGCATTTTTCATTGATTATACTTGTATCATATAACTGTTTTGGTTCGCTAGCCTTATTATTTAGTTCCCATACTATATATTGTTTTGAACACATATTTCACATCTTAGCGCCACCAAGCTCCTTTTATTATTGAAAGAAATGGCATAACAACCCCTAGGCTCAACAATTTCTTATTTTTTAATTATAAAACAAATAAGATACGATAAATACATATTATAGTGGTTATTAGGATTCTCCTCAACTATCTAGTTATTATAATCCAGTCGGACAATATGTAATGTTTCATACATTACTGGAAAGGAACCCTAGAATATATAGAGGCTATCGGCCACTAGGATTTTCCTCGAAAAATAAATAAATTATCCTCGAAAAATAAATATCTTAGCTACCAAAAATATCTAACGCTTTATTATTTTAAATCCATCGTTTGAATTAAAAATTGTAGAAATGGAGCTTAGCGGCCGCTAATGGTTTTCCTATATATAATCCGATTTGAAATATGTCAACTATATTGTTTCCTAACTAGCTTGTTCGAACTTGTCACGTGGCACATTTTAATTAGAGAATTATATTAAATTAGCACACACTATATCTAACAATGTCGATATCGATTTTGATAAAAATTAAAATTAAATGTCTCGTATATTATTCTATTAAAATTTAAAACTATGTTTAGGATTTATTTCTTTTGTTTTCTTATAATATATATTTTACCATGCTTATTTTAATATATGTTATATAATATATTTGTTATTATGTTTATATTATTATATGTTATAGACAATAACAAATTGCGTTGTTTTTAATGTATGTTTATTTTTGTTTTCTAAACGAGAAAAAATTCAAATTTTGAAATATGAATTCCCTACATTTTTGAATATTTGAAATTTCAATAGCCCACACTTTTTATTTAAAAGAGGGAAAGTGAAAATTTCAAATTTTCGTATCCTCGTTATTTTTCTATTTTTGAAATATCTTTCATGGAATGTTCAAAACAAATTATTAAATACCTCAAAGAAATATGGATTAGGGTTTCTGATTTTTTTGGTCACTTAGAAAAGCATCTCTTCAAATTAAAAAATACGCGCATGTTGTAGATTATAGGGCCAAGTCTTTGAATCCTGGTTGTTTTTGCAAGTGATTATAATATTTTTACAAAGAAGTCACACAAAGGACACACACAAAGGATGAAAAAAAAAACGATGCACACAAAGGAGGAAAGCAACAATGATTACAAATAGAATTACGTAGATTGTTGAGGTAGCAGACAAAGGTTTCACAGAAAACATAAAACATGAGATAATCACATATATTACTAAGTCAGGTATTTAGAGTAAATGTGTACCTTTTTTACTGTGGGCTCTATTAGTCAGTCTATATTCAGTAGGTTCCTATGTTTTACATGGAAGTCCAACTCTATTTTTACCTACCAAATCGTGATCTCGCACTGACTTTTGACCCTTCTTTGTCCTCTTGAATCGTGCTCCACACCAAGCATTAATTTCAGTTTCTTTGATCTCCATGTAAAAATGACTTGTTATTAATGAAAAACATTTTTTATTTTGCATTAACAAAATAAAATTTAATCCCTTTTCTACCTTAGCATTTATCTCTATTGAACGATTTCCCATTTCTACCATTTTATTTCTCTCTAAGTATTTTCGTTATGAATTTTTTTCTCGTTATTGCGATTATTTTTTCAAGATAATGATGGCTTGTCACATAGGCACTTTTTAAAAAAATTAATGGGTTGGGAGAACCAAAATATTTTAATGTTGTTTATTAAGATGATACAAAGAAACATCACTAATTAGTTCATATTACATTTTTTACATGGTTTCCGCTTAGACATTTTAGGAAAATATATGAGGTTAACAAATTACTTTAAAACTATAAAACCATATTAAGTATTCAATTGTATGATAATTATTTTCAATTATATACGTGTTTCCATGTAGAAATAGTCAAATGTAATGTCTTCAACAATTTATTTTCTATACAATGGAAGGTAAACATATTATATATAGCATAAATATTATTAAATATAAATTTTAATCACTATATATTTAATAATTAATATATACTTCCTTTTGTGCCCGCTAATCTAAGCCAAAAATTCACATAGATTTGTGGCCACCATGATATAATTCTTTGTTTTGACAACCAATTTACTAAACCTGAAATTTATTTTGAATTAAATACATGATTTTACACATATATTTATGTATCCATTATGTAAACTCTAGATTTATTTGTTATCGTTTATAGCCTTTTAATATGATTTCTCCTATATGAATACACTCTACCATGAAACAATTTTCCTACCCTAGCGGCCGCTAGGCTATAATTCTTATTTATATAAAACATTCATTAACCTTGGCGGCCTCATAGATCAATTATTTTTAATCTAGGCAAGACACTATTTTTGGCCTAGCGATCGCTTTGTTATTTATCTCTTGTTAATACGTAAAGGTTAATTTTTTTGATTTATAACACAACTTCATTATAAACATGATATATTTACCTTTAATAATATTTTAGAGGTCACTAAAGTGCAACAAGTAGATCATGTCGTATCTAAAAACTTGTTGTATAGCTTCTCGACCGCTAGTCCAAGTTTATTAAATTGCCATAAATTTAAAATAATTTTGCCAAAATCTCATAAGAAATAGACAAATCTATATGTATTCTTGTATAATACATAAAAGGTTGATGTTTAGAACTCTATGGTCACTAGGTAAAGCCTTTGGAGCATAAAGTAGACAAATCTTATTTTTTCAAAACAATATTTGCATACATTAGTAAAATTTATTATTTGGATTTTAGAATTTAAACTAAGATATTTTTAGCTTAATGGCCACTAGGATATGCTAACACATAAAGTTGTATCTTAACGGTGGTTTGGAGTTGCTAGGATTTAACAATTTCAATTAAGATATTATGAGATTAGCAGACACTATTTTAGGTGATGACATAATATTTATGGAAAGGATTTAACAAATTAATGAAATATATTTTGAGCTTAGCGGCCACTAGGTTAGCCCAAGACATAATATTTGGATCTTACGGTCGGTAGGATTAAACAAATTAAATTAACATATTTTGAGCTAAGTGGATGCTAGGTACTTCCACAATATAATATTTTGAGCTTAGTGGTCACTATCATTTAACAAGTTATGAATTTTTATTTTGAGCTTAGCATCCGCTAGCTTATGACACAACATGGTATTTGGATCTTAACGGTTTTTAGGTTTCAACAAAACAAAGTAAGATATTATAATCTTAGCAGCTGGTAGGTTACGCCAAAACATAATATTTAATCTTTGTGGTAATTGGGATTTAAAAATTAAATCAACATAGTTTGAGCTTAGTGGCCGCTAGGTACTTAAACAATATAATATTTCAAGCTAAAGAGTCACTAGCATTTAACAAACTAAAGAAATAAATTTTGAGTTTAGTTTTCTCTAGGTTATGCCTCAACATAACCTAACAAATGATATTGTAATCTTAGAAGTCGCTAGGTTTTAACAAATTAAAGTAATATGTTTTGAGCTTAGTGACCTCTAAGTTAATCAATGACATTAACTTTGGAGAACTGTATAGAAAACAAGATATGTATAAATTAGTTGAATTTATTGTATGATTTTAAGATTTTAAATTAAGATATTTTGAGCTTAGCGCCCATTAGGTTATGCCACCACATAATATTTGGAGCCTATTGGTGGTTAGGATTTAATAAATTAAATTAAGATATTTTGATCTTAGCGACACTGTAGGTTATGCCACAACATATTATTTGGAGATTACATTCACTAGGGTTTAATAATTTCAATTACGATATTTTACTACATTTAAAAAATTAGAGGAATATATTTTGAACTTAGATGCCATTAGGTTAAACAATGACATAATATTTGAGCTTGCATCGGTAGGATTAAAATAAATTAACTTATTTTGTGCTAAGCGGATGCTAGTTACTTCTACAATATAATATTTCAAGCTTAGTGATCATTATCATTTAATAAGTTATTGAATTGTATTTTGAGCTTTACGTCTCTGCTAGCTAATGACACAACATAATATTTGGAGCTTAGTGGTCTCTAGGTTTCAACAAAATAATGTAAGATATTATAAGCTTAGCGCGGTAGGTTACACCAAAACATAATATTTGGATCTTAGTGGTCACTAAGATTTACAAAATTAAATCAACATAGTTTGATCTTAGCGGCCACTAGGTACTTAAACAATATAATATTTTGAGATAAAAAGTCACTAAAATTTAACAAACTAAAGAAAGACATTTTGATTTTAGTGTCTGCTAGGTTATGCTTCAACATAACCTAACAAATTATATTGTAATATTATAAGTCGCTAGGTTTTAACAAATTAAAGTAAGATGTTTTGAGATTAGCAACATCTAAGTTGATCAATGACATTAACGTTGCTTAATCGTATACTAATCAAGATCTATATAAATTATTTGAATTTATTATATGATTTTAATATTTTAAATTAAGATATTTTGAGATTACCACTTGCTAGGGTATGCTTTGACACATAATATTTCGAGCATATCACCATTAGGATTTTTAGTTTATTATTTCCTATATTTCCTATGCATGCTAAGAACTCATTTAGATAGATCTGTATGCTCACTTGAAGCATGCGAAGCTAACAAGTTCCTCCTTTGTATTGTTTGTCAAGATGTTAGTATGCAAATATATGATAGTATATAACCAAGTGTTCATTCAATCATAAGAACTCATTGCATACATTCAATTAGAAACACATGTAATAAGGAAACATATAGATCAGATAACAATTAATATCATATGCACCATGAAATCACTATATCCGGATAAATCAATTACTGTAATCCATCCTCTATATTCCATTATAGAAAAGTATTACATAACATAAGTTGAATACATAGCAATGACTAGGCGCTAGAACATGCACAAAATCAAACCCTAAGCCATAAATCCCCTCATCACTTATACATGAATAATAGTACATGTTCATGGTACCAAAACAAAGACATACAATATATATTATGGTGGGGACTTTCCTTCACCGCCTATGCACTCTCAAAATAGATTGCATGCTCAAAATAGCCATGCATACATTACATGCGTGCTAATAATAGACATTCCTATAAATAAGACTTACTTTTATCCTATTAATATCTTGATCCATACATGAACTTTCATCTATTATTTATCCTAAAAATAGCCCTTGTTTGATCACTAAGTCATCCTTCTTTTTTCCTTTGTGTAATCTGCACTCCAATGTGATATTTCTTATTTTTAGCCTATAGCTGCAAAATTGGATAAGACTTAAATCCTATCTATCCGGGCATGTGCCACTTCAACCGCACCTTCGCACGTGCACATACACCTCTCTTGCACACCCCATTCCTTCACACACTCTCCATACTTAGTCTTCTTTCGTCTAACATTACCCCACACTAATTTTATTTCCATCCTTAGAAATGTGGTTCCTCAACTTATCTCTCCAAATCATAATGAATAAAGAATAAAATAATAAGGAATGAATATAAGAATAAAACATAAAGAATATATTCTCATTGTACTCATTATAAATTGTACTCTCCATCTCATTCTCATTATGTCAGCCCTTTCTTCACTAAATCAGGAATCTGTGCCAACTATCTTTTCCATATCCTCCAGAGTCATGTCTTCTTATTTGTGCTTCAACTCCTTTATCACTCCATTAAGTCCTAAGATCATTCCTTCCATGAAGTCCATTTTTTGAGCCACTAGTGACCCCAACTCATCTATTCTTGCCTCATGTGGCTCCCTTACTATCTTGAGTGCATCACACTTCTTCACAATTGCCATTATTTTCTCTTCTCTCCCTAGAGACTCATCTTTCTTAGCTGTAAGGACATTTTTACTCCTAGATTGTGCATACTTTAAGGATATTCTATGGATCCTCAAATTTTTCTAGAACCTAATTTTCCTTCTTTAATTTATCTTTCGGTGTTTGTAACATGGTGTCATGCATCCCAATCCTATGTGCTATAGTCTTATTTTTATTTTCCTTTTTTATTGCTAGATATATTTGAGTTTCCCCCTGTATGGTTGGCTTCTCCTTAAGTAACAAGTGAACCAAATCCTACAGAAAGTGCAAGGCTGATGGATATGTCTTATGGGTTTTCTCATCAAACTTTGGTTGTTCCTCCATAAATTCACTCTAATTTCTGCGGCAAACTCTAGAATCTCCTTCCTATGCTTTTCTTCCTATCACGTGCCTCATTCAATTGTTATATTTCCTTATCCTTGCTTTGTTATCTTAAAAAAATGTTATGGGCATGAATTCCTTGTCCATATTTCTCCTAACCACCTATGCTTTGTGATATTTATCAAGGAATTACTTTCCTGCTCATCTATAAACTCTGTGGGCTTCACCGTGATATGGGTTGCTTGAGTCACCTTTTTTCCTCTGCGCCTTATGCACGCTTCCTTGCTGACATCAAATTTTGGTTTTTCCATGTATGTTTGCATCATCTAGATCATCATATTCCTCATACACATGTTCATGCCCTTAGGATCTATCATCTCCCATCCATATAACCGCTCATGAGCAAGTGTGCTTTGAAACCTCATGTAGATAATCTTTGAAGGATCATTAACATACCATAGGCCTAGCATATTCACAACATATTCTCCATTATTCCTTTTAGACCACTTACCTTTGGGAATATGTGTCTCTCTTTGTGGAGTTATACCTCCTCATACACCCCCATGCTCACTTAACAAGACCCCTATGTCATTCTCTTTTTCTTCATCCTCTTTACTTTGGGGTCTTCCTCTTTATGCCCACGGAGCACCTTTGTGTCATGCTAAGCCTCCTCTTATCATTACAAATCAATAACCATGATGAATTTGGGTTGCACGTAACTTCTTCCACAAACTCTTCCTCCTCACTATCACCAGTAGGCACATACTTGTGCCTTCTCCTCATCTTCTTCTCGGGCTTAGTTTGATAGGACATAGTCTCAAAGATCTCCTCAATGGATTAGAGGTCCTCAAGCCAAATGCTCTATGTCTTACAGTCATCATCTTTCTCATGTTACCCTTTTGTCTGCTTTCCTTGGCCTAGAGGTCAATTATTACCTTTTCTTCTTCCTTCCTTAGAGGACTATCTTCTTGTGGTCTCTTGGTTCTTACAATTGACTATTTTCTTTCACCATGATCTAGTGCACCAACATATTCCATATCCTCCTCATCCTTAAGATGTTCTTCCTCTATTATGGGATGATTAGTATTGCACTCCTTCCCCGGTACCAATTTAATGCTTTCCCTTTGATGGCTCGGGATCTTGAACTCATCTTTAATATATTTTCTATTCACCAATCTAGGCTTAATGGTAACATATACCTTAGCTGAACCAATCTTCCCTACTAGGGTAAGTGCAACAAGTTGGGGGACACAAAAGGGGTCATAAGTGGACATCATATTGCAAATAACAACATATATCAAATTGTAGGGATTATTAGCAATGCATACACTCAAAATTAGAAAAAAAGATATTTATATGAATTGTAGCATCCAAAATCTAGTTTCTAAATTACTATTTTTTTTTTAAATGGAAAATTTTAGCTATATTAAACACTCAAAATTCAATGACTTGGTATATTTTTTAAAACACCTATAAGATTGTAGTCTGTTTTCCTGCTATTTGTATGACCAAAAATTGATATATATATATTTTTCCTTTGGTGAGAAATTAGATGTCGCTATCTATCTTGGGATAGATTTTATTTTGTATTTTTGAGAAATATTTTATTTTTAATGATTTTTTCCGTGAAAGTGGTCTGAAAACATAAAGAAAATAGAGCACTTTTTGTTTGCCCGCCATAACTTCATAAAAAAATATTGAAATCAAATAATTTTTTTTTGAACATGTATATAATTTCACCATGGTTGGGATGGTATAAGTTTTATCACATTCTAACAAGTGAAACAAAATTTGTAGTCTTAAACGTAGACATAAACATTCACGGAAAAAGTGTCTTAAAGACCTACTATTAGTAAAAAATTATAAAATGATATTTATCCTATTCTATTCACTTTAAAATCAATATTTATACAAAGCTAATAGTCTCCCCTATGTAATGGTACCATTTTTATGACATATTTTTGTCTTTTCGGTATAGTTCAAGTCCATGGAAGACTAAATTTGATGTTTTATTGTTTTTGATGTAAAATTTAGGATTTGATGTCCACTTAATTTTCCCCCAACTTACTGCACTTACCCACTAAGTCATATAATTAATGATGATATCATCGATATCATAGTATCAAAGTAGGAATACTTACCCGTATGTACATAAATACAGAGCATATGGTAGTCACAATCAAATTTATCTACATCAAATCCGAGATTTTGAGTGTATTAGAATCATGCTCACCAAAGCTCAAGATAGTGCACTATAAATGCATATGGGAGATTACACAAAGGGCTCTAATAACTAGTCTTCATTTGGAACCTAACAATGTAGTAGTGATGGTAGAAATTTTTTTCCTCCCCCTCTACCATTGTAAGCAAGTATTTTGGTATGCGTCGGTCATTTTCGAAGGCCTCATGGATTCTCGTGTACCATAACTCTAGCCTAAGATTGTATTCTCCACCCATGGCTCCATCACAAGTATATTTTTCAAATCTCTTAGCCAATGAATTCTTATCTGGCGAGTACTACCAAATCTTGTCTTGGGGCCATCTGGTACCCCAATCTCTAAAAAACAATTTACAAAAGGATCATGCCCCATCTAGTCTCATCACCCATGTGTGCCTCCTCAATAATTCCATCTGTTATGAATGCAAAAAGGTTGTAAATAGTTCCCTCCACCATTTTATTTGAAATATGGAGCCATTTATTATGCACCCGACCCCATCTCTCCTAGGCATTGAACTTTGTTAAGAGGTGCATTGCAATCTTAACAACGGGTCATAACCTTAGATATGTTAATCACACACTCTTCTTTAAGATAATCCATCTCCACAGAGTGGATTCCACACCCACATCATCATCAATATCGATTGAAAGCTCTTTACTCAAGATACTTATCTCTCGTAAGTCTCTTAATGAGTGGCGCGGTGATGCGTACTCACCTTCCTGCAAAGTAGAAGAAGTTTTCATGGACTCTGGACATCAACCATTGATAAAGTATTTTTGGTTTACCAAAGTATGACAACTCATAAATTTGCAAGACTCCAAATTTCTCCAAATTCTTTTGTCCTTCATCATTGTAGATGTGTTTATCATCATTTGTTTACAAGTTGGTCTTCTTTACCGATATATTTCTATGTGGTTATTTTTTGCTTATGCGATGATTATAATCACTCATCTTACTTTTACAAATGTGGGACTCCCAATCCTAGCCCATGATTATGGCCTCGGGATACTGCATTTCTAAAAACCTTTCCTTGAGTGCTCCTTCTTCTACTTCTTCTTATGGTTCCTACTTCTTTCTCCTTGTGGCTACTACGGGTGCTCTCTTTGGTGCCATAATCAAATTTTATGACTTACCCTTGTGTTTCCTTTCCTCTCTGTCACCCAAAACTCATGTTCCATAGATGAAATTTATTATTTCCAAACCCTATCTCCTTGAAGCCAACTCTTAGCATGCCTTTAACTCAAACTCACACTTCTCATGAAGGAGCTCCACCATGGTCGTGTTGATGTAATTTTCATCTTCAATCACACTATGCACTTGTTTGTACTTAAATTCACTCTGAAAAGGCTCGAATACTTAAACACGCAAGTTAAGAATGAGGTTTCATACAATCCTTTTATATATTATCAAAAATTCCCACATCAATTTCTCCTCGCCTACCATCGTACCCACTTCAATTACTCTTTTCTATTTTTACGCTCTTTTCACTTCTTTCTTACACGCTTTAGTTGCAACCTTCTAGCACTCCCTACTTCTTTTTAGGCCATTGAATTTTTATGCATGCCTCCATGCGCCTGAAGTACATAATCCTCTCGTGCCTCATGCTAAATAGTTCATCTTGTCACTACAAACCTCACATTACTCGTGTGATATTCTTTTCACGCATGGTCTTCATCTAAGAAATTTATTTATCACCATCAACCTTAACACTTGTAGCACCTTTTTCTTCGCACCAATCTTATGAAGAAAAACTCAAAACATGATAACCTCGTACTAGTTTTATCTTTTGTGCACTTGCACCTGGTTCACCCCACACTAAACTATGCATGGTCCTTTGAGCATGAACTCAATAGATAATAAGAATCTTCCTGCGTGTAAGCACGCTTATTACTAAAAACAAGGAAACCAAAATAATAAAGCATAATAATGATTGAAAGGAAACAAATAAAAATGAAATCTAACCAAAATGGAAATCCTAACTTATTACAAACACCAAGAAGACTTATTTATAGTAGGGCTTCAACCTACTCCCATTAAAGTAACTAGGAAACATGGTATCATCCAATGCCCGCAATTGAAAAACACCTTATTCGAGTATATTAATTACTATAAGTGGTCCCAACTAATGCACCTTCAATTTCCGTGGATGGCACTTAAAATTGGAGTCATAGAGAAGGACCATATTTCCAATGTCAAATGTATTACTCCTAATGTTCCTATCATGCCATGCCTTTTGTCTTTCCTTCTCTATCTTCTAGCTCTAATGCACAATGAAATTTCATTCATCTAATTTCATTAGTTTTTCAATGCACTCTTTAAAAACTTGTTCATCATCAAGTCCTCCTGTGCATGCAATACACAAGGACGATAACGTAAATTCAACTTGTAGTACTTCTTTTGTGCCAAACACTAATTAGAAAGGTTTGGCCTTATTCAACCATTTATAAGTTTTCCTGTTAGCCTAAAGTACAAATGACACTTTATCATCCCAATATTTTCTTCCAACATCACATATTTTTGTCAAGGTCTATCCAAAAATATTGTTGAAATCTTCTACAATGCCATTGGCTTGAGGGTGATAAGGAGTAGTTCTATGGTCTACCACCATAAACTTTACTAGTAAAACTTTGATAGTCACATTTAAAAATGAGTTCCTCTATCACTTTTCAAGCTCAAAGGGAAACCATACTTGCTAATATTATTTTCCCATAAAAATCTCATTGTTGTAGCTACGGTACTATCCTTTGTAGGTGCTTCATCTGCCCACCTTATCGGATAATCTATACAATTTATAATGTAGTGTGCACCAGCCCTGCATGTGGGTGGAGAAATCAGTCCTACAAAGTCAATAACCCACTTTTTTATTAGATTAGGCAAAAAATAGGGATCGGCTCCCAGGGGCCAGTACAAAAGAGAGGAACGCAACCAGAAACAAAATAGAAAGAAAACCCAAAAAGGGGTCCCAGAAAGATGAGTTAAATAGGCTTAACTCTTACATTGCAAGATCTGGACCCTAGAGAGGACAAAAAAGACCAAGAAGTAACAGGGCACCATAGTTTGCTAGTAGTCCGCACATAGTTCAGAGACCCAAAAAAACCTCCACGACAAGCAAAAAACCACCAGAGGCCCTAGGCTAGTAGCAGCCATCCTGGATTCTAGTACCATCCAACACCTACTCCTCTCGTGCTACTTATGTGAAGGTTGAATCTCCTCCTTTTCTTTTCCCCTTCAATCTCCTCCACTCTATCAATCAGAACTTTAACTTGAATCTCCAGCTCCCTCATTCTGTGTTTTATCTGGACCTGATCCGCATGACCATCTTCTTCGAAATGTTGATGATGTTCAGGATGGACTCCCTTTGCCCCTCATTTGTGTCCTCCATGGATTTTAGGACCCCTTATAAATACAACATCTTCCTGCTCCATTCTTCAAAAATAATGGGGTCTCCCACACATTCATTCTTCCTAGAAGCACTGGCTTCCCCACCACCTCCCTCATTTTTATCTTTATCTTTCTCATTCCCCCGGAGGGTACCCTTACCCTCTTTTAATTTAGTAAGACACTCCAAGAGTAATGTCAATTTCCTCGTCTTGCTCCTCCGGGTTGTTTTCAAAGGATGATCGAGAACCGGCTTACCATTATCAACTAGAAGAAGAATCAAGCCCTCATGTAGGGGCAGCTCAGCTTTCTCATTCTGGAAGGCCATCAGTGAATTCGAAAGAGAGGTGGCTAGAAAAAGGGAATACTAACCATAAACTTGTGACGGAACATGTTGAGGAAGGTCATGTGATGGGTATAGATTTTTATAATTACCCTCTAGTGTAATATATTTCATAACTTAAAGGCGAGACATCCTTCTAGAATCTAGGAATGCATGAATGCGCAATACGATATGTGAAGATGAAACAAGTCTCCTTGCCAACGAAAAAATCACTCAATCTCGAAGTCTCTATGGGTTCTTTCCTTGTATATTTTTACCCATCCATCTTCATATCAGTCACCCTAGCAATATTGGACTCCGAGACCTCAACCTCCACATCATGGATAGTAAAAACCCCCTCTTTCTAAGATTTTCCGAATTCCTTAGATAGATATGGGTTGTGACCATGTAATTTAGCAATATAATTGCTAAATCCACCAACTTTAAGCTTGTTCCAAAGATCCTTGTTGCTCTCCTCCATGGTCTGATTGGCGGGTTCCACACAAATCATGTCTCCACCCATCTGCACGTTGCCAAATTTTCTGTTCAAGTAAATCTTTTCACAACCCACAATTTGTTCTCCCTATCAAATTTCAAACTGGAACAATGATTTTTGTATAAGCTATCTTGGTACCTGAAATACTTTCCCCACTTGTGTCGGCATCATTAATCTTAGCACCTTCTATCCTTAATGATTTCATCATTAATATTAGAGGGTAATCTCTCCCCTTTGCACCAAATTTTGTACTCATTACTAAGGACTCCCACATTGGCCATCTTGTCTGCATTTATTTCCCTGCCTCAAGGTATGATTGATAGATATCTTGTCAAAAAAATTAGCAATTCCTTGATATCTTGAATGATATTTTTTAATGACCAATTGATCTTACTCCTATTGAGGAGAGCATTTATAACAATTAAGGAATCACCTTCAATCTGAATGTCCTTAAGGCCTTTTTCCTTAGCGACCAAAATACCCCAAAGGAGGGCTCTAGCTTCAGCCATGTTATTAGTCTACTTTCCTAGGGGACCCGCATAGACGAATAACCAATCACCCTCACTATTCCTTAAGATACCCCTGCCCCTAGCTTGACTAGGATTCCCCTTTGAAGCCCCATCAAAATTGATCTTGATCGTATTTCCCATAGGTCTAATCCAGTTAACATCCTTACCAGGGATTTTGTTCTTGACCGGACTATAGGAAAACTTATCTAACACTTCTTGCTCCCATTTTGGGCAAGGAATTTTTGTTTTACCTTTAAACAGTTTGAGATTTTCCTTAATGGCAGCTAGGATTTTCCTTTTAGCCACCATAATCAGAGGTTTCTGATCTCTAAAAACACTATCATTCCTTATTTTCCACAAACCCCATAAGAGATGAGGCAAAGTAATCTTCCAGGCCCAGGCTAGATAAGGAAACCTAAAAGGGCTCTCCCATTGAGTACAACAATCCTCCATATTCAAAGGCATAATCCATTGCATGTTGAAAAGTTCTGAAATCAATGAGAAGACACCTTTAGAGAAAGGGAAATGTAAAAAATATGATTCACATTCTCTTCCCCTCTCCGACAAAGAGTGCACCTATTAGGGATCTACATTCCTCTTTTTATAAGATTTTCAATTGTCAGGATTCTATTTTGAATAGCCAACCAATAAAAATAATGATCTTAGGGATTAAGTCCTTGATCCATAACTTACCCCAATACTCTTTTTGAAAATATTTCTTGAATTATAAGCTATAGGTAGATTTAACAGAATAGTTTCTAGAGTCTTCCTCTTTCCAAATGATGGAATCCTCCTTAGTTTGGAAGATGGGGATGTGGAATTCCCTGAGTTTCTTATTGAGATCTTGAAAGGATTTGATGTCACCATCATAATCAAGGGGAGGAACTATGGTTTCCCATTGGACCTCATCATCATGACTCTAGAAATCTCTTATCCAGATTTTACCATTCTCCTCATAGAATTGAGCAACCTCCTTCCATATATCCGATCTACTAAAGGGGAGTCTTCTATCTAACTATCCCACCAAAATCTCATCATGTTCCCCTTTCCAATCTCCCATAGGGATCCCTTTGAGAGGATATATTTTGAATCCAGAAGATAATTCCAGAAGAAGGATCCTCTAGGGAGATTTTCATGAAAGAAGAACAAGTCAATTCTACCTAAATTTTGCATATATTTCTTTTTTATTATATCAATCCATAGTCCTTCCTCTCTAGTAATTATTTAGCCAGATTTAGCAACCAAAGCTTTGTTCATGATATGTATACTTTTCAAACCCATACCACCACACATCTTTGGCCTAGTGACCTTATCCCAGGCCACTAGAGGGAATTTAAACTTTTCTGAGGCCCCAGCCCAGAGAAATCTCTTCTAAATTTTTTCCATAGCATCATCAATTATTTTGGCTGGGAGATTAAAGAGAGACATAATGTAAATGGGGACTCCTTGAAGAGAGCTCATAAGGAGTTGTATCTTTCCTACCTGAGAGAGAAGGAGACCTTTCTCGGATGAAAGTTTCTTGTTAACTCTTTCCAACAGGGCATTCTAAACATAGATGTCGGGCCTTTTGTAGATAAGAGGCATTCCTAAGTAAGAGTCCGAAAATTAACTTGATTTTGCAACCCGAATGTGAGCTAGTCTTAATTGGAATTATTTATCCACATTAATAAAGTAAACAACACTTTTGAGATAATTAACCATTTACTCGAGACCGACTTATAGTCCTTGAGAATAGATTTGAAGTTGGTGGCTTCTTGGATGGAGGCCTTTCCCATCGGGAAGTTATCATCAAAAAAATGGTTGAGGCGGATCGGAGGAGACCATTAGAAATATTGATTCCATAAATGATCCTAAAAAGTAAAGCTCACTTACAAATTCTACTCAAAGATTCAGCCATTATAACATAGAGGAAAGGAGACAGGGGGTCACCTTGTCTCAAGCCTTTACCAGCTTTGAAGAAGCCCTCCGGTCTGCGATTGACCAAGACTGAATAACTAGTAGTAGATATGCAGGTCATAATCATTCTAACCAGAGTATTATCAAAGCCCACTTTATTCAGGATGGCACCAATGAAAGACCAAGTAATCTTGTCATAAGCCTTGTGCATATCTAACTTAAGGAACATAGCCAATCTATCAAAATTAACAATGGAATGGATAGCTTCATAAATCACCACAATACTATCAGTAATATACCTACTTAGGATAAAATCACCTTGATTTTCAAAGATAAAATGGGTGAGAACCAATCTAATTCTATCAGCTAAGATTTTAGTCAAGATTTTATAACTCGTGTTACAAAGACTGATCGGTCTAAAATCTTTGGCTTCATTGGCCCCTGAAATTTTCAGAATAAGGACCAAGAATTTATTATTAAGTTGGCTAATGAGCTTCCCATTTTTGAAGAAATATTGGACCATTTCAATGACTTCTTTCTTAATTAGCTCCCAAAGCACGAAAACCATTAGGCCATCGAGCCCAGTGAACTTGTCAGGTTCCATATCAAAGACCACAAATCTGATTTCCTCCTCATAAGGGATCCTTAAGAGCTCACAATTTTCTTCAGGGGAGATTACTTCCTGGAATAGGTTCATGATATTGTTTTGATTCTACTCCTCAATCCCCTGACCTTGCTGAAAAATATCCTTGAAATAGTTTATGATGACTTGATTTATTTCCTTGCTCTCCAAGAGGATCTCACCACTCTCATTATTAATTTCATTTATCTTGAGGAGGTTTTCCTGAGGTGGCTCACAAGTGGAATAATTTATTATTCCTTTACCCCTCCCTAAGCCATTTCACCCTTGACTACTGCTTCCAATAGACTTCTTCATTTGCCAGGATATCATGATACTCAACCAAAAGATTTTTTTCCTGCTCCTTTAGCACCGAATTAAGACCATCAAGATCAATAAGTTCCTCAATATTTCTTAAATCTTCAGCCACTATAATTTTTTCTTGGAAGATGTTACTAAAGACCTCTTTGTTCCACTTTTTGAGGCAACCTTTGAGATGCTTTAATTTGTAACTGATTCGGTAACTGGCCACCCTAAAGACCCTAATATTCCACCACTCTTGAATTTTATTGAAAAGGTCAGGGTGGTCTAACCAAATCTTTTCAAATCTGAAGGGTCTAGATTTCTTGACCAGATTTAAACCAAGATTAAGGAGGATAGGGTTATGATTAGATTCAATTCTGGGAGAGTCTTCAGAGAGTAGATTTGATTGATCATACAGAGATGACTTACAACAAACCTATCAAAACTGATTTGGATAAGCTCCATCCCAAATCTCCTATTTTCCCAGGTGTAATTTGAACCTTCCAAATCCAAATCCACCAAACCATTATTGTTAAGGAAATCAGCAAGGTCCTCCATACTCTTAGTAAAGGAGGTGATGCCCCTTTTTTTCCCTAGAGAAAGGGGGAATTGAAATCTCCTCCAATAATCCAGTCTTTATCTTTGAATAAATTCTTGAAATTAGAGAGATCTTGCCACAATTTTCTTCTCTCACTTACAAGGTTAGGAGCATAAATGTTGGAGACATACCAAGATTTATTTGAGGTTAGATTCGTAAAACACATTGCCACATTCCCTAGGACAGTAAGTAAAGGAATACCATGCACAATGCTAGGATCCTAGAGTGTAACTACACCTCCAGAGGCTCCCATGAACTGCACCCTTCCCAACAACTATCTTTCCAAATAAACCTTCCCACTTCTTTAAATCTTTCCATACTAATTTTAGTTTCTTGAATCATGAAAATATCCGGTTTATTTTTCAATCTAAGATCCTTCGCTATTCTTTTTTTACCGGGGTTATTCAAACCCCTAATGTTCTAGGAGAGAAGAATCATTTAAAAATTCTTATTATGGGGGAACAGATTCCCTAGAGTTTTCTGAATACCTGCATCCACTTCCTTTCTTGAACTTGTCTCCCTTACTTCCTTATTACTTTTCCTACCCTTTTGGCTGGAATCTTTACCAAAGTCAGCTCTTGAGCTACTATGAGTGACAAGTTTGGATTTACTCATAGGTGTCTTTGGTGATCCTATCACCTCATAGGTATCAAATAAAAAATCTGTTAGGATCCCAAACCCATTTGAAATTGTTAAATCTTCTTCTGTTCTTTGTGTAAAAGAGCTCTACCCTATAGATGATACTTTGTCTAGCGATAGTCCATCAACAACTAGCAGAGAAGATTGTTTCCTTCCATGTCTTTGATTTCCCTGTCCTCAGAATCTTGGATTTCCTCTTCCAACACCTAACGAACAGGCTCATCATCCTTTTCTTTAGTTTCTTTATTGGTACTTCTTTTTGTTGAGTACTAGTCCCCACTCCTTCCTCTCTGGTTTTGATAAGTAGATTCAATGGCTCTACTTCAGGATCTAACTGGAGAACCTCCTGTTCCTTGATTTCAACAACCCTTCCATTCTTCCCAATCCTTTTCCATTCCTTCACCTCTTTTTTCAGTCGCCATCTTTTGAGGCATAACTTTTACTTCAGGATTCTTCTTTTTGAGATCTAGACAAGAGCGTTGTTCATGACCCACCAACTTGCAATTTTTACAAGCAAAGGGGGTAGGATCATAATCAAAATGCTACACCCAATCACCCTTAGGGGTCATAAGCTTAATATTACTTTCCAAACATGACTCTTGACGCATATTCACATAGAATATGGCATGAGTGAGTCTAGTTTTTGCTTTAGTTACCGGATCCAGGGAAATAGGTTTGCCTAGACTTTTCGCTATACCAAAAAGGACCTCTAGTTCCTAGAATTCCAATGGTAAGCCCTAAGGTTGACCCATATCGGGAACTCTGTAACATGATTCCCATAAGGATTGAAAGATGGCTCCCATTTCTAAACAATTATATGAGATTTTCCAATGAACCATGGTCCTTCTCGCCAAAATTCTTTCCACATGATCCTTACTAGGCAAAATAGCTAAGAAGTACCCATTAGCGTAAGCTGAGATCTCATTGGTGTCATTAGCCACCCAACGTATTTTTTTCCAACCTCTAAAATAATCTATATTTGGTCTAGAGCCCATACATTTTACAAAGTGTTCTCCTTCCATGGAAACTTTTGTTCTAGCCAACAAAGAGACAAGAATTTTGAGGGAAAGATTACCTTTTTCTTTAACTCGGTTCCAGATTCTTCAAGACACCTAGATCCTGATTTTTCCCCGCCAAAAGTTCCACCCATGTGCTTGGTCTCCCATCCTTTTCCCTATTTCCAATGGGCTCCATGATCACGTGTTCCTTTGCCAGGTTCTACTCCCATTCTCCCTGCCCGCTCGCTTTCAATAGCCCACTTTTAAAAGGGCTCTATGTTGGTAATTTTTCTAAGTGACATCTCATCTCTATGTCTAGGTTTTCAAAGGTGTTGAAATGATCACATGCCTTCACATACTCCCTAGTATCCTTGTACAATGTTTCCCACCAAATTCCAGCTATAATAATCTTACATGCGTGGAATCACCTGTGTAATGCCCACATGTTATTTCTCCATGAGCCTCCTCCATAATAGTGTCACACTCATGTTCTTAAACACAATGAAATAAGACTTCATCATGACCCAACTTGTATAAATCTCCACCAATCAAATGATAAGGTGTCACGTGTATTGTAAGCTATTTTTTCTCCAATGTCTTCATTCCTTTGGGCGCATGTCCAGTGCACAAAAAATACTGCAATATATTCTAATTATGTGGGTGCACTGTACATCCAACATAGTGTCTTCAATACTCTGCATGTCCTCACTTGAATTAATCCTTGATAACTGGTCAGGCCCTGAATTTATCTTACCTAGTTTCAAAACAACTGTGAAATCAAACTATTGAAATAGAAGTATCCATATACAAATGTGCCCTTGCAAAACCTATTTGTTAAAAAAATACTTTAGCCCCGTATGGTATGTGTAGAAAATAAACGGGGTTTCCAACAAGTACTGTCTTAACTTATGCAACATGAAAATCATAGAAAAAGCATCACGCTTAGTGGTTATGTAATTCTACTATGTGGGGTAAAATTCATGCTTGTAAAACAAGTAGGATGGTCCAAAATCCCTTCTCTTGGTTGTGTTAAAACTACGCTAATTTCCATACCGAAGCATCAACATGAACATTAAAGGGATTATTCCATGATGAAAATCATAAAACAAGTGCAGAGTGAGATTTTCCTTCATTGTCTCAAATTCTTGCTAATGTGCATCACCATAATAGAATTTTACCTTAGACTTCAACAAATCTTCCAAGGTCACATAAATCTTTGCATAACCTTTAATGAATTTCTTGTAGTATCACGTGTGTCCCAAGAATTTTCACACCTAACATTGATTGGTAGGTTCTTCTAAACCCGAGATTACAACTACCTTGGCTGGGTCTACCAATAATTCTTCTTTGCAAATTATGTGCCCAAGTAAAGTTCCAAACAATGTTGTAAATATAAAAATTTTAATGTTAAGAGATATTCTTAGGTACATGTACCTTTTAAACACGAGTCTCAGATTATCGCAATGATCCTTCACTAAACCATACACTATCCAATCATTTAGATATACCTCTAAGAATATATGAATAAAGTCTTGAAATTCCTACACAAAAATGCACAAGAATAATGATGGAACATTTTTCAATCCAAAAGTTATGACTGTATATGCAAAGATACCCCACTCAGTAGTGAAATTAGTCTTCTATTGACCTCCTTTTGTGATGCACACCTAGTGATAGCTTGAAAAATCCATCTGTAAATGAATATATCTCACGCCCAACAACTCCTTCAAGTATTTCCTCTGTGAAAGGGGTTGGAAAAGGATCTATGACACATGAAGCATTAAGCTCCCTGTAATCTACACAAATCCTTATCCTCCCATCCTTATTAATGCTTATAACCATGGGGATGACCCATTCGATTATTTAATAGGCTCAATAATTCTAGACTTGAGCATCTTATGAATTTATTCTGTTAACTTCACACGTATATTAAGATTCATCCTATAAGGACTCTTCCTAACCAGATGCATGCCTTATTTTAGGTTGATCTTCATATCACCTAAAGAGGGATGCACACCTATCAATTTATGGAAACGTTGTGGAAATATGTCTGGAAGTCACACAAGAGTCATATGATATTTTCTACTTCATGTTCTCACCAACAATAGCTTCATTAGGCTCATCCTTAGTACTAATGTTAACCTTCTTTGCGTTGATAAGAGAATTGTATGCATGTTCCTTATCATTAGTGCATTACATCTCTTTAGTAATTAATGCCCATCCTCACATTATTTATTAATCTAATTACTTTAATTAGGTTAATTTACACCTCACCTAGACACCTCACCATGGACTTATTCTTAGCCTATTAATTAACTAAGACTCAGTCTCCACTTATCCTAACCACCTGGGACTTAGTCTAACCCTAGCATTAAATTCCTATTCCTTCTCCAACAACATGCCCACTTATCTAAGCATTAACCATCACTTGAGACCCGGGCCAACAAGTAGAGCAGCACCAAAAATAGCCAAGATCTACTATTTTTGGTAAACCTAGGATATCCCCTTAACCAATGTCGGTTAACCCTCAACCGATGCTAGGTCACCTTGACCATCATCGGTCACCATATATATAATTTGGAAACCTTTTTCCCAGGTTGGTTACTTTGAGTTTTGGGAGAGCTATCTAAATTCAAGCACGAACCAGAGTTTTCTCAGCATCAAGATGACATAATACATCCATCCAGAGGCCCAAGAAAGTACCAAGACTGATATGAAGGCATTGGCATTCACAGTGACACTCTGGGAAGCACTATTGCACACTGACCCACCACCAGGTTCATAGATCGACCATCACCTTCCTTCACCCACCAATCTTGTAGGAACAAGTAAGTGCATTTGATTTTATGTATCATTTTTGTACTTACTCATTAGGTTCTTTATCCTCTTGTTATTAGAACTTGTTATTCCTATATTCCACCATCCCCACTTTCCAGCCCATATCCCTATCCAGCCACCACAACCTTCCGGATCTTTATTCCTAACCTTTTACACATTTATGAGTTTTTATCACCTTATCACAAACCCAACCAGTCCCCCTCCATTCTCTGTGCAATCACAGAGAATGCCCAAAACCACATGTTAATCAAATTTCACCAAATTTCCCCTACCAACGACGCCAGTTACCTTAACCATCATCGGTTTCCCTTCACCGGACATTGGTCACCAAACCGACATTGGTTATTATATCTCTTATCAAGATTTTACTAAATTGACCTTAACACCCCAAAAAACCTCACAAAAATCTCACCCAAGCCAGATACCCTACCTAAAACCTCTCCACAGACCTCCCCATCTCTCTGTGTAGACACAGAGAGAACCTAGACAACTATTTTTGATATTTTACCATTCCCACAAAAACTAAGATCGATTATCCCTAACTGGTATCGATCATAGATAAACCATCATCAGTCACACCCTAACCGACATCGGTCTCTGTGTCTGGAAAGCTGCCTCGACCAACTAAAAGCTCTCCAATCACCCAAATCAAGCCCAAACTCCACCAAGTTTTACCTGACCTTTCTGTGACCTCCATGACCCCTACCTACCTAGCCCATGCACCTAACCCGAGACCTTCACCAATTTAATTATCAAAATTTAAGTAGATTAACATTGATAGTAATCTGAGATACCTAAATCGGAGTACTAGCATTAGACTCATTTGTTTGCATGTTTATTTTATATATATATATATATATATATATATATATATGGATTGACAACCATCGAGGAAGTATCACACTTCCTGGATCTAGCTCATGCTAGGAAATCCACTAACCTTTTATTAACTATGTTTTGTGGTCTTGTTTTGTATTTCAAGTAGTTCCTCCTAGCCAAAAAGGAATCTCTCACAATCAACTTGGATCGGAAATCAGAACACGTGCACAACCTTTGCAACGACATCACAAACAATATATTCCTCCTTGGCCTATTACCTCTTATCTATTTCATTAATTTGTTAAGAATCTAGTGAAACATTTTGGCATGCACTGGTGGGACCCATCTAGGGTTCCTTGCATTTATTCATTCTTAGGGAACTGTTGTATGTTTGTTTCTTTTTAAAAGGAAGTTAACATTAAATTCTCTCCCTGAAATATTCTCTTTCTTCTATTTTGTCTCAATGACATTTGTATTTTGGGACTAAAAAGAATCATTCTTTTTCTTCTTGCATTTGCATTAGTGAAAGTCATTCTCTTTCCTATTCACTCTTTGTTTACATCAATATCACATTTCGATTTGGGTTCTAAAATACTTGCATTTCATACTTCTATGCTTGCATTTTTAGCTCACATTAAAAATGAGGGAACCTATATATTTGGAAGTCATGCCCAGCTGATGGTTGACATAATTGAATCATAGAGAACTTTCTCTTCTCTCTCTTTTCCAAACTACACAAATATAAATTTACACATCTTCTTAAACAACACCTTACCTAGAAGAAGTTGTCAATGATCACACATGATCAGAGGATTGATAGTGGGCACCCAACTGGTTTCTCTGTCCAGTCTTTAACTCAGAGAAAGGACCGCCCCCGCAAAAACATAACCTAAAACCACCCTTAGATCTTGCCTCTTCATAGGACACCTTTCCAACCAAAATTTGTTACTATACACAAGTCAGTCTTAAATAGCATAAGCTAAAACATAAAATTCACTTATAGGATTTCATGTTTTTCTTAGCTTTTTCTTGAGTTGTGTTTTGAGTTGTGAGGTCACATTCTTCATTTTCTTCTTCCTTTCACACTCCACCATCATAGTTGGTGTATTTGACTATTTAAGTGTGTCAAGGTCCATTACTATCATACTCAAGTTTCTGGGTTGATATTCCATCTACTTAATTCACAAAATCAATTTTTCTTCATTTTTTTTCAAATTTCATGATGATCGACATCGGTCTCGTCACCATCATCTATCATCATCGGTTTACATCTCGACCATCATTAGTTTACCTAACCATTGTCATTTTCCATATTTTTGGTCAATTTTACCAAAAAAACACTCATCACATCTTCTATTCTTTTTTAGAGTTCTCAGGACATCATCATACCCCCAGAATTTTAAAATCACAGTCAAATACAACTTCTTTACTTCATTTTCATCAGTTTTTTTTGCCTCATTTGCAAAACTATTGATTTCCCATAATAATCAGTATCGGTCACCCTAACCATCATCGGTCACCCTATCACCATCATCAGTTACCCTAACCCATTTGGTTCCTTTGTTTTAATTTTTAATTAAAACAACAACTAGTTTCACCTCCCAAATCTTATTTTTTCTCCATTTTTGTTATTTTTTATGTCATTTACAGAGAATAGATTACCAGGTTTACACTAACTCACATGGTTTTGACTCATAGCCAAGCCAACGCCCTTGTGTTTCATCACTAGCCTTCATCCACTTCCACTAGCCCATCACCACCTTCCATCCTGTCACTATGGATCCAACTCATCCCATTACTATTAGTACTTAGTGATGAGGAGTTCACAAGACTCCTTGACCAATCCCACTACCCTACAACACTATCTCACCCACTCATCTACTCTACCGGACTCATCATCAGATAGGTTGGTATATGACATGCCCATGTCTATCCCTCCTATCCCCTCACCCCACTTCCATGTCAGCACTACCACTAGCTCGGCATTACCTTCATCCACCTTACCACCTGTGGTGTCTCAACTGGACCCCACATCCTCTATAACTTACTACACCTATGACATCTATCACACCCATGGTGTCAACTATTCCTTCATTAGCCACCTTGAGCATAGCCCCATCTACCCTTTACCTCATATGTACCAGTTGCATCACAACCACCCATGGTGTCAAAACCCATACCCCATTCCAAAACCTCATTCTTTCCATCCCACAGTCCCTACCCCCAATTACCACAAGAGTTCATTATGACTACCCCACCTACTTATACATATCACCAACAACCCCCAATCTCATCTATCTACCTATTTGGGATACCTTCCACCTACATCTATTCCCCCTTCATAGTTCTCATACTCGGCACCACCATATACTGGGATGTCATCCACATCATACATCATCATCAACCTCCTTATACTACAGGGGGTGCCCAATCATCACAACCCACCAATGACCTTATTAAAATGATGATGGAAAAGATGCAAACATTAGAAGCATCATTTTAGCTCTCACAACTCCTTAACCTATGATGAAATCTGCAATGAGCCCATCCATCCATCTATTCCCATTCACCCATACCCTGCATTGGGAAATGCCCAAATTTAACTGGTTCAATAATAAAGAAGACCCATAACAACACTTGTGGTCTTTCAAACATGGGTGTTATCTAATCACCCATGATGATGCTTTACTCCTACGAACATTCCCCATGTCCTTAATGGACCCACATTAGACTGGTATAGTGGTTTTCCTCGACATTCCATTTACTCATTTAATCAAGTGGCTCAAGCCTTCTAGACCATTTTTCAATCAATATCATCAAGAAGGTCACTATGACCAACTTGTACTCAACTCGACAATATGATGACAAGTCTATCATTGATTTTTTCACTCGTTGGTGGAGCCTCATCAACCAACTAACATTCCAGTTGCCTCAAACCAAGCTTATAGAGTTGTTCACTAGAGCTTGTGCCAGGCACATCTCACCAACTCTATAAGTACAAACCTTCCATACCTTTGATGAAGCATTTACCATGGCGCGAAAAATAGAAATTTGTGCCATTGAAGAGAAGAAAATTCAATTGCATAACAAAAACACCACATTTAAATCAAATGATGCTTCTTCCTCTTCAAAACCCAAAAAATTATTCAAAATCCAAAGGATCTGCCAACATGGTAGTTTTAAAGGTTGGCCCATCTCACCCCTCTAATCAATCAAACCTACCTCTAACCTTTCTCCCATTCAAACTTTTAGTTCGAACGGAGCAAAAAATACACTCCAATCGGGGAGCCTTATTCTTCAGTATTAGAAAAACTTCTTAAGGCCAGAGCCATTGCTCTTCCACCCATAAAACCACATACTAGTTTTGACCCTCTCTCATCCTATGTTTGGCATGGTACAAGGAACATGACTATTGTAACTATCATCATCATAAAAAGGCCATAGCGATGGTAATTGTATAACCTTCAAGAACATTGTCCAGAAATGTTAGATAATGGAGATCTCATCTTGACAACCCAAATGCACCCAAATCAAAATTTTCATATCTTCAAGAATTCATTCCCTAACCATACCCCATCATCAAACCAAACCAAAACCTTCAACTAATGATAGTAATGTCCATGAGGTCCATGTTGTGTTTGACACCATACCAACCCTTCCACAATTTCCTCCTATCCCCTCTATCGAGGAGATTCTAGCACGAGCTCCTCTACCCATGGAGGAGCCTACTTCCTCTACTCCTTCACCCACAGAGGAGTCCCCTTCATCTCCCCCTTCACCCATGGAGGAGTCCACAAATTTCTTCCAATGTCGTTTCACCACTTACCTCACAACCTAATGAACAACCAATGGTATTAACTCTCCTACCCACAGGAGAGTCATCCTCACTTTCTTCTCCATCGAAAAGGAAACTATCTCATCCCAACTATCATCTCCCCTACCCATAGGGGATCCTTTAGATGCACCATTTCCTATTGGGAAAATTCCCCATTAGCATTCCAGGATCCCATTGATCTGCTCTCGGCTCTCTTACCCACAGAGTCTAAAGCCAACTAGTTCCCTATCTCACAGACATATTTTACAGGGATTGCTACTAAGCCAATGTCATCTTCTCTTACAACAATGTCATTTTCATGCCTGTTGACTGCTTGGATTACGTTGATAATTCCATGCTTTGGGGATGCCTTCAACTTACCCTTTTCAACCCAAATGCAAATGTCACCTATGGATACTACCATGATCTATCCAAAGGTATTTCAAGGAACCCAATCAACCATGACCATGCCTGTTGAAATGACCTCTTCTTCATCACCCTCTTCCTACATCCAAACCTTTACCAATAACTAAACTTGTTCCTATGCCTAAGAACCTACATGTATCCACACCTTCCCCTACATCCAGACCCATCACTACCTTGGGTGTCATGCCAACATCAAGCCTAGTCCACCCACCCATCAAGTTGGATTTAGCCACATCTTCCCAAACTCACACAAAAAACCAATCCTCCACCTAAAAAGAAGACCCAACCTTTTAGGCCACACACACCAGTTTCACCCACCACGCCTTTGTCACCTTCACCCCTTCCATCTATCCTAGGGCCTCACCCATCGACCTTGGCCAAGAAACCACCTATCCAAGGAAAATCAAAAGTGTCACACCCACCTCTTCATCACAATCCTTTATTACACCCAACCTATCAGCACAACATACACCTTCATCATTACCCACATCTTTCTTACCACCTATACCCCCACCACTATAATAACCTCATCACTACCTATGAGACTTCCTTCTCTTCAACCCATACCTTCTACCTTTCCTCTATCAAAACCTTTACCACACCTCCATTATCACCATGGCTAACTCATCCTCTTCCACCATCTACTTTCCCTTCTACATCACATACTCCTCCTTCACCTTTACCCAAGAAGGTGCAACCAAAATTGAAAAACCCACTACCCTCCAAAGAGGTAGTTAAGCCTACAACACCTTCTATCACTAGTTCATCTACTACCTTTACTCAGAAGAAGGTACAACCCAAGCCTAAAATAGTACCACCTACCAAACGGTGGTCAAACCTATCCCATCTCCAATTCCACCTCCTATGTAGTACCTCACACATCACAATCACCTACACTTCAATCCAGACCCACACTCACCTCACATTGTGATCCATTGGCAGGGTCTTATGCCAACATTCTAGCTAACCTTTTAGAGACCTCCATCATCACATTTCCACCCCTTAGACCTTATGACCCACTCAAGCCCAAACCAAAAGGGTTTGATGATACTAAAATTTGTGCCTACCATCATGTGCCAGGACATGATGTAGAAAATTGTAAGGCTCTAAAAACCATTCTTCTCCAACTTTTTCCTCCTAAAAAAAATTTTTGATGATGATGATCTTCTAGATGAGGACCCAGTTCCACCTCCACCTATCACTACACATCCTCACCCACTACCTATTCAATGACCTACACCACCACCTCCACAACCCTTTTATCCACCTCCAAAATTTGAGATCAATATGGTCCATATAGGAGAACTAGCCAAAACCCCACCAAAATGCCAGTGTGCCCTACTCATTTTTCACAAGGTTCTTACCCCACACTAGGTTTTTTCCATCATGTCATTATAATTTTCTTGACACACCTTCTCCATCCACCTCTCTTCCTCAGATTAACATGATCCAAGTTTCCACTCACACCCAAAAAAAAAAGGAAAGGAGAAAGTAAAACTAGCATGTCCATCAATCCTATGCCCAACATACCATCTACACCTACACCAAAAATCACCATTCGGGGACCCACATATCCTATTTCTGATGGGGTCACCCATCACAATGATGATAAAAAAATTACACAATCCCCTCTAAAAATGTCTTTGTATGACCTCATTCAAACTTTTGAATCCCATCGATAGGCCCTCATGGAGGTTCTGCAATCCATCAAGGTTTTACCTAATGACCCGACACTTGTGGCCTCCATTCTCACCCCTCACCATGTAGCTTCTCTCACCAATTCATCCCCTTCCTCTACACCTACCACTACTCACCAAGTAGTTTCCCTCAGTTTCTCGATGATGATGATTATACCTCTCCAATCAGATGATCTTGATCCTCCCTTTTCATCTCCATTTATATTGATAATATATGTGTTTGACATGTTATGATCGATGGTGGTGCCAACATCAACATCATCTCCTCCCACACATACAATCAAATGTGCATCCCTTCAAATTACATGCATAATAACCCAGTTATGTTGTGTTCATTCAATGATGCCATCACTTCCACTCTCGGCACCATCATCCTCCACATTTGTGTGGGCCCCGTACCATTCCAAAACTATTCTATGTCTTAGAGGGGGAGTTCTAGTATAACTTGTTTGCTTGGCCACCTTGGATCCACGTCATGGGTTGTGTTCCTTCAACCTTACATCATTGTGTAAAATTTGAACATGAAGGACATAACTATACCATCCCCATTGACCCTTTCACCATTCAAAACTTAACATGTTATACCAACCTAATGATGTCCTTGTACCAATTAAGGCATCTACCACTATTGCCCCACTTCTTCTTCACCCACAACCCCATCCATCAATGATGTTGTTACTACCTTTTCCACACCTACCTCCTCCATTCCCACTACCACATAGCCTCTGCCTCCACCCACCCATCCATTTCTAACCCTTCTACTTCTCAACCAACCAATGCTTCTTCTTCTAATCACCTAGTGATTCATCTATTCCCACTACCCATATACCAACTACCGATCCCTTAGAAGGTGTTTTTCAATCTCACTCTGGGGGAGTACCACTTATACAACATCAACACATTCCTTACTCCTCAAGAGTATGGTAACCTTTTCCAACATCCTCACTATGATCACCACATAGGTGAGGTTTTCCCTTATGGTCCTCCTCACCTTCATACAAAAACTAACCTATGGGGGACTTGATACTTCTACCTACTCACCCGAGCCACCTTCCCAAACATGTGACCATTTTCTTCTGACCTTCAATCCCTCACCAACCATCACTTCACCCACACTTTCCTCCACCATTGTGCATGGAAAGGCTTTGGCTTTGGGTTCTATGAATAGGGCTGCCATACTATCATCCCATGTACCACACATAAACACAATGACCATAGTGGTATTGGATTTTTTTCCAAACCATCTTTCAAGAAATCCCATGTCGAACTCATTGAGGATGAAAAACCTTCTTCACCCCATTTACTAACTTCACCACCTTCACCCACAGAGTCTATGGATCCAGAATCCATTCCTCCTAACTTTTTTTTTTAAAAACACCATTTCCTGGGACCTCTAACTTATCAACGTGATGGCGAGGCTCCCTCTTCCCTTCCCTTCCTTGTATCCTACATGATCGATGATGATACACCTTCTATTAACATCATTCAATGTCAGGATGATGAGTCTATTCTCACCTATCTTGGTGTGGAGGATTCTTATATTCATAGTCATTTCCTTTTGAGATGCAAACCATGTTAAATGAATCACCATCAAATCAATATTAACACTCAGGATGACCCACACATTCTAAAGATAGGCCAATCTTTAGATGTTTCTTTAAACAAGAAGCTTTTACCTCATTCCTCCGAGATCATAGAAATGATTTTTCTTGGTCCTACACTGATATGCCCGTATTGACCCAAACATTGTGGTCCACAATATCATAACTATTCCTGAAGCCAAACCCATAAAATAGAAGCTTGCGAAAAATGCATCCTCGCATTTCCCTTCTTGTCAAAGAAGAACTTCAATGCACCTTCTCTCTGGTTTCCTTCATCCTACCCATTGATTATCCCCAATGGATCTCTAACATCATTCCTATCACAAAAGTGACAGGAGGACTCTACATATGCATGGATTTCCATGACCTTAATTTAGCCTACCCTAAAGATGACTTTCCTCTACCTAGTATAGACCAACTAGTTGATCTCACTCACCACCATGAGATGTTATCACTCATGGATGGATTCTTGGGTTATAACCAAATATTACTCACCCCAAGAAGATCAACACAAAACCACCTTCATCACTCCTTGGGGACCTTCTACTATCGAGTCATGCCCTTTGGCCTTAAAAATGTTGGTGCTACATATCAGCAGGGGCTATGACTTATATCTTTCATGACATCATGCATCACATATTGGAAGATTATGTAGATGACCTTCTTGCCAATCCAAACATCAAGCCAAACACCTTACAGTCCTTAAGGTCATTTTTGACCATCTCATCAAGTATTGTGTTCACCTTCAACCTAAGAAGTGTGTCTTCACTTGTCCTCTCAGGAAAACTCCTTGGTTTTATCATTTCTTTGCATGGCATAGAAGTCATCCCACTAAAATCAAGGCTATTCTCAAAATTCCTCCACCTACTAACCTTTTCACCAACTACATAGTTTTTGGGAAGTTGTAAGTTTATTCATCATTTTATTTCACAGCTTTTCGACCACTGCCACCCCCTTTCATCATCTCCTCAAAAAGGATGTCTCCTTCAAATGGGATGATGAATGCCACAAAGCCTTTGAGGCCTTAAAATAATACCTCCTCCAACCACCTGTACTCATTCCTCCTAAGGATGACCAACCATTTTACCTTTACATTTCTACTATGGATCATTCCTTGGGAGCCATGCTCACTCATCATGATGAGAAACACAGGGAGAAAAGTGGTTTATTATATAAGTTATACACTTTTGGATTATGAAACCCGATACACCCACACCAAAAAATCTTTTAGCCTTAGTTTTTGTCACTACTAAACTTCACCATTACCTACTTAACCACAAAAAATTTTGTTGTCACCAATACTAACCCCTTACATTACATGTACACTAAGCCCTACCAACATCAACATGTTGCACATTGGCTCATGCTTCTTGCAGACCTAGACCTCAAATTCACTCATCAAAAATCTATCAAAGGCCAAACTATCGTTGACCAAACTTACAACGCACCTCTCTCAGAGATCAATCCCTCTAACTTTGATTTCCCAGATGAATCCATTGCTACCCTCTCTTTGGATGATACCATTTACCATGACCTTATTCTTTGATGGTTCCAAATGTCAATGTGGGGGTGGTGCTGGAGTTATCCTCATTCCTCTCGATGGTGAGCCTATGCCATTATCTTTCAAACTAGATTTTGAATGTACTAACAATATCACCAAATATGAAGCACTCGTATTAGGCCTTCAAACCACCATCATCCTTAGATGTCAAATCAATTAATATCTTTGGTGAAATCTCAACTGGTTGTAAATCAAGTCAATGGTATATACTAGTGTTATAAACAAAATACTTCAAAAGTATAAGCATCATGTAGACATACTTTTGACTACCTTTGACTATTATGAACTTCAAACCACTCCACATTCCACTAACAAATTTGTGGATACCATGGCCTACCTTGCTTCTCAATACCCACCTCACCCTCCGACTCAAAAATATTTTTGTCAATATACAAAGGATGCAATCACCTTCCTATCTATTTTGAGATGTCAACCTCATCGAACCATTCAACCTAACCCACGTGACCTTTGGTATAAGTAGTTTGTTGACTACCTTTCCCTTTCAATTCTACCTCCAGACCTTACTCATGAATGACAAATGCGCCTTTCTCAAAAGTGTCTCTCGGTATGTCATCATGGGAGGCCTTCTTTATAAATGTGGCTTTGATGGTATCCTCTTGTGATGCCTTACAAGTTTTGAAATTCCCTACACCATCAAGGAAGTTCACGATGGAATTTGTGGAGGTCACTTCAGTGGTTTAGCTATCACTAAACACATTCTCCACCTAGGCTATTATTGGCCAACCTTAAACCATGATTGTTGTGATTATGTCAAATGTTGTGTGAAGTTCAACAACATGCTAATCTTCATCACACACCTAGTCATGCCTTACAGGTCACACGAGACCTTTGGCCTTTCTCTCAATGGGGTTTGGATCTTGTTGGAGAAATCAATCCCCATTCTTCACAACATCCATCAATGGATTATTACACTACTACTTGAATACTACACTAAATGGGTAGAATCCATACCTCTTATTTCTACAAAATCTGAGAAAATATGTGAATTCATCAATCATCACATCATTTTTCACTTTGGTGTTCCCATCGTCTCATCATCTGATAATGGAAAATAGTTCAAAAAAAAAACTCTATGGAAGCTTTGTGATGCCTTTGGCATTCAACTCAATTTTCTTCACCCTACTACCCTCAAAAAATGGCCAAGCTGAATCCACCAACAAAACCTTAAACAAAAAAAATTCTTATGAAAGTTGTGGATGATACTGGAAAGGATTGGCACACACACATTCCTTTTTCCTTATGGGCTTACCATACTAGTATTCATACCTCAACTGTGCTACTACCTTTCTCTCTAGTCTATGGTATAGAGGTTTTCTACCTCTTGAAGTCTAGATTCCATCTCTTCATATCTCACTCAAAGAGATGCTCAATGATGATGACTTTTTCCAAGACCATTTGGCACAACTCGAGTTATTAGATGAATGTCATCTTAATGCTCTTGATCACCTTCAAATCTACCAAAAATGTATCAAACATGTGCCTATGAAAAAAATGTGTCCATGAATGAACCTTCCAAGTCGGTGACCTCATCTTGAAAGAAAATCAACATGTAACAAAAGAGGAAAAAAGTAAACGGGAAAATTTTCTCCTAATTGGCTTGGACCTTATATCGTTACTCATACCTATGGATCAGTGCTTATCATTTGTCTTCACTCGAAGGTAAACCTAAACCTAAACCCCTCAATGCCTTACATCTTTGACCATTCTACTATTGAATTAAGTCCTATATCACCTCTTGTTTATTCAATGCCCATCCCTTGAGCACCGTTCACCTTCCATTCTACCTATTTTAAGGATCAACACTAAACCAAGATCATGTGATTACCCATTACCTTTTTCAACCTTGTCTTCAATATGAGTACCATGGCTCTCTACTCATGGCATGATTCTCATGGATACTTTTCATCTTTTTCAAGATGGAATCCCATGGTCATTCATCACTTAAAACCTCTCTATCATAGTTAACCTCTTGTGTGTTATAGTTTTGTCTTAAAAAACAAGAGCCTATTTTTCTCTATAGTCTTGTCCATGACTTAAAAGTCCAAAAGCAAAAAAATTTCAAAAGTAAAATGGGATTCAACTCCTTGAGTCAAACTTCTAGCAAAAATATGACTCCCTCAAAAAGGACATCTACACTTTTTATCTCATGCTATAAATAGATTACTCCCTCGAAGGACAAGCTATACAAAGCTAGCTGTATTGTACTTAGTCTATCATCAAAAGAAGACTATTCTTGCAAAAAACTAAAATAAAAATATTCTGAAGCTTCCCACATCGATCAACTTCATGAAGACCTCAAGGAGAAAATATACTCATCCCATAGACTTCCCACATCGATCATCTATCTATCAAAAAAAAAAAAAAAAAAAAAAAAAAAAAAAAAGATTAACTTTTTCATCATGGACTTGCCTATTGTGATCTTGGGTCTCTTGCCAAGTCGGCATGTTGTCTCACACTAGGTTACACTAAAACCAACCTACTTTCACCTTATCACCTTTTCACCCTAATTTCCCACCCACTCAAGGGATGTGCCACAAATGTGACATTTCATGATCATGTGACTTTCTTCACCCTTAGAATATTCAATCATGCAATGCCTTTAGGGTCTTACGTTCATAAGCCCATCTTTGGTATGATAGACTGTTTTGGTTCTTATCAAATTAGGTGGCTCTTTTGTCACCTCTTACCACTTCACCTTTTCATTACTTGTTGATTATCCTATATAGGACCAAGCCTTCGACACCTCAATTTAACCACACCTAAATGACCTCAATTCACCCCTACCTTCATGACCTAGACTCAATCATGCTAAGTGACCTAAACTCAACCATACCTATAAATTGACCTAGACTCAACCATGCCTAAACCTACCAACCCATTCCTCTACCTCATCATATTCTTCCCTAGCTTATGGGAGAACTACATCGGCCTGAGGCCCCTTTTTCACCAGGGGGCTATGTAGGCAACACTTCAGGGCATGGGGCCCTTGGAGGTTAGCTCAACCATTCTTTACCCTAACCAATTTTCCCCCACTTTTTTTATTTATTTACATTCTACCATTAGTTAGTTTCCATCTTCTACATTACTTGGAAATTAAACAAACATACAAGTATATAACATGTATACTTACCTATTTCTTACATCATCATATCATACATTAATCATTTCACATTTCCATAATATCAAATATTTTGGAAATTTACACCATAACATACATATTCATCATCATTTATTTTTCCATGTTACCAATAACTTGGAAATTAAATCAAAACCAAAAACCTAACTCCACATGCCTATGCCTAACTAACCTAACTCCACCATGCCTAACTCACCTAACTCCACCATGCCTAAATGACCTAAACTCAACCATGCCTAACCACCTAAACTCACCATGCCTAAATGACAAACTCAACCACCTGCCTAACCCCACCATGCCTAAATGACTAAACTCAACCATGCCTATACCTGACTAACTCAACCATGCCTAATCACTTACTCATGCTATGCTACCTAACTCCACCATGCCTAACTAACCTAAATCAAACATGCCTATACTTGACTCCATCATGCCTACATGACCTCACTCAATCATGCCTAATTCACCTAGTTTCCATCACATACACAATAAAAATGAAAATTCAAAATGCAAGTACATCATCCATACCATAAATATCATCATCTATAACAATAAGAATGTCTGTGTATCAATATAAATGTACACCGATACAAATAAATACTCAATATCTCAAAACTCTCATATACATCCTCACTATCTTTGGCACATAGGCCGTATAAAATCAAAATCTCAAAACCCTCATATACATCCTCACTATCATTGGCACACAGGTTGGTATATACAAAAATCAATACACCATCATATCAGGTGACTAATCATCACCCCACCTGATATCCATACATGTCTCATCTATCTCCTCCTCCTCTCCTCTAGCCCGATGACCTACCCTATCTCTCCACCTAACATGGGTCTCGGCCTAATCTCTTCTTTCCCCCCTCACTTGGGACTGGCCTCATGAACTCGTAGCCTCACCTTGACCCTACCTCTAGGCTCACCGGCCCCCTTGTGCTCTCTAAACTATGAGTGTGGGATCTAGTCCTCTCACTCACTTCCTGTTGTGCCCTATACTCAACATAGGAGGGGACATCTATCCCGATGGTTCATCGATGATCTTGGTAATATATGCCATGCCTCATTCAGGCATCCTTGAACCTCACCATCGACACCATCTGTAGGTGGTGCCATAGGTCTCACAGCAACCTGTGAGCTCTCGACTTGCTAACACTGCCTAGCCTCGGACCTGTACTGTGAGCCCTTCCTCCTCCTCCTTGTACCATGGGACCCTGTCCCGCCATAGCTTCCTGTAGTGTGGGACCCTATCCCTAGTCTATGGAGGTGCTGTTTGCAACTTGGGCCTATAAGGCCATAACCTTGAGCATGTGTAGTGGCCAAATGGCCCTGTAAACCTACTACATGCACATGTAAAGGTGGCTACTTATCCCCCATCTCCATCTCCACCCTATGTGGGTGTCGGTCCCTATGCTACTGTGCTATAAGGCCACCACCTGAGCTTATAAAATGGAAACCTATGCCTCTGACCTAGTAAGATGCCCCTAAAGTAAAATTATAATCTAGGCCTCAAAGGGCAAGCCACTGACCCTATAAGGTATCCTCTACTGTGATGATGGTGGCTAAGTCTAGCTTGCCCTAGCCTCGGTGGTGCCGCACATAGTGTGCCCACCCACCACTACCTATATCTATCGGTGACCCCAACATCATCGATCTACCTATCCACCACCTATTCTCCTCCTACCTTATCAACACACTCGGTCATGGTGGAGACATAGGTCTCTCCACATCATCTCTCTATATTATATGGAAAGGTGGAGGCACATCCTCTTGTGGCAGCAAACTGTCATCTACCCTGTCAATAAGTATCATCTCATGCTTTCACTTGACACGATGCCCCTTGATCCACCTCAAGTAGTATTATAACTCCTCTAACTCCTCCACCATGTCCCTATGTATGAGGGATAGCCAACATATGGCCTCTAAACAATATCAACTCCTAAATCCCTCCAACACCCATCATAATACAAAACATCATCATGTGTGGCCCTAGCCACTCTGTGTTACCCACCAATAGGTACCCATCATCTATATCCAACTCTCTAACTAACCACCCCCCCCAAACCAATCATGTTGGGGAAAACCAACTAGACGTACACATATGATGTGCTCATATGCCCAACAATGTAGAAGAAAGGTACAACACAAACTAAACCACCACAATCTCCCATAGGCCCACAACTCCCTATATAACTACACTAGGAATGTAGGTGCCCATGCAAAATAGATCCACTCCTCCATCATATCCTGAGCACTCCCATCAATGCTCATGGGAATCTCCCACCCTCGGCATCTGGTAAGGTGAAACAACATACCACCTCCATCATCAAAATGACCAACCTCATCTCCTAGGATGGGCCACATACATGTCTCCATAGCTAAGGCTCATGCACTATGGTACCTCATCTCACCCATCACCTCCCCAAATATAACCACTATAGGCTCCATAGATGCCTCTGAAAAAATAGAATACACTGCTCCCCAAAAATCGGTAGCCATAAGATCCTATACACATCCTCTAGGGTGATAGTCATCTCACCCATCGGTAAATGAAACATGTTGGTCATTGAATCCCATCTATCGATGAGTGTGACCATCAAGCTAGGATCTCAAGCTATACACCTATAGCGTCGGATCCCAATCAGTCCAACATCGGTCATATGCTCCCACTCCTCCATAGTCACACTAGACCACATCACTACCAATAAGAGGTGGTACTTGTCTCACATCCATAGCTGGTCCCTAGCCTACATCCAACAAACCACAACATTGTTCAAACCTAACTACCTCCTAATTACCTATTAACCCCAAAACCATACCCAACCACACCAATCATGATTACCCCATTTACCTAATTCACCTACAAGCCTACTACCCTTTACAATCATTACCCATTACCTTAACATTATTTCACCTACTCACCTATCCCATATCACCAAAGATCCTATTTTACCCTTATCCCTCTACAAGAAATCTTTACTTACCCCTTCTTTACCCATTTTTCTTTCCAAACTAGCCTTTCTTACCCCTGTTGTTCTTTAACCCTAACTCGGCACACTGATATCATCTTGACCATCACCGATTTTCCCATGACCATCATCAGTTTCCTTTAACCGGTATCGGTCACCTAAGGCTAGACCGATGCCAGAAAGTGCCAACCAACATCAGGCCAAACCTTGACCAATGTCGGTCTCTGTCATGCCATCGAAAACCAAAAACCTATCCCCCATTTTCAAAAATTGACAAAAACTTACCTAAACCCTAATCTACCCACCCCACCCTATCCCAACTTAATTCCCAAACCTATCTCACCTATTTTTGACCTTCCCACTCCTCATTCCCTTCATTTTTACCCACTTTTAACCCACATTTCAAAATGAAAACCCCCACCCCAATTTCTTCATTTTTCACCAAATTTTTAGCAAATAAAAGTTCTAAAACACCTCTTACCTCATCATGTGTCACCTACATGGTGGCACATGTCTATCCGTTGTGCACGGTGGTCCACCCAAACCCTCTCCCACCTCTCCATGCCAAATCTACCTCAAATCCCTCCACCAATCACACGTCATCCAACCACTCTCATGGACCCATCTACTTGGCTCCTCTCACCACTTAGTCACCTCCACCTCAACTTGGTACAATGCCTTGTCTTTTCCTCCCCAAAAATGCACAAGTCACTCAACTCTGTCATTTTCTCAAAGTCAAAAGACAACAATGATTTCATAAAATATGAAATTTTCAACCTTATAACCCTAACCCGACATGACCGTCAGTCACCCAAAAACCAATGTCGATTACCTTATAACTAACATCGGTCACCTATCAGTACCATTTCCTCTACATTTTCCCCATTTTGACCTAAAATCCTTACTACCACATACCTTTTGGCTTTACCAACACTTATTACACCCTACCCATAAGCCTAAATTACCCATACATTTCCTTAATTACATTTAGGGACCTGTTATTTTACCTATACCTTGGCCTTACCCATGCCATGACCAATATACCTTGACCTGAACTTGTGTACTCGTTATACCTTGCGATGTTGTTACCTATGTTTGTTTGAGCCTAATGACCTTACCTTGCCTATTTCATGTTGTTTGTCCCAACCAAACCTTTGGTGTACCAAAACATACCTAAATGTTCCTACACCTAACCTACATCATGTTTTTGGACCATATCTTGTACCTTGGATACCTTGAATCACTTCAACCTTGTTTGGATAAACCTATCGACCTTGGATGATGTAGAGTTTGCAAGCTCTTCAACTTGGTACCATGTCACAATCTATATGTGTGTGTGTATTTTGTTATCATTACCCATTACCCGATATGACCCTTTCCCATTACCCATTACCCAATTTGACCCTTACCCATTACCCAAAATTCCCATACCCTTACCTACAACTCACCTACCTTCACTTTCATCACTTACCCATTTATCAAACCACTCACCGATTCTATCACACCTCATCAACTCCTAGTTTGAGGGGATCACCTCCACCCATACTTGGGGAAACCTCACTCCCACTTATATTTGGGGCAACCACTTCTTGTTTTTGTCAACATCACTTACCAATACAAGCTACACAAAAAAAGGGGCAAATGTAGACACCAAATTTGGGTCACACTCCCCTTGGTCCCCTTTAATCAGTTAACATAACGTGTTCACCTAACCATGACCCCTTTACCTCACATTCATATTAATTTAATTATTTACAATTGAATTAATGCCCATCCTCACATTATTTATTAATCTAATTACTTTAATTAGGTTAATTTACACCTCACCTAGACACATCACCTAGACACCTCACCTAGACACCTCACCATGGACTTATTCTTAGCCTATTAATTAACTAAGACTCAGTCTCCACTTATCCTAACCACCTAGGACTTAGTCTAACCCTAACATTAAATTCCTATTCCTTCTCCAACAACATGCCCACTTATCTAAGCATTAACCATCACTTGAGACCCAGGCCAACAAGCAGAGCACACCAAAAATAGCCAAGATCTACTATTTTTGGTAAACCTAGGATATCCCACCTTAACCAATGCCGGTTAACCCTCAACCAACACCGGTCACCTTGACCATCATTGGTCACCATATATACAATTTGGAAACCTTTTTCCTGGTTGGTTACTTCAAGTTTTGGGAGAGCTATCTGAATTCAAGCACAAACCAAAGTTTTCTCAAGCATCAAGATGACATAATACATCTAGCCAGAGGCCCAAACAAGTACTAGGACTGATCTGAAGGCATTGGAATTCATGGTGACACTCAGGAAGCACTATCATGTGACACTGACCACCAGGTTCATAGATCGACCATCACCTTCCTTCACCCACCAATCTTGCAGGAACAAGTAAGTGCATTTGATTATGTATCATTTCTATAACTTACTCATTAGGTTTTTATCCTCTTGTTATTAGAACTTATTATTCCCTGTATTTTACCATCCCCACTTTCCAGCCCATATCCCTATCCAACCACCACAACCTTCCGGATCTTTATTCCTAACCTTTTACACATTTATGAGTTTTATCACCTTATCACAAACCCAACCAATCCCCCTCCATTCTCTGTGCAATCATAGAAGCCCAAAACCACCTGTTAATCAAATTTCACCAAATTTCCCCTACAACGCTGGTTACCTTAACCATCATTGGTTTCCCCTTCACAGGCACGGTCACTAGACCGACGTGTAGTTATTATATCTCCTATCAGGATTTTACTAAATTGACCTTAACACCCCAAAAACCTCACAAAAGCCTCACCCAAGCTAGATACCCTACCTAAAACCTCTCCATAGACCCCCCATCTCTCTGTGCAGACACAAAAAGAACTTGGACAACTATTTTGATATTTTACCATTCCCACATAAACTCGAGATCGGTTATCCCTAACCGATATCGGTTATATATAAATTTTCATCGTTCACACCCTAACTGACATCGATCTCTATGTCTTACAAGCTACCTCATACCAACAATCTCTCCAATCACCCAAATCAAGCCCAAAATCCACCAAGTTTTACCCAGGACCTTGCTCTGTGACCTCCGGACCCCTACCTATCCTGCACTTGACCCACTGACCGACCTTCACCAATTTAATTATCAAATCATTTAAGTAGATTAACATTGATAGTAATATGAGATACCTAAATCAAAGTACTAGCATTAGAATTTTTTTTTTTACATGCCTATTTATTTTATATTAAATTTTATATATCAGTGGATTGACAATTGTCGAGGAAGTATCACACTTCCTGGATCTAGCTCATGCTAGGCAATCCACTATTTTGTGGTCTTTCTTTGTATTTCAGGTAGTTCCTCCTATCCAAAAGGAATCTCTCACAATTAACTTGGATCGGGAAATTAGAATGCGCGCACAACTTTCAAACACAATAAAAAAATGTATTCCTTCTTGGCCTTCAACCATTATCTGTTTCATTAATTTGTTAAGAATTTGGTGAAACAAGTGTGGCTAACATCAAAATTTTCAACTTCCTTATCATTAATCATTTATACCATTTTAACCTTTTTTTACCTTCCAGTGCATCCCATATATTGTTATTTTGTGTCCTCAAGATCAAGGTGCACCTCAAGGTCAAGTTATATAAATAGTTCTAACATGAGCTCTTCACCTTCACGTTATCCCCCAAAGTGATGCACTTAATTATCTAAAATGCTTCATGGACTAGAGGTTAGTAGAAAAGCAATCAAAAGTATGGATCATACTTGTAGTCATCTCTTGCCAATTTACAACATCCCTTTTTAGCTCAAAGGCATGGACAACTAGGAACACACGCATCCACTCAGTGTGGAGTAGAACTTATGTACCCATAGTGATGGTGGTAAGGCCTCCTTCCCCTACACCCATGATCTATCACACTCATGGATGTGATGTGAAGCTAAATCCTTACCATGAAATTCAAAAATGCGTGTAGGTACATTAACCTTAGTAAAACTAGAAGAAAAGGTGATTCTCAATTCTTGTCACTCTACGAGGTTATCTCTATGTGTTTCCCACCGAAAGTGCACTATTGTCCCACTTAAGGTATAAAGCAACATATTTCTTCTATCTCCTTCATTTGACCACTGATTCTCCATACTATGCAAGAATGTATTACGCTTCTCTTTGCCAATATACCCAGGTACTTGAGCCAAACCCAAACACCTCACCATGAATGGACTAATCATCCTTGTGAATCACCCTTTAACTTTATGCCCAACCAATTCATACGTGTCATGCACCAATTTATCACAAGAAACACTTATAGTGTCACTTATAGACTACGCATCCTCCCATTAAAAAACACCTTCTTTTAATGGTTCTAGATTTTTTAGATCGTGCACTGTCACTGCATAAATTCAATTAAGCTCATCCTCACTAAAAGGCTCAACATAATGCTATGCCTTCTTCTCAAGCAGTGTTATGATCATGCGTTTTTCCTTTTTTAAAAATTGATGTATCTCTTGTTAAAGCATAGATCAATATTGTTTTCATAGCACCAAGGTCACCCAAGTAATGTTGGAAAGTTGTCTACTTTAGCAAGCTCCAATACCTCAAAGTCCCTAGTAAACTTGGCTCCCTAAATAATAATAGATGCATCCTTTAGTACCCCAATAGGAATTACCTTAGTTTTTTTTTTTTGCCATATACACGGTACATTCAAAGATGGATGGAATGTAGTTCTTCCCATCTAGTTTCATTCCTCAAGAGTGAGTACATTTACCTCAACACCTATATCTATCAAGATATTACTTACTAGGAACCCATCAATTATGGCATCCAGTGTGATTTCTTTGTCAAATTCATGTTCCTATGGTGGGATATTTGCACGAAGTATCCACCTCTTGTGCTCAATTCATACATACAAAACTTTCTCTCAAATCCATTCCCCTAGCAATGAGATGATATTCTTTTGGTGTAACATCTTACACACCTCTTTAAAGTAATCAACATCCTTTTGTGGAATCTCAACATTATTCGCCTTCTATCTTATGTGTGCCTTATCTTTTAAGCACTTTATTTCACCTTGTAGATATCTAACGACACCCATAGTTTCTTAGTAGACTTCCTTCCGATGTGATGCATTTGTATAATTAACATGTATTATGTCCTCCTATGTAATGAGAGGACTAGCCTTGAGGTTTGTGCATGCACGCGCTACCTCGGCGTGTGTTTTAACTAATATGGGTTGTAATTTTGGATATGTCTTCTTAGGAATCGATTTATTAGAATTCACACGCTACACCTTGATCATTTAATCACCCTTGAATTTTTTTTTTTACTTGTGCTCATATAATTACAAGAAATCCTCCAACTTGTGTGGCTTCCCACACCATGAACATGTTGCATTATGAGGGAAATCCCATTGGTAATGATTAGGTGATCCACAAATGGAAAAAGTTCCACTAGAAACCCCGCCTCTACCACCACCGCGACCTCGGCCATGATATCCTCCTCGAAAGCCTCCATTCATATTATTTTGATGTTTATTCCCTTCATGATTATGGCCTTCTTTCTCCTTAGATCCTCTCACTACACCAATCTAGCACATTCTTGTCTTAATGGATTCATGGATGTGATCAATCAATATGTAGTCCATGGTGTTATGGGTATGTGAATTTAAAATATTGAAATACAATGACACCTTCTTATGTATTGTGCACTACAAAATAAGGAAATCTCAAGCATCATGGTTCAGGTGACAAACTTCACAATATAGTATTAACATGCACACTAACTTGAATGGGTAATTTTCTTTAGTATATCCCTCCACTTCACAATCTGCTCACCATATTCCACTGTGCATCTCATGTGTTGATTTGGAAGAAATATTCTCTAATTATTTTGTCATAACTTTAATTTGCACCTCCAAGAATGGGATCACTCTAGTATCAACACTTCCAACTACCTCAGTGCACAAACTTACTTCCAAATCCTCGCATAGGTATACATATGTCTTATGAGATAGCGCTCTTTGGATGGATTCATCAATCATCCAAAAGACCATTGTGCATGATAAGTAGAATGAATGTCATATGATAAAACTTAGACAATAGAGTCTTAAAAATCATGTCATACTACGACACACTTTCAATTAATCCATGTTTGATATACTTGAGTGCACTGATGCTCTATTGATCAAATTCTAGAATGTGAAAATCTGCCAAAAATGCAAAGCATTATAATCCACCACAGTCTGATGTGGATCATACTTATGATACCATTTATGTGCACACCCTTGTAGTGTATAAGAAAAGTGACTAGCCTTCATATCTGAGGCTATAATTACCTTAGCAAACCATAGTAGTTCACACTTATGCACATGATCTGCTATATATTTAATTCCTCTATACTCTGGTAATTAGATATAAATATCATAGTAAACCTAAGGTGTCGGCTGAAATGGTTAATGTGGGGATTTTTTTGGGATGTGGGCCTTGTCCTCAAGATCTAGATCTATAACCTCCACCAATATTTCCTCCTAATCCTCCTGATCCTCCTTCGATGGGCTATAGGCCGCTTGACATACTTCCTTGTGTCCCAATCATGGTACTAGATTGGAAACCAATGGTATACATGGTTGAGATTGCTACTGTAACACTACCAATGGTCTCTATGCCAAAAATCTATCATGATGACATGGTTAGGAACAATCCTATCATAACACTTCCAAAAATGGTGTTATTTGTGATTCCATGGGTGCAATACTAACCTTATCTCTTGAATTTAATTTTTTTATATTTACTCATCTCTGCTTCCTTACTTGCACTAGCCTACTTCTCAATGAATACTTTTGGATTTGGAACACTACGTGTAAGAGATATGTGGCTAGGTGGGTTTAGATGCATGCCTACTTTGTCCTTAATATCTCCTATGACATGCTCTCATCCAAATCCAAAGGGGATTCTCTGATGCACTTACCCAATATCGGGAGACCCGGATGTTGCATCTCCTCGTCTTCTATGAGAGCTTCAAATAATTCGAGAGCCATGTCTCTCCTCAACCCTAGGGACTCCTCAATATCCTTTTGTTTCACTATTTTCCTATCTCATTCTTCATTAAACTTGAACCATCTTTCCTCTCATTGCACTTCTCTTGTTAGGTATTCCATATTTCTCTACACCTATTCCTACCCCTACGTGTGGTGGGAGTTTAGCTAACCATGGGAAGGAACTCTAAATCCAGTTCTATTATCAAAAAATTGATTGATAATGGTATAGTTCACAAGTAATATCCCCTGGCTCAAAGATCCTAAAATCAGCTTCATCTAGACACAAATAAATAGAAATAATGTACTCCAAGGTATAACTATGCAACACTCTAGCCCACCAACAATCAACAACCCGTATTCAACTCCACATCAACATCAATAAGAATTTGGTAATTCTTTTATGTCCAAGGTCTTGGCTTATACCCCGAACACTTTCCTATTGCATACACAACTAACCACTCGTCTACATTCTATTATGAAGAAGCTGAAGAACGTATCATAAAGCTCATGATAAATATTATATTCTACCCAACGACGTGCATTGAAGTCATGTCTAGTGTGATATCTCTATGTGAACTAATCTTGACCATTCTCAACCCAAATTTCAATGCTCTCCATAGTCAACTGATACTCCATCTCGAAAGCAACATCCTAGAAAACAACTTGAAAAGATGTCCTAGAAAGAGAACTAAAATGTAGTCTCTTATTTCCCAAAATTACTTATGCGTGCTAACACCTCATTCGGATAGATCGAACACTCACCAAGTGCAAAAATCTACTAGGTCCCTCCTTTATACTAATTTTCAAGATGTTAGTATGTAGATACATAATAATATATAACCAAGTGTCCTTTCATTCATAAGAACTCATTGCATTCATTTAATTGGAATCATAATAAGAAAAGATACAAATCAGATAACAATTAATATAATATGCACTATGAAATCACCATATTTAGAAACATAAATTACCATAATCCATCCTCCATATTCCATTATAAAAAAGTATTAGATAACATAAGTTTGAATAGATAGCCATGACTAGGTCTTTGGAACATGCACAAAATCAAATCCTAAGACATAAATCCCCTCAAAACTCAAAAATGAATAATAGTACATGTTCATTGTACCAAAAAAAGACATACAATATATATAGGGGTGGGGACTTCCCTTCACCACCTATGCACCCTCAAAATAGACTGCATGCTCAAAATAGCCATGCGTACATTACATGTGTGCTAATAATAGACATTCCTATAAATAAGACTTGATTTTATCCTAATAAAATTATTTTCCATGCATTTCCTTTCCTCTACTCTTTATTTTAAAAATATCCCTTTCTTAGCCACCAATTCATCATACTTTTCTCCTTTGCTTGATCCACACTCCAACGTGATTTTTCCTATTTTTAGCCTACAAATGAAAAATTAACTAAGTCTTAAATCTTATCTATTTGGGTATGCGCCACTTCAAATGCACCTTCACGTGCACACATATGCCCCTCTTGTGCTCCCCATTCCTCCACATACTCTCCATACTTATCCATTTTTTCTAGTTCAATAGGATTTAATAAAGTAAATTAAGTTATTTTTAGCTTAGCGACCACTAGGTTATGCCACAACATATTATTTGGAGATTATATTCACTAGGGTTTTGATGATTTCAATTATGATATTTTACAACATTTAAAAAATTAAAAGAATATATTTTGAACTTAGCTGTCGCTAGGTTAAACAATGACATAATATTTTAATAAATTATGAGCTATGTGGTTGAGAGCTACTTCCACAACATAATATTTCATGATTAGTTTTTTCTAGCACTTAATGAGTTAAAGAATTATATTTTGATCTTATCCAATGGTACATTATGCCACAACATAATATTTGGAGCTTAGTGGTCACTAGGTTTTATCAAAATAAAGTAGGATATTGTGAGCTGAGTGGCCGCTAGGTTATACCAAGACATAATATTTGGAGCATAGCGATCGTAAGGATGTAAGAAAATAAATTAAGATATTAGGAGCTTAGCCACGGCTAGGATATGCCAAATCATAATATTTTTGGAAATAGGGTAAAAGTGGGGGTTTTGAAATGACCCTCATCCTTGTACAAAAATCCCTCACGACCAAGATATTACAATGAAGCAAGAAGAGAACTAGCCAATAGGTAGTAAAAAGTAAAAATACACATAGGCCCAAACCAAACAAAGAAAATTACATTTTATGGATATTTTTAAGAGTATTTATTACTTAACGCAGTAGCAACAATATGGATTCTTTCAATCATCTTGTCCATTAACTTAATGAGTTCTAGGAAGTCTTTGTTGATTTTCCTCAGTCATATTCGTGTGACTTTTCATTCTTTGATAGTAGAGATGGCCATGGTAAGTCTTCCAAGGATATTGATTGTAATATCTTCTTCATTGGGCTCTTACTAGTTAGGGGTGATATTCTCTAAATTCTCATGGTGCTCTAAATCTATAGTGGGGATCCCATTTTCTTTGATAGAGGGGAATCGGGGTAATAATAGGATAGACCCAACAATATATTAGAAATTTCCAAGTGAATGCTAACTTCCATGGAAATAGAAGGGATGGTAGCCATAGGGGCTTTAGTGATCGGAGGATCGAATCGATAGTATCCATGACAATGTCTAGGGATATGGGAGAAGAATCCAGAGAAGATTTGGAAAGAGGCGGAGAGAGGAAGGAGATGTCGGGTAGGAAAGCGATTCACGAGACCATGGGAGAGTGCTTTGAGGGGTCCTAAGGGTTAAGATACACTAGAGAAGATGAGGGAGATACATGAGCAAAAGAATGGGGAGACCACCAGACCACTCTGGATAATGATAATTATGTCTGAATTGGATTCGGAATGGAGATAAAGGTGGAGGAAACAAGGGAGATCTAATAGAAACAAGGGACGGAGAGGGAGTTGGTTAGGGAGGACCAGGGGGATACGATGCTACTTTCCTAGCTTAGAGGGGAAGTGTGAGATTTAATTTTGGGAAGTCTTTATTTTAAAGAGAAAATACAAAATGGCTTGGTGGAGGAAAGGTACTTCCTCTTCCCTAGATAGTCTAAGGGACTTCTTAAGTGATTGAAACAGAAAATATGCAAAACTTACCTTATGATCATGCTAAAGAGGTGCAAGATGAAAAAGATGAGGTCTATAGATCAATTTGTAGTATCCTCAAGCGTGAAGTGTCTCATCAATTTCGAGAAAACATATCCCATGGATATGGAAGTGAGTCCCATTCATATCCTAATTGATACTTTATCAACTTTTTACCATGATACAAGAACTCATCCATATCTAAACAAAGAGAGAATTCAAAATAAATGTATCCCTCCTCGGTGAGCCCCATCGCATCCACAATGGACTATGTCAAAATAAGAAATTTAATCTTTCCTACTTTGAGTCTTCCTTTCTTCTAGGTTTCCAAAGACACTACTAGTCACTCAGACGAGTGATGAAAAAGTATTTCCATAAATAAATTAACACCACCATCCTGAAAAATATTCTATACTTCTAGGTTAGCCCCGACCACTCCATAGGAATAAGGTGCAATGTGTTAGATAGCCACAATAACAAGGCCGGAGATAAAAATCAATAGCCAAAATGAACTATGTTTTTAGTGAAGATAATTAGAAATAAGGGTAAGAATATCCTCTGGGAAATCCCCAACCAATTTTTTGTACATCTAAGTGAACACCAATATTAGCTAAAAAGTCAACAACCTTACTTCCTCTTAGTAGATATGGCGAAGCTCAATAATCTGGAAATGATATTGAAAGGATCTTATGTAGTTAATTATAATGTATATGGTCCACCGAGGTGCTCATAGGATTTGAAGATTCTAATCATGTTAAGAGAATCAATTTCAAAAATAATTTGATCAGAGAAAATATTGATCATGTTGGTACCCAAATTGATTCGCCCTTGGGTGCTGAGCAACATCACATATTCAACAAGATGTTTTGAGATAGAAAAATCATAATATAATTCATTTTGTATCCTAGGGAGGGTATTCAGCTGACTCCTTGTCACTCATGCCTTGGAGAGATGGATAGCACCGTATTAAAGGAATTGATCTATGCTTACTACTTTAGGCTATGCCTTGAACTAGGGTTAAAGGACCCGTTTTGTAACCAATATTGATGAAGGATATCAATAGATCCTTCTTTACACAGCTTTGAGTAAAACCTTGAAAAATATGATCAATACAACACAATCTAACTCTCACAAGTTGTCACTCTAGATAATGGAGATATTTTCTAGACAAGGTTCAGGTTACTAAAGACAATAATTGAAGCCTGATTGTTTCTGCATACTTTGGAAATGGAATTTGTTCATTTGTGGATACACAATACAAATAGGGGTAGTTCATGTAGGATTCATTATTTGAGAAGTTTTTGGTGGGAATTTAAGCAAGATAAAGTTGATTATACCAGATCTTTGAGAACCTTTAACATAAATTGGGAACTCATAGAACAAAATGCTTCAAAACAGCCAAAATATTCCTTCAACTAGAAGATGTGAATCAATGGAAGCCCAGAGATGCACGATTTCACACATTCTTCAAGAATTCAACACAAAGTCTCATGAATTAAACATTAGAAATACCTGGTTCGTCATGCCTAAGATACACTCATAGAATTAAAAACAATCTTTGTTAACATAGTGAAAATAAAGTGATTTTAAATTGTTTATTTCATTACCGCTTAAAAGCTCTTCTCATAATGAAATTGCAAATGACATAATACTAATGCACGGATGAGATCTCATGTGACTCATAGATATTTTAACGTAAGATTGCAACATGAACAAGAAAAACTATTTGAAAACATTTTGAAATAAAATAAGACAGAATTATGCTCATGATCAACACAGATTAATTAAGTGGCTCATTAGATTTATCACCAGAGAAAGTTTCATTTACAATCTATGATCTTGACAATGGCTATACACTTGTAACCATCTTGACATGATTAAATCTAAAAACACAGGGAATTAATGGGTTTCTCATATGGTTTCTCAAGAAATCAGTCTCTCTTAATTTTTTTTTAGCAAAATTAACCTCTCCTTTGGCATCTCCAATTCATGCCTTTATATCACTCACTTTACATCAAATATTCCCCCAAACAAGAATATTCTAAGGAATACTTTGTTTGTTACAGATTTATTCTAGAAAGTGATATTTAACAAATTTACACCCAAAAGATGCTAGGTGTACAAAAGATAATCTTTATCAATTATTTCCACTAGTTTTTTTAATCGGGTCATCTGGTTATCACTTCTAGTAAATTATTTGGATCATTACCTCCTGATTATGAAAACATGACACACACCAAAAAGAGGAAGAATACGTGTAAGCCTGTTGATCATCCTTTGCACCTGTAGCTTCCTTCTCTTCATCCTTTTCCTCTCGCTTCATCTTGGCATTTTTCAGCAAGTGCACGAGCAATTTTGATTCAAAACAGTTGAGCTTCTCTGGTTTACAAATTGAGCTCCACAATAATTCTGATTGCACTTTACTGATAAAAATGACAAGAGACCATGAAATTAACAATAAAAGATGAAATTCATTCAAATATCTTGAGGTCCTGGAGCGTTAATGGCGGTGTAACTAAATGTTTCATATCATAGCTATTAACTCTATCTTTCACAACATTAAAATTTAGCCGTCCACATAGAAAAGATCTTAGTCAAGCGATCCTGGGGTACTTTTTGTATTTTGTTGATACTTTAAGAAAATGTGTATTTTTGGACATTTTGGCCCACCCCTCTGCTTTTGATACGGGCTAAACACATGGATTTACCTAGGTGACAACGAGGTCACAGATCACTTTATAACTTTAATCCTTTTCACAAAAAACCAAAATTCCCAAAGTGCTCTGGCGATCCGCCTCCCGCTTTTGACTTTAGAATGCTAACTCAAACATGTGACATTATTTAGTCCCCAACAGAATCACAAATCATTTTATAACTTTTCTCCTTTGCAAGAAAAGGCCAAAATCTTCAAAATGCTTCAATGATCTACCTCCTTCTTTTGATTTTTCAATTATAACTCAACACATGGCTTTATCTGGTCCCCAAAAATTCGCGACTCATTTCGTAAATTTTCTTCTTTTCAAAACAAGGCTAAAAGTTCCAAACTCCTCCGGTGACCCACCTCCCCACTTTTAACTTAAAAAATGGCCATGTGTCCATTTACGGGCTTTAGGCATTCTTTGTACACTTTTATGCATTTCATCATAATGTCTCAAAATTCCAACAGACCCGCCTTCCCGCAACCGCTCATCTTATGACACGTGTACATCTTCGGGGTCAAAGTAAGAAATTTTCTTTGCCACTTCATATTGTTGAATAGCCAATTAGAAATTATCGGGGCCACGGGACTAATTTGGCATTTTTTACAATTGTAACAAAAGTGACAAGTTCACCAAATAGACCCGTCATGCCTCATCCAATTAAAAACAACCATATATCCACGGATGTTGGGAAAAAATTGACATAGAAGACATGACTGTAGAAAAATAAAATGCAGAGAAAACCCCAAATTCATGCCCAAATTACAAATTTTTTCTCATGGATAGAGAAACTGCAAACAATATATGGCTCAATGTGATCCACAACCATAGAGACATATTTATAACAAAACCCCCAGTAAAGATAAAAATTTATGCATGCACATAGGGAGATAGAAAATACTTTGAACCGTGAAGACCAAAGAAGTTTGAAAAATTGGGTGAGATTGAATCGAGCAACAATATTGACTCTAACTCGGGATGGGCACTCCCAACGAGTGCCACAAGAATAACATAGCAGACCATGTGCTAAAAATCCATTGGGCAACGGAGTCAAGAACCAACCTCCAAAATAAAGAAACAATAACCAAACCTCCCAAGATCGAACTGAGAAACCAACATGAATTGGTTACTAGGGACTAGGAGAAACCAAAATAGAAAAATGTGAAATGTTTCAAGTGCCTACCATTAACAAGAAACTCAAGCAATTCCCCATCTAAGTATTTTAGGAAAAAGGTGTGCTCACTAATCCTAATATCAATAGAATAAGGGCCCATCCATAATGCATCAAACTTTCCATGTTTTCCCTTATCCTCATGTCTGTTATCCCACAATAGCACAAGATCTCCCACACTAAAAGCTCTTGGAGTTACCTTTTTATCAAATAATTTCTTCAATTTTTCCCTAAAATTCACATGTCTTTGGTGGGATTCTCTTCTTTCTTCATATAATTCAACAATTTGATTAATACAAGCATCATAGGGACTGACCTATTGGTCCTCCAATTGTTAGATAAATTGGTAAGAAGATAATTGCATATTTAGGGAAGTAGAGCTTGAGTTCCATAAAACAACTCAAATGAAATTTTTCTAGTAGCTCTTTGGATAGTAATTCTATCAGCCCAAACAACAAAATTCAATTGCTCACCCCACTTCCATTTGTTTTCTTCTAAGTCCCTTCGATTATTTACAACAAATTATTGTTGCTTGATTCTACTTGTCCATTACCTGGGGGATTATAATTTGAAGCATATGCTAAATTGATCCCATACTCATGACACATGGCTACCAAAGGTTTGGCTTGAAAAGTCATAGCATTATCAGCAAATATCTTAGTAGGTACCCCAAACTTGAAAATTATATGATTCAGAATGAAGTCCATAACCATTTTGTGAGTAGCTTTCTTGATAGGGATTTCCTCCACCCACTTGGTGAAGTAATAAGTGGCCACTAATATCCACTTGTGGCCTACACTTGAAGAATCTGAAATCTCACCAATGAAGTCCATTCCCCACTGCTTAAATGGGGCTTCAATTGATACATGATGCAAAGGGAGGGATTCTGAAGCTTTCAATCTTCCTGAAAAACGTTGACAACTCTCACACTTTCGTACCAGTCGAGTTGTGTCTTTAAACAGAGTTGTCCACTAGTAACCAACCCTTAATATTTTATGAGTTGTGACTCTTCCAACAAAATGCCCTCCACAAACTCCTCCATGGAAATCATCAATTATTTTTGGGGCTTCATCTTTAGTGATACATCTCAAAAGAACTAAGCTAACCCATAATCGGTGATGATGTATTTTTGGGAGGCTAACTTAAGTGATCTCTTTATATTATTGCTTAAATAATCATGGCACTGTAGATGTTTGAGATAAAAAATAATATCCTTGTACTATTCAAAAAATTTCACTTTCTCAAGAATATTCAATCTTTCTTCTTCAACCTCATTTATCTCAATTGTTTGCAGGTTACTTTCTTCCATTAGCCTTGCTAGGCCCAATCCTCTAGACCAATTTTGTAGTTTGGATGTCCATATCATATTCTTGCAATTTATTCACCCATCGACATCTTTTACTTGAAATTTCCATCTATGATAGGATATCCTTAACCATGGTATGGGGAACATAAGCTATGACTTTAGAACTCAAAATATATGGCCTAAAGATTTTTGTGGCCCTGACCAAAGCAAAGGCTTGTTTCTCCATGATAGTATACTTCAATTCTTCTCCTTGTAATTCTTTACTAAAGAAAGCAATTGGTCTTTTAGCTCCTTCATCATCCTTTTGTAACAACACAGATGCAATAGTATTCTCTAAAGCAAAGGAAAACATTTGGAAAGCCTTTTTATAATCAGGAGCTACTAAAACAGGGGCATTCTTCAATGCTTCCTTAATCCCAATAAAGTCTTGAATAACTGCTTCTTCCCATCTGATACTCTGATCTTTCTTCAACATACTGGTGATTGGGATATTCAATTCGGCAATGTTAGAAATAAATCTCCTAATAAAATTTATTTTCTTGAAAAAGGGCCGAATTCCCTTTTTAGTTCTTGGAATAGGAAATTTTCTAATGGATTCCACTCTCTCAAGATAAATAATGACCCCTTATTTTAACACAATATGCCCAAGAAATTTTTCCTTTGAACCCCAAAATGACACTTCTTGGGATTCAATGATATACCATATTCCCTGCATCTTAACAACATCTTTTCTAAATGTTGCAGGTGATCACTTATTTTTCTTGAAAAAATTGTCACATCATCCTAATACACAATAATGAAATCATTTATATATCCAGAGAATGTTAAATCCATTACTCTTTGAAATGTGGATCTGACATTCATCAGGCCAAATGACATTCTGAGATACACATAGGTTCCGCATGGAGTGGCGAAAGTAGTTTTGATTCTCTCTGATTGCTTCACAACCACTTGGTTATACCTAGAAAAACCATCCAAAGTAGATAACAACTCAGAACCAGTAACTAATTGCAACATGTTATCCATATTTGGCAAGGGATAGTTGTCCTTGATTGATGCCTTATTTAAATTTCTGAAGTCAACACACAATCTTATATCCCCATTTTTCTTTTGAATAGGTACCAAGTTTGCTACCCATGAGGAGTATCTTGTAGGCTATATAATTCCTCCATCCCTTAAATTTTTCAACTCTTCTTGCATTTTTGAGGAAAGGAGGGGATTAATTGGTCTTTGTTTCTTCCTAAATGACTTGGCATTGGCTTCTAGGGGTATTTCATGCTGAAAAAGGTCTTCCCTATATGCCCTTAATTATGAATACAACCATACAAAGAAATCCTGGTACTTTTTAAATAATTGGATACATGACTGATTTTATTCTTTATTCAAATTACTTCCTAACCATATTTTCTGAGGTTTATCTTTTGTGCCCAGGTTATGTTCCTCAACATCCCTCGAGGCTGACATGTGTCTATTAATAATGTAGTCAACATTATCAAAATTTGATTCCAGTGTAACCAAACCTTTGGGAATAGTATTAGTTTTCAATTGGATAATATCCTTACCAAATAAGGTCTCTTTTCCTTCACCTACACAAACCATTGGTTCCCAGTCCATACTTTGATTGGAAAATTCTCCTTTATTCTATAGAAACCTTTGGACTGAGCATCATCTTTAAACACTTTCCAGTGCTTTATATTGTTAGGGAAAGATGGTCTGGTAAATATTTCAATATCATATTCATAATAGGGAGAAACTGTACAATTTTCAAACCTAGATCCCAATACTACCAATTTTTCTACTACAATATTATAACTTCTATCATGATGTATTATATTGAAAGAATTAAACATTTCAATGAATTCCCCAACTGCATGCTTATACTATTTCATTCTTTGATTCTTTGTTGCATACAATTTTCTAACTTGCTTGACTATCAGCTCTGAATCCCCTTTAACAATAATATCATTCACACCATATTTCCAAGAAATCCTTAAACCCAACAACAATGCTTCATACTCTGCAATATTGTTTGTACACTCAAAATTGAGTTTAAAAGAAAAGTTAAAAACCTCTTGGCTTGGAGATATCAAAACAACACCGGCACCATTACCAAATCTAGAACATGCTCCATCAAACATCGAAGTCCAAGGAGAACATACCTACTCAGGATATTTGCACTCCTCAATTCTATACTCCTTATAATCAGCATAGCTCACGAAGTTATCGACATCAACATCTGTATACAATACTTCATAAGAAGCATTATTAGGATCCTCAATCAAATGTAGTGTATTCTTCTCACCATATAACTTCACAATATTTCCCTCAATTGGTATGGTGGCATATGACATGTCCATTTGCATGCTTCCACCCACACTAGCTGCCCATTTTCTAGACAATAACATCCCCCACTTAGGAGGATAGTCCATAATAACCGCATTCATGGTTAAGCATTTTCTTAGATAAGATGTTAGTTGCACTACCATTCCTTTGACATATCTAATTACTGGCACTTCTCTTGAATCCATAGTAGTACATTTCCCAAAATTTGTTGTTACCTTGATATTTAACTCATTCATTACCTCAAGAGGCATTACATTACATGAGGCTCCTGAATCAAACATGTAGTTATGTACCAGCCTATCTTTAATAATCAAAGTGGTAAAAAATGGATCAACATCCAACTGAGATTCAACCAAAGAAGTTCCCAAATATACCTCAGATGATTCACCCAGTTCCTCCAATGCTTGTGGTATTTCTGATTCTGCAATAATAAGAGGAATCTCTACATTATTAAAACTTTTTCCCTGAGTATTCTTTTATTCCTTAAATCCCAAATATTCAAATGCACTTTTCCTATGATCAAGGATCCTAAGTAATTACAACAATGGGAATAGTGACCATAATCGACTCAAGATTTGGGTTATGTCACAAGGAACATATTTGGGTAGGGTAGTATTAGGAGGGAGATTCACCACTTCCTTTAATAGTATAGGAGGTTTCAGACTCTGGGCATGGGTAGGAGCATAGGTTTTATTTGGGGTAGTTAGGCCTTTTCCAGATGTATCTTTCTTAAGAGTTTCCCTCACAATATTGGTAAGAACAGGAAATTTTGGCTTGGTATGTGGCCCTTCCCCATTGACAACCTTACTTCTGGTGTTATATTCTTTCTACTAAGAAACTACTACACTAATCAACAGTTTCATGTCCTCTTTGAAAGGGATCCCTCCATCATACTTTTTAATCATCAAGGCCCTTAAGTATTCAAAATCATGATTAGGTAGATCAAATGCTTGCACCATATCAATTTCAAAAGTATTAATAGGAGGAAGAGGTAATACCCAGGTGAACACAATCCTAAAGTTTTCAACAGTTCTGGCACTTATCAATTCAATTGAGGTTTCCCCTACTATGATTTTGCAGGGCATTCCATCATGCACACATCATCATACGTCTCATCATCATCGATTCCTCAAATTATTTATCTAAATCACATGGGGAGTGTGGTAAGAAACACCTATCACACCACTTGATAACATTGGCCTCCTCCATAGTAGTAACCCTGGTAGTCAAAGGATCAGGAACCAATCTATTCTCCCTGGGTTGAGGCTATTTATTTCCTGATCCCAATATCCCTTTCCCTTTTTCATCTGGTATGTGATCACCTCTGGGATTATTTTCAAATCTCTCTTAACCGTGTGGCTTGTGCTGAGCGTGGTAACTTTTTCCTATTCCTTTTTCTACTTTGGCGAGTTTATAGGATATCTATTTAACTGCGTTAGCCAAAATTTTTACAACCTCTTATAGATCCAAAAATTTGTTTGATTGAGGCCTCTCTCAATTGATTAACTTGAAACCCTCTCTCTTAAGAGGCTTTACAACTGCTTTGATGTTATTTTCTATTTGTAAGGCCATGGTGAAATCCTACCTCAATGTTCCCGGTTCTTATCTCTCAAGTAATAAGCAACATTTTTATCAAAAGCATCATAATACTTAATCAATCAGGATGCATCACTTGGCCTTAAGATTATAGGTAACCTTTTCAAGGTTTTATTGAACCTAGTATTGAAATCATGAACATATTCATTTTGATTTTTCTTTATATTTTCAAACTCGGATAAAAGGAACCTGGGGTTTGTCTTGTCCCCATATTGAAATCTAAAGGCATTTTTGATCTCGATCAATGAATCTATCAAATTATCTGGTAAAGACTTGTACCATTCATGTGCATCCTCCTCAAGAGTATGAATAAAAAAATTTTACATACACGTCTTCAAACTCAATTTCAAAATCTTCCATCATGTTGAAAAGAGTTTTAAATGCTGGTCACCAGTGATTGCATTATTCCCTTGAAACTTTGGCAACCTATTTATGACATCTTGTGGTACCATATTAGGATATCCATCCATACCTATGAAATCTATAGGTCTCAAAGTGTTGACAACAAATTAAGGTCTAGGTGGAGGTTGGGCCATATTGCCTTGAGGAAGTGAATTTACAAGAGAAACAAAATGATAGGGAATGAGGGGTCTTTGGAGCATAGGAGTATAAATTCTAAAATAGATATTCTCTATTGAATTAGCTTTATGGAAAACCTTATCAACCTTGGGGACATAGGAAAAACTTGAGAGGCACACTTTTCATACGTAAATGATGGACCCTCTCAAGTTAGAGAATTCAAATTTACACGAGGACTACTTGGTTCAAAGTCACTTGAATTCATATGGTAATTTTCAACTACAGGTTGTTCACTTTCCAAATTAGAACCTACTTTCTTGAATCATGATCTCCTGCTACTTTCCAGATTTCGCCTTCCTTCCGAATTTTCCTTTCCTAGCTCTGGAAATAACTTCCTAATAGGGTATCTAGTGAAGAAATATCTTCTTCCCTCCATTTTACATAGATTAATGAAAAATCTAAATTAACACGGTGGTGAAAACACTGTAATTACCAAATTTCAAACCAAAACGGAGTCGACACTAAGGATTCTCACCTTAGTTGTGCAAATGCACTATAAGAAACTTGTCAAATTTCTATCAATACTTAATTCCTACAAAGCATAACAAATCCAACCTTCCTTTACCCATATTTATCACTTGATGATACAAAATTAGTACAACAACCACTAGAAACTTGAAATATTACACAATATAGTTGTGATCTTGCACATTTCTTACAAATATTAAGAAAGAATGATGTTTAAACAACATATTTGCACTTAAATCATGTAAGAAGCATTACCAAGGTTAGTTTGTGTATGCATTTGTGTAAATAATTCCTCGCCAATGGCGTTGGATCATGTTTTTGCCACACAAAATAGTCCCAATGTTCAAATAATCCTCTTCAATTCAAATAATCGAAGGAAACTATCACATTGGTGTTGTTTCCATAAAAATAGGTCTCGATGTTGAAATAATCCTATAGAATTCAAATAGTCCTCGACAAAACGGCATGCCATATCGGTGTTGTTTCCACACAAATAGGTCCTGGTGTTCAAATAATCCTTTGTAATTCAAATAATCCCCAATAATAGTAGCACCACATCGGTGTTATTGCCGTAAAAATAGGTCCCGATGTTTAAATAATCCTCTAAAATTCAAATAGTCCCCAAAAATAGCAAAAGATCGGTGTTGGTACCTAAATAATTCTCCCTTGGGTCTTGAACATCATCACAGTTTAGCAAGATGCTTTGAGACAGAAAAATGATAATATAAGTTGTTTTTATAGCTAGGGAGGGATTCAAATGAGCATTTGTCACTCAAGCATTGGAGAGATGGATAACACCGTATTAAAGGATTTGATCTATCCTTACTACTTTAGGTTGTGCCTTCAACTAGGGTGAGAGGACCCATTATGTAACCTATATTGATGAAGGATATCAATAGATCCTTCTTTGCATAACTTTGAGGAAAACCTTGAGAAAATATGATCAATACAACACAATCTAACTCTCACGAGTTGTCACTCTAGATAATGGAGATATTTTCTAGACAAGGTTCAGGTTACTAAAGATAATAATTGAAGCTTGATTGTTTCTGCATACTTTGGAAATGGAATTTGTTCATTTGTGGATACACAATACAAATAGGGGTAGTTCATGTAGGATTCATCATTTGAGAAGTTTTTGTGGGAAGTTAAGCAAGATAAAGTTGATTATACCAGATCTTTGAGAACCTTTAACATAAATTGGGAACTCACAAGAACAAAATGCTTACAAAATACCAAAATATTCCTTCAACTAGAAGATGTGAATCATTAGAAGCCCAAGAGATGCACGGTTTCACACATTATTCAATAATTCAACACAAAGGCTCATGTTAAAGACTCAATTAAATGCTAGAAATCCCTAGTTCATCACACCTAAGATACACTCATAGACTTACAAACAATATTTATCAACATAGTGAAAGTAAAGTGATTTTAAATTATTTATTTCATTACCAAATGAAAGCTCTTCTCATAATGAAATTAAAAATGCCAAAATAATAATGCATGAGATGAGATCTTGTGTTACTTCGGAGAGATATTTAACATAAGATTGCAACAGAACAAGAAAAACTATTTGAAAACATTCTGAAATAAAAGCAGACACAATTATGCTCATGATCAACACAAATTAATTCGAGGCTCATTAGATTTATCAGCTGGGGAAAGTTTCATTTACAATCTCAGAGATTGTCAATGGCTATACACTTGTAACCATCTTGACATGATTAAATCTAAAAACATAGGAAATTAACAGGTTTCTCAAATGGTTTCTCAAGAAATCAGTCTCTCTCAAACTTTTTTTCTCAAAATTAACCTCTCCTTTGGCATCTCCAATTCATGCCTTTATATCACTCACTTTACATCAAAGCTTTCCCCCAAAAACAAGAATATTCCAAGGAATACTTTGTTTGTTACAGATTTGTTCCAGAAAGTGATATTTAACAAATTTACACCCAAAAGCTGTCAAGTGTACAAAAGATAAGATTTTTCAATTATTTCCACCGGTTGTTTTTAATTGGGGTGTATGGTTGTCAGCTTCTGGAAAATTATTTGGAGCATTCCCTCCTAATTTTGAAAACATGATGCACACAAAAAAGAGGAAGAATGCGCATAAGCCTGTTGATCATCCTTTGCACTGCTGCAGCTTCCTTCTCTTCATCCTTTTCCTCTACATCTTTCTCTACTTCATCCTGACAGTTTTCTACAGGTGCTCGAGAAATTTTGATTCAAAATAACAAATTTTGCACTTCTCGGTTCACAAATTGAGCTCCACAACAATTCTAATTGCACTTCACTGATAAAAATGATAAGAGACCATGAAATTAATAATAAAAGATGAAATGTATTTGAATCTCTTGAGGTCATGGAGTGTTAATGGCGGTAGAACTAAATTCATTGTATCATAGCCATTAACTCTGTCTTTCACAACTTCAAAATTGAGCCGTCCACATGGAAAGATCTTAGTTGAAGCGGGCCTGGGGGTACTTTTTATATTTTGTGATACTTTAAGAAAATGTGTATTTTTGGACATTTTGGCCCACCCTCTTCTTTTGATACAGGCTCAACACGTGGCTTTACAGGTGACAACGAGGTCACAGCTCACTTTATAACTTTACTCCTTTTCAAAAAAAAGCCAAAATTTCCAAAGTGCTCCGACGATCCACCTCCCTGCTTTTTACTTTTCAATGCTGACTCAATCATGTTACATTATTTGGTCCCCAACAAAATCATAGCTCATTTCATAACTTTTCTCCTTTTCAAAAAAAGGAAAAAATATTCAAAATTCTTTAACGATCTACCTCCCTACTTTTGAATTTTCAATGTTGAATCAACACATGGCTTTATCTAGTCCCCAACGGAGTCGTGGCTCATTTTATAACAAATTATCCTTTTCAAAACAAGGAAAAAAGTTCCAAATTCCTCTGGTGACCTGCCTCCCCACTTTTACTTTAAAAATTACAACGTGTTCATTTGTGGGCTTTAGGCATTCCTTTTACACTTTTACGCCTTTCATCATAATGTCTCAAAATTCCAACAGGGCTGCCTTCCCACAACCACTTGTCTTATGACACGTGTACATATTTGGGGTCAAAGTAAGAAATTTTCTTCGCCACTTCATATTGTTGAATAGCCAATTAGAAATTATCGGGCCCATGGGACCAATTTAGCATTTTTACAATTGTAACAAAAGTGAAAAGTTCACCAAATAGACCCGCCATGCCTCATCCAATTAAAGATGACCATGTAGCTGTGGATGTTGGGAGAAAATTGACACAGAAGACATGATTGTCGAAAAAAATGCAAGGAAAACCCCAAATTCATGCCCAAATTACAAAAATTTTCTCAAGGACAGAAAAATTGTAAAAACAATATATGGTTCAACATGATCCATGACCATAGAGATGGATTTACAATAAAACCCTAGTAAAGATAAAAATTTTACGCATCCATACGGGAGATAGAAAATACTTTGAACCATACAGACTAAAGAATTTTGAACAAACATGGTGAGATTGAATCGAGCACCAACATCGGCTGACTTGGGATGGGAATTCCTAGCGAGTCTTTGTAAGAACAAAATAGAAGACAATGTACCAAAAATCCATTGGGCAATGAAGTCAAGAACCAACCTCCAAAAAAAAGAAACAATAACCAACCCTCCCAAGATCGAACCAAGAAACCAACAAGAACTAGTCACCAGGGACCAGGAGAAACCAAAATAGAAAAATGTGAAAAAGAACAAAAACAAAAGACTATACACTATACAATGATGCATACCTTGATTTTGAGAAATCAATCAAGGAAATGTTTCAAGTGCCTGCCATTAATAGGTAACTCAAGAAATTCCCCATCTAAGTATTTTAGGAAAAAAGTGTGCTTGCCAATCCTAATATCAATAGAATAAGGGCCCATCCATAATGCATCAAACTTTCCATGTTTTCCCTTATCCTCATGTCTTATATCCCACAATAGCACAAGATCTCCCACACTAAAAGCTCTTAGAGTTACCTTTTTATCAAATAATTTCTTCAATTTTTCGTGAAATTCACATATCTTTGGTGGGATTCTCTTCTTTCTTCATCTAATTCAACAATTTGATTAATACAAGCATCATAGGGACTGACCTCCTGGCGCTCCAATTGTTGGATAAATTGGTAAGAAGATAATTGTATATTTAGGGGAAGTAGAGCTTGAGTTCCATACACGAATTCAAATGGACTTTTTCTAGTAGCTCTTTTGAGAGTAATTCTCTCAGCCCAAATAGCAAACTTCAATTGATCACCCCACTTCATTTGTTTACTTCTAAGGTCCTTCGATTATCTTCAACAAATTATTTTTTTCTTGATTCTACTTGTCCATTACCTTGGGGATTATAATTTAAATCATATGCTAAATTGATCCCAAAATCATGACACATGTCTACCAAAGGTATGGCTCGAAAACTCATAGCATTATAAGCAACTATCTTAGTAGGCACTCAAAACCTACAAATTATATGATTAAGAATGAAGTCCATAACAATTTGGTGGGTATCTTTCTTGGTAGGGATTGCCTCCACCCACTTGGTGAAGTAATCAGTGGCCACTAATATCCAATTCTGGCCTACACTTGAAGAATCTGAAATCTCACCAATTAATTCCAATCCCAACTACTTACAAGGGGCTTCAATTGATACAGTGTAAAGAGAGGGAACCTAAAGCTTTCAATCTTCTGAAAAACATTGACAACTCTCACACTTTCTTACCAGTGATTTGTGTCATTAAAAAGAGTAGTCCACTAGTAACCAACCTTTAATATTTTATGAGCTATGATTCTTCTAAGAAAATTCCCTCCACAAAATCCTCCATGGAAATCATCAATTATTTTCGGGCTTCATCTTCAAAGATGATACATCTCAAAATAACTCCCTAAGGGTTCTTCCAAGCTAACCCATAATCGGTGATGATGTATTTCTAGGAGGCTAACTTAAGTGCTCTCTTTTGATTCTTGCTTAAATAATCAAAGCATTATAGATGTTTGAGATAAAAATAATATCCTTGTAATATTTAGAATTTGTCACTTTCTCAAGAATATTCAATATTTCTTCTTCAACCACATTTATCTCAACTATCTGCAGGGTTGCTTTCTATCATTAGACTTGCTAGGCCCAATCCTCGACTAATTTTGTAACTTGGATTTCCATATCATATTCTTCCAATTTATTTTTCCATTGACATATTTTACTTGAAATTTACATCTCTGATAGGATATTCTTAACCATGGTATGGGGAACATAAGCTATGACTTTAGAACTCAAAATATATGGCCTAAATATTTTTGTGGCCTTGACTAAAGCAAAGGCCTATTTATCCATAATAGTATACTTTAATTCTACTCCTTGTAATGCTTTACTAAAGAAAACAATTGGTCTTTCAGCTCCTTCATCATCCTTTTGTAACAACACAGATGCAATAGTATTATCTAAAGCAAAGGATAACATTTGGAAAACCTTTTTATAATCGGGAGATGCTAAAATAGGGAATTCTTCGATGCTTCCTTAATCAAAATAAAGGCTTGAAGAGCTACTTCTTCCCATCTGATACTCTTATCTTTCTTCAACATACTTGGTGATTGGGATAGTTAATTCAGCAAAGTATGAAACAAATCTCCTAATAAAATTTATTTTCGTAAAAAGGACTGAATTCCCTTTTTGGTTCTTGGAAAAGGAACTTTACTGATGGCTTCCACTCTCTCAGGATCAATCATGACCCCTTCTTTTGACACAATATGTCTAAGAAAATTTTCCTTTTGAACCCCAAAATGGAACTTCTTAGGATTCTGTGATATACCATATTCCCTGCATCTTAACAACATCTTTTCTAAATGTTGCAGGTGATCACTTATTTTCCTTGAAAAAACTATCGCATCATCCTGATACATGGAAATGAAATCATTTATATATCCAGATAATGTTATATCCATTTCTCTTTGAAATGTGGCTCCGGCATTCATCAGGCCAAACAACATTCGACATACACATAGGTTCCCCATGGAGTGGTGAAAGTGGTTTTGATTCTCTCTGAATACTTCACAACCACTTGGTTATACCCAAAAAAACCATCCAAAGTCGATAAAAACTCAGAAATGGTAAATAATTACAACATGTTATCCATATTTGGCAAGGGATAGTTATCCTTGATTGATGCCTTATTTAAATTTCTGAAGTTAACACACAATATTATGTCCCCATTTTAATTTTGAACAGTACGGGTGTTTGCTACCCATGAGGAGTATCTTGTAGGATGTATAATTCCTCCATCCCTTAAATATTTCAACTCTTCTTACATTTTTTAGGAAAGGAGGGAATTAATTGGTCTTTGGTTCTACCTAAACGGCTTGGCATTGGCTTCCAAGGGCATTTCATGCTAAAAAGGTCTTCCCTATATGCCTTCAATTCTGAATACGACCATGCTAAGAAATCCTGGTACTTTTTAATAATTGGATATATGATTAGTTTTATTCATTATTACAATTTCTTCTTAACCATATTTTCCGAGGTTTATCTTTTATGTCTAGGTTGTGTTCCTCAACATCCCTTGAGGTGACATGCATCTATTAATAATGTAGTCAACATTATCAAAATTTGATTCCAAAGTCAACCAAACCTTTGGGAATAGTATTAGTTTTCAATTGGATAATGTCCTTACTAAATAAGGTCTCTTTTCCTTCACCTGCAAATACCATTGGTTCCCATTCCATACTTTGATTGCAAAATTCTCCTTTATTCTGTAGAGAAACCTTTGGACTGAGAGCATCATCTTCAAACACTTTCTAGTGCTTTATATTGTCGTGGGATAGATGACACTGGTCAATATTTCAATATCATATTCAAAATAGGGAGACATTGTACAATTTTCAAACCTAGATCCCAATACGCCAATTTTTCTGCTACATGATATTATAGCTCATATCATGATGTATTATAATGAAAGAATCAAACATTTCAATGAAGTCCCAAACTACATGCTTATATTGTTTCATTATCTCGATTCTTTTTGCATATAGTTTTCTAACTTTCTTGACTAGTAGCTCTAAATCCCTTTCAACAATAATATCCTTAACACCATATTTCCAAGCAATCTTTAAACCCAACAACAGTGCTTCATACTCTGCAATATTGTTTGTACACAAAATTGATTTTAAAAGAAAAGTTAAAAACCTCTTGGCTTGGAGATATCAAAACAACACCAATGCCATTACCAAATCTAGAACATTCTTTATCAAACATCGAGTCTAAGGAGAACCTACCTACTCAGGATACTTTCACTCCTCAATTCTATACTCCTTACAATCAACATAACCCATCAAGTTATCGACATCAACATCTACATATAATACTTCATAAGAAGCATTATTAGGATCCTCAATTAGATGTAGCATTTTCTTCTCTCCATATAACTTCACAAGATTTCCATGACTTGGTATGGTGGCATATGACATGTCCATTTGCATTCTTCCAACCACACTATCTTCCCATTTTCTAGACAATAACATCCCCCACTTGGTAGTACAAATTCCATAATAATCACATTCCATGGTTAAGCATTTTCCTTAATAAGTTGCTAGTTGCACTACCATTCTTTTGACATATCTAATTATTGGAACCTCTCTTGAATCCATAGTAGTAAATTTCCCAAAATTTGTTGTTACCTTGATATTTAACTCATTCATTACCTCAAGAGGCATTACATTACATGAGGCTCTTGAATCAAACATGCAATTATGTACCAGCCTATCTTTAATAATCAAAGTGGTAAAAATGGATCAACATCTAACTAAGATTCAACTAGAGAAGTTCCCAAATATACCTCAGATGATTCACCTAGTTCCTCTAATGCTTGTGGTATTTCGATTCTACAATAATAGGAGGAATCTCTACATTATTAACACTTTTTCCTTGAGTAGTCTTTTCTTCCTTAAATCTCAAATATTCAAATGCCCTTTTCTTATGCTCAAGGATCCTCAGTAATTCAACAATGGGAACAGTGAGGTTGATCTGACTCAAGATTTGGGTTGTGTCACAAGGAACATATTTGGGTAGGGCAGTATTAGGAGGAGATTCACCACTTCTTATGATAGTATAGGATTTTTCAGATTCTCGGCATGGGTAGGAACACGGTTTTATTTGCGGTAGTTAGGCCTTTGCCGATGTATCTTTCTTAGGGGTTTTCCTTGGGATATTGGTAAGAATTAGAATTTTGGCTTGGTTTGTGGCCCTTCCCCTTTGAAAACCTCACTTCTCATGTTATATTCTTTCTCCTGAGCAACTATTGCATTCATCAACCGTTTCTTTTCCTCTTCGAAAGGGATCCCTCCATCATACTTTTGAATCATCAAAGCCCTTAAGTATTCAAAATCATGATTAAGTATATCAAATTTTTGCACCATATAAATTTCAAAAGTATTAATAGGAGGAAGAGGTAATACCCGGTGAACACAATCCCATAAGTTTCCAATAGTTATGGCACTTATCAATTTAGTTGAGGTTTCCCCCTACCATGAGTTTACAAGGCATTCCATCATGCACACATTGAAAGGAATGATAACCAGATTGTACCAAGCCAAGAACATAGATGTTAATCAAACACCACGATCTATAAGATGAAATCCATTCACTAGATTAACTTTACATAAAACCTTTTCAAATAAATGAGAAGAAATATCATATATTATTATGGAACTCAATGCAATACATTGAGAATGGGCCTTGCTTAAATAGGCAAGGAATAACAATCTAAGAACCAGTCAAGGTCATATATCAAGCCATAAATCAAGGAAATAACTATTCATCAAAGAACTAGTCAAGACCATAGATTTAGGAGAGAACTAGACATCAAGGATCTAGTCAATACCATAGATCAAGGAAAGAACTATACCTAACAACTAGATAATATCTCCTAATATCTAAATAAAATAAAAGAAATATCCACACACATAAGTGGGTGAGGATAAATACAATAAAGGTAAATAAAGTACCTAGGTGAACATGAGCTAAGGTAAATACCTACTCTAACACCCCCTTAAGTGAAGCTAGGGGACAAAATAGATGTGGCATGTCCATAGTATGAGTCCCGACAACTAGGCCTGATGAGGTACTCATGTACAATAACTGGGAAAAAAGGGACACCGCAAGGTACCTAAAACTAGTAACAACAAAGTAAAGAGAGTAAAGACCCGCTCCAAGGCATCCCAAGAAGCTCAGCTCAAAAAACTCATATAATGCTAAAGAAGTTTGGTGTGCACTATGGTCTGAATCCATTGCTCGATCAAAAAACTAAAAAACAACTAACACTAGGCTCCACCAGAATAGCTCCATACAAGGAGATTGTCAACGGAGTGATGTCAAAAGTGTAAAAAAACACCAAACATAATTTGATCAAGTGCTGCAAATAGGTGTGCCACGATCCAAGAACAATAACCAAAGCAACAAGGTAAGGACACAAAACCCGAAGAAGTAGGATCAGCACCACACCCTCCCATACTGCTGAATGGGTGGAGTGGCGCTACAAATCTATATGAGTTGTCAAAAAAACTACTCAAACACTAACAAACTAACACTGGGCTCCACCAAAATAGCTCCCCCACAAGAGAGACTATCAACATGCCAAAAGTGTCGAAAATATAGATACAAAATCTCTCAACAAACAAGAGAGATACACTACACTTGCTAAAGAAAAATGCTCAAAACAAGAAGCATCACAATGCATAAGGTATAGAAAGTGGAGTAAGAGGCTGAATGGTGGAGGAGCCATGCTTGTAGAGTCCTCTAAATGAATGCCTATGTCGCCTCTATGAGTGATCAGATATCCACCCCAAATCAACACGAGATGGATGAAGAAGATGCCTGCATATGACTTGGTGTAAAATGCACAATGGGTGCATGTAGAAAAACATCATAATGTGTGTTAGGTTGATCATGTCTAAAAACTAAAATCTCAGGTTTCTCAAGCCTGAGTGAAGATGTAGAACTCATGTGTTGCTTAGGATCCTCAGAAAGAGTCGAGCGAACAAAAAAAGGAGCTCTGTCAATGTGTGATCCCAATGAAGTATCTGCTCGAAAACCAATGTCATGACGAGAATTCCACTTAACATGTGGAATAGAGGAAACAATACCTTGTGAATGTCTACCAATGAATCTGCTAGTGAGACCCATAGAACAGAGCATGCGAGATCTGAATGCAGTGGTATGCTTCTCAAAAAATCCATGCAGTTGAGCAGAAATAGGATACACAACATGTGGTACTTGTAATAGGCACAAATGTGGAAGAGCATGTAGTAACAAGATTTATAGGTGTATGAGCATCAAGAGTAGGAACAAACTCAAATACTGATAGATCAATATCAGTGGGTTCAGGAGAAATAGCTGTAAGTGGACTAGGAGCATGGATATGACTATCCACAATATGATGGTGATGTTGTAGGCTAGCAAGTTTGTTCTGCAGTGAGTGTATTATTGTATCCTTGTCGTGAATGAGTGATTGTAGAAGAGAATTTTCCTTCTTGAGTGATCTATTTTCTTCCAAAAGTTTTACAATATCCTCTTGAAGTCCACATACTTCAAAGAAAAGCATATCATTCCCGAATCTACGATAGGTACAAACTATGAACTCCTAAAAATTTAAGACGTCTGGCTCAACCGAATTACATCCACAATTGATTACAACACTCCTCCATATTTGAAACTTTATAATTATAGTGCAAGTCTCAAAATAAATAACTCTAATGGAAAGATCACAAAAAAACAAGCACTTTTGCAAAAAATGACACTCAAAACCGAGTTACCGATCAAAAGATACAAGTTTTTTTAATATTTTGCTCATTATTTGTTTTATTTACCACTTTGAAATAAAATAAAAAAGGGGGTTGAAGTTAAGAACCTACTAATAAGAATCAAAATCTTTAAGCCCTCATATGACCATACCATATAACCAAGGGCTAAGGATTTTAATGGGTTTTCTAGACTATGTAGATAGTGACCTTTATTTGCCGAAAATGACAACCTGTGGATTTGCCCGAAATAGTAAAAATGTGCACAACATCTGTGGACCCCTACCAAAAAAGGCTGAAACTGAATATTGACCTATATAGATCTTGAGAAATCCAACAGCCCTAAAAAATAATCCCGTATTTTTTTTCTTTGCAGCAGCAAATCCCGAGGTAGATCGGTGTGCTTCCCTGCAACAATACAAAAAAATAGAAAATGACTACCTCCAAAAATGGTCGATCTTAGGGTTTTCCCACCTTCCGGATCCAATGGAAGCCTCCATTTTGCATAAAAACATGAAGCAACAAAATATTACCAAATCCCAAATATATTAATATACAATGAATTTATATGAAAAATAAAACGACAGGTGGATGCCAACAACAATCTCCAACTCTAATACCATGAAAGGAATGATAACCATATAGTACCAAGCCAAGAACATAGATGCTAATCAAACACCATGATCTATAAGATGAAAGCAATTCACCAGATTAACTTTACATAAAACCTTTGCAAATAAATGAGAAGTAATATCATATATTATTATGGAACTCAATGCAATACATTGAGAACGGGCCTTGCTTAAATAGACAAGGAATAACAATCTAAGAACCAGTCAAGGTTATAGATCAAGCCATAAATCAAGGAAATAACTAGTCATCAAAGAACTAGTCAATACCATAGATTTAGGAGAGAACTAGACATCAAGGATCTAGTCAATACCATAGATCAAGGAAAGAACTATACCTAACAACTAGATAATATCTCCTAATATCTAAATAAGATAAAAGAAATAACCAGACACATAAGTGGGTGAGGATAAATACAATAAAGGTAAATAAAGTACCTAGGTGAACATGAGCTAAGGTAAATAGCTACTCTAACACACATCATCATACATCTCATCATCATATGCTTCCTCAACTTATTTATCTAAATCACATGGGGAGTGTGGTAAGAAACACCTATCACACCACTCAATATCATTGACCTCCTCCATAGTAGAAACCCTGACAGTCAAAGGATCAAGAACTAATCTATTCTGCTTGGGTTGAGGCTGTTTATTTCCTAATCCCATGAGCCCTTTCCCTCTATCATCTGATCTGTGATCACCTCTGGGATGATTTCCAAATCTCTCATGACCGTGTGGCTTGTGCTAACCCTGGGAACATTTTCCTATCCATTTTTCTGCTCTGGCCAGTTTATAGGATATCTCTTTAACTGCTCTAGTCAATTTTTACAACCTCTTCTAGATCCACAACTTTGTTTGATTGAGGCCTCTCTAGATTGATTAACTTGACACCCTCTCTCTTAAGAGGCTTTCTCACTATTTTGATATTATTTTCTATTTATAAAGCCATGGTGAAAGCCTACCTCAATGTTCCCGGGTTCTTATCTCTCAAGTAATAAGCAACCTTTTTATCAAAAGCATGAAAATATTTTATCAAACATGATTCATCACTTGGCCTTAACATTATAGGTAACCTTTTCAAGGTTTTATTGAACCTAGTATTGAAATCATGAACATATTCATTTGGATTTTTCTTTATATTTTCAAACTTAGATAAAAGAAACTTGGGGTTTTTCTTATCCCCATATTGAAATCTAAAGGCATTTTTTGATCTCATTCCATGAATCTATCGAATTATCTCAGTAAAGATTTGTACGAGTCATGTGCATCCTCCTCAAGAGTATGAATAAATGACTTTAAATACATGTCTTCAAAGTCAATTTCAAAATATTCCATCATGTTGACAAAGAGTTTTAAATGTTGGTCACCAAAGGTGATGGCATTATTCCCATGAAACTTTGGAAATCTATTTCGACATCTTGTGGAACCATAGTAGGATATCCATCCATACTTTTGAAATCTATGGGTCCAAAAGTTGATAAAAATGGAGGTCTTGTTTGAGGTTGGGCCATATTGCCTTGAGGCGGTGAATTTATAGGAGAAATAAAATGATAGGGAATGAGGGGTCTTTGGAGCACAGGAATATAACTTTCAAAATAGATATTCTCTATTGACTTAGCTTCATGGAAAACCCTATCAACCTTAGAGGACACAATAAAACTTGAGAGGGAAACTGTTCAGATGCAAATGATGGGCCCTCTTCGGTTGGTTAATTTAAAGTTACACGAAGAATGGTTGGTTCAGAGTCACTTGAAGACGTATGGTAATTTTCAACTACAGGTTGTTCACTTTCCACAATTGGAATCTCCTTTCTTGACTCGTGATCTCCTACTTTTTTCTAGATTCGTATTCCTTTTGAATTTTCCTTTCCCAGCTCTGGAAATAAATTCCTAGTAGGGTCTTTAATGAAGAAATATATTCTTCCCCTCAACTTTGCACAGATTAATGACAAATCTCACTTGTCACAGGCTAAGACACTAGTAATTATCAAATTTCAAACCAAAATAGAGTCGCCACTAAGGATTCTCACCTTAGTTTTGCAAATGCACTATAAGAAACTTGTCAAATGTCTATCAATACTTAATTCCTACAAAGCTTAGCAGATCCAACCTTTACCTGTATTTATCACTTGACGATACAAAATTAGTGCAATAACCACTAGAAACTGGAAATATTGCACAATGAAGCTGTGATCTTTCACAATTATTATAAATCTTAACAAATAATGATGTTTAAACAATGTATTTGCACTTAAATCATGTAAGAAGCATTACCAGGGTTGGTTTGTGTATGTATTTGTATAGATAAGTGCTCAAAGAATAAAGTGCCGAGATCGGTGTTATTACCACAAAAATAGGTCCCTGTTTAAATAATCCTCTGTAATTCAAATAATCCTCAACAATGACACCAAATTGGTGTTGTTTTTGCATAAATAGGTCTAGGTGTTCAAATAATCCTCCATGAAAATCAAATAGTCCCAAAGATGGTGCGGATCAGTTTTGTTTCGCACAAATAGGTCCCGATGTTCAAATAATCCTCTACAATTCAAATAATCCCGGTAGCGGTGCCACATCGGTGTTGTTGCCGCATAAATAGGTCATGTTGTTCAACTAATCCTCTATCATTCAAATAGTCCTTAGAAATGGCGCTATATCGGTGTTGGTATCCAAATTTATTCTCCTTGGGTGTTGAGCAACATCATAGATTCAACATGATGCTTTGAGATAGACAAATCATAATATAAGTCATTTTGTAGTGGGGAGGATTCAACTGACTCTTTGTCACTCATGCGTTGGAGAAATGGATAGCACCATATTAAAGGATTTGATCTATCCTTACTACTTTAGGTTGTGCCTTCAACCAGGGTGAGAGGACCCGTTCTATAACCTATATTGATGAAGGATATCAATAGATCCTTCTTTGCATAACTTTGAGGAAAACCTTGAGAAAATATGATCAATACAACACAATCTAACTCTCATGAGTTGTCACTCTAGATAATGGAGATATTTTCTGGACAAGGTTCAGGTTACTAAAGACAATAATTGAAGCTTGATTGTTTCTGCATACTTTGGCAATGGAATTTGTTCATTTGTGGATACATAGTACAAACAGGGGTAGTTCATGTAGGATTCATTGTTTGAGAAGTTTTTTGGTGGGAATTTAATTAGGATAAAGTTGATTATACCAAATCTTTGAGAACCTTTAACATAAATTTGGAACTCATAGAATAGAATGCTTCAAAACAGCCAAAATATTCCTTCAACTAGAAGATGTGAATCAATGGAAGCCCAGAGATGTACGGTTTCACACATTCTTCAAGAATTCAACAAAAAGGCTCATTTCAAAGAATCAATTAAATGGTAGAAATCCCTAGTTCATCATGCCTAAGATACACTCATAGACTTACAAACAATCTTTGTCAACATAGTGAAAGTAAAGTGATTTTAATTTTTTTACTTCATTACCAAATGAAATCTCTTCTCATAATGAAATTACAAATGCGACAATACTAACACACATATGATATCTTGTGTGATCCAGAGGATCCTCACAGAGAAACATTGATCTAAGATATTCTTAGAATCATTTTTAGTCAGTTCCATGGCATGGAGAAAAATTAGATGATTCCGTCGATATCTCATTTGCAGGAAACAGAGCTCGTATGCAAAAGTTATGGCTCGCTGAAATTTTCAGGTAACTGGAAAATTTTGGGGATTGTGCACAGGTTGAACACGTGCATGCTCGTCAAGTGGACCAATGAAAATATGACACGTGGCAATATGGAAAATAAATAAATAATAATATTAAAAATTTAGCCACACCCATTTATTACTCCACATTGGCCACATTATTTAATTTCCAATTAAATTTGCCAACTATTATCCTTATATTTTGCATCCATTTATTAAAATATCCATGCACAAATACCTGCCATGTCACACCTCTTATCTCTCCAATCACCCACATTGAGTGCCCCATCCTTGGGGATAAGATAGCTCTTAAGCTAACAACTACATACACCACCCACCTATATAAATGCCTTCCTATTTTCACGCCCAACAAATGTGGGATCTTATCCCTATGTAAAATGTGCCCCACATGGAGTGGGATTTGAACTTGGGCCACTTGGGTAAAAGGATAAGCACCCAACCATTGTACCCAGAGCTATGAAATGTTATAAAAGGAGCTATGTTTTACTAGTATAGACACGGGAAAGTGACTGTGTTATTGTTTTGCTCATAACTTGAGCTAGGGATGGAATTTTGAGATGAAGTAAAAAGTGAATCCTATTATTTTTGGTAGAGGAACGTGATGAGAAGATAATATTATTGTAGAAATATTTTTAAAGATTTATTTTCAAGATTTTAATAGATCGGTCCCATTCAGAACCCGGAGATGTAGGCCACAAGTGTCAAACTCTATTATCAATTCTTGTGTCAAATTGCTAGTGATTCATCTCTTTATTTTCTATTTTTACACAGTACTTTCAGTTTTAATTATTTTATTAAAAATACAAAAGGATATAATAGTCAATTTTTATATCAAAAATCAATACAAAGCAAAGTTAAGTGTGTGCACAATTGCTAGTTAAAATTGATTTTTAGATCACTGGTATCAGAGCTGGTTTTGACTGATTTTTGGTTCAGATTAACTATTTTTGGATTGCAAGTTGTGTCTTAGATGTTAACAATGTATCTATCTAAGAAGGGTGAAGGAGATTTAGTTGAAGGAGATCCCAAAATTGGTACAAGATGATCTCAAAGTCCTACAATGGCGGATCAAGAGGAACAAAACTTTCGTAAATCATTCCTATAGATGAAGGAAATGGTGGAAGAAATGTACCAAGATAGACAAAGGGAAAAGGGAACTAGAGAAGGTAAGAAAGAAGAAATCTCTAGTTCTGATAATCCTAAAAGAGACCCTTTGAAATATGATTTTCCTTCATTAAAGTTAGATATCAAGTTTGAATTACCTATGTGTACTGGAGAGCTAAATGCAGAGAAGTTTGGATAAGCTGGGTCAAGCAGATAGAAGTATATTGCAGGGTTTAGAGAATTGTTGATGATGAAGCAAAGATTCATCTGGAAACTCTTCGGATGGGTGGCACAACACTCATTTGGTGGGAGAGTAAGCTTCAGGAAGTGGAAGAAACCAAAGGTATAGAAATCACTTCTTGGTCTGAATTTGTTTCAAATCTTAGGCAATAATTTTATCCTCTTGGTTATAAGCAACAAGCTATGATGGATTGGCAAACATTAAGACAAAGTAAGGGACAAAGTGTTCAAGAATACACACAGGAATTTAGGAAAAGGCTCTAATTCTAGGAATTTCCTAAACACAGAAGAAACATTGCTTAAATATATTGGTGGATTGCATAGTTATCTAAGGCATATGATACTTGTTTTAGGTCCTACTAATCTTGATGCAGTATGTGTTCAAGCAACCCATTTGGAAGCACAAGGGAAAATGACAAAGGAGTCCTCTTTCTCTTCTTTTAAACAAAAGAACAAGCAATCTGAAGGAAAAGGTTCAAAAGAACAAGGAAAAGGAAAGGGTAAGCATAAGACAAACTCTACTGTTAAGAAGGAAGATGAAAAACCATTTTGTAATCATTGTAAAAAGAACCATGATGAGTCTAAATGTTGGAAATTACATCCTGAATTGAAACCTAAATGGATGGTTAAGAAAGGAAAGGAAAAGAAAACAAACACTTGCAGTTCATGATCTTGGGTCAGATTCAGGTGATGAAACCAAGATCACAACTATGAGTTTTCAAGGTAAATCAAAACTTTCAATTTCCAACAATAGTACTACAAATGTTGCATCTTCTTCTAGTAAACAAACTATACATGATGATAAGAAAAGGAATGAGCTTTTCCACATTAGAGTGATTTCAAAACATACGAAAATTGATACTCTTTTTTATAGTGGATCTCAAGCTAATCTAATTTATGAGGAGGTTGTAAATAAATTAGGAATAAAAACTAATGCACATCCTAAGCCTTATCCTTTGGGCTAGGTTTTTGTAACTAAAACTTGTACTTTCAGATTTGCCATTATAGACAAGTTTATAGATGAGGTTGAATTGGATGTAGTTCCTTTGGATATTTGTGGGGTGGTTTTGGTAATTCCTTATTTGTATGATCGTAAAGCAATCTTCTATAGGGAAGAAAATAAATATTTTCTTGTAAAGAATGGAATTGAGTTTATTGTTAGGGCTCACTGTGAAAAGAATAATCTATCCTTGGTAACTGTAGGTCAAATGAAAAGGCTGGTAAATTCAAGAAAAAAATTTATGCTCATGGTATTCAAAGCCAAAGGGAAATAACATGAGATGGCTTTTGAGACTTGTGATCTGAAACATAAGGATGAATTGGTAAAAATTGTTTCTTATTTTGATGATGTTTTTTAGGATCCACAAGGTCTACCTCCCAAAAGAGGGGTTCAACATGAGATACAATTTCTTTAGGATGCACCTCTTCCCAATATCGGAATGTACAGGTTGTCAGTAGTAGAGAATGAGGAAATCAAGAGACAGTAATGGAACTTTTGGCTCAAGGTATAATTCATCCAAGTACATCCCCATGTGGTTCACCAATTATTTTGGTTCCTAAGAAGGATGGCACTTGGATAATGTGTGTTGATTTCCGTGCTTTAAAAAAGATTACTATAAAGAATCATTACCCTCTTCCTAGAATAGATGATTTACTGGATCAATTAAAGAGTGCAATTTATTTCACTAAGTTAGACTTAAGAAGTGGTTATCACCAAGTAAGAATTGTAGAAGGTGATGTTTGGAAAACTACTTTTAAAATGAAACAGGGATTGTTTGAATGGTTAGTGATGCCTTTTGGTTTGTGCAATGCACCTGGAAACATTCATGAGAGTTATGAATGATATCTTTAGACCATTCATTGATAATTTCATTATTGTCTACTTAGATGATATTCTTATTTTCAGTAAATCATGGGATGAACATGTTAAACACATCCAAAAAGTATTAGATGCATTAAGGAGAGAGAAATTGTATTTGAAGATGTCAAAATGTGAATTTGGAAAAACATCTTTAATTTACTTGGGTTATATTGTAGGAAATGGTGAATTGAGAATTGATCCTGCAAAAATAGAGGTTATTGTGAAATGGCCTAGACCCACTAATGTGACAGAAGTTAGGATTTTTCTAGGTGCAGTTCAATACTGGAGAAAATTTATTGCTAACTTCTCATATATTGCATCTCCTTTGCATGCTTTGACAAGTATTAAACAGGTATTTCAGTGGGGAGGAAAGCAATAGAAATCCTTTGATACACTGAAAGAGAAGATAAGTACCGCTCTAATCTTGGCACTTCTAGATTTGTAGCATTCATTTGAGATTGAGACAGATGCTAGTGACTACGCAATGGGGGCAGTTTTGATATAGAACAAATGACCAATGTGTTACCATTCAGAAACCTTTACAAGTGCTGTAAGAAACTATCTAACTTATGATAAAGAGTTGTATGCTTTGGTTCAAAGTGTTAAAAAGTGGAAGCATTATTTAATGGGAAAAGAAATAATTATACATACTGACCATCAACCACTTTAGTACTTACAAACACAAACCAAATTGCAGCAGTCTAGACATTTCAAGTGGATGGGATTTTTGCAACAATTTCATCTTGCAATAAGGTATTAAAAAGGTATTCAAAACAAGGTTTTCGATATGTTATCTAGACCACTAGTGGTAGTAGCATCTATCCTTTTACAACATAGTTATTTGGCTCATGTTAGTTACAAGGAACAATATGTTAATGATGTTGATTTTAGAGAAGTGTATGAGGATCTAGTAAGTGGGAAACAAGTAGGAGAAAAAGATTATCATTTGCATGAAGGATTGTTATATCATTCTGGTAAAATTTGTATTCCAGAAAATGAACATGTGCATATGATTAGGGAAGCACATACTTCTCTTATTTCGGGGCATTTTGGTGTTATTAAGACAGTTGCACATTTACAGAAATATTGTTATTGGCCTAGAATGCATGAACATGTAAACATGTATATTAAGGGATTTGTTATTTGTGCCATAAGCAAGCCAAGTAATAGGAAATTAGGAATTTACACTCCTCTTCCTGTTCCGATAAGGCCTTGGGAAAGTGTTTCCATGGAATTTGTAGGAGGATTTCCCATGACATGGAAGAAACATGATTACTTATATGTGGTAGTGGACAGATTTAGCAAAATGTGTGTGTTGGTTCCATGTACTAAACAAATAACTGGTGAAGGAACTGCACATTTATTTTTTCAATTTGTTTGGGTTCATTTTGGATTACCTACTTCAATTATATCTTATCAGGATTCTAGATTTCTTGGGGAATTTTGGTCAACATTGTGGGGGTTAATGGACACAAAACTGAAAAAGAGCACTACTTTTCATCCACAGACTGATGGTCAAACAGAGGTTGTAAACCGCATAGTAGTACATTTGCTTAGGGGCTATTGTGGCAAACATCCTAAGTTATGGGATGAACATCTATATTATGTGCAACATGCTTATAATCATGCCTTACATTCTTCTACTTTGAAGTCTCCATTTGAGACTTGTTATGGATATCTGCCTAATTCTCCTTTAGATGTATATTATGGACATGAAACTGTTGTTAATGGTTCAAGTGATTCTGACAGGGCTAAAAGATTTGTTCAGAGAATTCAATAGGTTCATCAGTATGTCCATGAACAATTGGAGAAAAGTCAGGCTAAGTAAAAGTTAGGCATGATAAACGTAGAAGCGGTCACAAGTTCAAAGTTGGTGATTTAGTTTGGCTTCACATCGGCGAGGGAAAGGCCGACGGTGAAGGTAAAAATTGAAACATATATGGTATGGTCCATTTCAAATATTGGAAAAAATTGGTAACAACACTTTCCGTTTAGATTTACCTCCATATATGAAAATCTACTCGATTTTAAATGTTGAGAATTTAAGATTGTATGAACTGCGTATGATTGTTGATCATGATGATGCTAGCATAATTCCTTCCATTGATGATTTTTCTCCTGAGTATCTTGATGAGTTACATGAAGACATCATTTTGGACAGGAAGGTCAGAACTTCATAAAGGGATGATATTGAGTATCTTCGTGTTGGGTTTAAAGGAATTCATCCAAACAAGGCTAAATGGATGGAAACTGGAAAGATGAGGGAGAAATACCCTCACCTATTCACCAATTAAGTTGACTTTTGGGGTCCAAAAGTTTCTCAGTGGGGAGGAATGATCTAGAGGATCCTCATGGAGAAAAAATGATCTAATATCTTCTCAGAATTATTTTCAGTTAGTTCCATGGCATGGAGAAAAATTAGACGATTTTGTCGATATCTCGTTTGCAGGAAACAGAGCTCGTATGCAAAAGTTATGGCTCGCTGAAATTTTTGGGTAACTAGAAAATTTTGGGGATTGTGCACAGGTTGAACACGTGCATGCTCATCAAGTGGACCAATGAAAATATGACACATGGCAATATGGAAAATAAATAAATAATAATATTAAAAATTTAGCCACACCCATTTATTACTCCACATTGGCCACATTATTTAATTTCCAATTAAATTTGCCAACTATTATCCTTATATTTCAACGCACATTTTCCAAACAGCCATTTATTAAAATATCCATGCACAAATACCTGCCATGTCACACCCCTTATCTCTCCAATCACCCACATTGAGTGCCCCATCCTTGGGGATAAGATAGCTCTTAAGCTAACAACTACATACACCACCCACCTATATAAATGCCTTCCTATTTTCACGCCCAACAAATGTGGGATCTTATCCCTATGTAAAATGTGCCCCACATGGAGTGGGATTTGAACTTGGGCTGCTTGGGTAAAAGGATAGGCACCCAACCATTATCTACGGAGCTATGTTTTACTAGTATAGACATGAGAAAGTGACTTTGTTATTGTTTTGCTCATAACTTGAGCTAGGGATGGAATTTTGAGATGCAGTAAAAAGTGACTCCTATTATTTTTGGTAGAGGAATGTGATGAAAAGATAAGATTCTTATATAAATATTTTTATGGATTTATTTTCAATATTTTAATAGATCGGTCCCATTCAATCATACCCAGAGACGTAGGCCACAAGTGCCAAACTCCGTTATCAATTCTTGTGTCAAATTGCTGTGATTCATCTCTGTACTTTCTGATTTTACATAGTACTTTCAGTTTTAATTATTTTATTAAAAATACAAAAGGATATAATAGTCAATTTTTATATCAAAAATCAATACAAAGCAAAGTTAAGTGTGTGCACAATTGCTAGTTAAAATTGATTTTTAGATCATTGTGTGACTCGAATGATTTTAACATAAGATTGCAATAGGAACAAGAAAAACTATTTGAAAACTATTTGAAAACCAAACACAATTAAGCTCATGATCAACACAAATTAATTTGAGGCTCATTAGATTTATCATTTGGGGAAATTTTCATTTACAATCTCAGAGCTTGTCAATGGCTATACACTTGTAACCATCTTGACATGATTAAATCTAAAAACACAGGAAATTAATGGGTTTCTCAGACGGTTTCTCAAGAAATCGGTCTCTCTCAAACTTTTTTAGCAAAATTAACCTCTCCTTTGGCATCTCCAATTCATGTCTTTATATCACTCACTTTACATCAAAGATTTTTCCCCCAAAAACAAGAATATTCTCGAGGAATACTTTATTTGTTACAAATTTGTTCCATAAAGTGATATTTAAAAATTTACACCCAAAAGATGCCAGTGTACAAAAGATAAGATTTATCAATTATTTCCACTAGTTGTTTTTAACTGGGGCGTCCAGTTGTCACTTCTAGAAAATTATTTGGAGCATTACCTACTGATTCTAAAAAACATGATGCACACCAAAAAGAGGAAGAATGTGCGTAAGCCTGTTGATCATACTTTATGACTGTAGCTTCCTTATCTTCATCCCTTTCCTCTGCATCTTACTCTAATTCATCCTGGTAGTTTTATGTAGGTGCCCGATCAATTTTGATTCAAAACAACAACTTTCACACTTCTTGGGTTCAAAAATTGAGCTCCACAACAATTCTAATTGCACTTTACTGATAAAAATGAAAAGATACCATGGAATTAACAATAAAGGATGAAATGAATTTGAATCTCTTGAGGTCCTGGAGTGTTAAAGACAACAGAACTAAATGCCTTGTATCATAGTCATTAACTCTGTCTTTCACAACTTCAAAATTTAGTCGTCCATGTGGAAAAGATCTTAGCTGAAGCAGGCCTGGGGTTACTTTTTGTATTTTGTGATACTTTAAGAAAATGTGTATTTTTGGACATTTTGGCCCACCCCTTCGCTTTTGATATGAGCTCAACACATGGCTTTACCTTGGCGAAAATGGGGTCATGACTCACTTTATAACTTTACTCCTTTTCACAAAAAAGCCAAAATTCCCAAAGTGCTCCGGTGACCCACCTCCCCGCTTTGACTTTTCAATGCTGACTCAAACATGTGACATTATTTGGTCCCAGCGAAATCGCAGCTCATTTTATAATTTTGTTCTGTCTCACAAAAAGGCCAAAATCTTCAAAATGCTTCGGCGATCCACCTCCCCACTTTTGAATTTTCAATGTTGATTCAACACATGGCTTTATCTGGTCCCCAGAAAATTTGCAACTCATTTTATAACTTTTATCCTTTTCAAAACAAGGCTAAAAGTTAAAAATTCCTTCGATGACCCACCTCCCCATTTTTAACTTAAAAAATGGCCATGTGTCCATTTGCAGGCTTTAGGAATTCCATTTACACTTTTACACCTTTCATTATAATGTCTCAAAATTCCAACAGGGCCTATCTTCCCACATCCACTCATCTTATGACACGTGTACATCTTCGGGGTCAAAGTAAGAAATTTTCTTTGCCGCTTCATATTATTGAATAGCCAATTAGAAATTATCAGGGCCACAAGACCAATTTGATATTTTTACAATTGTAACAAAAGTGACAAGTTCACCAAATAGACCCATCGTGCCTCATCCAATTAAAGATGACCATGTAGCCATGGACGTTGGGACAAAATTGACACAGAAGACACGACTATGGAAAAATAAAATGCAGGGAAAACCCCAAATTCACGCCCAAATTACAATTTTTTTCTCATGGACAGAGAAACTGTAAACAATACCTAGCTCAACGTGATCCATGACCATAGAGATGGATTTACAACAACACCCTGGTAAAGATAAAAATTTTATGCATCCACACAGGGAGATAGAAAATACTTCAAACCATGTAGACTGAAGAATTTTAAACAAACAGGGGTGAGTTAGAATCGAGCACCAACAGAGCACAAGTTATATACCTTTAAGAATAGAAAGATATTCAATCTTGTGGTTAGTATCATACACGAACCTAGCATCTAAGGTAATTAGGGGGTTACTAGAATCATCCCTAAGAATGACACCACAACTAGAGACACTTGGGTTACCCTTGACAATGCCATCAGTGTTAAGCTTCATCCAACCAGTAGGAGGAGGATACCAAGAGGTATTAGCATGATCCGAGAGGCTTTGAAGGAAGAGTGAATAGGGGGTGAGGAGTTATTTAGGCTAAGTTTCTATAAGAATTAAAACCAATTTCTATTTATACTTTTCTAAATACATCAAATCAGATTTTATTATAGTCCAGAGTCCACCAAGTTGAAGACCTACCACAAATCTTGATTTTGTTCCTTGAAAATAAATTTATTTCATTATTTCCATATGCCTAATAGTGTTTGGGGAATAAGAAAGTTCCAAGAAATATTGAAAACTTTGTGAACAAATGAGGATTTCTATTGGGAAAACATCTCCGAGAGTGAGGAAGGAAAAACCCGTGTAATACCAAATCTTTCCAGAAGGAGACACCAAAGATAATGAGAGGAGTAGTGGATAAAAATCTAACCGTAGCTTTCCAAATCATTAAGAGAAATATTGCGGTGAATAGGGAGGTAGAAAAACCTTCGCTTGAGATTTTCCCCTGAAAGGATAACATCCCTAGAAGAAATCCAAGAATAACTTGAGGGATACATATCTCGATGGAGAGGCGGGCCACAAGAGGGTGAGTATGTGAGAGATAAACGGATTTGATGGAAAATCAACAAAAGGGGGATCCCGACTAGATTCACACATCCAAAGATGGAGAGAATTAGATATAATGAGAGGAAAGAAATTTCTTAAGGTTTTTAATTTAGTGTAACTAGATTGAGCTAAACTTTTCCCATGAAGGTATGAGCCGATAAGGATTGCCACCATTATTTTCAATGTAACCGATTATCTTCTGTCACATAAATCTAAGAGGGAGGGGAAGGTCATATCCCAATAAGAATCATACAATAAGAGTTTATCACCAATCCACCAATCACTCCAAAAATCAATTGCCAACCAATTACCCAAGTGCCATTTAGTACCAACCTTTAGGAGTTGTTGAATACTAGCAATAGAATTTCAAATGGTAGAGTCCGATGAGATATCAGAGGATAAAAGTATCCCGAAGGGGGAGATATTTGGAAGCAAACAACTTCAACCAAGTTTTATGTTCTTTTGTAGAAAGTTCCCAACCCAACTTAGCTAGCATACCCTCATTCATATCTATCACCTTTCTCAAACCAATGCTCCCGAGGCTAGAGGTTTGTAAACCAAATAATAATATTTGGATCTTAGTGGTCAATAGGGTTTAACAAATTAAATTAACATAGTTTGATCTTAGTGGCTTCTAGGTACTTAAAAAATATAATAATTCAAGCTTAGTGATTCTAGTATTTAACAAGTTACTTTATGATATTTTGAGGTTAGCATCCGCTAGCTTATGAGACAACATAACCTAATAAATAATATTTTAATTTTAGAAGTTGACAGGTTTTAACAAATAAAGTAAGATGTTTTGAGTTTAGCACCCTCTAAGTTAAGCCACTACTTCCATAATATAATATTTTGAGGATATGGATCGCTAGAATTTAACAATTCAAAGAATAATATTTTTATCTTAGCGTTTGCTATCTTATGCCACACCATAGTAATTGGATATTATCGATCGATAGGATTTAACAAAATAAAGTAACATATTGCCATTTTGGAGTCTGCTTTAGGTTATGCCACAACAACATATTTTGATGTACAACTACTATGTGCATGTTTTTTGGAAAATGATAAATATGAGAGTTTTGAAAGGACCCACATCCTTTTACAAAAAGGCCCTTAAGGTAGAATATGACATTAAAGTATAGAAGAGAGAAATCACGTAGGAAGCAAAACACAAAAAAGCACCAAGGAACAACCCAAACAGAGAAAATTTACATTTTGTGAACATTGTTTAGGATATTTATTGCTTCTATAGTAAAAGTGGTCGTACTTTTGTTAAAGATAATAAACAACATCTTATATTTTCCTTGTTCCTCGAAATCTCCTTCCACAAATATTTATTCGTTTTTTTGTTCTACAAAATATTTTGGTTCTCCCACTCTTGAATTACCATATTTTTTCACAAATACCTCACTGTAATCAAACACCAACACATTTAATGAAAAATCATTCTTAACATGATTATATTTTAAAATATAGTAATTGACAATGTCAATGATGTCGTAGCCATTGAATTTTACTAAGTATGTGTAGCAGAGGACTATTTGTGGATAGAAATAAGGCCAACAAAATAATATCAAATTTATCAACTTCATCTGCTCATCGATTCTTGCACACCACCATGACCATAAATCAATTCCAATATTCACTTTTGTATTGTGCATATTGATCCACCATCCATACCACCAGGGCTTATTTTTCAAAACACAACAAAACAAGTTCTTGGTAGGTGTTATGGGTTTGTAAAAATTCTACAAATCTTCCTCTCATGTTATTATGGATTAATCTATGTCATTTATCTGTCAATATGAGCTCCATTTCATCCTATTTCATTTCTCTTCCAACTATTAAATATATTAAAAAATTATTTATTTGAATAAAAACTACATTCTATACCATAGTAATCCCTAAAATTTAAAAATAATGCATTTGTGATCGAAAAAATATTGAATAACAAACTTGCTTCAGTTTAATTATCTACAAAATCCGTAAATGAATAAAATCCCTAATTAGCTATGGAAAATTTTACATTAACAAAATTTCATAATTTTGGAAGGGTTGATGGTGAGAATGCATACCAATTTTTGGCATGGAGAGGAAATCAAAAAGTTTCCAGAAATCGTGCATAGAATTTTTAACACTTTCCCTGCTCATATTTTTTAATTGATGAACATAGTGTTGTGCTTACACATTGACAAAGAGAATAGAAAGGAAAATTTTCAAAACATAGACTCAAAAAATGTCTATTTATAGTGATATGCAATGGACAAATCCAACCACCACTTTATTTGGTGTGTGAATTTAAGAAGGAATGTGTATGATTTTACATTACTTTAGATTAAATGGCTAATTAAGGGCTTTAAAAAGTTATATGCTCCAAACACACATATTTCCAATGACGCATGTACTTTCAAATGGTGCATTTTACATTGTTCGGTTTAATGGATAATTAATGTTGAGGAAACCGCACCATTAATTTTCATTTTTCGTTAGAAAATGGTTGTTGTTAATACTGTATTTAGTATTATAAAGAATTAATGTAAGAATTTTAAAATATAATTTTTTAATTAATGAAGTTTTGATAGTTAGACTCCACATTAGGGGAAAAATTAAATCTCTATGGATGCTAGGCTAGACAAGTTTTTAAAGCCATACACTATGTGTTTTATGGATAAAAATATATAAAAAATAGTGGGATCTAAGAGTCTAATACAATGTGTTATATGGTCAAATAGGATCACTAATTATATACATAATATATAATGTAGGAGGAAAATTTATGATTAGAAAAGAACTAGTTTTATGAGGAATCATTAATGAGCACATCAAAATATACAGTAGCTTTAATTCATATAAAAGTTTTGGTTTTAGTTCGACATGTAATAATAACCAAATACACACGAGGCACGGTGAGGTGGAAGTTGAAGGTTTGAATGTTAGCATATATAGATGTACTTAGTTATATATATATTATAACAGATGAATCTTGAGTTTACTGTATGAGACCACATGGCACAATCCATTTCTACTAGTTGTGGGTAAAATAAATCCCTTATATAATTTCAGTCCTCTCTCTTCAACTGTGACTTAGCGTACTTCAAAGTTCTTGTGCTCGTACTTCGACATGCGAGTGATCACACTTAGATGTGTGGATTGAGACTCGCACTTAGAATTCCGATAACTCAAATTTTGACATGCTAATCTAGTAAATATCGGCATGAGTTTGTGTATGAGAAAAATATAAGTCTATGTTGGACTAAAACTACAACTTTTAAAATTCATACACTACGTGTTTTATGGATAAAACAATACACATGTTAGCGAGATATAAGATTCTAATACAATGGTTTATATGGTTGAATAGGAGCACTAAATACCTACACAATATCTAATGTAGGAGAAAATTTATGATCGGAATAAAAACAGTATTTTGAGGAATCATTAATAATTGTATTTAAAATGAAAATAGTCATCTAATAATATAAATTTGATGGCCACCTTTTCTTGTCAAACAATTTTTAAGTGAGGGTAAATTTTTAATATTACCTGTCGAAAATACAAAACAATGTTATTTATACACTACTTAAAAAAATTATAAATGACTATTCCATGTGTTTTTAATTATGCTTAATATATACGAATATTTTTTTTATAAAAATTGACAGTCACATTTTAAACATGCAAGTGACATGTGATGGTTATATAAATCATTTGAAATTATTTTACATCTAAAGTCATGCAAAATGTCTAAACGACCATCAAATTTAAGACCATTCAAGGATGTTAAGTTCTAAAATAGATGACATCTATCTTAGAGTATAATTTGGATAGGATTTTCAATGTCAATGTTTATTGATTTGAATAAGGTATGCATAAATAGTCATATATGTATGATGATATTAAAATTGATATGTGGCATAAATGACAACAATCACTTATGTATTGTCTTGAATGCTAGCCAAATTCTACATTTGTTCAAGATTTATATTGAAGGAGGTTTAAGAGATGTTCATATAAGATGTTTATTTTTATTTTCTCATTGTGATTTCAAGAATTTGTTTTAACCTTGGAATTGTTATTGATATTTCTCATTTTCAAATTCTCCATACTAGGTTTAATATTTAAGTGGCCACACTACTAATTTTCTCTTTTTATGTGTGGATATAGTTGAAAATGAACTCTATATTCAAAGAAGGAGAATATGTGGATTTACCCTCCAAAGGTGTGATAGTTGTAGAGGGACTAGTTTATCCATCCAAAACTACACTCCATTGCAAGAGAAATGGGGTCTAGCTTATTCATTGTCATAATAAGTATTGTATTCAATGGTAAAGTGAGACTACCATACACAATTAATGGTTGTGAAACCATGGAAGAAAGTGAAAACAAGGGATAATGGTACTGATTTCATGGAATCCTGAAAAGCACCCATTATTAATACAAACAATCTTGGATGAATGAAAAGAGGAGGGAAGTGAATGGAAATACAAGAAAATATAAAGGGTAGTAAATGAAAATATAAGAAAACATAAATAACTGCCAATGAGTGTTGTAACTATTGCATTGATATCCATAACGGTGGAGATAAATTCTGATATATCACCACACATGTCTTGTTAAGTGGTACATTTTTCCCATGTTTCAATCACCAATAACAACTTATTCATCAAATTTTATGAGTGCACAAATCTTAAGAAAAAACGTGCAACTACTTCATGTCCAAAATAGTGGCACAAGTAGATCAATGTTAGAAATGGAAATTTGATTATATTTCAAAGTTTTCATTCAACTTACTATGATCATACATGATGGGAAGATGATATTCGTAAGACCAGAGATGACTATAATGTAAATATATGGATGGGAAAGCTAGAATGGATTAAAATACATGATGTCCACACATGCTTAAAAGATAAGGGTAAGTTGGTGGGAACCAACAAGAAAATAAAATATAGAAAAATAAAGGTACCGGGAATGCTTAAAGAAAAAGAAATGGTGGCAAAATCAAGGGAAACATCAGATATTTATATAGACAACGTCATCCAGTCATGGACACCAAGAAAAATATGGAAAGGAGATCAAATTAAAATATCGAATTGGGGACACGATGTTATTCAGGAATACCTTGCACAACTTCAAGAACAATAATTAACAAATTGTAGTTAAAATTGGCTGAACTAGATACCCTTGAAAGGATTCAATCTTTATATAATTTTTAATATAATTATCCCAAAGGATATGATATCCCATGGAAACAAGAGTCGCGAGCGGCAGTTCCTACCTCAAGAGTTGAAAGAAAGAGGACATAAAATAGATAAGTATAAAATAATGTATAAGTATTACATAGGAATGTTTTGTTAGGCTTATATTACTATGGACTCATAACAATTATTTGTGACACATATGTTATTCTCAAATGTAACAATAAATCTATTAAATTGTTAAAAATGTTGTTAAAGAGAAGTTTTAAAATGTTGTTTAAAAATTAGTTACAATTAGTTTCAATGTTTGAAGTCTTTAATATATAAATATATATCGAAGTGGGAAATTGTAATTCACAATATTAATAAAATTATAATGTAATAAAGTTATGATAAATGATTTAAAAAATATTGAGTGTGACATGCTTGATAAGAAAAAATAATAAATATAATGACATCATGCATTCTTGAATAGGTGGCATGTACTTATTAATATTTTATTTTGAAAATGAAGAACACTTTGTTTGTACACTTATTAAATGTTGATGTTAAAGCTGTCATAATTGTTGTGACACTTGTTAATTGAAGATTTTTCCTTCAAATATTATTGAAAAATATGTACTTGAATATGACCCATAATTTGTCTTATCATGAAAAAGTAACCAATAGAAAATCAAATAAATCAAATTTATTGATTTTTTAAATTATGAAATTGTTTAATTTATATTCCAACGTTTGAAATATAGAAAATAGAAAAAATTGTATTTGATTGGAGGATATGACAAGAACTAATAAGTTGTGGTGAAAGGTATAGTAACTTGCCATAGGTAGGAACTAATAAACTGTGAAATCCATGTTTCAAAACAACATGTTTAACGTAATTCTTAACTCTTTATTTTTCTGTATGATTTATAGACTAGAAAATCATAAGATTATTTCACATTTTCTAGGTTATCTTCTATTTTGAAATGCCTAGTGACCACTAATTTTTGTTACAATGATTTCCATTTTACAAACTGATCAAATAAGTGTTGAAAAGATGTATCTTAGCGGTTTTTATGCTTATGTGTCTTATCAACCACAAGGATTATGTAGCTTATCGCCGCTTATGTAACTTAGTGGCCATAAGGCTTATGTAACTTAGTGGCCACTAGGGTTATGTAGCTTAGTGGATGCAAGGAAGATGTAACTTAGTGGCTGCAAGGAAGATGTAACTTTGACATCGCTAGGCTTATTTCACCTACCATGCACTTTCATCATGTAAGTTAGTAGCTTCCGAGACTTATGTAAGTTATAAACCACTAAGTTAGTGACCACTAGGCTTATGTGGGGAATCAAATAATAACAAAATAGAAATCCTAAAATAGCAAAATTGAAATCCAAAAATTAGGATTTATAAATTGGATTCCAATAGTGGAAAAATTGGAATCCAATAATAGTGCTATTGGAATCTAGTAATAGAAAAATTGGAATCCAATAATAGGTAAATTGGAATCCAATAATAGTGAAATCAAAATCCAATAATAGTGAAATTGGAACTTGAATAAGTCTAATAATGACAATATTGGAATCTAATATTGCTACTAATGGAATCCAATAATAGTAATAATGGAATCCAGTATAAACAAAAATGGAATCCAATATATGCAAAAACAAAGAGGATTTCTTCCAAAACTTGTAATATTAGATTCTAGATTCACTGGAATATGTCCAAATTTAGGGAAATAAGTGTTTTTACATTGTTATCATTACACTTACATTTGTAATACTATTTTTGTTACTAGTTCTCTTGTTAAATTTTTTGTTACTATTATTGTTGTTACTTTTTTTTCTCTTATTGCATGCCATGGTCTCTATTATGTGAATCCTCTTTACATGAATAGATTATTCTTGGTGGCCACCACATTAGCCCTTCATGTCTTTTATATTTAGATTATCATACTTATCAGAAATGGATACACATCTATTATTTTAATTTGTGTGCTCAAAATCATTATCACACATGCCTCAAAAGAGGGGGCATTCATCTAAGTATATTATACACCTACAACAAACACATTTAATTTTAGGCTCGACACAAGAAAGCATGGGACAAAACTACATAGAAATAGTATCGATACCGTAATTTAAAAAAGAAAGAATAAGTTCAAATATTTATAGTACGATTAGGACCATACGAGACGTTCCTAATCAATTTCTATGGTTTTCCTCGGAGGTGGTTACAAAAACTTTCTCATAAGTTGCGGTATTTACCTACGTGCATAATATTTTTGCATAGTTTCAAAATTGAATGACTCGGTTAAGAAAATTTTCAAAGGGCATGAAGTATTTCATTCCTCCTCTACAACACCTTTTTTAGTTTCAATTTCAGGGATATTAGAATCATGGTTCTCCTTTTTCTAGCTATATTTTAGCACATTTGGGCCCTATTTAGTTCTACTTAGGCATACATCACATGGGGGAATATGTGGGGTAATTCATTCTATTTTATACTATGCATCCTAAATATTAAAGTTGGGCCTAGATTTGTCTATAACAATGTGGTCTATAAGGTCATGGAAGGTACCAAAATGTTTAATTTCTTCATAGGAAGTATTTCGTCTCCTCTTACACTTAAAAGGGAAAATAGATAGTTGCAAAATAACTTTGATACATGGTCTTCTTCCTTCACGGGGTGTTTTGGATCCTCATTAATCTTCTCTCTCTTGGGAATTTATTTTTGGGTTTCATACACCTAGTAATCCAACATCTGTTTATTACAATTTTGGGATGATCACCCTAATCCTTTAGTAAAGTTCATAAATCCAAAACTCCAATCCAAGAAAAGAACAAGAAACTCTTCCCTCTACAAAATAAAAAAGGTGTAAATTCCTTCCATGTTATACATATCTTTATTTTACTTTTCTAGTTTCATATTTTATTTACATTACATATTTACATTTGAGTTAAATTTTAATTCTTTATCATGGAAATTGACTATGCTCTGTGTTGTAGGTTGCTTGAAGGAGTGTCAACAACAATACAATGAAATCTTACAAAACAAACATCGAACAAAGACAAATTGTTTCTACACACTTAGGTATATTTTCCTTTAAGCATGTAATTTCATTTCATACTTAAAGGGGGAAATGTATACACTCAAATTTTCTAATTCTAATTTGTAATCTTGTTAGTCTTGACATTTATCTCTTGCTCAAACAAGTTCAGTTTACCCATTCTCATTTGATAAATATCTAGGTCTCTTTTTTAGCTTGTTTGATCATACACACTCATCTATTGACAGTTTCTAATAATTGAATGCATGAAATCCATTAAGAAAATCTATTCAACATCTTCCAAACTTTACACTTCGTATTGTCTCTCTAGGGTCAACAATATACAATAGGGGCAAGAACATCCATTTTTTCCTAAACCTAGTGTATGGATTTTTCCTTCCTCACTTTGATCTTAAAATTTCATTTGACTCCTTTTGAGTTTTCCTTTGTAAATTATATCATCTTTGAAAGCATATATAAGCAAGTAAAACTCACCTCATTTAGAACCTAGCACTCTTATGGACTCCTATTGCAAAATCTAGTTCAAAAGGCACTAAAATCTCCTGCACTCTATAAATACCTTTTCACATTCATTAGGTCAACACCATATACAATTTTTAAGATTCCCACTTGGTTTAGGTGAATGCTTCCCACATTTACAAATGTTCAAATTCACTCACTCAAGTAGGTTTTCAACAAAAAGAAACTCAAGTCATTTTTTTCAAATGAAAGATGTCAAATCTAGTTTTACTATAACTAGATATCACATGCTAGATGGATAATGATGCATAGTTTCATGCCTATTCGTAGTTTTACCATGTTTTCGGTTACGGGGGTTCCCAAAACCCAATTAATGTTTGTTTTTAGGAATTTTTATCCATGTCTAGGGGTTTTGAATGATTAAGTAAAGAATTTAGATACCCTTGCAATGTGACCAATAGAGAGTGATGAATATATTCAAACAAGTGATAAACACATAAAGTTATATATCTTAGTTTTGATCATAGTCAAGATCATACAACTAGTATGGGACCATACAGACATTTTCGACCCTATCATATGGTTCTTTCCAAGTACATATTCATGTTATAGTTTCAATTTCAAATATTTTTATTTAACTATTTGGATCACCCAAATCAACCAAGGATCATCTATAATAGGATAAATGTCTGTTGTAAATATCTCCCCCCCGGGTAGATATAGACAAGCGGAAGAGTTTGGGAAATCAAATAAACTCAGACCCCAAAATTTATTACGCAGCGCACATCAGAAAGGTGTTAACACGAAAATGGATGTGCCCATGGCGCAGGTAAAAGGTGCACATCAGAAGGTGTTAACACGAAAATGGATGTGCCCATGGTGCAGGTAAAAGGTGCACATTAGAAGGTGTTAACACAAAAATGGATGTACCCAAGGCATAGGTTAAGGGCACACAGAAAAGGATGTCGACACAAAGATGGATGCGCGAGGTGCGAGGTTAAGGCGCACGAGAAAGGATGTCGACATGAAGATGGATGTGCCAAGGCACGAGTTAAGGGTGCACAGGCAAGAGGTGTTAACATGCAAATGGATGCACCCAAGGCACACGAGAAAGGATGTCGACATGAATATGGATGCGCCAAGGTGCAGGTTAAGGGTGCACAACACGGAGTGTCGACAAGGGAAAATTCACACCCAAGGCGCATGTAAGTGGCGCATGTAAAAGAGTGTCGACGTAAATATGGATGCACCTTTGGTGCATGTAAGAGGATGTCAATACAAATATGGATGCTCCTATGGCGCAACATTTTGAGCAACGACGCCAGAAGCAGACCACGACCCGGATATTCGAGACGGCCATAACTTTTCACAGGGAGCTCGGATTCACACAAGGTTGGACTTTTTGGGTTTCTTTAGGGTTCTCACCTACCACCATAATGAGATGAATTAAATGCAACCTAGAGGTGGTTGGGGTAGATTTGGAATTCCTATCTCTTTTCTCTCTCATTCTTCCTATAAATTGTAAGGAGGATTCTTTCTAAAGGTTGGACATTCTTGATTTTGCCCCTCCTTCTTCTCTTTGGCGAGTGAATTTGTGGAGTTCAAACCTCCCATCTAAAACTATAATGAAACTTTGCCTCTTGGCATTTTGTGGTGTATTGTATCAATCTTTGGAGCAAATAATGCATGTCATGTGGATGATTCTCAACCCTCTCTGTGTTTATTTGCATCCTCTTGATCTTTCACTTACAAACACAGTTATCTGTGCATGATCTTGCATTACATTTTAATGAGTCTCATGTTTTATTGGCAAGACAGTGTTCTTCATTCCTCGGTGCATCACCTTTTTTAGTTTAGGTTTTATTTTTATGCATCTTCTTACCTGTTCCTGTCTCCTTGGAAAGTTAGATTAGGTTTTTGAGTAAACCCTCTGTATTTTATGTGTGCATCGAACAGAGGAATAGGAGCCGGCCTTTATTCGGAGGGATTTTCTGATTTTGCAAGGTCCCGCACTTGGGAAAAGCTCCATGTTATGCAATCACACTGAGAGTATCAACCCATCGAGTTGCAGAAATTTAGGGGTGTTGTGATTTGTCATAAACATGTACTCAATCTATTGTGTTTGCAAACTTTTGTTGTATCATGTACATTTGTTGCAAGTATTAATGTATTATTCTAACATTGAATGGTTAATTTTGGATTTTTATTAATCATAATAGCCCATTCCATAATTTTTTTCATTCCTTTTAGGTTATAGGTTTAAATATTAATCAAATCAAAAAGGGTGAAAAAACACATATGTTTACATAATAAATTGTAACATGACTCTTGATATATAAACCTATGTATGTTGGATATAATTTCATTGGTGTTGCCATTGATGTCAAGTTGCATTGATGGAAAAGGTTTTACAGGTGTCAATCATCAAGAAGCATGAATTTTGATTGGAAGTTTCATGTTTTGGTGTCACAAATTATTGCATTGGTTAAGTGGCATGGTGTCTAGGTGTGTATGCATATTATTGATACATAATTCTTATAAGAAAGGTTTTTGTATGATATTTAAATATGGTCAAAGGTTATTATGGTGTCTAACATGTTTAGAGAGATGTGTCAGATGTGTATGAATGTCTACAAGATTGAGAACATATCGAGTTCCATGAACCATGTGTTTGAAACAAACCTAACTAGGCCTAATCCTAGACCTAGTGTAGCGAGATGATATGGTATCATGAGGTATGAAGAATATAATAACTATATGATTATGTGAGGAGTGTTTTTACATTGCATATCATGTGTGGAAGGTGTACAAGGTCATGGTTTAAGTGTATAGTGCATGTTCAAGGTCATCGAAGTAAAAGATAGAAGATAAGGAAAGTATGGCATGGGAAAACAAAATATCATGGAGATTTACATATGTGATAAGGATTGAATGAGAATTATAAATCATGGAGAAGGTCATTCCATAGGTGTATGCAAATTTTAAGATAAAAGGTCAAAGGAGGAAACATGAAAATATGTTTTGAGCTCTACCGAGCTCTCAAAATTGTCATTCCCAGCTCAATGGTCAAGTTTGAATTCCCACCACACATGTGTACTCTACATGGGGACCTAGGATTTTTATAAATGTTAGGGCATGGAACTAAGAAACTTTTCCAAGTGGAATGGGTTCATTTGGTTGTTAGACTTTTATGAACCATTGTTAAGAAGCTAAGTGGGTATAAACCTTAGTTTGAGAGTGATGAAGAAAATATGAAGGGTTTGGTCTCCAAATGGAATGGGAATATAAGTATTAATATTAATGTATGTATATAACTCATCATATCTCATTTTTGTTCCATTTGCATGTTACAGGTCTGATGAGAAGCTATAGTAAAACCTTTTCTTTGTGAATATTTTCATGTACATGTATAAGTTGCAGGGTTCATGAAGTGAAACCAATCAATTCCTCTAGATTTGGATGTAAGATAAGTTCTCATGAAAATTTTGGGACAATTTATGTGTAAGAAATTATTGAAACCCTTCTCCCAATGTTTCCTACCATTAATGGTCTAAATGGTGCAAAAAAAAAAGTAATGGAGTGTCATTTGTCTCTGAAAAATGCTCTATGTTTCCATAGTGAAATTCAATTTTTTTGAGCTCATGCCCTTCATTGGTGTTTAAGCCAAGTTTGAGATTCAAGAAATTAGCAAAAGTCATTCCTTAGGCCTTTTAAACCTTTGTTTTGCTCATTTTTAGAAATCCTCCATTTCCTAGTCTCATGCACCTAATATCCTCTTTACAACCTCCATTTTCGATCAAGATTGTTCACTTGTTCTATGGCCTAGGTCGTCAAATCATTGTTTTACCTTCATGCCTCTGGTTCGTGAAGGAAATTTGAAAATTGGACTCAAAATGACAATGTTCTCTTCATCTGTGTATTTTTCTACATCAGGAATGAGGGTGTTTCTTTCCCACAAATTTTACCTCAGCATCCCCGAGTGATAGGTGGGTCTCTCTAATTAGATGCAATTTAATCATACTTCAAAACTCGGTGGATGGTGCCACGTGTCGCAATGATGTAAATCCGGAGCGGGGTCCAAAGGACAGTCTCTAATTAAGCGTGGACTTTCCATGTGTCCTAGGTACAAAATGAAAGTAAAATCAGCTAAGTATGGAAGGCTCAATTGATGGCTCCATGTGTCACAATGGTGCAATTCCAAAGATGGGGCAGAAAGGTTTAATTACCAAAACAACGCCAGATCGCCACGTGTTGAATTCATTGGAGAGGCAAAGCCCGCCGTGGAAAATTCAAAGCAGACGAGCGGGCCATCGGGATTTGAGATTTTGAGTCTTTTTCATAAAAAAGGTGAAAATTTAAAAAGTAACCTGTGGCCCCAATCAAGCTATAAGGGAAAAATTCAAAGTTGAAGCCTGCAGGGAAAAAGTCAAAGTGGACAAGCGAGCCATCGAGGCACTTTTGGAAATTTAACCAAATTCCCAAAAGTGAAGTAAAATTTCTAATTTGCCCCACGAATCTGCCATGGTCTTAGGCCCACCATTAAAAATTCAAAGCGGAGGAGCAGAACGATGGAGGAAATTGAATTTTTGAGCCTTTTTCCAAAAAAGGTTAAAAAGTTAAGAAAAGGGCCATGACCCCATTTCCAATAAGAACGTGCCACATGTCTAAGTTGAAAAGTCAAAGCGGAGGAGCGGGCTAACAGAGGAAATTGAGTTTTTGAGCCTTTTTCCAAAAAAATTTAAAATGTTGAGAAAAAGGCCATGATCCCATTTCTAATAAGAATGTACCATGTGTTTAAGTTGAAACGTCAATGCGGTCTTTGCGAGGCCAATTTGTTCCAAATTACCAAATCTCACAAAAAGGCATAAAATGTGAAAGGATTCCCCCATAACCACTCCAATTCCTTCCTACCACGTGGACAGCCCAATTTCAAAGTTAGAGGAAAAAATCAAATGGTCTATATTTAAACTGGCAAATTGAATGTAACGGTTGCTTTGCAAGATCGGTTTTTAACCCGCCATGAGCGTTTTCTTCACAACAGAGGAATTTGAAAAGGCGTCAAAGATTTGTGAAGTTATAACGGTTTCTTGCAAAGAATATAATGGCTTCTCAATGTCATTCCAAGGGTTGGTGATTGATTTCAAAAAATACCAGAGTGCTTTGTACCTAGAAAAGACAAAATGCCATTCTTCTTCTATTTTCTCTTCTTCCTCGAATTTCTTCCATTCTCAAGCTATGTACAAACTCTGCTTGAGCTTCAATAATAAAAGAAGGAATTTTTTCCTCTTTGATTGAGGAATTAATTGGTACTTTTTGACCAATGAGTTTCATTTGGTCTTGTAGTTTCTTCTGTGAGTTTGTTTTTCTTCTAACTATAAATGTATGTAAATGAAGTTTCTAATTAATGTGTGTGGTCATCGATATTCTAGTCATGACATTAGTTTCTCCTACCTTCAATTCTCACTTTGTTTCCCCTTCTCGGATAAAGTTCTTCTCTAGTGAGAAATCCTAGCTTTACCACAGGGTCAGTGGAGTGCCCCTGTTGGATCTTTGGTCAAAAGGCCACCATTGAAATCCACTTTTTAATGCATGTACATATGAAAGCTGCACCATTCAAGTAGAGGGATTTAGATTCCCATAATGTTGGCTTGAAACCCAAAAATTTTCCAGAGAAGAAAATTCTTCATGCAAATAGTTTTGGCACCCACCATGGGGAAAATTTTGCACCATCTGCACCTAGAAAATGACCTCAAGGTCATAAAATACAAAAAGAAAAGTTTACGGAGATTAAACGGTCATATGATCTATATGGATGTAAATCATGGCTATCCTGGGAAATCCTCCTGTCAAGAGACTTGATTTATTCTTTCACATCCAAGAAGACATTGCTTCTGATCTAAGAGAAGCTATTTGGCATAATAGAAAAAGTGTCAATCAATACTTCATTACTATAAGGATTCTGGACCTAGAAGAGGAACGTGGTGTCGAATTAGAAAGGCAAAGACAACTTCCAGCACCCTGGAGAGAGCATAAACTTTCAAGCTGACTGATAGAAGATACACCCGGAAACTGAGGCAAGGAGGAAAAATTGATCCCACATTTGAAGATCTTGAAAGAGAGGCAGTTGTTGAGGAGGATATAAGGACTCAACTTGAATAAATAGAAAGAATCCAGTTGAAGCGAGAAGAAAGAGTAGTAGCGAGTAGCCTTAGCAAGACTGGAGGATAGAAATAGGAATAAAATGGGTGATCATGAGCGTGAGGTACGCAGGCCTAACGTACCATGGGGAAGAAATATTGGTCCACTTGCTCTTCCACAACCACTTCATGACCTCCCAAGAGGCTCAAGAAAGAACTTCCCAAAATTCAAAGGGGATGGTTCTCAGCTACCCGAAGAACATTTAGAAACATTCATCACTGCTTGTGGAGTGTTGGGAGTTGAAGATGAAGATGTCTCAGTCGGGATCTTTGTGGAGTCACTCCAAGAATTTTTTTTTAAATGGTTCTACATGTTGCGCCCAAGATCTATCACATGTTGGGAAGATATAAGAAGTGCATTTGAACATAGGTTCAAGAGGACAAAATATTGTCAGGATCTGCTAGTCTAATTAGTTCAGATGAAGAAGGATACCTTTGAATCAATGCAATATTTTGTAGCAAGGTATAATAGGTTAACAAGAAGGATCCCAGAAGATGTGGTACCCCCTGAAAACAACTTGAAAAGGTCCTTCGTCAGTGCTTTGCCACCAAAAGTTGGTTACTTCCTCGAAAGAGCCCAACCAAGAACATTAAGGGAAGTTCAAGACTTTACAATTGAGACTGATGATGATCTAATTATTTATAGCAAAGTGAAAGGACCAAATGGGAAGTAAAAAGGCTAGAGTTCAAATTCAGTCTCCACTGATCCAATGTTCCAAAAAATGGTAAATGACCTAGTTGCTTTGAAGAAGCAATTGTCACAAATCACAATGAGGAATGCTCTAAGGAGACCAAATCATCTTAATAGACCATGAATTGCTCCACCTCCTCATAGGATTTCTCTTGAAGCACCACCATTCAATGCCATCTCTGACACTAGAGAATCAGAAGAAGGAACAGAAATTGAGGAAGGCGAAGAAGAAAGTATGGATGATTATGAAAACTATCTTGAAATTGAAGAGGTCAGCATGCATAATGGCTTGATTAAATATGTTGATGATGAAGAGGAAGGTGATGAAGAAGCTCCAAGTTTTTCATGTGTTGTTTTCACTTGTGCACAATCCAAGAATGGTGTTTTAGCCTCAATAGTTGCAGTGAGAGTAGGAAGAACAAAGAAGATAGTTCTTCAAAGCCTCCACAAAACAAGATCATCAACAGAGGATCACCATTACCATCTTCCATGGAATCAGCCAAAGAGAAACCAGATTCACTAGTTGCCAAGGATCATGCTGCTCTACCAAGTAAGTTATCTGATTCTTCTTCCAACTCAAAATTTGTTAAGAGAAATTCTCTTCTAAATACTGGTTCTGCAAGAACATCCAAATTTCAATTGAAGGCTACACCCTTACCTCCTTCCAAGCCAATTGATATCTTTGAAAAGGAAACCCCAGCACCCAAAGTAACAAAACCCATGTCATTTTAATCCTCTCCCACTACTAGAACCTCTTCCTTATCTACCATAACTCCATTTGAATTTGTGGATCATGCAAACAAAACCAAATTTCAGCTCTCTCGAGATTGAATACCTACAAAGACATCCTGCCCAATTTGACAAATTCATCAAGGTAGTTTGTGGTAGCAACCCATTTCCTTCAAGACCAATATCTAAATGCCTATTACCCACACCATCCATACCACCTTCTCAAAACATGTTAGCTCTCAATTCCTCTAATACCAACGAGTTGAGCCTTTTTACCTATCACTTCTCATCAAAGGCTTTCGGTTGCACAATTGCATCATAGACTGGAGCCTTAGATTATGTGACATCAGCAAAAGTTGCAAATGATCTTGGCCTCACTTTGACTTGGGAAAATGGCACATGTTATTCAATGGAATCCAAACAAGTTCCATTGGTAGGAAGAATCAAGGATGCTTAGGTTGCACTAGCTGATTATCCAGGACAAGAAGATACTCCTGACCATTTTGGTGGCAGACATCCCAACATCTTTTGGTATGTTGTTGAGTAGAAGTTTTTATAGAGATCTAGGTGGAGAAATAAAAATGGATTGGTCATCTGTAACTATCCCAGTGAAAGGAGAAATGAAGAAGTTGTTTCTAGTCAGAAAAATGAAATTCACAGTAAGGAAATCTGATGATCCAAGAGCTAACATCCTCTTTCAAGATTGTGGGTTAGGAAACTATTTCCTTACATCACAAAAGGAAGAGAAATTTCCACTCCTCATGGAAGAAGAAGGAGATCAGATTTGGACAATGGAGTTTGATGGCAGTCATTTCGAGTAGGTTTAGGAGCTGGTGTAGTATTATACTCTCCCTCCAATGAGGTATATCCTTTTTCCTACAAGCTATAATTTGACAATACAAATAATACAGTAGAGTATGAAGCATTACTCTTAGGCATGAATGCAGCAGAGGATATGGGAATCAATAAATTGAGATGCAAAGGAGATGTAGAGGTTGTGGTAAAGAAGGTCCACCAATAATATCAGGTAAAAAAACCCAGACTTAGGCATTATAGGAACAAAGTCTGGGACTGCATTGAATCCTTTGATGCATTCTCCATTGAAGCTATCCCTAGGGAGCGGGATGAAAAGTCGATTCTCTAGCGATGTCGGCCTCCTTAGTGTACAACATCCTTCTTTTGGAAAGGATAAAGTGACCATTGAGATGATGTTCAGACCTAGTGTACCAGAAAATGCAAATCACTAGTAGGTTTTCAATGATGACAATTAGATCCTAGCCTTCTTAGAACAAAGGGATAACTTCAATAATCTGTTCTTTGAAGTAAGTGAAAACCAACACCGTGAATCGAGTCCCCAAAGAAGAGAAGGAAGGAATTGGAGGAATTGATGAAGAGGGAGTAATCAAGTTGAAAGGAAACAAAATCCCCAAAGGCCTAGTTTCTTTGGAAGATCTCTTTGACAAACATGACAACTTCATCCAAGAGAAATAAAAATAGTCTTCTCGGTGTCCATCTGATTTTGATCAAGAAAACATTGGCACTTTTGATAATCCAAGGGTGGTTAACATTAGTAAGTATTTCTCATTAGAAGAGAAGAGAAGGTTTGTTTCTCTGCTAAAAAAGTACTCAGATGTCCCGGTCTATTCCTATGACGAACTTAAATCTTTTTAGCCAAAGGAAATGCATCACTCCATTCCTTTGAAGCAAGGAGCTAAGCCCTTCGAGAAGAAACAAAGGCCCTATGATCTAAATATTGTTGATGTTATCAAAAAGAGGTGATAAAAATTCTCAATGCTAGAATCATCTTCCCCACCCACCATTTAACATGGGTGGCTAACATTGTGCCAAGGCCATGTAAGGAAGAAGAATGGGAAATAAGGATTTGTGTAGACTTGAGTGCATTCTGAATCGGGCATCTCTCAAAGACAACTATCCTATTCCAATCATGGATCACATTTTGAAAGCAGATCACTAGATCTAAGATGCTCTCTTTTCTTGATGGATTCTCAGGGTATAACCAAATCAAGGTGGTAGAAAAGGATTGTAAAAAAATAGCCTTCACAACACCTTGGGGCACTTTTTCTTATAGCAGAATGCCTTTTGGCTTGATCAATGCTGGAGCCACTTTCCAGAGAGTAATGGAATTGGCCTTCAAATATTTGAAACATTGCATTGTCATTTACCTTGATGACCTAACAATTTTTTACAAAGAGGAGGGGAGATCATATCAGTTATTTGGAGCAAGTCCTTGCAAGGTATAGGAAACATGGAATTTCTCTAAATCCAAAGAAGTGCATCTTTGGAGTCATAGAAGGTAAGTTTCTGGAAAACATTGTGAACAAACATGGAGCATGATTGATCCCGAGAGTGTCGACCTATCCAAGTACTAGCCTTACATACTAGCAAAAAGGAGTTCATTCATTATTTGGAAAGGTAAACTTCCTTCATTGTTTTATGCCCGAGTTTTTGAACTCGACTAAGCATATAACTTCAATGATGAATCCTCAAGCAAATTTCAAGTGGAATAAGGAAGTAAAAAAACATTTGAGGAGATCAAGAAAGCCATTGCCAAAGCTCCAACTCTTTTATCTCTAGTTTTCAACAAGGATTTCATCATGTATTGCTATGCATTAGAACATACACTCTATGGTGTCCTTGTTCAGAAAAATGATGAAGGTTTGGAAGAACCCATATCTTTCATGAGATGTTCTTTAAAAAATCATGAGCTAAAGTACAGTTGATTGGAGAAACATGCCTACACAATGGTCAAAGCTATTAAAAGCTTCAGATTATACATTCTTAATTCCCATACAGTAGTGATGGTCCCTGGAAGTGCAATCAAGTCCATTTTGACTCAACAAGATCCTGGGGCTTAGAGAGGAAGTTGGATTGAAAATGCCCAAGAGTATGAATTAGAGATTAGACCCTCTAATCTAGTAAGAGGAAATGCTTTGTGAAAGATGATTGCTGAAGATGAAGCTCTCAAAGCTCAGGAGGGAGAAAAAGATGATGTTTTCTCAACCTATTTAGGAGATAGTCCACAGTGCTCTTTGTCACCACTACTGATGAGTGGTATGCTGACATTGCTTACTACCTCACTTATGGAGAATGCCCTCCTCATCTTGATTACAAATAAAGAAGGACACTCAAGCTAAAGGAAACCAATTTTTTGATCTGGTATCATGCACTTTACAATAGAGGCCTAGATGGTTGCTTCCTCAGGTGTGTAGATAAGGAGCAACAAGAAAATTTACTTAGGGTATATCATGATCAAGCTTGTGGTGGACATTTCTTAGCAATGGTCACAACACATAAGATCCTCAGAGGGAGATATTATTGGCCTTCCATCTTTGCAGATACTCAAGATTGGGTTTCCAAATGTAAAGCATGCCAACAATTTATTGGAAATCCACAACTAGCTGCATTTCCACTCATGCCTGTGGTGATTGAAGAACCATTTCAGCAATGGGGGATAGATTTTATTGGTGTTTTGAATCCTCATTCTAGTGCAAGGAATACTTATATACTCACCATGTAATCCCATTACTTCACTAAATTGGTGGAAGCCATCCCAACCAAGCAAGCCAGCTCTAAAATAGTCCGCAACTTCATCAAGGAGAATATCATTTTCCATTTTGGAGTACCATAGAATATTATTGTAGACAACACCACCTATTTCTCTTCAAAGGAGCTCACAAAGTTTTGTTATGGTTTTGGAATCTCCTTATCTCACTCTTCTAACTACTATCCATAGGGAAATGGTCAAGATGAGTCAAGCAATAAGAAAATTATGACCATTGTTTGCAAGCTAGTAGATGAGAATCAAAGGAATTGGCACAAGAAGTTATATGATGCATTATGGGCCGATAGGATCACTCCTAAGAAGGAAATAGGTATGTCACCTTTCCAAATGTTGTATGGAATTGAGGCAGAGATTCCTCTCATAATTGAGATGCCAACTCTCAAGCTACTACAAGAAATAGAAGATGGTCAGTATAAAGACTCCATTAACAAGAGGATCCTCTTCCTAGAGAAGCTGGAGGAAAGAAAATGCCAAGTGGTGGATATAATTAAAGAACACCGATTGAAAGTGAAGAAGATATTCAACAAGAGGGAAAATGCAAGAGAATTCAAGGTTGAAGATTTTGTCCTGCTTTGGGACAAGAGAAGAGAACCAAATGAAATCCATGGAAAGTTTGATTCTTTATGGCTTGGACCATTCTAAATCCATGGAGCTTGTGGTGAGAACATTTTTCTCCTCTCATACGTGGATGGAACACCATTGGAATTTCCTTAAAGTGGGAAATACTTGAAACTATATCATTAGTGAAAGCGGGTTGTCCCCTACCTTGTATTATAGTTTTTTTCTGGTGTGTTTTTCCCTTTTTTATTGTGTGGTGTTGGTTTAGTTTGGTTTGGTTTGTGTGTTTCCTCCTTCTTCCATTATTTCTTAGAAATGTGCATGTCTCTGTAAGGCCCAATGGATAAGGCACTGATCAGTAGTATCTTTTGAAACTTGAGATTTTGGATTATCATGTCGTGCCCTAGTTATGCCCAGTTCATGCCATGTCCCCAAGCTAGAGCACAGTGTTGTCTCCTAAAAATTTATTTGTGTTTCCATATCCAAATTCAAATTTTTGAGCTCATTCCTTCGTTGGTGTTCAAGCCAATTTTGAGAATCAAGAAATTAGCAAAAGTCATGCCCTAGGGCTTTTTAAACCTATGTTTTGCTCATTTTCAGAAATCCTCCATTTCCTGGTCTATGCACGTAATATTCTCTTTGCAACCTCCATTTTCGATCAAGATTGTTCACTTGTTCTATGGCTTGGTTTGTAAAATCATTTTTTTTCCTTCATACCTTTGGTTCATGAAGGAAATTTGAAAATTGGACTCAAAATGATGAAGTTCTCTTCATCTGTGTATTTTTTCTATAGTCGAACGAGGGGCGTTTCTTTCCCCATCAAATTTTTCCTTAGCATCCCTGAGTGATACATGGGTCTCTCTAATTGGATGCGGTTTGGTCATACTTCAAAACTCAGCAGACGGATCCACGTGTCATAACGACACAACTCTAAGGGCGGGGACCAAAGGAAAGTCTCCAATTAAGTACGAGCTTGCCACATGTCCTCGGTACAAAATGAAAGTAAAATTGGATAAGTATGGAAGGCTCGATAAATGGATCCACATGTTGTAATGGTGTAATTTTGAAGATGGGGCGAAAATGGTCAATTACCAAAATAATGCTAGATCACCATGTGTCGAAGTCATTGGAGAGGCAAATCCTACCATGGAAAATTCAATGTGGACAAGCGGGTCATTAGGGGGATTTGGGATTTTGAGTCTTTTTTCTAAACAAAGGTGAAAAGCTAAAAAGTAACTGTGGCCCCGATCAGGATATAAGGGGAAAATTCAAAGTTGAAGCCTATAGGAAAAAAGTCAAAGCGGACGAGTGGGCCATCGGGGCACTTTTGGAAATTTAACCAAATTCCCAAAAGTGAAGTAAAATTTCTAATTTACCCCATGACTCTACCATGGTCTTGGGCCCACCGTTGAAAATTCAAAGCGGAGGAGTGGGCCAGTGGAGGAAATTGAGTTTTTGAGCCTTTTTCAAAAAAGGTTAAAATGTTGAGAAAAGGGTCGTGACCCCATTTCCAATAAGAACATGCCACATGTCTAAGTTGAAAATTCAAAGTGGAGGAGTGGGCCAGTGGAGGAAATTGATTTTTTGAGCCTTTTTCCAAAAAGGTTAAAATCTTGAGAAAAGGGCTGTGACCCCATTTCCAATAAGAGTGTGCCACGTGTCTAAGTTGAAAATTCAAAGCAAGGCTACGGGCCAATTTGTTCTAAATTTCCAAATCTCACAAAAAGTCATAAAATGTGAAAGGCTTCCCCCGTAACTGCTCCAATTCCTTCTTGCCATGTGGACGACCCAATTTCAAAGTTAGAGGAACAAATCAAATGGTCTATATTTAAATTGGAAAATTGAATGTAACGGTTGCTTTGCAAGATCTAGTTTTTAACCCGCCATGAGCGTTTTCTTCACAACAAAGGAATTTGAAAAGGCATCAAAGATTTGTGAAGTTGTAACAATTTCTTGCAAAGAATATAATGGCTTCTCAACATCATTCCAAGGGCTGGTGATTGATTTTAGAAAATACTAGAGTGCTATGTACCTGGAAAAGACAGAAAATTCCATTCTTCTTCTATTTTCTCTTCTTCCTTGAATTTCTTCCATTCTCAAGCTATGTACAAACTCTACTCAAGCTTCAATAATAAAAGAAGGAATTTTTTTCCTCTTTGATTAAGGAATTAATTGGTACTTTGCGACCAATGAGTTTCATTCGGTCTTGTAGTTTCTTCTACGAGTTTGTTATTCTTCTAACTATAAATGCATGTAAATGAAGTTTCTAATTAATGTGTGTGGGCATTTGATATTCTACTCACAACATTAGTTTCTCCTACCTTCATTCTCACTCCCTTTCCCCTTCTCAGACAAAGTTCTTCTCTAGTGAGAAATTGCTAGCTTTTCCATAGGCTTAGTGGATTGCCCCTATTGGATCTCTGTTCGAAAGGTCACTATTGAAATCCACTTTTTATGCATGCACATAAGGAATCTACATTGTTCAAGTAGAGGGACTTATATTCCCATAGTGTTTTCTTGAAACCCACAAATTTGTCCAAGAAAAAAAAATTCTCACCAACAAGGTCCAAGAGTTTTTTTTATATAAATGCATGTTTTAGTAGTGTTATCTAAACATGGAAATATTGGTAAGGTCCCATAGGATGTGTTTAATCTCATGGTTTGATACAAATTGATGTTTTTTTAATATCTAATGGCCTAATAAACCATATTAGGCTTGTAAAGAAGGCTTGTGGAATAGGCAAGTAAGTGTAAAATATACATATAAGTGCTTGAAGATTTTTTTCAGGTCCTTGGTGAAGTTTTCCATGCATTTTTAGAGTGTGGAAGTGGATTTTGAGGTGTTGGAGCTTAATAAGCTCAAGACTGGTTCTTGAGTCCTATATGCATATTTGAGCAATGTTAGAGAAGGAGGTGTTTTGGAGTGTTATACCCTATATTGAAATTTGTTATGAGTTAAATTAGTTAACTAAGCTTAAGATATTTCCATTGATGTGCCACATGTGTCATGAAGAGGTGTTTTTATATGTGAACCAACTCACTTTTGGAGACTGGTAAATTAGGTTCTTAGACCTAATAGGTGGTGCTTGCCAAATGGAGTTGTGTATACTGAAGATGGATCGAGTAGAGTGTGTCATGCATATATATGGTTGTTAGAGGTTTTTGTTGATGTTTCAGGTGTTTTTGGAGTCTTGGTGAAGTATTTATGGCCCTTGAATTCTAAGAAGATATCATTGGAGTGAAGACTTATTTTAGGCCTAATTGAGAAGCATTGTATTGTTTATGTTTGTAAGGATTATACTGACCTATATGGTCCCTTTATGTAACTTATATGAATTTTTAAAGTGTGTATTCATGTTGTTTATGACTTATCTTGCATGGTCATATGGTATTTTTCCAACCTATATGGTTTTGTGGCATGAATCATGTATATAAAGAAAATTGTAAAGCTCATTTGAGATAGTGAAAAATATGAAGGTTTGAGATAGTAAGAAGAAGTGTGTGAAGAGGTTAGAGGACTTTAGAGAAAACAAAATAAGAGGCATGAGAAGGTGAGAAGAGAAGTGGAAGAGACCTTCAAGGTCATTTGACCTAATTAACACATTTTGGTGCTTATAGCAAAGAAGGAGAGAGCACAATTTGAGAGGGTTTTCAGTGAGGGTAGAAAAGGTGATCACAATCAGTTAGTTTAGAAACAAGGTCATCAAGTTATCTTCATATTTAGGTGCTTAAGTAAGTTTTTTTCATATTGGGGGTTGTATCCTTATTGTAGAGTGATTTCTCTACTAAATAAGGGTTAGTGCTCATTATGGGGTTGGTTCCTCACTAGAGTTGTAGGGCTTGGTGCTTCTTGTGATGTGGGTACTTCAATAATTTTTTTGTATTGATTAATATATATATATATATATAGAAGGTTCAGTGGAGTTTTTTCCCCTTTAGGTTTTCCCACTTATATATTGTGTTTATGTGTTAATTTCTCATATGGTTGATGGTGTATGCATTGTTTCTTGTTCTTAATGCTTAAAGGTTTATAATTGTGCATGGTTAATTGAATGAAAGTTTTAAAGTACCGATTCAATCCCCTCTCATTAATTTTGCATCCAAAAATTGGTATAACAACAAGTCCTCTTGAAAAAATGTAACTACTTAAAGGAGATTCTTTGAAGCACAAAAATCAAGACTTAGCAGAGTGGTTTATATACTAGAAAAACACCTATGTTTGATGGGAATAACTATTCAATTTGGAGTACTGGGATGAGGACTTGCATAATTTATTTTTGATGTGATATTCGGTAGTTAGTGATATATAAGTATACTTTTCCTCGAGACTCCAACAGATGTAGCAAGTAAGAAAGCTGACAATGATAATTATAAAGCCATGAATGTTATTTTTTGTGGTTCGGGAGAATTAGAACTTGTCAAATTAATGCATTGTACTTCAGATAAGGCAATGTGGGAAAATATTAAGGTCATATATTAAGGTGAATCTAAGGTAAATATGGAAAATCTGGAGACATACATGAATCAATTTGAAAATCTGAATTTGAAGAAAGAAGAAACAATTACTTTGCATACCTACCTAGAGTTGATTAAGTTGTCAATAGTATCAAAGGACTAGGAGAAGAAGTCAAATAACTTATGGTGGTACAAAAATGGTTGAGATCTCTCACTCCTAGTTTTCAACCTAAATTTTTAGCTATAGAAGAAGCGAGGAATTGAGTACCATGTTGATGGATGAGCTCTATGGAATTTTGAAAACCTATGAGATGAGGACCATTGATACAAAACCTATCAAGAAGGAGGTTTCACTCAAAGATGAGAAGAATTAAAAAGATAAGAATACTAACAAAATGATGATGCTCTGATCTTGATGATGATGAATTGATTCATATGTTTTTAGGATGTTGAAGGCTGGTTTAGGTAAGTATAAGTGTAAATTAACTATCAAATATTTCAATTTTTGTAATATTGGACATTTTTCCAACAAGTTCCCTCACAATAATAAGGCTTATAGTGATGAATAAGATAAGGAATTTCACGATGAAGACAAGAAGACAATAGGTCTAGAAATAAAAATAATAAATTCATATTGTTCAAGGGAAAGAAGAAGTTTTCTAAGACTAAGAAAAGACTATATACTAAATAAGATAGTATTTATTCTAATTGCAATGATAATGGAACTTCTTAGAGTGAGGATGAAGCTATCAAGAATGATAAATTTCATGGAAAAATAATCCAGTTGCTCCAAAGAAAAAGATTCCATGATTTATGGTGATGGCTGGGATTTAGATGAAGAAGCGAGAGAAATTGACTTCAATGTAGAATATGGAAATTCCATAGAGGAGATAAAGTTTCAAAATAAAAAGAATCATAAAATTAGGTCATCAAATAAGGACTATGAAGAAAAAATTAGTCTTCTAGAAATAAGATTGATCAAGGATGTTGATAAGTTTGAAGAAATCAATAAACAACTAAAAGATCAACATGAAATACGCACAAGTAAATCTAGAATCCAAGAAAAATGAATCTACCGAGTTATGCAAAAAGTTATAAACTCAATTTGGAATGGTAATAGGTAGTCTCAAGGCTAAGGAGGATGATTGCATCAATTTCAGTATGTCTATAGAGTCCTTAAAAGTAGAGATAGAACTAGCCTCAAGCAAGCTAAAGATGTACCAAAGACTTGAGAAGAGCACTAGTGATCTTGATGATTTTTTAAATAGTCAAAGACCCTCTAGTGAAAAATCTGGTTTGGGCTTCAAGGAAGAAAAAAATAAGGAAGAGAAGCATCTTGAGCCAAGTCAAGGACCTACTGAAGATAAGGAGGATATCAAGGTTCACAAGAATGTCATAAGACAACCTAATGTAATGAGGTTCTCAAGTAATTTTAATGGTTATTGTTACTCATGCAACATTTTTGTTCATAGAGCTAGGGAATGTAGAAGGGAAGTCAAGAATGATTATCCATGGAGAAATGGTAGAAATGACCATTCATATTAGTCAAGAGACAATACTTGCTATAACTTCCATGAGAAGGGTCACATTTCTAGATATTGTCATCATGAGCCACCTAGATAGAATTGGAGAGATGAAGGTAAGAATCATGTTGTTTGTTTCAATTGTAATTGTGTTGGGCATATTGCTAGATACTATCATCAAGAGTCACCTAGATAGAATTGGAGAGATGAATCCTTAGAGGTAAGAATCCTATTGTTTGCTTCAATTGTAACAATGTTGGGCATATTGTAAGATATTGCAAATGGAGGAAGAATATCTATGAGAGGAAGGCATATGTGAGGTTTAATCGTGTTTAGAAAGAAAATGAAACTAAAGAAAATTTCTCTAGCCATGATGATCCTATTTTTAAATAAAAAAATTTGTTATTGAAGAACCTCAAGAAATCCTATCAACAAAAAAAAATACCAGGTGGATGATGGAGAGATAAAGATACAACAAACAAGGAAGTGGGTTCTTAACTATGGCAGCATGTCCCATGAGGACAAGGGTGTTTGGTATTGTTGAATATATACAATGGTATGGAGTTCATCCACTAGGATTCATGGAGAAATTTCCTTATCATTATAAGCATGGTGAATTATTGACATATTCATGTATTATAGAGGTTTGGATTTGTTCTCAAAATAATGGAGAGTTTATGCTATCTTGACTATACAAAATTGTGAAATCTAAGTAATAGCTCCATGTTATTGAAGATTCAAAGTCCCTTGCTCCATGTACAAGTGATTTTGGTCTTGAGAAATTATGTAGAGGTCTCATATAACTAACTATATGCTTCAATATTCAAGATAAATACTTATATGGATAATGGAATGTTTTTTTATTCAAGACTATGTGAGTGATTTGGGGTCAAAGGTATATTAAGTTGTCTAAGGTTTTATATTAATAAAATCCTAAAGTGTGAAGAGGTGTATGAGATTGTTGTGTACCTATGTATGAAGTTATGGAAATGGTTAATATTAATGAGGTTGAAAAATCATCATTTTTGTGGATATTGTTAAGGCATGGTAAAACTATGAAGAAATAAGAGGTGTATTGGTGATATAGGGCATAAGAAGGGTAGGATGATAATGGAAGAAGTCAAAATTTTGTCTTCTATGTGCTTCATGGTACTAAGTAGTTTTTAATGTGTGAATTATACCAGGGAAGATGAGTTGAGTTATGAAGGTGTCCTAAGTCAATGGGTAGTCACAATAAGGCATATATCCAAGAGGTTTTCTCCTTGAGTAAGGTATGATCCCTAATATGTCACTTATCAAGCTATTAGTTTCAGTTAGTTGGTTAATCAACGATGGGTCAAAAGTATGCATTTTAAAAGGGGGATGTGTTTCTCCAAAGAACTAGAATGGAAAGGAAGAAGGTCAAAAGGACCTTGTCTGATTTGGTTGATGTTTTCAAGAAAAAGGGTGAGTTAAAAGTGAATATGACTATAGTAAGCATGAAGACAAAAATTGGTATGTATCTATTCAGGGGGGAGCATTGAGTATGTTTGAAGATGATGTCCATGGATAATCTACAACAAATGGTGTCAATAAAGTGAGTTCAAACCAAGGGGAGTGTAGAAATCGGGTTTTTTTCACCCTAGGTAACCCACCTACACCCTTCACATACACATTAAATCACTAAAACTTTTATAATCTAAGTCACTACCCTCACCCTCGTAAAAGCATGTTTTTACCCTATGTAAAATTGAATTACCCACCTTAAGCTCCCTAACCTTTTACCAACCAATCTAAACCCATTTTTACCCCCATTAACCAACCTCTTAACATCCCAACAATATTACCTTACATCCCCACTAGAGAAATCCCAACTTGAATGTGGTTAAAACCACTTCCAAGACTTTTCCCGTAATTTTCTAGATCGTCGATGATTCTAAAAAATTGCCAGTGATTATAAATAGAACTCCAAAGCTCCTATTTTGGGGATCTAGAACTATTGTAGTGAATCTCTATCATGTTAGTGAACTAGAAAATGCTATCACCAGCCCCATACGTCCTCAAAATCCTATCAAGCATTAGATGCCATACAAATCTCTTGTGAGAACTTGTAGGTATATCTAGACCATTTTTACCCAAGGTAATCAAGTTCATATTTTTTTGTCTTTATTTCATTTTCATATCGACATTAGCTAAATTAGTTACCGATGACACCTCCTTAACATATGTCATGCAATGTCTTTCACTTTGGGGAGTATCTCCTCTTATCTCTTAACTCATTTCCTATATGGAAAACATATGGAATGCCTCGATAAAAAACCAATGTACAAACCCAACATTGGAGATATAATATCCTTTGGCTCTCCTCATCTTAAAACCAATCTTGTTTATGGTGGGATCAATTGTCCTTCCCCATATCATGAAAATCAACATTATGTAAAACCATTTATATCTAACTTTTCATTCTTATATAACCAATATTTCACAAAAATTTACCTCAATAATTGTTCCTAGAAAGGTTTCAGCTTAGGACACTATCAACAATGAATACATGACTTAGTATTTGAAAATTCCCATAAAAATCATGAGAAATATGGACTATGTTTTGATAAACCTTCTTCGACACCTCTACAATCACTGCATCTAGACCCGTAATGGATACACAGGCTTCCTCTTCATCTCACCACTCTGTTGGGATGGATGATTTCATTTCCATTGCATCTATTGTTTTTAATCAATATGATCACATTAGGACCAATCACTTATCATACTATTGATGACACTAATACCATCTCGCTAATATTACCTGAAATTGTAGAGGAATAATCCCCTACTATAAATATTATTCAATGTCATGAAAATCAATCCATATTATCCTATATGGGGAGAGATGATCATTACCTTTAGAAGACTCTACCACCTGATAGATCGACACCCCTTAATGATTCCACTATCCATGTCAACATATGGACTTCACAAGACCCACACATAGTTAAAGTTGGTCAATCCTTAGACTTAGAGGAATTAAATAACTTTATCACTTTCCTTTTCAAACACATTCAAACCTTTGCATGGTCATATACTAACATGTCAGGTATTTACCCTAATATTTTCATTCAAAACATTGTCACAATCCCTTACACTAAGTTTTTCAAATAAAAACTACTTGAGATGCATCCACGCATAGCCCTCCTCATCAAAGAATAATTACAACGTCTCCTCTCTTACAATTTCATATTACCCATTGAATATCCATTATTGGTTTCCAATATTGTACCCATAACCAAAGAATCTAGAAATTTATGCATTTGAACATACTTTTGAGATCTTGATCTCGCCTACCCAAAAGATGATTTACCACTCCCTAACATTGACCAACTTGTCAAAGCATCACCGATGGCCATGAAATTATATCTCTTATGGATGAATTATTTGGATACAATTAAATCCTTATCATGAAAAATATCCAACACAAAGCCTCCTTCATTACTCCTTGGGAACTTTATTCTATTGTGCCAATCCCTTCGGACTTAAAAGTGCAATGTCCACCTATCATCATGCAATGACATACATAATCGATGACCTTATTCATAAAACTATGGAAGACTACATTGATGAACTCTTAGGAAAATATAAACAACGCAAATACCATCTCGATGTCCTTGACATTATATTTTCTCTTCTTATCAAATACTTCCTACACCTTAACCCGAATAAGTGTGTATTTTGTGTTCTCATCAATATACTCCTAGGGTTCATTGTTTCTATCAGGGTAATCAAAGTTGACCCTACCAAAATAAAATTGTTTCATAGTCTACAAGGTATACTCCAATCAGTCTGTTATTTCATCTCTCATCTTTTAGACCACTATCAACCTTTCCATCATCTCCTCTAAAAGGAAATACATTTAAAATGGGGTCATGACCATCAAAAGGCCTTTGAATACCTTAAATAGCATCTCTTATCACCACCTATGATTACCCCTCCAAGTGAGGGGGAGACATTCTATTTATACATTCCACTACTAATCATGCCTGGTGTTATGATAACACATTAAGACAAGCGGGATTGAGAACATGATGTCTACTACATAATCCTCACACTTTGTAACTATAAAATACATTACATCAAAGCTGAAAAGTTTTGTTATTCCTTGTACTTCCAAAATTCGTCACTATATTCTAAATCATAATACTTTAATTGTCACTAGTTTCAATCCTCTCAAAGAAATGAACTTCAAACCATACCATAGTGAACATATCACTTGATGGATTATGCTCATTGTTGAGTTTTATCTGGATTTTATGTCACATAAATCTATTAAGGGACAATCCATCTCTGACCAAATCATAGAATCTCCCTTCCTCATAATCTAGTACATGATAAATTTTGTGATGAATCTATTAACACCATCGATCAAGAATATACTCCTATCGAATGAAATTTTTCTTTGATGGATCTAAATATTAGTGGGGGAGGTGCTAGTATCATTATCATTATTCCTGGGGACTCCTATCCCTCAAACCTTTAAATTAAAATTTTAATGCACTAATAACATGTCAAATTATGAAGCTCTTATCACGGGTCTCCAAACAACAACCATGATTGGTGTTCAAAATATAGACATGTATGGAGACTCTCAACTTGTAATCAACTAAATAAAATGAATTTATCAATGCAAGAAAGAAACTTTATAAAAATATTAAAAACTTTGGTGAATTCCTCTTAGAATATTTTGATGAATACACCATCCACACAATTCCAATAAATTTTTGGACACCATGGATTCCCTAGCATCACTCATTCCATTATCAACTAACGATTCTAAATTGTTCATTGTTATGCATATAATAGATCAACCATTTCACACCAATGAACTCCCCTCTATTAACCTTATAAAAAAATCAAACAGATATCTAGTACACTCAAATCTATTACTATATCTCTCAATCAAAATTACCATCTAACCTATCTAAAAATACTAAATGATATTTTATTTTAAAGGCTACCTAATACGTCATCGTAGGATCAGTTCTCTACAAATGTTGGTTTGATAGCCTCTTACTATGATGCCTTAAATCCCATGAGTTTACCAAAACTATCCAAGAAGTCCATAATGAAATATGTGGTGTACACTTCATTAGAATGGCTATTTATAAATGTGTCCTAAGGATGGGATATTACTAGCCCACCCTTAACCAATATTATTGTGCATATGTCAAGAAGTGCATTAAATGTCCACAACATTCCAATGTCACTCACATACCAAGTTAGTTCATACAACCTTCTCGAGAGCTATAAAATTTCTCACAATGGGTACTTAAACTCATTGGCCTCATCAACCTTGTTCATCACAACGACATCATTCTATCATCACCACTACTAAATATTTCACTAAATGGGTGGAGGTTATTCCCATAGTCTCTACTAAATAAATAAAAATCATCGATTTCATCTATCGACACATCATATATCATTTCGGCATCCCTCACAAGCTCATCACAGATAATGGAAAATCTTTCAAAAATGAAGAAATGAAGAAATTATGTGACACTTTCAACATAAATCTAATATTTTCATACCCTACTATCTACAATAAAATGGACAAGTAGAAGCTTCTCAAAAACACTCAACAAAATCCTCATGAGAACCATTGATCGAGCATGAAGGAATTGACATCTCCAAATCATGTTTTCTTTATTGGCTTATAGAACTAGAATCCATACTCCTACATGTGCTACACCCTTCTCTTTATTATATGGCTCGAGGTGGTTTAACCACTTAAATTTCAAATTCCATCACTCTGTGTGTCCCTCAAATATTTTATCTCTAACGAGGATTATCATCAAGAATGTATAACATAACTCGAATTGTTATAAAAACATTTCCTAAAAACCATTGAACATCATCAAGTCTATCAAGAATGTATCAAAAAATCATATAATAAACATGTAAAATAATGTGGCTTCAACATTGGTTATCATTTCCTTGAAGAGAATCAAAATATCACTACTCTAAAAAGGAGTAAACGTGTAAATTTTTCCCCGACTTTATTGTTTCATATGTCATCACTTATAACTATAGGTCGGAGCTTATCATTTAACCTCCCTCGATGGTAAACTGAGAAAGGAACCTATAATTCCTTGCACATCCAACCTTTCTATTATTAACACATCTATTTTTATGACATTAGTCACCTCAAAGGTCTTACTCCATCAATAGCCTATCATTCACCACCGAAATGATTTTGAAGCATATGATCCTCTGTCATTATCTTATAAATGTAACCTTAAATATGAGCACTATGAATCTATTCATCGCATATTCCACTTGGAAAATTTCCTCCTCAATAGGAACCCCACAATCATAACTCCCATCTTTCCCTTACCTACCAATTAAAAACATGTTAAGGGGTACACATGTGCGGGTTGTACACACGTCTTTTCCCCTCCTTTAGATGGTGCACTAGGCCTTCCTCATCTTAAAAAAGTTATATATATATGTATATAAATATATGGATGCACGTTATAAAAATATAGACCAAACCCTCTAATGAAAGACATTAACCATGTTATCAAAATATATATTGGTCCCTCAAAGGATAGTTTTCAATCCAAATATAGACCGATCCCATGAAGGATAGGTATCAAAATTGTAGATTGCTCCATTGAAGGATTTTTACCCATATCATTACAAAAAGGCTTCCCGTATTGATCATCCTTCACATCAAAGTCAAAATATCAAAAATCATCCTAGGAAATATTACCCCTCTAATCAACTTTCCCATAAAAGTAAACTTCCCACATCAATCATTTTGCATAGTAAAACATAGTTGGGAATGAGCCTATAATCCATTAAAAAGAGAACCCTCTCCCCCAAAAATATATATGTCAACCATTCTCATGTTCTAAGAAGGTAAACAAGCTCATTTACATACATATCCAAGATCCTAAATGTGACTAAATTATTGTTGGTTATATATTAACATCTATTACAGGGGCCTCAAGTGCATTGTCATACATTCAATTTACCATCAGATCATATATGAATCAAATCCAGTCTAAAAAGCAAACATTTCATATTTACTCTTGACCATGATTAAAGTACATTCTAAAACACACATCAAGATCACTGTATTTAAATTCATGTCAACATTAACATCATAAAAACACATCTAATCCATATAATCCATTTAACACCATCAAAACATCACATCAACATTTAGACATCAAATCAATATATCAAATATATCTACGCATCTAACGTTATATTCAATATTTCAACATCTCAAACTCATAAAAACACCATATACAAGAACAATCATAATCATATATATGGGTTATAACAATAATATACATCATCACGGGTCTTAAAACCTCATATATCAAAAAGTATACATCAACATAAAAAAATTCATTATATCTATATATAATGAATAAAATGAATGTTGGTCAACAAGAAACCCCTAGAGAACTACTACCCCGATCAAAACCATGACCCATATCTATTCCTCTATCTTGACCTCTCATCACTTGACCAACACTAATAACACTACCTAAAGGTGATGCCTTCCTCCACGCTATATACACCACATAGTAAGGCTCTTCTGTAACCTTTGTCATATTATCTCCTCATAGTACTTGAGATTTTTAATAAATGACTGCCAGTTGGAAAAATCACACCACCTAGTGGCACCATCTAACTAATATCTTGAGCTCTCTCTTCTTGTAGCTCGATCCTGAAAAAAAAATTACCTATCGCCTATAGCCCTTTCACAAAACCTCTCTCTGTTACCGATATCGATCTCGGTGTGTTATAGCATGAGTAAGCTCTGCATACAATGGTGAGTTGTTGAACCATACCATCTCTCTCAACTACCAATGTGGCCTTCTCAACCTCTAAATGAGCTACAATAGCCATAAAAAATTCCACCCTATCCTCTCAATCTCTACCCTTGGCACCACCACCTTTCTAAGGTGTCTCCTCCACATGAGCTTGTACTCATCTATTAAAACCACCTAGTTTTCCATGCCGCCATGTAGCATAGGCATTTTTAACCACTTCACCATCATGATCCCTCACCACTCCTTGGAATCCACCACAACACCAACCCTATCCTAATTCACTATGTTTATTAACTCCTTGATAGCTGATAGTGCTACATCTATCTCAACATCGTCCCTCCGGTAGGCCACTATTGCCATCAAAACATCTTGCACTAAACTAAAATTCCATCCGACATATTCAAATCAGATCAACTCCCACTTACCCTCCCTCTACCCCCACACCCACCTATCATTCTACATAACCACTAGCTACCTCCTCACCGTATCGAACATATTGGTAAGCTTGTATACGACCTCCAAATCACATTATCTACCTGTAGGAAATACAATAGATACCTATAGTAATCATCATACGTAATCGGCCATGTATCCCCATGATGCAATATCCATATCATAAAACCTACCGGAAAATACAAATCCACCCACCTCACCATGGCATGCAGATCCTCTGGCCGAGCCACTACAATATATGTGTAGCATATCACTCCAATAAAAATGATACATCCATACCAAATCTATGTTGGGTCCTTTAGGACCACAACTCACTTGTAAACTTGTGATGACAAAGTAGGATCCCATGAAAACACTATCATATGCTCTATCATATCTCCCACCACACCCATTAACATCGATGAAAATCACCCTATGGCTGAATTTGGTAAGGCATAACCATTGATACCCAACATCCTCATAGAAAAAAAAACCTAAACCTCCTCATCATCATGATATAACAAACCTTAAGATAATAATCCAATATACAAAACAACCATTATCTTTGTATAAATGTTGCATCGTAGCATCCTATCCTACATCATCAAGAATATAAATCTACTCACCATATACTAGAAAGAATAGAATCTGGTGCACATCCTCTAAAATCAATTTGATCCCCATTAGTAACCAAAAATATCATGTAATAGGGTCCAACCTCTCAAACAAATATAATAATAATTTAGTATCCCTAGGGATACATTGGTAATGATGCATCTCACCTAGCCCCACCACCTTTAAGTACACATACTCCTCATCTAATAATTTCTCATATACCTCATCAAGGATCTTCAAGATCCTATCCCATTTAGTCAATCAAGATCTAGCTTGCATCCATGAAAACAACAACTAAACATCGGATATAAAACTCAATAAAAATCACTTAATCAAATATAAACATTTATCAAAAACCAAAAAAATCTACCGATTCCACCGAATCACTAATAATCGTTATTAATTGTTGTCCATCCCATGAATCACTAGATATCTCATACAAAATCACTGATGATCCCATAGCCAAGATCCAAAAAATACAAAAATGAAAAAATCTTAAGTACATCACCTACCTCAACATGCATGGTTCTCTAATGTCTCTGTCCAACTCCAGCCACCTCCATCTCACTCAATCAAACTCAAAATCACACAAATAAATCTTTAATAATATTAATATCACAAACAAACAATGATTCAAATGAACCTTGTATGCCCTTTATATATTCAATTTTTCCCACCCACCTAATTGCTAGTGATTCGTGTGATCACCAATGAATTTACCCAATTGCCAACGATCCAAGTAATCACCGACAATTTTCTCCCCTTTATCGGATCTCACAAAGTAAGGCATATGTCTATTGAACATGAACCCGTTGGTTCCCCTATCACTGAATTCCTAACTATGTAAGCCCACCTTTGTGGGAATGTTGTTTATAAAAATATTACTTCTCCCAATACATCGTGGATAACATACCCATCTAGGATCATTTCCTACAAATTACTTCCTTTGACTCATACATCGATAGGTTGAAAATCCCTTGGTTTCCCTATCATTCGATTCTATGATCACGTAAGTCCACCTTTATGGATTTTTTTCAGCCCTAGTCTTGGGGCATCTTCAATTGACACAAACATCATATAAGCATATCTCATTCAAAAAATCTTTCAAATTGGTGATTATTGCATGTCATTTCAATTTCCCCCATTTTGAGGGGGCCACCTATCCAAACATAAATTGACTCATCTCACTCATTTTGTCTATAATTTTTCTCATCACAAACCACTTAAAAAAAGGGGGAAAACATAGACACTAGGTTTTCTTCACTCTATGTAACATGCCTACACCCCTTACACACATTAAATCACTAAAACTATTATAATCTGAGTCACTACCCTCACCCTTGTAAAATCATGATTTTACCCTATGTAAATATGAATTACCTACCTTAACCTCCCTAAAACCTTATAACCTTTTACCAACGAATCTAAACCCATTTTTACTTCCATTACCCAACCTCTCAACATCCCCAAAACATTACCTCGCATCTCCACCCAATAAATCCCAACTTGGAAGTGGTTAAAACCACTTCCAATATGTTTTCCTGAGTTTTCCATATTGTCGGTGATCCTAAAAAATCACTAGTGATTTTAAATATAACTTCAAAGCTCTTGTTTTGGGGATTTCTAACTATTACGGTGAATCTCTATCACATTAGTGAACTAGATAATGCCATCATTGGCCCCAAAACATCCTCAACACTTCTGTCAAGCCATCAAACACTATACAAATTTCATGTAAGCACTTACGGTCTATATATCCCATTTTTGCACCCACAAAGAATCACGTTATTATTTTTATCTATCCTTATTTCAATTTTATACCAGATGTCATTACATCAATCATCCTACATCTTTGTTTCTAATAAAATATCCTTTTATCAATATATCAACTTTTCACATAATTCACTAATGATTTGTCGATCGTGAATGACTTTGTCTAATCGCCGATCTTTGTCAAATTTAACATTCTATAATTTATTTTCATAATCAAAACTTCCATGAAATATATTTTTGTCTAATCTTTTATTTGTTAGATGGATGTTTTGTAGATGACTGTTCCACGTCCTTCACACCCAATAACCAACATATATGATTTCCCAATCATCCAACAACCATTCATGTGGGAGAAATTGATATAGCACACAAGATAACCCTATGTGCCATTACATTCACAACAAAAATCAAATACATCAATATTAATATTGAAATCGTACATGAAATACAGAGCAACGAAGCAGAGCAATTTTGGTTTGATTACTTCATAGACTTGGAGATCATTGCAACTATCACTTGGGTTATCTATCACGCGAAGAAGGACCTTCTTATCCCTATTGAATTATAAATACATCATTTTTATCATTTATTTCATCATTATCAAAATACATAATCATATCAAACAAGTTGACACCCTTTAATGAACTCCTTTGGATTCCTTGGATCAAAATTCACCAAACAACTCTCGTTATCATCTTTATTTAATATTTCTTTGTCTAGTTATTTTTGCATACAATTCTTCTCACTTGGAAAAAGGAGGATCTCTTCACATTACCTGCATTCGATCATCTTGAAATTTTGATTATTGGTGTAGGTATCAAGAAACCTTTCCTATTTGTTTTTTTGATATTTTCAGCATTTATAACACTTAACCATTAAACACCATGAAAATGGAGCTTATAAGTAATATTTTATGCATTGTTGATGTTCTTTACTCACTTCTTTGCTTCCTCCCTTATCTTGGGTGCCTTCCTCCTCCCGGCTACCCTTCCTCCGCACGAAGAGAAACTCATGTCAAGTGGTCATAATATCCTTTTTCATAGATGTCAAAGGGGAGAGTGAATACGAGAAAAATAAAAGATATCCGTAAAGGTGTTTACAAGGTTGGTTTCCATGAATATTTTTGAAGATGGTTTCCATCAATGACAAAGGGGAGATTTTTGGACATAGTGTCAATCGTATTATCATTGGTGTCAAGTTACATTGATATAAAATGGTCTCCAGATGGCATATGAGTTATCATGAGGCATCAATAATCAAGAAGCATAAAGGTTGATTGGTAGTGTCTTATTTTGGTGTCATGAAGTGTTTCATTGGTGAAGTGGCATGGTGTCTAGGTGTGCATGCATGTTTTTGATACATGGTTCTTATAAGAAATGTATTGTGTATGAGCTACAAATATGGTTAAAGGTTTTTATGGTTTCTAACATGTTCAAAGAGATGTGTCATAGGTTTATGAGTGTCTGCAAGATGGAGAACAAGTTAGGTTTCATGAAGTATGTGTTGAACTAAGAAAAACTAGGCCTAGTGTTATACCTAGTGTAAGAAGATGGTATTATATCATGGGGTATGAAACAAATAATACTTTTTTAGGATGAAAGGAGTGTTTTGAAATTATAGAGCTTATTTGGAAGGTGTACAAGGTCATGTTTCAGGTGTATAGTGCATGTTCAAAGTCATTAGAAGTAAGAGCTAGAAGACAATGCAAGTAAGGCATGGGAAAACTAGATATCATGGTGAGTTTCAGAGGTAAGAAATCATGAATGAGAATTATAAATAATGGAGGAGTTCATACAAGATGTGTACATAAATTTTCAGGTCAAAGGTCAAATTAGGAATCATGAAAACATGTTTTGAGCTCTACTGAGCTCTCAAAATTGTCATTCCCATCTCGATGGTCAACTTTGAATTCTTACCCATACATGTGTACTCTGCATGGGGACCCATGATGTTTTTGGATGTTAGGGCATGGAGCTAAGAGAATATTCCAATTGGAATGGGTTCATTTCACTTTGTTAGAATTTTATGAATCATTGTGAAGAAGCTAAGAGGGTATAAACCCTCCTAAAACCCTATTCGAGAGTGATTTGAAAACGTGTGTTGTATTTTTTTCACTTTTAAAAATTTCCAAAGATCGTGATTTGCTTAACCAATTTTAAGTATTATAAACTTCAAAAATTGATTAAATTATGATTATTATGCATCCATAGAAGTGCGAAAACTTGGGTAACAAATAAATAATTAGAAAAAGCTGAAAACACTCATATAACAAACAAGATTATTTACGGGGTTCGGAAATTCCTTCGTCCCTGGTTTAGATTGAATCGATCCATTAATAATATTTAAATTTAAGTATAATAACTCTTAAAAAACAAAAATAATGAATCATAACCTGAAAATGAGCTGATCAATGTCCCAAGAACTCTGAAAAATAGCAGAAATTGTCCCAAGAACGATCTGTGGCTCCTACAGTATTTTCACAATGTGATCTCCCTGCAACTGCGTTAGAAAAACACCTACAAATGGAGATTTAAAAAAATTATATGAAAAAAATTATATATCTAAGATCATATCTAAATTATGAACACTTTTCATGTTTACACCAAGTCACTTTTCGGACCAGAAGTGCATTGAAATTCATGTTTTCCAACTAGCTATCTTGTAGATCCCTATTAAAAACTGCATTAAAAGATTCCAAAATAGGTTAAAACTTAACAAAAAATATCAAATATTACATCATTGGAATTGTATCATAATTCCCTCCATTTCACCTTTTTACTCTGAGTTCCCAATCTGAGTGCAAGGCCTTCAAAAATGGTGTTTTCTGAGAACTGCCTCCTTATGGCTTTTACACATACATGGCACTTGTCTTGTATAGAACCCTGCGAGCCCCTTTTATAGCACTTCACCAAAGGTTGTGGGTTGGTAAGTCTACCTATTTTTTTGGTGCAGGTCAAGGGTTCAAATCCCTTTGATTGTATTATCCACTATATATAGCAAATGGAAATCTTTTATCCTTATATGGGAATCAATCCCATAGTCCACGGGAGATAATTTTAGCCAAACCTTTTAATAAGGCTCAACCGTCCTATTTTTATGTGGAATGACTACTCATAGAATTTTTATACCAAAATTGGAGGTCCACGTGATCAAATGAAGTAATGCCACTTGTCATCATGTGATTGGTTCACCTTTTGTCACGTCACTTTTTCTTATAAGTTTGACCCGAACTTTGACTGACCATATCTTTCGCATACGGACTTGGATTTTATCCGTTCAAAATGTGTCGAGAAAGATCATGAAAATATCTACATAATAGAAGTGATTTTTGAGATTAAAAGACAATTAATTTTCTAGTTTGACCAACTTTGACCACATGTTGACCAAACTTTGACCAACTTTGACCAAACGTATCTGGAGCTCAGAGTGTCTATTTTTCACGTTCTTTTAGTCGTCGGAAAGATATCTAAAGGATCTACTAGATTATCATGTTCGGAGTAAATTTAGGAAAATTCAACACTAAAACCGATCCCTTGATCACTCCTCCCTATTGAGAAGGCTTTTTGTCCACAAAAAGTTGTTTATCAACCCACAAATAATGCTATCTCTTCCTGCATTGCACAAACACATAAAAGAACCCAAAATAACATTATAGGTTAAATAAATGCAAATAGTTGATTAGCTAGTCACATAACCGATCAGATAATAACACCCAATTAAGCTAGTGTTCAACTGAAATGTTGCAACCCTATCAACTCTGCACACAACTGTCAACTGTCAAACCCACTATAATGCCATCAAAAATAGTTGACTAGATAATAACACCCATTCTATTAAGGAAAGTGTTCAACTATCACTTTGTGATATGTCCGATTACCAAAAATTACAATTCCATAACACATATCAATATACAAGACATCTAAACTACCCACAATTAGGCTAGTGCCCACTGCCCATCTGAAACTGTAACAACTACAAGTATTCACTATCATAATAAAATAGACTATCAACACCCAAAAATAGCTATAGTCTATAACTAAATCCACGTGAAGCTGCCAAAACATTGTATCACCATCACAAATAATAAGTCAGATAATAACACCCATATATAACGGAAGCTAGTGTTTAACTGACACTTTGTGATTATGTTGATTACAACTGTAAATATTCACTATCTAGAATCACTAAACCATCAACTCCCAAAATGGCTATAGTCAAAATATGAATCAACGTGAATATGCAAATGTTCTATCCATACACTGAACTGTAAAAGGATAGATTATAAACTGTATGCTTACCCAAATTGGTGAACTGCCATAATATGTAAAATGATCACCTGGTACCTTTGCAAACCAGTTTGTTAGTGTAATAAATTTACACCCTAATTGCAACCACATCTCATAGTTACAAATTTTTTTTTGCCCAAAATAAGGGTATTTTAAATTAGTGCAAATAACACATGTGGATAAAACAAGTTTGTCTATTTATTACAATATCAAATAGGTGCTCGAATGGGTCTTATAAGCATCCATAATATTTGCACAAATGATAACACTATAAAACTGCAAGTTTCAAAATAGACATTATGATGATGCCCATATCCATGCATATTGTTGTTAGAAATGGAATAACCAACCAAAATGTGAGAAGATGAACCTATCACTCAAATCTTCTCTATAGCTACTTCCAAATTATTTCAAAGCTGAATATAAACATATGATCAAATCCCTAAAATATAGCTTTGAAAATGTTTGCATACTATCACCAGTTACTGTAATGCAAACATAAAGTTGAGAAATGTTTTACCCATCTAATTACTTGGATTTATCCATTTAGGTGGTTTTACTTCTCGAGTACCAGAATGAGCATTTACATGAGTTAGATAAAAAAAATTTGGTTTGACATTATTTTCCTTTTTATCAAATTTCCAATGTCGCACTGATGGAACATACCAACACATCTTAACATCATGACCATTCCTTTTACAATGGGAACAAAATTTAACTTCCTTATTTTTAGGAGTCTTACCCATTTTTCCATTCCTTGAACTTTGTCTAGGAAAATTATTCCCCTGTTTAGGAGAGGTAACCTTTTTGCCATTTCTCACCTTACCAGAGTGAGATTGGTCTTTTGCACCTGCCTTATCATTCACAAAAGGCATTAACTTCTTTATCATATTTTTCCTCTTCCAACAATATGCTACAGAATGATTAGTACCTTCACAAAATGTGCAAGGAAAAGCATACCCATGTCTACCAAAGCTATAATGTTCAGATTGAAAGAGTGGTTTAGAAGTCTTAGGATTAAATTTCCCCTTAGAGCTATTTTTAGTGTAAGTGGGAGGAGGTGGAATTTCATTACCTCATTTACCTACTTTCTTACACCTTTCATTGTTCCTCTTGATGGCGAATCCTTCATTTCTAGAGGCGTAGATCCTTGGCTATTGGAAGCTTGTCTTCCTTCAACTACTTTGGAACTTTCTCCAATTTCCATTTGCCCACTAGAATATCCCAAACCTGTAAACCGAGGTTGATCCTCTACCTATATTGGGTTAGCATCACCTTGTCCATTTTTACCAAGGCCCTTTCCATTAAATCCCATCTTAACCATTAGTTTAGACCCAATTCCCTTAGTGTGTTTTTCAAACTGACCCAAAGGAATATCTGAAACTAAATGAGAGGAAGAATTAAAATGTGAACAACTTACAATGCATTCTATCATAGTACCTGCATCTGATTTGGAAGGCATTTCCTTCTTGTGTTCACCTTGTTGTAGCTTTTCCAAGAGGGCATCCTTGGTCCATATTTCTTCCTGCAACTCTTTAACAAAGCCCATCAACTTCTTTCTTTGTGCAAGCATCTCATTGACATACTCCTCTTTCTTGGTTATAGAGGATTGTGGCTCAGATTTTAACCGCACTATTTCCTCTTCCAAGGAATAAAAATTAGCTCTCAGGAAAGAGTTTTCTTCCTAGAGTTGGTGGTTTATGGCTTCAAGCTCATCTAGTTTCTCTTGTTTTGATGACTTTCCCATGATTCCTTGTTCCTACAAACACAACCTGTACTTCTAAAACTGCACACTTGCAAAAGAAGATTAATAAGCCCCAAAATGTTTGCACACTGAAAAATGAAATCAATACTGAAACTGTAGCCAAATTTTTACACAAAATTAGAAGCTAATATGGAAATCTAACTGCTCTGATACCAAACTTTCTCGAGATTAGCAATTTTGCAAGTGTAATAACCAGCTTTGATACCAAACTTGATTTGAAAACGTGTGTTATATTTTTTTCACTTTTAAAAGTTTCCAAAGATCATGATTTTATTAACCAATTTTAAGTATTATAAACTCCAAAATTAATTAAATTCTAATTATTATGCATCTATAGAAGTGCATAAAAATTAAATAATCGAAAAAATTAAAAACACTCAGATAACAAACAAGATTGTTTACGGGGTTCAGAAATTCCTACGTCCTCGGGTTCGGATTGAACTGATCCATTAATAATATTGAAATGTAAGTACAATAAATCTTAAAAACAACCAATAATGAATCAAAACTACAAATGAGCTGATCAATTTCCCAAGAACTCGAAAAATAGCGAAACTGTCCCCAAGAATGATCCGTGGCTCCTACAAAGTGTTTTCACAATGTGATATCCTGCAATTGCGTTACAAAAACACATAAAAATGGAGATTTAAAAACACTGTATGAAAATAAATCATATATCTGAGATCATCTATAAATTATTAACACTTTTCATGTTTACACCAAGTCACTTTTTGGACCATAAGTGCATTGAAATTCGTGTTTTCCAACTAGCTGTCTTGTAGATCCTTGTTAAAAACTGCATTCAAAGATTCCAAAAATAGATTAAAACTTTAAAAAAACATCAAATCTTATATTTTTAGAATCTTCTCAGAATTCCCTCCATTTCACCTTTTTACTCCAAGTTCCCAATCTGAGTGTAAGGCCTTCAAAAATGGTGTTTTCTAAGAATTACCTCCTTATGGTTTTACACATTACGACACTTGTCTTGTATAAAACCTGCGAGCCCCATTTATAGCACTTCACCAAAGGTGGTGGGTTAGTAATTCTACCTATTTTTTAGCGTAGATCAAGGGTTCAAATCCCTTTGATTGTATTATCCACTATATATAGCAAATGGAAATCTTTTATCCTTATATGGGAATCAATCCCATAGTCCACGAGAGATAATTTTAGACAAACCTTTTAATAAGGCTCAACCATCCTATTTTTATGTGGAATGACTACTCATAGCATTTTGATACTAAAATTTGAGGTCTGCGTACTCAAATGGAGTGTTGCCACGTGTCATCATGTGATTGGTTTACCTTTTGTCACGTCACTTTTTCTCACAAGTTTGACTCGAACTTTGACTGATCATATCTTTCACATACGGACTTGGATTTTATCCGTTCAAAATGCGTCGAAAATATCATGAAAATATATACGCAATAGAAGTGATTTTCTTGATATTAAAAGACAATTTATTTTCTATTTTGACTAATTTTGACCACATGTTGACCAAACTTTGACCAGACGTATCTGGAGCTCAGAGTGTTCGTTTTTCACGTTCTTTTAGTCGTTAGAAAGCTCTCTAAAGGATATACTACATTGTCATGTTTAGGGAAATTTAGGGAACATTTAACACTAAAATTGATCCCTAATCAAAGAGAGATAGACAAAATATGAAGCGGTTTGTCTCCAAATGGCATGGGAATGCTAGTATAAAGGTTCAAGCATGTAGATAATTAATAATATCTAATTTTGGTGGCATTTTCATGTTCTATGTGTGACAAGAACATACAGAAAAACTTATATTTTGTGAATATTTGGTTGTACAAGTATGAGGTAAATGGTTCATGAAGTGAAACCAATTGATTCCTCTAGCTTGGGATGTAAGCTAAGTGCTCATGAAAATTTTGCGAGAGGATTTTTGTGATGAATTGGTGCAAACCTTCTCCCAATGTTGCCTATCAAGCTAATGGCCTAAAGGGTGTAAAACCAATCATGGAGGTATAAGAGGTTTTTATATAAACACATATTGTAGTAGTGTTATATAAACATGGAAAAATTGTTAAGGTCCCATATGATGTGTTTTAACTCATCACTTGCTTAGAAGTTATGTATTTTAGTTTAATCTTTAATGGCCTAATAAGACCTATTAGGCTTGTCAAGAAGGCTTGTGGAACAAGTATGCAAGTGTGAAATTTTGAGTGTGACATATTATAATGAGTGTTTGAAGATGTTGTTAAAGTGCCCAATGAAGTTTTCTATGTAGTGGAAGACTATTGAAGTGGATTTTGAGGTGTTGGAGCTTAATAAGCTCAAGATTGATTCTTGAGTCCTATATGCATATTTGAGAAATGTTAGAGAAGGAGGTTTTTTGGAGTTTTATGCCTTGGATTGGAAGTTGGTATGATTTTAATGAGTTAGCTAAGATTTATATATTTCCAAAGGTGATGTTCCACATGTTTCATGAAGAAGTGTTTTGAGATTTGAACCAACTCACTTTTGGATACTAGAAAATTAGGTACTTAGACCTTATAGGTAGTGATTTCCAAATGGAGTGGTGTCTACTGAATAGACCAAAGTGTGTCATGCATGTAGATGGTTGTGAGAGGGTTTTATTTATGTTATAGAGTTTGTAGAGCCTTGGTGAAGTTTCTATGTTCCCTTGAAGTCCAAGAAGCTTTTGTTGGAGTGAAGATTTGTTTTTAGGCCTAATTGAGAAGCATTGTGTTGTTTATGTTTGCAATTTTACGCCGACCTATAAGGTAACTTTATATAACTTATATGATTTTATAAAGTGTTTATTCATGTTTTTTATGACTAAAATTTCATGGTCATATGATATTTTTCTGACCTATATGGTTTTGTGGCATGAGTCATGTATATAAAGAAAAGTGTAAAGCTCATTTGAGCTAGTGAAGAGGATGGAGGTTTGAGTGAGAAAGAGGAAGTGTGTGAAGAGGTCAAAGGGCTCTAGAGTAGAGAAAAAAAGAGGCATTTGAAGTTGATAATAACATCGGAAGGGATATTCAGGGTCATATGACCTAATCAACACATTTTGGTGCATACATGAGCGAAGAAGGAGAGAGAGAGCAATTTGAGAGGGTTTTGAGTGAAGAGAGATGAAAAAGTGATCACAATTAGTTGGTTGAGAAACAAGTTCATCAAGTTATCTTCATATTCATGTGGTTAAGTTGGTGCTTGGTTATCTTGTGGGGTTGTATCCTTTTTGTAGACTGCTTGTTATACTAAATAACAGCTAGTGATCCTTTTATGATTGGCTCCTCACTAGAGTTATAGGGGTTGATGCTCTTTATGAAGTGGGTGATTCAATAAAAATACATTTTTATTAGGTAATATATATAGAATTTTTAGTGGGTTTACTTCCCTTAAGAATTTCCCACTTATATCTTATTTCTATGTGTTAATTTCTCATATGCTTGATGGTGTATGAATTGTCTCTTGTTATTAATGCTTAAAAGTGTATAATTTTGGATGGTTAATTGAATGAAAATTTTAAAAGACTAATTTACCCCCTCTTATTCATTTTGATTCTAAGATTGTATTATTGTGAATATTTGCAACTATGAATGAAAGGAATTGTATATTTTCATATCACTTATCATGGTCTTGGAGCTACAAAGGGATATATATGTTAATAATATGGATGTATAGTGAACTATGTTATATAATGATTCAAGGGATATAATTATTACTCATCATGTTTTTAGTAAACATTATTATAATGGATTAAAATGGAATGCACATGTTAAGAATTAACTACAATGTTTTATTTTAATTAGATGAATAAGTATATGTTAATCAAATACACGTACTTGAATTTAAAGATTTGTGCACGGTCAATTCACTTATAGTATTATAATGGAAGAAAACCATAGAGTTTTAAATGAATAACACAAATCTATCTACTATGATAGATAAATTTGATTGTTTGTATTACTTATATATTGTTTATTGCATGTGTTCTATAATTAAGCATAGGACTAGTATTTTGAAAGCTATCAATTTATGTCTTTGGTTGTGTGGGTGATTTGAAATTCCTGTAAAAAGGGCATGTTTTCCATTTTAACCACTAGGGGTCACTACATCATACATTCCCTTTACTTGTAATACGTGCACATGTTTTACACATTTGTAACCCTTTGATTGATGTAATAATGTTTTACAATTTTTTTTTCCAACCTAATAACACTTTCTCTCTAAAAACAAGTGTATTCCTTCTCTTTCAAATAAATAAATGGTAACATTTTGGACAATAATTCCTTAGAGGATAATGTGTAAGATTAGTGTGAGGTGGGAAAGTATAATGTTTTTGTCATTGAAAATATAGTAAGATGTGCACATGGAAAAAGAAGAGAAATCTAACAACAAAATATTTTTGTTAAACCTCTAAAATGCAATAGGTGGGTATAAGTGATGGAGGAAAAAAACATAAAATAAGGAATGGTTAGAGAGCGTGAAATAATGGGTGTATAGGATAAAGTGTATGAAAGGAAGATATTGGTAAATGAGTCTCATGTAAGAAAAAGGTGTGCTAGATGTACAAGATATATGATACTTATCCCAGAACATAGGTAATAACAATGTATGAGAACATGGGGAAAATCAAAACTTAAAAATCCACATAAATTTGGTACATAGATCCATAAATATGATGTTATCATCCACTTATATTTAGATTATAATCATAAAATGCATGGGAAATAGGAGTGGGATACAACTGAAACCATTTGGAAATAAATATAGAGAGTATTGATATGAAAATAAGGTAGTTTTTCTCCACTTTGTAATTTTTAAATTCTCGGACCTTAAAAAATTCATCAACTTTTATGATTTAATATATCAAGAGCTGATCAAAATCTGATTTTAAGTTTCATGAAATCATTATTTGATCAATGCCATTGAGAATAAATTTTTCCGATTTAATTGATTTCTCGTAAAATTCTCAACTAATTAAATTTTCTTCCAAATTAAAAATATGATTTTAAAAACTGAAAATAATATGAAACTGAAATAAAAACTAGAAAAACTCAACACCGAATTGTTTATAGGATTTGGAACTTTTTACATCCCCGGTTTATATGAGCCAATCCATTAATATTTATATATTTAAATATATATAAAAGGATACAAATCAAATAACTAACCTTTCATAATCCTTCCGAAAAACTCGAGAACCTGTGAGCTCTAAAAATATCGGTGTTCGCTCTCGTGTTTGTTCTCGGCTTCGCAAATTGTTCTTCCAATTCTCTTTTAAAATATACCCAAAATTATTTACAAAAATGGAATATGAAATCCAAATTAAAAGAAATAAATAGAAAAACTATATTTTTCTCCAAATTCTCGAGCATTTTTTCAGTTTACACCGAGACCAAGTTCTTCCCTTAAGTGCTCCAAAATGCTTATTTTCCAAACTGCTCTGTTATCGCATATACATAGTCATTGAACTTAACTTATATAAATATAAGTAATCTCCTTTGATAGCCCGTCAAGCCCATGTGTCCTAACGGTAAGGTTTTATTTTGGTATTTAGTTAGTTAGGGGTTAATCCCCACTAACCACATCCTCTATTTATTTTACCGCAATGGGAAAGATCCCATATTACTTAGGAATATGAGAGATGGATTGTTTAAATATGGTGCATCCATTGTGTTTGGTTTTCTTAGGCCACATTTTTTTAATTCCACGTGGTGGAGGTGGAATTATGTAAATTTCCAAGTAGATAGGCCAAGTTGTGTTTGCTTAATGGAGTGCTAATTTTTGTCGTCCATTATGAATATGGGCTTGATAGTGGATAAACAAGACTTAGTTGAGCTATGTTTGGAAACCATGTTAGTTTTGGCTGGTCTAGAATTGGAGTTAGTGGCTATGTTGGGCATGGAGGAATCAAAATTAATCTCAAATATTGAGGATTTAAGTGGGGTGAGGTGCAAAGTTGGCATGTGAGATAAACTAGTGCAAATTTAACTTGGAAAGTTGTTTCATAATGCAACCTAGTCCCCATGCATGAAAATGCCTTGCAATATATCCCACATGCATCTTGAAACTACACTAAGAAGTAAATATATAAAATATTGTGGTAATAGCATAATGAAGTTACAATGGAAAAGACACCCTCTCGATAAAAAGGGGTGTCAACCCTAGTTGAGATCCCCATCAAGAAAATAGTGGGGCCCACCCATCTAAAAATGAGTATCGAATACTGGAGTCCTAAAACCAAAGTTTTTTTTACTTTTTCTCAATTTCATTTTTGCATGTGTCAACTGCGTGATTGGAAAGTTGCTCCTATTTTTGTTTGTCAATTAGAATAATCTACATGACAAGAAATTTCTCCAATGGAGTCCATTTTTCACATTCAAACATGTGAGGGAAAGATCTCGAGTCTTCTACTATACTTGTAATTATCCTAATAAATTTAGGGAAAATCTACCCACGTGATTCAGTCTTTAGATCACACCTCCCCATAGAGAAGGCTTTTTGTCCACAAAAAGACGTTTTTCACCCAAAAATGTTGTTAATCATCTTCCGTATATCCCATAAACACATGCGCAATCCATAGAAATAACATTATAGATTATATTATCGCAGATTGTTGATAAACTTATTACAAAAAAATTGATCGATTAAAAAAGAAAATTGTTCACCAAAAGAAGCAATTGTCAACCACTACTCTATGATTATGCCAATCTCTGCAAATAGATGTGAACTGTGAAATCCAAATAATCAGATCTCCCATCACAAAAAAATTATCGGTTTAAAAATAGACAATTTTTTGATAGAAGACGAAACTATCAAATTGATACTCTGTGATATATTCAATCATTATAAACACAATTACATCAAAATATATCAGTATATAAAGACATCTACATGCCAATAATAATCTAGTGTCCATTTTCCCTGTGAAATTTTCAATCATTGCAAATATCATGATCTAGAATGTTTAGACAACATCCATGCCAAAAATAGAAAAGAGTCAAAACCGAATCATTGTATTCTTCCAATGAAATATTTATCCCAATATTCTTAACTGTAAATAGGATAGAAGAAAACTACCTGCATACCAAAAATGGTGAACTGTCATCCACTACAAAATATCACTAGGAATAATCTGCAAACCATGTTTTTAGTGTTATCATAATGCATTCTAACATTTTTCCATATTTAGAAATCACTTTTATTTCCCACATGTGATTTTAAAGCATGGAAAGAATGATATTACAAATTGTGAGAATAGTTACAAACATACCCAAATTATGGGCCTTAAAACACACCTAACATATATATGCTAAAAATAGATGCATTCCCAAACAACAATTATTCTTCAAAACAAGCATGAAACTAAACACTCATCAATGTGCCCATTAACATGTGTAAACTACTGTTAAATCTCTAATAGTTAAAACATGAGTTCAATTCATTGTGTCCAAACTATACCAAGTAACTCAAAAGATAAATAAGGAGATATAAATGGAGTATTTCCAAAATTTTCAATGTAAGAAAAATCACTGAGTATGGTAAACTTATCCCTCGATTTTCTCACAAATATGAACTCCAAACTATTCAAATCTACATAAATGGAAAAATATTTCCTTACAACAATACAATAGGAATCCCATAACCAAAAACTCTTAATTAATTGCATGCTTATTCAACAATCAAGAGCTATGTAATATATAATTGAAAAATTGTTTTCCAACCCATTTAAATGGATTTTCATTTTCTATTATTACCAAATCCAAGGTGGTTTTATCAAGTGATGATGGTTTATGAACTTCATTTATGTTTTTAATAGGCCTATATTCCATCTTCGCTTCACAATTACTTTGATGGTGTGATGGGTGAAGTTTCAAACAAGTGTCTACCGATGGGCATTCACCTAACAATAAGCACAAAAATTCTTGGGACAAGAGAAATTATTTTTCCATTTCTCACATCTAGATGATGATATTAGTCTTTTCATTTGCCTTGTTCTTGATTAATGAGATCAAATTATTAAATAAATTCCTTCTCTTCCAATAGCTGGCAACAAAATGGTTATACAATCCCAAAAAAATGCAAGAGAGGATCAATATTTTTATGAGTTATTTTTTGGTTATGGTAAGAAAGAGGATGTGGTATTTCATTATCTATTCTTCATGTTCTCTTACAAAATCAATCCTGAAACACTAGTGGGGTATTCTCTTTTTCGTCGAAGCTTGTCTCCCTTGAACATGTTAGGAGCTTTCTCCAATTTCCATTCCTGTACTAGGAAAACCCAAACATGTAAAACGAGGATGATCCTAAAATTCTATTGGGTTATCAATACCTTGGCCATTTTTACCTTGGCCTCTTCCATCAAATCCCATTTTCAACAATAATCGAGATCCAATGCATTTATTTTATTTTTAAAATGAACCAAAATCATCATTACCTGAATCCAAATTCGAATGGGAAGAAGAATCACATGGTGAATAACTTACAATGCACTCATTGGTCATGGTTTCTACATATGAAGTTAAAGGCAATTCCTTTTAAGTTCACCACATTTTAATCCAATAAAAACATCTTCCTTGGATTTGAGCTCGGATCTCAAACATGTCATTTATTCTTCTAATGAGTAGATCTTTCATCTCAGGAAATTATTTTCTTCTTGAATTTTCCTCTTAATACTCTCTCTCTCTCTCTCTCTCTCTCTCTCTCTCTCTCTCTCTCTCTCTCTCTCTCTCTCTCTCTCTTCAAGGATTTTCCCATATCTATTTACAAACACCATTTACTTACACAACTGCAAAATGGAAGATCAAGCCACAAAGTCTACGAAAATATGATGGGATTAGAAAATCAAAGATGATATCAAATGCAACTAAAAGAAACACTGAATCATCCAGCTCTGATACCAAACATGATCTTAAAATAAGGTTTTTTTCTACTCTATAATTTTTAAATTCTGGATCTTAAAAAATTCATCAACTTTTATAATTTAATATATCTAAAGCTGATCGAATCTAAATTAGAATTGATCCAAAAATGATTTTAAGTGTTATGAAATTGATGTTTGATCAAAGCCATTCATAATTAATTTTACCAAATTTAATTGATTTCTTCTAAAATTTTCAACTAATTAAATTTTCTTCCAAATTAAAAATATTTTTCAAAACCTGAAAATAATTTGAAACCGAAAGTAAAAATCGAAAACTCAACACCGAAATTGTTTATGGGGTTCATAAATTCCTACGTCCTTGGGTTCATACAAACCAATCCATTAATGTTTATATTTGCAAATCCATATAAAATATTACAAATAAAATAATAAACCTTCTAGAAGACTCTACAAACCCATGAGCTCTAAAAAATATCAATGTTCACTCTTCATATTTGTTCTTAGCTTTGTAAGGCAATCTTCTTCCTATTATCCATCAAAAGCTACATAAAATGCTTTACAAAAATGTCATATGAAATTAAAATTTGAATAATAAATACATCACCATATTTGACTCTTTATTCTGAGCATTTTCTCAACTTACATCGAGACCTGGTTTTTTTGTTAATTTCTTAAAAATGTGGATTTCTAAAACTATTATATTATCTCGCATATACACAATCATTAGACTTAACTTATTAAAATATAAGTAAGCTCCTTTTTATATCACATCGATTCCATGTGACTTGGTGGTAAGGGGTTATTTTGGTATTTGGTTGGTTAGGGTGTTGAGCCCCATAAGCCACCTCCTCCATTTGTTTTACCCCAAATGGAAAATTTCCCATATTGCTCGAGAATTAGCAAGATGGGTTGTTTAAATATGGTTTGGCCATTGTGTTTAGTTATATTATGCCACCTTTTGTTGAACTCCATGTGGTGACAATGGCATTATGTAACTCACCAAGTGGATATGATGAGTTGTGTCGGTTAGTGGACTACTAAGTTTGGTCGATCATTGTGAATATGGGCTAGGGGTCGATGATTATGAATCGGATGAGCTATGTTTGGCAACCGTGTTGGTTCCATCTAGTATGAATTTTGAGTTGGTGGATATGTTAGGCGTGGAGGAAGAGAAGTTAATCTTGATAGTTTGGGAGTTAAGTGGTGTGAGGTGGCGAGTTTACAGTGAGCCTAGATGGCCCAAATGTAACTCGATGTGTTTTCTCATAATGCAACTTGGTCCCCATACATTACAATTCCCTAAATATATCCCACATGCATCATGAAATTACACTTAAAAGTATATATATATATATATATATATATATATATATATATATAATATTGTGGTAATAGCATAATGAAGTAATGATGACCTCCGATAAAAAAGTGTGTTGACCTAACCGAGGCCCCCAACCAAGAAATAGTGGGGCCCACTTGTCCACAAATCAGCGTCGAAGACCGAGTCACAATTTTTTTCTTTTTCTCAATTTTATTTTGCCACTTGTTGTAGCGTGATTGACCAATTGCTCTTATTTTTTCTCCTTCAATTGGAATCTTCTGCGAATCAGTAACTTACTCCAACGAAGTCCATTTTTCACGTTCAAACATGTGACATAAAGATCTCAAATTCTTATACTATATTGTAATAATCTTGTAGTGCCCACTTCCCTTTGGCACCTTTTGATGCTTATGCTAATGCTATGGATTTCATTATAGACATTACTATATTTTGATTTAGTATGTTGCTAGACATTGGATTATGGATTATTGTGGATTTTGATTTGATTAGGATGCATGATGATTATTAGAGACACCTGACATGTGGATGATGATATATTATTGGACATGGATATTTTATGGATGTTGTCAAATATGTGATTTTTGGATATTGTGATTTGATCTGGAAAATGAATATTTTATGATGCGGATATATTTGTTGATTAAAAATGCAAATGATGTAATAAGTGACTTTGATGTTGTTTTGATTCATTGTGTAGTTGATTTTTGTGATTTTTATATCATATTGGATGTTTTGATATGGCCACGAGGCCGAAGGAGGTATTTGCATTTTGCAGGTTAAAAATATCACAACAAAACATCGGGGATCGGAGACCAACCAAAATGGAATTCTAGGTGAATTCAACACGGTCACCATGGCAACTTGTTTTATTGTGTTGTGTGTTGTTTTGTTAGAGATTCCCATGGGGGAATCATCTTTATATGTGACCATGGGTTGTGTATTTTATTTTTATGGTTAATGTTTATTTATTGTTGTATGTATTTTATTTGTAATGTGTTCTCTTCTTTTAATTAATTAATTGTGATGGATTAATGTGAGAGATCATATGTTTAAAGTTTAATTAAATCAAATTAGGATATGGAAAGTAATTATTAGAGTTGTTGGCTATTTATAATTAATTTGTAAGGGATGTGTAAGGTGTGTAAGAGCTTGTGTAAGTCATTTTTAGAGTAAGAAATACTCTACCTCCATGGAAATTCGAATTTGACCTTGGGGGCTATTTTTGGAAGCTTGTGGGACAAGTAAAACTTGTCCCATGCCTCTAAATTTATGTTACCAACCATACTTATGGTTGAGGATGTGATTTGTGACTTTTATAATACATTTTTATTTCTTTTCGTGCATGTTTTTAATTGCACTTTCTTACATTTTATTTTAATCGTTGTCCCTTGAGGTGTGGGCTATTTTTGAGTGTGCAAGTAACTTGTCATTCTTCACCCACCTCTTTATTGAGCCTTGGAGTTTGGAGTTTTTATTTTGTGTTTAAATGTGAGGATGTATGATGTGGCATCCTACATGGATCCACATCATCCTCTTCCTTCCCCTTCCTTATATTTGAAACTCTCTTCTTGTTTTGGGTTGTTGAATCATTTTGCATTCTTCCTTGGGGCGCATTTTCTTGGGAGAGCTCTTGCTTTTGAAGGAATTTTTGGAGCTGTGTTGTTGTCTTGAAAAGCTTGTTGTTTGGAGTTGTGTTTTTGTCTTGGAAAGCTTGTAATTGGGAAGCAAAATAACCATGGAAAGGTAGGGACTTAACTTTCTTTTTATTTCTGTTATTTTCTTGTTGTGTTGTGTGGAAAATGCATGCTTTGTTTTATTTTTTGCTTGGTTGGGTAGACTGCCTTAGGGAAGGTGTAGGAGAAGGCTATGGGGAATTCTTGTGGGGGGCATAAGGGAATGCCATTGGCATCAGAATTTTGTGGAGGGAGTTTGGGTTTGGGATCCACCATGGAAAAGAAATAGCTTGCATTTCTTACTTTGTGGGGGGCATAAGGGAGAATCTATGGGGGCATAAGGAGGGATTCTGTGGGGGGCATAAGGAAATGTGTGTGATGAATTACTTGGTGGTTTGCATTTTTGGATGCCCAATTCCCAATTGGGAGGCATAAGTAGCTTCCCCCATAGGCCTTTCTCCTTTGGCTTGCAAGATCAAGCCTGAGTTCTATTTTGATATGTTTTAAATGCAATTGTGAACTGTTGTTTTCTTTTGGTGTTGCATTGTGTTTTAAAAAGGAAATGTGTATGTGAAAGAATGTTGTGTGTGGAAGCCAATTATTGCCATGGTTGAATTACACCTTTTATTGTATTTTGGTTAGGGCTCGGGGCCAATGATGAAGGAAGGCTTCTCCTTTCATTGGATGTCTTGGTTGGGTGGAGAGCATTGCCTTTCCCCCTCTTTGTTGTGATCAATTTGGAGAAGAAGAAATGGAGCATGTTGCTGTTTTGGAGCCAAAGAAATGTATAGTTTGACAGTCCCCTCTTGTGAACAAGTTATTGTGTTCCTTCCCACTTGAAGTGGATGAATTGTATAATTATTTGTAATGAGAAATTTCTTGTATTGATGAGGAAAGATTGAATTTAAATTGTGTAATGTAAAGAACTATCTTCCATTTTCTGTTTTGGAAAGGAATGTGAAAGAGTGTTGTATATTTTATATATTGTATTTGAAACCAAATGGAAAAGAGAAGTTGTAAAGTTGTAATTATTTTTAAACCAATAAAGGAATGCACTATCTTTCTCAAACTTGCATGGTTGTATTGGAATTGAATTATTATTGTGAATGGAATCTCTGTTTAATTGCAAGAAGAAGAAACACGTAGGTGGGAACTATATATAATTTTCTCTCCTTTGAAATGTATATTAGAATTGAAATCAAAACTGAAATTTAAATTGGAAATGAATGGTTGATTTAATCAAGAAAATGTATTGGACTAATTTAGAAACTATATACACATTTAAATTAAAAAAATTGAGATACGATTTAGAAGAAAAAGATCAACATTATAAACTTTTCATTGGCGATTCCTTTAAATAAAATGTACAGTTCAAACATGTAATCAATAATAAACTTAAAAATGTTATGGATTAGCATGCTAAGACAATAAGGAATTAAATTTGACAAATAAAACTAGAGAAAACAACTTCACCATAGCTAATTTGAATAAAATTCCTTTGACAATCGTTTTCTATCATTTGATGGAAAAATAATATTCTTTAAATCAACCGAATAAATTAACTTCCTGAAAACACTATAAATCCTCCCTAGATCAATTCTCCATGTCTGTTTGACATGTTGAGTGAAGGAGGGAACCGAATTTAATCAAATTGAAAAGTTGAAAATTGTCAGTTTGCCAAATTAAAATCTTGCAGATTGTTTTTGTAAAATTGACCCTTTAAAACTTATTAAAAAGTAAATTTTATGGTTTCTGTGTAAAGAGGGCATTGAGAGATTTCTAAAAAGTCCTTGTTTGTCCAAAACTGAGCTTACTGTCTCAAGTTATGGCCATTTGAAGTTTTACTTCAATTTGGCCTTCAAAAATTAAAATAAATCTAATCGTTAACTTTAAATTTTGCCCTTGGAAAAATTTCCAAAAATTTTTGTGGCCCCGCCATTCCTCAACCAACCGGGACCCACCATGTGGCACATTAGAGGCAGACCAAAATTTTAAACTTACCTTTTTTGAAAATTTTACCCCAAATTTTTCCCACTTTTCCCCGCATCCCCACCATCCTCAACCAATTACGTGGCTTTGACACGTGGCATGGTAGAGGGTGGACCCCTTGACTTAACCCCTTTAAGTTTTGGACTTCGGAAAAATATTCAAATTTTTCCCGCATCCTCGCTAACCCGCAACCAATCCCACACTAACACGTGGCTTGACGGATGCATGGGAGAATCTTGAAAACTTAACTTTTATTTCTTCTTTTGGAAAAATTTTCCTTTTGACTCCACGGCCCCACAACCCCACCTTGCTTAGAAAATCACTTTTCGTGGATGCGTGGGCCCACGCAATCTTTTTGGGTTTGAAACCCTTTTTGGCTCAAACCCTTGGATTTCTCTGCTACCCTCACCCAATCATGGGTTGACATGTGGCGCCACTGGCTTTGTTGGGAACATAGAGAAATGTTTCCCTTTGAAGTTTGGGATTTTGACTCGGGCAAAAATCTAAACTTTTCCCCGCTGCCTTTTTCCCGTATCGAATCAAGTGATGACACGTGTCCACCAGGGACCCACAGAGGTGCGGGAGAAATGTGGATTTTGTGTCGTGTAATGGGAAAATTCCTAAGTTACCTCGCGACCCGCTAACTGTTCTAAGTGATTTCCCCACCTCTTGACACGTGTCCCCCTAAGGGAAAATTTGACCTAAGAACTCCGCCCGCTCATATCTTGAGTTCTACATGGAGTTAGGAGGACTTCTTTATATCACCAAAGGTGAGAAAATTTCCTATTCATTGAGAATGTTTTAGGGAAATTTTGGAAGTGTTAAGTATGATAAAAATCCTGTTGAAACTCTGAGCCTATTAGAGAGTGGGTATGGGGGTAAATTACTCCCTGAACCTAACTAAAACATATAACCCTAAAGTTTGAACCTTGTGAACTTGATTTTAGTTAATGAAGGAAAACATATGTTGTAGTACATTGGTCTAGTTCCGGAACCTGTTAGTGAAAATTAATGTCTTGCAACCTGAGTTGTAGACACTTCAAAGAAAAAAAAATTATCCCATAATTTTCTAGCTAACCCTAGGTTGTTTCTTTGGTCTCAAGTGGTTGTTTAAATGGGCATTACAAATCTTGAGAGATTTAAGGAAACTCTTTCCACTAATTTGATCTCTCGAATCAGTATTTATTTGTATGCTCATGCATGTGTTGAAGGCAATGTATAACACTTAGCAAAATTCATACAAAAGATTCACATGGAAGAGTAGAGCACATTCAAAGGTGTGGGAGGATCAGAAAGGAATCGCGCGTGGAGGACAGAGATAGATTCAGGACTTATCCATTTTCACAATTATGATCTATTTTTGGAAGATGGCATGCGGAGAACACAAATGGGAAAAGACTTGTGCGACATGCATCAACTATTTTTGGAAGAGTGGTTATGGAGCACTTTGCATGGATGTAGGCTAAAGATAGAATTGCGAATGATAGTTAACTAGGAGAGATCTATTGTTAGCGCACTTGCATGTGTGGTTGTAATTATAAAGGCACATGACTATTTTTAGCATGCGACCTATTTTGGGATTAGATAAGTGGTGAAGGGAAAGTCCCCACCCTTGTAAATATATGATGAATTGTGTAGTATAAGATATAGTGGTTTGTAAGAACTAGATTACCTGAGAGTATTTTGTCATAACTCTTATGTGCATGAGCATATGATGCTATTATTATAAAGAAGCTTTCGTGTATTCCTATGTTTTATATAATGGAATGTATTTACGTAGAACCAAAGTATTAATCCTGAGTATAATTAGTTCTTGCATGCTTGATTTCATCATGATTATTATTTAGTCTATTGTTCTCTAGAACTAGATCTAAACATGCACTGTAGAATGATGTATTAATTATGGAATTGAATGCACTAAGTCTTCATAATGTTAACATCATATAACAATAACCCTAAAGAGAGGCCCGGTACCTTTGCATGCTTCGTGAGAGCTTAGTCTAGGTTGAGTGATGTGCCAAAGTGCACTGGGTGTTTGTTGGTGAATTTTAGGCTACATCATTGGTTCCATTACCGAGACCTCTTTTTCAATTGTGTTCAAGATGGTTCGTGATGAAGACATACCAGTTGACCCTAGCAAGTGTTGAGGAGTGGATACACAACCTAGAAGAAGAAATGTACAGAGGTTCAAAGATCGGATCTAAGTTTGACACACGCACATGGGTGGAGTAGAATTTTTATGATTGGTTGTACGAAACCTTATTCACTATTTTTCTAGTAGAATTTTTCAAGTGGATGGTTTCTTATATGTATAAATGGAATTGGAGGTATCGTACACTTGGTTGGATGCAGAAGAATTTCATACCCTATATAATGCTGATCTGATTTAGAATCACATTTTGGATACGTGGTTCTATGGTGTTTTGAACAATTATATATTGGAGTATTCAATTTCCATTTATTCGTACCCGTAGGTAGCTGAATTCCAGTGTTACGATATCCAAGGGGAACTTACCTATAAGGCATTCCGCTAGCAATAAAAAAATTTGATGGTAACCCTAAACTTGGAGAGTAAACTGATGGCTAACTAAACCCCACAACATGCGGTGAAAAATTAGGCTTGGTGAAAGATGACAGACCTAGAGGCAGAGAGGCAGAGAGAGAGGAAAGGTGACTTAGATATAATGAGGCATGCGAGAGGAAGGTAGAGAGGAAGTGGAAGGTTGTAGAGTGAATGGCGTGGAGAGAGATAGTTTGGGAAGGATTTGAAGTTCATAATGAAGACGTGGAACCTGAGCATTAAGAACTCCCCCATTTGGGAAAGCATGATAGGGAACCTTCCTTAGCCTCACATAGTAGTGTACCAATATAAACAACTTGGGCCGTGGGTGCAAATCGAGTCCACCTCGGAAAATTTTCCCTTGTGCTTGGTCTTCTAGTATCTAGTACAACAAATAGTTAGCAAGATAATTCAAGTAGTGGGAGAGTAGGAGTGAGTCATATAAAAATCACAATGATGGCAGTATAAATGAATTCATTTTTATATACAAGTACCTTTTTGGGTGTATCATCCACACGACTTTTGGAATCTCTTTTGGGAGTAGTAACACTTCATATGACTCGTTGAGGTACATTTCAAGACTCTTTGTTGGGACACAGGAAGTACATATTCTTGTCTCAACCCAGCTACAAAATTGAGATTAGGAGGTATAGGTGGCTCTAGCTCCAATGGATCTGGTGGTTCTAGAGGCAGAGGAAACATAGGAGGTTCTAGATTAGGTGGGCAAGGTCCACACCAACCCCAAAATATTTATATGGAGATGTCTCTTCATCTTCCAGAGTATAGGGGCATAGAAGATGCTACTGAACACATGCACATGTGTGAAATACTATGGCATGCAAAAGGAATCATGACTTCTGAGTGTAGGGCAAGCCAATTTGCTACTACGTTACAAGGGCGCACACATAGCTGGTACATAAAGTTTGACCCTGATCAGACTTACGTAGACTATATAGCTTTAAAATATTCTTTCCTTAAAGAGTTTCACATCCCTGAGTTCAAGCAGAAGAGTATAAGCGCACTTAAGGATATCAAGCAAGGAACTATTGAGATTGTTAGAGAGTATGATGCTCATTTTAAAACATTGTTATATAAGCTTTCTTATGATATTCATGTAATCCAACATGCACAATGGTTTTTTGGAGTTCTAATTACACCTTTTAGAAAGGCACTATCACATAAGACATACACTAATATGTGTGAAGCACTTGAAGTAGCTTTACGTACTATGATAGTTAGCAGATATACACCGGGGTAAGCCCAGCTTTAGAGGTACATATTGTAGCTATGGCAAAGCAATTGAAGAAGCTATCGAAAATTCGGTATATGAGACACGCATAGGGATTTGGTGCATAGATTGTGAAGTGGAAGGTCACACAAAGGATAGTTGTCCCCACAGATCTATGTGATCACTGTTGTTAGACTATGAGATATTCCATTTAAACCATTATGCTAGCCACGCCCATTATTGTAACACACGATAAGGAAGAATTTTTCATGCTATTAGAAAATCTGCATGTCCACGACTCATGACATGGAAGACTACCAGCTGATTGGTTAGATCCTTGACACTATAGATATTGGTGTATGATAGATAGGAGTTTCAAATAACTCTAAAGGCAAGAAATAACATGAGGATTAGGATCATAATAAGGAATGCTATGATCAAAACGAAGGGCATTCTGAAGGAGGTCATGATAGAGGTCAAGGATACCATGGTGGATTCAGAGGACAAGGATGTGGCGGTGGAAGAGGTGAGTTCCCTCACAAAACATGTTATACATGTAGATATCCTGACCACTACAAGCGTGAATGTCCTCAAAATATTACATGTTATTTCTGTGGAAAGAATCATAGCTATGAGAAATGCTTGAACTTGTATGAGCATCTTAGTAAGTAGTATAAACAAGAAAAAAAGGTGCAGGGATGGTTAGGATACAATGTGCTATGGAAAATCAATGGATGCCTAAGTTGGAAGCAAAATCCGAGGTGTTGCAAGTAAGGATCACTACCCGCGCTGAAGCGGTGTGTGCTAAAGAAGCATTACAACCGAGGCCTACCATCACTAAGGAGGAGGTTTTACATGCCCAGGATCCGCATCCTACCCACCAAAAGGAGGTTTATCAGGAAACCATGGAGGTATTTAGAAATCTTCAAGGTGAAATAAAATATTTAAAGGAGCAATCATGGAAAATGGAGAAAAATAAAGCATCAGAGATGGTCCAAACTGATATGGATGACTTGAGAAAAGTGTGCAAAATGTTACGCTAGGAGAATATCATTCCACTATTATGGAATTGGTTAAAGGGGAACACCTTATGCGCAAGTATTGAGACTAGATGACATATCTTGCATGTAAATCTCCCCCTCATAGTCTAGATTATAACAAGGAAATCACTTTGAATGTTGTATTGGATGGGTGGCTATTGAGTAATATGATACATGTGTGGAAGTCAATGTTATTACTTTGGATATATGGGTACAAATGGGGAGACCCCCATTGTGGCCATCCTCTAATGTTTTTTTCATGGTTAACTGCACTAAGGCCACTCCCATCGAAGTTTTAAAATATGCCTCCATTACCATACAAGGAGCCAAGTTCATTGGATATTTTGAGGTATTAGCGCTCAGAGGTAGAGATAGCTTCCAAAATCTTGGAGAGTCCATAGTGCTATACAAATAATGTTGATTTTCAGTTCAATAAGGGATATATCAACTTTGAAAACAAGGAGGAAAGGGTTATCATCCCGCTAATGATGGAAAATTTGTGCCCTATGTTGAGACCTTGAGTGAAGAATACCTGAATTGGACTTATGTACATGCCATCTAGGATCCAGAGGTGCTTGAGCCATCTAAAGAAGGAATCATTTAGTGGGAGGATGAAAATTTTGTCAAAGATACTATAAGTGTTGCTTGTGATAATTGGGCTCATAACACTTATGAGTTGGTGGCGTGTGAAGTAAACAATATATTTGCTAGGGATTGCAGACCGCATTATATTAGGAGAATATGTAACAACTAGGTACCTCATTATACCAAAGAAGGATACCCTATGGTGTTCCTGTGTGCCATGGAGGAATAGTGGGTAGACCACTTGGGGATAAGGAATATGCTAGCATATACCCTACGTGGGACAAAGCAATGCACCTCGATGGGTGGTTCATAAGGATGATATTTTAGGATGGAATGAAATTAGGATTGCTCTTGCTACTAGGTTCTTTAGAAGTAATGCACCTACTCAAATATGTACTTAGCATGGTAATCAACTTGTTTAGCACCATGTTCAATAGTGTGAGAGACTTTGGACATAGGGTGGAATATTTACCACCTTCACTCTGGGCATAGAAGTTTTATTCCATGTTACAAGGTTGCGCACGTGCTTGGTATGTCTATGTAGAACTCCATAGAGAGACTAGAAATTGGAAGGATTTAATTACAAGAATGATCCAGATGTTTGACTTCTTCTCTACCAAGCCTCCAGTAGAAGAAGCATTAAAATTTATAAAGCACTTAACTATGGGGGATAGTTCCAAGGCGGAGGAACTCATTCAAGAGTTATTTGATGAAGGGGACTCGGGAGCACGTTTTGTTGAAGAAAGAGAGAAAATGCCACACTACTTAAATTTTCCTGCCTTAAGTAAGAAAAAGGAAAAATGGTCTACCTAGTGGATGATGAAGAAGTAGAAAATTTGGATGTATACCATTCAACGGGTAGGCGTGAGGTGTTAGATAGTGCAGATAAGGCCACACGTGCCTATCATGATCCCATGAAGACAAAGAAAGTAAATATTGGACTAGATGATGAGCCTAAGGAGGCCATAATTAGAGACTATCGGTCAGACTCTTAAGTGGAAAAAATCATAGAGTTACTATGGGATTATCAGGACTTATTCCCTTGAGGGTACCATGAACTTAAAGGTGTGCATTAATCATTAGGGGAAATGAAGATAAATCTTAAATAGGGTGTGCACCCAATTAGAAAGAGACCCTACATGATGAACCCCAACTTGCATGAAAATGTCAAGGAAGAGATTGAAAAAATGTTAACGCTTGATGAGTCAGAATGGGTTAGTCAAATGGTGATCAGTATCAAGAAGGATGGCCAGATTAGGATCTATGTGGACTATAAGGAGATGAATGTTGCATGTGTGATTGATCCCTTTCCTACGCCATTCACTGAGGAAATACTAGAAGGTGTTGTAGGGTGTGAAATATATTCATTTACAGATGGGTTCTTTGGGTATCATCAAGTTTGAATTTCCTAGGAGGATTAGGAAAAGACTACTTTTACTACTGAATGGGGTAGATTTGCCTATACTGTGATGCCTTTTGGTCTAAAAATGTGGCTTGTATTTTCATGCATAGTTGTTCAGGTGTTTAAAGATTTTATTCACAACTTCTTATAGGTTTATTTAGATGATTAAACAGTGTATGGACTTGTTAAGGATCATTGTGACAATTTGCACTTAATGTTTGAAATATGTAGAAAATTGAGTATATCTTTGAACATCAAGAAGTGCATATTTTCTACACCATTTAGAATACTATTAGGACACATAATCTGCAAGGAAGGTTTGTTGGTTGATCTAGCTAAGGTTGCAGTCATTATAGGCCTGAAAGAGCCTACCAATCAGAGTGAGGTGCATGGATTCTTGGGTCACATGGGGTATTATATAAAATTCATAAAGGGATATGCCAAGTTTTCCACACCTTTGGAGGAGTTACTAAAAGGAAAAGGTACATTTTACTAGGGAGAACCGCAGCAGCGTGCATTTGAGACATTGAAGGAGAAAATTACTACCATGCCTATTCTATGCTTTTCTTCATGGGACCAGCCATTTCATGTACATGTGGATGCCTCTAGCATGGAAATTGGCATGGTGTTGGCTCATCCTAGAGAAGGTATTATAGATCATCCTATTTATTTTGCTAGTAGAAAGTTGAATCATGTAAAGCAAAATTACATCACTACAGAGCACAAAGATTTTTCAATGATCTATGCACTACATAACTTTAGACAAAGACTGCTAGCTACACCATTTTTCTTTTATACAGATCACATGACATTGAAGTATTTTCTAGACAATCCCATTTTATAGGGACACATATGTAGATGGGTACTCTTATTTCAATAATTTGATTTTACAGTTGTGGTAAAACCAAGGAAAAGTAGTTCTCAACTTGACCATTTATCGAGAATAAATTCGGAGAAGAAGCCCAAGCCATTGAAGATACCATGCTTGATGCACAGTTATATAGGTTACAACGCATGCCATCGAATCGAGAGGACATTGTTGTCTTTTTATGAACATGTATGACACCAAGAGGAATGAAATTCTTGGAGAAGAAATAGCTTGATAAACACGTGTCACCCTATATTTTTATTGGCGTGTGACTGTATAAGTTAGGCTAGGATGAAGTATTGCACCACTGTGTACTAGAACATGAGCACACAAATATTATGGAGGAATCTCATGGTGGTATTGCAGGTGGCCACTATGTAGGTGATGCCATTGCGCACAAGATTTTACTCGTTGGATTATGGTGGGAAACCCTATATAAAGATTGTAAGGCATATTGCAAGGCTTGTGATCACTATCAGTGCCTTGGGAAACTAGGTCAACAAGATTAAATGCCTCTAAAACCTATTACTAGTGAAGAACTGTTTGAGAAATGGGTTATTGATTTTTTGGTTCCTATTACAACCAGCCGCGCACTAGAATGGATCACGCTATATCGTAATCTTGCACATACTATCTGGAAAGGTGGGCGAAGTAGCGCCTACAAAGGATTATACATTGGATACATCAGCCATCTTTCTATGGGAAAATATTATTACAAGGCATGGATGCCATTTAAGTTTGATCAGTGATAGGGGCACACATTTTTTGAATGAGACAATCAAAATTTTATTGGATGAATTCATGATTGCACACCATAAAACTATACCATATCATCCTTAGGAAAATGGGACTCGCTAAGGATTTTAACAAGATTTTGAGCCAGAAATTGGCCAAAATTTTTAATGTTAGATGAAAGGATTGGGATGATAAAGTTTCTACAAGCTTTGGGCATATCAAAGAATATATAAAAGGTTGAACAAAGCCATACCATTTAAGTTAGTGTTTGACACAGAAGTAGTTCTTCCTATAGAATTTATGCTACCTTCTTTGCATATTGTGCATGCTGGAGGTTTAGCTAATGAACAAGAATTAGAAGAATAGATTGAAAAGTTAATAAAGATGGATGAGTGATGAGAAATAGCACATTGGAGTCAAAAACAAGAAAAGGCTAGGCAAAAAGCATGGCATGACAGGCACATCAGGGATAAAAATTTTGAGATTGGATAGATGGTGCTCCTTTATGATTCTAAGTTTTTATGCCATCCAAGAAAACTCAAGGTCCATTGATTGGGGTTGTATGTTGTCACTCACATACTTGAAATAGGCACTTTTCAATTAGAGACACTTGATGGAATACAGTTACCTAGGTACTTCAACAGAGTAGGCTGAAGCCCTACTATAAATAAGTCTTCTTGGTGTTTGTAATAAGGAAGTGTTGCCATTTAGATTAGGTTTTCAATTCTACATTTCCTTAATGTATTTCCTTCTTCGTCGCTATGATTTTTCAATTTAGTTGGTGTTTTTGTGTAATAAAGTGTGTTTACGTGCCAGAAGCTAATTATTATTTGAAGAATTTTTATGCGTAGAGGACTACACATACCATTAGTGTGGGGTGGTTATTGATATCTAGGTACATGACTATTGAAAATAAGTACACATGAAAGGAAAAAACTGCTATGGGTGCTATTCAAGTTGGAGAATTAAAAAAATATTTATTTTGGAAACAAGGACCATAGGGGAGATGAATGAAGAAACAAGTATAACGCGAGGTAAGAAGGGGCCATGGGAACTACTAAGGGAAGGTGTAGTGGCAAGGTACTCAGGCACATGGAGGCACGCTAAAGAGAAGTCCGTGGCTAGAAGGTAGGAAGGTGTGCTAAAAGGTTATAGCTTGGGCGTAAAGATGGACCACACGGAAAGAAAAAAAATAGTCGATTAATGAGAGAAATGTTGGTAGGTGAAGGAGAAATAAATGCACTAAATTTTTGAAAATCTATATAAGGACAAGATGCAAGTTCATTTTTACCATTGCAATTGTGAGAATTTAAAAAGAGCTAAGTGAAAATGAGCCAAGCAAATCGTGTGAATGTACGAAGAGTGTGAAACCAAATGTGGAGAAGATTTGTGCATAGGAGAAGCTTGTATCCCCATAGGTGACGGGTTTGAGCAAAGAAAACATGTTATGAAAGAGCTAGGGAACACAATTTCCACCAAGGCACAGAGATTGGAACTAGGGTTTTAAATTTTGCATTTATAGAAGATAGGAAGGAGAGATTTTCAAAAGGGCGCTCAAGAAAGCACCTACAACAGGATTAAAAGGGAAGAAGAATGTCAAAGTGGAAGAAGAAATTTCTCCGAGAGTAATTTATCGAAATAAAGTATCTAGAGAGCATGATTATGGGACAACAATGGGATTCCCACATCCGTAAATGTAAGATCAGCTATTATAACCATTACACATCAGATAATAAGAAGGATTTAGATGTGTTGTTGAGCACGAAAACAAACAAACACACAACAGAAGACATGCCAGTGTGTGATGACACCGAGAGAAGTTACTAAACTAGATTGGAGTCTACCAATTATACAAGCTTCCATATTTTAGGAAATATGAACCATTGTATCGATGGTTGATGAGTAGAGTCCATTAAGAATTCTTCTACTTTTCCGTATGGAGGGTTAGAATCACAACTTGCTTAATTTCAACATTGACAGGACTAAGGGCATCATGAGCAGATTTAGAGAGTGAATTAACAGATAAAGTAATGATCTTGGAGACAAGGAAGGAGCTAGGATATACCAAGGGTCCGTACGACATGGACATCAATAAATTGAAGAAGTACCCAGTAGTAGTATAGAAGCTTCCCATCTTGTAAAAAAATTGAATGACCAAGAAAGGTGGTCGAAGTGAATGTAATGTGGTTACACATTGCAAGAAAGATGTCTCAAGGAGTGGTCTACAATATCACGGATCACATAGCAAAGAAAATCATTGAAGAAGTGTGTACATGTGACATAATTAGTTTTGGCACTATTTTATTGTCTTTGGTGTTTATGGAGATTGGAGTGCCCGATGGGCCAAAGGAAAATATTTGGGAGTACCCCACGGAAAATAAATATTTGGTAGAAATATTTGATAAATACTTATGTGAAGGGACCATGAGTGGTCCATTTAAGCAGAGGGTGGAGATGTGGTATGACAAGCTCCATGCAAAATTTGAAGAGGAGTGGCACATACCCAAGGAGTTACCTTTAGTGGTGGGTAAGGTAGTACAATTTTTGGTCTACCAAAATTTTTGCATCGCGTGATTTGTGATGAAGGAAGGAGCTTGGATCCCTTGGTGTAAAATGACATATGCCTTCATAGCCCACTACTTATAGGAATTAGTTCACCGGTTCATTGATCCACACCACCTAAACTTTGTTTCAGATAAGGTAGATTGTGATTACCACACCCTGAGAAAAACATATGTATATCCAAGATGGACTGCCTACATTGAGAGGCTTATCTCAGATGTAATAAACATGAAGCCAGTAAGCTTGGTTGTTGGAGATGTTGGAGCAACACTTGTGTATCTTCAACTCAAGCCCAAGATAGAGAAAAAAAATATGTGGAAAATGAGTTTGCGCTTCCAAGGCCACCTAAGGGTAAGCATACAATAGAAAATGTGCCAACTCCACATCCTGCAGAGACTATAGTGGTGGATGAAGAGGAAGATGAATGAGAAGATAGTGGTGGCCTGGAGCATAGAGGACAAATGCAACCTTTAGATAAGGTAGAAATTGAGTGCATGACTATGCCACCTCAGTGCCGGAGTGAGAAGATGAGGATCTAGATGCATTACAAAGAGAGCACCGTGTTAAAAGGGTATTCAGAAGAACCAAAACCTAAGGTGCTACACCACAGTTAGTGCATAGATCACCTCAACTCTCTCCATAGAAGGAGACAACTGAGAAGAGAAGAAGAAATTTGAAGCTGACCAAGGAGGTGGAAGAGTCTAAGGAGAACTCACCTAAATCTCGACACAACCGAGAGGACATGGAAGAGCCAAAGGTTGAAGAAATGAAGGAAGGAGGATAAGAAGTAAAGGAGGTAGATGGGACAAGCATGAGACTACTCAGGACATAGTAGAATAGGCTCCAAATCTTGATGCTAAAGTTCCTAGGGGGCCAAGATCAAAGAGGACAAGTGGGGAGTATACTATACCAATCTTAGGCTACTCTGAGGACACAAGTAAAATTGTCCACACCCATTTTTAAAGCATGGTGAGCCTTAAGGAATTGTATGGATGGGATCGATGGATGAGGATATGGCCACCATGTGCATAAGGAAGTAGTTATCTTGGTCAATGCAGACACATATGGATGAACCAGACTTCAACGTATGTGAATAATCTTATGTATCGAGAAGATTGAGGAAGGAACCTCAAGCGAGGAACATAACGATAAAGCCTACTGTTATATCATATGAACAAGTAAGTAATGCCTTGGTGAAGGTATCTAAAAAGGTGGCAAGGAATAATGTGGATAAATCTACAACTATTAGGGTGATAAAATAATAAATCAAGGCCAAAGATACAGAGATAGTGCACCTACGACAAGAGAAGGACTTGGCACAAAAGAAGAACATTGTTTTCATCAGCATGGAAGAGGAAATTGGAGACAATATCTTGAAAGTAAGACCACACTTAGAGCCCAAGGTGCCCAAAATGTTTCCTTTGGCAATGCATTATGTACAAACCTTGGTGGATTTGGTGCTTGAGGATGGACCTATGTGCATGCCAGCCCCAAAAGATCCTGAGTAGGAAGCAGAGTGAGAAAAGGTTTCGGTGATGAGGAATATTGCATCTTATGAGGCATTACTCCAAATCTTGTAGGAGGACCTGAGAAAAGTAGACTAAGAATTGAACATTTACATGGCTCGGAGGTAGTCATCAGGATAAGGACCATGGTAGAGGAAAATGAAGTCCTAAAAGTGATGAAGGATGACACACTAGGTCATGCAGAGAGGTTGGCATTGGTAAAAAAAAGTGTGAGGCCCTTGCAGTAGCACATGAATCTCATAAGGAAAGGTTAGATAAGCTAGGGAAGGTTATAATGCAGAAAATGGATCTGCTAGAGGGAAGAATGTCTGTAATGTCCAACATTGTTTTGGTTTTGTAGAATGAAAAGGGGTACATTGCCCAAGATGAGTTGGAGTCTATTATGGTAGATATTCTAGAAAAAGTAGGGGCCACACTGAGTGAATGACAAACACTAGAGGCCAAAATAAAGGAAGAATATCCATAACTCATTCTTCCAAATCTAAACATAGGATACTTTGTTGAGTAAATCATTCTTTTGTATAGAAAATTCTTTACTATCTTCCATTTATATTCTTTCTCATTCTTTGAGCATTCAAGAGGTAACCATTTCTAAGGTGGAAATACAGTTAGTGTGGGGTAATGTTGAGTAGAAAATGTATAACAATTAATAGAAGGCATACAAAATATTCACGTGGAAGAGCATAAAACATTCAAAGGAATGAGAGGATAAGAAACAAATCACGTACGGAGGATAGAGATAGATTCGAGACTTAGCCATTTTCATGATTATGATCTATTTTTTGAAGATGGCGTGTGGAGAAAACAAGTGGAAAAATACTTGCACGACATGCATCATCTATTTTTGGAAGAGCGGCTATAGAGCACTTTGCATGGATAGTTAACTAGGAGAGATCTATTGTTAGTGCACTTGCATGTGTGGCTGTGATTGTAAAGGCACATGGCTATTTCCAACATGTGACCTATTTTGGGATTAGATAAGTGGTGAAGGGAAATTCCCCACCCTTATAAATATGTGATGAAATACATAGTATAAGATATATTTGTAAGAACTAGATTACTGTGAGAGTATGTTGTCATAACTGTTATGCGCATGAGCATATAATATAATTATTGTAAAGAAAGCTTTCATGTATTCTTGTGTTTTATATAATGGAATGTATTTATTGAACTAGAGTATTAATCCTGAGTATAATTAGCTCTTGCATGCTTGATGTCATCATAATTATCATTTAGTTTGTTGTTCTCTAGAACTAGATTTGAACATGCAATGTAGAATGATGTATTAATTATGGAACTAAATGCACTAAGTCTTCGTAATGCTAACATCTTGTAACAACAACCCTAAAGAGGGTCCTGGTGTTGGGCCCCTAGAATATTGACTAAATAAAAAAGGTGCGTAGGCATGCAAGGTCCTAGTTAAAGAAAGGTGCGTAAGGACAAAGCACACAAGGTTTAAGAATTGGGTTTAAGGAAGTCCGTGGCACGTGACGTGTGCAAACAGAACCAAGTGTTTGGTACTTAGAAAAATTGGACGTTCAAGGCGAACATGTGAAAAGCATGACCTGACTGCGCATGGATAAGATGTCATCCCGCGATAGGTTCGCCTAAGAAGGATAATTCCTATGGTAGAATCTTGTAGAAGCACATCATGGGGTAAAGTGGGAAGCTCACGCCTGGAGGAGCATGCTCGCATAGAGGACCACATTCAGACACTTGGCATTAGATCTAAGGGCACTGGAGGATGAGTTGGCAGTCTAGAAAAGCTATAAATACAAGCACCTGCAGAGTAAATAGAGAGACTTAGAGTGTGGGTGGAGCTCTACAGAAATACTACAAGAACTCTGTTAGTGGGTAATTGCAATTGGGAAAGGATGTATTAGGCATGGGGATTGTAATTTTTTTCTTTTTGGTAGCTTAGTTACACTAGTCTAGTTGCAATGCATGACCGTAGAATACCTTTCTCGTGACACTCTGTAATGGCTCCATGGATGTAATGCGGTTACCTATTATATATACATGAATATCAATGATTTTAATGCATACTTCTCTCTCATGAGTTCTCTTTCCTTTTATGCTAAGTATGGATGCTTGTATGCTTCTTTCTGTTATGATACATGTTATAGATTTTGTTAAGTACTCTATCCGATATGACTGCAAGGATCTAGAGGACGTTTTGAGATCTATGGTTCTCGTATGTCCTAAATCCTTTTGAAAGTATTTTAAACATAAATAATAGATGATGTTTCCCACTAAAATCACATAAAATAGAGACTACACACTGCACCTGCGCATTCCTCGAATGAGCACCCAAATTTCGTTGGGTTATAGGCCGACACACATGGGGTTCCTTTATTTTGTGTTAGGGGAAAAATAACTACATCTTGGTTCCATTGTTGGGTCCTCTTTTTGAAGTTGTAGTGAGAATTAGCATTCATCATGGTCTGTGTAGTGAGTAATGATAGAGCGGTTAACTTTGGAAAGTATTAAATCATGGTTTAAGAGCATAGAGGATGAATTCTCTCAGAGATTCAACATTGGACCTAAGTTTAATGCACATAGATGGGTAGAAGAGAACCTATACCATGATTTGTACGAGACTTTTTTCTTCTACTTCCTAGTGGAACTGTATGAATGGCTCAAATCCTATGCATCCATATCAATTTGGCATTATGGATAGTGTGTGTAGACCTAAGAAGAATACTAGAGGTCAGTAGGATGTAGATTTGATGTGGACCCGTGCTGTGGATCATTGGTGGAAAGGAGTATTGGCTAGCTACACTCTGGAGTACTCCATTTCCACATATTCTTTTCCAGAGGTTGCTAAGTTTGAGTTTCTACGGGAGCCCAGAGGATCATTTCTATGAGTTGTCCCTCTAGCTATGAAGATCTTGATTGTTACCATGAGTTTAGAGGCATTCCCAATGGCAGGATAAACCATTCTAAGTGCTAGGTGAGGAATCTAGGGTGGAGGAAGATGGCAGATGTTGTGATGGGGAAGGAAAGGGAGGAGAGATGGCTCAAGTATGGTGAGGCACGTGAAAGGGAGATTGCTAGACAATGTGAGGTTGTAGGTGTGATGGATGTATGGCGAGAAGATGTTGCGGGAAGGATTTGAGGTTCATGCAGAGGGACGTAGAACCCTAAAGCGATGCAGTGACCCCATCTTGGCAAGTGTATAAGAGAGACCTCTTCAGCTTCTGATGAGAGTTCGTCACGTGGAGAGAGAAGAACCATTAGTGTGCATCTGAGCCCACCTAGTGACTAAACCCTGCGCTTGGTTTTCTAGATCAAGGGAAAATATTGTTGGTCTAGTTGGTTACATTAGAAGTGATCGGTCTACACCCAGGAGGTATAATTTCTCGTTTGGGCCTTCTATGGCTGCAAACACCAACCCAGTGTTAGGAATTTTTAGGAAAGGTATAAACACACAAACTTTTGGTCTCATGTCCGAGAGTGACGCAAGGTATACTATTAGCGGTGGGGGCATTATCATAGACCATAGGTGCACAACTCGGTGGGGACCCTTGGCATGACCACTTTAGGACCTAGTGGGTCTGGTGGATCTAGTGGTTCAGAACCTAGTGGACTGGTGGGTCCAGTGGTTCAGACCCGTGGGCCTAGTGAATCTGGTGGTTCGTAACCTAGTGGACTGGTGGATCGACAACAAAGGAAACACAAGTGGAAACCAAGTCTCTAGCTCGGGAGGATTCAGTCCCAACCACCCCCACAAGTTTTCTTTGAAATGTCTCAATATTTGCCTAATTACGAGGTATAGAGGATTTTGCAGAACATGTTCACAAGTGTGAACTATTGCATGGTGTACAAAGGGTATCACAACCCTAGAAACATGTAAGGCTAGTTAGTTTGTAACCACATTACAAGGGTTCACGCATAACTCGGTATAGGAAGTATGACCCTCATCAAATAGTAGTTGACTATACCACTTTAAAGAATGCATTCTAGGTAGAATTTCACATTCTTGAGTTTGACCAAGAGCGTCAATGCTTTGATGGAGATTCAAAGAAGGAATGGCGAGAGAGTGTGTAGGAGTATGATGTGTGCTTTAAAAATCTCTTATCTAAATTATCATATGATATTCACCCTTCACAACATGCTTAGTGGTTTTTTGGAGGGTTGATCACTCCTTTTAGAAGGTCCTTATCTCATAAAAATTTTACATACCCGCATGAGGCATTGGAAGCTGCTCTACATGTTAAGGCTATTGGTAGTGTTGATACTAGCATTAGCCCATTCCTGGAGGCTCAGATTGCTGCTATGGCCAAGCAATTGGAAAAATTGTTTGTGAACTTAGCTCGTGAGACTCACAGTGGTTTGTGGTGCACAGATTGTGAAGTAGAGGGGCACGTTAAGGATAATTTCCCTCGAAGGATAGTACGCACCATGGAAGTAGATTTTGAAATTTGTAATGGGGACCATGATGCGAGTAGTTTCCCCTTGTTATAGCGCACAATCTGGAAGAATGTATCTTATTACTACAAGATTTACACCTCTACAACCCATAATACTAAGGACTGTAGGCTCATTGATCAGATCCATGAGGCCATTGATCATGGTGTGTGCTATACTAATGTTGCCAATAGTTCTAAGGGTGATGATCATCATTATGAGGACCGCGCAGATGGAAGTGTGCATGGAAGAGGTTTTGAGGGGGATTCCATGGTTATGATAACCATAGAGGAAGAAGGATTGTGTTCCCACGTGGAACCTATTTCAACTGTGGATCTATAGATCATTACAAACGTGAATGCCCAGACCTATTGTAGTGCTCGTGGTGTGGAAAGAAGCATAAGTATGAGGAGTGCCCATAATTGTTTGAGCACATGAATCAGCAACACACGTAAAAGCTAAGGGTGTTACAATGGTCGAAGATTAAGAAGGCAGACACCCAGTTGATGCCTCGGGTAACACGAGATGCAAGTTTGGAGCCTGTCTTGGTAACAACAAGGGTAGAATCCACACGCACAAGAGAGATACCAAGATAGAATAACCTAGTTTTAAGGGAGGAAGTAGTTCATGGAAAATATCAAAACCCTGTACATTAGAAGGAGGTGTATCAAGACATTATGGATGTCATTCGGAGTTTACAAGGGGAAATACAGTGTCTAAAGGAGCAATCTAGGAGGGAGGAATAAGGAAGGAGAGTCGAGGCACTAAAGAATGACTTGGATGAGGTTAAAGAGGTGTGTAAAATGTTAAGGAAAGAGAATATCATTCCCTTGCTAGGATCATGGTTGAGAGAGAAGGTACCACGTGCCAGAGGAGAGCATGAGAGGTAGGTATTGCACGTAAACCTTCCCCCTCACAACCTTGAATATGACAAGGAGATCACATTGAATGTAGTTGTAGATGGATGGCTCCTTAGTAATATCCTCATTGACACTGGCGTGGAGGTTAATGTTCTAACTTTGGATGCATGGCATCAGATGGGAAGACTGCGTTGCAACCATCTTCAAATGTGATGTATATGGAAAACAAGACTAAGGAAATGCCCATCGGTGTCTTAAAGGATGCAGCTATTACTATCTAGGGAGCTAATTTTATTGGGGACTTTGAAGTCTTGGTGCTCGCCGAGGTAGACAATTTCCTAGTGCTACTTGGGTGCCTATGTTGTTACAAGAACAATGCAGACCTTCGGTTCAACAAAGTCTACATCAAATTTGAAAATAAGGAAGTGCAAGTGATTATACCCACGATTAATGGGAAGTCAACACCCTACAAAGTGAACCTTTGGGGAAGAATTTCTAGATAGGATATATGTGCGCTTAATCGGGGACCCAAACATAATACATCATACTAACGAAGTTATCCAGTTTGAGGATGCTCAGTCAATAAGTGATACCACTAGTCTAGCATGTGACAATTGGGTGTGGGGAACTTATGAATTGATGGGAAAAAAGTTGAGAGGGTTAGTGACCAAGGTAAGAAAGGTGCGCACGATTCGGTGCCTAGGAGGAAAAGAGCTACCCAAGTATTCGGGAGGAGCCTGTTTCACCGATTCTTAGATTATTTCTTTAAAGTGTTGACGAAACAGATAGGGTAATGGGCATAGGAGGAATACCTGTTCAAATGTTGGTTGATGGGTTGTTACGTGTGTATGACTTCCGAATCCACAACTAATCATGAGAGCTTCCTTTTGGCTAGGAGGAACTACTTGTAATGCAAAGCAAGACCACCAAAAGGAATTAAACAATATGGGCAGTGAACTACCTAGCGTATGCTAGATCCGGAAGTGTGATACTTCCTAGATGGCTGTCAGTCCACTATTTTAAACAATTTAATGTTGTAAACAAAGTAAATCCTATTGTAATTTGAAATGATTTAGGTATCTCACTTAAAACATAATAAGAAATAGATCTAATCTAATAGGCTAAGCTAGAATAGAATCCAAAGGTCAAATGATTGGTTCTGGGTTTTGCAAGTTTGACAGAGGTCTCGGGTAGATCACAGGTGGATGAGGGTGAGATGAAATTTGGTGGGTAGGTCTTTGTTCTGGGATGTATGGGCAAATATAGAGACCGATGTCGATTAAGGGTAACCGAAAATGGTTAGGTGTAATCGGTGCCGGTTACTGTGGAAATCTAGAAATGCCACAGAATAAGCTTTGGGTCTCCTTTGTGATTACACAAAGGAATTTGGTTAGTCGGGATGAGGTATTGGGTGACTGGGGTAGGATTCGATGAGGTTTTAATGGGTATATGGAGGTGGAAATGTTGGATAAGGTCAATAGGTGGCTAGGTAAACAATAGATGATAAAATGATGATGAAATTAAATAAACCAGAAAAGTATGACATTATACTTACTTGGATTCTAGTCCTGAATGCCTATGAGTGAGGGATGGAGGTGTTGATGAGGGGTTTGAAGGCTACAAGTGATCACCAATTGAAGGAAAGATTCTACATGGGCTGCATGTACATTCCTCTCTTCTTTGTTAGATCGAGATCATGGCTGGGATGGCTATGTAGGAAAATATGTTTGATCTCCTTCCTCGCATGCGGGTTCTTGCTGAATTCACTCTCTCGAAGATGTTTTCTCCCTAAGACGTGTTAATTCTTGCCAACCTTATACTTCTTACTTCCAACTTCCAACTTCCCACTTCCAACTTCCAACCTTGAGAATAAGGTTGTTTTGGGGTTAAAAGGGTAACTCGACGTGGTTCCGGCTTAATTGGCGGCGGTTAGGGGTAACCGGCGTCGGTCAAGCAGGATTTCCTAGGTTTACTTGAACTAGGGAGATCTTATTGATTTCCTCGATTTCATGTCATTAACCCATGGATTAGACTGGGAGCTTCTTGTGAGCATGCGGAATGTGGTTAGAGGGAATGTAGGCATTGATTTTTAGGGTTTGTGTAATTCTTAGTTAGTTATGGAAACTTGCTAAGAACAGGTCTTAGGTTGAGTCGGCTTGGTGAGGTGTCTAAGTGAATCTGTATGTGTGGAAATTATTTAAAATAAGATATTTAAATAATAGATATAGTGAGGATAATGAATTAATTTAATTTAATTAATATTAGTGGGGTGAAGGGGGCCATGACTAGGTGAATGTGATGAAGGGTGTTTATTCGTCGAGGGACCAAAGGGGAGTGTGACCTAATTTTAGTGTCTACATTTTGCCCCTTTTTGTTGCTAAACTTGTATTGGTAAGCGACACTAACAAAAATAAGATGTGGTTGCCCCATGTGTGGGTGAAGGTGATCCCCCTCAAACCAGGAACAGACGAGGCTAAAGGAAGAATTTGTAATTTTTTTGATAAAAGGTAAATGGGAGGAAAATTCAGGTGGGCACAGGGGAGAAAAGGTTAAAGGTCTACTCGGGAAATCTAGGTAATGGGTTTGGGTCAAAGGTAACAACAGTCAAATGCACACACATGAATAAACAGCAACACGCTACCAGGTTGAAGAGCAGGTAAACTCTACATCGTCTAAGGTTGATAGGTTTATCCAAACAAGGTTGAAGTTATTCCAGTATCCAAGGTATAGGATATGGTTAGGAAACACAACGTAGGTTAGGTGTAGGAACGTTCAGGTATGTTCCAGTACACCAAAGGTAGGGTTAGGATAAACGGTCACGGAAATAGGCTAGGTAAGGTCACCAGGTCAATCAACACAGGTAACAGTGCCACAAGGTATAGCGAACACATGAGGTCAAAGGTCACTAGCGATGGTCCAGGTCCAAATAGTGAGGTCACAATACGGTGTAAGGCCAAGGTAGGGTAAAATAATGCATCCCCAAAGGAGGAAAAAGGGAGGTAGGAAATGATGAGGTTAGGAAAGGTAAGGGAAATGGGTTGGGTAAATATGGGGTGTGATAATGTTTAAAATATGAAACAACTTGTTATGTATGTGGTTTAATTTCCAATTTCGGGTATAAAAGGGAAACGAAGTTAGGTGTGATGTAATGTGAGGCACATGGAAGATTAATTTTTAGGGTAGGGGATGGCCGAGCTAACCTCCAAAGGCCCCATGCCCTCGAGTGCTGCCTATATAGTCCCGGTGAAAAGGGACCTTAGGCGATGTAGTTCTCCCATAATCTAGGGAAGAAAATGAAGAGGTGTGAAAATGAGTTAGTAGGTTTTTGGGCATGTTGTGGGTTTAGATCTAGTAGGTGTGGGTAGATTATAGGTAAAATGATGTAGGTGGGGGTGATTGTTGCGAAAGAAGGAGATTACCTCAAAAGTAAGTGTCGAGGACCAAGTCTTGTATAGGATAATCAAAACATAAACAAAGATTGTTAAAAGATAAGAGGGAGCAATAAAGCCACCGATTGGGTGGGATCATACGGAATAGGTCATACCTTAGAGGAGGTGATGAACATAAGACCCTAAAAACATTACATGATTGATTGGTGTACGGTGAAAAGTAGTCACATGATCACCAAATGTCTAAGTTCCTAGAAGTCCCTTGAGGTAGTGAGGAAATGAGAGAGGGCATGGTTCAAAGGGTGAAGAGTAGGTATTTTTATACGGTATGAGGTGGCATGCACTTCGGGAAAGAGGTCCTAGGTCACAATGGGAAAGTCCATGACTAATTTTTTTTTTTTTGATAGGCTGATCGATGTGGGAAGTCTATATGGGATAAATAAAATTGAAATCCTTGAGGTCTTCATGAAGTCGATCGATCACGGGAAGCTTCGGTTGCTCTCGTTTGTTTGTTTTTTTTTAGAAGAGCTTTACATAGCTGTCCTTTGTGGGAGAAATCTATTCATAGCAATAATTGGTCAAGAGGAAGATGTCCTATTGAGGGATTCATCTTGTTATTAGAAGTTTGACTCGAGGAGTTTGGTCCCATTGTGAGGTCTTTGTAGTCATGGACAAGACCAAGGTGAAAAAATAGGACTCTTGTTCAAAAGAAAAGGTGAAATGACCATGGGATCTCATCTAAAGGTAGATGAAAAGTATCCATGAGAATCATGCTATGTGCGATGCCGTGGTACACATATTCAAGAGAAGATAACAAGCGACGGGTACTCACATGATCCTTGTTTAATCATTGGCGAGTTGTATGAAGTGAATAATTCTCGAGGGACGAGCATGGAAAGAAACAAAAGGTGAGGTAGGAAAACAAGTCAACAATAGAATGGTTGAAGATGCAAGGCATTAAGAGGCTCATGTTCGAGTTTACCATGTAGTGAAGATAAATGATAAGCACCTGATCTGTATGTATGGTCCAAGCGAATTAGGAGCAAAGTTGCCTCATTTACTTTTTTTTGCTTTGGTTACGTGTTGATTTTCTTTCGGGACAAGGTCACCGACTTCAAGGTTCATTCATGAACACGTTTTTTGTAGGCACATTTGATACATTTTTGGTAAACTTGAAGGTGATCCAAAGCGTTAAGATGATCTTCATCTAATAACTCTAGTTGTGCTAAATAGTCCTAACAAAAGTCATCATCATTGAGCATGTCATGGAGAGAAATGCAAAGTGAGGGAATCTGGACTTTGAGAGGTAGGACTACCTCTGTACCATAGACTAGAGAAAGGGTGTGGCATCAGCGGAAGTGTGATTACTAGTGCGGTATGCCCATAGGGCAAAGGAATGTGTGTATGCTAATCCTTCCTAGTATCGTCAACCACTTTCATAAGAATTTTGTTTAGGGTTTTGTTAGTAGATTTGGCTTGGCCATTGGTTTGTGGGTAATAAGGTGATGACAAACTAAGCTAAATGCCGAAGGCGTTGCAAAGTTTTTACAATGTTTTATTTTTGAATTGTTTTCCATTATCAGTGATGAGGTGATGAGGAACACCAAAGTGACAAATTTTGTATAGTATTCGGTAGCAGAAGATGATCCATTGATGGCATTGGGAAGAATGAGGATTGATTTCTACAACAAGATCCAAACCCCATTGAGAGAAGGGCTAAAGGTCGTGCGTGACTGTAAGGCATGACTGGGTGTATGATGAAGATTGGAATGTTGTTGGAATTCTACACAACATTTGACATAGTCACAACAATCATGGTTAAGGGTCGGCTAGTAATAGCCTAGGAAAAGAATACGCTTAGCAGAATGAAGGCCACTAAAGTGACCTCACATATGCCATCATGAACCTCCTTAATGGTATAAGAAATTTTAGAACTTGTGAGGCATCATAAGAGAATACCATCAAAGCCGTGTTTATAGAGGATTCCCCCTAGAATGATGTAACGAGAGACCTTTTTAAGGAAGGCACGTTGTCAGATTCTGGGTGAGATCGGGAGATAAAATGGAGAGAGAAAGGTACTAGAAGTATTGTTTATACCAAAGGTCACTCAAGTTAGGGGTAGCAGTTCGATTGAGTAAACATCATGAGGTAAATAAGAAGGTGATTGGAGTCATTGTACGGTGATAAAGATTGTAGAATCAGCAAGTGAAGCGGGTATTTGGGAAGCTAAGAAGGCCATGGTATTTGCAAATTTATTGGTTGAACGTGGGATGGTTTGAAGGGTGTAATGATCAAAGGTGGTCAAAAAGTATGTCTACATGATGTTTATACTTTATAAAGTATCTCGTTACAACATTGGTACATACCATTGGCTTGGTTCATGACCAATTGAAAATCACCAAAGATGTTGATTGATTTGACATCTAGGGCATAAGCGAGCTTGGAGACTTAGTGAGTGCTTTATATTCAACAATATTGTTGGTACATTCAAAATCTAATTTGAAAGACAAAGGCATGGGTTCACCCTTAAGAGGAATGAGGATAATACCAGCTCGCCCCCATGCTAACACTTGGAACCGTCAAAGAAGAGTGTCATTTGATAAGGGGGTTCGTCCAAGGAAAGGGTAGCAATTGACTCATCTGGAAAGTCAAAATTATAGGGTGGATCCCCGAAAATAGGTGTGTCATCTAGTTGGTCGGTGATAGCTTGGCCCTTGATGGACTTTTGATAAATGAATTTGAGGTCAAGATCAGCTAAAATCATAAGCCATCATGCGGCACGCTGATTTTGATAAGGTTTGGTGTACATGAAGTGTAAGGGGTTAGTGTTGGTCACAACATAGGTTTTGTGGTTGAGTAGGTAATAACAGAGTTTGGTGGAAACGAAGACTAAGGCTAAGCAAAGTTTTTCGGGATGGTTGTATCAGGTTTCATAGTCCAAAAGAGTACGGCTTATGTAATAAACTACCTGCTCCCTGTGTTGTTCATCGTGATGAGCGAGCATGGCTCCCAAGGAATGATCGGTAGCGGATATGTATAGGTAGAAAGGTTGATCGTCTTTAGGTGGGATGAGTACGGGTGGTTGGAGAAGGTATTGTTTTAAGGCCTCAAAAGCTTTGTGACAGTCATCATCCCATTTAAAGGATACATCCTTCTTGAGTAGATGATGAAATGGTTGGCACTAATCGATAATTGTGAAATGAAATGGTGAATAGACTACAACTTACCTTACGAGGCTACGGAGTTGTTTAAGGTTAGTGGGGGAGGTATTTCAAGAATGGCCTTGACTTTAGTAGGGTTGAATTCTATACCATGGAGGGAAATGATAAATCCCGAGAGCTTTCCCGAGAGAAGCGCAAAGATGTACTTCTTAGGCTAAAGGCAGACACAATATTTAATGATGCAATCAAAGATGGTTTTAAGGATGGCAAGGTGCTCGAGCGACATTTAGATTTGGCCAGGAGCTCATCCATGTAATCTTCAAATATGCGATGCATGATATCATGGAAGATGTAAGTCATAGCCCGCTGATATGTGGCACCATTGTTTTTATGGCCAAACAACATGAATCGATAGCAGAAGGTCCCCCAAGGGGTGATGAATGAGGTCTTGTGTTGATCTTCTAGGGCAAGTAGGATTTGGTTATAACCCGAGAAGCCATCCATGAGTGATAGCATCTTGTGACCAGTGGTGAGGTCAACCAGTTGATCAATACTGGGTAAGGGAAAGTCATCTTTCGGGTAGGCTAGGTTGAGGTCATGGAAGTCTGTGCAAATGTGGAGTCCCCCTGTCACTTTAGTGATAGGGACAATGTTAGAAATCCAACAAGGATAATCAATGGGTAAGATGAAGGAAACAAAAATAAGGCGTTGATGTTCTTCTATGATGAGAAGAGAAATGCGAGGTGTATTTTCCTCGGCTATTTTTTTATGGGTTTAGCATCGGGAATGGTTACAATATTGTGGACCATGATGGTGGGGTCAATACCGAGGCATGTCTGCATAAGATCAAGTGAAAGCGTGGTTATAATCTCTGAGAAAATAAGTGATGGCTTCTTTTTCAACAACATCTAAAGATTGTCTGATCTTTAGGATGTGCGGGTCGTCCTGAGTGTGAATGTTGATATCGATAGTCGATTCATTCAACATGGTTTGCATCTCAGAGAGTAACAACTAATGGATATATGATTCTTCGCACCAAGGTAGGTGAGTATGGATTCATCATCCTAACATTGAATGACATTAATTATGGATGTGTCTTCATCGATCATTTCAGGATACAAGAAGGGAAGAGTGGAAGGAGTCTCACCCTCGCGTTGATAAGTCAAAGGCCCCAAGGAAATAGTGTTTATGAAAAAAAAAGTTAGGAGGGATAGATTTTGGATCCATCAACTCCATCGAGTGAGGATGGTGATGAAGATGGAGCAGGTGAAGAAGGTGGAGAGGGATTAGTGTCCTTAATGAGTTCAATACGGACCTATTTGGTAGGTGGTTTGGGAAATCCGATACCACTACTGGTCGTTATGTTTGTGGGTGGTACATGGAATAACGATATGGATGCCTTACTCGTAAAATAAAAAACCAAAACCCTTCCACACACATTGGTGCAGGAAGGTGTGGGTAAAATAGCGATTGGTAAGTGATTGGAAGTCAGCAGGTAAATGGGTGGGTTTGTGATGGTGGTTTGGGTGTGTAAGTGGTAGTATCAAGTCCCCCATAGGTGAGACTAGTATGAAGATAAGGAGGACCATAAAGGAAGTGTTCTCCTATGCGGTGATCGTAGTAAAGGTTTTGGTGAAGACTTCCATACTCCTACAGAGTAAGGAATGTGTTGGCACTATATAGGCGGTACTCCCCTAGAGTGAGGTGTTGAAAAACACCTTCCAAGGGATCAATGGTTGGTATGTAGGTAGCCGGTATGGATAATGTGTTGGAGATCGATGCGGAGGTGGAGTTAATGGATTGGGAAGCTGATGGGTCAGCCGTGGAGGTTATAGTAGTGGTAGGAATAGATGAGGCATATGTGGTAGAAACATGAGCTATCTTTGGTAGGTGAAGGTGAAGGTGAAGCGTAGTGGTCACGAGGTAGATGGCTTAATAGGTATGAGCACATCATTGGTTCTTGTCAAGCATGTTCCATGTTTTGAAAGGTGATGGGTCAGCTAGAATGGTATAGGTGTGTCCTTCATGTTCAAACTTTACACAATGATGCAAAGTGGAAGGAATGCAACCCATGACACGGATCCGTGGTCTCGCCAAGGCGGAGGTTATATTGGAATTCTCCCTCCAAATCGTAAAAAAATTATGGAATAGTGCGGAGGCCCACGCGAATGTGGAGGATGATAGTGCCTAATGTAGAGGTGATAGCGTCATTGAATGAATGCAACATGACCGGATGTTTATGCATGTAATTGTCAGGTATGCGCATTTGAGTGAATGCATGGGATGAAATGATGTTAATGCTAGCGCCCCCATCAATCATCACATAGTGTACCCATATGTCATCGATGTGGACAGAGATGAAGAGGGATGGGTTTGGGTCATCGTTTTGGTGTGGCATGATCTCTTCCTCTGAGAAGCTAAGGAGGCCACTTGGTGAACAAGGTGGGGTGAAGATGAAGATGGTAATTTGGTGAGAGAGGCTACATGATGGGGTGTGATAATGGAGGCTATGGGTGTAGGGTCATTGGGTAAAACCTCAATAGATTGAAGAACCTCCATGAGAGCTTGACGATGGGATTTTGAGGTTTGAATGAGGTCATATAGGGACATTTTGAGGGGAGATTGGTGTAATTATTTGAGCATGGTGTGATGTGTGATGCCATTAGAAATGGGGTACGTGGGGCCGTGGATAGTTATTTTAGGTATGGGTGCAGATGGTATGTTGGGTATAGGATTGGTTGGTGGGTTAGTTGCCTTTTCTTTACCCTTCTACGCATGTGTAGTGATGTGTATCATGTTGATTTGAGGGGAGTTGGAAAATGGAGAAGGTGTAGGATGAGTGGTATAACGACATGAAGGGAAAAAACCTACTGGAGGAGAAAAGCCTTGTGAGGTGAGTTGGGCACAATGACATTTAGGTGGTGGCGTGGCAAGTTCTCTGATGTGAACCATGTTAATTTAAAAATTTGGGGGTGGCTTTAGGAGTCAGTGAGGGTGGAGGTTGTGGTCATTGAGTGGGCGGTGTGGGAATGGGTGCTAGTGTAGCAGATCCCGATCAAGAAGGTCATCGTCATAAAAGTTTACCTCTGGAGGACACAAATGGATAAGGATAGTTTTTAAGGCCTTGTAGTTCTCCACATCATGCCCGGCACATGATGGTATGCACAAATTTTAGTATCATCAAACCCTTTTCGCTTGGGTTTGAGGGGGTCAAGAAGGTCTAAGTGGCGTAATGTGATGATAAAAGTCTCAAGGAGGTTGTTTAAAATTTTGGCATAGGACCTGCTAGTGGATCACAATGAGAAGTGAACATGGGTTTGGGTTTAGGCATGGTTGATTTTTAGGAATGGTTTTGGAAGAAGTTTAGGTGCTTTGGTGTAGTTTTAGGTATCGGTCGTGTTTGTTTAGGTAGGGGTATAGTGGATGGATGGGTAGGAGAGTGTGTGGTTGTTTTGACTACCTTATTATGGGGTAGTGGAGTTTTGTTTTTGGGTTGCACCTTCTTAGGTAAAGGTATTGTGGGTGTACAAGGTCTAGAAAGAAAATAAGATGGAGGAAGAGGGCAAGTTACCCATGAGGATAACGGAGGTGTTTGAAGGTAGATGACACGGGTCGTGCTTGGGGTGTGAGGGACAGTGATTGAAGTGTAGTGGGTAGTGAAGCAATAACTCGAAGGTATTGGAGGTATGGGGGTAAAGAGGCTGTAGGTGTAGGTGTAAGTGGGTCGGGTAGGTTAGAGGTTTGTGAGGAAGGAATGGGCTATTGTCTTTCTCGGTTTATTGGTGGGTGGAGATTGCTTGACCATGTTGGGCAAAATGATGTCCTAAGATAGGCGGGACAAGTGTAGGTGTGGTTGGTGTAACCGGGTATGAGTTCTATGGGTTTTTTTATTCTATTTGGGTGTTGAAGTAGGTGTGGTGTTGACTTTGGAGGATGTAGCTAAATCCAGTTTAATAGGTGGATGAGTAAGGCTAGTGGTCGGGGTGACCCCTAAAGTGGTAATAGGTTTAGTTGAGGAAGATGTTGTATGTGTGGATTTGGGTTTAGATGTAGGTCAGGTTATGGGTAAGGGTGTGGTTTGAGCTATAACATGTGTCATGGAAGGGGTTATGATAGGGGTGGTTGTGCTTAGTTCAATTGGTTGAAATATTTTTGGGTAGATAGTGGAGGTATCAGCAAGGGATCTCTACATCTGTGTTGAAATGGGAAGTAAAAGGCACCCCTATAGTAAGGATTTATCCACATAATCTAAGTGATCAGCCAAATGTGAGAATGACACATCTGTAGGTGGAGTTGGTGAGGACCTAATGGAAATTCCCATAAAATGTGTCTTAGAGATGGGGAATTGGCTAGCTTCAGCTTCCGTGGGTAAGAGAGTTGAAAGTAGGTCTGTAGGATTTTGGGTAGCGGATGGAGAATGCTCACCAAGAGGAAACGATATCTCAATTGGGTCTATGATAGGCGGAGGAGATGATGGGAGCTCCTCTATAGGTGGAGGAGATGATGGGTGCTCCTTTTTGGGTGGAGGAGGCATTGTGGGTAAAGGTTCTCTAAGTGGAGAAGCCAGGGGTGGGATGGTCTCAATGTTAGTGAAAGATTCCTCTATAGGTGATGAAGGAGATGAAAGGTGTTCCTCTGTTGGTGAAGGAACAGGGGAGGTTGGTTCGATGTGGAAGGAGGATTTGTGCTAGGATCTCCTCTATGGAAGGAATATGGGGTAATTAGGAGGTGACAGTACATCATTAATGATAGTGTGAACCTCGCGGGTATGGGTATCATGATTTTAGGTCTCATTGATTTCATCGATGAAGGGGCATGGTTGGGAAATGGTTTCTTAAAGATGTGTAGGTTTTGGTTGGCGTGCATTGGGATTATCCACGCTTAAATCACCTTTCTCGAGAATTTCTTGGACAATATTTTTGAAAGTGATGCGATTGGCATCACTATGACCCTTTACTTGATGATAGTTACAGATTTCATGTTCGTATACCATGCGGGCATGGGGTGAGCAGGTCAAAACTAGTGTGTGGTTTTATAAGTGGAAGGGTGATGGTTCCGGCTTTGATAAGCTTTTCTAAGACAGAAGAGTAAGGTTCCTCGATTGGGGTATATTTCCACTTTTCTTGTCTGAATTGAAAAGTCTGGATGGGTGAGAGGTTAGATGAGGGGGTGGCCTGATTTGATGGATGTGTTGGGCCGGCCTTGAGTACCACTGGATTAGCAGTGCCCTTAGCTTTTGAATAATTGCTTTGTGGTTTGGAATAAGAAGAGGTATCATTCGACTTGAATGTCAAATTCTTATTGCGTAATTGGATTTTCTTCTCTTCGATGTCCAAAATCTCTAACTTTCGTGCCATAGTGAATGCTTCATCAAATGTTTGGAAGGTTTGGACCTGCAAGGTCAGTGAGATATGCCTAGCACAAGCCCATGTGAAGAGCTCGATGAGTTATATTTGTGGTAGTTGGAAGGTAAGTTGGTTGATTAGGCTACGCCAGCGAGCGACAAAATTTGTGATAGATTCATCCTCATACTGACGTGTGGAGTATAGATCAGTCATGGTAACCTTCTTGACAATATTGATAGAGAAATGATCCAAGAAGGCTTGGGCTACCTGATTGAATGAGAATATAGAGTGTTTAGGTAACCCACTATACCAATCTAATGCAGGTCCAATGAGGGACATGGGAAAGGTTCTCAAGAGCAAGGCATCATCATGAGTGATCATATAACACTGTGTTTGAACGACCACAAATGCTGTTGTGGGTCTTCTTTTCTATTGAAATGATTGAATTTAGGAATTTCCCAATGCATAGGGTATGAGCGGATAGGAATGGATGGGTGGATGGGCTCGTTGTAAATCTTGTCATAGGTGAGAGTGTTGTGGGAGCTGAAACCGATGCCTCCAATGTCTGCATCTTGTCCAACATCAATTTAATTAGGTCGTTGGTGGGTTGTGATGATTGGGTGCCTCCTATAGCGTGAGAGGGTTGGTTTTGGGCATATAATAGGGGTGGAACTCCAGTGTATGGGGCTGCCATGTAGGTTGATTGAGAAGAAGGTAGTGAAATAGGGGTACGTACCGGAATGAATAATGGATGAAATGGGAGGTTATTGGTAGTATGTATATGGGGTTGGAAGGGTCGTGGTAACCCTAGTGGCAATAGGGGCTAATGATTGTGGAATGGAAAGAACCACGTTTTGAAATGGGGTAGGGTCATTGACACCGGAGGTGGTATTATAGCTATGGGTATGTGTGAGATATTAGGTGCGGATGAGGTTGTGTTTGGGGTATTTGTTGCCGGTATGGTAAATGTAGAGGGTGCCACAGAGGCATCAGACGCGGTAGTTATAGCGAGTATAGGACCTAGCTGTGAAATGACTGGGTGTAAGGTAGATGGAGGCAACACAGAGCCGATGGGGCCGATGTGGGAGTGGGAGTGAGATTTGGGGGGATAGATTCGGGCATGCCGTATATCAACTGACTCGAGGCATCTCGAGTGGACGAGTGGGAAAGGTAAAACTATAAGGCAGTAGGGTTTTGGTCAAGGAGTCGTGTGAACTCCTCATCTCTGTAGTGATAGTAATAGGTTAGATGGGATCCATGGTTGGTCATAAAATGGAAGGTGGTGAAGTACTAGGTGGGAGTGGTTGACAACCGACATGAAACACAAGTGCACTTGCTTTTCATTGGGTCAAGCACCATGTGAAGCAAGATCGATCAAGTAGGGCTACTTCTCCGTAAATGACACAGAGAATAGTAGGAACAGTAAATATGATGGCATAAAGTGGATTAGGTACTAAATGGTGGTTAGAATGTGAAACAGGATAACCGATTCTGGTTAGGGAAAACTGACGTCGGTCAGGGGTAACCACTACTGGTCACTGTAGAAAATGGATAGTGAGTGAAAACCCAGGCAGAAGGTGAAATCTGACAGGTATGTCAAATCTGATGATGTTTACAATGTCAATGGGTATGATGATAGTGACAAGGATTGTGAAAAGTGGAAGAAAATGAATAAAATGTCCTTTTGAGTAAGTTAGCAAAAGGACCTAGAACCGATATCGGTTGGGTATAACCGATGGCGATGAGGTAACTCGATTTACGAGCGGCAGTTACTATGAAATTGAAATAGTGATGAAAGAAAAGTGGTTGTGAATTAAAATATGATGTGGAATCAGACCCAAAATTCTAAGAATGATGGTGATATGGCCCAGAACACTCAAGTGAAGCTGGAATGCACCAGTTGTGATGAGGAGCATGCAAGGATGAACAAAAAAGTGAAGAATGTGCTCTCTCACCTCAAAACGCAAGCCAAGCAGAAACACTAAGAAAAAGGTGATCCTAGGAGTGCCCTTTCTATTATGTTTGTTTAGCTTATGCTATTTAGAGACTCGACACCGAATTGTGAAATAGAGTTTTTGGTGAGGATGGCTTCCTACAAATAAAGAGATCTAAAAGGTGAGGTTTCAGGTATGTAATGGTGGGGGCAGGCTTTTCTCTAAAGTATGACTCGATAGAGCAATGAGATGGGTGCCCACTGTGCCATGATCTTATGATCACCTACAACTTCTTCTAGGTAGGATGTTGTTTAAGAATGTATATTTTGAATTTTTGTGAGGTTTGGTAAGACTCAAAGAAAGAGAAAAGGAAAGAAGTGATTTTCTATGATTCGTTTGTCAACCATCAGCTAGGCATGACTTCTAGCCTATAGGTTGCCCTCAATTAATGTGAGCTAATGCAATAAATCAAAATGTAATGTACTTATTTTTAAGCCCAAATCGAGATGTGAAATTGGATGACACAATAAGAGGAAGAGGGATGTTATTTCACTACAATGTAGAAAACATGAAGAAATGGTTCTTTTCAATTACACCAAAAGAAAAGTTTCCTTTGGAGGAAATAGAAAGAAGAGGTGGGTTACCAAGGAAGAAAATTAATGTGTATACTTTTCAGAAGGGAAACATGTTATGTTTGTGGAGCATGTTTTCATGTTAGAGTTTAGTACACCTTCCATGTGTTACACTCAGATATTTTTATGGTGGTCCCGCTCGCCGGTGAGCGGGTCAAGGGGGTTTGGGGGGTGAATCCCCCAAAGCAAATTTTCATGGGTGGTTTATTAACCCATGGGTAATGGGTAACCATTATGGGCTAGTTTTGGGCCCATGGCTTTTTAGTACCCATTGTTTTGTAAAACCACCTCTTCGGCTACCTATTGATGTACTTATATATAGATGGACATACAATAGGATTTATATGAGTGTTTTTGTGAAGGTGAATAGTGTGTGTGAATTCAAGTGCAAATTTGGGAGGGTTTGTTGAGCGCAGCTCCAAACAAGATCTGGTTATTGTAATTGTGAAGACTGTTGGCTTGTAATAAAATCTGAGCAAGTGTTCTTGGTGGATGTAGCCCACATTGGGTGAACCATGTTAAATATTGTCTTCATGTTTTGCATATTTCATTTCTATAATTTCTATTCATACTTCTTATTATTGTGATTCTAAGGAATTATTCCACATTAGATTCTATTAATTCCTAACAAAACAAACACACAACTTTTCCTAAGAATGAATAAAATGCAAGGAACCCCGATGGGTCCCACTAGGTGTGCCAAAATGTTTCACCTGATTCTTAGATCGTTTCTTTGAAGTGTTGACTAAACAGATAGGGTAATGGGCATAGGAGGAATACCTGTTCAAATGTTGGTTGATGGGTTGTTGTGCATGTATGACTTACAAATCCATAGCTGATCACGAGAGATTCCTTTTGGCTAGGAGAAACTACCTATAATGAAAAAAAAAACCACCAGAAGGAATTAAATAATATGGACAGTGAACTACCTAGCGTATGCTAGATCCGGAAGTGTGATACTTCCTAGATGGCTGTCAGTCCACTATTTTTTACAAAATGTTGTAAACAAAGTAAATCCTATTGAAATTTGAAATGATTTAGGTATCTCACTTAAAACATAATAAGAAATAGATCTAATCTAATAGGCTAAGCTAGAATAGAATCCAAAGGTCAAATGATTGGTTCTGGGTTCTACAGGTTTGACAGAGGTCTCGGGTAGATCACAGGTGGATGAGGGTGAGATGAAATTTTGTGGGTAGGTCTTTGTTCTGGGTTGTATGGGCAAATACAAAGACCAATGTTGGTTAAGGGTAACCGACAATGATCAGGTGTAAACGGTGCCAGTTACTAGGGAAATTTGGAAATGCCATGGAACAAGCTTTGGGTCTCCTTTGTGATTACATAAAGGACTTTGGTTGGTTAGGATGAGGTATTGGGTGACTGGGGTAGGCTTTGGTGAGGTTTTAATGGGTATATGGAGGTGGAAATGTTGGAGAAGGTCAATAGGTGGCTAGGTAAACAATAGATGATAAAATGATGATGAAATGAAATAAACCAGAAAAGTATGACGTTATACTTACTTGGATTCCGGTCTTGAATGCCTGTGAGTGAGGGATGGAGGTGTTGATGAGGGGTTTGAAGGATGCAATTGATCACCAACTAAAGGAAAGCTTCTACATGGTATGCATGTACATTCTTCTCTGCTTGGTTAGATTAGATCATGGTTGGGATGGTTGTGCGGGAAAAGATGTTTGATCTCCTTGCTTGCATGTGGGTTCTTCTTTGGAATTCACTCTCTCGAAGATGTTTTCTCTCCGAGATGTGTTAATTCTTGCCAACCTTCTGTTTCTTGCTTCTAAATTCCCACTTCAAACTTCTAACCTTGAGAATAAGGTTGTTTTTGGTTAAAAGGGTAACCGATTTATGGTTCGACTTAACCGCGATGGTTAGGGGTAATCGGCATTGGTCAAGGTGGGATTTCCTAGGTTTACTTGAACTAGGGAGATCCTCTTGATTTCCTTAGATTTCATGTCGTTAACCCATGGATTAGACTTGGAGCTTCTTGTGAGCATGTGGGAATGTGGTTAGAGGGAATGTAGGCATTGATTTTTATGGTTTGGGTAAGTCTTAGTTAGTTATGACACTTGCTAAGAATAGGTCTTAGGTTGAGTTGGCTTGGTGAGGTGTCTAAGTGAATCAGTATGTGTGGATATTATTTAAAATAAGATATTTAAATAATAGATATAGTAAGGATAATTAATTAATTTAATTAAATTAATATTAGTGGGGTGAAGGGGTTCATGGCTAGGTGAATGTGATGAAGGGTGTTTATTCGTCGAGGGACTAAAGGGGAGTGTGACCTAATTTTAGTGTATATTGAGCCTTCCCGAGATCTTTCTATAGGAGGTAGAAGCTCAGTGGAAGGATGAGAAGGAATAGAGAGGGATGCTAAGTTATGTCTTGCTTGGCATAGTGGCATAGTGGTGGGCTACACATTAGCAGATACTTTTGGAATGGCACAAAGTAAGAATTGCTCTCTTTTTAAATTCTCTAGGAGTAATGTGCCCACCGCCATCAAGGACTACCATGGGAAGGAGCCCACCTCTTTCCATATCCAAGAGTGTGAACGGGTTTGGAGAGAAGGCACGGAAGCTTTGCCACCATCCCTCTTGGTGCACAAGTTGTATTCTACATTCCAAGGTTGCACGCGTGCATGGTTCATTCATTCGGAGACACGCCACAAGACAGGGAATTGGCAAGATCTCACGGATGACCTTATTCAAACCTCTGAGTATCGGAGTACCAAGCCATCAGTTGATAAGGCCTTGAAGGGTATCAAGTTCCTTACCATAGGGGATAGTTCCATGGTGGAAGATAGGCTATTGGAATTACAAAGTGAACTAGGATTGGAGGCACACTTTAAAAAAGAAGTATAGGAAATAGAAGAGTTACTGACTTGAGTGCACATGCTTGGAAAAGGAGAAAGGAAAGTTGGTGTATGTGATTGATGGAGAGGAATTGAAAATCTTGGATGTTAGCCATTCTATAGGGACGCGTGAGGTAGTGGACAATGTTGATACTCACGCGCGCACCTACCATGAGCCCTTAAAGACAAATAAGGTTAACATTGGTTCAGGAGAAGAACCTAAGGAAGCTATTATTAGAGATTACTGGTCGAGAAGGAAGTCTCTAAGATCATTGATCTATTACATGAATTTGAGGATTTATTCCCGCGTGGGTACCATGAGCTCAAAGGCGTTCACCATTCCTTGGGGAGATGAAGATAAAACTAAAGGATGGTGCATGCCTAGTTAGGAAGAGGCCCTATTAGATGAATCCCAATTTACGCGTAAAGGTTAAGGAGGAGATAGAAAAAATGATAGCTTCTAGGATCATTGAAGTAGTGGAAGAATCGGAATGGATAATTCGATGGTAATCAACATCAAGAAGGATGGGCGGATTAGGATCTACGTGGATTATAGGGAGCTGAACATAGTTTGTGTCATTGATCCCTTTCGACCCCCTTCACTGAAGAAATTTTGGAAGGAGTCGTTGGGTGTGAAATCTATTCCTTTATGAATGTATTTTCGGGGTACCAACAAGTCTAGATTGCAAAGGAGGACCAAGAGAAGACAACTTTTTTTATTGAGTGGGGAAGTTTTGCATACACGGTCATGCCCTTTCGGTTGAATAATGCGCCTACTATTTTTTCATGCATAGTGGTGCAAGCATTCTAGGACTTCATCCATAATTTTCTTTAAGTCTATTTGGATGATTGGACGGTGTATGGTCTAGTTAAAGACCATTGTGACAATTTAAGGTTAATTTTTGAGAGGTGTATGCGTTGAGGATATCCCTCAACATTAAGAAGTGTGTGTTTGCTACACCCTTTGGGACTTTATTAGGGCATATCATATGTAAGGAGGGATTACTGGTAGATCCCGTTAAAGTTACAGTTATTGTGGGGTTAGGGGAGCCTACTAGCCAAAGCGTAGTGTGTGGATTCCTTAGGCATATGGGTTATCACAAGAAATTCATCAAGGGGTATGCCAGGATCGCAACGCCTTTGGAGAAGCTTCTTAGACATAAAAGTGCCTTCCATTAGGGAGAGGTGTAGTAGAGGGCATTTAATATATTAAAGGATAGGCTTGTCACCATGCCTATATTACATTTTCCTCTTGGGATAAGCCCTTTTGTGTCCATGTAGATGCCTCGGGAGTGCTATCGGAGTAGTGCTTGCACGACAAAGTGAAGGAATTGTTGATCATCCTCTCGTGTTTTACAAGCGGAAGTCGACACCAACATAGTAGAACTACACCACAACCGAGCATGAGGCATTTTCAATTATCTATGTGATTTTCAAGTTTAGACATTATCTTCCTCGTAACACCCTTCTTGTTTTGCAGACGACCACATGGCATTAAAGTATTTGGTGAACAAGCCTATTCTATAAGGGTGCATATGTCGAAGTGGGTGTTGTTTCAAGAGTTTGAGTTCACCATTGTAGTGAAGCCCGGGAAAAGTAATTGTGGACCCGATCATCTCACAAGAATTTATTTAAGGGAGGATGCAAAGATTATTAAGGAGACAATGCTAGACTGCCTAGGTTGTAGCGCCCGCAATCAGATTTGGAAGAGATTGTAGTATTTTTAAAGGAAGGTGTTGCACCTGAAGGAATGAGGCATTAGAGAAACATTAGTTAGCCATACGCACCGCGCCCTATATGTTAATCGGTGGATACTTGTACAAGTTAGGACATGATGAAGTTTTACGCAGTGTGTATTAGAGCATGAGTGCCTCACCATCATGGAGGAAGAACATGGAGGAAGTACGATTGGGCATTATGCAGTGATTCCACTACGTGTAAGATATTAATGGTAGGTTTATGGTGGTAAACCCCGTACAAGGATTGTAGAGACTATTGTAAAGCGTGTGACAATTGGTAGTGCATTGGCAAACCAGAAAGAGATATTAAATGCCTTTGCACCCTATCCCTAGCGTAGAGCCTTTTGAAAAGTGTGTAGTAGAATTTGTAGGCCCTATCACACTAGCGACGCGTAGGACCGGGTCATGCTATGTCATCACTTGCATGTATTATTTGACCGGGGGCGAGAGGCAGCCCCAACCAAAGATTGCACAATGTACCACAATGAAAAGGTTCTTGTGAGAGAACATTATCACGAGGTATGGATGTTTGTTGAGTTTGACCAGTGATATGGGTACGCATTTCTTGAATGAGACCATGAGGATCCTATTAGTAGAGTTCATGGTGGCTCATCACAAGACTATGCCCTATCACCCACAAGAAAATGGAACCATGGAAGCATTCAATAAAATACTTGAGTCATACCCCACCAAGATTTGTGATTTCGAAAACAAGATTGGGGTGACAAAGTATTAGCAAAGATTGTGGGATTACGAGACAATGTATAAAAGGTTTAACAAAGCCACACCATTTTAGTTGGTGTTTGGCATGGAAGCTATTCTGTCGGTTGAATTCATGTTACCTTCTCTACGAATAATGCGCGTAGGAGGGTTGGTTGATGAGAAAGCTACTGAAGAAATAATTGAGGAGTTAATGAAATTGGATGAGAGACGATCACTCGCTAGGTGGAGCCAAACAATAGAGAAAGCAAAGCAGAAAGCTTGGCATGATCGCCACATTAGAAACAAGAAGTTTGAGGTTGGGTAGATGGTTTTACTATATGATTCTAAGTTTCTACACCATCTTGGGAAGTTGAAAGTCCATTGGTTGGGTCCTTACACAATCTCGTACATCCTTGATTCAGGTGCATGCCAGTTACAAGCACTAGATGGGACGAAGTTTCTGGACACTTCAATGGGAGTAGGTTGAATCCCTACTATAAATAAGTCTTCTTTGTGTTTGTAAATAAGGAAATTTTTCCAGTTAGTTTAGAATTTTCCTTTATGCATTTCTTTTCTTGTGTTTCCCTTTCGTGTTGTTTTTTTGTTTTACACCTAGGGTGCCAATATCCTTATTGCTAATTTTTGAGAATTTGTGAGTGCACAGAGGACTGCGCATCATTTTAAGTGTGGGGTGGAGTAATGTGAAGGAGCACATGGTTAAAGTGCCAAGGAATTTTGTGTTAAAAATCCCAGTTGAATGGCCCGGTTGAAAGAGGTGTATGGAGAGAAAAGATGGAAAAAGGATGGTTGGTGCCAAGATAAAGCTACTTATAGATCCCATGTATAAAGGAGGAGAAATCGTATTAAGCAACATGAGGTAGGTGAGAGAAAAAATCAGGATAGAAGAAGTGCCTTCAAGATGCTGGTTTTGTGCATGTAAGAGTCTCTTGTTAGGTTGGATTGGTTGTGCACCAGAAGGTTGGAGGATTTTCTGCATAGGTTAGGCATGTGAGGGAAAATGCTTAAGTCAGGCTTTGTTTGAAAAAGATACATTAAATGAAAAAAAGTACAGTGGTAGGTGAAGTAGCACTTAATGCTCAAAAAGGGAAAAACTATAAATAAAGGGGTCGACACTTCATTTTTCACTTTGCGTATAAGAGAACGAAGTTCTTTTTGCACCTTTGCAAACTAGGGCTTCCAAAAAAATGATCCATGTGAAGAAAAATTTGGAGAAATTGAAGCATAAGTAGCTAGTTTAGATTTATGAACCAAAGGAAGGGATTTCATGGGTGTGGGAGAAAGTGTGAGAAGACACTGTCTTGTGAAGGGAGTATCCTAGTTAGGGTTTGAATAACTAGGGCATGGGTGTGAGTCTAGGGTTGGAGAGAATAGAAGAACAAAGTAACAGAAGTGATTGAAGTGGGTAGAAGACCTAGAAAATGGCACCCAAGAAACCAGCTAGTACACCTAAGAAGGGCAAAGGAAAGGGCAAGGGCAAGCAACAAGAAATTGAAGCAAGCACAAATGAGGAATGGTATGCAGAAATGTAGTACCCAGATGGAGTGTTGTTGGGGAAGGAGTGGGAGTCCCATCTTAGGGATATGTCTATAAATGATTATAATCATCGACAAGCACAATTGAAAAGGATTTGGTGTTGGAGTTAGTGCACCCAACAAACAAGAGGATGCCAAAGGGTTTGCCCATATATAATGATGATGTAAAGGTCAAATTGGAGAAGGCAGGGTTACTACAACTCTTTGAGTTTCCCTACTTTGGGAAACCTGAGTGACTGTATTAGTGGCTGATGTTGTGCATGCATGAGGACTATTTCCACTTCGCGGGTGCAAGATGCACATAAATCCTTAGCTCATTTCACATTTCACAGGCCTCATCTATGAAGGAGATGGGTTGGAAGATGACTTGACGACAGGAAGCGATTAAGGAAACTATCGCCACTTTTGCTTGCAAAAAGGGGTCAAGGTATTATGATGTTGTAGACATCAAGGATCCAGTAATGAAGATGGTCGCGCACTTGGTGTCAAAGATAAATGGCCAGGAGAGATGGAATCAAGTCAATAAGCCATGGTTAAACATTTACAGAAATATTTTAGAGGGAACCATCTATAATTTGTCTCGCATTCATCACGGATGAAATTATCAACTGTGCGAAGGAAGGTGACATGATCCTTTTTGGAAATGTGCTACTAACCATCATGTTCTCAAAGATAGAGGTACTAGAATGCATCAAATAAGTTCATATGGGAGTACCCTGATGAATACCCCTCACCTACCAAAATATTTGAGAAGTACACTTGTGACACTATGAAAACAGTGCACAAGGCACACTTGGAAAAGTGGTACACGTACCTAAGGAATGCATTCGGGGTAGAATGGAGAATTCTGAACAACTGCCAGTGAGCCACTAGGGGAGAGGTAGAATTTTTTGTGTACCAAAGATTACTACCTAGGTAGATTCAAGTTGATAGATGACTCATGGAGCCCATGGTGCAAGCTCCCCTTTGCCTTCACAACTCAAGTACTTCTAAGCGGGAGTAAACAGGTTCAAGGAGTCCAAAATTTTAAGTTGGACCTTGGTAGTTTGGACAAAGACCACAGGAATTATGCAAAGGGTTGGTCTACCTTGGAAAGTGTGCATACATAGAGTGGTATGTGTCACATGAAGTGCAAATGAAAAGGCCCATGACTCTACCCATTACAAGAGGATCCGCAGTGCGCGCCTACATTCGCATAAGGCCCAATTCGATAAGGGAACATACCTAGAAAATGAGGTATCTATACCTCAGGATCCAAATGGGAGGAAAATACCCATGCCCAAATGGGAGGAAAAAGAACTAGAAAATAAAATCCCAAGTGTGGTGGAGACACATGCAATAGGTTCCCCAGGTACAAGTTCCAAAACTAGCATGTACGCGTGTAAGAAAAAGGCCATAATCAGAGAAAAGACTCCAGAGTGAGAAGATCCATCAGATAAGGAGTCATCAGAAGAAGAAATAGATTCACCTACACTAGAATCTCTAGTTATGAAAAAGTAGAGGGTAGAAGAGGAGACCACCTTGGAAGAAGCTGGAAGTATGGAAAAGTACATAGGAGAGAAGGATGGTAGTGAGGAAGAAGTAAGTGGGGAAGAGGACCCCAGGAAAGATCAAGGGCTGCCTATCTTCAATATACATGATTTAGAGGAGGAAGGTGGAGAAGAAGAACAAGGTTCCTTTTTGTGTGGCACAAGGATAGCCAAGTAGGAGGAAGTGCCCAGGACATGGGAAAAGATGAAGAGGCTAGCGCGCAGAAGCAAGAGGTTCCAAGATCGAACAAGAGAAAATTACCAAGGTGGCAGAAGAAAAGGAGACAAGGGACATTAAGACCCTAGAAAAGGACAAAGTTTAACATGGTGCTGAGCTAGTGTTGAAAAATGAGAAGGAGAGTGCGGAAGAGGAACGTGATAGCACTAGAGGCCTGGTTTTAACTATAAGTATACCCAAAGGTACGTGCATGGGAGGAAGGTGCGCAGAGGGGGGGAGGCTAGAGATGGGTTATATTGATGACCCCAAGAAGGTGTTTCACATGTGGTTCCAAAGTACACTTCTAATGGAGGAGCTTGTATGCATGTCATCTTTCGACAAGGAGGCTACCTACCCGTGGACAAGGAAGATGATCTCTTGGGCAATTGAGTCCCACCTTGATGAACTAGAGTTTGAGGTAAGCCAAGGGGAAATAGTAACATTGCTAGGACCAAGAGAAGATAACCCAGTGGTGGATACCCAACGCAGCTCTCGGATGAACAACTATGTAACATGCTTAACAAAGTCTCTCGTTGAGATAGAAGCTAGACTCTTCAGTGAAATGATAGGATCAAGGATTTGGAAGGGGAGCTAAAGGAGAAAGAGGAAGAGATAGCTACATTAACTAAGGAGCTAAGCCAAGAAAAGTTAATCAATGCCCAGTGGCAGTGGGAATTGAAGGATGAAAAGGCCAAGGTGAGTGTTGTGTACAAGAAAGTAGAATCCATCAATGGGGCCATACTATTAAAGCATCCAGACCTAGCATCACCCACATAGAAGTATGGATCTGCTTTGGGATGCCTGGAGGATTTAACAAGGGTCCTCACCATGGAAAGACAACCGCCAGCCTTGGAGTCTGCAGAGGAAGTGGTCACGTGCCTAGAGAAGGAAGACAAGTTGAAGATCGTAGCACTCGTCGTAGAGTACAACAAAGTGCTTGCTGATATAAGGGCCACTTCCCAAACTGATGAGGCCACATACGAAAATTGTGTGGATAAAGACAAAGTGGTAGGCACCTTGGTTTCCACTCACGAGGCAGAACTCAAGGAGTTCTAGGAGAAAACAAGGGGAATAGGGTAGAGAGAGAAAAAATCCTTGCCAAGGTCGAGAAGAAATCTGAGGCCATTGAAACCTTGAGGGCTTCATTCAAAAACCGGTTGAAGGAGCTATATCCATGTATCACACGAAGAATGGACGCACTAGAGGATATATGCAAGGAGTTAGAGAAGATCAAGGATACCGTGAGCATGCAAGGAGATGGACTAAATTTTGGGGAGGTGAGCACCCTGGTCGGTGACCTCTATTAAAGAGTGCAGGATGAATTCGATGCCTAGAATAAATTGGAGGCCAACTTACAAAAGGATTTTCCTAGTCTATTGCAGTAATTCTTTCACTCTCCCATTCTTTCTTCTTTCCCCATTCTTTCATCCCCTTATTTATTTTTCCTAGGCATAAGCCTATTTTTATTCTTTCTCTCACTAAGGGAAGTGTTCCTTAGATGGAGAACAAGTGTAGTGTGGGGTGATGTTGGGCCCCTAGAATATTTACTAAGTACAAAAGGCGCGTGGCGTGCAAGGTACCAAGAAAGAAAGACAAGTAAGGACAAAGCGTGCAAGGCATGGTTTAAGAATTGGGTTTAATGAAGCTCGTGGTGCACAACGCGCGTGGACAGAACCAAGGGTTTGGGACTTAGAAAAATTGGATGTTCAAGGAAGAACACGTGAAAAGCATGACCCGACTACATGTGGATAAGATGCCAACCTGGCGATAGGTTGGCCTAGGAAGGAGCATGCCTACGGTAGAATATTCTAGAAGCACATCATGGGATAAAGTGGGAAGCTTAGGCCTGGAGGAGCATGCTCGCATGAGGACCACATTCAAACACTTGGCATCGATCTGAGGGCACTGGAGGATGAGTTGGTAGTCCAGAAAAGCTATAAATACAAGCACCTACAGAGTAAATAGAGAGACTTAGAGTGTGGGCGGAGCTCTATAGAAATACTGCAAGAACTCTGTTAGTGGGTAATTACAATTGGGAAAGGATGTATTGGGCATGGGGATTGTAATTTTTTTATTTTTGGTAGCTTAGTTACATTAGTCTAGTTACAATGCATGACTATGGTCTACTTCTCTATGACACTCTGTAATGGCTCCATGGATGTAATGAGGTTACCTATTATATATACATGAATATCAATGATTATGATGCATACTTCTCTCTCATGAGTTCTCTTTCCTTTTATGCTAAGTATGGATGCTTGTATGCTTCTTTCTGTTATGATACATGTTATAGATTCTATTAAGTACTTTGTCTAAAATGACTGCAAGGATCTAGAGGTCATTTCGAGCTCTGTGGTCCTCATATGAGGTAAATCCTTTTGAAATTATTTTAAACACAAATCATAGATGATGTTTCCCACTAAACTCACATAAAAGAGAGACTCGGCACCCACGCGTGCCTTGGGTGAGTGCCCAACTTTTGCTAGGTGATAGGCTAGCGTGCATGGGGTTCCTTTCTTTTGTGTTAAGGGAAAAAAGATCGCACTGGTACCTTTGCACATTTTGGGTGAGTGCTCAATCTACGTTGAGTGATGTGCTAGTATGCTTGGGATTTTACTTGGTGAATTCTAGGCTACATCAACATGTGATAGAATTAAATGTTACAATACATGCCAATTTTGAGGTGTATATATGGAGCGGAAGAATTCATTTACAAAACTTTGGATTATCATGAATTTGATCTCTAGTTAAAAATTATAAAAAAATTATGTAATGATTTCGAGTACAAAAACCCGTGGTTGTCATCATTATTTATAATTGAGCTCTTAAAAATGGTATAAGAACTGAAATCGAGAGAGGAGATTGTAGGTTGTGAGTTACAAAAATTCTTTTCATGCTTTTGAATGCTATTAACATAGAGGTCAATATTCTTTTTCAAAATGATATGTTTTAATATCCTTAATTTCCCTAGAGTGAAATAAAGAGGGTCCACAACTAAGCAACAAATAGATGAATACATAGCTAAGGAAGTGTGTGATGTTAGCACATCGATGTTGGGAGAGGAAGAGTTAAAAATAATTATTGTGCAAGAAATTAATGGAAAAGGACTAAGTGAGAGTCACATCTTAACACCTCCTCCACAAGAACAAACAATATATAGAAACACATAATGTTGTTGAGAAGTAAAGAAAATAAAAGTTCTAAAACTATTTTGCATATTTTCAATGTGTTCATCAAGATGTAGAATCTATATTCAAGTGTTGAGTAGAGAGGATATAAATTCTATTCTAACCAAGTGAAAATTTATGAACTTAAATCGTCATGTATAGGTCCTAGAGCTGATGTTTATAAAACATTATATGAATTAAATTATTCAGGGAACCTTAGAGGATGGGATAATATTTTATGATAATGTCAACCACATGCTCAAAAATTGATGGGTACTTGTAAATATTTGAGTTATAATTATTTAGGAAACCTTTAGAGTTGATGTAACTTCTTCTCACAACCTCATTCTTTAGTTATATCATGAAACTAATGTGTACTAGTGAGTACTTCATCCTATCCTTACATGATGATGAAGAAATAGAAAACATGGTGTAAGAATTAAAGTATAAAAGAGGAGGGCACACCTTCCCTATCACAAAAATTATTAATCCAATGAAAAAAATTTATGTGTGCTTGGTCAATTAAAATTTGGTGAGATCTAAGTGATGGGTGGAAATAAACAATAACTTACTCTATATAGCACATAAAAAGGAAAATTGGATGCACTAAAACATCGATCAATACATTGTTGAGTGTGTAGAGGTTTATGTAGAATTATCACATTTCATTGGGTGAAAATACATGTGGGAATAATATTTATCCTCCTGTTATTCAACAATATTTGTGTGCTGTGGGGAGAGGGGAAGTAGCGTGGAAGTTTCCCAAGGAAGACAACTATATGGACATGTGGCCAAAGGATTAACTCTTCCCAAAAACATACAAGGCCAACTTAGATAGATATATAAGGCACTTAGAATCATATTTTGAGGACTAATGATGTGTTACAAGACTCCTCTAGTAATTGTTGAAACAACAAGATAAAATTTCATATATTCATTATTACTTCCTTTCATGCATTATTTTAGAGAAAATTAAGTATGTCGTCATGGGTGAAACTTCCATTTGGGTTCATACCTAAGTAGTTTTCAAACTCTATGAATTTAATTAAAATGTTGTGAAAATAAATATGGATATGGATCACGTAGATGTAGACACCCATATACTATGAAAAATATGTATACCCTAGGGAAAGAACCTACATGGAGGAGTATGACTTGTGCAACATAAACCCTAGAAAAAATTACGGTAAACAATAAAAATTACTAGATTTATTATTATCTAAATCCCAAAAGGATGGCTAAGAGATTATAACAACGCGGTGAAGAATAAAATAAGGTATTTTATTCCCCTAAGAATAAAAGGTTAATAAATAAGAAGTAAAAAAGTGAAGCAAGCCCTTATAGACGTTTCCTAACTTACTTGAGCACACCAAAGGAGGAAAAGAAGAAAATTCTAATGAGATACCAATTGATATGTGGAGGATGAAGAAAATGCAAAGGAAAGTGAACTTATCAATCCTCCATGTGCTGATGAAATTCAAAATCTTGAAAAGAATGAGATGTACAATTTTGAATGGATTTTACATGAGGAATGACCAGAATAATTTATTCATTTTTGTGAACTAGTACAACCCTCAAAAAGTCAAGAAATAGGAATGAGTGAAAAAATTGGGCATGTAGTGCATGAGCATGAGAAGGGAAAAGAGGAATAATAACCATTAAGAACCCTACCTAGAGCACCAACCCCACTAAAATTCATGTGCATAATCGAGTTGTGGAGCATAAAGGTAAACAATAAAATACTCTAGTGAAAAACCTAGCTCACCTCTACAAAAATACTTGTGCTCATTAATTTGGGTGAAATTGAGTACAAGAGTGAAAATAGATAGCAAGTCTGTAACGAAAAAAATACGAAGGGAAAAGAAAAGGAACTAGATATGGAGGAGGAGGACTAGCCCTTAAGAAAGGAATATCCAATACAAACTCTCTACACTATATTACAAGAATAAATATTGATATTTTTATTATGGAAATAAATGGAACCCAAAAACACAATTTAAAAAACAATAAAGTTGATGTATTTTACTATGTACATGTGTATAGATGATCCTCAATTTGAGATTCCACCAATTAGCCTACATAACCCACCTACAAAGGTTACAAATGAGATATTAGTAGTACTTATGGATATATACAACATGGTGGTGATGTGTATGAGAGATGCACTCCTAAATATATCTAGATTATTTATGCACCAATTTTTTTGAGAAGTTTTGAATAGAGAAATAAAAAATCCATATAGATCAATTGAAGAAGGATGTAAAGTCTAATAAATACAATATTACAGAAGAGAAAGAAAATATCAAGGAGTTTTTCAAAAACACATGACTATAGATATTTAAAAAATGAATTTAGTTCAATGGATGCTTAAGGAGGATGCCAACCTAGTGGTAGGAGTAGCACTTGACCAAGACTATGAAAATTCAAAACTTAAAGTATGGGTGAAACTACTTCTTAACAAACTAAAAGGGTGTGAATAATGTACATAACATTTTTCCAAATTACAACAAAACATGGAAAAATTAGAACAAGACAAGTCCAAATCCTTATTTGTGAAGAAGTTAAAAGCATGTGGATAATTAGTATCCAACCTAATTTAAAATGCCGCTTACATAGACATAATTTATAAGTTTTTCATGGATTAAAAATACTCATAAAAGTGTGTAACCTCCATGAAAAAAACATAAAATTCTTCATTTTACAAGTTTATATTTTTGGTAAGTATGGAAGGGATAAGTTACTCCAATAGATGGATGATTTTAAGGAGGAAATCATCATGAAGAAAGATAAGAACAAACAACACCTCATAGACCTTAGAGAATAGACACTTAAGGAAGATATCACACTTTATCAAGTAAATATAAATGTGTGGAAGGAACTAGGAATGATACAAATATAATCCAATTACCCCGAAATAATTATAAAAATGAAATGAATTGGGTCCATGGATGGAAATTTAGACCTACTCATACAAGTTGTAGTCACCAAGTGAAAGGTTTTTGAAGATTATGTGGAAGGACCTCAATTGATGGTTACTAAAGGGAAGGAAACCAAGCTATTATGGGGTAATGTTAAGACATTATTTTGTCAAATAATAACAAGTTTTGGCTAAGTATTCCCTCATTCGAGCATAAGGAACTTTTATATTGGCATGCACACCTTTGGTTCTAAGTATGTTTTGAGATGGCCTATACACACACCTTTTAAAAGTACCTTATCCCGCATGGGTGGGAGATATAATAGAATAAAATGGTTGGTGCATGTGACTAATATAAGAACTTTTCTCCTAATGTGTGCAATTAATTCAAGAACACTCTGTTAAGGTCACGTGTAAGATATTTTAAAGAGCATAAATAAGGGAAAAGGAGGAACCATTAATTTTTATTATGATATAGTTTCTCGAAAGAGATAAATCATTGGGGTGTGACAACAAGTTAGATACAGTTCATAGGTGAAGTAAATATGATAAAGGTATAATGTTGACACATGGGACTTTAAATCTAAGGTTCATTGTCATCCGTCCTATGCACCAACAGTTAAATAGTAGCTTACTTATTGTAAATTGGGGCTTAAGGACCAATATCACTTATATTTAAAGTGGTGAAGGGAAAGACCCAATCAGTATATATGCCCTCTTTAGTTATTTTTAGGGATTGTTAAAATCGGCCATTATTTTGTATTGTTTATTGAATGCTTCACATTTTTCATTATGTGAGTTCATTGTTGAGAACATTGTAATACTTGAGTTGAATAAATACAAGGAAGATACATGGTTATTTTGAATTTTACTGTTAATTTTTGATGTTATGTTCTTATGCATTACATGTATGATCATGTGATTGATTGTTTAAAATCCAAATAAGTGAAATCCATTAGCATACATCATAACATAACAGAAACCGATAAGGACTAGTCTACTCTCATGTATTAGGTGAGCACATAATTTATCCCCTTATGTGATATGACTATGCAATGTGTTTCCTCTACACATTACATGTAGTGGTAAATTTAGCTCATGTGGATCACTCTAAGTGTAGTGGTAGAGAAAAATTTCATTTCAAGAGAAATTAGAGAGATATTTTATCCACTTGTAACCTTCTCGGGTTGAAAATAGAGAGACCTATCATAATCATTTATAACCTTTTATATTTCATGAGAAGAAGAGAGAGAGATATCACAATTAGATGTATCATATTCCATTACATGAGAGGAAGGTAAAGATATTTTTTTCATTTCTACCTTTTTTCTTTACAAGAGTTGATAAAAATACATCACTTATTTGTATTATTTTATAAATAATAAGGATACTCACAATCATGTATATCATTTTAACTTTATTTTGGTTTATATAATATGTGCCACTAGGATTTAGTTATAGTGTATAGTTTGAAGATGGCATAAATATAGATACATATCGTCTCCCCGCACTATATTTTCACTATTATCATCATAACTATAATAATAACCACAATAGTCATCATATATATTATTGTGATTAGTTGTACCTTCATTTTCATCAACAATTTGATATCCATAGTTAAAATGCATGACATGGGTTAAGTAAGATGCATTTACCTCCTATTTATTAGATATATAACTACTAGGTAGACATGATTGATAATTGATTATTTGATATCCATAATTATAAGGTATGACATGGTTGAATGAAGGATAAGTTATTTCCTCATCAATACGGAAGTTATCACACTAATCTAGATAGTCGTGGGTATAATCAAGGCCATCAATATTTTATTCATATACATAGATACTATGATCATCAAGCATAGATATTTTCTCATTAATTTTGTTATAGTAATAAGGAAAACACCACATGAGTTGAGAAGGTTGCTTTAGGAAATAGATTCATGTTATATTTTGTTAGTGCAATATTTATATGTGTACCTTTTATTTTAAGTTTGTTTAATTTATTTAGCTTTATTTAATATTTATTAACTTATTCTACTTTGTATGCCTCTTAGAATTAGAATAAGATAATTGGCACTCATAGCTTGATCACTTTTCTCGTGTGTGCATGTTCTTGTGGAGGTGGTTGTACACATGTCTATCATATAGTCAAAAGTAAAATTGGACTACAAATCTTAGTTTTTCTATATATATACCACTTTTTATATTAGATATATATTGCAGAAGTGATGTAACCCTTGTATTTTTATGGATGTTAGATGGATTCCTTTGAAGTGCTTCAATGCCTTTGGAATACCAACTTAGGTGATAATAGTAATACTTAATGATTGGTACTAATTTTTAGAAGAAAATAAGCATATATATGATTCCCTTATTTGAATTTTGTGATTGGTAATTGGAAGGTGAACCATAAGAAAAAAATATTCCCAAAATATAAAAGAGATCCAAAAAGAGAGAGTGAAGGTAAGAAAGGGTCAGGACTGCCTAAGTATAAACAAAGCACCTAAGCACTAGTGTCCTAACTAGGTGCTTTAGTGTCTAGTGCCATAAAAGATAAATTAGTCAAGTTCTACGTGGGTTGTATAGTGTGTAATACCAAAAATAGAAAGAAACAAAGAAAAGAGGACAAAATAGTTGTCAACCACTATTTTTTTCTTAGAAATCATATATACATTATTATGCTTGTGGACCTATAAATGTACCTGTGTACGTGATTTTATGTCTGCATGTTCCCCCACTTTGTGTTGTTGAGTGAATACTTGATAAAATAGACTAGAAAGAATATGTGTACCTAATGATCATATAGAGAAGAGTGTTTCTGATATCATGCTGAGTGGACAAGTGAAACATGAAGTGATTACAAAGTGAAACGTGGAGACTAGGAAATGGAATTCAACCCTAGGGGTGAAGTGTATTGTGTTGTAATGTGTTGTTATAGTTTGTGCTGACAACTTCTTGTAAGGATGGACCTCTAAAAGAACAACAAGAAATTAGTCAAAGTTCTATATATGATAGATCATAGAAACATGTGTATAAGTATGTAAAATTGTGTAAAAGGAAAGTGTGCACTGATATTCAAGAGAGTAAAATATAGAAAATTGTATTATTACTTGAAGTTTTTGATTTAAATGTTGAAAGTGATGTTTTTGGGTGATCTCATACCAAGAGTGAGTTTTCCGGTGATCTCATGTCAAGAGTGAGTTTTTTTGGGTGATTTCACACTCAAGGAAAGTTTTTAGTGATCTCACGCCAAGAGCGAGTGTTGGGGATAGATTTATAGTTTTACTCTCCTTCTCATTACTCTGCTCAATAATCACCACTACAAATTGTACGTCCCGATTTGTTCTTTTTATCTTAATTTGTTTTGAATTATTCTGATTGTATAGATTGTAGGAGATAGAATGCATTATGTGACTTAAGGTCGAGTGTATGTTCTTGTATAAGCTGTTATGTAAACCGGTGTAGAATATGGTGTACTTAGAAAATGACTCGCATCTTCCCTAGGTCATTAGTGCGAAGGAGAGGAAACAAGTACCCAAGCACTATTGTCTTATATTGGGTGCTAGTGTCTACTTTGTGTGTGAGGTCCAAATCTTTTCTAGACCAAAATGTGACCGTGTTTCGTGTTTTTTTACGTATTGTGTTGGTCCGAACTATATCTCGGAGCTATTGTAGTGGTGCTTTTTTCACCCAATATATGCCGCCCATCATTTTGGGTACATACGACGATAATAGGAGAATATAGCCCAAGGAGATGCCATAATTATGATCTGAAGTTATACATGTATGGGTTAGGTAATGTGCATGATAGAAACCAAGGCACATGCAAAAAAAGTGGGCTATAAATATGTGTTATTACTAAAAGTTGCTAGCATGCAAAAGAAGACAAACAAGTGTGTAGACAAGATAGACTACAAAATGTGGGTTTCAAACATAGGACTTCATTCATAATGTCACAAGACAATCGTAGTCAAGAAACCAAAATCATATAATGATCACACAAGACAGAGAATAGTCCAAAAATAATAGAAAACAAGATGAAGCAAAATATATCGATAACCATAGTGGCATATAGTCTTACAAAGTAAATTATACTCATGAAGCATTTGCTAGCATGTTAGAAATATAAATAGTATGTCAAAGCATGTACGTATCAATGAAAGGCAAGGTAACTTATAAGCATAAGTATTGAATACTATAGAAATAGAACATGAAGTGTGTATAATGTTGGAGTAGTAAACGTAGGATCCCTCGGAGCCTCGGTGGGACCGGTAAAAGGTAAAATTCCAAGCATCATTGCAGCGAGTAAAAAATTTTAAGAGATCTATATTCAACTCAAATGACCAAGTGAAGTTGCATGTGTGTGTGTGTGTATGATGACATACTAAGAATTTGTCTAGTATGGGAAATAAATTGTAACATGTAGATAGAATAAGATAACAAGAATAAATGCAACCAAGATATGCAAATATTTTTTATGAGTGTGATGGTGTGGTATGAAAAATGTGAAGATGATAGGAGCATCGTGCCCCCAAAGATGTGTATGAGATGAGGTTCATTTATAGGGACCCTTAATAGTCAAGAATGAACCATCGAGCAAGAGTGTGTCATTGGGTAACGAGTGTGTTGTGCGAGAATAGATGCTATAAATATGTATCGTGAATCACACAACGTAGAGTGTGAATGATGTGACGCTCATTTCAGAATTAGAACCTCAAAAGTTAAGTATGAACCATGGAAATAAAGTGTGTTAAGGGTAATGATGGTACAATGTATGTAGCAAAGATTGTAGTAGTGAGTAGAAAGATTATACATGATACTCGGAGCGTGAAGTGTAGTAGTAGGTAATAAAGACAACTAATAATAATGGAAGGGGTGAAGAAGGAACGATCTCCCCAAGTGTGTAAGGATGAAGTATATCTAATGATATTGAAGGGTGAGGTCCCTCCACCCAATATGTGAGGAGACAAAGGCATATGACATTGCTCTAAGATCGGTGATGTAGAAGGGTAATTATGTGCACATGAAGGATACCTATATGGTGAAGGAGGTGGTGAACACCTATGTGAAGGGGCTACTTGAGTATGGGACTTAGGTCAATTAGCTGGGCTAATGGACCAATGAGGATGAAAATGTTACGGTGTAGGTAGGGTACAATTAGGAGAGCTTGGTGTGGAGGGGGATTTATACTTGAGAAACATGTGAAGCCTAGATGTTATGACTAGTGTATAGATATCATTGAGAGTGGGCCAAGGAAATGGTGTGCATGGTGAAACACCTTTGATAATAACAAGTTGTTTATTATGGATAAACTTGAGACACAAATGGTTTGTGGAAGGGATGGCTTGGGCAACACAGAGCTAAGAGAGACCTAAGATCATGTCACAACCTTTGATTTAAGATGCAACGGTGAATGGTACAAGAATGGTAAGGGGCCCAAATGTAATGGGAAGTATTACATAGCCAAAATAATTAGTGACTAGAAAGGTGGCATTGGACATTGGACATTTGATGGCTAGGAGGAGTGCAACAGAGCATACATTGGTAGGAACCGATGGGTAGAATATAATATTATTGACGGTATAGGAACCAATACTGACATTGACATGTAAGGAATCATAAGTAAATGTAGCATGATAATCATGATCCGAGAATGTAATGACTATTAGTGGTGTATCAAAATTAGGAACAAGGAAATCAAGAGTCCTCAATGAATGAAAAAACACAACAAGATATGTATGGTTGGAAAACTAATCGGTAGCTTTATTTTCATGCTTGGGCAAAGGGTCGTTAAACATTTTTAGCTTTTAATTATCGTTAACCAGTTTAGAAGTATATTGTTTAGGGATCTTGAGTGTATTATCATTGATGAGATATTGAATAACATGTTTGAGTTTTAAAAATGATTAGTAGAGTTCCCAATGCATTTTTAATAGTCACATCATGCATTTTCATCATAATTACGACCATAGGGGTGAGAGGGATTATGATTGAGCTGTTGTGGAAGACTAATAATATTGATTTTGATAATTTGATGCAATAAAAACTAAGGTGCGTAGGTTAATTTGGTAAAAACATGCTTTCGAGGTTGCAATTCAAGCATGTCGGTGTAGAAACAACATTAATAGTGTCCTTTTATTCAAGTGGGATTAGGGGATGGCTTGAAAGTAGATTTGGCTTAAAATAGATTAGAGGACGTGGATGAAACATTGTCAAAGTAATATAATTTTCACATAGATTAAAGTTTTCCTTCATGTATTTTTAGTGTATCACATAATTGATCAAAGGAGGGAGATGTATCAAAGATAAAACTCTCTTGTAGTGAAGGTAAGGGACTGAATAAAAAGATCTTACAATTCAAAATCAGCTATTACATTATTCATCTTGGCTAGGTTATTCTTATAATGTAAAATGTAATCGATAGATGTTCATTATTTCCTTGTTTGATTTGAGAAAGTTGTGCATAGGATATCTTGGTGTCGATATTGATGGAAAAGTGTGAAAGGAAATAATTGGATAATTATGTAAAAGAAGTGATCAAGTGAATAGGTATATCATAGAACCAACAAATGGCGCAATCTTGAAAAATTATATGAAATAGCTTAGCTAGCAATGTATGGTCATCCACACACCAAAACATGCCACATGAAAAGATAGAAGATTCTTCTAAGGGTCACCATGGCCATTGAAGGTGGGAAGCTTTAGGGTAATGATGTTAGGAGTAAGTGGGTAAGTATAAATGACAGGTGAAAAGGGGGTGTGAAATAGTAATGAGGAATTAATGGATGGATAGGAACGTGAAGTAGCTTGTTGTAGTTGATGATTTTTATTTTCATATCTTGGTATAAAGAAGCTAGGTCTTGAGTTCCTGAAGAGGATACTTGGTGGGTGTGAGAAGTAACATGCATGGTAAAATGGTTTGTAGGAGTAGGCATAGAAATGAGAACAGTAGAGGTAGGTGGGATAGTGGAATGAGGAGGTTGGGTTGCAATAAGAATATATGTGTCATTAGAAATTGGAAGATTGAGCTCCAATATATTAGTGGACTCTTCACGAGTGGTAAATAAGAGGAGATATAGATCTTTAGGGTTTTCACATAATATGGTACTAGAGGTCATGGAGATATTCCTTGGTAAAGGTGTCATGAGTGGTCATGGGAGAAGAAGAAAAATAATGTGTAAAATCAAGGTAGGGTTTGAGTGACGGGTTCACTAAATGATTTAATTTAATTATAATTAAATCTATATTGAAGATTAAGTACTATAATATATGGTATATAAATGCTAATATACAAGTGAGACACAAGTGATAAAGCATGTAAAATGTAAAACCCTAAGCAAGATGAAGAAATAGATGGACTTAGCTAATTTTAAAGTAGACTAAAGGTGATTTGGGAGGTAAAAGTGCTAAAAATGCTAGAAAATCATTGTTAATGATCATTATAAATTTTGGGATTCAATAATGGAGCAAGACAGGGGCACCCATGGGAGGGAAGAGGTGCTTGGATGTTGATGATTGGATCTAGGCACTGGTGGTTGTGTAAATGCTCATGAACTGATTTCTTCTATGTCACAATCGTTTCATTGTTGGCTCCTATCTATCACTTGATATTCACTCTTTGATTTCTAAGGGTACTTGTAACCTAAAAAATAGAACTTCTATCTACACATGTCCACAAACCACATAAAATATAATAAAAAATATAAAGAATGTAGAGTCAGATCGACCCAAAGAAATACATAAAGAGTGAACTTACTACCAAGTACTACATTACATCTCATACCCCATGTATTTCTTATGTGTGTGTATAAATGGTTCCCTAATATTCCGTTGTGTATTTTGCAGTAGTGATAACGAGCTAGATCTAGAATATAGAAATGTATAGTAGTAGATGTGGATGGAATAGAATAGACTTACCCTCCTATGAAGTATATGTATAAGTGATGAAACCCTTATCCCTTGTATGTATGCTATATGGATTCCTTTCAAGTGCTTTAGTTCCTTTGGAATGCAAGCTTAGGTGACGATAGTAATGCTTAGTGCTTGGTCTATATTTTTGATAAGTAACTAAGTATATATATGATTCCCTTGTTTGAATTTTGTGATTGACAAATGGAAGGATGACCCATAAGCAAAAAATATTCCCAAAATATAAAAGATACAAAAAGGTGAGTGAAGAAAATAAATGGTCAGGAGCGCCTTGTATAAACAAAAGCACTTGTGCATTGGTGTCCTAACTAGGCACTAGTTTCTATGGCCATAAAAGATAAATCAGTCAAGTTCTCTCAAGGATGTTGGGTGTGTAAGACAAAAGAAAAAGAAAGAAACAAATAAAAGAGGACAAAGATAGTTTCCAACTACTAGTTTTCTTTCTTAGGAATCATATATACATTAGTATGCTTTTGGACCTAGAAATGTACCCAAGTGCAATATTTTGTGTCTACGATGTGCACCTTTTATTTTAATTTTGTTTAATTTATTTATCTCTATTTAATATTTATTTACTCAAGATACTTTGTATGCCTCTTAGGCTTAGAAGAGGATAATTAGTACTCATAGCTTGATTTCTTTTCTCATGTGTGCATGTTCTTGTGGATGTTATTGCACATATGTTTATCATATAGTCAAAAGTAAACTTGTATTACAACTCTTAGTTTTGTTATATATAGACTAATTTTATTGGTAAAATGAAATCTCGTTGATATCAAATTCATTTGGTTTCTTTATTGATAATACTATGTTTCAATTATTACTTATAATTTAAATATTTTAGCATTTTTGGATTGATTCCAAATTGAGGAGGTTCTTGGGTTTTACTTATTATTTCATGGTTTTATAATTGTAATCCTTCGATTGGTAATTGTGGTGTTGAAACTTTTTTCTTATTATTTTTATCTATATAATTCTTTAGGTTATTTGTAATATGTTAGTCATATCAACTTGTTGTATTAAAAAAACATCTAGGTTATTTTGTTCTTGCCAAAAACCCTTTTCCAACCTTTCTAAATACTTTTTTTGAATTTTGGGACAAATTTATATTTTTAATAATTCTTATTTATATTTTTAATGAATCATAGATAAAAATACACATTATTAAAAAAATTATTTTTCAAACAAATTATTTTCTCTGAATTTTATAACTTTCACTTTCACAAGACAAGCCACAATAAATAGGGTGTATAGAAAAACATTTTGTGAATTCTCCAATGACCAATTTTTAGATTCTTCATCTCATGAGATTTTTAGAAAGTCCATTTTTTGAAGTTTTAAATTATAGTGCTTCTAGAGCATCCATTTCAAGTTTCTAGTTTTTGAGAAACTAAGACAATGCGCAGCTTGTGCGTGATCTTTTATAATGATAATTTTTGGAAATTGTTGTATTGAGCATGATAATTAGTGTGATGGTAAATATTATTTTGTAATTCTTTGGATACCAAAAGGATTATATTTCACATCCCTTAGGATAATAATGGTGTGTTAGATCAAGGAGTCATTTTTTATGTCCATATTTTTGTGTACTTTAAAATATGGGTTCAACTTTGGTTCATATTATACCAAGATTCTTTTTTTAGCATAAATTTGTAATTTATTAATTGTATTTTATCTATAGATCATACTACTTATAAAGTGAATCCTATTTTCATCTAGGAGGTTCATTTTTGTGCATTACAAAAATTTTATGGGTTTGGCTTATTTAATTCTTGGCTTACATGTCAACCATGCTATTAATGAAAAATATGTAAAAAAATGAATTATTATAAGAAGTTTAGGAGGTGTTTATTGGGTGTGTTCATTTCTTGATGTTCTTCCAAGGCTTTTTTCCTTACTATTGCAAATGAATTCCATCCATGACTTCCACACTCTCATGTAAGAAAATAATAACCTTCTTTTTGAAAAAACCATGTTCTTTTCAAAAGTAAATTCACTTTAAGAAGACATGGTTAGATTTTTGAAGAGAATAGGAAGATAAAAAACACAACTCTTTATTACTCTTAATAATTTTGAAAAAATCCTTATGACTACATTTTCATGTTAGCAAATTCAAATTGACATCATGGACATACCTATCATTGATCATAGTATACCTTATGCCAATTATTCAAATCCTATTAACACATCATCATCCTCTATTTTTCCCGATCACGCATTTTCCATTGAATTTAATGTACCCATTATTGCACCTATTGCAACACACACTTCAAATTCACCCACCATTGTGTTTGTCTCATTTGATAAGGACAAAACTAGTTTTGGATGCCACACTCTTTGATTCATGGGTAATTTTGGTGGAGGCATAGGTAGAATTTTACAAGCATCGCTTCACATATCAAACATATTAATTAGATAAATTTTCATGAAATTGGATATAGAGCATAATTTTTCACTGTGCACGCTTCATGAAATTCACATATTTTTGTTCATTCCACTCTTCGTGAGGATATTGAGTGATACATGAGTTCTTCTACACACCTTCTTAGTCTTGAGAAACATAAGACTAGTTCTGTTAGATATGAGATTCATGACAGCTTATATAGATGATTCCTCACATGTAATGTTTGTGCACATGGCACCAGATCACATGCAAACATATTCATCTACCATATGTATTCACCTAGGATGGATTTTATATCATTCATGGTGGAATCATCAATATTCTTTGTGTGGGATCTACAAGTGTGGATCCTCTACCATTTAGTTATATTAGATGCACACTACTCATTATTTTTAGTAGCACTCCCTTTATTTCGAATAACTCTCATTTTGAAATTTGGCCTTTCTTTAAAAGTTGGATAGCTCCTTATTTTAAGTTATGTTGGTGTATACATTATCTTACTTATCTTGTTTCGTTATTTTGGGATATATACTTGCACTAAGTTATAAAGTGTCATGGGGTTTTATTTTCACAACCTAATATACTTCCATGTGCTTATGTCTTATTTTATGCACCTTTTCTTATTTGTTATGTATTTTTCCACTATTAGTGTCATGTAATTTATGACAGAGCATTTTTTATATCATTTAATACCTTAACATTCATACCATATCTTTTTAGTGAACATTTTATTAGTATACCCACTTTAAGTCATTTTTTAGTTTTCAAATAGTGGATTTAGAACACTCATGCAGATATATAATTTTCTACTCCTCTCATTCAACATTATAGGGAAATTATAGCCATATTGCTTCTTTGTGTGTATGTTCCTTCCTTACCCTTGGCACATCACATCATATAATTCAATAAGTTAATAACATTATTTTTATACTCTTTTGTACTTTCATCACCTAATTTGATAGATGGATGATTTTCTTTGAGTTATTCTGTACATACAAAGTGCCAACTTGTCTTCTTCGGTGATCAAATAGTGGATTCATGTAGATTTGTAGATTTGTGTTCTTTACCACTCTTTTCACTTGCACTTATTACATATTCTTTAGTGATGGATTTCATCCCATCCATTTTTTTTTAGTGATGGATCCATCCCATCTAGTACATTCTTCATAAGACTTGGTCTATTTTTGTAATATACCTTTATTTTTTATCTCATTTTTTCCAAGTTATACTTATTATGCATGGGTACCTTATCAAGTCTAATTATCAAGGCCCATTTATTTTTTAATTTTAACTTCCCTAAGTATAACTTAAGGGAGGTTATTTGTGTAATATGTATATATATGCACCTTTTATTTTAAGTCTACTTAGTTTATTTATCTTTATTTAAGATTTTTGACTTTGTCTAATTTATATACCTCCTACACTTAGATTAGGATAAGTGGCACTCATAGCCTGACCACTTGTTTTGTGTGTGCCTATTCATGTGGAGGTTTTTACACTCATATATATCATATATTCAAAATAACAATCACACTACAAATCTTTATTTTTATATACATAGATTTATTCTATTTGTAAATTGGAATCTCATTTATATCAAATTCATTTGGTGTATTTATCAGCAATACTAAATTTCTATTATTGCTTATTATTTTTAGTATCTTATAGTATTTTTGAGTGATTCAAAATTAAGTATGTTCTTAGTTTTTACCTATTATTCGGAGGTCTTAACCCAAGATGAGTAATAAATTCAAGTATATACTCAAACTTAAATGGCGCGCTATTAGGTATTTTAGATTTGGAATCCATATTATAGGTTTAACCCACCTAGTTGAAAATTAGAACATAAAAAATTAGTCCTATCAAGATAAAAATTAGGTTTGGAGGGTATCTAAACCATAAATATAACCTTACTATGAGCATCAAGTATGACACCCTATGAATAACTTGTAAAATGACATTTAGGTCATGAAATATATAGATATTAGAATTAAAATCTAAATACAAAACCCTAGAAGATGAAAACCATATAGAAGAGGGAAGGTGTAGTAAGATAAATAAACAAACTCACCAAATGATTACACCCTAAAATTAGTACATTTCCCCCTTATTAGGGTTTATATCTATTTAGGATTAAAATATAGAAATCTTTTGCATTCAAATTATTAAATTAATATTTAACAAATAGATTTAAAAGTACATAAAATGAGTTAAGGTATATACTACAAAAAGGGTATACTAAATATGGAAATTAACAAAAAATCTAAGTGCACTTTACTTTTGTATGTTTTTCAACTGATATGGGTATGAACATGGGAGAACATGTTAGAAACAATTTGTGTTTTATTCTTCTCTAAAAATGTTACTTATAATTTCCTCTATGCAATAACACACAGAAGACAATAATTGATATGTAAACAACAATATACCCCCTACCGTTTTCCTTGTTTAAAAAAATCAATTAATTATTACCTTTCATGATTTGTATGAATCTAAAACTGATTAAAATATTAATTTTTTAAATGCATTAAATTGATCCAGAACTGATTTCAAGATTCCCAAAAATCAACTTAATTCATCTTTTGATCAAAACCATTCAAATTTAACTTACTCGATTTTCTATACATTTCGTAAGTGATTAAATTATGCTTATCTGAATTAAAATCTAACTAATTAATGTACCAAAATATAAGAAATCAACAATGCAAAATCAGATAGAGATTATGCCAAAATTATTTATGGAGTTTGGTAAATGCCTATGTCTCCGGTTCATTCGAACGTATCCATTAAAATATTTCAAAATTGCAAGCATAATGAAACTTTCAATAAAAAAATATACATCCAAAACCTATAATTTGATGCCCTCTAACATTCAATAGACTCTGGTGATGCCTAGTGTTTGTCCTTCACTTTCCCGAAGTACTTGCAAAGTATCTTCCCTTTGTTCACGATCAAAAAGTGAATTTCACTCTTTAAAATGACATATAAATAACTCCAAAAGGGAAATATAATATATTCACTATGAGCATCTCGCAATTTAGGAAAACTTTCCAGTTTTCACCAAGATCTTAAAGTTCCCTAAATTTATCTAACTGAAAAAATGTTTTGTTACAAGAAATACGCAGTCTTACGCTTAACCATATTCAAATATTAGCTTGCATATATATAACAATGATTTTATTGTGTGGCTCAATGGCCAATGAATTTTTGGTAAAGGTGATGTTGGGGGTTTGATTTGCCCTAAACTCCCACATTTCCAATATTTCTTTATCCGGGATTAATATCCCACATTACCCATGTGCCATGTATGTTTAACCAAGGATTTAATAAGCCTTTTTATGCCCATATTTCTCATGGCTTAGGCCACGCATTACCCCTTTTTGACAATTTGGGACTTTCCTTGTGGGATGTGGCATAGAAAATAATCCAATGTTGGTTGGTTGGTAGGTGGGATATGTTGGCTCGATTAGACTCGGTGATTTGGTTGGGCGCCCAACCTAGAGGTGTATGATAATTTAAATAATTACATAATTAAAAAAATGGGAGTATTAGTCCCAGGATGCACCATAAAAATACAATCTATGGCATTTAAATTCAAAAACATGGCCATGGTAATATGAAGATATAGACGCAAATGCACCCCTTTGTAAAAAGAGTGTGTCAACCCTAGATGAGGGCCCCCAACCAAGGTAAAAATTAGGGCCCACTTGTCAATTCGAGTGTTGAATACCAGAGGTGAAAACTAAAAACACCCTTTTACCATATTTTTATTTTAATTTTGCACTTCCACATGTTGCATTCCAATTGGTCTCGCTACCCTATTTTTATCATGTAACTGGAACTTCTACGGATGTTATCTTTCTCAAATGAAGTTAATTTTATGTTTTAAATAGGTGAAGGAAATATCTTAGATTCCTCTGCCATACTATAATGGTTTTGGGAGATATAAGGAAAAATTTTCCATTGAATTGACCTTTGCATAACACCTCCACACTTAGAAGGATTTTGTTCCATCAAATTTGTTTTCACCTACTGAAACTACCAATCATCTTCCTACATCTCACAAACACATAAGATCCATAGAAATAGCATTATAGGTAAAATTTTACTACAAATTATTGAAAATAATATCACCAAATTGATCAATTTAAAAATGTACAATCTACATGCCAATAAGAGGCTAGAGTTTGATTGATTCCCCATGATTCTAAGTTGGGTGCCCAAAATAATATAGCTCCCAAACTAATTTTTTAAGATATAACGATAGATACAATATCTCAAAATACAAGAGTAAAAGTGCACTTAGCTAATCATAAATACAGAGAGGTCATTTACGAGTGTAGACACCAAAATTAGGTCATACAACCCTTATAACCCCGTTAAATAAATTAACCATACCTTACTTATTCATATCCTATAGTGCACATGATTAATTAAATTAATTACCTTAATTAATTTAATTAACATCCTCACTTAACCACCTCACCCAACTAACTCACCTATCCACCTCATGTCATGACCCACTCAAACCCCATTAATGACCTAAGACCAAGTCTAAGCCTATCCTAACCAACTAGGACTTAGTCTAAACCTAGACTTAACTCCTATTAACAAACCTAAGAGGAATCTTACTCATCCTTCTGTGATCTATCACTTGAGACTTGGACAAATATTGAAGACCATGCCAAAAATAACAACAATCAGGCTATTTTTGGCTAACCTAGATATTTGTGCATTAACCAACGTCAATTATACCTCAACCAACATTATTCCCTTAACCATCTCCGTTAGGTTAAATACATTTCCAAAATCCTTTTTTGAGGTTGGTCATTTGATTGAGGATCTCAAACGAACAAAGACTTGGAGCACTCAAATTTCTGAAGCACTCAGGCAAAAGAAAGCACCCGAGAGCACTACCAACAACCATCGACATCCATCACCTTCTTCATGATCACATATTCACACAAAGAAGAACAAAGGCTTGAAGTTCTATGGCACGTACATGACATCCCTTCTCTTTGGATCTCTGCCATCATTTTTTCATCACCTACACTCTCTAAACCCATTCTTCAGTAAGTACCTAACATCTCTTCAGTTATCTCTATTTTCTTTCAGTAAGATCATCATTCCTCTCAGTAATTTATTTCTCTGTACATTCATACACCTCCTTCCTCCCACCAACCTATCACCTTACCATATCTAGCCCTTTCACCTATATTCACCCTCTCCTAGTCATTCCTAAGTCACTAAGGCCATTTTACGACCTCACCTTCACCATTTCCAGTCTATGGGCAGTCACACAGAGCTTGAAACCCGTTTCTTAGAGATTTTTACTAACTTCCCCTACCGACGCCGGTTAGCTAATTGGCATCACCATCCTACCAAACCGACATTAGTCACACAAACCGATGTCGATTCTTGTGTCTGGAAACATACCTCAGACCAACGAGCTCATACCCATTCCCTAATAGCCCAAAATCACTCCTAATATTTACCAAATCTTACCCAGAGCCTATAATACACTGCAACCCAATACCAACCCATCACCTGACCCATTTTGACCTCAATCACCTTTTATCTGACCTTTTTTATTTTTTTCACATGAGATACGTAAATTGTTTCAATTCCAATAAGATTTTTATTTCATGTTTATTTTGGATAGCATTAATACTGTTATATAAAAGTGGATTGACAATTTGTTCAAGGAGCATCACGATTCCCAAATCTAGCTTCATTAGGAATTCCACTTGTTTTATTTAACTCTATTTGGTGGTATTGTTTTACATTTTACAGGTAATTCCTCCTAGCCAGAAGGGAGCTCTCGCAATCAGCATTGGATTAGGAAATCGAGAATACGTGCATAACCTTCAACCGACATCACAAAATGGTATTCCTCCTTTACCTATTACCCTCTATCTATTTCATTAATTTATTAAGAATCTGGTGAAACATTTTGGCATGCCTGGTGAGACCCATCTGGGGTTCCTTGTAGTCATTCATTCTTAGGGAACTGTTTTATGTTTGTTTCTTTTTAAAAAGGAAGTTAACGTTAAATTTTCTCCTTGGGAATCTTCTCTTTCTTCTATTTGTCTAAGTGACATTGTTATTTTAGGGCTAAAAAGAATCATTCTATTTCTTATTGCTTTTGCATTAGTGAAAGTCATTCTCTTTCTTATTCACTCTCTATTTAGATCAAATATCACATTTCAATTTGTGTTTTAAAATACTTGCATTTCATATTTCTATTCTTGATTTTTTAGCTCACATTAAAAGCGAGGAAACCTATACACCGGAAGTCGTGCCCAGTTGATGGTTGGCATAATTGAATCATAGAGCACTTTCTCTTCTCTATCTCTTTTCCAAACTACACAAACATAAATTCACACATCATCTTAAACAACACCTTACCTATAATAAGTTGTCAATGATCACACGATCGAGAGGATTTATAATGGGTTCCCAACCGGTTTCTCTATCCATTCATTAACTTAGAGAAAGGACCACGCCAGCCAAAACATAACCTGAAAAAACCCTTAGATCTTACTTCTTCATAGGACACCTTCCCAACCAAAAATATGTTTTGATTCACAAAGTCAGTCTAAAATAGCATAAGCTAAAACATAAAATTCACTTATAGGATTGCATGTTTTTCTTATCTTTTTCTTGAGTTGTGTTTTGAGTTGTGAGGTTATGTTCTTCATTTTATTATTCCTTTCACACTTCACCATCATAGTTGGTGTATTCTAACTATTTCTGAGTGTGTCAGGATCCATTACTATCATACTCAATTTTCTGGGTTGATATTTCATCTGACTTAATTCACAAAAATCAAATTTTCTTCACTTTTTCAAATTTCACAGTGATCGGTTTTGGTCCAGTGACCATCATATATTTACATCTATTTGTCATTAGTTTACCTAACCATTGTCAATTTCTAGCTCTTTTTGGTCATTCTACCAAAAATAGCATTCATCACATCTTTTGTTCTTTTTGAAGTTCTCAGGACATCATCATACCCCTTAATTTTAAAATCACAGTCAAATACAACTTCTTTATTTCATTTTCATCATTTTTTTCCTCATTTGCAAAATGGTTGATATCCCACAGTGGTATCACTTTCCCTAACCATCATTAGTCACCATGTAACCATCATTAGTTAACCTAACCATGTCATCGGTTGCTTTGTTTTAATTTTTAATTAAAACACCAACCAATTTCACCTCTCAAATCTATTCTCCTCCATTTTTTCTATTTTTTGTGTCATTTATAGAGAACAATTTACCCGTCTACGCTAATTCACATGGTTTTGACTTACAACCAAGACAATGCCATTGTGTTTCACGTTAACCTTCAGCAATTCCAACCTATCCCATTACCACCTTCTACATTATCACCTATGGATCCAACTTAGCCCATCACCATTAGTACTAGTGATGAGGATTTTGCAAGACTCCTTGACCAAAATCCCATTTCCCTACAATACTATCTCACCCACTCATCCACTCGAGACTCCTCAGGGAAAGTTGGTATACGACATGCCCGTGTCTATCCCTCCTACCCTTGCCCCCACTTCCATGTTAGCTACCACTAGCTCAGCATTACCTTCATCCACTTTACCACCTATGGTGTCTCAACTAGATGCCACATCTGCTATAACTATTGCACCTACGACATCTATCACACCCGTGGTGTTAACCATCCCTTCACCAACCGCCCCGAGCATAGCCTCGCCCGCACCTATCACCTCATATATACCGTTGTATCGCAACCACCCATGGTGTTAGCAACCCACACCCCATTCCAAAACCTCATCCTTTCCATCCCGTAGTCCCTACCTTGAATTTCCATAAGAGTCGTTCGACTACCCCACCTTCTTACATGCATCACCCACAACCCCCAATCTCATCTAACGATTATTTAGGATATCTTCCACCCGCATCTATTCCCCCTTTGCATTTCTCATACTTGGCACCCCCATATACTGGGATGTCATCCACATCATACATTCATCATCAACCTCCTTATACTACAGGGGGTTCCCATTCATCACAACCCACCAATGACCTCATTAAGATGATGATGAAAAAGATGTAAACATTAGAAGCATCAATTTTTGTCTCTCGTAACTCCTTAATTTATAAAGAAATGTGTAATGAGCCTATTCACCCATACCTTGTACATTAGTAAATTACCAAGTTCAACTATTTCAACAATAAAGAGGACCAAAACAACACTTGTGGTCATTCAAACATGGGTCTATCTAATTTCCCATGGTGATGTTTTACTCCTATGAACATTTCCCATGTACTTGACATGACCTGTGTTAGATTGGTATAGTGGTTTACCCAAACATTCCATTTACTCATTTAACCAAGTGGCTCAAGCATTCTTGGACCATTTCTCAATCAATTTTGTTATAAAAGTCATCATGACTGACCTATTCTCAACACAATAGTAGGATGACAAATATATCACAGATTTTGTTTCTCACTCGTGAAGCCTTATCAACTAATTAAAATTCCAGTTACCTCAAGATGAGATTATAGATTTGTTCACTAGAGCTTGTGTCAGAACATCTCACCAAATCTGTAAGTACAAACCTTCTCATACCTTTGATGAAGCATTTACCATGGTGTAAAAATTGGAAATTTATGTCATTGAAGAGAAGAAAATTCAATTGCGAAATAAAATTTCGCATTCAAATCAAATGATGCCTCTTCATCTTCAAAGCCCCAAAAAAATTATTCAAAATCCAAAGGATCTACCAATGTGGTAGTTCTCAAAGATGGTCCATCTCATCCATCTAACCAAGTCAAACCTTCCTCCAATCTTTCTCCCATTCAAACTTTTTAGTTTAGGCGGGAGCAATGTATACACTCCAATTAGGGAGCCTTATTCCTCAATATTAGAAAAACTTATTAAGTTAAAAGCTATTGTACTTCCACCTATAAAACCACATATGTTTTTGAACTGTTCATCCTATGCCTACATGTTATAAGGAACATGCCTATTATAACTATCATCATGTCAAAGGCCATAGTGATGATAACTGCATAACCTTCAAGAACATTGTCCAGGAAATGTTAGATGATGGAGATCTCATCCTGGACAACCCAAATGCACTAGAAAATCAAAACTTTCATATATTTAAGAAGCCATTCCCTAACCATACACCATCATCTAATCAAAATGGTGAATCTTCAACCAATGACAACAATGTCCGTGAAGTTCACATTGTTTTTGAAGTTGTACCAACCATCCCTCAATTTCCTCCTATCCCCTCTATCGAGGAGATTCTAGCATGAGCTCCTCTACCCATGGAGGATCCAACCTCATCTACTTCTTCACCCACAAAGGAGTCCCCTTCATCTCCCCCTTCACCCATGGAGGAGTCCATAATTTTTTTCGATGCTATTTCACCATCTACCTCACAACCTAATAAAAGATCAATGGTATTAATTCTCCAACCCACGGGATAATCATCCTTTCTTTCTTCTCCACCGAAAGAAGAATCTACCTCACCCCACCTTCTATCTCTCCTTCCCATGGGGACCCTTTAGATGTACCATTTCCTATTGGTGATAATTCCCCATTAGAATTCCAGGATCCCGTTGATCTTCTCTCTGCTCTTTTACCTACAAAGACCGAGGCTAACTAGTTCCATGTCTTACAAACATATTTTACAGGGATTTCCACTAAATCAACAACATATCCTCTTATATCGGTACCATTTTCATACCTGGCCGACCACTTTGATTACATTGATAATTCCATGCTTTGGGGATGCCTTCGGTTACCCTTTTCAACCCAAATGTAGATGTCACTTACTGATACCTCCATGATCTATCCAAAGGTATTTCAAGAAACCAAATCAACCATGACCATGCCTATTGAAATGGATTCTTCTTCATCACCCTTGCCTACATCTGAACCTTTAACCACAACCAAACCCATTCCTATGCCTAAGAACCTACCTACACCTAAATATTCTCCCATATCTAGACCTATCACTACCCTAGGTGTCATGCCGACATCAAGCCTTGTCCATCCACCCATCAAATTAGACTTAGCCACATCCTCCCAAGCTCACATAAAAACCAATCCTCCACCTAAAAGGAGGACCCAAACTTCTAGGCCACATACACTAGTTTCACCCACCATGCCTCTGTCACCTTCACCCCTTCCGTCTATCCTCGGACCTCACCCATCTACCCTGGTCAAGAAACCTCCTACCTAAAGCAAATCAAAAGCATAGCATCTTGCCTCTTCATCATGATCCTTTATTACACCTAATCAACCTACGCAACCTTCACCATCACCCACAACTTTCTTACCACCTATACCCCCACCAACTACCATAACCCCATCACTACCTATGCGACTTTCTTCTCTTCAACCCATACCTTCCACCTGGCCTCTACCAACAACCTTTACCACACCTCTGTTATCACCATGGCTAACCCATCCTCTGCCACCATCTCGCTTTCCCTTCTACATCATGTACTCCTACCTCACCTTTACCCAAGAAGGTGCAATCCAAGGAAAAGAACCCACTACCCTCCAAAAAGGTAGTTAAACCCACGACACCTTCTATTTCTAGTTCATCTACCACACCTTTACCCAAGCGGGTACCATCAAAACCTAAGACAGATACCACCTACCAAACCAATGGTCAAACCTATTTTAACTCCTATAACACCTCTTCCACCACAATCATCCACACCTCCACCCAAACCCACACTCACTTCACACTGTGATCCATTAGTAGGGTCTTATGCCAACATTTTAGCCAACCTTTTAGATACCTTGGTCATCACATTACTACCACTTAGACCTTACAACCCACTCAAACCCAAACCAAAAGGGTTTGAAAAAACTAAAATTTGTGCCTACCATCGTGTGTCAGGACATGATGTAGAAGGTTGTAAGGCTCTAAAAACCATTCTCCTCCAATTATGTCCTCCTAAAGAAATTTTTGATGACGATGATCTTCTTGATGAGGACCCTATTCCACCTTCACCTATCACCATACATTCTCACCAACTACCTATTCAATGACCTACATCACCACCTCCACAAATCTTTTATCCACCTCCCAAATTCAAGATAAACATGGTCTACATAAGAGAGCTCACCAAAACCCCCAAAAAAATGTCAGTACACCCTACTCATTTCACAAGGTGACTACCCCGCATTAGGTTTTTGTACATCATGTCGTTATACTACTCATGACATACATTCTCCATCCACCTCTCTTCCTCATATTAACATGATCTAAGTTTCCACTTGCGCCAAAAAAGAAAAAGGAAAATCAAAAGCAACCAACCCATTTTCTAATCTTGTGCCTAACATACCATCTACACATGGACCCAAAATCACCATTCAAGGACCCACATACCCTATTTATGGCGTGGTCACCCTTCATATAATGATAAAAAAATTCACCAATCCCCTCTAAAAAATTCTTTGTATGATCTTGTCCAAACCTTTGAATCTCATTGACAAGCCCTCATGGAGGTTTTGCAATCTATCAAGGTTTTACCTAATGACCCCACACTAATAGCATCCATTATCACCCCTCACCAAGTGGCCTCTCTTACCAAATCATCTCCTTCTACCCCCACTCTCACTCATCAAGTGGCTACCCTCATCTTCTCCGATGAGAAGATTGTATCTCTCTAATCGATGTCCCCGATCCCACTCTTTTCATCTCCGTCTATATTGATAATATTCATGTTCGACGTGTTATGATCAATGGCAGTGACAACATCAACATCATCTCCTCCCACGCATACAATAAAATTTACATCCCTTCAAATTTCATGCATAATAACTTGGTTATGTTGTGTTCCTTCAATGATGTCATCACTTCCACCCTTGGTACCATTATTCTTCACATTCTTGTGGGCCCCTGTACTGTGCTAGAATTATTCTATGTTTTAGAAGGGGAATTCTAGTATAACTTGTTGCTTGGCCGACCTTGGATCCATGTCATGGGTTGTGTTCCTTCAACTTTACATCGCTGTGTAAAATTTGAACATGAAGGACATAACTATACCATCCCAACTGACCCTTCACCATTTAAAACTTGCAACATGTTGTACCAACCTAATGATGTCCTCATACCAGTTAAGGCATCTACCATTGCCACTTCTCCTTCACCCACAACCCCATCCACCGATGTTACCGCTACCTCACCTGTGCCTACCTATTTTATTCCCAAGGCTGTCATGACCTCTATAGCTGACCCATCTAGTTCCCAACCAAATCATCTTGCTTCTTCCCAATTGATTGATACTTCATATATTCTAGTTGCACACATATCCACTACCAATCCCTTAGAAGGTGTTTTTCAATGCCTCACTCTGGGGGAATACCACTTGTACAACATAAACACATTCCCTACTCTACAAGTGTATGGTAACCTACGCCAACATCCTCATTATGACCATCGCATAGGCGAGGTATTCCCTTATGGTCCTCCCCACCTTCGCACCAACTTAACATATGGGGGACTTGACACTTCCACCTATTCACTCAAGCCACCTTCCCAAATGTGACCATTTTCATCTGACCTCCAATCTCTCACCAACCGCCACTTTTCCCACACTTTCCTTCACCATTGTGCATGGAAAGGCTTTAGCTTTGGGTTATACGAACAAGGCCATCATATTGTCATCTTGTGTACCACATGTAAACACAAAGACCATAGTGGTATTGTCTTTTCTGAACCATCTTCCAATAAGGACCGCATCGACCTCATCGAGGATGAAAAACCTTCTCTACCCTGTTCACCAATGTCACCACCTTCACCCATGGAGTCTATAGATCCTAAATCTATTCCTCTTAAATTTTTTTTCGTGAACACCATTTCCCTAAGACCTCGACTTATTAGTATGATGACAAGGCTCCCTCTTCTCTTCCCTTCCTATATCCTGACATGATAGATGATGATACACCATCCATTAACATCATTCAATGTCGGTCACGATGATTTCATCCTCACCTACCCTAGTGTGTAAGTTTCTTATATTCACCGGTCATTTCCTTGAAAGATGTAAACCATGTTAAATGAATTAACCATCGAATCAATATTAACACTCAAGATAACCTACACATTTTAAAGATAGGTCAATCTTTAGATGTTATTAAACATGAAGCTTTCACTTCTTTCCTCTAGGATCATAGAAACATTTTTTCTTGGTCTAACACCGATATGCCATGTATTGACCCAAACATTGTGGTCCACAATATCTAATTGTTCCTAAGGAAAAACTGTAAAATAGAAGTTGTGAAAAATGCATCCTCACATTGCTTTTCTTGTCAAATAATAACTTTAATGCCTTCTCCAAGTTTCCTCCATCCTACCCATTGATTATCCCTAATGGATCTCTAACATTGTTCCTATCAAAAAATAACAAGAGGACTCTGCATATGCATGGATTTCTGCAACCTTAATTGAGCTTTCCCTAAAGACATCTTTCCACTACCTAGTATAGACCAAATAGTTGATCTTACTTCCAGCCATGAGATGCTCTCACTCATGGATGGTTTCTCAAGTTATAACCAAATATTACTCGCCTTGGAAGATCAACACAAAATCACCTTCATCACTCCCTAGGGGACCTTCATTATCAAGTCATGCCCTTTGGCCTTAAAAACATTGGTGCTACATATCGCAGGATATGAATTATATCTTTCATGAATTTATGCATCACATATTGGAAGATTATGTAGATTACCTTCTTACCGAATCCAAACATTGATCCAAACACCTTACAGGTCATTAAGGTCATCTTTGAACCTCTCATCAAATATTGTGTTTTCCTTCAACCAAAGAAGTGTTTCTTCGTTGTTATCTCAGGAAAGCTCCTTGGTTTTGTCATTTATTTGCATGGAATAGAAGTCAATCCCACTAAAATCAAGGCTATTATCAAAATTCCTCTACCTAATAACCTTCACCAACTTCGTATTTTTAAGGTAAGTTGCAATCTATTTGTTGTTTTATTTCATAGCTTTTTTACTGCTGCCACCCATTTCATTATCTCCTTAAAAATGATGTCTCTTTCAAATGGGATGATGAATGCCACAAATCCTTTGAGGCCTTAAAATAGTACCTTCTCCAACCACATGTACTCATTCCTCCTAAGGATAACCAACCATTTTACCTTTACATTTTTTCTATGGATCATTCCTTAGGTGCCATGCTCGCCCATTGTGATGATCAACACCAGGAGAAAGTGGTTTATTACATAAGTTGTACCCTTTTGGACTATGAAACCAAATACACCCACGCCAAAAAAACTCTTCTTAGCCTTAGTTTTTGTTTCCACTAAACTTCATCATTACCTACTCAATCACAAAACCTTTGTCGTCACCAATACTGACCCCTTACATTACATGTATGCCAAGCCCTACCAACATCAATGTGTTGCATGTTGGATAATGCTTCTCACAGACCTCGACCTCAAATTCATCCATCAAAAATCTATCAAAGGTCAAACTAGCATTGGCCAAATTTTAGAAGCACTCCTCTCTAGAATCAATCCTCTAACTTTGATTTCCTAGACGAATCCATTTCTACCCTCTCTTTAGATGATAGTGTTTACCAAATGACCTTATTCTTTGATCATTCCAAATGTCAGCTTGGGGGTCGTGTAGGCGTTATGCTCATTCCTCTTGATGGTGAACCTATGCCATTATCTTTTAAACTATATTTTTATTGTACTAACAATATAACTGAATATGAAGTACTCGTATTAGGTCTCCAAACCGCCATCACCTTAGATGTTAAATCGATTAATATATTTGGTGACTCTCAATTGGTTGTAAATCAATTTAATGGTATATACCAATGTTGTAATGAAATACTTCAAAATTATAAGCATCATGTAGACATAATTTTGACTACCTTTGACTGTTATGAACTTCAAACCACTCCATGTTCCACTAACAAACTTGTGGATACCATGGCTTGCCTTACTTCTTAGATACCCGCCTCACCCTCTAACTTGAAAATCTTTGTCACAGAAAAGCGATTACGCAATCACCTTCCTATCTATTTTGAGACGTCAACCTCATTGGAACTATTCAACCTGACCCATGTGATCTTTGGTATAAGAAGTTTGTTGACTACCTTTCCCTTTCAGTTCTACCTCTAGACCTTACTCATAATGGACAATGATCCTTTCTCAAAAGTGTCTCTCGATATGTCATCATGGGAGGCCTTATCTATAAACATGGTTTTGATGGTATCCTCTTGTGATGCCTTACAAGTTCTGAAATTCCCTACACCATCAAGTAAGTTCACGAAGAATTTGTGGAGGTTATTTCAGTGGCTTAGCTATTGCCAAACACATCCCTCTCCTGGTATATTATTGGCCCACCCTCAACCGTGATTTTTGTGACTATGTAAATTTTTTTGTGAAATGCCAACAACATGTTAATCCTCGTCACACACCTAATCATGCCTTATAGGTCACACGAGATCTTTGGCCTTTCTCTCAATGGGGTTTGGATCTTGTTGGAGAGATCAATCCTCATTCTTCACAATGCCATCAATGGATTATTACCGCAACTAAATACTACACTAAATGGGTAGAAGAAATCCCTTTCATCTCTAAAAAGACAAGAAAATTTATGAACTCATCAACCATCATATTATTTGTCGCTTTGGTGTCCCTCATCGCCTCATCACTAATAACGGAAAACAATTCAAAAACAAAACCCTATGGAAAATTTGTGACACCTTCGGCATTCAACTTAGTTTTTCTTCACCTTACTACCCATAAACAAATGGCCAAGTTAAATCAACCAACAAAACCTTGAACAAAATTCTTATGAAAGTGGTTGATGATACGGGAAAGGATTGGCACATGCACATTCCTTTTGCTTTATGGGCTTACCGTACTAGTATTCATACCTCAACTATGGCCACACCTTTTTCTCTGGTCTATGGTATAGAGGTTGTCTTGCCTCTCGAAGTATAGATTCCATCTCTTCATATCTCACTCAAATATATGCTTAATGATGATGACTTTCTCCAGGACCGTTTGGCACAACTTGAGTTATTAGATGAACATCATCTTAATGATCTTGATAATCTCCAAATCTACCAAAATGTATCAAATGTGCCTCCAAAAAATGTTTCCACCAATGAAACTTCCAGGTCGGTGACCTCATCTTGAAGTAAAATAAACATGTAACCAAATAAGAGAAAAGTAAGTGGGGAAAATTCACTCCTAATTGGCTTGGACCTTATATCGTTACTCATACCTATGGATCAGGTGCTTATCGTTTGTCTTCACTTGAAGGTAAAACCAAACCTAATCCCCTCAATGCCTTGCATCTTAGACCATTCTATTGTTGAATTAAGTCCTATTTAACCTTCTATCTATTTAATGCTCATCCCTTGAGCACCATTCACCTTTCATTTTACCTATTTTAGGGATCCATGACTCAATAAGAATCATGTGATTACCCATCACTTTTTCAGCCTTATATTCAATATGAGTACTATGTGCCTACTCATGGTATGATTCTCATGGATACTTTTCATCTTTTTCAAGATGGAATCCCATGGTCGTTCATCACGTAAACTCTCTCTTGCATAGTTAGCCTTTGTGTGCTATGGTTTTGCCTTCAAACCAAGAGCCTATTTTTCTCTATAGTCTTGTCCATGACTTAACATACTAACAGAAAAATAATATTAAAATTCAAATGGGATTCAACTTCTTGAGTCAAACTTATAGAAAAAAGATGACTCCCTCAAAAAGGACATTTATTCTCTCTATCTCACCGTTATAAATAGGTGATCTCTCGAAGGAAAACTATAAAAAGCTAGCCATATTGTACTTAGTATCTCATCAAAAGAGGCCTATTATTGTAAAACAAAACAAAATATTTAGAATCTTCCTACATCAATCAGCTTCATGAAGACCTTAAGGATATAATATACTCATCCCACATAGACTTCTTGCATTGATGAGTCTATTAAAACAACAACAACAAAAAGAAAATGATAAATTTTTGTCATGGAATTGCCTATTTTGATCTTAGGTCTCTTACCAAGCAAGCATGCTATCTTACACCAGGTTCCACTAAAAACCAATCATTTTCACCTCATTACCTTTTCACCCTAATTTTCTACCTTCTCAAGGGACTTGTTGTAAATGCGACATTTTGTGATCATGTGACTTTCTTCACCCTTAGCATAGTCAATCACACCTTCAGGGTCTTTTATTCATAATCCAATCTAAGGTATGGTGAACTCGTTATCAATTAGGTGGCTCTTTTGTCTCCTCCTACCATTCACCTTCTTCATTACTTATTGATTATCCTATACAGGAATAGACCATCGATACCTACATTTTAAGGATTCCCCTTTCATGTAAATCAATCATGCCTAAATGACTTGAACCCAGCCATACCTAAAATGACCTAAACCCAACCAGACCTAAATGACCTAGAATCAATCATGCCTAAAACCTACCCACCCATTCCGCTACCTCATCTTATTTTTCCCTAGCTTATGGGAGAACTACATCGTCCTAAGGCCCCTTTTCACCGGGCTATGTAGGCATCACTCTGAGGGCATGGGGCCTTGAGAGGTTAGCTTGGCCACTCTTTTCCCTAACCAATTCCCCCATGTTTTCAATTAAAATTTCACCTTATTTAGTTTTCATTTTTCACAAACACTTGGAAATTAAACAATTAACAAACATAAATACCTGCCATTTTCTTAATAACATCATATCATACATCCATCATTTCAAATTTCCATGATATCAAATATTTTGGAAATCTACACCATCACATACATATACATCATCATTTATTTCCCATGTTACCAATAACTTGGAAATTAAATCAAAACCAACAAACCTTAACTCCACCATGCCTAACTCACCTAGACTCAATCATGCCTATACTTGACTCAACCATGCCTAAATGACCTAAAATTAACCATGCCTATACTGACTCAACCATTCCTAATTGACCTAAAACTCAACCATGCCTAACTGACCTAAACTCAACCATGCCTAACAAACCTCAAACTCCACCATGCCTAACCAACCTAACTCAACCATGCCTACATGACCTTAACTCAAACATGCCTAATTCACCTAGTTTCCATCACATACACAATAACAATGGAAATTAAAACACCAATACATCATCCATACCATCAATACCATCATCTATAACATTAAAAGATTGTGTATTAATACAAATGTACAACAATACAAATACATACAAGTATATCAAATTGCTGAGGTACATCCTCACCATATTCGTACATAGGTCGTATAAGATCAAAATATTAAAACTCTCATGTACATTCTCACTATCATCATGTATGCATGTCTTTGGCATATACAAAAAAAAAGAGAGATGACTAACTAATCATATCGGGTGACTAGTTGTCACCGAATCGATACCTATTCTTGTCTCATATGTCTCCTCCTCCTCACCTCCATCCCGATGACATGCCTACACCTCCCCACCTAGCATGGGTCTCATTCTAGTCTCCACTGGCTGCAGTGGTCTGGCCTCCATGAACTCATCACCTCACCCTGACCTTGTCTCTAGGCTCACCGCCCCCTATGCTCTCAGAACTATGAGTGTGGGATCTAGTCCTCTTACTCACTGCCTGTTGTGCTCTGTAATCATCATAGGAGGGTAAATTTATCCCCATGGTCATTAGATGATCCTGGTAATACCATGCCTCATTTAGGGAATCCTGAACCTCGCCATTGGCAATATCTCGAGGTGGTGACATAGGTCTCATAGTAACATGTGGGCTTTGTCCTTCTAAGGCTGGCCTTAGACCTTGTACGTGTGTTCCATGTCCTCCTCCTTATACACAGGGACCACTGTGTTGTCACAATTTTGTGTAGAATGGGACCTTGTCCACCGAGCCTTTGCGGTGGATGTGCTATAACTCAGGCTGTAGGGCCACGACTGAGCTTTGTGAAGTGGCCAACCGGCCTTGAAAACATGCTACTGCACCTGTAAGGCAGTAACCTATCCCTAATTTCCCTTTCCACCCTATGTGGGCACTTATCCTTATGCGGGAACCTATCCTGTGAAACCTAAGCTGTAGTTCAAACACCCGAGCCTCTAAAATGGAAACTTGTACTTCGACCTAGTAAGAATCCCCTGTAACATTGTAATATGTGCCTAAAGGGCTACCACCTAACCCTATAACGTATCCCTTTATACTATGATGGTGGCTAAGTATGGATTCCCTAGCCTTGGGGATGCATTAATAATGTTATATAAAAGTGGATTGACATCTTGTTTAGGGAGCATCACGCTTCCCGGATCTAGCTTCTGCTAGGTAGTCCACTCATTTTTTAATTTAACTCTATATGGTGGTATTGTTTTACATTTTACAGGTAGTTCCTCCTCAACAAAAAGTAGCTCTCACAATCATCATTACCTTTAACCAGCATCATAAAAATGTATTCCTCCTTGACTTATCACCCTTTATCTGTTTCATTTATTTGTTAAGAATCCGGTGAAACAACGAGTGTAGAGTGAATTTGGATACAAGTATTTTCCTAATGATGCTTATTTTTAGAAATATGGTTGCAACATGGGATGGTATGGAAATGTATGGCTTATCATAGAGAATGATATGGTCTAGTCTTGAGGTATATGGTTTTATAAAAGGATGTATTAGTCTTATGTAACTTTTTATTTGGCTATAATAGACTATGATGACCTCAACACTTAAACTCTAGGTTACACACATCTATGAAACCCTATGTGTGATGCAAAACACCATCAAATCCTACTAATGTGTAGGAGATCCCTATAAAATTTTTGCATTTGGGTTGAAGTTCCTTGTACTACCTATGTCAACAATACTCCAAATAGGACTCAAACCACACATAGTTATCCATACAACATGTGATATCTAAATAGATGTAACTACTTAGGCATATTGATCCTTTTACAATGAGAAGAATTGGATTGATGTGTTTAAACTTGGATTCAATTGACTTGGAAGGTTTATGTAACAAGAAAAATGGCTCTTAAACCTAATTTTTTTGGATTCAAACCTATGTATGTGTTGTTCTAGGTTGCATTACTACCTTGAAGAAGTTTATGAGAGTTTGGAGTGATTTAGGAATGTGTTTTGCAATGATTTATCTTAGTTCAAGTGATTTAATGAGTGAGTTAATACTTACTTTTATATGCATTTTTAGGTGTTATTTTTCATTAAGGTTGATTTATGGGATATGAATTGACCCATTAAAATCTATCGATTACAAAATTATTCATTGGGTGGTCAGAGACAAGACCATTTATTCTGGGACCAAATCATGGGATGATTTTATCCAATCCAAACGGTCTCATACATGTAATTTTTGGGACTCTATAAGTTTTTAACATCGGTGCTTGTGGAGATTATATTAGTGTGGACTATTATGATTGGTTTATGAGAAATTAAGTAGTGTGAAAATATAATAAATTCATAGAAGAGGGATAAGGATAAGGTACCTAGGTTTAGAATGTGTACATGAGTCATGATTTAGGTGCAATGAAATTTTTTTCATTGTTAAATGATAAATTTCCGAATTTAGGTGTTGTATTTACCCCCTTTAAGTAGGAAATGAAAATTATACTCTTAAAAATATATACCTAACTGTGTACATATAATTTGTCCTTACTTGGATTTTTTTATTCTTCTTAAGTGTTTGAACCCTCCACGATGAAACCCGCAACACATAGTGTAGTCAATGGCCAAATAATAAATTGAACTATAACTCATATTTAGAAATATATTTGTAACTTTGAAAATTGAATTTGTAAGCAATAAAATAAATATATAAAATCATGGAAGGAATATAGTTGTTTATTTTTCTAAGGGAGAAGGTAAAAAAAAAATCATGGTAGGAGATTTAGATTGGAACTAAGTTTATGAAGGCTTAGGGTGACATGTCCTAAATATAGATGAAATATATGTTGGATCCACATAAGAATTGAGTGTTAATTGACCAAAAAATAAAATATTCCATAGGAATTTATACCAAAAACCTAAAATATAGAATTCTTCCAAAAATATTTTTATTCACCCCAATATCTATTAACAAAATTTCTCAAAGAAGGTTGCCACAAGGTTTTATAGTCATATTGATATCTTTTAATCTCATGGATTACATTGTTACATATGAATCTAAGCCCTAGTTTAAAGTAGCAAAAATTTGGAAGGGAATAACTTGTATCATGCCCCCATGTGTGATGTAATAGTGAGTCTTAGCTATGAAATGTTGATTATAAAAAAAAGGAGAAGAAGGCATATGCCCCATACTTTATATTGAAAATTTGAATAATGTATACAATTATAAAAAGAAATAAAGTAATCAAAACCCTCACATTTAATGCCAAAATGTTATAGACCCTTCTCTAAAATGTATATTTTTTTCCTAAACCTTTTTAAAAAAACTTGTAACTATCTATGAGAATCTAAAAATTCTATAATCTATTGACATATTCCCCATGATGAAAACATCCACCATAGACTAGGTCTAGTGGATTCATCCCGATTGGATTGTTTTTTCCTACATAAAAATATTTGTGTTCTATGTTTTTATCTATTTATAACCCTAAGTAATTTTATTTCTGAGTTATGAATTCTATTTTGTATCTAATTTGCATATATATTTGTGATAATCCCACTAAATGACCCCTCTTTTGAGGTAGGTCAAATGTATAAATAGAAATGATGTGTATCCATGTTGAGGGTATATGGTAGTATATGTTGGATCACATGGAGGGTTGTTGGTTGTGTCCACCATTGAAATTATATTATTGCAAGGGTGTGCATCATAGAAACCATGAAATAAAAAAATAGCAGTAAGAACACAACTAAAAAGCATTTAAAAGCCAAAAAGTACAGAGGAAATCACACATAAAAGTACACAAGTAATATCACATATGTTAGTCATAAAAATTCCAAGATACCATAAAAGGACACACAAAAATTATCACACACACATAAAACATGAGCAATATAATAAATATGTTTCAAACAAGGGAAATTAAAGTATCACAAAGACAATCATAACAAAGGCCATAGTTTGTATTTATGGAAGCAAGAATATAGTCACACAAGCAAGTGAACATAATAATAAATAGTATCCTGAGAGGATCATAAGTCAAGATAATATATTAATCCACAAGACATGTATTAGCCATACTAATCTAAATAATATTATAATAAACAATATAGGAAATTGAGCATAATGAGGAAGTAAAAGTAATTGTATTGAGATAAAACCACTTGAATAGTGTAGTGCCCACCTCTTTTTGACACTATATTCTAGACTCGAATGGCTTATATTTTTGAGCTATCATGTTGTATTGAGACTATCGTGTTATGTTGATTATTATTCAGGTACATGATGTTTAGACTATACTAGGTATATGAGGTATATTGTGGTCTTTGTTAACTTGTTGATATGATATATGATTATTGTTGGCATTACATGTTTATATCATACCTTGTTTATCGCTAACCTATTGACATGATGTATGATTAGTTGTGGTAGTATATGTTTACATCATACTTTGTTTATCACTAACTTATTAGCAGGATGTGTGATTATTTATTGATACTTTGATCCGTATGGAAAATATGATATTGGTGTGATTTAACGATGATTTGGTTTAGATGTTTTGACTCATATGATGCTTATGGTAACATATATGATGTTTAAGCATGGTGTGTAGCTTGTTTTGGGGACTTGCATACCTCCCATATTGGATTGATAATTATTGCATTATGTCGTGATTTGGTTGATTGATATGCTTAGATGTTGTGTTTGTTGGTTATATTTTATTGGATAGATATGATTCGTGTGCATTGAGTGTGTAGATTATAGGGCTAGAGAACATGGGTTTTAGGAGATTGCTCTCATGATTGACAAAATTAGCCATTGTTTGAATTTTTACTTTTTTATTATTGTCATTGTGTGCAAGAATTAGTTAGTTATGAAAAGAGAATTAGAACTAACACCTAGTAGTCCTAAAACAAAGCTAAACTAAAATCTATGCACCATCATGCTTAGAGCTTAAACAAGAATAATCTACCAACATATTTGCATTAGAACATGAATAAACATCCAAAATAATTTTCTAAGCAATTAATCTCTATCTCTTTTGGATGATAATCAATGGAATGAACCTATTTAGATCCTTAGCAATCAAAAGGGTTGATTGTATGTTTAAATCCCAAGGTTTAAAGAATGGATTCGTGTCAATCTATGGCTACAAGACCATTTGGCATCTCCGTATGAATTCAAACTTGGATGAATGAATGCAAGAAATGAAGATAGCTATCTCCTGTAATGGAAGAATGCTCGAAGATGATAAAATGGCTATAGTTTAGGCTCTATGCTCATTCAAGTATAAGTAGAATGGTAAGAGGAGGGATCCTTATATAGCCAAATGGATAAAATAATCTCTACATCCCTTTACATGTGGGATAATAGCTAGGTTGAGTTAGTTGGGGGTGACTATGGTTGAAAAGGGGGTTGAGTCAACCTAAGGGGAGTTTCATTTGTCTGTAAAGACTCATGGGGTTTGAGAGGATTTATTAATTAACCCAAGTGATTAATTAATAGGTGAGAAAGCTTTATAGAAGCTTTTAGAAGAACAATTAGTATGATTTAGGGAATAAGAAAGGTTTAGGCTAAATAAATGATGGTGTATTTATCTAATAGAAGAGGAAACTTAATTAATTAAATTCAAGTAGAAAAGGGTTTAATTAATGGAACATCATTAATTATCATCTTTGTTGGATAGAAGGGTTAATTAATTAGCGTAATGTAATTAATTAACGACGATAGAAGAGAAAGTGTGTTATATTGATGATATGTCATCAATTTGCGGGAAGTATTATAATTAGCACAATTTAAGTATTTAAATTGCTAGAGCTAAATTATAGGTGTCTACATTTGCCCCTCTTTGGGGTGGCGTAAGTGACACCACTTCAAATATAGTAGACAAGTAAAATTTTTAAGAGGTAGAAGAAAAATTAGTAGAAGTGAGAGATTCCCCCTTGAGTATCGATGGGGTGATGAAAGAAGGTGATCGACGATCGAAAAGATGAGAGAAATGGATAGAAGAATGGGTAGGGGTAGGATGCCCCAAGTGAATTAGAAGAATAATTTTAATAGGAGAATGATTGAGAAGAAAGAGAGGAAGAAGGCCAGGGAAGAACTAGTCTTGCATCCAGTGTAGAACAACTTTCTTATCATCATTTTTCCAAGGATCTATGTCATCGGTCCTTATTAAAAATATAAGCATACAACAAAATTAGAATGACATAAAAATCCATACTATGAAAAAATTTCCATTGCTGAAAATATCAACTCAATGAAATATACTGAAATAAATGCAACATGAGAAGAAAATAAGCTCATCTAACAGGGAAACAAGTACAAACACACATACTCAAACCAACAATGGTCAAGACTGTTGCACAAATGTTTTGTTATCAAGATGAAGATCCCCAAGTGTTAAGAAAACTTTGTAAGTGGTTGTAGATCTGATCATTCACAAATCATTTGGTTCATGAACACATGAAAATACCAACAAGATATGGAATAAATACCATGCGTAAGACATGAGTTTCAACCGCTTGAGTTGTTTACCCATTTTGCAATTTTTGTAAATTTTTGTAAATTTTTGCAAATTTTTGAATTTTTGTAAATTTTTAGGTTTTTTGAAATTTTTACAGAATTTTTAGGATTTTTGAAACATATGTGAATGTTTTTGTGTTTTGTATTTTCTAAGGTTTTCTGAAGCTATGTACAGGAAGAAAAAGAAGCGTGGATTCCCCGGGTGATAGATGGGATGTACAAGGGAAAAAGGCCACATGTATGTACAAGAAGAAGGTGAAGATGTGACATTGCCCCCAACATTAGATGGGAATATTCAAGGTAAACTCTTCACGTAGAATTTTTATCAGGGCCAATATGGATATGTTCAACCTGATGATGAATGTAAACCCAATGACATGCTAGGAAGGAACAAAGATGCCCCCAGCATAAGATGGCCAAGAAACGTAGGATAGAAAGAAGTGGAAGATTGTTTGTTGAAATAAGGGACAAATTTCCCTTAACTATAGCAAAAGAAATCCTATACATATGGATGTTTTAAACGAAGTAGAAGAAAAAGAAAATTCCATGAAAGGATATGGAAAAATGCAATGAAAATCCTTGCGACAAAAGAGTGATTAGCCAAAAGCACAAATCATGAGACAATATACAAACTAGAGAAAGAATCTTAACAAAGTCTAAACAAAAGCTGGTAACATACTAATCCTGTTTGCGCATAGAGATCTAGTGTGTCCATGTGGAAATGAATTACCTCCTGGAGGGAAGATTTTATGGAAAATAAGAGAAGACACATTAGCCAATGTGTAGGAATGATTTATTTTGAATGGTGATTTGTGAATACAGTGTGGAAGGATAGTCGTACATTACTTCGTTGCCATCTAGCATCCATAGCCATGATGGAGATGCATTTGATTCTAATCACAACATTTCTCTACTTCCAGTCAGGCATCCATAGACCTGGTAGATATTATTAGAAATACCCCAAGAGAGAGTTATATATAAATTTGCTTTTCCTTTTTGATTGATCGATTTTGATGCTTTTGTGTCCCGAAAACTTATTTCAGCTCTCTTGTTTTGACAAGGGGTTAAGAACCAATAATTTCTTAATGGAAGGATATGGAGGTGGTTGTGATGGTGACATTGGCTATTGTTAACAAATATATCCAAAAAAATTCGCAACAAGTTTATTAAATTTTGTCTGCGTGATAGGATATCTATGAGGTCGAGTCATTATTTAATTTACCAAGGTGATGAAAGACCAAGGTCAAACAAATACCATAGAGATAAATGGATGAAAATGGTGGATGACTTGTAGAGGAATGGAAATAAAGGGAAGAAAGAACATCCATGTGCATGCATAACCTAATTGTAATGTTTGATCTTTGTACCTTATATTTATTTATTTTTAATAATGTTTTAATGTTTTCTCATTTTTATATTTTTGAACTCTAATATGATTTTTTAAAAGAATTTCTCGATTTTTTGGTGATTGGGACCATCCATGTCACTCTGCATGATAGGATCTATTGGTACCCAAATTTGTTCTCCTTTTCGGTCTAAGCATCATCACGGATATGACATGAAGCTTGAAGGCGGATATATCATGATGTATGTCATTTTGTAACCAAGGATGTGATCTAACTGGCACTCAGATTTGTGGAGAGATGGATAGCACTCAAATAGGACTTGATCTTGTCCTAACTGTTTTAGGTTGTGCCTTTCAACCAAGGTAAGAGGACCTATTTTTCAACCCTCAAATGGTGAGGGATATGAAGATATCCCTTAATTTGTGCAAATAGTATGGAAAGGGCCTTAGGAAAATATGATCAACACTCCAAATCTGACTTTCACAAGTTGTTACTCCCAGATTATGGAGATAATTTCAATGCAAGGAAAGAGTTACTAAAGACATTTTAAATCCTGATCTCTTATGCATACTTTAGCAAATGAATTTTAATCTTCTCGTGGGTATACAGGTCAAAAAAGGGTAGTATGGGGTAGGTTTAGTTTGTTTGAATGAATTTTGGGTGGGATATTTCATACAAGACTAACTAGAATGTGCCAAATTCTTTGAGGACCTTTGCAAAAAAACTTGTAAGACCTAAACAAAAAAATGCTTCAAAGAGGTTAATGTATTCCTTCAACTATGTGCACCAAATGGATGCCCAGATTTGCACTCTTCCACACAATCTTTGACAACCTACAAAAAAAAGCTTGAAGTAGATGAACCAACAAAGTATCTAGAAATTTCTATTTAATCATGACCTAAGGTGCACCCAAAGGTTTACAGACAATCTCTGAAGTCAAGGAAGGTAAAGTGATTTTAAATTTTTTTATCTCTTTATCAGATGAAATCTCTTCTGAATGTGAGATTGCAAATGCCACTAAACTATCACAAGAAATGAGACCATTGTATGATCAAAAGAAACTCCAAACACCAGATTGCAATAGGAGCAAGAAACACAAATTGAAAACATTCTGAAACATAAGTGTATGCAAATTTTCCAAGAGACAACACAAAATAATCAAGAAATGATCAAATTTATCAGTAGGGGAATGCTTTAAGAACAATATCAGATCTTGTTGATGGATTTACAGCTGAAACCAACTCAACATGATACAAATCTGATGCAAAAAGCAATTAGAAATGGTTCTCAGGTGGTTTCTCAGAGAATGGGCTTCTTCCCAAATTTTCCTATGAAATTTTTAGTTTCCCAGGCTTCTTTTAAAACTCTTCCAACCCTTTGCATGAAAAATTCATGCAATATATAGCATTCCATTACAATTGATCCTTCTTTCCCAAGAAAATAATATCCTATGGCATCAAGTTTGTTACAAAATTCCATCATGATTTTCTGAAAGTGACATTTAACCAATTTTGCGAGGAGGAGATGCCAGGCATGCAAAAAAGCAAATTATTACAAATTTTCATCATTTCTTGTCATGGGAGCATGTATTCTTCTTTTGGCACTGTAGCATCTTCCTCTTCCATCATTTCATCCTTTTCCCCTTCAAATTTCCATTCTACAACTTTGCTCTGTAATTTGGATTTGATATTTCACGTTTTGCATGAACTAGAGCAAAAGCATTTTGAAATGTGCCTTGGATCTACAAATTGACCCTCCAGAATGATCAATTTGAATCATGCAAGCCAAAACAACATGAATCCACAAAAAAATTGATCAAAAATGATGCAAAAATGTATTTCCACACTTCCTGGAGCCAAAATGGCGGTAAAAATGTCAAAATGTACAGTTGTCGTCGATTTTCCTTTCTCCCTTCAATCTGAGCCCTCCACGTGTCAAAATGTGATTGGAAATGGGTTTAGGATCATTTTTTGACTTTTCAACACTTTTGGAAAAATGTAAAAAATTGACATTTTTCTCCGCCTCTCCGAGCTTGACACATGTCCCAAGGTGGGCCCCATTTGAATCGTGGCTCAATTCTGCACATTTCCACTTTTTTGGAAATAAGGAAAAATTTGACTTTTCCTCCATGGACTGCACCTCTACCTCTCCCTACCACATGTCACCTTCTAAATTGCTTTGAGGATCTGTGGGCTCATTTCACATTTTAACTCCTTTTTTCGCCAAAGGAAATTTTCCCACTTTTCTTCCGTTGGCCCGCCGCTCCGTGCAGGCTTCAAATTCCTTCTTTGTCGGGGTCGTGCTTTCTTTTAAGACCTTAAGTCCATTTTTCCGAAAAAGGAAAAATTTCCTAATTGCCCCCAAAATCCCGAACCTCCACTTTTCCATTATGAGAAAAAATGTGAACAAGGCATTAATTCAACTTAGTGGGCCCACGGCCTTGTTTTGCATTTTAGTACATTTTGCCAAAAAGGCAAAAATTCTCCAAGTCCACCACCGATCTGCATCCCCTCTACCAATTAGAACAAGCCACATATGTAAAAGTATGTGAGCTATAATTTGATGGGAAAAGGATGCCCGTATGACTGTCAAAAGATGTAAAAGTTGCCAACGATGCCCTAGGACGCTAAAGATGAATTTGATAGGCAAATGACGCCTGTCTAGCCGCATCAAAACACAAAAAAATGCTAGGGATGCCCGAATTGAATTTTTTTCTTTGTGGATGAAGAATTTTTGGAACAAAGGATAGATGAAACATGTTTTCAAACATTTTACGACCATGGAAAAGGATTGTTGAATGTATACAAGTAAAAATTGATTAATTTCGAGCCTCCATGGTCGGGAAAAATGAGATCCCGCAAACTTGAAACATTTAGGGCAAAAACAAGCAAACTTGGGATTTATCTTAGAAAGGGAAATGAAAATGAGTTTGTGAACAATTCAAGGAATAAAAATGGAGAAAAAACATTATATCATCCATCTCAAAAGGGAAAAAATGTTTCAGGGCATGTAGAGAAAAGGGAAAAACATTGCAAAATGATGGAGGGTCAAAGTGGGCACCAACATCGGCTCCTGCTCAAGGATGGGCATTCCCAGTGAGTGCCACAAGAACAACATAGACCAAGTTCCAAAAGAATCCATTGGGAAAAGGATTCATGAGCCAAAGCCACCAAAAACTAGCTAAGAAACTAACAAAAATGGCTACCACACACCAAGGCAAACCACAAACCGACAAAACACAAAAAACAGAGAAAAATCCAAACACTATACACTGTACAAGTTGGTGTATACCTCAAATTTGGGGATTAATCCAAGAAATGCTTCAAATTCCTGCCATTAATAAGTAGTTCAAGCAATTCCCCATCTAAGTCCTTGAGAAAAAAGTATTTTCACCAATTCTGATATCAATGGAGTAAGGGCCCATCCATAATGCATCAAATTTACCATGTTTTCCCTTATCTTCATTTTTGTTGTCCCACAAAAAAACCAAATCTCCAATATTGAAGGCCCTAGGAGTGACCTTCTTGTCAAACAACCTCTTCAACTTCTCTCTAAATTTGACATGCCTTTGGTGGGATGCTCTTCTTTCTTCATTCAGCTCAACAATCTGATTAATCCTTGCTTCATATGGACTGACCTCTTGATCTTCAAGTTGTTGAACAAACTAAAATGAAGATAATTGCATATGTAAGGGTAGAAAAGCTTGAGTTCCATACACCAACTCAAATGGGCTCTTACCAATAGCTCTTTTGGTAGTGATTCTATCAGCCCAAACTGCAAATTTCAGTTGTTCACCCCATTTTCTCTTGTTTAACTCCAAGGTTATCCTAATGATCTTCAACAACTTCTTATTGTTGGACTCAGCTTGTCAATTTCCTTGAGGGTTATATTTTGAAGCATAATTCAGATTGGTTTCATACTCCTTGCACATTGCCATCAAGGGTTTAGCTATGAAGCATTTGGCATTATCAGTAACAATTTTTACTGGCACACCAAATCTGCATATGATATGATTCAACAAGAAGTCCATAACAACTTGGTGTGTTTCTTTCTTGGTGGGGATTTCCTCTACCCACTTGGTGAAGTAATATGTGGCTACAAGAATCCACCTATGTCCAGCATTAGAAGGGTTTGAAATCTCATCGAGAAATTCTATTCCCCATTTTTTGAAAGGAGATTCAATTGATATAGGGTGCAAAGGAAGGGATCCTAAATATTTCATTCTTCCAGAGAAACGCTGACAACTTTCACATTTTATAACCAGCAACATTGTATCTTTAAAAAGAGTAGGCCACCAATAACAAGCTATCAAATTTTTGTGTGTTATAACCCTTCCAAAGCAAAGTGTCCTCCACAAGCTCCCCCATGGAAATCAGCAACTATCTTGGGAGCTTCATCTACGATTATACATTTCAAGAGGAAACCTTCAAGGTTCTTCAAAGCTAGCCCAAAGTCGGTGATGGTGTATTTTTGAAAAGCTAGCTTGAGGGCTATTTTCTAATTTTTATTTAAATGATCAAGGCAACATAGGTGTCTCGAGGTAAAATATTACATCCTTATACCACTCATAACTTATCAACTTCTCAAGAACATTTTCCCTTTCTTCCTCTACTTCATTCACTTCAATTATCTGTAGGTTGCTCTCACCATGAGCTTAGCAAAACCAAAGCCTCTTACCAAATTTTTAGTTTCGATGTCCATGTCATACTCTTGTAGTTTTTTTCACCCATCTACATCTTTTTCTTGAGATATCCATCTCCGATAAGATGTCTTTTATCATGGTGTGGGGAACTTAAGCAACAACTTTTGAACTTAAGACATAAGGCTTGAAAACCTTTGTTGTTATCACCAAGTAAAATGTTTATTTTTCCATGATTGTGTACTTTAACTCAAGTAGCATTTAAAGCCTTGCTAAAGAAGGCAATAGGCCTCTCAACCCCATCTTCATCCTTTTGTAAAGCAAAACAGTTGTAATAGTATTTTCCAAAGTGACAGAGAAGATTTGGAAAGGCTTCTTCTAATTCGAGCTGCAAGACATGTGCATGTTTAAATGCTTATTTGATTCCTTCAAAATCCTGAATAGCTCATCCCAAACTACAAATTTCAGCTGTTTCACCCCATTTTCTCTTGTTTAACTCCAAGGTTATCCTAATGATCTTCAACAAGTTCTTATTGTTGGACTCACTTGTCAATTTCCTTGAGGGTTATAGTTTGAAGCATAAGTCGATTGTTTTCATACTCCTTGCACATTGCCATCAAGGGTTTAGCTATGAAGCATTTGGCATTATCAAACAATTTTTACTTGCACACCAAATATGCATATGATATGATTCAACAAGAAGTCCATAACAACTTGGTGTGTTTCTTTCTTGGTGGGGATTGCCTCTACCCACTTGGGAAGTAATGTGGCTACAAGAATCCTCCTATGTCCAACATTAGAAGGGTCTGAAATCTCACCGATGAAGTCTATTACCCATTTTTTGAAAGGATATTCAATTGATACGGTGCAAAGGAACGGATCTTAAATCTTTCATTCTTTTAGAGAAACGCTGACAACTTTCACATTTTATAACCAGCAACATTGTATCTTTGAAAAGAGTAGGCCACCAATAACAAGCTCTCAAATTTTTGTGTTTTATAACCCTTCCAGTAAAGTGTCCTCCACAAGCTCCCCACGGAAATCAGCAACTATCTTAGGAGCTTCATCTACAATTATACATTTCAAGAGGACACCTTCGGGGTTCTTCCAAACCAGCCCAAAGTCGGTGATGGTGTATTTTTAGAAGCTAGCTTGAGGGCTCTTTTCTAATTTTTATTTAAATGATCAAGGCAACATAGGTGTACGAGGTAAAATATTACATCCTTATACCACTCATAACTTATCAACTTCTCAAGAACATTTTCCCTTTCTTCCTCTACTTCATTCACTTCAATTGTCTGTAGGTTGCTCTCAGCCATGAGCTTAGCAAAACCCAAACCTCTTACCAAATTTTTGGTTTGGATGTCCATGTCATACTCTTGTAGTTTTTTCACCCATCTACATCTTTTTCTTGAGATATCCATCTCTGATAAGATGTATTTTATCATGGTGTGGGGAACTTAAGCAACAAATTTTGAACTTAAGACATAAGGCCTGAAAACCTTTGTTGCTTTCACCAAGGAAAATGTTTATTTTTCCATGGTTGTGTACTTTAACTCAGCAGCTTTTAAAGCCTTGCTAAAGAAGGCAATAGGCCTCTCAACCCCATCTTCATCCTTTTGCAACAAAACAGTTGTAATAGTATTTTCCAAAGCAACAAAGAATATTTGGAAAGGCTTCTTCTAATTTAGAGCTGCCAAGACATGTGCATGTTTAAATGCTTATTTGATTCCTTCAAAAGCCTAAATAGCTCATCCCAAACTGTAAATTTTAATTGTTCACCCCATTTTCTCTTGTTTAACTCCAAGGTTATCCTAATGATCTTCAAAAACTTCTTATTGTTGGAATCAGCTTTTCAATTTCCTTGAGGGTTATATTTTGAAGCATAAGTCAGATTGGTTTCATGCTCCTTGCACATTGCCATCAAGGGTTTAGATATGAAGCATTTGGCATTATCAAGCAACAATTTTCTTGGCACACCAAATCTGCATATGATATGATTCAACAAGAAGTCCATAACAACTTGGTGTGTTTCTTTCTTGGTGGGGATTGCCTCTACCCACTTGGTGAAGTAATTTGTGGCTACAAGAATCCACCTATGTCCAGCATTAGAAGGGTCTGAAATCTCACCAATGAAGTCTATTCGCCTTTTTTTTGAAAGGAGATTCAATTGATACAGGTGCAAAGGAAGGGATCCTAAATCTTTCATTCTTCTAGAGAAACACTAACAACTTTCACATTTTATAACAAGAATCATTGTATCTTTGAAAATTGTAGGCCACCAATAACAAGCTCTCAAATTTTTATGTGTTATAACCCTTCCAGAAAGTTTCCTCCACAAGCTCCCCATTAGAAATCAGCAACTATCTTGCACCTTCATCTACATTATACATTTCAAGAGGACACGTTCGGGGTTCTTCGAAGCTATCCCAAAGTCGGTGATGGTTTATTTTTGAGAAGCTAGCTTGAGGGCTCTTTACTAATTTTCATTTAAATGATCAAGGCAACATAGGTGTCGAGAAAAATATTACATCCTTATACCACTCATAACTTATCAACTTCTCAAGAACATTTTCCCTTTCTTCCTCTACTTCATTCACTTCAATTGTCTGTAGGTTGCTCTCACCATGATCTTAGCAAAACCCAAACCTCTTACCAAACTTTTAGATTGGATGTCCATGTCATACTCTTGTAGTTTTTTCACCCATCTACATCTTTTTCTTGAGATATCCATCTCGATAAGATGTCTTTTATCATGGTGTGGGAACTTAAGCAACAACTTTTGAACTTAAGACATAAGGCCTAAAACCTTTGTAGCTTTCACCAAGGAAAATGTTTATTTTTCCATGATTGTGTACTTTAACTCTGCAGCTTTTAAAGCCTTTGCTAAAGAAGGAAATAGGCCTCTCAACCCCATCTTCATCCTTTTGCAGCAAAACAATTGTAATAGTATTTTCCAAAGCAACAAAAAGATTTGGAAAGGATTCTTCTAATTCGAGCTGCCAAGACATGTGCATTTTTAAATGCTTATTTGATTCCTTCAAAATCCTGAATAGCTCATCCCAAACTGGAAATTTTAGTTGTTCACCCCATTTTATCTTGTTTAACTCCAAGGTTATCCTAATGATCTTCAACAAGTTCTTATTATTGGACTCACTTGTCAATTTCCTTGAGGATTATAGTTTGAAGCATAATTCAGATTGGTTTCATACTCCTTGCACATTGTCATCAAGGGTTTAGTGTGAAGCATTTGGCATTATCGGCAACAATTTTCTTGGCACACCAAATCTGCATATGATATGATTCAACAAGAAGTCCATAACAACTTGGTGTGTTTCTTTCTTGGTGGGATTGCCTCTACCCACTTGGTGAAGTAATCTGTGGCTACAAGAATCCTCCTATGTCCAACATTAGAATGGTTTGAAATCTCACCGATGAAGTCTATTCCTTTTTTTTTGAAAGCAGATTCAATTGATACAGGTGCAAAGGAATGGATCCTAAATCTTTCATTCTTCCAGAAACGCTGACAAATTTAACATTTTATAACCAACAACATTGTATCTTTGAAAAGAGTAGGCCACCAATAACAAGCTCTCAAATTTTTGTGTGTTATAAACCTTCCAACAAAGTGTCCTCCACAAGCTCCCCATGGAAATCAGCAACTATCTTGGGAGCTTCATCTACAGATTATACATTTTAAGAGGACACCTTGGGGGTTCTTCCAAGCCAACCCAAAGTCGTGATGGTGTATTTTTGAGAAGCTAGCTTGAGGGCTCTTTTCTAATTTTTATTTAAATGAACAAGGCAACATAGGTGTTTAAGGTAAAATATTACATCCTTATACCACTCATAACTTATCAACTTCTCAAGAATATTTTCCCTTTCTTCCTCTACTTCTTTCACTTCAATTGTGTGTAGGTTGCTCTCAGCCATGAGCTTAGCAAAACCCAAAACTCTTACCAAATTTTTAGTTTGGATGTCTATGTCATACTCTAGTAGTATTTTCACCCATCTACATCTTTTTCTTGAGAAATCCATCTCTCGATAAGATGTCTTTTATCATGGTGTGGGGAACTTAAGCAACAACTTTTGAACTTAAGAAATAAGGCCTCAAAACCTTTGTTTCTTTCACCAAGGAAAATGTTTATTTTTCCATGATTGTGTACTTTAACTCAGCAGATTTTAAAGCCTTGCTAAATAAGGCAATAGGCCTCTCAACCCCATCTTCATCCTTTTGCAGCAAACAAATTTGCAATATTATTTTCTAAAGGAACAAAGAAGATTTGGAAAGAATTATTCTAATTCGAGCTGCCAAGACATGTGCATGTTTAAATGCTTATTAGATTCCTTCAAAATCCTGAATAGCTCATCCCAAACTGCAAATTTCAGTTGTTCACCCCATTTTCTCTTGTTTAACTCCAAGGTTATCCTAATGATCTTCAACAACTTCTTATTGTTGGACTCAGCTTGTCAATTTCCTTGAGGGTTATAGTTTGAAGCATAAGTCGATTGGTTTCATACTCCTTGCACATTTCCATCAAGGGTTTAGCTATGAAGCATTTGGCATTATCAAAGAACAATTTTTACTTGGCACACCAAATATGCATATGATATGATTCAACAAGAAGTCCATAACAACATGGTGTGTTTCTTTCTTGTTGGGATTGCCTCTACCCACTTGGTGAAGTAATCTGTGGCTACAAGAATCCTCCTATGTCCAACATTAGAAGGGTCTGAAATCTCACCGATGAAGTCTATTCCCCATTTTTTGAAAGGAGATTCAATTGATATAGGGTGCAAAGGAAGGGATCCTAAATCTTTCATTCTTCCAGAGAAACGCTGACAACTTTCACATTTTATAACCAGGAACATTGTATATTTGAAAAGAGTAGGCCACCAATAAAAAGCTCTCAAATTTTTGTGTGTTATAACCCTTCCAAAAAGTTTCCTCCACAAGCTCCCCCATGGAAATTAGCAACTATCTTTGTAGCTTCATCTACTGTTATACATTTCAAGAGGACACCTTCGTGGTTCTTCCAATCCAGCCCAAAGTCGGTGATGGTGTATTTTTAGAAGCTAGCTTGAGGGCTCTTTTCTAATTTTTATTTAAATGATCAAGGCAACATAGGTTTCGAGGTAAAAGATTACATCCTTATACCACTCATAACTTATCAACTTCTCAAGAACATTTTCCCTTTCTTCCTCTACTTCATTCGCTTCAATTGTCTCGTAGGTTGCTCTCACCATGAGCTTAGCAAAACCCAAACCTCTTACCAAATTTTTATTTTGGATGTCCATGTCATACTCTTGTATTTTTTTCACCAATCTACATCTTTTTCTTGAGATATCCATCTCGATAAGATGTCTTTTATCATGGTGTGGGGAACTTAAGCAACAACTTTTGAACTTAAGACATAAGGCTTGAAAACCTTTGTTGCTTTCCCTAAGGAAAATGTTTATTTTTCCATGATTGTGTACTTTAACTCAAAGTAGCATTTAAGGCCTTGCTAAACAAGGCAATAGGCCTCTCAACCCCATCTTCATCCTTTTGCAGCAAAACAGTTGTAATAGTATTTTCCAAAGTGACAGAGAAGATTTGGAAAGGCTTCTTCTAATTCGGAGCTGGCAAGACATGTGCATGTTTAAATGCTTATTTTATTCCTTCAAAATCCTGAATAGCTCATCCCAAACTACAAATTTCAATTGTTCACCCCATTTTATCTTGTTTAACTCCAAGGTTATCCTAATGATCTTCAACAACTTCTTATTGTTGGACTCAGCTTGTCAATTTCCTTGAGGGTTATAGTTTGAAGCATAAGTCAGATTGGTTTCATAGTCCTTGCACATTGCCATCAAGGGTTTAGATATGAAGCATTTGGCATTATCGCATCAATTTTTACTGGCACACCAAATCTGCATATGATATGATTAAACAAGAAGTCCATAACAACTTGTTTTGTTTCTTTCTTGGTGGGGATTGCCTCTACCCACTTGGTGGAGTAATTTGTGGCTACATGAATCCACCTATGTTCAGCATTAGAAGGGTCTGAAATCTAACCAATGAAGTCTATTCCCCTTTTTTGAAAGGAGATTCAATTGATACGAGGGTGCAAAGGAAGGGATCCTAAATCTTTCATTCTTCCAGAGAAACGCTGACAACTTTCACATTTTATAACCAGCAACATTTTATCTTTGAAAAGAGTAGGCCACCAATAACAAGCTCTCAAATTTTTATGTGTTATAATCCTTCCAGGAAAGTGTCCTCCACAAAATCCCCCTTGAAATCAGCAACTATCTTGGGAGCTTCATCTACAGTTATACATTTCAAGAGGACACATTCAGGGTTCTTCCAAGCCAACCCAAAGTCAGTGATGATGTATTTTTGAGAAGCTAGCTTGAGGGCTCTTTTCTAATTTTTATTTAAATGATCAAGGCAACATAGGTGTCTGAGGTAAATTATTACATCCTTATACCACTCAAAACTTATCAACTTCTCAAGAACATTTTCCCTTTCTTCCTCTACTTCATTCACTTCAATTGTCTGTAGGTTGCTCTCAGCCATGAGCTTAGCAAAACCCAAACCTCTTACGAAATTTTTAGATTGGATGTCCATGTCATACTCTTGTAGTTTTTCACCCATCTACATCTTTTTCTTGAGATATCCATCTCGATAAGATGTCTTTTATCATGGTGTGGGGAACTTAAGCAACAACTTTTGAACTTAAGACATAAGGCCTCAAAACCTTTGTTGCTTTCACCAAGGAAAATGTTTATTTTTCCATGATTGTGTAATTTAACTCAGCAGCTTTTAAAGCCTTTGCTAAAGAAGGCAATAGGCCTCTCAACCCCATCTTCATCCTTTTGCAGCAAAACAGTTGTAATAGTATTTTCCAAAGCAACAGAGAAGATTTGGAAATGCTTCTTCTAATTCGGAGCTGCCAAGACATGTGCATGTTTAAATGCTTATTTGATTCCTTCAAAAGCCTTAATAGCAGGCTCCTCCCACTTGATAACTTGGTCTTTCTTTAACATGCATGTAATAGGAAGAGTCAATTCAATAAAATTAGACACAAACCTTCTAATGAAATTGATCTTCCCAAAGAAGGATTGGATTCCCTTCTTTTTCTTGGAATTGGAACCTTGTTGATTACTTATATCCTCTCAAGGTCAATCATGACACTAGCCTTTAAAACAATATGACCAAGTAGCTCGACCTTTTGCACCCCAAAGTGACACTTCTTTGGATTGAGAGAAATGCCATATTCTTTACATCTGATCAACATCCTTTCCAAGTGTTGCAAGTTACATTTTCTGCTCCTTGAAAACACAGTCACATCATCTTGATAAACTGCAATGAATTCATTTATGTAACTATCAAAAGCAACATCCATTTCTCTTTGGAAGGTAGATCCAACATTCATCGAGACCAAAATGCATTCTTACATAAACATATGTTCCCAAGGAGTGGTAAAGGTAGTTTTAAATATTTCGACTTCTTGACAATAACTTGATTATAGCCAAAAAAAACATCCAAGGTGGACAACAATTCAGATCCAGTCACTAATTGTAGCATGTTTTCCATGTTTGGCAAAGGATAATTGTCCTTTAATGAAGCTCTATTAAGATTTCTGAAGTCTACACAAAGTTTGATATCTCCATTTTCTTTCTAATTGGCACAAGGTTTTGCAACCCAAGATGAATACCTTGTGGGCTGAATGATCCCTCCCTCCTTTGGTTTCTTCAATTCATCTTGCATTTTCATGGAAAGGAGTGGATTAATTGGCATTTACTTTTGTCTGAAAGGCTTGGCATTTGTTTTGAGAGGAATCTCATGCTAAAACAAGTCTTCTTTGTATGCTTTTAGCTCTAAATAAGACCAAGCAAGACATTCCTAATATTTCTTCAATAGTTGGACATAGGACTATTTTTCCTCTTTGTTTAGATTGCTACCCAACCAAACCTTTCTTGGTTTATCATTAGTGCCCAAGTTATGCTCTTCCACATCCCTTGAGGCAAACATGTTTCTATTGATGATGCAATCAGCATTGTCAAAATTTGACTCAAGAGAAACAAGACCTCTAGGAATGGTGTTAGTTTTCAATTAGATAATATCCTTTCCAAACAAAGTCTCTCTTCCTTCAGTCACACACACCATTGGATCCCAATAAATATTTTGATCTACAAACTCACCTTGATTTTGTAATAATCTTTTCACTCGAGCATCATCACTAAACACTTGCCAATGCTTGATGTTGTCAGGGACAACTAGCCTAGTTAACACTTCAACATTGTACTCACAATAAGGTGAAATGGTGTAATTTCCAATTCTATACCCCAACACTGCCAAATTTTCAGTAACATCATTGAAACTTTTGTCATGATGCACAATGTTGAAGGAATCAAACATCTAAATTAGATCCCAAACTGCATGTTTGTACTGTTTCATCCACTGATTTTTTATAGCATACAGTCTTCTTATTTGTTTGACCACTAGCTCTAAATCTCCTTTTGCAATTATTTCCTTGACACCATACTTCCATGCAATTCTCAGACCCAACAACAAGGCTTCATACTAAGCAATATTGTTAGTACATTAAAAATTAAGCTTGAAGAAAAATCAAACTCTTCCAAACTAGGAGAAATCAGAATTATACCAAAGCACCATTTCCAAATTTGGAGAAAGCTCCATCAAATAGCAAGGTCCAAGGAGAACCTACCTATTCAAGGCAATTTGACTGATCTATCTTGTGCTCCTTACCATCAGAAAACCCAATAAAATTATCAACATCAACATCAGCAAATAATTCTTCATAAGAAGCATTGTTTAGATCCTTAATTAGATGCAACATATTCTTTTCTCCATAGAGCTTGACATGGCTGCCCCTAATGGGAATAGTGGAAAAATACATGTCCATTTGGACAATCCCTCCAACACTTGCAACCCACTTTCTTGATAATAACATACCCCATTTGGCAAGCCAATCAACAATCACAACATCCAATTTTAAATTCCTCTTAGGATAAGATGCAAGCTACACCACTAGACCCTTCACACAACCAACTACTCACACTTCTCTTAAGTCCATGGCAAAGTACACTTTCCATATGATGTTTTCACTTTGATATCCAACTAATTCATGACTTCTAGAGGCATGACATTACATGATACACCGGAATCAAAAATACAATTGTGAAGTAGTCTATCCTTTATGATCAAAGTTGTAAAGAATGGATCAACATTCAATTGGGAATCAACCAAGGATGTCCCCAAGTATACCTCAGGTGTTTCTCTAAGATCCTCTACTTCTGGTGGTGTTTTAAGGTCTATAATGATTTGAGAAGGAGTTTCAACAATGTTTACATTTCTACTTGAGACACTCTTCTCCTCTTTTAATCCCGTGTATTCAAATGCTCTCTTCTTGTGCTCAGGGAATCCTAAGAAACTCAATGATTAGAAAACTCACTTTTATTTGGCTCAATACTTGGGCTATGTCATATGGAACACTCTTTAGCAAGGTAACATTGCAATGGAGACAAGCATATTCATTAAATGACATGGAATTCTTGGCATCTTGGACATGAGGAGGACTGTAATTTTTACTTAGGACAACAAAGCTTTTGGCAGGTGTTTCCCTTCTAGGAGCTTCTTTGGGAACTCTTGTGAGCAAGGGTGTTTTAGGTTTGGCCTGAGGCCCATCTCCCTTAACAACTTTTCTCCTAGTGTTATAGTCTTTTTCTTGAGCTACAACAACATTCATCAACAATTATCTATCTTCCTCTCGAAGGGATACCATTGTCATACTTATTAATTATCAAAGCTATTAAGTATTCAAATTCATTTTTAGGAATTTCAAAATCTTGCACTACATCAACTTCAAGAGTATGAGGGGAAGAAAAAAATTGTACCGTTTGATGTAAACCTATAAGGTTGTAGCTGTCCTTGCACTTATTACCTCAATTGTTGTTACTCCTTCTTGTGAGCTTGAAGAACAGCCCACCATGCAAATATCATCATTAGTACCATCATCATTACTAGCTTCACCATCTAGCTGGTCCACTTCACATGGAGGATGGGGCAGAAAAGACCTATCACACCAATCAATATCATCGACTTCCTCAATAGTAGCAACCCTAGTAGTTAGGGATCGGGTAACACTCTTCCTTCACGTGCTTGAAGATGTCTATTTGCAGACCCCATGGGTCCTTTCCCTCTATCATCTGCCCTTTGATCACCTCTAGGATGATTGGAAAAAATTTCATGGTTTTTTTCTTTTTGTTGATCGTGTGAAGTCTTCCCAATTCCCTTCTCAACTCTTGCCAACTTGTAGGAAATATCCTTGGCAGACCTTGCCAAAGTTTTCACCACTTCCTCCAAGTCTACACTCTTGTTTTCTTGAGGTTTTTTAGGATTTATCAACTTTACACCATCTCTCTTGAGAGGTTTCCCAACAGCCTTGATAATGTTTTCAATCTGCATGCCATGGTGAAGGCTTGCCTTAAACTAGTAGGGTTCTTATCTCTTAAGTAGTAGGTTGCCTTCTTATCAAATGCATCTGCATATTTGATCAAGTTTGACTGATCACATGGCCTCAAATTAACTACAAACCTTGTCAAAGTTTTGTTAAACCTTGTGTTGAAGTCATGAATTGATTCGTTGGGGTTCTTCTTGATATTTTTGAACTCAAACAATAGAAACCTAGGATCAATTTTGTCACCATATTACAATCTAAATACATTCTGCATTTCAGTCCATGAATCAATAGAATTATCAGGAAGAGCCTTGTACCAATCCCTTACATCCTCTTCTAGTGTATGAATGAACAATTTAATATACACATCCTCATGCTCAATCTCAAAGTCCTCCATCATGTTAAAAAAAAATTTAGATGCTGATCACCGGTTATAACATTGTTACCTTAGAATTTTGGCAATCTATTTCTCAGATCTTGAGGGACAACATTTGGGTAACCATCCATTCCTCTAAAGTTTATAGGACCAAAGGTGTTAACAATAAATGGAGGTCTAGGGGGAGGCTAAGCCATTATATTTTGAGGTGGTGATCTTGGAGGAGAAACAGAATGATGAGGAGTAAGAGGTATTTGGGGCTCAAGAATGTGGTTCACAAGATTGGTATTCTCTAGGTGCTGATTTTCTTGGAAAGTTTTATTTGAATTGAAGCACATAGGTGCAGATTGAGAAAAGAACTTACCAGGTACAACAGAAGGACCTTCACTAGTTGAAGTAAAAGTGTTTTTGAGAATATTGATTGAATCAGAATCACTGGAAGAAAAGTGATAATCCTCTACTAAAGGATGATCTCTCTCACCAATGGATATTCCTTTGTTTAATGTATGACCTTTAAGAACCTTCCAAAATTTTCTTTCCTCTGAAATTTTCTTTCCCAATTCTTGAAATAACTTTCTACTTGGGTCCTTCTTAAAGAGAGATCTTCTTCCTTCCATTTTTGTAGAGATTAGCAACACAAAAATAAATGATAGAAACCTAAGACACTGGTATTTATCCATATCAAATCAGCATGGAATCGCCACTAAGGACTTTCACCCTAGTGCAAATGTACTAAAATACTCTATCAAATACCTATCAACACTTGAAAATATTGTCAAACTTTATAGATCAAAGCTTCCTCTTCTTGAGTTTATCTACCACAAATGTAAATGAAATGCAACTCTCTTTGAAACTGATAAAATTGAAGGAAAAATTATATCTTCACTTAATCCTTACAAATCTGATTATAAAATGATGCTTCAACAATGTGCTTGTAGACAGAACTTGCAAGGGACATTACCAGGGTTTGATATGCATTCAAATATCTCAAATATGTATGCACATGGATCAGATTGAACCAAGAATGTCCCCGGTAGTGGTGTCATTGGTGTTGGTACCCAAATTTGTTCTCCTTTTTCATTCCGAGCAGCATCACGATATGTAATGAAGCTTGAAGGCGGATAGATCATGATGTAGGTCATTTTGTAAGCGAGGATGTGATCTAACTAGCACTCAGATTTTTGGAGAGATGGATAGCACTCAAATAGGAATTGATCTTGTCCCAACTGCTTTAGGTTGTGCCTTTCAACCAAGGTAAGAGGACCTATTTTATAACCCTCAAATGGTGAGGGAGATGAAGATATCCCTGAATTTGTGTAAATAGTATGGAAAGGGCCTTGGGAAAATATGATTAACACTCCAAATCTGACTTTCACAAGTTGTCACACCCATATTATGGAGATAATTTCAATGCAAGGAAAGATTTACTAAAGACATTTGAAATCTGATGTGTTCTGCATACTTTAGCAAATGAATTTTTATCTTTTGTGGGTATACAGGTCAAAATAGGGTTAGTATGGGGTAGGTTTAGTTTGTTTGAATGAATTTTGGGTGGGATATTTTAGACAAGACTAACCAGAATTTTCCAAATTCTTTGAGGACCTTTGTAAAAAACTTGTAAGACCTAAACAGTAGAATGCTTCAAAGAGGTTAATGTATTCCTTCAACTAGGATATGTGCACCAAATGGATGCCCAGATTTTCACTCTTCCACACAATCTTTGACAACCTACAACAAAATCTTGAAGTAGATGAACCAACAAAGTATCTAGAAATTTCTATTTAATCATGACCTAAGGTGCACCCAAAGGTTTACAAACAATCTCTAAAGCCAAGGAAGGTAAAGTGATTTTAAATTTGTTTATCTCTTTATTAGATGAAAGTTCTTTTGAATGTGAGATTGCAAATGCCACTAAACTATCACAAGAAATGAGACCATTGTATGATCAAAAGAAACTCCAAACACCATATTGCAATAGGAGCAAGAAACACAAATTGAAAACATTTTGAAACATAAGTGTATGCAAATTTTTCCAAGAGACAACATAAAATAATCTAGAAATGATCAAATTTATCAGTAGGGGAATGCTTCAAAAACAATCTCAGATTTTTTTGATGGCTTTACAACTGAAACCAACTCAACATGATACAAATCTAATGTAAAAAGGAATTAGAAATGGTTCTTAGGTGGTTTCTCAAAGAATGGGCTTCTTCCCAGATTTTCCAGTGAAATTTTTAGTTTCCCAAGCTTCTTTTAAAACTCTTCCAACCCTTTCCATGAAAAATTCATGCAATATGTAGCATTCTATTGCAATTAATCGTTCTTTCCTAAGAAAAAAAAATCCTATGGCATCAATTTTGTTACAAAATTCCATCATGATTTTCTCGAAAGTGACATTTATTCAATTTTGCAAGGAGAGATGTCGGTATGCAAAAATGCAAATTATTACAAATTTTCATCATTTCTTATCATGGGAGCATGTATTCTTCTTTTGGCACCCGCAGCATCTTCCTCTTCCATCATTTCATCCTTTTCCCCTTCAAATTTCCATTCTGTAACTTTGCTCTGCAATTTGGATTTGATATTTCACATTTTGCATGAACTAGAGCAAAAGTATTTTGAAATGTGCCTTGGATCTATAAATTTACCCTCTAGAATGATTGATTTGAATCATACAAGCCAAAATGACATGAATCCACAAAAATTTGATCAAAAACGATGCAAAAAATGCATTTCCACACTTCCTGGAGCCAAAATGGCAGTAAAAATGTCAAAATGTATAGTTGCCATCGATTTGCCTTTCTCCCTTCAATCTAAGCCCTCCATGTGTCAAAATGCAATTGGAAATGGGTTTGGGATCATTTTTGACTTTTCAAAACTTTTGGAAAAATGTTAAAAATTGACATTTTTCTCCACCTCTCCGAGTTTGACACGGGTTTTAAGGTGGGCCCCATTGGAATCACAGCTCAATTCTACACATTTCCACCTTTTTTGGAAAAAAGGAAAAAAATCACTTTTCCTCCACGGACCCGCACCTCCACCTCTCCCTACCACGTGTCACCTTCTAAATCATTGAGGATCTACGGGCTCATTTCACATTTTAACTCCTTTTTTCACCAAAGGAAATTTTCCCACTTTTCTTCCACCAGCCCGCCGCTCTGTGCAGGCTTCAAATTCCTTCTTTTCGGGCCGCGCTTTCTTTTAAGACTTTAAGTCCATTTTTATGAAAAAGGAAAAATTTCCTAATTGCTGCGAAATCCCAAACCTCCACTTTTCCATTATGAGAAAAAATGTGAACAAGGCATTAATTCAACTTAGCGGGCCCGTGGCCTTGTTTTGCATTTTAGTACATTTTGCCAAAAAGGTAAAAATTCTCCAAGTCCACCGCCGATCCGCATCCCCTCTGCCATTAGAACAAGCCACATATGCAAAAGTATGTGAGCTATAATTTGATGGGAAAAGGATGCCCATATGACCGTCAAAGGACACAAAAGTTTCCAGCGATGCCCTAGGATGTTGAAGATGAATTTGATGGGAAAATGATGCCCGTCTAAGTCAAAAACATAGAAAAATGCCAGGATGCCCGAATTTAATTTTTTCTTCGTGGATGAAGAATTTTTGGAACAAAGGATAGATGAAACATGTTTTCAAACATTTTACGACCATGGAAAAGGATTTTCAAATGCATACAAGTAAAAATTGATTAATTTCAAGCCTCCATGGTTGGGAAAAATGGCAGAGCCCACAAACTTGAAACATTTAGGAAAAAACAAGCAAACTCAAGATTTCTCTTAGAAAGGGGCAAGGAAAATGAGTTTGCGAACAATTCAAGGCATAAAAATGGAGACAAAACATTATATCATCCATCTCAAAAGGGAAAAACATTCAGGGCATGTAGAGCAAAGGGAAAAACATTGCAAAATGATGGAGGGTCAAAATGGGCACCAACAAGATCCAACAACGATGTGTGTGATTTCCTTGATAACGGTGACTAAGTGTGTTTGTTTATCAAGCATAATATTATCCTTTATCTTGATGATCATGGTGATTTTACACTCAACAAATGATTGTGATTTGTTTTGAAACATGGGTTTCGTATGCGGGAGATTGAGTTACATATCCATAGGTTTTTGTACTTTTCACCATAACTAATGGGTATGTTGGAATGCATTCTTGAACCATGTTTGATTTTGGATTTTATGATCATTTGAGTTGTTGGGAGCTTTGGAGATTTTCAGAATTTTGATTTTGGCTTGATAAAGAGCATGTCTAGGCTTTTTATAAGCTAATGTGTGACTTGTCTAATCTCGAGAAGTGGGAGAAGAACGTGTACGTTTAGAATTTATGAGATGAATGTGAGGAATGATGGTGGGATTTCCACAATCATTTATAGAAGAATAATGTTAGGGATGAAAAGGACATAGTCTGAGAATTGAAGAAGAGGGGATACCAAAATGTGAGCCATGAATAGAAGATGAAGGGATACTAGAATGTGGCCCAAGAATAGAAGAATAAGGGTTGCTCGACAAGACCCATAAATGGAAGATGATGGGATACTAGGATGCGTCCCAAGAGTAGAAGATGATGGAATGCCACAGGGTTACCCATACATAAAAGAAAAGGTCTCCAAGAATAGAAGATAATGGACTACTCAAAAATGTCCAAAAATAGTAAAGGGAGGTCTACTAGAAGGTGACCCAAACCTAGACGAAGATAAAGGACTACTTGGCATTGAATCCATAAGAGATTGTGATGGAGGAATTGTAATAGAAAAAGAGTGATTGGGTGATGAGAAGATAGGCCATGGATCAATTCAAGACCCAAGAGTTTCATCATGTAATGAAGAATGTAAAGGTAGAATAATAAGAGGAGGATCAAGTTGCATGATCCGAGTCTCTTCCTTTGTTTCTTAAAAAAAAGAATCAACCTTTCCCGACAATATGTAGATGTGTTGAATTCTAAAGATAATCCTTTCTTGTAATGCACTAGAGGAGTATATTTATGTGCCCCCATAAATGCCATCATTGATCCTTTGTTACGAATTAAATCAATCGGTATGGGTTTCGATCGACCACGGGGTTTGATTAGACGAAAAAGGGCCAACTAGTGTGAAATATTGTGAAGATGTTTGATGATAATTGATAGAAGAAGGTGACATGGGGGATGAAATAGACATGGAATTAGATATCTCGGGAGTAGAAGAAGGTGGTGTGGACCTACCTATACAATGGTAATTCATCTGTAAACTAGTAGGATTGTGATCCATAGGGATCCAAAATGACTCTACTTCATCAGATCAGCTAGCACCAAAGAAGGATAATAAAGAAACAAAGGTTTTATCTTTATACTAATAGAAACACCGCTATGTGTAGAGAGGTGGTTAGAGAAATACCACCCAAACCGAACAGCGGTCCTATAGCCACCGCCCATCTAGGGGCGGCGGTCCTGTGATCGTCAGTCTACATTGGGTGGCGATCTTGAAACTTTTAGACAAAAAATAAAATTTGAAACGAACAATCCCATAATTGTAAAGGTTGTCTATGTCTCTTCTCCTCCATGACCTTTCCCATCATTCAGTGCATGAGAGGACATGAGAAAGGATATAAATACATGTAGGAAAGAGACTTTAGATTATTGAAGCATGAAAGCAAGTGAGAAAGGAATGCTTAGTGCTGGAATTATGTTTTTAGTAGAAAGGAGTTTGAGGAAAAGAAAGCAAGTAATTGGGAGTAAGTGTGAGATATTATCTACTTCTCTTTCATACTTATTGTAAATTTTGTACTTCTTTTTTGAATTGTCCAATAAAAAGTGGGAAGAAAGAGTGTTTTCCTTCCTAACTGGTTTTCCTCCTCCGGAGGTTTCTAGGATAAAAATTGTTGGTGTTCATGATTTTATATTCTTTCCTTTTTACAATTGTTGTTTCTAAGCATAAAAAAAATCATTCACGTAGCTATCTCTATCATTTTCTAATCGAAATTAGAACAATAATGTTTAATTTTGATTCTGTGAATGATTCCAAAGTAGAGAGTTTAAAGATCATTATGGTATCGAGTGACAAGTATCTAAGACTGTGGTATTCGTTATTGGATTTGTATGACATTGATGAGATCCAAAGGTGAAGAGGATTTACCTTGCAATTCAGATATTTCTACAAGGAAGTGGAAATAGATAATTCAAGGACAAATGGAGGAAGAAAACTTGGTCCATAGAATAGACATGATGGAGATGATGATGGATAGGATGTTTATAAGACAAGAAGAACTTGCAAATTTTCAAAAGATGGATTTAATTAAGAAAAAATCCATGGACTCGGTGGTTTGAGGCTTAGCCAAAAATTTTGGCATAGGGAGGATCCACCATGAGGAAGATTATGGGGAAGAGCATGAAGAAGAGACTTCAAATGCAAGAGAAAAGGTAAAATTTGATCATGTTCCTTTTAAAGTTGAGATGAAAGTTGAAATTAAAATCTTTGAAGGACAAGTAGATGCAAATTTGCTTGATAAATGGTTAAAACAACTAGAAGTCTACTTTAGCATCCATAATGTCACTGAGGCATAGAGGATCACCTTTGCACATCTCAAAATGGAGGGACACGCTCTAGTTTGGTGGGAAACCCATCTAGCCACTTGTGAAAAGAAGAAACGTCCTATTGTGAAATCTTGGAAAGAATTTAAAGAATTACTTAGATCTAACTTCTATCATATTGGCCACAAGACTGACCAAATGATTAAATGGTAGTATTTTAGATAAAGAAGTGGTCAAAGTATGCGGGAATATACTACGGAGTTTCATAGGTAGGCTATGTTGCTAAATATGGACTTGGAGGATGAGGATATTCTAAGTACATGGGAGGACTTCACACTCACTTCAAAGAAAATTCATCTCCACAAAGCCCAAAGATCTCAACAATCCGTGTGTGCAAGCATACTTTATAGACGATGAAAAGAAGCAAGAAGAAGTAAAGCCAAGGGAAAAGCAACAAAAAAATCAGTAGAAGAAAGAACATGGGAAAACAAGTAACAAAGGTAATTAGAAAGGAAAATGTAAACAAACCATGTCACTACTTTAAATACTTGTAAAGATCCCAAGAATTTTTGTAAGAACTGTGATATCAATGGTCATACTGACGCTACATGTTGGAAGTTGCATCTGGATTTACATCTGAAGAACCGAAAAAGGACTCAAAGAAGTCCATGACATCTGTAAAGATAGAAGGGAGGTAGAAATCAAATATGGCTCTAATGTAGATGACAGGCTTGGATGCATGACCACCAACATGGATAGCTAGGAAGAGGAGATGAGTAGACTATTCAAGATAAAAATCCAGATCAAGAGAACTAAGGTAAATGCTTTGGTTGATACCGGTTCTCATTCTAACTTTATGTTTGAAGTAGTTTTAAAGAAGCTTGGTCTTAAGATTTAAGTATCCACACCCTTATCCTTTGGGTTAGGTGAAGAAGGGTGTTGAAATTCAGGTAACAAAAATATGTAAGGTCAAGTTTGGGATAAATTCCTAGTATATTGATGTATTAGAATATGATGTTATTCCACTTGATGATTTTGATGTTGTTTTTAGGAGTCCTTACTTATATATTAGGGATTCTATATTTATGACAAGGGAAAAAAGATACAGATGGTTCAATGATGGGATCAACTACAACATCTGAGCACACCAATGTAAGACATGAGTTATTATGGTGAGTGTTAACCAAGAAAAACAACTTATTCAGGAAAATCATAATCAATTTTGTTTACTTTTTTTAAAGGATAAACAAGATGGGGTAGAAGTTTCAAAGATTTCTAACTACGAAAAACATGATTGTGATAGTATTATTCAATATTTTCAAGATCCTAGTGGGTTACCACCAAAATGGGAAGTAGAGCATGAGATTCAGTTGTTTCCAGAGTCCCCTCTACCAAACATTGGGTTGTATAGGCAATCCTTGCTGGAGAGTACTGAAGTAAAGAAACAACTCTAGGAACTACTAGACCAGGGTGTGATATGTCTAAGAACCTCACCATGTGATTCACCTATTGTGATGGTGTCGAAGAAGGATGGTTCTTAGAGAATTTTCATCAACTATCGTGCTTTGAACAAGATCACCATAAAGAACAGATATATCCACTTCCCCACATAGATGATATTTTGGACCATCTTGACATGCCAAATTCTTCACAAATTTGGATCTCAAGTCAGTTATCACCAAGTCAGAATGAAGGAGGAGGATATATGGAAGACTACCTTCAAGACAAAACAGGTTTGTATGAGTGGTTAGTACTTCCATTTGGTTTATGCAATGCACCCGCTACATTTATGAGATTGATGAATGATGTATTACAAGATTTCATAGATTCATGTGTCATTGTTTATCTAGATGATATCTTGATTTTTAGTGCCACATGGGAGGAACATATAACTCATTTGCAGCAAGTCTTGCAAGTTCTCAAGGAGAAACAACTACTTTGTAATATGAAGAAATGTGAATTTTCCAAACAGTCACTTGTCTATCTTGGGCATGTGGTTGGAGGAGGAGATCTACGAGTGGATCCAAAGAAGGTGGAATTCATCACCAGTTGGCCAACACCAACAGAGCCATAAAGACTAAGATTTTTATGGGAGCAATAAAGTATATACGGAAGTTTATTCAGGGATTCTCCGTGATTGCAGCACCTATACACACAGTGGCAACAAAGAGTAAGGGTTTTAACTAGGGTAAGGAACAAGAAAAATCCTTTGAGTTATTGAAATACAAGATTAGTCATGCTCCAATACTTTATCTTCCTAATTTTTAGCATCCCTTTGAAGTAGAGACCGGTGCAGTGATTACACTGTGGCCACAGTGTTGCTTCAGGGAGGTAAACCCATATGCTATCATTCTATAACTTTTACTTCAGAAGTTAAAGGATATTCAATATATGATAAGGAAATGTGTTCACTAGTTAACAAAATTAAAAAATGGAAGCATTATTTGTTGGGTAAAGAAAATATTGTGCACACTGACCACAAACTTCTCAAGTATTTGCAAGCATAGTCTAAATTATAGCATGCAAGGCACTACAAATGGATGGGTTTCCTTTAGCAATTTCATTTGGTGATCAAATACAATAAGGTTAGTACAAACTTGGTGGCATAAATTTTGTCTAGGACACCTACACAAGAGAAGATCTCATGCTTAGCCACTATCTCTCAAATCGAGCCCTTCACAAAGGAAGATTACGGAGAGGCATATGCCCAAGACAGAGAGTTTTTGGTGACATTTCAGTATTTTTAGTCCCAAGGGGCTGAAATGAAATGGATTGAAGATTGTTATCTCAAGGATGGGATGTTATACTAATGGGGGAAGCTTTGTGTGCCCAAATAAGAAAGACTTCTATTGATGAGGGAAGAAAATATCTTGAAAGTAGTGGGACATTTTGATGTTGGTAAGACCCTAGACCACTTGCAAAGGTACTTATATTGGCCCAATATGTAAGAATATGTATCAAAATATATACGTGGATGTAAAATTTGTTGTACCAGCAAGCCTAAGACTAGGAAGAAGGGTTTGCATATGCCTTTTTCAGTACCTACTCGTCCATGGGAGGGCATTTCTATGGACTTTGTAGGAGGATTACCTATGTCTAAACATGACCGTGACTATATCTATTTTTTGTTAATAGATTCAATAAGATGTGTGTTTTTATGGCATGTAAAAAATAGTAAAAGCACATGAGACAACAGATATTTTATTTGCTAATGTATGGGTGTATTTTGGCTTGCCAAAATCTATTGTTTCTAACAGGTATTCCAGGTTCTTGGGGAACTTTTGGAATACTTTGTGGGACAAGATGGATACCATGTTATAGAGTATCATGACATTCCATCCACAAACACATGGATAGAAAAAAGTGGTGACAAAGACTTTGGTACAGTTGATTAGAGGGTATAATAGAAAATACCCAAGGACTTGGGATGAGTCCTTAGCCTACATTCAACATTCCTATAATCTGGCGTTACACCATCTAATATGAAGTCACCATTTGAAGAATGCTTGGGATATCTACCTAAAAATATTCTGGACATAGTAGTTGGGTAGAAGGATGAGGAGCGGACATGAGACATAGAGGTGACTAGAGCAAACAAATTCATTGAGAGGATCCGAAAAAATTCATCTAAAAGTCAAGGAACAATTATAGAAATCTCAAGCCAACTACAAGAGTTAGGCACGATCAACACGAAGAGAACATAAGCTTCATGTTGGAGATATATTTTTGCTTTAGTTTAACAATGAGAGACTACAAGGTCAAGCATGGAAGATCAAACCACTATGATATGGACCCTTAACCATATTCGAGCGGGTTGGATAAAATTCCTTTTGACTTGATTTGCCAATTTATGAGGATGTACTCGGTAGTAAAATGTGAGAACTTAAACCTATATGAGCCATCCATGCTAGATGAATATGAAGGACTTAGTTGTTACCTTCCATTAAGGGTTGTATCTTGGACTCATGAGGTGAATTGGAGGAGGATGTAGTGTTACGTACGAAGGTTAGAGAGACTAGGAGAGGTCCATAGGAGTCTTAGCTGGTTGGACTAAAAGTAAAGACACCAAGGTAGGCCCGGTGGTACTTGAAGGATCAAGTGAGAGAATTATTTCCTCATCTAATTTTGGGCACTAAAATTTTGAGGGACAAAAATTCTCCTAAACAGGCGGCAGTGTGATCCATAGGGATCCAAAATGAATCTACTTCATCAGATCAGCCAGCACCAAAGAAAGAAAATGAAAAAATGGAGGTTTTGTCTTTATACCACTCTGTACAGAGCGGTGGATATAAAACCACCATCCAACCTGGGTGGAAGTCTTGTAACTACCGCCCGGCCTGGGGTGGAGGTCATGTGACCACCGATCTACATTAAGTGACGGTCCTGCCACTTTCGAACAGAAAAATAAAATTCGAAACAAACAGTCCTAGAATTGGAAAGGTTGTCTATGTCTCTTCTCCTCCATGACCTTTCCCATCCTCCAGTGCATGGGAGGACATGAGAAATGCTATAAATACATGTAGGAAGGATATTTTTATTATTGAAGCATGAAAGCAAGTGAGAAAGGAATTCTTAGTGTTGGAATTGTGTTCATAGAATAAAGGAGTTTAAGGCGAGAAAACAAGTAATTTAGAGGAAGTTTGATATATTATCTACTTATCTTTCATACTTATTGTAAATTATGTACTTCTTATTTGAATTGGCTAATAAAAAGTGGGAAGAAAGAGTGTTTTCCTTCTGACTGGTTTTCCTCCTCTAGAGGTTTCCAAGATAAAATTGTTGGTTTTCATGAGTTTATATTATTTCCTTTCCCTGCAATTGTTGCTTCTAAGCACAATAAAAATCATTCACTAGTTATCTCTATAAATTTCTAATTTAAAGTATAACAACAGATGTTTAATTGTGATTAAGTGAATGATTCCAAAGTCGAGAGTTTACGAGATCATATTAAGTCTAAATTCTATAGATTACAACACATGAGTTGATTCAAATGTTTGACTGGAAGGAATTTGAGTCACACAAATCTTCAAAGAAGGAAGAATTCATGGGGGTGATTGATGAACAAGGTCCTGCGAAGAAGGGGAGGACCAAAATTTAAGAATCACATTAGATGTTTGATTTGAGGGATTGGGAGTCGTGCATATCTTCAAAGGAAAAATACATCATTGAGGTGATGAAAAAAGAGGTCCTGTAAAGAAAGGGAGGACTGCAACGTAAGAATCACATTAGATGGATGATGAATAAGGTCCTACAAAGAAAGGTAAGACCGCAATGATAGTAGTCACATTAGATTGATGATGAAGAGGGTCCTACAAAGAAAGGAAGGACCGTGACATAGGAGTCACATTAGATTGATGATGAAGAGGTTCCTATGAAGATATGGAGGACCATGACTCAAAAGTTGAATTAGAATTTTGATAGAAGAGGTCCTGTGAAGAAAGGGAGGACCACAATATAGGAGTCGAATTAGATGAATGATGTGGAGAATTTATGATGACACAAATTTTTAGAGGAGAATGTCATTTAGGTGACTGATTATCCCTTAGAAGAAGGTCAACTAGATAAAGTTTAAGATGGATGAGAATTGAATAGTAGTTTGAATCGAGGAATAATTATGATAATTAGAAGAATCAGATGAATAGTTTGGATTAGAATCCTCATAATCATAAGAAATGTTTATATTCGAATCATAATAATCATACCACCGACCATGAGATGAAGGTAGGGAAAGGCATAGCCGGATGAGCTCTCTAGCATGAAGAACTGCTTATCACCAAATCACAGCACCCTTATGTTTACACAAGTGCATATACTTGAGCTCACGATGTGATTAGATAACATGGGTACTATCTCTAAGTTGTGGGACTTGCTACTTGAGATAGACCTCCAAAGAAAGTTGGTTCTTACTCCTAAACTACCTACCACAATCTAATCTAATGTAAGAAAAACTATCTTTCCTAATCTAAATTTCCAAGGGACCAAGGAGAGAGAATGCATGAAAATGAAAGCCTACACTAAAGTGGTGATACACCAGAAAAGGAGGGTGTGAGAGTAGTCTTCTAATGTGTGAAAAATAAAAGTACAATGCATACTAGAAGGGGTGATAACAGTTGTCCACAATCTGGAAAATGTATTCACAACAATATTTCATACATGCACAATAATAATGAGTCCTTGCAAGAGAATAAAAATAAACACAATATTCTTGTAATGAAGGTTAAAAGGACAAGAAGGGTGTAAACAAATACAGCAAGGGAAGATACATCCACAAACTTGTATTTTATTGCTTCATGATATGCACAATTCAATCTATTACAAGATAAGCACTGCATCGCCATATAAAGAGTCCACTATAAGGGCTGTAGCATATTGGCTTCACAAGCAATTTTGTGACAGAGCTTTGCTTCAATAAAACTCTTCCTCTTCTGAATGAGCCCAACACTCCAATTTATAGAAAAACAAGAAGAGAGAGAGGGAAATCCCGAAATATGTCCTCCAACCACTTGGAAGAGGTATTAAATGGAGTAAAATGATTTTTTTTTCTTTCAAAAGGCTCCCCATATTGTCCCATGACTTGCAGCAGTGAAATATGTTAGCCCATGCTTCATTGAATGCGTCCAACTACCAAATAAAACACTATTCTGAACTTGGCCACATTTTCTACAAAATATCTATCTATCCTTCATCAAATCTAGAATTTCTTGATTGCTAAGCTTTGGTCTCGGAGCTACAATTCCAATGGTACCAATTTCATGCGATTCCGTTGAAAAATACAAAATTTATGGCCTTCTGAGTGCGAGCAATTATTTTGGGTCTGCCAGGCATTTTCTATCATTTGACAGGAATGAGCATTAATTGACTAGAGCTGAATATGTTTATTTTATTTTAATATATCTATCCTCATCAAAATTAAGAAATCTATTTTTCCGAAAGTCCAATTTTATGAAAATCAAAGCTCGAGTCAAAAGTTATGGCCGTTTAAAGTTTGGGAGGTCAAACATTGACTTTTTCTCTTCATTGCGGCTATTTCAAAAAAATCAAGTCCACGTGTCCAGTTGTCCTAGACACATTCTTCCACATCACCTGATTTGGGATTCCTTTTCCTTACACATCCGCATGATTGATTGGGCCATGAGGGCCATTGACCTCCACATTCTCCACAACATATGGTTCCTTTTGCGGGTTTTTCACCTTTGCACGTCCAGCGCATACTTTTTGTCCCGGCCGTGCACGACACATTTCTCTCGTGCCACCCATGATACACCGACTTGTGGAAAAATCATATTTTCGTGTCTCGTGTATCCCTACATCCCAACCGTCCCATGAGACCATCTAGAACAAAAATGTCGATTTTTGGCAAAACACCAAAATGAACCCATTTTTGGATATTTTCCAATTGGATTTCTTTAACTTCTTGGGTTTTTTACCGGATGGGGAGTTAGAGAAGCTAAGGGGACCCCAAAAAACATGATTTTTGGCCTTGAATCCATTCTCCTGGCTCAGGACTGAAGAATTTGTGCAAGTTATCCAAAATTAACTTGGGTGAATTTTGGATAACAAGAACCAAACGAGGTTTAGTCATAATGGGTGTATTTTGAGGTCAATGCCAAAACTTTGATTCCTTATTGTCGTATGTATATGGTACCTTGTGATAACAAATAATTGTTGGCATGTGTTCCAAATAGCTCTCCTAGTAATTTGGATAACTTACATACGCATTCCTGGGCCCTAACTTATTCATTTCAAAGTTCACGGCGCTCGTCGATTGTTCTTTTTACACCTTTGACATAGTTGTAGTTCCTCTGTGCACCCTTGCATGCCTTCCTGTTCCCCTTCACATTCTTTTATATCCTTCCACTTTCCCTTGTGTGTCTTCCTCTTGTGTGCCCACTTTCTATCTTATCCCGTCATGCACTCCTTATGTGCACCTTTGTAGAACTTACCTTCCAATTAGCTAAGTCCCTGGCATTCCTCTTGTGTACTTACATAGACTCATTTCCTTCATGTGCCCTCTTTTCTTCCTTCCTCCTATGCATGTGCCTCCCCTCTGTTTCCCATTTACATGCTTGCTTCTTGCTCTGCGTGTCATGCATGCTTTCATTCAGAGATCTTTCTACTTTCCTCTCATGCCTCTTTCTTCCGAGCCCACCCTTGCACCTTCATTCCACGCATTCACATTCTTTCCAATCAGGTCAGTGCACCTCCAAAGATTGAATCCAAAAGGGGAGACTCAAACAAGTGCCATCTTGACACGTGTTCGGGGGCCCAAAAGGTACGAGCAACCGTTGAAATGTCCAAGAGCATGCGAAGATTCCACATGTCAAACCAACGCGCCTTGAAAGGAAAAATCTTGAGTAAATTTCCAAATGAGTGCAGAGCCTCCACGTGTTCGGTTTCATAAAAGGATAGGGTCGGGGTTATATAGTCAAAGCATTGAGACAGGCTAGTGGAGGTTTCCAAGTGTCATCACAACGCTAATTTAAGAGCAAAATTAGGGAGAGGGTTTCTAAATAAGCACCAAAGGCCTCCACGTATTCCCGATCGGATATATGACCCTCTTGAGAAAATAAATTAGCCAAAAACATGAAGAAACTAAGCAAGCCACGGAAGAAACCACATGTTAGCCCCACACAACTTCAAAAGAAAAATACAAAGGCTACCCTTAGACATGAGCCATCCCTCCACGTGTCAGTTCTTACTAAAAGGGGCCCATTTTGGTAGCTAGTTCCCGCCATTTTGTACGGACCCAATTCAAATTTCAAATAAGCATATCTTTTGGCTCAATGCTCAAAATCTGACAAATATGACACTTTTGGAAAGATCTCAGCCTCGTTTATACCATGAAGATGTGAAACTTTAATTTTGGATAGGTTAGGTTGGTTAAAATGAAAAAATGTCTTCATGTCATTAATACAGGATCTATTTGCCCCAACAACTAGATTTGATTTCATTTGATCTGTCGTTCCTCCTCCTTCAAGGCACCAAACAAGTAATTGATGCAGACATGACATATTTGGGGTGGATTTACAAGAGGCATTAATGATGGTGGTTGAGATTTGAATTAGTTTTCCCGCTTCTCTCTCTCCTTCTTCCCTTTATGTTGAATCTATAAAGGATAGGGTTAGGGTTCATGTAAAGGGTTGGACATTCTAGATCCTTACGCATGTTGCTAAGGACTCACATTTTCTGTATTACGAGTTGCATACCTCCATGTTTAGCTCTTGCATGTGGATATTGTCCTCCTTATCATTGTAACAGTTTTGTGTATTTTTGGAAGTAATAGAAGCATCATTTTGTGACTATTCTCTATCCTAACATGTTTGCATTCCTTCTTCTTTCCTCTTCTCTTGCATTATGTATTGTTGTGTTATTTCAAGTCCCCTACAGTTCCATACTTGGTTGTGTTCCACAAGAATGATCTGGTGAATGTGTATTTCATTGTGCTACTCGTGCCTAGCCTCCTTTCACGCATTCCCTATCATTCTCACTCAGAACAGATAGTGTTCACCCCTCTTTTTTGGTGTTATCACCTTTTAGTGTAGTTTACTTCATGTTATCCTTCTTTCCTTGGTCCCTTGGAATTCTTAGCTTACTTTCCCCTTTCAACACTAGAAGTAGTAGTAGCATTAGAAATATATAGAGGAACCGACCTTCTCCAGAGATCTGTCCCAAGCTCACAAGGTCCCACAACTTGGGGATGGTTCCATTGTGGTCTCAGACACTTTGGCCCTTTCAAGATCTCGAGATGTTGGTGCACATTTGAGTAACCAACAGTTTCTGGCACACCTAGTGGGACCAACATTGAAAGCTCAAATTTCATATCTCTAAGTTCTGGTGTGTGAACTTAGTGTTTCAACCTTTGAAGAGGCTCATTTCAAACACATCAGGAAACTCCCAATATTTAAGATCTCTATTTCATGATCCCGAGAACCTTTCTGAGAAGAGTGCACACAAGAAGAAGTAGCGGCAAATGCTAAATATTATTTTGAATACCTCATGCTATCCCTTGAGAAGAGTTCATTGTAGAAAGCTCATGCATGCATCTCTATCTCTAGCATGCCACGCCCATTCAACTCCTCTCAAAAAGATAACTTGCATACCTGCGATGGCACATCAACCATGCCCTCCATTAATAAGCTTTGCAAACTTTGATGGAGGGAGTCCCTTACTCTGGCCATGTATCCTCGATATGCCAAATGGTGCAATCAAGAGTATTCCTTACTTTACTAGTGAGAATAAAGTCACCCCTTAGGATCATATCCAGGATGTAGCAAATGTGTGTTCACTCTATTTGATCACACATAATGATGTAGTAGTCAGGTTGTTTGCAGCCTCTTTCAAAGGTAAAGCACTTCAATGGTACCGAGGCTTGAGACTTGGATCTATCACCACCAGGGATGAGTTTGGAACAAATATATCTAATTATTTTGAAGACAAGTTAGATCACCTATCTTTGGTGGAGAAAATGATAACAACAAGGAGGGCGCCCAATGAGTAGATGACTGATTTCAACATCAAATTTCAGAAGACTTGGGACAAAATTCCTCTTGTGGTAAGACCTACATCCTAACATGCTTTACTTTATTATTTGAAGGTGGTCAACAGTGATATTTTAGTTATGATATAATATATGGGAGGTAGAACCTTACCAGCCACTTATAGTATTGTAGTAAGGGAAGAAAATAGTCTTATTCAGGCAGGAAAATTAGCTCCCAGACCACCTATGCCCTTGTTCCTAGAAATGTCGCAAGCACCCCAACCTTCTATAGCCTCTATTCCTACTCCTAAGTAGAGTGTGCAACTGGTTGCCTCAACATCCTATTCTCCATCACTACAAAAGGAAAATGAAGAAATGAAGGCCGTGATTAGAAATTTGTCAAACAAAATCATATCATTGGAAAAGCAATAGGTGCAAGCTTGTAGAGGCAATTCCAATCAGTACATGGCCAAGGGAATCAACCTTGGTAGAATCAATATGGAAATCAAAGATATGCACCCAACTAGTAGAATGATAGGTGGCAACCTAATGCACATCTACCCTTGCAATTTTTCCCTCCTACGCCTTCTCTCCCAAAGACCCAAGGCTGAGCTAGGTGCTTAGGTTCGAAAAAAAATTTGGCACAAGAGTCAGAATAGTGCTTCCCTTGAAAAAAATTCATATTCAATATCATTGTGCTAATACTCGTGTGCACCCAAGCCTTCATGATTTAGAATGCTTCATCCTGTGAGACCTCAACAAGCACCCATGAAGTAGATAATCCAAAAGACCAGAAAATCCTCTGGAAACCAATTTGATGTTCTTTGGTGTGGACTTATATGTAATCAACCAAGCTATAGAAGATATAAATAGATTTGACACCCAAGTTCTGGATAACACAATATATAAGAAGAAAAGAATATTAGATTCAAGCGCACATGTCATAGTCCCATAAATATAAGAATATCCTCGAAAAAAAAAAGAATCAAACAAGACCTCTTACAACAAAAGCATTCAAATCCCTATGCGGAGGTCCCGCATAAAGCTCCTTCTGAAGCAACATGCACCCATCCTTTGGTAGGCCAGGCCTCTACTCCAGCTAAAATTTAGGCTTCCACACTTGAACAGTTAAGAAGGGATGTTGTTCCCCAAATTCACAAGGTGGGGGGCTTCTATTCAACATTGTTGACCGATGAAGATATGAAGCTTCTGCGCATGCCGACCCGCCATTATCACAGAAGCCACGCGATTCTATAAAAATCGACCAAGAAGAGGATAAACAAGTAAGTAAATTTTCTAAAACCCCACCTTATATATTTCCTTGATTATAGGCAAACACCTAGTGCATAACTACTTGATTGACTCAGGCGCTAGTACTTTTGTTATGCCTAAGAAGATAGTTGATGTCTTAGGTCTGAAATATATCCCTTTGTCTAAAGGAGTCCTATAACTTGATGGCTCAATTGTAACCACATTAGGATTCATCAAGGATCTTGAGTTAACCCTCCATGCATGTCCAAGCCTGAAAATTACTCAAGATGTGTCAATTATTGACCTTGCCTCCTTTGTTTTCCCTATGTCTATCAAGATAATTTACTAGCTAAAGTGGGTGGTTACTTGTCTTCTGATTGGTCTCATATGTTACTTAAGACAAGGTATGGTACTCGAGTTTACCATACAAGTTGAGCCTATATTTTATTATCATTTAGAGCCATATGTTGCATTCCCTCTCCAAGCCAATTGTCTTATCCAGGGAAGAACAAGTTTCGAGCACAAGAGCGCCTCTTCCACCCTCTGTTCCAGACCTAGTGCTTGATGAATGGGCGGAAAGGCATCACAAATTTTATCCCTATGCTGAAGAATTGGAAGCCTATGAAACTGGGCTTGGTACTTATTGCATTCTAGAAGAAGACGCTATGCTTCCACGCACTCATGAAAGAAAAAGTTCAAACTGGTCTATGGAAGTTATATTTTGATGGATCCAGAAGTAGAAATGGTGTGGGAGTAGGAGTGGTTCTCATTTCCCCTAAAGATGAGAAATTATTCTTCACACATAGGTTACAGTTTACATGCTCTAACAATGTGGCAGAATATGAAGCGCTGGTGCATGGCTTATTGTTGAAAAGAAGAAAATTAAAGCGCTATAGATCTTTGGGGACACATAATTGGTCATCCACCAGGTCACCAACAAATGCCAGACAAATAATAAGCTTCTTAAAGCTTATAAACATAGATTTTGGGACCTACTTGAGAGCTTTGATGCCCTTAATTTATAGGTAGTCCCACGCAGAATGAAAAAAAGCTGACCAAATGACCGCACTCGGTTCACAGTTTTCTCCTACTTGAGGACTTTGTCAAAGGAAATACTCAGCACATTAAGATGGTAATAAGACCATCCATTCTAGATAATAACACCAGATGGAAAGTGTTTGATAGTGACGCACAAATCATCCAATTTATCCAGAATGAAGTTGAATTTTCATCAAGTATGCAAGCTGACTTGCATAACAGCTATGGTGACCAAGTAATATAGCTGAAGACAAATAAGTTTCCTAAAGGGCTGGTCACCTTAGAGAAAATGTTCATCCCTAATGATGAGTTCAAGGGTGAAGAAAGATACATGCGCGCCGCGCAAGAGGATTGCTCCTCCATTACTATTGCGTGTGGAAAGGAGCTGTTGCTTAGTAGGACTTGTGCGCATGAAGAAAAATAGGCCTTCATCTCTCTCTGTCAAAAATATTGTGACATTTTATCATGGAAACATGATGACCTCAAAGGTTTTGATATAAGTGTTTCTCAACACTCCATTGACCTTGATCCTAGTATAAAGCCCGTCGGATAGAAGTAGCTACCAATCAATCCAAGAATAGAACCCCTCATAAGAAAGGAACTATCAAAACTCATTCGAGGCTAAAATGATCTTTCCCATCAAATATTCTACCTAGGTCATGCATCTTGTTCCAAAGGTCTTATGCAATAAAATGGTGAAATTAGACTATGTGTTGATTTCAAATATTTGAATAAGGCATCTTTAAAGGATTATTATCCTTTGCCTTCAATGGAGTAGATTCTACTGAGATGGACCGTAGCTTAGTGCACATAAATTCTCCATGCCAGATGGGTATTCAGGTTTCAACCAGATCCTGGTCAAGGAAGAGGATCAATTCAAAACAGCATTTACAACCAAGTGGGGAACATATGCACACTAAAAAATTCCCTTTGGTCTATCAAATGTGGGTGCAACATTTCAATACGCCATGGATATTTCCTTCAAAGGTTACATCAATGAGTTCATCTTGGTTTACTTAGATGATATAACTATCTTCTCAAAGCAAGGCGTGGATCACATGGTGCACCTGGAAAAGATATTTGAGAGATGCAGAGAATTTGGGGTATCTCTTAACCCCAAGAAGTGTAATTTTATAGTGGCTCAGGAAATCTCTTAGGCCATGTGGTTTCGAAAGATGGTATCGCATTGATCCTGGGTGCATTTCAGCCATCCTAGCCCTTTCCATTTCGACATGCAAAATTCCTTACAGTACCTTCCTTGGCAATATTAACTTTGTTAGGCATTTTATCCCTAACTTTATAGAACTGGTTCAACCCATCACCCTCATGCTCAAAAAGGACATAGCCTTTAGATGGACAATAGAAGGAAGAGAAAGATTCAACAAGATCAAGAAAGAGATTGCTTGTGTACCAACACTCATTAATCCATATTACTCAAAGGATTTCATCCTTTATGCTTATGGTGCTGATGCAAGCATTATTTTTGTCCTAACACAAGAAAATGAACAAGGGCTAGAACAGCTAATGGCCTTCTTCAGCCAAAAACTAAAGGATTATGAATTGAAATATAGTCACACGAGAGAAGCAGGTCTTTTCCATCATGTGCACGCTCAAGAAATTCAAGAGCATGCTTGCCAAAAATCATATCAAGGTGTTAGTCTCCCACTAATCTATCAGAGACTTCATCATGGGAGAAGAAATCAATGAGAAGAGAGCACGATGGGTGACAAAATCATGGAATATGATGTGACTATTAAGGCCACAAAGTTGGTAAGAGGTAGTGCACTCTACAAGCATATTATTGAGGATGTGCAGAGTCAACCTAAGGATTCATTATTTCTCGATGAAGACCTCCCATGTGTAGAACATGAATAGAATATAGACCCCGAAGTGTGTGATTAGATGAATTACATGATCACATTCCTTTCTAATGGCGTGTACCCTCCCAATTTGAACAAAGAAAAGAGAAGGCATCTAAGGTTGCAATCTATCCCTTATGTTTTGATTGATGGAATTATCTTCAAAAGAAATCTAGATGGCGTGTTGTTAAGATGTATCAATGGCGCATAGACTGAAAAGTGCTAGTAGAATTTAATGATGGATTCTCTAGTGGACACTTCTCTGCCAAAACTACAACAATGAAGATTATAATGGAAGGTATCTTTTAGCCTACCCTATTTGCAGATGCACACAGATGGGTCACAAAATGTAAAGAATGTGCTTTCTTTGTAGGAAAGAAAAGATTGGCAGTGCTTCCCCTCTAACCAATCCAAGTGGATCAGACTTTTTGTAATGGGGTCTTGACTTCATAGGCATGATCAATCCACCTTCAAGTGCTGGACATAAATGGGTGTTGACAGCTACAAATTACTTCACCAGATGGATAGAATTTTTGCGCTTAAGGAATCAATTAAGAAGTCATCCTTGACTTTCTCGAAGGTTTAGTCATAAGGTTTGGCGTTCCTCAAACCATTATCTATGATAATACAAAGGCCTTCCTTGGTGCTAAAATCACTGATTGGGCTCTAAGTCTGGGCATTTACCTAAAAACCTCTTCCAACTATTACCCTCAGGGAAACGGTCTGGTAGAATCAACAAACAAGAACCTGATTAGAATCATGAAGCACACAATGAACATCAGCCAAAGACAATGGCATATGAAGGTCTTACGTGCACTCTGGGTAGATAGAATCACAATAAAAAAGGCAATATGAACTTCACCTTATAAGCTTGTCTATGGCAAGGAGGTTGCCCTTCCTTTGACACTAGAACTAAATTCATTAGCACTTGCCTAACAAATGGAATTTGAGGGCACATATCAAAGAGAAATCAGGATGGCAGAGCTTGTTCATCTCGAAGAGCTCAGAAACCATGCCATGATCAAGCTAGAACAACATCATCAAGCAACAAAGAAATGGTTTGACAGAAAGGCTACACCTCAAGATTTCAAAGTAGGGGACCTGGTTCTAAAATGGGATGCTGATAGAGCTAACCAGGGTTCCATTCAAAGTTTTATGCACTTTGGAGTGGCCCATACATCATCAAGTCCTGCAAAGAAGTTAACTCTTTTGAGTTAACTCATCCAGATGGAAGCGCACTACAAATCCCAGTAAACGAGATCTATCTCAAACCCTTCCATTAGGTTTGATACATCATGTTGTATATATTAAAGTAGTTTCAATTCCTCCAAGTGTGCTCCACACACATTGTTTGTTTATACATAGTTATTTCCCTTGTGTTCTTCTGCGCACTCTTTTATTACTTCCGCAATTTAGAGCTTCTCTCAAAGAATTGTGAGATTCAAACAAAGTGAAAATATGATTTTCAAGTGATTACAAGGGCATTTTCATTATTAATAAAATATAATCCATGCCCAATGGAATTCTAAGGCTACTGATCTCTTTCATCTAGCAGGTAGATGGCCCCGAAAGTCATAAAAATTGTTATCTAAATAGCTCTCCCAATAATTTGGATAACTTGCATATGCATTCTAGCCCTAAGTTATTGATTTTAGGTTGCGCACACTCAGGTTATTCTTTTGACACCTTGACACAATTACGGTTCCTCTACGCGCCCGTATGCACCTTCCCACTCCCCTTCACATTCTTCTATCTCCTTCCACTTTCCCTTGTGTGCCTTCCTCCTACACACCCATTTTCTCTCCTATCTCGTCATGCACTCCTTGCCCGCACCTCTGCAAACTTACCTTCCAATTAGCTAATTCCATGGCATTCCTATTACGTGCTTACATAGACTCAGTTCCTTCATGTGCCCTATTTTCAACCTTCCTCTTGCACACGCATCTCCCCTATGTTTTCCTTTCATGCACTTTCTTCTCACTCCCGCACATCACGTGTGCTTTCATTCACCTCTTTCTTCTTTCCTCCCGTGCCTCTTTCTTCTATGTGCACCCTTGCACCTTCATTCCATGCATTCACCTTCTTTCTAGTCGCTTGGCATACCTCCAAATATTGAATCCAAAAGGGGAGACTCAAACAAGTGCCATCTCGCCATGTTTTCAAGGCCTAAAAAGGTAAGAGTGGCCGTAGAAAAGTCCAAGAGCTCAAAGGAAGATTCCACGTGAGAAAATTTCCAAATGAGCGTAGAGCCTCCACACATCTGGTTTCATAAAAGGACAGGGTCGAGGTTGAATAGTCAAAGCATTGAGACATGCCAGCAGAGGGTGCCAAGTGTCAGCACGACACTAATTCAAGAGCAAAATTGGGGGAGGGTTTCCAAACAAATGCCGAGCCTCCGCAATTCCTTGTTAGATATATGACCCTGCCAAGCAAATGACTTAGCCAAAAAACATGAAGAGACCGAGTAATCCATTGAGGAAACCACGTTTCATCCCCACAAAACTCCAAAAGCAAAATATAAAGGCTTCCCTAAGACATGCACCAACCCTCCACGTGTCTGGCTCCAAAAAGGGGCCCATTTTGGTAGTTGGTTCCTACCATTTTGTATGGACCCGATTCAAATTTCAAATGAGCATATATTTTTACTCAGTGCTTGAAATCTGAAAAATATGGCACCATTGGAAAGATCTCAGCCTCATCTATGCCATGGAGATCTGAAAATTTAATTTTGGAGAGGTTATGTGGGGAAAAAATGAAGAAATGTCTTCGTGTCATTAATATAGGATCTATTTGCCCCAACAACTAGATCAGATTTGATTTGATCCATCGTTCCTCCTCCTTCAAGGTGTTGAACAAGTAATTGATGCAGACATGATAGATTTGGGGTGGATTTGTAGGAGGCATTGACGATGGTGGTTGAGCTTCGAATTAGTTTTCCCGCTTCTCTCTCTCTCCTTCTTCCCTCTGTGTTGAATCTATAAAGGAAAGGTTCGGGGCTCATTGTAAAGGGTTGGACACTCTGGATCCTTACGCATGTTGCTAAGGACTCCATATTTTCTATATTTTGAGTTAGATACCTCCATGTTTGGCTCTTACATGTGGATATCGGCTCCTTTATCATTGTGATGCTTCTATGCATTTTTAGAAGTAATAGAAGCATCATTTTGTGACTATTCTCTATCCTAACATGTTTACATTCCTTCTTCTTGCCTCTTCTCTTGCATTGTGTATTGTTGTGCTATTTCAAGTCCCATGCAGTTCCATACTTGGTTGTGTTCCACGAGAATGATCTGGTGAATGTGTATTTCACTATGTTACTCGTGCCTAGCCTCCTTTCACGCATTCCCTATCATTCTCACTTAAAATAGATAGTGTTCACCCCTCTTTTCTGGTGCTATCACATTTTAGTGTAGTTTACTTCATGTTATCCTTCTTTCCTTGGTCCCTTGGCATTCTTAGCTTAGTTTCCCCTTTCAGCACTAGGAGTAGCAGTAGCAGTAGAAATAGATAGAGGAACCGACCTTCTCTAGAGATTTGTCCCAAGTGTGCAAGGTCCCACAACTTGGGGATGGTTCCATTGTGGTCTCATACACCTCAACCATTTCAAGATCCAAGATCTAGGTGCATGTTTGAGTAACCAACAGGTTCAAAGTTCTAAACCTAGATTGTTGATCAAACTTATTCAAAGTGAATAAGGATTCATGTTGATTTGGGCAAAAGCATAATGACAACCAACAAGACATTTCGTATAGATAGGGATGCTTGTGTGATTTTTCCAAAAGGGAAGATAAGGAAAACATACATCATAATGACTCAAGATTGATAATCTAACAAGGTTTGGACAACAAGTTTGGAGGCATAAATGTCAAAGGATTGATCAAAATTTTAGCAACATAAAGGATACAAAGGAAATATTTCCAATGTTTGATTGATGTAAAATTTTCTTAATAGGAAATGTTTTTGCTAAGGTTTGAAAGATATGTTCAAAAATGACCATGAAATTAGGCAAAAACAATAAGATCAAGAGGATCAAAGACCCAAAGGATTGTCTTAGAAACAATTTTACAAGGTGGATAAGCACAAGGAACAATCACGCAAGTTCAAAACACAAAGCCAAATTAATGACCAAAGAATAATGAATGATAAAGAATCAATGGATCAAAGTGATTGTCCTAAATGGATAAGTCAAAATGATAAATAAGACACAATCATGAAATGCCTACTTTAAGACCAATCAATCAAATGAGATACTTCCTAAGTTTGTTTTCAAAATGGCAGTCGACGTTTTAAGATGATCAACAAAGTGTCACCACTTATGTCAAGTTCAAAGAAATGAACAAGGTGTAAGTAATAACAAAAGGTTGAATTGATCCCCAATCAAAGTATACTAAAAGTGAGCTTGAATCCAATCAAGACCTATATCCCAAAAATTGGAAGTTACGATCATGTTCTAAGCCATCACTTGGGAATTTGATTCTTATTATTATTCATTGTGGAACACATTAGGCATGGTTTTGGACATTTTTATCATGAATTGTGTTATATTGTTGCTTTTTTGTTTGTTGTAATATAGGTACTTCATGTTTTCCTATTGTTTTTACTAACCTTGTTTGTTTCTTATGCATGTAAAATGTTATCCCGCATATTATTAGATCAATCATTTTTTCTCGTTAGTTAGATTAATTAATTCTCTTTTTATTTGGAATTTTTTGTGCTTATAGACCAATTATAGATGAATTAATAACATCTTAGTTCATAAATAACTTTAGTGTAAGATAATTCATGTTGATATTGGGTTTGTTTGAATTGATTTCTTTCACGCTTTATGTTGCTTTCTTGGTTTATTAAATAAGTCATGATTTGTTTTCCTTGATTAATATGTGTGTGTTTTAGATTTGTCAAATTTTATTTGTACTTGTGTTTCTTGCATGTACTTTGTTTGTTATCATTTTATCATCATCACATCTATATCATATCATCTATCTATAACATCATCATACATCATCAAAATAAATGCTAAGCTATCAACATGTATGCTAAGCTACATCATCATCATCATAAAATAAAATCATCATCTATTCTAAAACCATGATATCATATCATATAATCATCATAATAAAACATTTGACAATACATAATCTCATAATCACATGGGGTGTAAAAATTGTCCATCGCATGTGTGTGTGTGTGTGTGTACATATCATAATGTCCATTTACCAATGCATCTCAATACAAATCATATAAATCTTGGTATGCCATCATGGGAGTTAATAAAAAAATGTTCCTTCCTCATGAGGCATATGAAAAAAAAATACATATATCATTATCTAACATGAGTCATCACCCCGACTCTCTCCTACTCCAATATTTCCCCATCTATGACTAGGTGGAAGCATCTGTCTTGAGAGAATTTATCTTGATGACCTATGTGACCTCACCGATCTAATTCTTGAATGTTTTCTATATGGAAGTGCCCTCGACCCTTAGTTACTATGGCTTGGTATAGTTCCCTATAATATATCACCTCTCTAGATGTTGCCACAAGTTTTGGTATCACATCTCTCCGACCACTAGTTTCCATAACACGGTGTAAAGAATCTCACTCTACTTTGAGACCTATTGTACTTGGACCCTCAATATTTCCCTCTCTCTAATCATTCAATCTCTCTCTATGGTCACCTGATCCCACTATGTGATCCTCTTCTACATCTGCTGCCTCAGGGTACCTGCTCTATAGCTCTCTCATATAATTACCCCTACAATATTTGTAATGTAATCGGATAAACATCACCTTTTAGTATGGCTCTTTCCCTCTTTTTCTATAATGTGGCCATTGATGGCCCACTTACTAATCCTAGTACAAATCTTTGCAATGGTACCTATAACCCATCACCTCCATCTATTACATCCCCTCCCTATCCTGCCACAACAATTAGACTAGTTGGTCTAGGTGGTGAAGGTGGTATTTATAATGGTACATATCTCGATACCTATGCCTCGTATAATCGGATCCTGTTGTAACACTTGTAGTGGAACCTATTGTGGCACCTATTATAAAACTTGATGTATTTCCTATTACAATACTTGTACTACATGTAAATGTTGAACAACCTATGCACTTGGAATCATGTAGCTTGTGCCACTTTGGAATGTGACCACCCTGTACTTGTGTTAGTAGCCTCTGCTCCACCTAAACCTGAGGGACATATCCTTGAGCATGGCCCTATCCATGTCCCTTTTCCTCTGCCTCGACTCCGACCAATTATATGCTTGTCCCTCAAACGTTGTGGGCCATCCATCACTCCTATTGTAATAACTATTGTTAAAGCTACTAGTAGAATGGTGATCTTATTAGGCATATTCATTTTGTACTATGAAACATAGTTTGTAATCATACCTAGATCCACTACTGTGCATAATAATCCCATGCTTATGGGATGAATCTAAATAAACTCTACCCGGCTATTGATGTATGGTTTGTGGACCAAATTCAAATGTCTCATGCATAACACGCACATACTAATTCTCTCCAGTGGTATACCTTGTATAATGCCCATATGTCACCGGAATCTTTCCAACTGTACATCTCCATAATATGGCTATGATGTCCTATAATGTAATGATCCACGTCTATAGTACATAAATTTATCGTATATGTCTCCCACTAGTAGAGCCTGTATGGCCGTCAGGTCACCATCAATAATTTTAAATAGTCAAAATCTCACCTATAGAAGGTGATGACTCCCATATGGCCTCTATGGCATGTGCTCGATATCTCACATCACCTCGATGAGGGATAATCTGTTGTTTATCTCTTAATAAACATAGTGACCTTCCAAATGGCTATATGGTCCCATGCCAAAATCTATAAAAGTGTGGTTTATCTCAAACTCATTATCCTTCGGTATCTTATCGATGTAAATATCTATACAAATATATGAGGATGCATTTTCCCCACACAAATACCTCTCCTTCCATCAATCTCACAAAGAAATCATATCATCCCAAGCTGAAAATGTGTTCCCTTCTTATCGGGTAGTAAGTAGCCACTAATAAGATCCATCAAATAAATAGGTAGTCGAGCTACTCTCATATCATCGAAGAAATGGTATTAGTGTACTATCATCCCCTCTCTATGAATATCCTTTGACAATAATATGTCCAAGATGTGTTCATCTATACCGCCACATTCGTGTCATACTCCACTAAAATCCATTATATCGAACCCAAAAGATCCCATATACATCCTCTAAGGTCATTGAATCTCACAGTGGGTATTCTGAATATATGAATCACACTATGTCATCTCTCTTACAAGTCAAAGAAAACAAGAAATGATCTAGTTAAATGTTTGGAATCTCTATAATGTATACCAAACTTATCACCTCCAAAAAGCAAATAACCCCGTCTCCTCTCACTAAGAAAAGGTCCTCTCGAAAGGTTGGCAGACATCCATGACTCCCTCACACATCTAATGATAGTGATCTCTCTTGAAAATTATCTAAAAACATAAAATAATCTCATTTCTCCACCACTAGACCTCTAAAATCTTCCTAAAAAATCATCTCAATATGCTAGGACACCCTTTGGCACATTAGTGCGTACATATTAACCCTAACACATTCAATGATGGTGCATCTAGTTATACATTATCACACACATGCTAGCACATGAATTTACATGCCTATAATCCTACTTTTTACACTATGTAATTCAACACACTACCGCATTTTCCTACTTATGTTCATGCTTCCTCGTATACGCTAGCATGTGCACTTACACGCTAGCACATTTTTTGGGATATGTTAGCATGCTAAAGTGCATAATCTAGTGTTAAAAATATTTTTTCTCCTACTTACAACTAGCATTGAATGCACTCAAAAATGAATTTTTTTCGAGGTACTTACCATCACACCCTCGTCTTCTCTATGCCCATACTCTTGAACATGATTTGCACAATATTTCCTCTATTTTTTTCACATCATTTCTCCACTAGTTGAGAGCTCAACTATCTCAAAAATAACAAAAGGGGTTTTCTAGCACAAATGGTCATGATGCATTTCACCCTTCCCACCATTCTACTAATACCCTATGAAATCGAAAAAACCTCATTCTTCACTATTCTTAGCTCTTATTGTCAAGCCCACTAATTATTATTTTGCATTACATTTTCCTCTCTTCCCTCATGCAAATAACTTACATTTCTTTCAAGTAATGAATCATTTATTTACTGTGATCTTTTTTAGTCCCCTTTCCTTCTTGCAGGAGCATATCCCCACTTTACTAGGGAAAATCGATGTCTTGAAACCCACCAATGCCATATTTTTTCCTACATTCTTTTCAAATTATCATCAATTCACCAATAAAAATATATTTTAGAAAAATCATAGAAATCATAAAATTATAAAAATTTAAAAAAATTCAAATATGTGTAAAAGAACTAAAAATTGGAAAATTTACAAGATTTCAACATCATGATGTACTTTTGAAAACATAAGATTGTTTCCTCTTACTCTAACGGTCATTCCAATCTTCTCGAGTATCTTGATCTACTATTTTTTACACGATATAACTTATCTTGGGAAATTCCAACCTAAAAATTTCTTTTTAATCACGAGTCCAACAAGAGTGTCATAAGGAGTATTCAAGTATAATCCGCTCTTTAGTCTAACCCTATTCCAAAAATTTCATTAGTTTATTGTTTGGAAGCATTATTGAACTTTGATTTTTACACCAATTTATACTAGTGTGACAGCATCTTGGTTCCTTTATAACCACGGTGTCGCACTCTACCGTGTATATTGGGTCTATTTTCATTTTTATCTTTTCTTTGCTTTGTGTTTTATTTTTGTGCACTTCGGGTTAACCATTTTGATTATTTCATAATCATGGTGACAAATCTATTCTGCAACAACAAAATAAAGTTTTCTATTATATTCACACTCTCCAAATTTTTCTCCTACTAAAAGCGCACTCCTTCCTATCATTGTTCACTCATTTGTTTTCTTCCTATCAAGTGTCGTTCCATCACTTTTCTACATCACCTACCCACATAATGGGACATTTCTCTCACCTTTGGGGCATTCAAATGCTTCATTTCTTTCTGGTTTCCAATATTCATGCATCTACTATCTTTAAAACATTGTTACTTTGTAATAGCACTTTAAAAAGAGGGAAATGTAGACACCCTAAAAATACATACATATTTTCTATCATGATTATATCCAATTAGAATGAATTAAATTAATTCTATTACTTAATTCAAATTCCTACCATTTAGACTTAATTAATTTAATTCCATCATGCCTTTGTGATTAATTAAATTAATTCCTACACCTCATATCTAATATAATTAAATATTTATTTATTTAAATGATTAATTATCTCCTCACAATTAATAAATAATTAAATTATTCATTTAATTCCACCTATCCTAGTTAAATACACTTGAAATCCACTTCCCTATTCCATTTGGACTCCACTTCTAGATTCCTAGAAAAGAAGGGGAAATTGAGTTGTACGTGTAATTTAATTGTTAGATGTAACTTCTTTTATTCCAAATTTCTACTACCATTTTAAATTTGTAATCCAAACACCTAGTCTACTTTTTAATCCATTTAATTACAACTATAAACCTATATCTTAGTCAAAATCTCATCCACCTTTCATAGCATTACCATCAATTAGAAAAGTAGGAAATTTACTTTACAAACTAATCCCTAGAAGCTTATGAAAATTATAGACAAATCCTTCCCATTTTAAATCTGCAACCTTATACATCCAAGCTCATAGAATTTACAAATCTAATTTGGATATTCATATCAAGAGCACCCACAATCAATCAAATCCAAAGATTTCATAAGCCCAAGTGCTTCAAAAATATTCTTGAGGTTTTTGTTGTCACTTGGATCATGTACCTGCTAGATTGTTAGATGATCCAATACAACATGGGAACATCCGTAAGGTGTGGAACCTTGGCTCGTTGGGATGAACATCTAGAGAAGGTCAGCTTCCTAATGAACTATTTGCATCGATAAAAGACTAGGCTACAAATCTATTATATTATAAACAAACTAAAGTTATTCAAAATGTTTCTATGAAAGGGATGAAAGATAAATGGAATAGAAATAATGGTGATGTACCAATCATGAAGGAAAAAATGATCATCTTATATTAGCACAAAATACCACAGAAGGATATTAAAATGCACAAATTCTTTACTTTTTTCTTAATAGGTCAATTATACGAAGGTTACAAACTTAAAAAATAATAGAAGGGATTCATATGCAATTCCATAACTATCATAGATGAGTTTTATATCACAACATATAACCTTTTAAGAGAATAATGAACTTAATATAAAGGCAAGAATGGATCATGTAAGTACTAGGAAAGAAAGATTCACGAGTAAAACATTCACCATCAAAATACATAACACATAAAGTAGAAGAAGGATAAATATAAGTTTTGTATATATAATATTAAGGTTGAAGCTTGTATATAAGTACTCAAAAGAGAATATCATCCTTATACAATAGAACAAAAAGTCCCTAAATACATAATGCATCCTTCTATTTATAGATTAAGAAGGTTGAGAAATTGTAGCCACTTTTCTTAACTATTACATTCAAAAATAGGGTGCATGTACAATTATGAAAAAGTCTCTCACAAAAACAGCCGGTGTTTATGCAGCCTTCGATCGGGTCGAACATGTAACTCGAATGGTGGATTGTGGCTAGAGACTATGTAACAATGGCAATGAAAAATCAACTAGACCGGTGACACCCTTTTTCTAAACGCCCTAATCTTTATCACCTTCTTTGATTTCCTCTCCAAATTGCTTCCACCAATAATCAATAAATTATTTGACAATTTCTTGTAGTTTCTTTTCATTAGGTTTGCACACATAGTGATTAAGGACCTCGAAAGTTAGTTATTCAGCTTTCTCTTCCCAGTGCCTTCTTAACTCAATTCATTATTATTCGAGTTGGCTCAAGAAGTTTTGATATGTCACTAGCTTGTTAATAGATTCAAGGTGAAGGATTTTTTTCCTAGTATCTTCCTCAACCAGGCTCTTGAAATTTGCAAAAATGTGTTTTGTTGGAAGTACATTAAGATCCTCATCTTAGAACATGCAATGGATCTTGTCAAATTCATATGAGATATCATCAAGGCCGTCAATGCCTTCATTTATTCCCTAAGTTAACTTCAACATTTCCTCCTATAGTATCAAGATAAATAATTCCATGTCCTCATTGTATTCAAACAATTTTGAAGATTCGTCAATGATCCCCTCTCTAATGAGAAACTTGGATTTGACACTTTGTACTTATCTCTAGGATTCCAAAGCAAGTTCCAAATTATCACACTCTTCTCTCAAGATACCATACATTTTACTCACCATGTCCTTTCTAGATTGAGTTCATTATATAAGGTTACAACATCATCGATAACCTATTTTACCTCTTGGATATGAATTTTGATCCAAGCTCCAACTATTTTCCCTTCTTGTCCAATTTTTTCAACTATAGAGAAGAAAATAAAATCAAAGCTAATAGATATTGAAAGAGAAGTTGAATGGGTTAGTTGTGTGATCTTATGGTGGATAGTTACCAATTTTATACCTTATTTTTCAAATCATCCTTAGTGACCTTATGATTATCAAATTTGTCTAGAAGGTTACCAAATGTAAATCTGAACAAATTATTTGGCACCATCATGAGTGGCCTTCTTGAGATAGATCTTGGAAATTTTATAGTCCACCACCATGATATCTTATTTTGATTTATTATCCAATAGTGTAGTGATATCAAAGAATATTTCCCTTGATTAATCAACAAATATGTGAGAAATAATCTTTGGCCTTTTTACCTAGTGCCGAGGAGTTAGATCCAAAGTGATAAGATCGAAATCATACGCAGTGGGTACCTTCTTCTTCTTATTGAGGGTTTTCTTATTCATCCATGAAGGATTAGAAGAAAAATAAAATGTTTTGAGGATGATAAAGGTAAAGAAATAATGTTTGTAGATTAATTGGGTGATGAAAGGGAGTTTTATGTAGCAATCATGAGTGGAAAACAAGGGGTGACAAGTAGGGAAGGGATGGAAAGGATAACTACATAAATGGATGAAATAGGAAGGGTGATGAGAGAGGTAGTGGGAAGAGACTACTGAGGAGGAGGATTCTATAGAGGATAACATAAAGTCAAACCATCCCCATATGAGAGGTAAGGAAGAGAGAAAAACCCTTGAGCTGTGGTAGAAGAGGAATTAGTGAAAGTGGTAGGATGGGAAATGGGAGGAGAATAAACATAAGATATGAGAGGTGGAGGAGATGGAGGAACTGAAAATGAGGAAGGAGGAGGTGGTGGAAAATATGACAACCACACTTGGGTAATGGATGATGGGGAAACACTTTGATCTATGAACTCTATAGAAATAATAGAAGAAGTTCTAACACCTCTACTTATAAAATTGATTTTTTGAGGCTTGAGAGTGGACTTCTCTCCGTTTTTAGTATTAGGATGGCCCACCACTTATTTTACCCGAGTTATAATAATAGATTTTTTTATGACACCTTTGATGGGATTCCCAATGAAATTAACCATTGGTGGGTTCGATTGAGAATGTTCATTACTCGCTCCTAGATATGGAAGTTTCTTGAAGTTACCAATTGATTAAAGGCGGTAGTTGATCTTTCACATTCATATGTGTGTAGATAGGCTCTAAAACTTCTCCATCATCATGGAAGCCCTCGGGTACATCTACAATCCCGTACTTGGCTACCTCCTCAAGAGTTATCCTAGAATAATATCTTTCACGTACTGCTAGTTCATCCCTACAATTGATCTAAATATATTCTAATTTTTGTATATGGATGGCGATCGGTCTAATTCTACCAACTACACCCCAATAATCAAAGCTAAATTATGGATGAAAGGTGTTCACTATCATATTTTACATCTCACCCTTGAATTTTTAGATTTATATGATGATGCACATATGTATTGACCCAAAGTCAATGGAAACTAAACTCCAACTTTCTTCCTACTCTTTGCCAAATCTTGTGGAGGTGGAGAAGTTATCATAAAAATTTCATTAACACCCATTTGTCTTTGGGAAACCTTGGTAATGTTTAGGAGCACCCAAAATCCTCCCACTCTAAGATATGTAAAAGTTGGGAATTATAAGAATATACACCCCCAAATCCTAACTACATTCCGTGGGTTATCTCGAGATTCTTCAATTATAAACATGAGGGAAAAGAAAAAGGCATCATTTACTCTCCTAAAGTGCCTTGACCCTTCTTTCATTGTAAGTGAGGATAGAAATCATAAATTTGAGATGAGTTGCTTGCACTAACGGATGTCAATCAAGGATAATTCCTCATTATTTCCATCTCATAGAAAGATAAAATATCATATATAATGTTCCTATAGTTTTTAACTCTAGCATCTAAGTGTGTATGGCGTCACTGATGTGTTCTACCCATCGGATGAGATTGAAATTTTTGTGAATAGTGGAAATATACTGATACATCCATTCTTGAAAATATTTTGAAGAAGGGATACCTATTACTCTACTAAAAATGTGATTATATCATTCACTTCTTATATGAAATAAGAGTGAGGAATGGTCTTTAGAAATCTAGTTACTATTTTCCTAGGATTTTCTAAGTAGCTCTTGTTAAGGACCTTAATGAAAGAACCAAAGTTTCCTTTCTAATGCTTGAGAAATATCTTGGATGAGATTGATGCATAACCCTCAACATCAATAAGTATAAGTAAATCCTTGAAGTAGTCAGTATCTAACTTGATCACAATTGTCCCAACTTGATATTTCACCATTTGGGACTCTGAATCATAATGTACCATTGTTGCAAGTACAAATTTCTGACATTGCATTGAAGGTGGAAAAGAAGAAGCCAAGGAAATTCCACTATCATAAATATTGTTGATCCAACTAGTCTTGGATGGGGCTTTGACTCTTTCCCAAAAGTCTTGTAAGTCTATGTGACCAAGGTTAATATCTCCAATATTGTCAATTTCTAATGTGATGCTCAAAGGGGGACCCACTCCTTCGAATATATACTTCATCTTCCCCTTACCCTTTGATGAATACTCATACATTTGCTTTTGAATATTCTATGAAGTCTCTATGGAAGTATCTATAACTAAGGTCCGGTAGAGCCTTGAAAAATAGATAAGCAACTCTAAAATACACAAGGTGGAAGTGGAGCCTTGAAAAACAACCTCGACTTTCGATTTAAACATGGTAGACGTCATCACATGTTTTTCAAGTATCAACCTCCGATCAAAAGTTAAGACTTATTTTGTAACTCTTGATACCCAAAATGGACTGGGTAGAAGTAGAAATGTGTTTTTCAACTCCAAACTCCCGATAAGGTCTTAGTGTAAGTCAATGCATTCTTTACAACTTAAAACCTCTTAAATGAATTGATAGGAAGTGGAAAAATAATTTTCACCCTCTAACTTCCGAAGTGATCCCCGTCGAATTCAAAACTTGTATTTCACCTATGAATCTCTGGTTTTGGAACATGTGATTGAAAACTCTTGTTTTTATCAATCTTTGATCTCAAGCTTTAAACTTCATAAGAAAAATCACAATGTGTAAAGGAAAAAGACCCACATGGACATAGACTAAAAGACAAGGTCAAAAGCCCTAAAAAACCACAAGTGGAATTTATACAAGAACACCCTTCATGATCGATAAAATATAGAAAAAATCCTTAAAAGACAACATAAATCCCTACAAAAACGTTAAAAACAGTTAAATATTACCAAAATATTAGATGGGTTGGAGAAAAAGTCACAAAAAAATCACCTGAAAAAAATGTGCAAGGGTTTGGTCGAAAGTTGAGGGGATGTCAACAAGTCAGCGTACAAAATGTCAAATTAAAATAACGTGTAAATTCTAACTTTAAATAGAGAAATGGGTGCATTCATTACACATAGACAACGTGTGTTGGTTGGTGGCATTAAATTCACTAACTAGGTTTCGAACTTGGCTTTTCTTTTGCAAATTCGTTGGGTTTCGGGTTTCAAAATTTGTTCTACAAATTACATGTAATTTGCAATCACAACACCGAAACCTGAAATGGTCTATTTCCTTTGTATTTCAAGTTTTGGAAGTTGACTTGTAATTTTCATGTAAATTACAAACTAGAACCTGAAACCCGAAATGTACTTAGAAGATCAAGTTTTAGGTTTCAGATTTCAATTGCAACTTTATATGTAAAGTTGCAATCGGACTTTGAAAACCAAAATATACATGGGGTTCAGGTTTTGGGTTTCAGAAGTCAACTTATATTTTACCTATAAATTATATCCTAAATCCCTAAATTCACTATTTTCTTTGTATTTCAGGTTTCGGGTTTTTAGAAGCAATTTATATGCAAAATTTAATTTGATTCCCAAAACCCAAAATCTGATATACAAAGAAAATTTAACACTTATGAAATTTTATGAATTCTCAAAAAATAATATTTTCGATAAAAATTTTGCAAGGAAAATTTTGAAAGAAGGTAAATGACAAGGTGATTTGAAAAGTCAAGATTTTTTATAAATTGCAAATCGAACTCAAAACTCGAAATGCACTTAGAGATTAAGTTTTGAGCTTCATAAGTCAAAAATAACTTTACATATAAAGTAATAATCAAACTCGAAACCTAAAATACACATGGGGTTCAAGTTTTAGGTTTTGAAGTAAACTTACATTTTACATGTAAATTGCAATCCAATTCCTAATTCCTAAATAAGGAAAAATTTAGTGGTGAAGATTCTAGTTTTTGAAATTTAAAATTGGAAAAAAATTAGTGTAGGAATTACGACCGGGTCACCAAACATTTTTGGTGTATAAATAAATTTTAGTGGTCAATTCATCATTTCCACGAAATATAAAATATTGATATTCACCTTTATGTTGTCATATAGTAACATTTTTTCATGCTACGGACCGAAAACATAATATATGCTATTGGTCGTGGTAGAATAAAACATGTTACCGGCCAAAAACATATTTTATGCTACGTGTCGAAGAAGATACAAAATAACTACACCCGATAGAATTTTATAGAGATGTGATTTAAAATAAGAGTGTGGTATTTTTTTACTTGATTCATATTTTTGAGGACATATTCCTCATCGAGATGATCATTTTAACTACTAACATCAAAAAAATTCAAACTGGATAACTCCCCCCACAGGGTGAATTATCGCAGGATCTCGATGGAGTGCACATAGATTCTATCAAGGACTTCTTCTCCAAAGGGATCAGTATAGGGAATTGACTTCACATCTATCAAAGGGATGATCACCCTTTCTTCCTTGTTCTCAAAGCTGATATATCCTTTATTAAACCGCAGGTCGGTATTGTTCTTGTAACACTATGGGCACCCAGGCAACAGTGGAAAGTTGTCTGCCTCAGTGAGTGCCAAGACTTTAAAGTCTCTAGTGAACTTGGTCCCTTGAATGGTGATAACTGCATCGTTCAAGACACCAATGGGATTTTCCTTAGTCATGTTTTCCATATACAACACATTTGAAGATGGTTGCAACGCGGGCTTCCCATCTTATGCTAGGCATCTAAGGTAAGAAAATTGACCTATGCTCCCATGTTGATGAGGATTTTTATCAAAAGACACCCATCAACAATTGCATTCAAATTAATCTCCTTGTCATATTCAAGGCTATGAGGGGGAAGGTTTTCATGCAAAACCTATCTTTCATGCTCTACTCTGACACATGGTACCTTCTCTCTCATCCATTCTCCTAGTAAGGGAATAATATTCTCTTGCCTTAACATTTTACATACTTCCTTGACCTCATCCAGTCATTACTTGGAACCTCATTATCCTTCTGTTGCTCCACATGCCTTGATTGCTCCTTGATACATTGGATCTCCCCTTGTAAACTTTGAATCACATCCATAGTCTCTTGGTACACTTATTTCGATGGGCAGGGTCTGGATACTTTCCATGTAATACTTCTTCTCTTAAAACTAGTGTCATTATTTTTGGTATCTCCTAGTGCACATGGCCTATACTCATGTCATCACTAGTACAGGTTTTACCTCTAACTCACACGCCACTCTTGGCATCCATTATGAATCGACCTTCTTGACACTCACCATCACATTGCCCTTGTCTTTCTGGTGCTACTAGTTGATATGATCATAAATTTCTAGACACTATTTGTAATTGTGTTCATTTCGCACCATGAGCATTGTAATGCATTAGGACACTTGCGTATATAATCTTATGTAGATCCAAAATTATAACATGTTCCTTACAGAACTCACTCCCTCCTCCGCCACGATTCTTTATGACCAATAAATCCTCTACAAAAACCTCTTCCACGCACCCCTCCATCTGTGCATTCTTCATAATGATGGTCATCATCCTTAGAACTACTTGTAAGGCTAGTCTGGACACACACATAGATCAATAGCATAATGGATCTGATCAATCAATCTGTAATCCTTGGTATTATCGGTTGCAAAAGGTACAAATCTTTTAGTAAAAAGAAACATTCTTATAGATTCTGTGCTATAATAAGGGGCATGTACTTGCATCATAATCCCCTTGGCAGATATCATAGTCTCTTTGCCATAGCACGCACTTTGAATTTCAAGGGCATTTATTCTTTGTGTGCCCCTCCACTTCTCATTCTCGTACACCAAATCCAACTACAAACCTCATACGCTGATTTTACAAATAGACTCTCCAATGTCTTAGCTATTTCAGCAATTTGGGCCTCTAGAAAAATACTAACACTAGTATCAATGTGCTCGACACTTCAAAGATGGGGTAGCTTTCAATGCCTCACGTGGGTCAGTGAAAGTCTTGTGCGATAAAGCCCTTGTAAATGGGGTTACCAATCCTCTAACAAACCATTGAGCATGTTGATAAGGATGAATTTCATAGGAGAGTTTTGACAAGAGAGTATTAAAATGCATGTCATAATCCCACACACTCTCTGCCATTCCCTACTAGATCTCCTTCAAAGCACTGACGCTCTTCTTCTCAAAATTTGGGATATGAAACTCTGCAAGGAAAGCATTCTTCAACTGAGTCTAGTCTACCACCATCTGATGGGGGTCATACTTCATATACCAACTATGTGTGCACCCTTGAAACATTGTTGCAAACTAGCTTGCCTTTTGCTCTAGGGTAATGATCCCCTTTGTGTGCCATAGTAACTCACACTTGTGCACATGCTCTACAACATCTTCAATACCCCTATAGTCTGGTAAGTGCAAAGACATCTTGAAAAACACTTGGGGAGGTGGCTGGGGTCCTTTTCCTCCCAATCTAGAGCCTTGGTTCCTCTCGGTGTTTCCTCCTCCACTAGATCCACTAGATCCACCAAAACCTGTTACTCTCGACCCACCGATCCACCTCCCGCAATCGAAAAGGACCAGAAGTGGTCACACCTAGTGTTCCCAATGTCCCACTAAACTACACACTTTGATGGTCTATGATATTTTCCCAATACCATTTGTGTGTCTCGCGCCACTCCTCGACACAATACCAAAATCTTGCGATTTTGCACCTTGTCCAAAGATTCCTCCAAATATATGAATGGATTGTGTAGCCATGGATGTTCTAAATGATAAATTATATCTCTTGGGTGTAGATTAGTTACTCCCACCGATACCAACTAGGTTAACAATACTTTTCCTTGATCCGAAAACCAAGTGCCGGGGTTGGTCACTAGGTGAGTTCGGATACATGTCAATGTCTCTTCTTTCTCCATGCGATGAATTCTCATCGTAACTCGAAGGGGATTCTCTCCCACACTTGCTAAGATGGGGTAGCACATACTTCTTAGGTTCCACATCCTCTACATGAACCTCAACTCCTTCCCACAACATCTACCTCCATAGATCGATCACACTTGCAACCTCATGTTGTCTAGTCATCTCCCTTTCACAAGATTTTCTATACTTGAGTAATCTCTCCTCCCTTTCCTTTTTATCCACAATTTTTGCCATCTTCCTCCACCCTAGATTTCTCTCTCGGCTATCAGAGAAGCTTAGCCACCATGGGGAATGTCACAAACTAAAATTAATGACCAAGATCTTCATGGCCAAAGGGATAGAATGCAAAAATGATCCTCTAGGGTCCCTCAGAAACTCAAACTAAACAACTTATAGGAAAGAATACACTGAAATGGCATATTCTAAAGTATACTTGGTCGAACCCTCATCCACCAATGATCAATACCACATGTCCAATTGAAACTACATCATGTAGCCTCGATAGTCATCTTTGGTCCACACATGTGATCTACGGTACCAAATATATCTAGATGCATATGCTAAAATCCATTTATATAGTTCTACTAGGAAGAAAAAATAATGTTTCATATAACTCATGGTATAGGTTCTCTTCTACCCATCTACGTGCATTGAACTCAGGTCCAGTGTTGAATCTTTGAGAAAACTCGTCCTCCGTGCTCTTGAACCATGTTTCAACACTTTCTAAGGTCAGGTGCTCTGTCATCACACATCACAGGACAAATATGCATGCCATTTATCACAACAAATTTGAAAATAGGTCCCAACAACAAAACCAAAATGTGGTCGTATTTTATACCCTTAGACTAATAGTCTAATCCCATGCTCATCGGCGTATCACCCATTGGGCATTGGATGCTCACCAAAGGCGGAGAGGGCATCGAGTCTCTCCTTTATGTGAGTTTTGTGAGAATGCATCATCTTAGGACAGATAATCAAATGCAGGACATAAAATAACTAAACCAAATTCTTATGAACTTAGGAAGAGTTGTCATCTCACCGTATGTAGGTAAGAGAAATGAAAAAAAAACACATGGAGATGATTCATTTAGAAAAAAATGCATAAGTATTGAACACAGATGATTTATAACATAGCATTATATTCATACTAATAGATTTAATAATTCACATTACATCCCTTGAGGTCATAACAAATCCTCATATAATTATGCAGAGCCAAATCATGCATCAGAGCTATATTATGCTCATCATATTACAAAGAAAAATGAGAACTCATCCCCTTCAATGTGCTAAATGCTCACACATCTCTCCTAATACCTAGCCATAACATCCTCATTATGTTTCTATAGGGCTTCCCATCTTTTCCCTCCTTCTCCTTCTATGTCTTTCTTCTACCGGCACTTGTATTTATAACCTTAAGACCCGCGCCATGCCTTCCGTGGTTATAGATTGTTCATAAAGTGTTGAAGTGGTCCTCCATGGGAGCATGAATTAACAGAACCGACCTCTCCAATATGCATGGTGATGCTTTTCTATAACCTTCTATCGCATGCCTATAATATTTCCTTTTTGATCCACAATCACCAGGTTGGCATCTTATCCACAAGGGTCATGATTTTTTCATGTGTTGCCTAGGATTCCAAATACAGCTAAGTAGAAAACCTATTTGGACTTATGCTTGCATGCCATGTGTTATGCAAAACCCTTCTAGAACCCTTTCCCTACATAGCTTCAACCCACACGCCCTTCTTCAACTAGGTCCCACCTGCCCATGTGCCTTCTTATACTTTAGCTAATATTTTCGGGTCTAACATCACCCCACACTATTCTTGTTATCCGTCCTCGAAACACTCTTCAATAAATAATTAAAGAATGGTGGATCCTTACAAATGGTTGGAATGGAAGAATAAGGAATGAAGAAATGGGGAAAAGAATGAAAGAATGGGGAACTTTTTACTTCTGGAGGAGGAGAGGGAAATACTTTCTTAAATCATCTTCTAATTTCCCCCAAGTGTCGACCTCATTCTGCACTTGCTGACAAAGGTCACCCACCAAGGTGCTCACTTCTTCAAAACTAATCTCCTCTCCCTTAGCACTCATTGTCTCCACAATCTCCTCTAGTTGCTTGCCCAAATCCTCAAGTGCATTCATCCTCTAAATGATTTGAGGGTATAATTCCTTCAGCCGATTCTTGATTGAGCCCCTCAAGGTCTCAAGGGCCTTTGATTTCTTTTCCACTTCAGCTAATATTTTATCTCACTCATCCCTATTCCCCTTGTTCTTTTCCTGGAGCTCCTTGAGTTCTTCTTTCGGGTGGCAACCAAGATACTTGCCACTCTATCCCCGTCTATGCATGCTTAGCTTATCATAGGAAGCCTCGGTAAGTTGTGTGGTGGCCTTTACATTGGTGAGGATCATATTGCACCCAGTAAAATCCCCACAATTTTCATCTTATTTTCTTTCTCTTGGCATGCCAATGCCTCCTTTGTTGATTCTAGGGCAAGTGGTCACCTCTCCATAGTGAGTATGCGGGTCAATTCCTCTAGGCATTACAAGTATGATCCATACTTTTGCATGGGCAATGTTAAGTCTGGATGCTTTAAGACAATGGCATCCATGATCATCTCTATCTTCTTGTATGCCTCACATACCCTTGCCTTCTCATATTTTAACTCATGCCTTAACTAAGTATTGATTATTTCCTCCTACTTTAGGTCCTTTCTTTTCTCCAAGAGCTCCTCCTCCCTTTTCTCCAACTCTTCCTCTAGGAACTTTACCCTATCATTTCTCCCGAAGATTCTAGATTCAACCTCAACTGAGACTTTGTTGAGCATGTTGCATATGTTCTCATCTGATAGCCTTTGAGTCTTCACCAAGGGGTTTATCCCATTTTTTTGGCACTTGCATCAATGCTCCTTGGCTTACAACAAATTTTGGCTCACCAATGTGGGACTCAAATTCCCATGAAAACATTTTCCTTATCTGAGGGTATACACCTTCCTCATCAAATGAATTCATGGCTAAAAGTTTCTCCGATGGCATAGTGCTCTAGAAGTGCACATGCAAAACCTTATTTGGATCATCAATATAGCCCATTCTTTGAACTTTTGATGCTTATGTGCTCTTCCTCCCTATGTGTGCAACCTTTAAAAAGCTTACAGCTAAACTGGGATCACCTCCCATGCTGCCATATTCTTTTCCCATGCTCTCCTCCTCAGCTTCCTTCATAATCACATTTGTGTTGTATTCCACTTCTTATTCCACCAGGTCCTTGATGATTTTTTCCACTTCTTTCTCTCGTGGTTTTGTCTAGCTGTTCCTTTGTAAGGCTTGGGATCCTTTGATTTTTTGTAACCTCTTCCCTGCCTACCCCCTTGCCTTAGGTCTAATATTCTTCTTCATCCTCCTTCTCATCATCTCCTTTGTTATACTTCTCATATCTTTCTTTTTCAGAATCATGTATCTCATAGATAGGATGGTCTTATCCTCCTTCTAGCTCATCATCATCATCTTTGTTGCTGATTTAGGCCTCTGGGTCTTCTCTCGTCTCTTCTCGAATCAACCTCATCCATCACCTTTTGCTTCTTCCTTATTAGGGATTCCAGTAAAGGGATTCTTCTCTTTATTTTTCTTTGATAGGTGATGTCTTCCTTGGAGTAAGGGGTTATTCATGCTTTGGCACCTCTTCTTCTAGGGACTTTTCTTTGACTGGATACTTCTTCCTCTCAGTGCATAAGTACTAGGCTTAGCGCTTGTCTCCGGTGCGCTTACCATCTATGTAGTTTGAACACTTGGTGCCTTCTGCACCTCTTCTCTTTCTCTCTTCCTAGGTGCAACCTTCTTCCTTCCTATAGGGTCTTCGGGATGGAGACATCATTCTCCAAGTAAGCACCTTTTTCAAAATTTGGCCTTATATGAAGGTATACCCTTTGTGGTCCTTCCTATAATTGGCAGCATTAAAGGATTCATCCTTTGTATCTCATGGGAGACATATCTCTCCACGTACGCACACTTATTTGGGTAGAACATCTTATGGTGTAGCTTACGGTGGTCTATATCTATCTCACTAATGTCAAACCTTAGTCTCTTGGCCTCTTTGAACCGATTAACTCTAGCTTGGAAGTATAATGCGCTGAAGGAGAAGGGTAGTTTACACCATAGACTCATGTTCTCATTTGCCATAATAAATATGCCAATGCGAAGTGTTGATTTACTTCAGTAAATTCTACCTCTCCACTTAGAATCATAGGCAACTACTCGGGATCCTCCACTCAACCCCCGAATCCGTGACATGTGATGCATTCACTTATACCACTTCTCCATGCACGCCTTGTGAGTGGCCATCATGATTTCAAAATTATATTTTACAAACCTCTTTGCGGGTGAGGGATCCTCTTTTGGATATTCCCAAACAAATTTTTCTAGCCCGTTGGGCACTCCAATCTCTGAGAACACAATAGTGAGGAGTACATTACCAAAGAGTATCTTCTCTCCCTCCTGCGCACTGCTTAAAATTTCATCTGCAATGAAAGAAGACAAGTTATAGATGGTTCTTTTTGATATCTTTTGGCATACATTCAGCCATGCCTTGTTCACTTGTGTCCATCGTTCTTGGTCATTGATCTTGGTGACTAAGCGTGCAACCATCCTCATCACTTGGGTCTAGTATCTTGGTGATGTCAAAGTATCGTGACCCCTTCTTGTAGTCATACATGGCTACAATCTCCTTGATAGACTCCTTGGCGCTTGGATCATCATCAATGTTATCTCCTTCACAATTGATGCCTATGAACTTGGATATCAGTTGTGGTGTGATGCACATTTTGTGCCCCGTGAAATAAAAATGATCCTCATGCACACATGACATCAGCCATTGATAAAGGTTCTCAGGCTTGCCAAATTAGGGTAACTCATATAATTGCAATAATCCACCTTCCCTAATTTGATCTTCACCTCATCGTTATAAATGGGAATTTCATCTAACATCCTATTGTTAGTTGGTCGGACCAACTCCAATGCCATTTCCTTCTCCATTGTGCTTGTGTAATGATTATAATCACTTACGGCCATCTTCCGTAGGTGTGACTCCCACTCTTTCCCTAGCAATACCCCATCTAGGTATTGCATTTCCATGTACCATTCTTTGTTGGTTCTCATGATAGAAGCGATTTTCTTTCCCTTTCCCTTGCCCTTTGTTTTCTTTGGTGAAATGGTTGGTTTCCTTGGTGTCATTCTTTTGGTTAGGTTGAACTTAAACAATCCTTCCTCTTGCTCTACTCTGCTACTCTCCTCAATCTCAAAGCTCACTCTGAAGCTTCAACTCTTGAATCCTTTTTTTTCTCTTTCCCTAGCTACCAAACCCTAACCAAGAAATCCTTCCATAAGACAACGCTTCTTCACACAACCTTTCTCATGCCTGTGTACTCCCTCTTTCTAGTTTACGGTTCTACTCTAGATGCACTCTCAAATTTCTTGGATTCTCATTTCTTCACACAAATCTCTCTTTGGATGCCCTATTTCGCAAGAGATTATTCTTCTTCATAAATGTAAGGTAACAAATGACTTTCCTGACCTTGTATTTATAGTTTTTCCTTCTTTCTAGCATTAAATTCTATACCACCTACTAACGTAATTTAACATTAAATGTGGCTTTTTCCACTAAGCCATCTTTAAGCACCTTTACCCATATGCCACATCCTACATGAAAACCTTTACAACCTTTTGGTGCGCAAAAATCCAATCCAACCGAAGACTCTTACGTGCGTGTCTACAATGATTGAAGGCACTTCTTCTAGTCCTTTACCTAATTTTTGCCCTCACCTACCTCATGTTGTTCCTGCGCTCTTCATCCTTTCTATATGTGGTTTCCACAAAGCCTTTTTGACACAAACCATTCTTGTCCACCTCTCTTCTATGTGATTATTAACCTTACGTTCTTTTGATCCTTCATCCGTGCCATTTATCGTAACTTTTTCTAGTTCAAACTTGTATTACAGGCTTATACTTCACATCACTCCACCCCACACTAAAATAAATGTGTGGTCCTCTATGCATACAAAACCTTAGAAAAATAATGTGGTTACTGGCACACAAGGTGAAAAACAAAAGAGAAAGGAACAAGCAATGAGAAAGGGAAACACAAGAAAAGAAAAAGTATAAAGGGAAATTATAGACTAATTGACAAATCTGCCTTATTACAAACATCAAGAAGACTTATTTATAGTAGGGCTTCAACCTACTCCCATTGAAGTAACCTGGTAACCTCGTCCCATCCAACACTTATAACTAGAAAGTGCCTGAATCAAGAATGTATGAGATGATGTAAGGTCCCAACCAATGGACTTTCAATTTCCCAGGATGGTGTAGATACTTGGAATCATACAACAATACCAACTGCCCAACCTCAAACTTCTTGTTCTTGATATGAAAATCATTTTATGCCTTTTGTCTTGATTTTTCTATCTTCTGACTCCATTTAGCAAGAGATCACCTTTCATCTTACTGCATCAAGTTATCGATTCTTTCTTCTAGTGCTTGTTCACTCTACGCACGCTATATGCAATGATGGTAACATGAATTCCATTGGTAAAATTGCCTTTGTGCCAAACACTAATTGAAATAGTGTGGCCTTGTTCAATACTTTGTAGGTTGTCCTATATGCCCATAAAACGGTTGATACCTTATCATCCCAATATTTTCTTCTAATGTTACAGATCTTAGTTAATGTTTAACTTAGTATTTTGTTAAATTCCTCGAAGTTCCATTTACTTGAGGGTGATATGGGGTAGTCTTATGATGGGCCACCATAAATTGTGCTATAAAAATCTTGACTATTTCAATGAGAAAGTTTGTAACCCTATCACTTGTTAAACTTAATGGACAACCATACCTATTGATTATGTTCTCCCATAAAAATCTAGTAGTTGTTGTTACAGTGCAATCATTTGTAGGCATTGCCTATGCCCACCATGTCAAGTAATCAATGAAAGTGATGATATACCATGAACCATTCCTTTGCGCGGATGGCATAATTGATCCTATAAAGTCGATTTACCATTTCTCAAATGGTTCATTGCTTTGGATATTGGTCATAAGGGAATTTCATCTCTCTTTCCAGGTTTTCCAAGGCAAAGGCAATGGTCAAAGGCCTTGAAAAATTCAATGCAATCTTTATAGATGGTTTCCCACCAAATCCTCGCTAATTAAATCTTCCACCCAGAGGCATTTCCTACATAGTGTCCTCCTACAATCCTATCATGTGCTTGTTCCATAATGGCTACACACTCATGTTCCAATATGCATAGGCACAAAACCTCATCACAACCTAACTTATACAAATCTCCACCAATCAACATGTAGGGTGCGGTGCATATTGCAAATCGCTTTCATCAGTGGCCTTCATCCCTTCCAAAGGCCACACCTATTTTTAATAACATTGTGATATCCTCCAAGTCTCGAGGGTGCATGCCGTAATCTAAATAATTGTGCATCTGGTATGGTATCCTCAATGCTTTGCGCGTCCTCTCTTGATTCAATCCTTGATAAGTGGTCAGGCCCTAAATTACTCTTTCCCGGCTTCAACACTACTATGAACTCAAACTCCTGAAGTAGAAAGACCCAAAGAAATATTTGCCCTTGCAATGATTTTTTTGACTAAGTATTTTAATGCCATATGGTCTATGTAGAATATAAATGGTGTTGCTAATAGATACTATCTAAACTTATACAACGTGTAGATCATATATAATGCTTCGCGCTCAGTAGTTGTGTAATTCGATTTGTTGGTGTCAACTTTCTACTTGTAAAGCACAAGGGATGATCAATAATTCCCTCACCAAGTTGTGTTAGTACTACTCCCATAGTTGTCCCTGAGGCATCAACATGCACATAGAAAGGCTTATCCCAAGAAGGAAAACGTAATATGTGTGTCGTGACAAGCCTATCCTTCAAAGTGTCAAATGCCTTCTATTCTGTCTCTTCCCAATGAAAGGCACTCTTATGTTTTAAAAATTCCTCTAAGGGCGTAGTGATCTCGGCATATCCCTTGATGGACTTCTTGTAATGCCCCATATTTCCAAGGAATCCGCACACTACACTTTGACTAGTAGGCTCCCCTAGTCCTACAATAACTACAAATTTAGTGGGATCCACTAATAAGTCTTCTTTGCATATAATGTGTCCTAACAGGTCCAAAATGGGGTAGTAAAGACACATTTATTAATGTTGAGGATATTCTAAACTTCCAGACATCTCTCAAACATCAGCCTTAAGTTGTCACAATGGTCTTTCACTAGTACATAAACAGTCCATTCATCCGTAAACTTGAAGAAACTTATGGATAAAGTATTGAAATGCATGTACCACAATGGGTGAGAACATAGTAGGCACATTCTTCAATCCAAAGGGCATAACCATGTAGGAAAAAAATTCCCCATTCAAAGTGGTGAAATTTGTCTTCCTCTCGGTCTTCCTTTGCAATCCCGACTTGGTGGTACCCGAGAGAACCCATGCGTGAAAGAGTAAACTTTACACCCAGTTACTCCCTCTAGAATTTCTTCAATAAATGGGGTTAGAAGGGATCAATAACACACACCGCATTCACATCCATGTATTCAACGTAAATTCTTATCCTACCATACTTCTTAATACCGATAGCCATCGGATTTATCCATTCTAACTCTTCCACTTCCTCAATGATACCATATGCTATCATTTGGTCTATTTCTTCTTCTCAGTAACCTATACACGTAAATTTAGATTATTTCGATAGGGCCTCTTCCGAATAGGGTATGCACCTTCCTTCAAATTGATCTTCATTTCCCCAAGGAATGGTGGAAGCCCTTGATTTCATAGTACCTATAAGGGAACAAATATTGGAACTCACGTAATAGATCAATGATCTTTGAAACTTATTTTTCCAACCAATAGTCACCGATGATAGCTTCTTTAGGTTATGCCTCTCCTCTCAATGTTAACCTTCTTCATATTCAAGGGCTCATGGTAGGAACATGCTCACTCATCATCATTGTCTATGACGCGTGCGTGCGTATCCTCCAAATAGTTAACATACAAAGTCTCCATCTATTACATAGACCATTTTTCCTTTTTCTTTTTCTATGCACACGCACTCAAGTTGTACCTCCTTTGATTACTCTTCCTTGAGGCATGTCTACAAATAAGGCTCACCTAGAAATTCTAGTAGCCTATCCTTTGTCATAGCACTATCTCCCATTGTAAGGTGCTTGATCATTTGCAATTCCTTATCCAATGATGGTTTGGTACTCCTATACTCGAAAGCTTGAATGAGATCAACCGCCAACTCTTACCAATTATCTCATCTGATGACGCATCTCTCGAATGAACTTACCAAGTGTGCACACACCTTGTAAGGTGGAATACAACTTATGTACCCATAACAAAGGTGGTAACACTTCTTTGCTTCCCATGCAGGCCTCCTTGCATGCTTGTATATAAAATGAAGCGGTTTCCTTGCCATGGTAGTCTTTGTATGACCGGGCACGTTACTCCTAGAAAACCTTACAAAAAATGTGATCCTCACCTTACATCACTCCAAGAGGTTCTCCTGATGTGTAGCCCACCAATGCGCTGCAGTCCCGAGTAGGTTGTAGCTGAGCATTCCTCTCCTTTAATCCTCATTTTTCCACTGAGCTTTTATTTCCTGTAAGAAAATTTCAAGGTATGCCCTCTAGAGTCACTTGACAACTTATTTCCTCCTAGGCACTTGACTAAGCTCACCTTTGTCACCCTTGTTACAGGTCATTTTAATTTTCACCTAATTAACTCATAAGTCCCATGCACCTAATTGTCACATGCCACACTAGTGGTATCACTCAATGACTGAGCATCCTCAAACTGGATAACTCCCTCTCGTGAGGTGAATTATCTCAAGATCTCTGATGGAGCACACATAGATTATATCAAGGACTTCTTCTCCTAAGGGCTTCGTATAGAGTGCTAACTTCCCATCTATCAAAGGGATGATCACCCTTTCTTCCTTATTCTCAAAGCTGGTATATCCTTTGTTAAATCCTAGGTTGGCATTGTTCTTGTAACACCATGGGTACCCAAGCAACACTGGAAAGTTGTCTACCTCAGTGAGTGCCAAGAATTTGAAGTCTCCAATGAACTTGGTCCCTTGAATGGTGATAATCTGCGTCCTTAAGGACTCCAGGTGGGCATTTCCTTATTTTTTTCACCATATACAACACATTTGAAAATGGATGCAATGTAGGCATTCCCATCCGATGCTAGGAATCTAAGGTAAGAACATGTAGCTTTACTCCTATGTCAATGAGGATATTTCTCGAAGCCACCCATGAATAACTACATTTAAAGTAATTTCCTTTTCATAATCAAGGCTATTAGGGGAAGGTTTGTATACAAAACCTATCTTTCACGCTCTACTTCGGCATGTGGTACCTTCTCTCTCAACCGGCCTCCCACTAAGGGAATAATATTCTCTTTCCTTAACATTTTACATACTTCCTTGACATCATCCAGTCATTCCTTGGAACCTTATTATCCTTCTGTTGCTCCACCAACGTTGATTTCTCCTTGAGACATTAGATTTTCCCTTGTAAACTTTGAATTAGGTCCATAGTCTCCTGGTATACTTATTTCTAATGGGAAGGGTCTAGATACTTTCCATGTACTACTTCTTATCTTGAAACTAGTGTCCTTGGTCTAGGCATCTCCCTGGTGTGTGTGGCCTCTTCTCACGTCATCACCAAGATACAAGTTTTAGCTTTAACTCATGCACCACTCTTGGCATCCATTGTTAATCAACCTTATTGACACTCACCATCACAACACCCTTGTCTTTCCAATGCTTTGCTAGTTCATATGCTCATAAATTTCTAAACACTCTTCATACTTATGTTTCTTTCTGCACCATGAGCATTGTAACATATCAGGACACTCACATTTATAATGTTATGTAGATCCATAATTATAACACATTCCTCATGGGAACTCACTCCATCCTCTTCTGTCATTATTACGACCATAAAATCCTCCATGCAAACCTATTCCACACACCCCTCAATCTTCGTGTCCTTCATAAAGATGGTCATCATCCTTAGAACTACTTGTAAGGCTAATCTAGCACACACCCAAATCAATAGCATCATGGATCTCGATCAATCGGCCTACAATCCTTAGTATCATGGGTTGCAGAGGTACAAATATTGTAATAGCAAGAAGCATTCTTGCGGATCGCACGTTGTATTAGGGAGCACCTGTTTTCATCATGATCCCCATGGAAAATCTTTCATTCTACCACTATAAAGCATGCATCAAATTTCGAGGGCAGCTATATTTTGCATACCCTCCACTTTGCAGTCTATATAAAAATCCCACGACTAACCTCACGCATTGAGTTTACAGATAACTTCTCCAACTTCTTTCCCATTGAAACAATTGGGCCTCCAAAAAGGACTAACACCAAGATCAACACTCATGATAGCTTCAACACACAAGGAAGCTTCCAATGCCTCACACAGGTCGGTGAAAGTCTTGTGTGACAGAGCCCTTTTAAATGGTGTTATCAATCCTCTGAAAAACCAAATAGCATGTTGAGAAGGATGAATGTCATAGGAGATTTTTGACAAAATAGTCTTAAAACACACATCATACTCCCACACACTCTCTTTCATTCCTTGTTGGATCTCCTTCATAGCATTGATGCTCTTCTCTTCAAACTCTAGGATATGGAACTATGTGAGGAAATCATTCTTTAACGTGGTTTATTCTACCACCGTCTCGATGGGGGACATACTTCTTATACCAATTATGTGTGTTCCTTGCAACATTATTATAAAATAGCTTTCCTTCCACTCTAGGGTAGTGATCTCCTTCACGCTCCATAGTAACTCACACTTGTGCGCATGCTTTGCAACATCTTCAATACCTATATAGTCGGTAAGTGTAAAGACATCTTGAGAAATGTTTGGGGAGGTGGCTAGGGTCCTTTTCCTCCCGATCCAAAGCCTTGGTTCCTCCCGCGGTGTTTCCTCCTCCACTAGATTCACCAGTCATGTTCCTCCTAACCCACCAAATCCACCTCCTGTAGTCGCAAAAAGACCGTAAGTGGTTACACCTAGTGTTCCCAACATCCCATCAAATGTGTGCCAATGGTCTCGTGATATTTTACCACCACCATTTATGTGTCCTGTGCCACTCCTAAAGGCGATACAAAAAGCTTGTGTACTTGAACATTGTCCAAAGATTCTTCCAAATACAAGAATGGATTTTGTAGCCATTGATGTTCCAAACGAGAAATTATATCTCTTGGGTGCAGATCAGTTACTCACACCGATACCAACTAGGTTAACAATATTTTTCCTTGATCTGGGAAAACCAAGGGCCAAGGGTTGGTCATTAGGTGGGTTCAGATGCATGCCAACAGATCTTCTTTCTCCATGCAATGAAATCTCATTAGAAGATGAAGGGGTTTCTCTCCCACACGTTCCAAGATGGGGTAGCACAGATCGCTCAAGTTTCATGTCTTCTCGCATAAACCTTAACTCCTTCCCACAATGTCTACCTCCATAGATCCATCAAACTTGCAATCTCACATTTTCTAGTCATCTCCCTTTCACAAGCTTCGCAATCTTTGGATTTGTCTCTCCTCCCTTTATTTTTTAGCCACAATGTATGCCATCTTCCTCCACCCAAGCTTCCTCTCCCAATGCTCAAAGATGCTTAGTGGCCATGGGAATGCTTCCAAACTCAAAGTAATGACCAAGATCTTCATGGGAGAATGAATAGTCTCGAAAAAATGATCCTCTGGCTCCTTAGAAACTCAAACTCAACAACTTCTCTGGGAAAGAATACATCAAAATGGCATATTCTAAAGTATAACTAGTCAACACCCTCTTCCACCAGTGATCAATAGCACGCATCTAAGTCAGATCTGCATCATGTAGCCTTTGATAGTCATCTTGGGTCCACACACGTGATCTATAGTACTAACTTGATCTAGATGCATATGCTAAAATCCATTCATACGCTTTTACTGGGAAGTGGAAAATGAATGTCTCATATAGCTCATGGTATAGGTTCTCTTCTACCCATCTACGCACATTGGATTCAGGTCCAGTGTTGAATCTTTGAGAAAACTCATCCTCCATAGTCTTGAACCATGTTTCAACACTTTCTAAGGTCAATCTCTTTGTCATCACACATCACAGGGACAAAGATGCATGCCATTTCTCACAATAACTTCGAAAAGAGGTCTTGCAATGGAACCAAAATGTAGTCATATTTTATACCCTTAGACTAATAGTCTAATCCCATGTGTGTCGGCCTATCACCCAAGGACCTTTGGGTGCTCAACCGAGGCATGCGTGAGCATGCCAAGTCTCTCCTTTATGTGAGTTTCATGAGAATGCATCATCTTAGGATAGATAATCAAATGCAAGATAGAAAAGAACTAAACCACATTCTTATGAACTTAGGAAGAGTTGTCATCTCATTGTATGTAGGTAAGAGAAATAACAAACAACACATGGAGATGATTCATACAAAAAGGAAATGCATAAGTATTGAACATAGATGATTTATAACAGAGCATTATATTCATACTAATAGAGTTAATAACCCACATTACATCCCTTGAGGTCATAACAGATCCTCATATAATTATGTAGAGCCAAATCATGCATTAGAGATATATTATGCTCATCATATTACAAAGAAGAATGAGAACCCATCCCCTTCTATGTGCTAAATGCTCACAAATCTCTCCTAATCCCTAGCCATAACATCCTCATTCTGTTTTTGTAGGGATTTTCCTCGTTTCCCTCTTCCTTCTATATCTTTCTTCTATCTAGAGCTTGTATTTATATCCTTAGCACCCACCTCCATGCCTTCTAGAAGTTATAGATTGGTCACCAACTATCGAAGTAGTCTTCCATGGGAGCATGCCTTCACGAGACTTGAGCTCTCCACTCTTCATGATGAATCTCTTCTAGAACCTTCTATTGCATGCCTTGAATATTCCCTTTTGATCTACAAATCGTAAGGTTGGCACATTATCCACAAGGTTCATGATTTTCTCGTGTGCTACCTGGGATGCCGAATGTGGCTAAGAACAAAACCTGTTTGGCCTTGTACACATGCCATGTGTTCTGCAAAACCTTCCAGAACCCTTTCCCTATGCGGCTTCAACCCACGCGCCTTTCTTCAACTAGTTCTCACGCACCCATGTGCCTTCTTATACTTAGCTGGTATTTTGGGGCCCAACACATTTTTAGGAAATGATTAGAGGAGTCAAATATAGCCAATGTTTTATAGTTTGAAAGGTTTCTTAACTTGGAAATGTAGCTATTTTTCCTTGTAAAATATTGTTATTAGAGTTCTTGGTTGATTCTAACCTTGATGATTGATTGCAATTGAATGGAGCTATGAATCATCTTCTCACGAGATAACTACTTCCACTAGATATTTGATTGTCTTCACTTGTATTGTATCTTCCCTCTCATTCTTGACATGAACTTTCTAGATCAAGGACAACCATCATCTAAAATTATTTCATCCACATCACCCAACCTAATATTCCCCCATTCATTGACCACAACATAAAACAAAAAAAATCAATACCATTATCCTTGACCATACCATTCACTATGGGAATAAATGTAGGATTTTTTTTCCCTTGATGAGTAGGTCTTACTCTCTTCATAATATTTATAGATAAATTTCCTTCCACCTTGACATGATATTTAACCTTCCACACCCTCTCAATTCACACCATCATCATACATTCTATGATATTCCTTGATCATTAGTCTATTATCCTCTATGTTAACTACCATTTCTTGATCCATAAGGATTTAAGATGGCACAAATTCCCCTTTTTTTTTTGACATCTAAAAATTTGGTGAAATCAATGTGGAGGACTAGTTTCTTCTTATATCCATTTCCACATCTTCCATTATAACTTTTCCCTCTCCCATTATTTTATGATTTTTTAGAACCCCTAAATATGGCGCATTGATAAGTTGACAGAGACCTATCCTAGGTCTCAAGGATTACCATAATTTCATGTAATCCTAGATGTCACATTTTCTTACATATAACTATTTGAGAGAACGTATCCATTACACAAATATTGTTACTATAGTCCAACCCTGTCATCAATGTAAAAACAAAGGATCTTTATTAACTATTGTCCTACCAAAAAAATTCATTAACCCCTCTATTTAATATGTCATGAACTTTATTAGAGGGGTCAAGAATCTACCCAAGACTCATGAATGGACCTCAAATCAACATGAATTATGATAATCTACCATCAAGGTAGTCTAATGTCAATATAAATCCCAAAAATGACAAAAAAAAAAACCCTCAAGTGTCCTCATATCTACCTTGGTCATATGTAACTAGGAGTTAGATAATTTCGTACCTTATTAAAATATAGATTAGATCATTCAATGTAAACCACATGAAAAATAACCAAAGTTGCATTCAATTGATTTAATAATTATTGTAAAAATCTCACATGATAGTTACATGATGCAACAAAATATAGGATACTTCCTCATGTACACTACCACACTAGGTATGGGTAGAACTTTATCCTACACCTTTCTAACATACACGCTTAAAAACAATGTTAGCTCCTACTCCTTCCCACTTAACATGGAAACTTTAGACAAATATTGTAAATAACTTAGTTTTAGACCATTGATACCTTCACATGCTTATGCCCATCCTACAAAAATTACACTCAGCCCTTATAGGCTCATGTTCATCCTACATAGGCTTATACCCAACCTCCATAGCCTTACGCTCAAATGACATATGATTATTCCCAACCTTCGAGGCTTATGTCTAACTTACATGGTCTTATGCCCAACATTCAAAATATTATGTCCAACCCACTCAAATATTTTCAATATCCTCTTCTATAGGAAATGTCCTATCATATATGCATATATTCTCATATTTAAATTAGTGTTATAGTTTCTTTCCTACATACCATTCACAACCCATTCAAAATTAGACTGTTTTAGAAGCACAATGGACTGAGATGGAGGTAAATAATTCCTTAATTAATTCCAAACTAACTTTCATACACCATTATCATTCAATTATGCATTAATGAGATCTTAATAATAAGAAATAACCATCCACAATTGCATAAACATGAAGGAGAACACACTAACACAATATTTAAGTGGGAAACCCTCGGGGGAATAAAACCCAATGAAAATATTTTCAATATTACTCACAATAAATACTCAAGTGAATATTACACATCCTAAGAGATTTCTTTAGTGAGGCACTAACCCACAAGGAATACCAACCCCTAAAACTTTGTTGATATTACTCACAATAAGAGACTTGAATTAATATGAATCATCACACAATATTTTGATAATAATATCATTGAATTTATGTTTTAATAACTCAGCTGATGGTGATCTCAAAATATTTAACTCCAAACTCCTTCAAACCCTCTTAAAACACATATCCTTCTAACTCACTCAATCTTGGACAAAAAGGACCTCATTTGATCTCAATCCCTTCCAAACTATCTCCTCATCACTCTTTATACATTTTCACACTCTATAAGCTATGTCTTAATGCCTTCATACATGTTTCACTCTCACACTTGGGTCGTACTATTTTCCTCTCTCTTAGCTAGTTCAAATTTGAACTAAAAATCTCACTTTATACCCTTCTCATTCATTAACACATCATAGGTAGGTCCATGGTTCACCTAAAATTTTCACATAAATCACATAGATATTTTCAGGGACATCGATTAAATCCTTCACACTATCTTCCACATTAATATTTCCATCTAAAATTCTATCATTCATGACTGTAATGTCAAATTCCTCCAAAATAGGGGTATTTATGTACTTGAAAAACTAACCTAGAGCATGCCACCAATGAAAGCTATAAGGAGTTATTTATATCCCTAAGTGATCACATTATCTTTCCTAATTGATTTCCTGATCACAAAATTCATTTTTCTTCCATCGCTACAATATGAGGGTTTTGGGAGGGTTTGAAGCGACTTCCACTATTAAAGATCGTTTATAAAGGTTAAGACATCAATTTAATTCATCGCACCTCTAGAATTTTCTAGATTCAATGCTCTATCACTGGTAAATATTTTTGGGCACCATGCATGAGTTTTACATATCTTTGAGCTCTTCAAAGATGACCCTCAAGCTAGAAGATCGCATTATAGGAGCTAGGTAGAGCCAAGAACCTTCTAAATTGGAAAATCATCTTTACTTTTCCATGAAACTTGGTCCACATAACTATGTTACCCTTTTTCACATGTCCCACACCTTTTAGGATCATAAGTGATCTTGTACCATCTTATCTACTTGTGGTATGTGCATGTTAATATTGTTTTTCCTCAAGAACATTCATGAATATGACCCCAAACATAATTCCAAAGACTAATACATGGCCTCTATCATAATTTAAAACCACTCTACAATTTCCCTACACACTTCTCATGCTTGAATTCATACTTATTATCTTTCTTTGCATCATACACCCATATAAAATTTCATTAGTACCTTGAACTAGACCTAATTGAGCTAGATCTAACTCATAGTTCATAAACCTTCCTTGTTCTTCATGATGTATACCATCCAACATGTTTATAATGCCTCTACTATACTTCTCTATCATCCTCTAGCCTTCAAACCACCAATTCAAGTCATCTTATTTACTAGGCCCAAGGATTAGGCCTCTTTGACCGAGATAGTCATACGATTCCACTCATGCATCATTATATGCATCATCCTGAACTTATTTCCTCAACATATACCTTCTCAAAATTTTATGAAAACATTTTAACATGTCATGATATCATCATCATGCCTCTTCCATTCACTAGATACTCAAAAAGCTAGGTCTCAATCAGGTGTTCTCATGTCATGCTCTATCTTACCTTGTCACACTCAATCAAAGATCCTTCTAGATATATTTCATCTTACTTGGAATTAATATTCATTTGACATCAATGAAATATAAATATCCACATACCAACATAACCTTGGGCCAAGTACGAGTTTAAAAGTGGAGTATCATGTAGATTGAAAACCTACTTCTATCTATTTGGTATACTTCAAGCTTTCTCATTATATTGTGGATGTACACCACCTTAGGCTCATCTTATGCAAACTAGAGTCCCTATTCTTTCCTATTTAATTTTTCCATCAAATATTCCTATGTGATACTAACTATGTGGATCCTCGTATGTGTGATTAAGAGATATATGGAGATATGATTATTCTTGTTATATGTATTTTGTGAGTTGAGGCTTGATATCCAAGTTCTAGTAACTTTGATGAGTACCCCTTCATTGGCCATCAAAATTATACATAGTGATTATAATGTTATTTTTCTATGTTCGTATTTTATTTGTAAATTGATCATTTTCTCTTTTATTTTAAGAACCAACAATTTTCTTGATTGATGTATCCTTAAATTTTTAGGCATTTAATTTTATTTTGTGCTAACAAGAGGCCTTTGCATTACTGCAACTATTTAGCCATTTATTTTTCTTAGTTGTAAAATTCCTTTTGGATTTTCAAGGTTTCCTATCCTAGCCCATGGCTTGGGATTTGATGCCTCTTGGTGATTAAAACCGATTGATATGTTGGTTTTAATGAAGTGATGTGATGGGATAGGGTCATTGAATTCGTCATGGAGTGTTAGGACCTATAGACCTACTTTGTTGTATGGGGGTAATAATTGTAGTATGTTTTCATTGATGTCAAAATATAAGTAGTGCTTTCATTATTGTCTGAGGTATCATTGATGTTAAATGGGGTAAGAAGAATGAAGTTTGATTAGTAGTGTCTCAAGTTGAGTTATTTGGTTTTGGTTATGTTTCATGGTCTCTTAAGTAGTGTGATGAATTACAGAGGTATGGTAGTGGTACGATGATTTTATAATGGTTTTATGAATTTTTTTAAGTCTCTTATAGGCTAGAAAGAATGGAGAAGTTATGAGGAGGTCAGTTTGGTTGGTGCAAGCATGTTCAAGGTGCTTCTTTTTTAGGCCTAGTCGGTTGATAAGGTATGTCATGATGGATTACATGTATATAGAAGTTTTTTTGAGATTTGTAATAACATGGGAGCATTTCTATGATTTTTATAGACACTCATCGGTGTCTTAGAATGTTATTTCATGGTTTATTCATGTTTTCTAGGTCTCTAATATACCTATTATTAAGCCCTAGGTGTCCAAATGAGATTGGTTGGACTATTTTCAGCATGGCTATGGAAATTTGAGTATTAGAGAAGGTGTAGTAGGTTATTCTAGTGGTGTGTAAAAATTTAAGGTGATAGTTTGGAGAAATTAGCAAGATATGTGATTTTTACCTCTATCAATTTTTTGAAAGTAAGAAACCAAGGTCGAATTGGACTTTCTTGTTCTCTTTGGCATGTGTAAACTCTACATGTTGTTCCAAGATATTCATGGTAGTTGGAGAAGGGTTTTGAGATGTCATTATAGAGATTATTTTTTGGATTGAGGGGCATAAATTTATGAATAATCATTAATATAGTAAACAACTTTTAAACCCTCCTAAAACCTTAGGTCAAAAGCGATAGAGAATAAATTGATCATACATGCCCAGAATGTATTATTTGTTTAAGTTTGATTATTGTAATTTGTATAGGTATCCTCCATATTTATCCAAGTGGCATTTATGTGTCTTTAATACATGCGTACCCCACTAAAAATGTAAGTTTTTTAAAATGTGTTGGTTTATCCCAAGTTGTACACTAGAATTGTTAACTATTTTTTTGACGAATTTGGGAAGCTATTATACATTTACATGGTGGTTTCAGATCATTTTTAAACCCTTTAGAGTTCTATGAAGGCCTATTTTGCAAGACTAGTTTTGGGTAGTTTTAGGTGACCTGGTTGTAGAGGCATTTTGGTGGTGTTTCAGTTTGATTTATGGTATTGTGATCATTTTTTGTTGACCCTAAGGTTGTGATATTTCTATTTATATATCATAGTTTCATGGTTTAGGTGATTTGATGATGGTTTGAGCTTCATCTCAAAATACTAGTTTTGGGGCATCTTGGTTGTCCTTGTTCTCAAGAGGGTTTCATGATGAGAGATAGTGGTGCAGAGCTTATCAATATTGTAGGAAGGATAGAGTGAACTTATAAAACATTTATAAGTGGGTTTTGAGGATTTTTATGGCCATATAATCCCAAGTGGTTTCATTTTTGACAAGTAGGATGATTTAGTGTTTTAGGCCTTCTTGTGTCCTAATGAGGGATTTGAGTGTGAAGATGATATTGCCAACCTATATGGTCTTTTATATGATATTTTTAGGATGTTATTAATTTTTTTGATGTTATTTTCCCTATGATGGCCTACCTATAATTTTCATAATCATGAGTCATGTATAAAATCAAGTTATAAGGTATATTTGTGAAGTTGGGTGAGTATGAGAAAGTGCAAGCTAGAGAGCTGATTAAAGAGGTGAAAGAGGTCTTTATGACCCTCAATAGAGGTCATAGAGTGTGTTGTGATGTTTTATAGCATGTTTATTTGTTTGAGAGATGGGTCATTAATCCTAATCAGCTTGGTGAAGAATTTCTTGAGCAAGTTAGCAAGAAGGGAAAATTTGGATAAGATAGAAGGAAATAGATATCCACATTGTCATCATCACTTATTGGTACAAAATTTTAGAGGTGACAAAAAAATCATTTGGTCTTATTTGCTGATAAGTCATCTAGGGGTTAGTTCTCCTTTTAGGGATGGCATTCCTTGTGGGGTTTTTTCCTCACCAATCCTAGGGTTGGTGCTCTTTCTTGGGTTGGTGTAGAAAGCCAAATTAGGTCACACCTTGCCAAGTCCCCTTTGATTAACATACATATAACCATGACACCTCCTCACATTATTATTAATTTAATTACCTAAATTAAATTAATTTCCACCTCACCTAGACACCTCATCTCTCCACCTAATCATAGAGCTATTCTAATCCTATTAATTAGCATAGACTAAGTCCCCACTCACCTTAACTAATTAGGACTCATTCTAACCCTAACCTTAATTTCCTATCATTCCTCCAACCAACTTCTCACTCCATTTAGTGTCATTCCACACTCTTGACCCGGAATCAATTTTGAATCACGCCAAAATTTGGAAGAAAGGGATGTTTTTGGAAAAGTATATTTTTCACAAAGTATGACCTTTTATCCCTAACCAACATTGGTTATTCCTCAGCCAACTTCACACCTAATCACCATCAGTTTCCTTAAATAAGAATTTCCAATCCTTTACCTAGGTTCCTGAACTTGGCATATTAATTTATGGATTTTCCATCCTTACATCCTTATTCTCAAGTTCTCTAGCAACCTTATGACACACGAGAGACCATTACAACATCCAAACACCATACCAATCACCAACAGGTTGTTCGAGATATTTTTGATTCACTCATGGGGAAGAATTGTGCCTCGTGGTTGTTGCATACAATCGGGACTAATTTCTCCTTAAACTACCACCACAATTTTTTATTCACCTTCATTTCACAAGTAATCTTCTTCTTTGTCATTTTCTTTCAGTAGATTAGTTGTTTATCAATTATTTGCTTCCTTCCAACTTCTTCCATACCTAGATCTTCTCCACAACACCTTCACCCAACCATCTTCCCAAAGAACCTTCATACCTCATCCAAATACCTATTTTATTATCTCTGAGTCTTCATAAAAATCCCATGACCTCACCTAATCCTCCATAAATATCCGTACAATCACAGAGAGTGTCAAACCTCCCATTTTACATATTTCTCGCTTCATTTTCCCTACCGAAATTAGTTACACAACCAACGTCGGTTATTATCAGTACCATCGGTCTCCTAACCGATACCAATCTCTATGACTAGTAATTTATCCCATACTAGCAAGCTAATTTACCTACCCAAAACCTCTCAAAACTTCCTAGAATCTCACCCAGACTTCCCTAACATCCTCTGTCATACTCATCAACTTCAAAAACTAACCACCCTCTTTGGATTTAGTCTTGTATGTATTTATTTAGACTAGATTTAATTTATTATGCTTGTGTAGGATACCTAAACTATACAACTACAATGTCTCTCTATTTCATGTTCTTTGTTGGAATTGATTTATCTTAAAACGTAGTTTGATAGCCTTCTAGGAAGCACCATGCTTCCCGGATCTAGCCTCCACTAGGAAATCCACCAACCGATGTTTTTAATGTTATCTTGTGGTCTTGTTTTGTATTTCAGGTATTCCTTCCAAGAAAAAGTATTTCTTCACATTTATCATGGTCTTCTATAATACACGCAACCTTCTTCAACTATCACAGTATTCCTCCTCACCTTTATCCTTATATGTACCATACGTAACTTATGTGGTGAAACATTTTGGCAAACAGTGAGACCCCATATTGTGGTTTTTTTTTATTTTAATATAGGGTGCATTTTTGTGTTTGTTTCTTTTTAAATATTCACTAAAAATATATTTGGTAAATCTTCATTTCTTTCTATTTTTCTAAAGGAAATATGTCTTTTGGTGCTTAAAAAGAACACTTCTTATTTCTTCTATACTTTGCATTAGTGAAAACCATTCCTCTACCTGTTCTCCTATTGTCTACATTGAATATCATTTTCAATTCGGGTTTTAAAATCTATGCATTTCATCCTTTGAGTGATGCATTAGATCACATAGATTTAATTAGCAATCACACGGTGGAGGTCATGACCACTTGGTGATTGGATTGGATTGAGTGTAGTTCACATTTCACACACAAAACAAACCACTTACATAATTTACAAATTTCTTAACCATATTTTTTCCAGAAAGAATTCATTAAGGATTTAAAAACCCTTTGATAATGGGCCCTACCGGTGTTCTGCTGGTTTATCATATCATATCTCAAACCTCAAGTATTGAAAGGTATATCGAGAAAATTTATCCAAAACTAACCTAAAATCAACCATAGCTTGATTTTAGGGCACCTTCATTATCCAAACACTCTATTTCATTCAAATTTAGTTTTAAATGCATAAACCCTAAACACAAAAAAATTCACCTAGAGGATTTACATTTTTTTGCTAGTTTTTTCTTGATTGAATTGTGTTTTGAGTTGTGAGGATGATTCATCACTTTTTATTCTCTTTCACACTCCACAATCACAACTGGTGTATGCTAGTTTTTTTGAGTGTGATAGGACATCTTTCTGCCATACACAACTTCTGGGTTGGATTTACTTTGACTTAATTCACTCCAAATTCAAAATTTCTTCATCTTCTCAAAATCTTAAGAATCGGTATCATTCCAAGTATCATTATCGGTTCCTTCATCATACCGATTGGTTAATCGACCGACATTGGTTTCTCTGTGTTTTTTATTATTCTATTAAAAACAAAATTTTATTCTTGCATACCAACTTTCTGTGCTCCAATTCTTTTAATACACTTATTTCTTAGTCTCTGTCACCCTTAACAAGACCCAATTATACCTGCTTTATGCCTTTCTTATTCAGATTTCCAAATTTCTTAGTTATCCATAGTAATCCAAGATCAGTCTAATTACCAAAATTGGTCTTCCTACCTAACCAAAGACTAGTTAACTGACTTGTATTGGTCTCTATGTTTTTTATTTTTATTAGAAACAACAACCTATTTCTATTCTCTAGACTTCACCAAACATCTTTTTTAGAGTTCTGTTAGTTTTGCAGAGCCTAGAATACCTATTTTCCACCTTTTACATGTTTTGGAATCACCAACATGCATGAGCTATCAATTTTCATGCTAGTTATGTACCCTTTCCCGTTAGCCCTTCACCGCCCTCCATCTCATCTCCAATGGATCCTAATATCGTGACTGTACCTATAGGTGACAAGGATTTTTCTAAATTCCTCAATCACAACCTCTTGGCCTTGTAGAATTACCTCACCCACTCTTCTACCCATAATTCATTGGGCCATCTACTATTTGGAATGCATACCTCCATGCCCCTACCATATTTGTTAATGCTACTCCAAGTGTTACCTACTCCTTGTCACAACTTCACCTACTACACCCTCAACATTTTCCACACCTTGAACATCTTTCACACCTTCAACATTTGTCACTCCCCCAACATCTACGTGTATCTCAACATCTGTCATATCTTCATCTATGGATTCTAGTATAGGTATTCCCACATCATCAATACCTATAGCTTCATAGTTGTCAGTGGCATTGATAACTTATACCCCTTTTCAGAATCTGGTCCTTTCTATACCCCAAACTCTTTCACCCATCACCATAAGGGTCTTTACACAAGCTCCTCCCACCTACACCCTACCTCAACAACCACCTATCACCTCTACTTCTTATTTAGGGTACATGCCTTCATCATCTATTCCCTCTTATATACCCTCATCTTAGTATTCTTATTCGGCACACCACCATACACTTGTGTGTCATTGATTACTTCACTTCATTATCCACCCCCTTATACTGTAGGGGGCACTCCTAAATCTAATCCTATGATGGATCTTATAAAGATGATGATGGATAAGATGCAGACCCTTGAAGCATCTATTTCTATATCTCATAATGCCTTGACTTATGATGAAATTTTTAATGAGCCTATTCATCCATCCATACCCATTCACCCTTATCCCGCACATTGGGAGTTTCCTAAGTTTAATCAATTTAATAGCAAGGAATACCCTTAACAAAATTTATGATCATTCAAACATGTCTATTATTTAATCACCCATGATGATGCCTTACTCCTTGGGAATTTTCCCATGTCACTTGTCAGATTTTCCCTAGATTGGTAAAGCTTTTTACCTAGGCACTCAATATTTTCCTTTAACCGATTGGCCTAGATTTTCCTCGATCACTTCTCCATCAATATCTCTAAGAACATATCCATGACTAATTTATACTCTATTCATTAGTATGATGACGAGTCTATCATTAAATTTTCCGCATGCTTTGTGAGGGATCATTAATCGACCACCTTTCTAATTCCACAACCCGAGTTGATAGAGTTCTTCAGTAAGGCTTGTGCTAGACACATTTCTCCAATTCTTCATGTATAAACATTCTAAATGTTTGAGGAGGCATTAACTATGGCTTTGAAGATAGATATTTATGCCCTTGAAGAGGAAAAGATTAATTTTCACAACAAGAGTGCTATTTTTATGTCGAATGACTCCTATTCTTCTTCAAAAAAAAAAATCATTCTAACAATAAGTCTAAGGTGAAAGGATCTCACAACCTGGTGGTCCTAAAATCTATCCCCTCTCATCTTTCAAACCAAATGAAAGCTTATAATTTTCCCTTGTTCATAATTTCTAATATAAGTATGAACATAAACATTATACCCCCATAGGAGAGCCTTACTCCTCTGTGTTGGAAAATATTTTAAAAGTGGGAGCCATCACCCTTCCACCTATCAAACCACATACTTGGTTTTGACCCTTCCCGTCTTGTACCCACATGGTATAAGGAGAATGACTACTATAACTATCACCGCATTAGGGGCATAATGACAACAACTATAAAACCTTCAAGAAATTTTTTTAGGAAATGTTAGATAATGGAGATTTCATCCAGACAACCCTAATGCGCTAGAAAATCAAAACCTTCATATCTTTAAGAAACCTTTTCCAAACCATACCCCTTCATCAAACCAGGATGGTGAGACCTCTAGAAATGACACCAATGTTCACAAGGTTCATGTCGTCTTCGACATAGTACATGTCCCCTCTACTCGGTTCCCCCAATCCCATCTATTGAGTAAATTCTTACACAAGCTCCTCTACCCACATAGGTACCTACCTCACTTACTCCTTTACCCACAGAGGAGCCTACCTCACCCACTCCTCTACACATGGAGGAGCTGACCCTACCCACTATTTTACCTACCAAACAACCTACCTCACCTACTCCATCTATAGAGGAGCTTACCCCACTTATCCCTCCACCTATCGAGGAGCCTACATTACCCACACTTCTACCCATAGAAGAGCCTATCTTATCCTCTCTCTACCTAAGGAAGATTCTACACCACCTACCTTGCTCCCTCCTCAACCCATAAAGGAGCCACTTTTATATCATCTTCATGTAAGTGATGCTTCTCCTAGGGTCTTCCAAGATCTTGTCAACCTTCTTACATCACTTCTACCTACAGAGCCAAAATCCATTAAATTCCCTGTCTCAAAGATCTTAGAATTTTTCACAGGGGATTACCACCAAGTCATCATCATCTTCCTCTACCTCTACACCATTCTCTCGTTTGGTCGATCACTTAGAGTATGTTGATTACTCCACACTTTGGGGGTGCCTTCGACTCCCAAGTATCCACCCAAATGCAGATGTTTTCCCTAGATACTTTAACTATCTATCCTAAAATATTCAAGGCAACCAAATCTATCACACTGAGCCAATCATATCAACCTTTTCTTCATTAACCTTTCCTTCACCCCAACCTTCACCGTACCTAAACCTCCACCCATACCAAAACCTTCACATGCACCTAAACCTACCACTACATTGGTGGTCTTACCGATGTCCAGTCTAATCCATCCCTCTATGAAGATAGATTTGACCTACTCTTCACAAACTTCCCCCAAGTCTATTCCTGCACCTAAAAGGAAGACCCAACCTCTTAGGCCTTGTACCTCGGTTTCTCCCATGCCTTCTTATTCACCTTCACCTCTTCCATCAATCTTAGGCCCACATCCATCGACCTTGGTCAAGCTACCTCTCCCCAAGGAAAAATTAAAACAAGACAACCCACACCCTCACTTTGATCTTCTATTCTACCCACATTCTTCATCACCCATGCCTTTACATTCTCTTTTACCTACACCTTCTACATTACCCTTGACCATGATATTACCCACACCTCTATTATCACCTTGGTTGAATCACATGCCTACACCTTTTGCATCCCCTTCTTCTTCACACACTACTCTAGCACCTTTACCCAAGAAGGTAAAACCTAAACCAAAAACCACACTACCTACCAAAAAGTTAGTTAAACCGACTCAACCCCCAACTCCACCTCTTTCACAAAAATCATCCACACCTTCATCTAAACCCACTCTAACTTCCCATTATGATCCATTGGCAGGATCCTATTCTAACATCCTCTCTAGGTTATTAGAAACCTCTACTATCACATTTCCGCTATTAAGCCTTATGACCTACTTAAACCCAAACAAGTAGGGTTTGACGATAACAAAATATGTGCATATCATCACTCCCTAGGGCATGATGTCGAAGGTTTGTAAGGCCCTTAAAAAAATTCTTCTTCAAATTTTTACTTTGGATGGTATTTTCAATGAAGATGGCCCATTGGATGAGAATTTCATTCCCATGTCACTCTTTACCGCACGGACTATCCCTATTTCTATTCAATGCTTTACCCGCATCTCCTCAAACCTCTTTTCTTCTTCAAACCTTTGAAATAAACATGGTCCAAGTAGTCACTCAATCACAAAAATATAAAGGAAAAGATAAAATGGGTATCCCATCCAGTGCACCTTCACCCACCATTCCACCTACACCTTCCCCAAGGTAACCATCTCGTAGGTCAGTTTATCCTGTTTTTGATTAAATAAATTTATAAACTTCCTATGAAGATGTATTTGTAATGCTTAATTCAAACCTCTAAGTATCATCATCAAGCCCTAATTGAGGTCCTTTAATCTATTGAGGTCTCACAAAATTATCTGACAGCTATGGCCTCCATCTTTACCCCTCATCATGTGGCTGCCCTATCCACTCCGCCTCAAAATTCTACACCCATTATCTCTCCTCAGGTTTCTGTCATCAATTTTGATGATTCCAATATTTTCCCTCTCTAATAAAATGATCCTGATCCCACCCTCTTCATCACCTCCTACATCAATGATACTCATGTTTTTCATGTTATGATTAATGGAGGTGATAACATTAATATCATTTCTTCCCATGTTTATGAACAAATATGCATACCCACCCACTACATGCATAATAACCTAGTTATGATGTGTTCTTTCAATGATGCCATGACTTCTACCCTCGAAATCATCATCCTCCACATCCATTTGGTTCCTCTCTCCATTCCCAAAATATTCTATGTTATTGAGGTGGAAATCCAATACAACATGTTGCTTAGCCGACCCTGGATTCACATTATGGGGTGTGTCACTTCAACCCTTCACCATTTCTTAAAGTTTGAATATGAAGGGCATACCTACACCATTAAGGTGGATCCTTTACCTTTTAAAATATGCAACATGTTTTACCAACCAAATGATGTCCTTGTTCCAGTCAAGGCATCTACCATTGTTTTCATGCTATATACCACCGTTGCCACTTCATCTTCTTCCTCTACCTCATCTACCCTCCCTACCTCTTCATCTCCTTCTACTACCTCATCTACAAAAACTACCACTACACCTTCCACAATGAGCCCATCTATCCCCATTCTTACCACTTCTTCAAAATCAAGCCCATTTACTAGCCTACCTTCTTAGGCTAGTTCATCCATCCCTTCTACCTAGGTTCCAACTTCTGATCCCTTGGCCGGTGTTTTTAGCACCTTACAATGGGGGAGTAACACTTATATAACATAAACACATTCCAAAATCCTCTGTAATATGGAAGCCTTAATAAAAACCCACATTATGACCATTGTGTAGGCAAGGGTTTTCCATACAGCCCTCCCCACCTTCACACCAACTTAACAAATGGGGAACTAGAGACTTCTTCTTATTCTCCTAAACCACCTACCCAAACCCAAACTTTCTCATCTGACTTCCAATACCTCACCAACTACCACTTCGCCCAAAATTTTCTTCATCAATGTGCATGGAAGGGCTTTAGCTTTGGTCTTTATGAGCAAGGTCATCACACAATCATACCTTGCACTACTCAAAAAAAAAAGACCATTGTGGACTTGGTTTTTCTTCGTAGCCTCCTCCCAAGAAGGCTCATGTTACCCTCATAAAGGAATAAAATTCTTCCCGCCATATTTTCCTATCGCATCGGCTTTTCATCCACGCAGTCCATGGATCCAAAATCCATCCCTCATAAAAAAATTCATAAACACTATTTCGTTGGGACCTATGACCTATCATCATGATGGTGAGGTTCCTTCTTCCCTTCCTCTTCTTTATCCTAACATGTTAGACAAAGACACACCTTCTATCAATGTCATTTAATGTCAGGATGATTATTCTATTCTCACCTATTTAGGTGTAGATGATTATTACATTCATCAGTCATTACATTCTGAGACATAAACCATGTTGAATCGAATTAAACATAGAGATTGACATTCACACTCAAGACTACCCTCGAATTCTAAGGATTGGAAAATATTTAGATTCTACCAAATAAGAAGACTTCACCTCGTTCCTTTGAGATCATAGAAATGATTTTGTGTGTTCTTATGTTGATATGCCTAGTATTGACCCTAATATCATAGTCCACAATATCATGACTATTCTTGATGCTAAACCTATGAAATAAAAGTTGTAAAAAATGCATCCATGCATTTCCCTTATTCTAAAATAAGAACTACAGTGCTTTCTTTTTGTTTCCTTCATTCTACCCATTGACTATCCACACTGGATTTCTAACATTTTTCTTATCACAAAAGCAAAAAGGGAATTTGCATCGTGAGACTTCGTGACCTTAATCTCACCTTCCCTTAGGATGAATTTCCTCTACCTAGCATCGAGCAACTTGTTGATCTTACATCCATCCATGAGATGTTATCTCTTATAGATGGAATCTCGGGTTATAATAAAATTTTACTTGCTCTAGAAGATTAACACAAAAATGTCTTCATCACCCCTTGTGGAACTTTCTATTATCGTGTCATGCACTTTGGCTTGAAAATGTTGGTTCCACCTATCAACATGCTATGACCTATATCTTCCATGATATTATGCATGAAATATTAGAATATTATGTCGATGAACTTCTCAAGTAAGTCCAAAATTCATGCCAAACACCTCCCGTCCTAAAAGTCATCTTTGATTGTCTCATTCAATACTACATTTTCCTTCAACAAAATAAATTTTTCTTTGTCATTCTCTCTGAAAAACTCCTTGGTTTCATCATCTCTTTGTGGGGCATCGAAGTTGATCCCACTAAAATCAATGCTATTCTCGAGATGCCTCCACCAACTAACCTTCGATAGCTTCATATCTTGCAAGGTAAATTACAATCCATTCTATGATTTATTTCCCAACTTTCTGACCGATGTCACTCTTTTCATCATCTTCTTAAAAAGGATGTATCCTTTAATTGGGACAATGAGTGCCACAAATTCTTTGAAGCATTGAAGAAATACTTTCTTCATCCACCGTGCTCATCTAAACTAAAGATCATAAACCTTTTTACCTCTACATTTCTATCATTGACCATTCCTTGGGTGTCATGTTCACTCATCGCGACAAGCAACATAGGGAGAAAGTGGTTTATTACATAAGCTGAACTCTTTTATGTTTATAAGACTAGGTTTACTAAGGCTGAAAATATCTACCTAGCCTTGGTATTTGTCACTACCAAAATTTGCCACTAACTCCTTACCTAAACCAAAAATATTTCATCATCACTAACACCAATCCCCAAATTACATGTATGCTAAACATTACTAACACCGACACACTACGTGTTAGCTCATACTCCTTGTAGACGTATACTTGTAATTCATTCATCACAATTTTTCAAGGGATAAACCATTATTGATCAAATTGCAGATGCTCCTCTTCCTGGAAATCAATCTTCTAACTTTGATTTTCCTAACAAATCCATTGCCACTCTTTCCCTAGATAACACCATTTATCAGATGACCTTATTCTTCTACGGTTCTAAATTTCAATGTGGGGGTGGTGCATGGGTCATCCTCATTTATCTTGATGGCAAGACTATGACATTATAATTTAAAATTGACTTTGATTGCACTAACAAAATTTCCGAGTATGAAACACTTTTCTTAATCCTTAAGACTTTTGTAGCCTTAGATGTTAAAACCATTAATATTTTTGGTGATTCTCAATTGGTTGTGAACCAAGTCAATGGTTTGTACCAGTGTCATAACAAGGTCCTTCAAAAGTATAAACATCATGTTGACATACTTTTGACCACATTTGACACCTACCTCATTCAAACCACTCCATGATCCACTAACAAATTCATGGATACCATGGCTTGCCTCACCTCACAAATACTTGCCTCACCTTCAGACTCTAAAATATTTATCACAGTACAATGGTTATAGTCACCCTCTTATCTTATCTATAATGTCAATTTTGTGGGAAGAATCGAAACCAATCCACGCAAAGTTTGGTATAAGAAATTTGTTGATTACCTCTCCCTTTCAATTCTTCCTCTAGATCTCACTCACAATGGCCAACGAGCCTTCCTAAAAAGTGTCTCTCGTTATGTCATCATGGGGGGTCTTCTCTACAAACGTGGCTTTGATGGTATCCTCCTATGATGCCTCACCAGTTCTAAAATTCCATACACCATTAAAGAAATCCATGATGGGATTTGTGGTGGAAATTTCACTAGCCTTTCCTTTCCTAAGCATATCCTTTGCCTCCACTATTACCGACCAAACCTTAACCAAGACTACTATGAATACGTCAAACGTTGTGTCAAGCTAAGCAACATGATAATCTTCACCATACCCTTAATCACACCTTACAAATCATCGAGACTTTTAGAATTTATCTCAATAGGGTTTGATCTCATCGGTGTGATTAACCCTCGTTCTTCTCAACGCTCATCAATGGATCATCACATCAACTGAATACTACACAAAATGGGTAGAGGTCATTCCTCTCAATTCTACCAAAGTCAAGAAAATATGTTAATTCATAAACCATCACATCATTTTTCACTTTGGTGCTCCTCATCACCTCATCACTGAAAATAGAAAACAATTCAAAAACAAAACCCTACGAAAATTGTGTGATAAATTTGGCATTCAACTCAATTTCTCTTCACCCTATTACCCATAGAAAAATTGCCAAGATGAATCTTCTAATAAAACCCTCAATAAAATTCTTATGAAAGTATTTGATGACACTGGTAAGGATTGGCAAACACACATTCCTTTCTCCTTATGGGCTTACCATACTAGCATTTATAACTCTACCAATGCTACACCTTTCTCCTTGGTTTATGGTACAGAGGTTGTCCTACCTCTCGAAGTCCAAATTCCATCTCTTTATATATCACTTAAGGATATGATCTCTGAAAATGATTTTCACCAAGAACGTTTGGCGTAACTTGAGTTATTGGATGAATTCCATCTAAATGCTCTCGACCATCTCCAAATATACCAAAAATGCATCAAACGTGCCTATGAAAAATGTGTTCATGAATGAACCTTTAAAATCAGCAACCTTGTTCGAAGGAAAACTAACATGTAACCAAAAACGAGAAAATTAAATGAGGCATGTTTTATCCTAATTTTCTTGGACCCTATATTGTCACCCATACCTATGGATCATGAGCTTATCATTTATCCTCTCTTGAGGGTAAACCCAAACCCGACCCCCTTAATTCCTTGCATCTTTGACATTTGTATTGTTGAATAAATTACTACATCACTTTATGTCACTTATATGCTCGTCCCTTGAGAAAACCTTTTCTTCCACCTACCTCTTTTAAGGACCAATGTCTTGTTGTCCTCTCTAAATTTCCCCTCTTTTGAAAGTTAGAATTTTGAAAAATTTAGTTAGCATCCTTTAGTAATGTTCTAGTGAAGCGGAAACTCGAAGAGACGGTAAAAATTCACATTTATTAAAGTCATTTTGGTGATTTGCGGGTCTGTCAGACATTTGTGTTCCTCATGTCCCAAGTACCTCTGGACCTTCTATTCACCGATCGGCTGATTTCCCTACATATCCTTGTCTTTCAGCTTTATCGAACTTTTGGCCCATTTGTCCCAAGTTCTCCCGACTTCCTTTTCCCCGATCACCCACATCGCCGGCATTGGGTTATTCACGTACTTTTGTCTCATCAGTCCCAAATGCATTTAGGATTTCTATTCACCGATTCCCCGCATTGCTCTCATCGGTTGAATCGTGTCTTCGTGTCCCTCACGCCTCTAAATCCCTGGACCACCCATGCCCATTTGGCCCATTTTCACGCATCACCCGCATCGACCGGATCATGTCTTCATGTCCCTCATGTCCCAAGGACCATCCAGCCCATTTTTTCCGCTTTTGCCACGCCTCATCTTTTTTTTATTCAAGACAAGGTGTATTTAATGCTCATTAATGACCTTCTCTCTAAAATGACTATTTAAAGGGACTACTACCTATGCATTTGTTACATTGCTCACCTACTTTTTCTTTCCCGAATCCTTGTAATTGAAGTCATTTGTTCATTTCCCTGTGTCCCTTTGCATTTTCATCACGAATTTGATCTTGGAAGGTCATTCCTCTATGCGTTGTAAAAATGAAGATCAAGTTTCAAGGGTAAGAGCATTTGTCACCTCTCAAGACATTTGTACCTGATATTGGGGATAGTGAGGTTCGACACTTAGATTTTGGAGATTTTTGGGGCCGACTAACATGCACCAACCTTGCTTCCATGGCCCAAATGATTTTTAACAAAGGGAATTACGTACATGGATGGTTTTCCCATCTCTATGCAGTGTGCTAACACCGTGCTTGCCTATGGAGCCCATTTTAACTCAGATACCAAGGAACTTACTAATGTGCATGGGGAATTAATTGCTAAACTAGATGCTACCACCATTGTTGCTGCCCTATGCATTCCAGAGATTGAAGACTCCATCATTCTCACTTGTGCTCAAGCTCAAACCCTATTTGACCAAGACAGTGAAAGATACAAGGCACAAATAGAAAAATCATGGTTAAAGAACCCTAAGAAGGGAGCGTCTTGACTCTCCAAAGCATTATTCAAGGTTGATTTCAATGAGGATTTATCTGATTTTATCATTTTTCTCACCCGTATCATGGGATTCCTCCCACCAATGAATTTCATTTCTTGATATGCCCCTTTATAAACATCATCTCATGAGGGAAAGCTAAACATAAATCGGGCCAAATTGTTTATATGAATTTAACTGAGCAATTGTCAAGTGTTTAGTAGACTAAGAAGTTTTATGAATTTTTATCTCATGTATACCTTAGCTGCGTCCCGGGAGTGGTTTGGTTTCACCTACATGGAAGGTAAGAAGGATGAACCTATCTACATATACACCCTCGCCTTTACCCTTGAAGCTAGCAATCAAAGTTTCAAAAGGGTCAATGATGATTTCACCATGTATATTGTAAGACTCTTGGAAGGTGACACTGCTAGGAGATTTTTGATGAAGCTATGACTCTGATAGATAAGTATGGAGCTTTCTTCATCCAATTCAGAAGGTTCAAATAAATCAAGTTGGTTGGCTATAAAAATACACCCCTCAAGCTCCCCATGTTTTGCAATGATAAAATGGCTCTGGTTGAAGTATGTAGATAGCTTGATAAACTACACAAAACTTACAGAGATAAGAAGATCACTGGTCTTCATTTCCCTATCTCCTTGGGAAATTATACATGTAAAATAGCTCTGGATGCCCAAAACATAGAAAGGGCTATTGCTCCTCTCACTATCCATTTCTTCAACCAGACTTGTTTTGATTTGAAGAAGTTTATTGATCAAAACCTCAAGATAATTTATCATCATAAGCCAGAAACTGAGGATTACTGGGCTGATTGTGCTGATGATTTTGAAGCCAGAAGGAGGCACTATGGTAGACTCTCTTTGCAACAAATTGTAGATCTCAATCTCTACCAAGTTCTTGAAGGGCTTAAGGATGATGATGAGGAATTATAGTCCTTTGAATATGAAATATCAATCAAACACACTCCTTTAGAAAACCTAGATTGGTACAAGAAAGAAAAAGATGATTTGGTTGAGATTATTGCCCCTGTTCTTGTAAGAACTAAGGTTTGGTTTGATAGGAAAGTTCATGAGCTCAAGAAGAATCAGGGTAGATATTCTTCTAGAGATACTTCCACACCAGGAAGGAAGCACATACAACTAGTACTGAGGTACCTAAGCAAACCCCTCCTTCTTCTTCAATAAAAGATCTTGAATCATCTACTCCTTCTTCCACTCAAGTGTATCAAAAGAAGATTAAAGAGGTTAAGCAAGAACCAATTGATGAAGAATATTTTCCGAGCAGTGGTCATAATTACCTTCAAGGCTAGAGAACATTATTGTTCTTAGTGAAAGTGATGATGGTGAAGTGTCAGATCCTGCAGGAGCTCCTGAAATCACTACTGAAGAAGGAAAAGAGGTTCCAAGTACTGAACCTCCTAGTATAACAAAATCCTCTGCAAAGGAAGCTCCTGAGGTCTCCATTCACTTCTCTACTAGAGGAAATAGTGGTTAATACTTTGAGTGCCATGAGTTCACTTTCTCTTAGGCCTCTTGTTCCTTCCTCTTCTTCTTCTACCTTTTCCTGGGTGCAGCCCTTGGTTGATAGCAAGAAGAGAAAATATTCTTCTCATCTAATAGGACCAGATTTTGATGATGTGGAAACTCTCATTACGTGACTACCCTCCCCCAACAAAGAGAGCCAAGACCACTTCAAGGTTAGTAACTGATGCTTAGGGCCAATAGTTCCTGGAGGTTGCAAAGCCCAAGGTTGATAAGGTAGAGCATGATCTTTTGGTCTCTGATTTAGAGCTTTCTAGAATCCCAATGGGAGAATCCACTCCTGAAAGTGAGGTTCATAACCTTCAGGAAACAGTAACAAAGGTTATTGAATGAGTGGAGAAGGGCAAGCAGACCATAGAATAGTTGGAAGAATAGAACCAAGTTCTTTCCAACTTTATCAAGTCATTGTTGGCCAAAGATAAGGTTTTGGATCCTACCCCACTGGCTGCTCTTCCACCCCCATGATTCTCATCCAGGATGAAGTTCAGAGCATCAAAGACATACATAAGTATTCTACTTATGGGAAGGCTGTTGAGGCCATGGTGGATGGCATGATTATAGCAGGCTTGAATTTCATTGAGGAATCCTTCAAGACCAATGAGAAGGTGATTAATCTACAACAAAGACTCACTTCCTCAATCAAAGCTATGGATAAAGAGCTAAAGCTCTGGAGTAGTTGTATTACATCTTTGCCTAATGGGCCAAACTGATGAGAAGATCCTATTGGTCAACAATGTATTTGATGATACCAAGAATAAATTTTCAAGGCATGGATTTTCGGTGTTGGGTGGAAGATGAAGGTTTTGGAAGAAGCACTAGAAGAATTAAAGAACATATGGCAGAAGGGAGAGTCTTTTAAAACTTGTGTTTCATCTAGCTTTTAAAGATATCCACTGCCAACTTCAAGATGAAATTTCAGGAATTCCCTTCTCTCTTCAAGAAATCAAGATCAATTCGAACATTTGTCAAGGATGATGATTTTTTTAGAGGAGTCAATTACCAAAGAGAAGATAAAGGACATTTTCTCTCTTCAATCTGCCATTGCAGGCCAATAAAGAATACCTAGAGCATACCAAATTCGATAAAGATATGGAGAAATGTCTAGGCACTTGGACTCATGCCACTACCAACACCACAATTCCAAGAGGCATGGAAATAGTAGAAGCATTGAAGAAATTTAGATATCGGATCCTCAAATTGGTGGGCCCTCCTTAGCCATAATCGATGTTTCTTCTCTAGCTCCTTTTTCTCTTCTTCTATTTTTAGTGTTGAAATCCTTGTAAATTAATTAAGGATATTGTATTGTGCATTTCCTTAATTAATATTTTAGTTAAAATAAACGGTTACCAAATGTAACCAATTTGTAAGCTATATAATGAGCTCTCCACGCCATTCTAAGGGGTTGGAACCTCGATTATTTTTAAAAGTGTAAAAGAGTCAAAAGCTATCAATACAAGAAGATTTCCCTTTCTGTTTCTATCTATGCTCATTCATTCCTTCTTATCTATTAAAAATTATTGAATCATTAATCCATTTTGCGTTAAGAAGCTTTGTATTCTTGTGGATGTCATCTCTGAACTTTGTGTCTATGAAATAACATCTTATGGTTTTAATGTGAATGATTATGTTCTATACTATCCTAGTTCAACATTTATAAGGAATTATTTTTCTATCTATATTTCTTGAGAATGTTATTCTACCTTTTCCCATTCCTTAGTTCTTCTGTCCTTTTGTATTGATAATCTATGTCATTTAAAACACTTTCATGATATCGAGTTCCTCTTTAAAATTAAACGTTGTACATTTGTGAATAGTTTTTTTCTTTCAATAAGGGAACCTCTCCCATTAAAGAGGAGGGAATTTCTATCCCCTGACTATTGCTTTCATTAAAGTCCTAATTTGACAACCAACAGTTTTTGGTGACTCCACTGGGGATTCATTTTAACGAATTCTAGTCTTTAAGGAACAATTTCTTGATCATTTTCTTATCTGGTGACTCTAAGGTTTACCCACGGTAGAAGGGCTCTTGGAATTAAAGACTCTCAGTTTCACCTCTTGGAGCAGCAAGGCTTTCCTCTTCCTTCAACAAGGAGAAATATAAGAGTTCGTTCTACAAGCGCACCCCCTATTAAAGACAAAACCCTTGGGAGTGGTATCCCTCAAGAGTAACTCATCCCTAATCTTTGTGCTTTGATTCTTGCTGGTGTTTCAGTTCCTTTTCAAGTAGTTTTTCCAAGGATGGCCATTTCATTACCTTGGGGCCACCATGTTGGGCCTCTTGCCCTCCCTCAACCTTTGCACAAGTTACCCAAGGGTAAGAAGAAGAAATTCCCAAGTTCGAGACGTGATGGAAAAGTGTATCCATAATGAACATATTATAGCCTTCATAGTTCCATGTGGAGTCCTCGAGTAAAGCATGAAGATGTCTCGGTGAGGATTTTTGTAGAGACTTTACAAGATAATGCGAAAATTGGTTCTATAATATTCCTACTAGTGCCATTACCAATTTTACCACGATGAGAACAAGATTTGAGAATCATTTCAAACCTATAGAAGATGTACATGCTTTTCTAGCCTAGATTTCTCAAATCAAGAAAGAACCACAAGAGGCCATGAGATAATTTGTGGTTAAGTTCAATAAACTTATTAACAAGATCCCACAAGACACCCACTGTGGATCAAATTCAAAATGTTTTTTCTAAACATTGAATCACCTGAAGTAATATATGCATTGAGAGAGCCAACCTCGCAACATTGATGAGGACAGAGAGATTAGCATTAGTGTTGAAGATGACTTGATCATGTCCGCAAGTTGAGAAGAGATTCTTCCAAATTTAAAGCTTTTCTTCCTCTCCCTAAAATTCTGGAGCTAATGCATATCCTTTAGTACAAACATTTTCTAATGACCTCATTGCCATCAAGAAACAATTGGCTCAGCATGCTCCTTATCAAGACGTTCCAAGAAGGAATTTTCAACCTAGGAACCATTTTCCTTCTTCTCAGATAAGATTGGAAATCGAGGGGCCACCCATCAAGGCCCCTATCAATGTAACTTGTGAGGTTGAAGAACCTGATGAAGAGGTTAATGAATAATTTGAAGAATCTGGAGAAGAAGCTGAGGAGGAGATAGAAGAACTTGATGGATCTCAAGTTAATTTCCTTACTACTGAGGGCATTGATGAAGAGGATGATTATGATGAAGTAGTGGCAGAGATGAATAGTGATTCATACATTGTTATGACCCGAGAGTAGACCAATAAGAAAGAGAAAGTGATGCAGCCTGCTAAAAATCCAAAGAATATCCCATTAACTATACCATTATATAAGAGGATCTCTTTCCCACCGCATCCACGCATTAAGTTTTGTTAATTCTTCTTCTTCTACTCTTGCTTCTAAAACTTCTTTTCCTCCAGCCTCAAAACCTGATAAGCCTAAGATTCCTAGTGATGATTCCCCATCAACCTCTGGATCTTTTGATTGTTAGGATAAATTTTATTATCCTAAATATTAATTATGCATAGTTGAATTATTTAATTAATTTTGTTAATTAAATGGTTATATTGTTATATGGTTAATCAACCATATTTGTCTGTATGCATACTGTTATATTGTTTTCAACAATATATTTGTTTTTATGTAATTGTTGCTTCCTGGGTGATTTGGAAGCTTGTTTATTCTGGCATTTGGTTACACCTGTGCAACTCATTTTCCCGGATGTATTTGGCTGTGCAATATCTATAAATATTGCAGCCTATTCACTATAATTTTTTAGTTGATTGAGATTAATAAAATTACACAGGCTTCCGTCCCTGTTTCTCAATCTACATTTGGTACCAGAGCAAATTTCTGGCCCTGTGAAGGAGTGGAAAAAGAATGCAGCAGAAATAGAGAAGATTGGAGAAGAGTATGCAGCAATAGAGAGCCTGTGCAGCCTCCTGCAACCTCCCAGCCTCATCTCTGCCTTTCCACATCCCCCAGTTCGTTCCAGGTGTTTGGAACGCAAATTTTTTTTTTTGACCTTGGGCGCACTCAACACTATCCGCAAAATTCATTCCGTATTGAAAATAATAATAAAAAAAAAAAATTCCCATAAGGGTTTTGTCTCTAAATTAGAGAATCATTTAGTATCTACTGTATTTGGAGGTTGTTTTGCTTGTTTTGGAGGTCTATTGAGCTATTCATCAAGCCCCAGCCGAGTCTTGTCTTGCGCATGCACCAAATCGAACATCATGTGTTTGAGGATCGAGTCATTTTTGTGATCAATACAATATATCTTAGCAAAAATAATTAAAAAAAAGAAGGAGGCGCCCACGCTGGACTGCGCAAAAATATACAAAGGAAGAAGAGAAATAAGCAGTCCAAAGAAGAGAGACAAAGCCAAAACATCTTCCACGCATTTTTTTTTGACCAGCAGCTCCTCTCAAAAAACATTTTTGGAGCAAAAGAGGCGTCCTTCTCCCTCGCCCACGCCATTTTTTGTCTTCAGCAACCTGCACAAGGAAATGCAGGGTTAGATAGCAAGCAAACATTAAAAAACGTGGCTGACCCATGCATTAAAAAATCGCGGCCTGCAATAAAAACGTGGCAAAGCAAATAACAAAAAAAAAATACACGCCAATATGAGGAGAATAAAGTGAAGGCTTAACTCGGATCCGCGACTGAAAATACATTGAGCAAGAATCAAAGAAAGAATCAAAGAAAGGAAGATAAAAACGTGGCCAAAGGGAAAAAACGTGGCCTACAAAGGAAAAACAGCCAAATGCAAAAATGCGGCCCTCCAAGTAATGCAAATCAGTGCGTGGGAAGATAAAAACGCGATTAAGGAGGAAATGCGGCCATCAAAGGCAAACAAAGCTTCAGATCCATTTTTTAGGCAAATACAACCCTAAAAATCTTCACCAGCATGCGCCACGTGGAGGCTCACCAAGTCACATTTTTTTAAAGGTAAGTCAATTTTACTTATCATTAAATACAATTTGCTTCCTTTCATAGCCTCAAACCCCTAAGTGGGCAAGTTGGCTAGTGCAAATGCACCTTGGGAGTGAGAGGTTTGAGGGTCAAATCCCACCAAAACACTCAAAAACTCTACTTTGCATCCGGTGGATTTTTGTGAATCAACTAAATTCAAAGAGAAACTTTTAAATTTAGTTACAACTAACTAAATTTAGCGAGAAATCCCTAATTTAGGTAAAAAAATTCTCCCAACCGGTCTGCTTTTTTCATTCCGGACATATTTTGCAAAAGGAGACCCATCTAAAAATTACATTTTCAGCTTTTTTTTGCAATTTTTAGCATTTTGGGTCATTTTGGGCTCGGGAGGTCACTAGGACCACAAAACAAAAACATTTTACCTGCCATTCAAATTTTTTGAATGTAATTTTTATATATATTGTACTAATTTGCAAGTTGCCATAATCAATCGCAAAACTTTGTAACTATTCAAAAAATGGTAGAATATTGTAATAAAAATAGTAAAATTGGTTCTCAGAACACTCACGAGATCCTAGATCTCATTCGCAGCGCTTCGGTATATACAAGGCCTCTCTAGGAAGCGCTTACGGGTAAAGTCGCCAAAACGACTACTACCGCACTTAATGCCTAATATAGCTGCAACAACGCTCGTTTGGGCATCATCCCTATAAATCGACGGGAGTAATAAGGTCACAAAGCACACACTATGAACCATCCCATCCGCTTGTGAACGATTGCAAGACATAAATCCATACCGAGAAATTATCCAGTATATAGCGGAAGTTACGCATGCGTATGAGGATATTTCTTTGAGCTGGTGTGTCAATAATCGCACGACCCCATCGATCTGTCTTGGTACCATGTATCGAATTCTTTCACGTACGTTAACGCCTCTTTCACGTACCACTGGTATATAGAAAGGGTTAGCTTCTTCCACGTACCGACGGGTATATCATAAGGGCGCGTATATAGAAAGGTTCGGTATATCTAACGACGATATATAGATTGGGAGACCTAATATACCGGAGTGATAAGAGCCAAACCCTATCGTCGCTGATCTCTCGCAAAATGGGCACTAATGCCCCAAATTTTTCTTCCGATTCACAATTGCTCGAGGAAGCAACTATGCTTGCATGGAAGACAAAAATAAAACACAACTTGAGTTTGAAGAAATCGCCTATTGTGAATGGTACTCTAACCGATCACCAACGGATGCAACACAACAACGATGGTATTTGATAGAAGCAGATCGTAGAAGCAAAACTCATCATCTTGTTTGGAGTGTCCGATGATGTGCAAGCCCACATTCGCGATGCCACATCAGCAAAAGAAGCATGGGATAAGCTGAGCACAATATATGAGGCCAAGAACAAGAATTTCATACTCAATTTGCAGAGTCAGTTACATACATTGAAATTCAAATAGAATGAGAAAATTGAAGCCTTCCTAAGAAGAGTTGCAGAGTTGAGGGCTTCACTTCTAGCCCTGAAGAGAAGAGGTCAAAGATGAATCTTTCTTGTTCCCATTGTTCGAGAGCTCTCCCTCTTCTTACCGCATTTTTTCACAACTCTAAACTTGTCAGATACAACAATTAGTTTTGACAAGCTAGTAAACCTACTGCAACAAGAGGAAGCAATGCACAACAAGGATGATGAAGAGGAGCAGGCACTGTCTTCACATCAAAAATGGAAAGGAAAAGGTAAAGGAAAACCTAAATCCTATCAGAAGTCCCCACATCAGAATCAGTATCATGGGGACAATCAATAGAAGAAGCGATGTCCAATTTGCAAAAGAGGACATGACTTGCAAGAATGTTGGTTTAACACATATAAGAAAGGTTCATCAAGCAATTCTGGACCACAACAACAACAAACTTACAAGGGACATTCAAACAACTATCACGGAAGAAAAAGGGGAACTGGAAAAGAAGACCCCACCAGCAAGGTAATATTGCTGAGCAACAAGAACAGTCAGATAATGAAGACTTCTTGTTCACTGCTCGATCAAGTGAACCATCCATGTCATCTAGTGACGTCTGGTATGTTGATTCGGGAGCCACTCGACACATGACCAGCCACAGAGACTGGTTTATTTCAATGAGGGACACGCCATCAAAAATCATGTTTCGTTGGGAGATGATTCTTCATATACAGTTCAGGGGATTGGAAACATTTCTCTACCCCTTGGTTCACGCAAATGCAAACTATCAGATGTTCTATATGTCCCTGGGTTGACAAAGAATCTTCTTTCGGTCAGTCAACTCCTAGATCACAACCTAAAAATTGACTTTGATAGTCAATCCAGCAAGAAAATGTGTTTGATTCGAGATAAATCCAGAGGCTCGAAAATAATTGCAAAAGCCTCAAATGTGGGATGCATGTTTCAACTTGATTTCATTCACAAAAATGATCAAGCACTCATGGCTAAAAACTCCACCTCGGCTCACCAGTGGCATCGGAGATTTGGTCATGTAAGTTTCAAATATCTCAAACACTTCACCGGTGTAATATGGTACATGGGCTACCATCTTTCGTAAGATACGAGACAAGTGTCCTCACTCGCTAGCAGGAAAACAACACAGAGTTTCATTCCAAATGATTACTTTTCGAGCTCATGGTAAACTTGACCTGGTTCATACCGATGCATTTGTGGTCCAATGCAGCCAAGTCATTCTAGGTTCCAGTACTTCATGCTTTTGTGTTGACGATTATTCACGAAAAATGTGGATTTTCTGTCTTTGCAAGAAAAGTGAAGCTTTTGAAACATTCAAAAAGTTCAAAGTAGCAGTTGAGAATGAAACTAGTCGTCACATCATAACTCTCCGCTTAGATCGAGGGGGGGAATTCACCAGTGATGAGTTCAAAAACTACCTACAAACTCATGGGATTCGTCGACAAATGCCTCCTCCACACACACTGCAGAAAAATGGTGTTTTGAGAGAAGAAATCGACTATCATGGAAATGGTGCGATGCATGATCGATGATTCCGAACTTGCAAAGACATTTTGGGCAGAAGCAAAAAAAACAATAGTGTATTTGTTAAACAGAGCGCCCACAACTGCTCTTGATGGAATTACACCACAAGAAGCATGGTCAAAAAGGAAACCATCCATTGCACACCTCAGAGTATTTGGGTGCAAAGCCAGCATGCACATACCCAAACAGAACAGAAAGAAATTGGACATGAAGTCACAAAATCTCATCTTCATTGGATACAATGAAGAGACTCTTGGGTATAGATTAATGGATCCTAAGACTAGAAAAGTCTACACAAGCAGAGATGTTGAGTTTTTCGAGAAGAAGGAAGTAGAGACTCCTCCTCTGACTCGCAAGATGTAGATTTTCACCATTGTAAAAATTAAAGCTAATGTTCCATCGAAGATGAAAGTGATGATGGGGATGATGGTGTTGATCAAATAGAACCACGACCCATGGGAACAGTCTAACGTATGCCTAAATGGTGTACAAGCACATTACGAGATGTAAGAATGGATGCTCCACCGGATACATCCACCCTCGGGACCACAAACTCACAAAAGAAAGCAAGAGAAGAAGTTAACTTTTCTTTGATGAGTAGAGTCATTGAATCGACGAGCCCTCTACAATCCAGGAAGCCCTACAGTCAAAATCTTGGAAAGATGCCATGGATTCTAAATATCAATCAGTGATGAAAAATAACACTTGGCAGCTTGTTGATCTTCCACCAGGGAAGAAACCCATTGGATGCAGATGGATATTCAAAACTAAGTACAAAGCAGATGGGACAATGGACAAGTGCAAAGCAAGACTTGTAGCAAAGGGGTATGCAAAAAGAAGGCATTGACTATGAGGAGACATTTTCTCCCATAGCTAAGATCAAAATGATCAAGATGATCTTTGCTCTAGCTGCACAATTTGGTTGGAAAGTCCATCAGATGGACGTAAAAAGTGCCTTCCTGAATGGAGATTTACAAGAAGAAGTCTACATGACTCAACCTGAGGGATATGTTGTACCTGGTCAAGAAGAAAAGGTATGCAGACTCAGGAAATCTCTGTATGGCCTCAAACAGGCACCCTGGGCATGGTACATCAAGATTGATGAGCATCTCGTACAACATGGATTTGTTAGAAATCCATACGATCCCAATCTCTACCTCAAAAAGCAAGGGGGAGATGGTGATTGTTGTAGTATATGTCGATGATCTAGTCATCACTGGCAGTTCAGTGAAGATGATTGATGAAACGAAGAAAGATCTTAAGTGATCATTTGACATGACAGATCTCGGGCTGATGCATTATTGTCTTGGATTGGAAGTATGGAAAAAATAGAATCACATCTTTGTTTCTCAGATGAAATATACCAAGACAATGCTCGAGAAATTTAAGATGATGGATTACACACCAATTGCAACACCTATGGAGAACATATTATAGTTATCTCATTCAGATCCATCTCTTGAGGTAAGTGCCACTCTCTATCGGCACTGATTAGGGAGTCTTATTTACCTCACCTACACTAGACCGAGATATCAACTTTGCGGTGAGCTATCTATCCAAGTTCATGTAGGAACCCAAAATTTGTCATTGGAAATTAAAGCAAAGCGCATTTTGAGATATCTCAAAGGATCGGAGATCTTGGTCTAGAATACAAGAAGAATGAAAACTTCTTCTTGAATGGATATTCGATTCGATCATGCAGTAATATTGATGATAGAAAATCCACTTCTAGATTTGTATTCTTTATGGATCTAGACCAATATCATGGGGAAGTAAGAAACAACACTTTGTTTCTCACTCTTCCACAGGTTTGAAGTATCGTTCTGCAGAGAAGCCGTTTGTGAAGCGATTTGGCTACGCGCATACTAGGAAGGACTTGGAATACCACAGGACAAACCGACCACCATGTATGTTGACAATGAAGGTGTTCTCAAACTTGTTCGCAATCCAGTTTTTCATGAGAGAACAAAGCACATTGAAGTTTAGGTTCATTTCATACGCGAACATGTGTTGAAGCACAACATCCAGCTTCAGTTTTGTCCAATGGCTGAACAACGAGCAGATATTTTCACAAAGTCACTTGCACGTGACAAGTTCGAGTTGTTCAGAGCATTTCTCTCCTCATCTCTTCAGACAATGCACAATTAAGGGGGGGAATGTTAGGATAAATTTTATTATCCTAAATATTAATTATGCATAGTTGAATTATTTAATTAATTTTGTTAATTAAATGGTTATATTGTTATATGGTTAATCAACCATATTTGTCTGTATGCACACTGTTATATTGTTTTCAACAATATATTTGTTTTTATGTAATTGTTGCTTCCTATTATGTAATTTGGAATGATTTGGAAGCTTGTTTATTCTATTCGCATTTGGTTTTCACTCCTTCCTATGTAACTCATTTTCCCGGATGTATTTGGTTGTGCAATATCTATAAATATGATGCAGCCTATTCCCGCAACTATACTAGTAATTTTTAGTTGATTGAGATTAATAAAATTATACTTCTAAAACTTCTTTTCGTCCTCAAAACCCGATTTCTCAATCTACATTGATAACATCAACAATCTTAAGAAGACAAAAATCCAAATTTCGAGAGGCTAGTATTATTAAACCCACCCAAAATCCTTTTCCAAAATGGTCTACTTTGTCAATTCTCATACTTCAAAGGTATTTTTACTACTTCTAAATGTCTTCCACACCCCAACCAAACCTTGTGGGTGCAGTTACCTCACCTAATGAGAAAATCAAACCATTTTATGTGACCCTCCTTATAGCGGGCAATAAACTCAAGAATAACTATGTTATAGACTCAAGAGCTTGGAAACATCTAATGCCCGCCAAAGTGGCTCATGCTTTGGGTCTCACCCTCACACACACTATTGGTTCTTTTTATTCTATGGAGAGTAGGGAGGTGCCCTTGGTGGGAAGAATTAAAGATGCATGGGTAGCTTTTTCTGCCTTACCTGAGAAAAAGGTTTTAGCTACTATTTTGGTAGTTGATATCCCTCCTTCATATGGCATGTTGTTGAGTAGGAACTTTGTAAGGATGTGGGAGGAGAAATTCAAATGGATTGGTCACATGCCCTTATACCAATTAATAAGATGAAGAAGTACTTCATAATCCTAATGGAATTTGGAATTTAGAATTTGATGGAAGTTTCCTCAATCCTAATGGTTTTAGAGCTAGTGTGGTATTTATATCTCCAGAGAGAAAGATTCATCCTTTCTCATTCAAACTACAATTTGAGAACACCAATAATACAAAAAAAGTATGAAGCTCTCTTCCTTGAATAAATTTGGCAAAAGAGAAAGGTGTGAAGAATCTTCTAGCTTGTGGAGATGCGGAAATAGTTGTTAAAAAGTCGAGATCTTTTCAATTAAAGAATAGAAGATTGAAGCATTATAGGAACTGGTTTGGGATTCTATTGCATTTCTCAATGCCTTCTCCATCGAATCGTGCCAGGGGAAAATAACACTGTGGCTGATTCCTTAGCCATTTTAGGGTCTTTGCTTATGCCTCATCTTGATTTCTCTCAGGATAAATTCACCATTGAAATGATCCATAGACCAAGTGTACCAGATAATGCAAGCAACTAGCAAGTTTTCAATGATGACCAAATTTACTCTCTTTCATGGAGCTCGTGGATAACTTTGAACAATTGTATTTCAAGGAAGTGAAAATTTTCTCAAGAGAGTGTATCTTCCAATGAGGAAGGTGTCAAAGAGGAGATGGATCAAGATGGGTGCATAAAACTAAAAGGTAACAAGATTCCTAAAGGGCTGGTGAGTCTAGAGGAATTGTTTGATAAACATGACAGGTATGTTAAGTCTAAAGCTTCTAAAGGAGCCCAAAATCTACTGAATATGAAAAGGTTAACATTGGGAGCTCTACTGATGCCAAGATGGTGAACATTGGGAAATGTTGCACACAAGAGGAAAAGAAGAAGGTAGTAAATATTTTGAAGAAGTATGTTGATGTACTTGCTTATTCTTATGATGATCTGAAAGATTTTCAACCAAAAGAAATGCAACATTTCATTCCTCTCAAACCTGGGATTAAACCTTTCAAACAAAATAAAAGGTAGTACAATCCAAATATTGTTGACACCATTTTTCAAGAGATACAAAAGTTGTTGAAGGCCAAAATTATCTTCCCCATCCATCATTCAACATGGATTGCTAATATTGTGCCTGTTAGGAAGAAAAATGGCAAGATTTAGATCTGTGTTGATTTCAAGAATCTGAATTAGGCTTCTCTGAAGGACAACTACCCCCTACCCATGATGGACTAGGTGTTGCAAGTTGTTACAGGAGTTAAGATGTTGTCCATGCTTGATGGTTTCTCAGGATATAACCAAGTAGAATTCAACACTGTTGATCAACACAAGAATTCCTTTACCACTCATTGGGGTACTTTTGCTTACAAAAGATGCCCTTTGGTCTCATTAATGTCGGTGCCACCTTTAGAGAGCTATGGATTTGGTTTTGGAAGTTTTAAAGTAAAATGTATTGTTGTGTATCTAGATGATTTACTGTGTTCTCCAAATCTAGAGTAGATCACTTTCAACACCTAGAAATAGTTATCTTGAAATGCAGAGAACATGGAGTTTCCTAAACCCCAAGAAATTTTCTTTAGTGTCACGGAAGGCAAGTTGTTGGGACATGTTGTCTCCAAATAAGGAATCAAGATTGATCCTAAATGAGTTCAATCTATTCAGCAGATTCCTCTTCCTACAAGTAAAAAGGGAGTGCATTCTTTCTTTGGTAAGATCAACTTCCTGAGGAGATTCATCCTTGATTTTACAGAGCTAACTTTGAATATTTCCCAGATGATGAAAGGAAAACAGAAATTTTGGTTGGTCCCCAAGGGGAAAGAGGCATTCGAAGTCATTAAAAAATCTATTGCTAAGACTCCTATCTTAGCATGTCCAGATTTCAATAGATATTTTATTATCTATTCTTATGCCACGAAAGTACCTAGCCACTTATGTTGACCCAAAAAATTTGAAGGTCATGTGAGCTCCCAATTACATTCATGAGTTATATTCTTAAAAATCATCAGTTGAAGTACATTATGATGGAGAAACATGCTTTTGCAGTGGTTAAAGCTGTTAAGAAGTTTCAATTCTACATCCATAACTCTCACTCTATTGTGTTGGTGCCCGATACAACCATCAAGTCTATTCTTACACAACAAGAATTTGGAACTAAGAGAGGAAATTGAGTCAGAAGGTCTAGGAATATGATATTGACATCAGACCAACTAAACTAGTTTGAGGTAAAGGCTTGTGTGAACTCATTGTTGAAGGAGTTGGTCATGAATTACCTAAGGATGAGGTTGATGTTCCTATTGTTCTATTTCTCATCTCAATGGATGAATGGTACACTGACATTGCTCACTTCCTCACCTATGGTGAATTTCCATCTCACTTAACTACCAAGGAGAAGAGAGCTATCAAGATAAGGTCAGCACAGTACGTGTTATGGGAAAATGCTTTGTTCAAATGGGGAGTGGATGGAAGATTCTTGAAGTGTGTTGACAAAGAGCAATAGAAGAAGCTTTTCTCAGCCTTCCATGACCAAGCCTATGGAGGTCATTTCTCATCTACCATCACTACTCACAAAATTCTTCATGTAGGGTACTATTGGCCTACTTTGTTTAAGGATGCATCAAAGTGGGTTGATAAATGTGAAGCTTGTCAAACTTTTGTGGGAAGACCAAAGTTGGCTACTTTGCCACTTAAACCAGTTGTGATTGAAGAACCCTTTCAACAGTGGGGTTTGGATTTCATTGGAACACTCAACCCATCTTCAAGTGCAAGACATACTCATGTGTTGACTGCCATAGATTATTTCACTAAGTGGGTAGAAGCCATCCCAGTTAAAAGTACCACTTTAGAGGTAGTATGTAATTTTATCAAAGAAAACATCCTGATAAGGTTTGGAGTACCAAACAAGATCGTGATTGATAATGCTTTAAATTTTTCTTCTACTGAGATGATGGATTTCTACTATGGATATGGTATTTCCCTTGCTCATTCTTTAGATTACTATCCTCAAGGGAATGGACAAGCATAATCAATAAACAAAAATCTTGGTGACCATTGTAAGAAAACTTGTTAATGAATCTCAAAGAAACTAGCACAAGAAGCTCTATGATGCTCTTTGGGTAGATAGGATTACACCAAAAGAGCAATTAGGATGTCTCCTTTTCAAGTGGTGTATGGTGTGGAAGCCCAATTACTAGTGACAGTGGAACTACCAGCTTTGCATTTGATGAAAGCTATTGAGGACATTAGTTTCAGTGATTCTTTGGATAAAAGGATCATGTATCTCCATAAGCTTGATGAAGACAGGCTGCAGGTTTTTTATAGAATATCTTCTCATCAACAGTAGAAGGTGAAATCTTTATTTGACAAGAAAACCAGATCCAGATATTTCAAAGTTGGAGACATTGTTTTGCTATGGGATAAAAGACATGAACCTCGAGGGAGCCATGGTAAGTTTGATTCTCTTTGGCTTGGTCCTTTCAGAATCAAGCATTTTGCTGGTGAAAATTATTTTTACCTTGATTATATGGATGGATCATCTCTCCCACTTCCTTATAGTGGGTAGTACATGAAATTGTTTAAGTCTTAAGTGAATAGGAGGTCCTTTGTATATTTTGTATAGTGTGTTTTTACTTTTCCCTGTTTTTGTTTGTTGTTTGTTTTTCCTTGTTTTTGTGTTGCCTTCTGTATTGGTTTGCCCTTGACTCTATTTTCCCAATGGATAAGGCATTGGTCCTCTTTCCCTGAGTTTTTCTTGAGTTATTTCCTTGCCTTGTTCTTCTGATCTAGTCAAGTCATCCCTAGAAAGAGCGAGTTGTTGTCCTCTTAAAATTTCCCCTCTTTTGAAAGTTATAATTTTAAAATTTTGAGTTGGAACCCTTTAGTAATGTTCTAGTGAAGTGGAAACTTGAAGAGATGGTTAAAATTCACATTTATTGGAGTCATTTTAGTGATTTACGGGTCTGTCGGACATTTTTTTCCCTCATGTCCCAAGTAACTCTAGACCTTTTGTTCGCTAATCGGCCGATTTCCCCGCATATCCTTATCTTTCAGCTTTATTGGAACTTTTTGACCCATTTGTCCCAATTTCACCAAGACTTCCTTTTCCCGATCACCCACATCACCCACATCAGGTTCTTTGTGTACATTTATCTCATCTATCCCAAATGTGTTTGGGATTTCTATTCATTGATTCCCTATATTGCTCGCATCGACCAAATCACGTCTTCATGTCCCTTATGTCCCAAGGACCATCCGGGTCATTTTTTTCCAATTTTCCCATGTCTCATCTTTTTGAGTCAATGCAAGGTGTATTTAATGCTCATTAATGACCTTCTCTCTCCTGAAATGACTATTTAAAGGGACTACTACCTATGCATTTGTTACATTTCTTGCTAGTTTTTCTTGCCCGAATCCTTGCAATTGAATTCATTTGTTCATTTCCTTGTGTCCCTTTGCATTTTCATTGTGAATTTGATCTTGGAAGGTCATTCATATGTGCATTGTAAAAATGATGATCAAATTTCAAGGACAAGAGCATATGTCACCTCTCAAGACCTCTGTACCTGATATTGGGGATAGTGAGGTTTGACTCTTAGATTTTGGAGATTTTTTGGGCTGACTAACATGCGCCAACCCTATTCCCATGGCCCAAATGATTTGTGATAGTGGAATTGCATACATGGATGGTTTTCCCATCTTTGTGCAGTGTGTTGACACCGTGCTTTGCTGTGTAGCCCATTTTAACTCAGATACCAAGGAAATTACTAATGTGCATGGGGAATTAGTTATTAAACTGGATGCTACCACCATTGATGCTGCCCTACACATTCAAGAGATTAAATACTCCATCGTTCTCACTTGTGCTCAAGCTCAGACCCTATTTGACCAAGATAGTGAAAAATATAAGGCACAAATAGCAAAATCATGGTTAAAGAACCCTAAGAAGGGAGCGTCCCAACTCTCCAAAGCATTATTCAGGGTTGATTTCAATGAGGAGCTATCTGATTTTATCATTTTTCTCACTCATATCATGGGATTTCCCTCCACCAATGAATTTCATTTCTGGATGTGCCCCTTTATAAACATCATCTGCGAGGGAAAGCAGAACATAAATTGGGCTGAAATTGTTTGTATGAATTTGATTGAGCAGGTGTCTAGTGTTCAGCAGACTAAGAATTTTTATATGACTTATTATCTCATGTATACCTTAGCTACGTCCCGAGGAGTGGTTTGTTTTCACCTACATGGAAGGCAAGAAGGATGAACCTATCTACACATACTACCCTCAGTTTACCCTTGAAGCTAGTAATCACAATTTCAGAAGGGTCAATGATGCTTTCACCATGTATATTGTAAGACTCTTGGAAGGTGACACTGCTAGGAGATTTTTTGATGAAGCTATGACTCTGATAGATAAGTATGTGGCTTTCTTCATCCAATTCAAAAGGTTCTCATACATCAAGTTGGCTGGCTATGAAAATACACCCCTCAAGCTCCCCATGTTTTGCAATGATAAAATGGCTCTGGTTGAAGTATGTAGATAGCTTGATAAACTACACAGAACCTGCAGAGACAAGAAGATCACTGGTCTTCATTTCCCTATCTCCTTGGGAAATTATACATGCAAAACAAATCTGGATGCCCAAACTATAGAAATGGGCTATTGCTCTTCTCACTTGTCCATTTATTCAAACTCGGAACTTGTTTTCATCTCAAGAATTTTATTGATAAAAACCTCATGATAATTTATCATCATAAGCCGGACTTCGAGGATTATTGGGCTGATTGTGCTGATGATTTTGAAGCCAGAAGGAGGCACTATGGCATACTCTCTCTGCAACAAATTGTAGATCTCAATCTCTACCAAGTTCTTGAAGGGCTTAAGGATGATGATGAGGACTTACAGTCCTTTGAATATGAAATATCAATCAAACACACTCCTTTAGAAAACTTGGATTGGTACAAGAAAGAAAAAGATGATTTGGTTGAGATTATTGCTCTTGTTCTTGTAAGAACTAAGGTTTGGTTCGACAGGAAAGTTCGTGAGATCAAGAAGAATCAAGGTAGATCTTCTTCCAGAGATACTTCCACTCCAAGGAAGGAAGCACATACAACCAAGATCTTGAGGTACCTAGGAAAACCCCTCCTTCAATAAAATATCCTGAATCATCTACTTCTTCTTCCACTCAAGTGTATCAAAAGAAGATTAAATAGGTTAAGCAAGAACCAATTGATGAAGAATATTTTCCAAAGTGGTCAGAATTGCCTTAAGGGCTAGAGAACATTTTTTTCTTAGTGAAAGTGATGATGGTGAAGTGGCAGATCCTACAAGAGCTCCTAAAATCAGTTCTGAAGAAGAAAAAGAGGTTCCAAGTACTAAACCTCCTAGTATAGCAGACTCATCTTCAAAGGAAGCTCTTTAGGTCTCTAGTACTTCTCTATTAGAGGCAACAATGGTTAATACTTTGAGTGCCATGTGTTCACTTGCTCTTGGGCCTCTTGTTCCTTCCTCTTCCTCTTCTACCTTTTCCTGGGTATAGCCCTTGGTTGATAGCAAGAAGAGAAAATTTTCCTCTCATCTAACAAGGCCATATTCTGATGCTATGGCAGACTCTGTTGGTACTACCCTCCCCTCCAATAAAGAGAGGCAATACCACTTCAAGGTTGGTAACTAATGCTCAGGGCAATAGTTCCTGGAGGTTGCAAATCCCATGTTTGATAAGGCAGAGCAAGATATTTTGGTCTCTGATTTAGAGCTTTCTATAATCCCAATGGGAGAATCCACTCCTAAAAGTGAGGTTCATAACCTTCAAGAAACAGTAACAAAGGTTATTGAATGAGTGGAGAAGGGAAAGTAGACCATAGAACATTTAGAAGAACAAAACCAAGTTCTTTCCAACTTTATCAAGTCATTGTTAGCCAAAGATAAGGTTTTAGATCCTACCCCATTGGATGATCTTCCACCCCCATGATTATAAGCCAGGATGAAGTTCATAGCATCAAAGACATACATAATTATTATACTTATAGGAAGGCTATTGAGGCCATGGTGGATGACATTATTATAGCAGATTGAACTTTTTTAAGAGAATCCTTCAAGACCAATGAGAAGGTGATTAATCTACAACAGAGACTCACTTCCTCAATCAAAGCTATGGATAAAGAGCTGAAACTATGGAGTAGTTATATTAGAGATTCACCTAATGGGCCAAACTAATGAGAAGATCCTGTTGGTCAACAATGTATTTGATGATGCCAAGAATAACTTGTCAAAGGCATGGATTTTCAGTGTCGAGTGGAAGATGAAGGTTCTGAAGAAGCACTTGGGAGAATTAAAGAATGTATGGTAGAAGGGAGAGTCTTTTAAAACTTGTGTTTCATCTACCTTTAAATATATCCACTACCAACTTCAAGATGAAATTTCAGGCATTCCCTTCTCTCTTCAAGAAATCAAAGCTCAGTTCAGAACATTTGTCAAGGATGATTTGTTCAGAGAGGAGTCAATTACCAAAGAGAAGATAAAGGACATTTTCTCTCTTCAATCTACCATTTCGAGGCCAATAAAGAATACCTGGAGCATACCAAATTTGATAAAGATATGGAGAAATGTCTAGGAACTTGGACTCATGCCTTTCCCAACACCACAATTCCAAGAGGCATGGAAATAGTAGAAGCATTGAAGAAATTTAGATATCGTATCCTCAAATCGGTGGGCCCTCCTCAGCCATAATCAGATGTTTCTTCTTCCGGCTCCTTTTTCTCTTCTTCTATTTTTAGTACTAAACTCCTTGTAAATTAATTAAGGATATTATATTATGCATTTCCTGAATTAATCTTTTAGTTAAAAGAAACGGTTACCAAATGTAACCAATTTGTAAGCTATATAATGAGCTCTCACACCATTCTAAGGGATTGGAACTCTGATTATTTTCGAGAGTGTAAAAGAGTCAAAAGATATCAATACAAGAATATTTCCTTTCTATTTCTATATCTGTGCTCATTCATTCCTTCTTATCTATTGAAAATTAATATTATTAAATCATTAATCCATTTTATGTTAAGAAGATTTGTATTCTTGTGGATGTCATCTATGGAACTTTGTGTCTGTGAAATAATATATTATGGTTTTAATGTAAATGATTATGCTCTATACTATCCTAGTTCAGCATTTATAAGGAATTATTTTGTTATCTATATTTCCTAAGAATGCTATTCTACCTTTTCCCATTCCTTAGTTCTTCTGTCCTTTTGTATTGATAATCTGTCATTTAAAACACTTTCATGATATCATAGTTCCTCTTTGAAATTAAACGTTGTACATTTGTGAATAGTTTTTTTCTTTCAATAAGGGAACCTCTTCCATTAAAGAGGAGGGACTTTCTATCCCCTGACTGTTGCTTTCATTAAATTCCTAATTTGACAACCAAAACGGCTAAACTAGAATTGTTTGATTAACTATCACCATTCAACCTTATCTTCTATATGAGTACCATGACTCTACTCATGGAATGATTCTCATGGATACTTTTCATCCTTTTCGTGGATGGAATCCCATAGTTTTTATTCACTTGAAACCACTCTTTCATAGCTAACTTTTGTTGGCTATGATTTTGCCTTCATAAAAGAGGCCTATACTCTATTATAGTCTTGTGCATGAATTCAAGTCCACAAATACAAAATATATGGGTTAACAAAAACTCTACTCTGTTACTCAAAATTATTGCAAATAGATGATTCCCTCAAAAGGAATTTTATGTATCTCTCTTGCTGCTATAAGTAGACTACCCCCTTAAAGGAAAACTATAAAAATCCAGCCACCTATTGTAATTAGTCTACCCAAAAAGAATACTAGTCTATACTTGTCAAAAAAATAAAAAAATTCTAGAGCTTCATGCATTGATTAACTTCACAAAGACCTAAAGGAGAACCTATTTATCCCAATAAATACCGCCCGCGTCAATCAATCTATATAAACAAAATAAAAATTAAATAAAAATACCAACTTTTTGTCATAGACATTTCCTATTCTAGTTTTGGGTATCTTGCACAAGACGCATAATGTCCCACAACAAGGTTATGATTAACAAACACCTTCACCCTACCTTGTATTTATTTACTCATATTAACTCAAGGGATGTGGCGTGTATTCTACACATTGTGATCACACAACTTCTTTCAACTCTAGACCCATCGCTCATGTAGTGTATCTAGGGACTTATGTTCAATAAGTCTAGGGGTATGACAATTATGGTCCTTGCCAAATATGGGCATGTTGCTTATTTTCATTTCTTATATGTTTACTTATTGTTTCTTCAATAGGACAAGACCATCGAAATTGACTCAATCATAACACCTTCGTATATTCCCATGCCTAATTCATATTTCCTATTACCTATTCAACATGTAACCTTACCTATTTTCAAACATACCTTACCTAACCAACTTACTATAACCTAATTTCCTAACCTACCTACTAAACATACCTACCTAGCCTACCTACTCAATTTACCTAACCTAATCTCATTCTTCCCTAGTTTAAGGGAGAACTACATTGACTGAGGCCCATTTCGCAAGGGATATGTAGGAAGTACTCCGAGGGCATGGGGCCCTCAAAGGTTAGCTCAAACACTGTTTTCCCCACCATTCTTCCCCCGTAACCAAAAACATAGTTAGTTAGTTTCTATAAAAACAATAACTTTGAAATTATCTCAAAACAAACCATACATCACCCATACACATTATCATTTACTTTCTATAATACCAATAATGTGGAATTCAACTCAAAAAAAAAAAACAACGTCATGCCTAAACATCTAATTTCCATAACATCAATACATTGTAAAATAAATCATTCAATCAACCACAACATCAACAAAACCATGCCTAATAATCTAGTTTCCATGAAACCAATATAATGGAAATGAAATCAAAATATACAACCATATCCAAATCATTCCTAAACATCTAGTTTCCATAATATCAATAACTTGCAAATGAAATCAAATCATACAAGCATACACAAATCATGCCTAATAATTTAATTTCCAAATACCTCAATACATGGTAAATTAAACCATTCAATTTAATCAAAACAAACCATAACATCAACTATTCCTACAACTAACTTCCATGACATCAATACAATGGAAATCAAATGTGTCATATGTAAATATCATCATCAACTATATAACTAGAATTTCTATGTGTCAATACATGTATACATAGATATAAATAATGAGTGTCTCTCAAAATCTCTCATATACATCTCACCTCTTCGGCACGTAGGCCGGTATATACATCAAAAATCAAAATACAAAATACTATCTTCTCTCGAATCTCCATATCATCTATGTGGGGTGTCGACACCTCTACTACTCTCTCATGTACCCGATATGGCCTTTATCTCCATGAACTAGTCACCTCTCACTCATGTTTCCTATGAGATTGGTGGCTCCCTGAGCTACTGGTACTATGAGTCCATGAGTTGGTCCTTGACCGCCACTGCTGGGCTTTGTACTTAGCATATGAAAAAACATGGAGGCCAACATCTGTAATCCAATCCTGATAATACATGGTCTTAGACATAGCATCTCTATATCTGTCTATGGATATTAGCTGAGGAGGTGTCATCTCTCTAACCCCAACATGTGGCCCCTATCCTTATACTACCAGCCCCTATCTTGCTACCTATAAAATGGGACCTTGTCCTAGCGTATGTGCCTATACAACGGGACCCTATACCGATTCTCGTGCCTTTGTAGCTACTAGTTGTGCCTATAATGTGGCCACATGTGCTTGTAAAGTAGTCACCAGAGCCTGCAATCCTACAAACTTCCCCCATCCCTTGTCGGTGGTTGCGTGGATCCTATGTCTACACCTAAGCATGTGCTAGTTGTCCATGTAGGGTGGTCACCTATGCTTATACCTAAGCTAGTTGCCACAATAAATTTGTCACTTGCCCCTCGTAGCATATCCCTCTCCATTGTAATAGTAGCCAAATCATGTTGTCCTAGCCTCGACATTACTACTTGTAGAATGGGATATCCTTCAAAGACTGTACTTTTCATCATGCCTACATCATCAATCTTCCTATCAAAGCAACCTACTTCTCTTGCCCCGTAGGATATGTTGGATATGGTGGAGATAATGGTCTCTCCATGTCTTTCCTTCAATACTATGGAAAGGGTGGAGGCACATCCTACTGCAACCCAAATTAGTGTCCGACTCAATTGACCAAGATCATCTCGTGATCCCCAGGTCCTCATCCATGTATCCATTAAACTAGCTATAAGCTTACTAGCTCTTCCACCATGCCTCCAAATGAAGGTAAATATACATAAGGTCACTACAAAATATTTACTAATGATATGCCATCTAACAGTCGCCTGTAATATGTCACATCTCATGATGCTTCATCCACCCTACGATGTGATCCTATCGGTACCCACCTCCTAAACCCTGCTCTATAAAAACCTCTAAACCAATATCTTCATGGAAGGCCTGGTGGATGTAGACACACTATGTGCTCGTAGGACAACCAATGACGAAGATAAGTGCAAAACACAACAAATTATTGATCCTCCTATAGGCCCACAACTCCCTATAAAGATGTACCAAGTATGTTGGTGCCCATGCAAAAAAAACTCTCTCCTCAATCATATCCTCCAAAACCCCCATCAATTCCCATGGAAATCTCCCACCCTCTAAGTCTGGGAGTGTAAAATAACCAATCCCCACCATCATCAACATTGCTAATCTCATCTCCTGTGGGTGTGTGACATACATATCTCCATAGCTAATGCTAGCACTATGATAAGATAGATCTCCCATGGCCTCTCCAAACACTTTGTAACCATAGGATCAAATGAATCATCTAAATAAATATGATATAATGAATCTCCAACAATAGGCATTCTCAATATCCTATAGATGTCCTCTAGAGTGATCGGCGTATCTCCTGTCGGTAAGTGGAATGTGTTGGTCGTTGGATCCCATTTGTCAATGAGAGTGATCATCATGTTGTGATCTTGGACTATCATCTTATACTTCCTAACGACCCCCTAACCCAACATCCCTCATATGTGTCTACTCATCCTCTGTAACAATCGGTCGTATCTACACCAAAAGGGGCAACAATCATCTCTCATCACAATCGTTGATGTGCCTACATCATCACCATTCACACATGTTAATAAATTAGCCCTTACGATCATTTTTTTACCTTACCTATCCCAATACCTACCTACATCTTTCCTAGCCTACACACCTTTACCCAAACCGCTTGCATGACATACATTTTATCTAACTTAATCATCTACATTTTTGTTTCATTCCTTTCCCCACTTCACCTATTTTCGATAACTTTCCCTAACCCGCCCATTCCTACCTAACTTAACCCTAACCCATCCATTCCTATCTAACTTAACCCTCACCCACCCATTCCTACTTAAATTAACCTTAACCCATTCATTTCTACCTAAATTAAACCCAACCTACCCCTCCTTTACTTATTACTTCGCTTTCCCAATTTTATTTTTCTTAAACTTGGTCACTTTTAACAGTGACCAACATCGGTCACCTTAAATGATATTGGTTCCCCCTAAACCCACTTACGTTGTCGATAGCCAATCGACGTCGCTTATTAGCTCAAAGACTAGAACCAAACACCCACGTCCCCATTTTCTCAAAAATTAATAAAACACCTAATCTACCCACCCAAACAACCCCAAACTCACCCCAAATTCCTTTTAACCCCTAATTAAACTAATTTCACCCTCCCCATACCTAATTTCACCCGATTTTAATCAAATTACCACTCAAATTTCAAAAACCAAGTTTTTAAAAAATTATTCTACATTATTCTTCACAAAAAAAATAATGGAGCTCAAATCTTACCTCTACTCGACACCTCCTCCATGGTGGGATCTCAGGAATAGGAATCGCTTCCAACTATGCCCTCTCCTTCCTTTACCATGTCTCAATCCACCTCCAAGATCTCACCCAATCAAATCAATCGGGTAGATCATTTGGGCAAGAAAACTCTACTCCATCACCCACTAACCTCTCGCCAACACACTCACAAGGACAACTCTGTCATTTTCTTCACGAGTTTTTCTCTCTCATGATCATTTTCACCAAGTTAAAAGGTTCAAATGAAATTTCTCCATGTGATTTTTTTGTTTTAACCCATGTAGACACCTATAATTTAGCTCCAAAAATTTAAATACTTAAATTGCGCTAATTATACTACTTCCTACAAATTGACGACATATCGTCAATATAGCACACTTTCTCTTCTATCATTGTTAATTAATTACATTACACTAATTAATTGACCCTTCTATCCAAAGATGGTGACAATTAATGAACTTTCGTTAATTAAACCCTTTTTACTTGAATTTAATTAATTATTCGTAATTAATTAAGTTTCCTCTTCTATTAGATAAATAAATCATCATTTATTTATCCTAAACCTTTCTTATTCCCTAAATCATACTAATTTTTCTTCTAAAATCTTCTATAAATCTTTCTCACCTATTAATTAATCACTTGGGTTAATTAATAAATCCTCTCAAACCCCATGAGTCACTATAGGACAAATTAAACTCCCCTAAGGTTGACTCAACCCCCTTTTCAACCATAGTCACCCCCAACTAACTCAACCTAGCTATTATCCCACATGTAAAGGGATGTAGAGATTATTTTATCCATTGGGCTATATAAGGAGCCCTCCTCTTACCATTCTACTTACACCTAAATGAGCATAGAGCCTAAGCTATAGCCATTTTATCATCTTAGAGAATTCTTCCATTAAAGGAGCTAGCTATCTTCATTTCTTGCATTCATCCATCCAAGTTTGAAGTCATATAGAGATATGTCAAATGGTCTTATAGCCATGGATTGACAAGACTCCATTCTTGAAACCTTGGGATTCAAACATACAATCAACCCTTTTGATTGCTAAGGATATAAATAGGTTCATTTCATTGATTAGCATTCAATAGAGATAGAGATTAATTACTTAGCATATTAGTTTGGTGTTTATTCATGTTCTAATGCAAAGATGTTAGTAGATTAGTCTTGTTTAAGATCTAAGCATGATGGTGCATAGATTTTAGTTTAGCGTTATATTTAAGTTATTAGGTGTTAGTCTTGATTTTACTTGCATATCTAACTAATTCTTGCACACATTTGGCACGCCCAATGGCATGAATCCTTAGTCCCTTAGCATGGTGGTTCAAATTTTTTTGTTATTTCAATTTTTTTCTAACCCTTGATATGCACATGTATTAAGTAAGGTTTAATTTCTTATGATTTTTGCTAACTTTGCATGGTTGATTCTTTCTTATAGATCTAATTTAGATGGTTTCTTGTCAATTTTGAGATAACTATCCAAAAATTTAAGCTTTTTGAGATCAATTATGAAATTCTCCAGCTTTTGACGTCACTTCTAGGTACAGGGTTTACATAAAAATGATAGAGGCACATACACGTCCAAACCTAGGTGTACACATCCAAATACTAGCATATGCATCTAAAGTCTAGTGTATGTATCATTCTGCTAGCATATATGATATTCTACCCTATGTGTTTTTCTATTTCTCTGCTCTTGGTGCATATACCCAACCCCGAGCGTACACGTTCATACTCGCGTACCAATCTAATAGTGCATCTGTTAGACCTATTTTGACTATGTGGGTGTATATGTCCAAAGTCCAAAGGTATACATATCACTGCCGACGTACATGAATTTTTGTCTACTAGCATATAAATTTAGACCATGTTGTACATGATTATACCCAAGCGTACCTATTTGCTAGTGCTTTTATTTGACCATTTTGTCTATGGGAATATAAATCCAAAGGCTAGCATAAAAATATCTGGCCGCGTATCCATTAGCTCATTGTTAGTTTCCACGGAAGGGCGTACACATCCCGAAGAAAGCATTCACACTCAAAGTTGAGTGTACACATCATGAGCTTGATTTGACATTCACTTTAAAATTTGCAAAAATGTGTTTACGGGATTTATTGACTCCTTGCAGGTTTTTACTAAGGATTCACTTCCTTTTTGTAGGGTTTATTTGTATGTTTTTACTAACTTGATTTGATTTTTTTAAAGGGGTTAAATGAACATTACATGATTAATCATGAGATTGGAGTTACGTATGCTTCCCTCACACCTTTTACGTGATCTTGGGAATTAGAAACAATTACTATATCTCTTTTTTTTTAAACATTTGAAAAGAATGTCATTGGTTAAAATGAAAAAAAATTACATTTGAATCAAGTATTTTCCATTGTTGATTTCATAGTTGGATTTTACATCACATATTCTCTTCTCTTGCGTCCTAGGATGATCTTGAGAATCAAAATGGATTTTATCCTCTTTATGTGTATGGAAAACTACTAAAATCCATCGTCAGACCTAAATGCTTGTCAAAGAATGAAGGATCGAGACAAAACAAAACTACTAATATAATTTCCATGCAAGTTTTCAAATGGTGTTCAAGAAAACCACATTAAGTATACAAGATAAAAATACACCACAATCAAAAGACTGTATTTACAGGTTCGGATAAGGGTATGCCCCATCTGCTAACTAGGACATACCCCTTTGGCATAATCCTTAAGCTACAATAATTGGGGTCCTAGGAACCCCAAAGTATTCCACGCAAGATGGAACCTTGTGGACGAAACATAAAGTGCTCCACACACCTAATTGACTAGTATACACATGAGATTTAGCATCAAATTTATTTGTATCAAGACCCCAGTGAGAGTACACGATGGACACATTTATTGCCCACTATGCTTGAAGGGGTAAAGTAAAGTTGGGATACTCCTTGGGAAACCTTAGAAAACTAAGCTCGCTTCTAGATAACTTGTGACACCTAGTTAAGTGAACCACCTAGGAAGTTATCTTGTCCAGGAGACAACTTTGACCATATCAAAACCAATTTGAGTTGAGAGCCATCGCAAAGGGATAACTTTCTCGAAATCAAAATATTGTTTGTTGAACAAGAGGAGATTCCATTAAGGTTCAAACGATGCATCATTCATCACGAGATTGTGAAGCATTAATTTTTTTAGTTTTTCACTCACCCTAAGGTGAGGTGAAACTCTACCAAAGTGACGCTAAACTCTCTTCAACACCAATTGATCTACTTCCTTGACTTTATTTTGACACTTTGTTGATCAAGAGAAAAGTGACTACCCTTGTGTTGTTAATTGATTGTATTCATCACTTTTGTGTCCATTTAAGCTCATCCATGTTTACGGCTAAGTTTTTAGATGTCTAAAGTGTGTGGATATGTTTTTATATCATTGGTATCCTTTTTATATTGATACCCAAGTCAAGATAATCAATCATAGTTAGGTGTGATTCATCATCTTGACTCTCCTTTGAACTGTTATCTTGCTTGTATCGTATCAATTCTTTTTATACTTATGTATTGTTTCTTACAAAATTGTCCTAAGTTTCTAAATTTTAATGTTACGCTACGTGCATTCTAACAATTCCTTGTTATACTCTAGCATTAGTTTATTTTCAAACATTACCTTGATTTTGAAAAGTTTTGAGTGTTATTCTTGTACAAAAGAAAATAAACATGTGACCTTCTTCGCACCTGACTTCCCGAGGTCATGTCGAGACATCCGATGTAGAATAGAAATGGATGTGTGTGTGTGTGTGATGATGATGATGATGGATAATCTAATGATTCAACCTTATATCTTTGACATGCAATAATAGAATCTCGAGAATCTAAGAAAAAGAATAATCTCCTAACCCGAGGTGGCGTGATAGATCAATCTGATATGATAGCTACTCGGAGACTCCAGTCAATATCGAGCTCTACTGAGATTCTATTCACTGGTTATTGAACACGTGGAAAGTGACCTATGGTTTCCTCGTATATATTTCCATAAAATGTCATGGAAGTAAGAACAAGAGATGTAATGAAGCCATAGGGACTATGGAAGATTTTATGGTATAATCCAGAGAAAGTCTTATCTTTATCTACCGTGCAATGTTCAATAATGAAATTTGTGTGATGATATCGTGGAAAGTGGTGATGATATAAATATTGATGCACGTAAACCAATGTCAATATATAATTTATTATTAGGCCCATTGGGTTACAAGACTCGAGGATCACAACCAAAACTTGTGAAGGTTGTGGCCCAATTATGATCATGTGCATAATCAAACCATGTTGTCAAGAGCAGTCCAATAATTGTAGGATCGATTAATTGTGATGTTTAGCATGTTTAGTTGTTCTATTTTATCGAGAAATGTAATAGGTGTGTGTAAGACTGAAAACGTAAACTTGTATCAATATTTTTATCAACTCGCTCATTGGGTTGTGGGACTAAAAGATCACAAGCATACGTTTTTCTTTTTGTTGGCCATTGATGGTCATGTAGAATTAATGGAAATGATCTTGATAAAACAAAATAACTATCAAAGGAAATCTAATCTATCTTTTTGACGTTTTCACAATATATCAGAGAAAAACAATGAAAGCAAACTAATCTAACAAAAGTAAATGTTTTTTTTCTTTTCCAGTTTTTAAGCAATGCATTACAATCTAATGTGTATATATGAATCTAAGCAATGCATTATAAGCAATTCAAGACAAGTAATCAACTAGATGTAGCTGGTTACTTGTGTGAATATGTGAATCTATATCTAAAAAAATAACCTAATTTAATCAAAAGGCCTTCAAACCCTACCTCAAATGTGAAGAACAAATCATGACCCTAAAAGAGCTATTATTCCCCACAACTTCCCTATTAATGTCAAAGAGAAAATTTCTAATAATTTGATCTACTTATAATTTCCTAATCAATTGAAATGAAAAGTTTTACTACTCTATTTCATATGCAATTGAAACTAATGATTGAAAATTGACAATTTGGTAAATGAAAAAAATAAACAAGTAATTCCAACTCGGATAAGCAAGAGCTTTGGCAAATCCGGTTATATCTATGTTTGTCCCTTCAGTTTTTTCATTGCTTTCTTTGTGTGTTCATATGAGTCCAAGGAATTGGGAACGCAAGAACAGAAGGAATAAGACGCATGAGAAATGGTGGCGTGAAGACATTTTGGTTGTAATATAAGTAGAAGAGAGATAACACAAGAGATCTGAGCTTGGCTATGTAATTCCTAGCAAGATTATGGCAGCAATACTATGCAAGATACACAAAAATTCTCAGGCCTTTTTCTTGAACACAAGCATGGAATATATAAGAATTGGGGCTGGGATGTGCCTTCATGCACAAGGAAAGAAGAGGTAATTCCAACTAACTAAAACACATGCAAAAATATAAGAGGGAAGGAGAAACAAGAAATCAAAAATATTTTTAGACCAATTAGTTCATAAATGCATCCTAAAATTGAAGTTAAGTGAATCATCGCATGTTAAAAAAACACATGACAGAATCTAGAAATTTTACTCAGAACCACAACCATGTGCAAGGCAGCGGTCCTGGCACTAAAGGCCAAAACATGTACATAATGAAGCAAGAAGATGGAAAAATCATGGAAAAGATAAGTAAGGACATCTAGGCTACAGATATACACTACATATGGGTTTAGGATCTTGAACATCTTTTGAAAGGACATGAATCATCATTGGGGACTTTTGTGACCATTTTTATGAAAATGTAGCACATGCAATTTTGGGTGCGTACAATTACCATTTGTGTCTATTATATCAATGTCATTTTGATATTAATACCTTAATTTTATGAAAATTTTGGTTAACATACCTTAGTGGTATTGTTGTGTTGCTTACAATCATAACTACCACTTTTTGAGATATAGGTCTTGATTCAATTCAAGCTCACTTTTAATATACTTTGTTTTGGGATTGTATTGGATTTTTTTATTACTTACACCTTGTTCATTTCTTTGAACTTGACATAATCGGTGACAGCTTTGTTAGTAATCTTAAACACCAACTACCATTTGAGAACAAACTTAGGAAGTACGACATTTTGATTGATTGGTCTGAAAATGAGCATTGAGTGATTGTATCTTGTTTTTCACTTTTGACTTATTATTTTAAGACAATCACTTTGGCACATTGATTCTTTGACATTCATCATTCTTTGAACCATTGACATTCTTTGACATTTGTAAACTTCCACTTAGGTTTGATCAATACCTTTTGAACAAATTCAAAACACCTTAGTGAAGTTCTCACACATCATGGCCCCCAAAACAAGATTGGGAGCTAGAAGACAAGTCATTGAAAAACAATCATGGGAAATGTTGAACAAACAAGGGTCAAATCCCTTTATTGGTCATGATTTAGGGCATCTTTTTCCATAGAAAAAGAAGAAGAAGAGATGATAGATCATAGTGGTGATGAAGAAATATCACCACGTGTGGAGTTTGACTTTGACCCCACCCTATTAGATTAATTACTTTTCATAAACAAGGACATGGTACTTGTGAGAGTGGTGGAATTAGGTGCTAGAATGCAACTAGAACATGAAACTATTCCACCCACAAATGAGGCTAATGAGGAAGAACCACTTCTTATTAAAATTGATTAAATTTTAGCACATGGACATGCTTCCACATCAAATGTAGAAAACAACAACATGGTGGGTTATAAATTACCATTCATCAAGATGCCACATAGAGTATGAATAGAACATGAAAACGTGGAACAACCCCCATGCGATGAAGATGACAAAGAAATTCATGAGGAATAATTCACTATACCACAACAAATTTAGAACCTTAGTCTATAATTATATTTATTGACATCTCATGTATGAAAAGAAACAAACAAAAATGTACATCGAGAGAAACCTAAGGAAAAAAATAGTGAATTTCACATTAAAAACAAGAGGGAGGAACGTAAAAATATAGTCATGTGTATGTGCCAGCTTCCCCCACTAATGAAAAAAATTATTTCACAAGAACTACAATCTATGAAAGCAACACTCACAAGCCTTCAAGAAAATAATGGGGGAAATAACAAAAGATATCAATACAAAGAGTTATGTCCCCATCCATTTGATAAGGCTATGTTGCTTCAACCCTTTCCTAAGAAATTTGACATGCCCAAATTTGACAAGTATAGAGGGAAAGGTGATCCATGCGATCGTGTGAATGATTTTTACATGGCATGCTAAGAAGTGGCCTATAACAACAATTACCTCATACAGATCTTTCCGAACACTCAAAGGCAGACAAGCCTTGGAATGGTTTACTTACTTACCTCATGGTTCTATATTCACATGGTCTGAACAAAGCAGAGAGGTTTGTATGGCATTTCTCATTTAACATGGAAAACAACATAACCATAGTAGACTTGTGTAACACTAAACAATGTCTAAATGAAACCTTTGCAAGTTTTCTACAAATATGGTGGGGGCTAGCTAGCCGTTTCCCTTGCTCAATGCCTAAAAAGAAACTTGTTAGCATCTTTGTACTAAATCTAAATCCAGACATCACTTTTCATTTAAAAATACATTGTGTTCATAGCATTGAAGAGGTCATCGAGAAGGGCATACTCATAGAAATATCCCAAATGCAAAAATAATAATCAAATCATCTTCCATGGATAATAAATCTATGAAACCAATGGACAAGCCACAAATATTTAACAAAAAAATAATGTGGTAGGAGACGTAATCACGGATTCTAAACGTATACAAGTGTTCTAAGTTGGTCAACCTTTTAAACCGACCAAAGGGCCAATCCAATCACCGACACAAGAGTAGAACATTCACTCATATTAATGAGTCTTTGTTTGAAATATTGAAACAATTGGATGTATTCCACATGGTAACTTATACTACAACTCAACCCTTTGATGAAAATGATCTAAAACCTTCATGGTATAAAAATCATGAATATTATGACTTTCATTGTGTAAAGGGATGCAAGATAGACATGTGCCTAAGACTTTGCCTCTATGTCCATGATTTTATTGATAATGGAGAGATATAAGTTGATCCACTAGAGAAAAATCAGATGCCAAATGAAAATATGGGGATATTCAAAGAACCATTCCCTAAGCATGGTAAGCCAAATGAGAAGAAGTCGATCAAGGAGAGTCATCCCAAAGTTACAAAACCACAAATTATCTATATACCAAAAGTGATAATAATCATTACGAATCACTCATTGGATGTGTTTTCTCTTCTGATGAGCATGTGAATACCATTAGGATCAAGGGAAAATATTATGTTGCAGTAATAAGGCGTGCTCATCTCACAATATTAGAACCTCCTCTATCTACCCCTCAGGATGGTTAGTACAACATCTTAGAGAAACTTGAGAAGACATTTGCCAAGATTTCAATCTTGGACCTTCTTAAAATATCAAATGTACATAAGGACATCCTATACAAAACTCTCCAGGGGTCAAGAGTGCCAATGGAAGTAGACCCTTCACATTTACAAGCTACGGTGGAAAACATTATCACTGGTTGAACACATCTCATTTAACCACAAGGAAATCCCTAAAGACGATCACACACATAATATTCCCATGTACATAAAGGTATTTTTACCTATCAAAAGATAAAATGAGTGTTTTTGGACAACATATCTAGGTTGAATATATGCACATTGAAACTAATCAAATATTTAGGACACACAGAGGAAGATCTATAGTCCCACATTATCACCATAATCTTACGAAACTTGAAGTGGGAGTCATCTAGAACAATAACATTGTCGATGGAAGTAGGGCCTACTTGCCACAACACAAAGTTTCATGTCTTAGATTTGGAACTTCCATATAATATGCTTCTTGGCCACCCATGGATCCATGTCATGCATGCCATACCATAAAAATTTCATCAATGTATTAAATTGAAACATGAGGGACACATTGTTACCATTCAAGGTGATCTAGAACCCTTTTCTCACTGTAGAGATCTCAATAGATTTGTGCATAGGGGTACATATACATGTCCCTCCGCTAATATTTCTATTCCCCTCATTTCGTAATCTCTTAAATTAGTAGATTCAAAATCCCTAAGTTCTTGTGCTCATGAGGATTCTACATCCACTTCTCCCTTTGATTCATGGGAGATGAAAATACTTGAGTATGGTTGTGGAGAATATAATGTGAAATAATATCTCCTAGTTTCACATCTGTCTTTATCACCAAAAACAAGAGGTAGACCCAACTATCACTTTAAATGCCTAAAGATGAATGTACTATCGGACATTCTTTATCCGGCGGGATTTGTGTAGAAGAAATATTTTTGGACCCACCTATAACTTGGGTCCCCGAGGACACAAATCCTACCTACTACGAAACCCCAGAAAAGGCCAAATCCAGTAGAATGATGTATTCCATGGGTTACAAAGGACTCGGATGTGGAAAATTTAAACAAGGAGCAAGAGAACTAATCCCACTTCCATATTTCAAAATAGAATGCTATGGTATTGGTATTCAACCATATGGGTCATATCCCATGGATCAATATGCTACATGCTCTAAGCACGAGGATAGCTCTTCTTATTCAAATAGTGACATAGATTCCCACTTGTAGCCAATGCTAGGATCTTACCTCCATGAACATTTTCAAGGATATTGTTATCCTTACCAAAACCCCACCGATCCTAAAGTTAACATTGTATACCCTACCCTTGTTGATTGGGACCAACAACGTCATATGCCATTGGATCTCTTTAAGAATGATGAAGCTATTACAGAATTTATGGGCATACATGGTACCATTCCTATCGGAGATCACAAGAAATGTTTCTTCATTGACTTAGATACATGTGCGTATTACTTGAGTGAGGAATTTGAGCTTTGTCGATAGAAAAATTTAAGAAAAGTGAGGAAAAAAATTCCAAACAAAAGCCTCAAAGAAAACATACATCTAAGTCACATAGTGAAAACCTCTTTGAGGTGCTAGCTGACCAACAAGTAAAAAAATCAATAGACAAAAGAAGTGACCACAATGAGGATGAAAATCTCATAGAGATGCCCTTGGAAGAAGATCTCAACCTTCCTCCCGATCCTACGCGTATGGAGGATATGTCAAAAATGCTCGTAGAGGAAACTGTTGATGTGAATATTGGAATAGAAGAAGACCCAAAGATAGTTAAGTTGGGAGCTTCACTTTCAACACAAGAAAAAATACATTCACCTTGCTTCTCAGATAATTTGTGGATATATTTGCATGGTCTTATAAAGACATGCTAGGATTAGATCCAACTTTGGTAGTGCACAACTTATTAGTGTACCTAAACGCAAAGCCTATTAAACAAAATATAAGGAAAATGCATCCACGAGTGGCCCTTCTGGTTAAAGAAGAGTTAGAGAGACTATTAGCAGCAGGGTTCATCAGACCCATTGACTACTTTGAGTGGATATCAAATGTAGTTCCAGTACAAAAGAAACCTGTTGGAATCATAATTTGCACAGACTTTTGAGACATCAATAAGGCATGTCGAAAATATTATTTTCCTTTTCCTAATATTGACATGATTGTCGATTCAACTGTGGGCTATGAAATGCTATCTCTTATGGATGGATTTTTAGGATACAACCAAATCAAGATAGCAGAAGAAGATTAGCATAAGATGGCCTTTACTACCCCTCGGGAATAATTTGTTATCGTGTAATGCCCTTCGACTCAAAAATGCCAAAGTAACCTATCAATGGACCATGACAATAATATTCCATGATATTTTGTATGATATCATGGAGGACTATGTAGATGATATCGTAGGAAAATCCAAGACAAGAGAAGACCACCCTAAAGTTTTGCACAACATATATTTGAACGTCTATGGGAGTATAAGGTTAGATTGAATGTAAAGAAATGTGTATTTGGGGTTTTATCAGAAATTTGCTAGGCTTCATTGTATCAAGAAGAGGGATTGAGGTGGACCCAACCAAAGTCACCGCCAATACTAAAATTCCTGCTCCCAAGAATATCAAGTAGTTTCGTAGCCTCGCATAGGTAGATACAAGCCATTCATAGATTCATTTAGCAACTTGGTGAAAAATGTCATTCATTCACCCATCTACTTAAGAAAGATGTTGAATTCATTTGGGGACCAGAGTAGTAGTAGGCCTTTGCCTTGCTCAAATAATACTTGGCCAATCCTCCAATCCTCATGTCTCCGAGATCCGGGTGAGGCACTTTTTCTATACATATATGTTACCCAATTTTTTATTAGTGCATTACTCACACAATATGACCTAAGCCAAAAATAAAAGACAGTGTACTATCTCATCCGTACTTTAATCTACTATGAGCTCAACTATCCCAAAATTGAAAAATATTTTTGGCTGTAGTTTTTACCTTCCAAAAACTTTGCCATTACCTATTGAATACTAAAACCAAGATTATATCTAAAGTTGACCCACTCAAGTACCTATTTTCAAAACCCTCCCTTATGGGTAGAATGGCTAATTAGATCATTCTATTCAGTGAATTTGACATTAAGTACATACACCATAAATTAGTTAAAGGACGGGTGCTTGCAGACCAATTGATAGAAGCACCCTTACCCGGAACAAAACCTATAAGTTTGGATCTACCTAACGCATCATTGATGTATATTGAAGAATATGTTATATGGCATATACATTTTTATGGATTATTTATATTTCATTATTTGAGGGTAGATGTTGTGCTAATAACTCCTTTAGGAGACCCTATACCGAAAGCTTTCTGTTATGGATTTCCTTACACAAACAACATTGTGAAATATGAAGCACTCATCATTGGAATGAAGCTGGCTATAAAATGGAATATCCACCACCTTAAGGTTGTTGTAAAATCACAATTGATTATCAATAAATTCAATGATGAGTACAAGGTCAAAGATGAAAAAATCATCCCATATAGAAAGTTGGTGGAAGCTCAAAATAATATTTTGTGAACATCACCTTTGAAAATATTCTAAGGGCACAAAACCGATTGGAAGATGCAATTGAAATAATGGGTTCTATGTTGTGGATTCTACCGAAAACCAATGATAGGCCACTTTTATTTGAAAATCTACGTCATGCATGCATACAACATGTCGATTATTTCCTAACATGTGAATTTCTTTATCCCCACTCCTCATGGTATGCCCATATTTTTAACTACCTCTAAAGTAGTACCTTTCCTCATAACATTACCCATTTTGAAAAACAAAGCCTTATCCACCAAATAGCTCGGTACACCCTCCTAGGAGGCACGCTTTATCATCATGGCTATGATGGGAATATGTTGTGTTGTCTAGATGTAGCAGAGTCAGTCCAAGTAGTCAAGGAGGTACATGAAGGAGTATGCGGTACTCATACAAACAAAATGGTATTAGCAATTAAGTTTTTAAGGGTAGGCTATTACTTGGCCTACTATGGAGATAAATTTTTGCAACCATGTAAGAAAGTGTGTTCTATGTCAAAAGTATGGAAATTTCATTCATGCACCATCACAACCTTTACAGCCGATAACAACACCATGGCCATTTTCTAAATGGGGATTAGAATTAATAGGGAATCTCACCCCTACCTCATCTGATGGTCATACCCACATCATCATGGCCACATAATACTTCACTAAGTGGGTGGAGGCCATTCCATTGACATATGTTACAGGTGCTTAGATATCAAAGTTCATCATGAATCACCTACATTTCCAAAGATGGAATTCCTACGCCATTATTCTGATAATGGTAATTCATTCAAGAACAAGAAAATAAAATATCTTTGTCATTACTTTTAGATAATATTAAAGTGGTCCACACCATATTACCCACAAGGTAATGGGAAAGAAGAAGCCACTAAAAAAACATTTGTCTAATCATGGAGAAGATGGTGAGTAAGACAAGGCACAACTGGAATTTGTAAATCCACCCATCCCTCTAGGCTTATAGAACTCCATTCACACTCATAAGGGTGCAACACCTAATCCCTATTCTTTGGAACTAAATCTATCATCCCATTTGATATTTATCTCCCTTCTCTAAAAATATCTCTTAGGGATTACCTAGATAATGATGACGATTACAAAGTGGCTAAACTCACAGAGTTAAATCTCCTAGATGAAATACACATCCATGCCCTAAATCATCTTAAGGTGTATCAAAACGAGTCTCATGGAATTACAACAAAAGAATCATTCCTCATCATTTTGACGTTGGATATTTTTGATGAAAGAGAACCAATTCAACACAAGGGCGAAATAGAGAAGAAAGGAAAGGTTGAACCTCATTAGTTAGGACCTTATGTCATTCTAGCCAAATATGGGTCATAAGCATAAAAATTTCCCATCCCGATGGTGATGAGCTCTATAAACCCATGAATGCCATGAATCTCAAATAGTTCTATGCTTGAGCATGGTGTAGAAATTGTGAAAACAACAAAAAAAGAAAAAAAAATACAAAAATACAAAAAGAAATCAAAAGGGAGAAAAAGATAAAAGGGAAAGAAGGTCATCCAAATGTGAAAACTTTCATCTAAATAACTCTCCTAGTTATTTGGATAACTTGTATACATCTTCTAAATTTTAGCTCTTCATTACAATATTGCACATGCTTAAGTTACATTGGCACATTCCTTCTTTTCCTCATGCGCCCTTGCACGCTTCCCCTTCTTCTCTTCCTTTCCTTCTCCTCTTCATTCCATCTTCCCCTTGTGTGTGACTTTTGTGCATTCTCCTTCTTCCTAGAATCCATTCATCTTGTGTGTGTACCTTGCACATGCTTCAATTAGATAAGTCCTTAGCCCTCGCGTGCCCGCACATCATCTTTTAATGGTTTTTCTTGACCATGTGTTCCTCATTTCCTCACGCGTGTTGCGCGCACCTCCCTCCTTCCCTCTCCTTGCACCTTATTCTTTTATGTGCTTACCTTTTTCCCTCCTCTATGTCATTTTATGCCACATCATCCTATGACATGCTTGAGTGTTGCACACGTATCCATTCAAAGTGCACGAAAAGGGTGTCAAATCGTTGCAACAAATCGGTGAGTGACACATGGTAAAAATGACAAACATCTACATAGTTTTCCGTTCTCTATCATCCGATACACATGCTCCACGTGTTTTTTTTGCACCAAATCTCTCGACATCCTTTGATAGCCATATATTTTTCTCCATAGCTCTAATTGGTATGCATCTGGACTTGTCGATAGCCGCTAACATAAAGCTATAATGCTAGACTTTTAAATTCAAATTTTGGTGGACGTGGTAGGTGAGAAATGGAAAAACATCTTTTTGAACATTAATGAAGTAGGATTGATTTCTCCAACGACCTGATTTGATATGTTCCACCCTCCTTCCTTTTCTTAGGGAAGTGCATTTGAAAAATTTGTAGGCGGATTTATAGGCATTGAATGCTTCTTGTTGGTGGTTGCATTTCAAATTTGGTTTTTCCTCCTTCTCTTCTTCTTCCATGGATTTATCTATAAATGTAAGATATGGGCTCATTTTTAATGTTGGATACTCTAGATCCTTACGCATTTTTCTAAGGACTTCATATTTTATGCATTCTGAGTTATAGACCTCTAGATCTAGCTCATGCATGTGGATATCGGCCTCTTTCACCATTGTAATAACTTTGTGTATTTCTGGAAGTAATAGAAGCATCATTTTGTGATTATTCTCTATCCTAACGTGTTTGCATTCCTTCTTCTTGCATTTTCTTTTACATTGTGTGCTTGTTGTGCCACTTCACGTCCCTTGCAGTTCCTCATTTAGTTATGTTCCATGAGAATGATTTGGTAAATGCATTTTTAGTTGTGCTACTCATGCCTAGCCTCCTTTCACACATTCCCTTTTCATTCCCACTTAGAACAGATAGTATTCAACCCTCTTTCTCTAGTGCTATCACCTTTTAGTGTAGTTTATTTTCATGTTATCCTTCTATCCCTGGTCCTTGGCATTTATTAGCTTAGTTTCCCCTTTCAGCACTAGGAGTAGTAGTAGTAGTAGTAGAAATAGATAGAGGAACCGACCTTCTAGAGATCCTTCTCAAGCATGCAAGGTCCCACAACTTGGAGACGGTTCCATTGTGATCTCAAATAGCTTGGATCTTCTAGATCCGAGACATGGGTGCAATTTTGAAGACCATTAGTGTCTGGCATGCACGGAGGGACTAGCAATGAAAGATTAAATTTCATATTGCTAAGTTTTGGTGTGTGGACTTAGTATTTCTACTTTGGAGGATCATTTCAACACATCTGGTGACTCCCAACATTTACAAATCTTTGTTTTAGTATCCTGAGTGCCTTTCATGAGAAGAGTGCATACAAGTAAAATCGCAGTAGCTAAAGATTATTTTGAGTACCTCTAGCTATCCCTAAGAAGGGTTCATTCCAGAAAGTTGTGCCAATATCTCCATCTCCCGCGTGCCGCCCTATTCAACTCCTCATCAAAACAAACAACCTACATGCACCGCGAAGGCAAATCACCACCTCCTCCATTAAGGAACTTTGCTAACTTCATTGGAGGAAGTCCCCGTCCTAGATGTGTAACATGATATGCCAAATGGCACACTCAAAAGTATTCCATACTTTACTAGTGAGAATCAAGTCACCCTCGGAACATATAGATGTAGAAAAAATAAGTTCACTCTACTTGATCACACACGACGATATAGAAGTTAGGCTACTTGTAGCCTCTTTCAAAGGTGAAGTACTTCCATGGTACACGAGGCTTCGACTTGGATCTATTACCACCTAGGATGAGCTTGGAATAACTCTTTGTAATTACTTCGAAGATAAGTCGATCACCTATCTCCGATGGAGCAACTGACAACAACAACGAGGGTGCCCAATGAGTAGATGATTGATTTCAACATCATATTTTAGAAGACTTGGGATAGAATCCCTTTAGTGGTGAGACCTATAACACATCATGTTTTTCTATATTATCTAAAGGTGTTCAATGTTGATATCTCAATCATGATTCAATCTATGGGAGGTAGGAATTTACCAACTACTTATAATATTATAGTAAGGGTAGAAAATAGACTTATTCAGGTGGGAAAAATAGCTCCTAGACCACGTATGCCTTTGTTCCTAGAATTGTAACAAGCACCCTAGCCTCGATTTGGCCCCTATTCATGTTCCCGAGCAAATCTCGTAACTTGTTCCATCAACATTCTACTCTCTAGCACAACAAAATGAGGATGAAGATTAAAGGCTCGATCGGAATTTATCAAACAAAGTCATATCATTATAAAAGCAATAGATGTAAGCCTATAGAGGAAATTCTAATCGGGCACCTAGCTAAAACAATCAACCTTGGTGAAATCAATATGGAAACCAAATATATGCGCCCAACTAGCAAAATGATATATGGCATACTAATGCACATCTGCCCTTGCAATTTTTTCCTCCTGTGCCGTCTTTTCCAGTACCTAGTACAAGTCAAGCACTCATTTCAGTTCAAAATAATTTGGTGCAAGAGTTAGAATGGTGCTTCCCTTGTAATATACCTTACAAATAATATCATTATGCCAATGATGTGATCGCAATCTTATATCATCTAGAATGCTTCCACCTATGAGCCTTCAACAAGTTCCTCTGAATTAGAAAACCCAGAAGACCGAAGCTCCTCCAGATGCAAATTTGATGCTCTTTAGTGCTAAGGACTTATATGCAATCAACAAAGCAGCAGATGATACAAGTAGACCACACGCCCAAATTGAAGAAAGCATAAGATATAAGAAGACAATGTTGGATTCTGTGCACAAAAGTCGTAATACCAAAGAAACACAAAACAACCCTCAAAAGTAGAAAGAAGTAGCCAAGGCATCTAGTAGTAAGAGCACTCAAGTCCCTACATAAGAGGCCCCATGTAAAGCTCCTGAAGTAATGTGTACCCTTCCTTTGGTAGGTCAATCTCCTGCTTTAGCTAAAAATATTTCTTCCACACCCGAATAAATCAAAAAGGGATGTCATTGTGCCCTAAATGCACGAATTGATGGGTCTTCCATTCAAAATTATGGACCAGATGAGGAAGACAAATATAAATGTCATAATGTGGGATGTTCTAACTATTCCATCTCAGTGGGATCTGTTACATAAAGCTCTGGCACCACTGCCGCGTGATGATCTAGCTAGACAAAAGTTGCATGCTTATATCAACATCTGTCAAGAAAAGGAGAAGCAAGTAAGGTTGTGTTGGCAAGAAAATTTTTTGGGTGGAAAAACTTATGGATTTCTTACCAACGCTCTGGGAATCTAAGTCCCTTTACTTAACCAATGCGCGTCTGTAAGTGCATGTGCATGAAAAGGTGGATTTCTGTGGTGGCCTTTTGACCGAGGATCTAACAGGGACACTCCACTAACCTTGTGGCAAATCTTATAGATACTCTTGCAGAGAGGAATTTTTCTGAAAGTGGGAAAGGGAGTGAGAAAAGAGGTAGGGGAACTAATGCTACAGGTAGATAATCATATTCTTGCATACACACGAGTTAGAAACTTCAACACATGCATTCATGAGAAGAAACAACTCTGTAAATAACAAGACAAAATAGAATTTATCGATCACAAAGTATCAAGAAACCCCTATGTCAAAGAAAGATGGAAACTCCTTCTTCTTTTATTGATTTATCAAACCAAAGTTGTACATAATGGAGAAATAGAGGAAATTTGAGAATGAGGGGAATGGAAGAATTTGGCTATCTCCTTTGTTCTCTCAAGGTACAATATACTCTTGAGTTTACAAGATCAATTACCAACCCTTTGCAATGGGAATGGCATTACAATTTATAGAATGAGAGGTGACTTATCGTCTTCCTCATGACCTTTTGAATACCTTAATATGACTTAAGATTGTTCATATTCCACTTTAAATATTTAAGTCCCTTTTATAATAGCAAGGCAACTTAATTTACATTATATTTCTAAAGTCATTTAAGTCATATTAAAAAGTGTAACCCTCAACACAAAAATATAACATTGAAGAGAGAGAGTGTCGTATGAGGAGCGAAGAGAGAGAGATAGAAGAGGAAGAAGAAGAAGAAGAATTATGCCAAAGGATGAGTTGCTACAGTGGACTTGGCTCCATTCTCTGACTATTCTCCACTTCGTAATCCTGAGAAGGCTTCTGACCTATCCAAAAAATCAACTTACTATTTTTAGTAAGTATGAGAAATCAAGTCCCCGATCTTCAATTGGATGTTGCGGCTCAGTTTTCCTCTTTCTCCTTGCGTTCCTCATTCCTTCTAGATCAACTTTCTATTTTTAGCAGGTGCTCGAGGGCACACTTACTATTTTTAGTAAGTGCCAAAAATGTCCATTCTGGTGGATTCTCAGTTGTAGTGCACCTCCAATGTCTTTGTCTTCTTTGCAAGTTCTTCTATCGATGACTTTCCCAAAATAGTAGTTCCTATGTAGTAGACCTACTATTTTTAGAAAAATTTCCTTTGGGAGTCAGATTGATGTGAAACAAAGTTTTTGATATGGGATTTTTCCCAATATCCTTTCTCTAAAATTTTAGGCCCACCCACTTAATAATCTAGGAGATTTTAAAGTTTTAATTTTTGGACTGACGGTGCTTCCGGTATGCAGTAGCCATTAATGGAACTCAAAATTGTAGGTCTAGTTTTCTCCTCTGTTTGCAAATAAAATTATATTTTTTATGTGATTTTTTTATTCTGGTGCTTCACCTGTAATCTTACTTCTATCCGGACCACCGGTTTGACAGGAAATCCCACTTCTTTCTTATTTGAGTCAGAAAGGAGATTTCTTCATTATGGATGCTCTATCGCACATGGGGGAATTTTAAGGTGTCTTCTTGATGGCCTTGGGTAGAGTAATGAGAATAAAAATATATCTTGTTGTTTCATGCATCCATTTGGGAGATTTCTTCAACTTCTTATTTCATGGCTATGGAGTTTTCTTCGTTTTCTCCTTCTGTGTTTCGTGCTTCTCCTTCTGTGTTTGATGAGGATTACTTCTGAGACTTTCATGCTTTCATGAAGTGGGAGGGGAGTGAATTTATAGCAATTTTGGTTTGATTTCTTGCAATGGTGGAGTGATGGAAGAAAGTTGTAGAGGAAGTATGGAGGAATGAAGTGCACACACAACTGTTAGAAGTTAGAAGCGAAAAAAGTGACACTTGGAAAAATTTCAAAAAGATATGCATAGGTAGGGCTTGGGTGAATTTTTCCATGCTTTATGTCCTTGACCTTAGGGACATGAGGGACATCAATTTCCACAATGAGCAAGATGGTGACATGTGGCACTAGATCCAACGGTAGGGAATGAAGGAGGAAAAAGTTGATTTAAAGCACTGGGAGCTGAAAGGAGGTCACATGGGTGTCCAAATGACTCCCTATGGGGGATTGGGCACATTTTTCAAGGTATTATTTCCCCAAACTCAAGTGCATAAGGGACATAAAATTCCACAGGTGTTCAAGAGCATGACACGTGGCACCCAATCCAACAACAGGAATGCACGCTCCAAATAAGCCCCTGCAGGCTGAACTGTGGTCACGTGGGTGTCCAAAAGAATCCCCATAGGGTCTGGGCACATTTTTCAAGGTCTTATGTCCCCCACCTCAAGTACATAAGGGACATCAAATTCCATGATGGTCCTGGAGCTGACACATGGCACCTAATCCGACGGAAGGGGATGAATGCTTCAAAAAAAGCACTTAGGGCCGAACCAAGTCTGGAGGTCGCATGAGGGTCCAAGAGGTCATATGAGGGCTGAGAGGGATTCAAGGGGGATGGGTGAACTTTTCCAACCTTGGTGTCCCTGACCTTGGGGGACGTGAGGGACACAAAATCCCATCCTCCCAAAAATTTGGCTAAGTCCTGAACTTGTAACAATGATAACTTGAGCTCCCGATGGACTTTTTTTGGAAAAAATTTATATGATCCTGATTGGAAATGGCCTTATGAATCCAATGGTGTGGGTATCATGTCTTTATTATTCCATTTTATCCCTAAAAATCATATTTTTTATTTTTTACTCCACTTGTGCTTGAGAAAACTGCCTGCAGACCTGATGCTCCAAAGTGTTGTGAAAAATATTATTTCACCATCATGTAGGTATTAGAATCCTCTTTCTGGATTTATTTTTTTCTCTAACTCCATCCGAGCTCCTAGAATCTTCTTCTGAAGCCCAATAGTTGTTTTAGGCTTGTGTATTGCCTAGGCTTGTGAACCCTGTTTTTACTCAAACTGCTCCAAGTATTGCAAAACTTCCCCAAACCTTCAAAAATCATTTCTATTATGTTTTAAGGTCTTCATTTCATCTCTGTGTTGAATTTTTACCTTCCGTTCCACTCCAAGGAGTTGAATCCAGTCCTGGGAAGGCTAGCGATAGCCCTTCCCAATACTACCAAAAGATAGTATCTTTTCAGAACTCCCTAAAATCACCTAGGGGTGATGAATAGACTTACCTAAATCACCTAGGGGATGAGATTACATTATTTAGGAGGTCATTTGGACTGATTGGATAGACTGGGGTGTCTTGGAATGATGGGACTTGAAAAAATTAACACTGGGGTATCATTGTCATGCTTGGAAATTGTCAATTTCCTTGTTGCACATTTGCATGACAACAACTGCTCTAGCTTGGGGACATGACATGGACTGAGCATAGTGAAGACATGACATGGGAATCCAAAATCTCAATTTTAGACCATATAGTTCATTGACCAGTGCCTTATCCATTGGGCCTTGCAGAGTCATGTATAACTTCTAGAAAGGAAGATTAGAAGGAAACACACACACACACACAAAAACGAAGGAAAGGAAACACACGACACACAACAGAAGGGAAACACACGCAACAGAAAGGGAAACACACCTATCAATCACCTATGGTACAAGGCAAGGGACAACCCACTTTCACTAAAGTACTTTTCATTTCTCAAAATTTACCCCTGAAGAGGAAACACCGAATGATGATGTTCTGCGAAGCCATTGATGGGTTCCAGAAAGTAGCCTCCTTTCCTTAATTGTTTATGGAAGCCAGGTGCTTCCATGATTGTCCTTTTACTTTGTAGGAGTGATTCCATGTGAGCTTCTTGATGCTCTAGTCCTTGCTTGGAAATTCCACTTCCTTCGTGTTCTTTGAAGTCGGTCTCATAGTGCTAGTTGCCTTTCATGTTTATCCATATAGAAAATTTTCCATTGAGCATCTCATCGCAGCCCTAGGGCTGATTTTTGTTCAAAATACTTGAACATTCTTGATTCTTTTCTTTCCTAGGCCTATGCTCATTGACATATTCTCCATGAGAAACATTTGATTCATCCTTTATCTCTACTCCACGGTGAGGCATTTGAGTACTGAAGGAAGGATTGGAGGAAAACTCATACTTGTCCCATATGTTCATGGCATGAGTGAAGAGATCGAGAATCAACTCGGGGTCTTCCGCAACTTCTACTACATCCAATATTTCTTGCACAGAGTTATGCTTCATCATTTCCTATAGCTCATCTTGATATGCCTTTGAAGAATCTTTATTTTGTAGCTCAAGGCAACTATCTAGAGGGATTACCTCATCATCTCAAGAATCACTACACTTTACCAATCCTTCATCAAAAAGAGCTTCATCTTTAGAGGTCTCAAAACTCCTTTCTTCAATTTCTTCGTCATGGAAAGATTCTTCATCTTCAAATGGGAAAGAAAATATCTCCATTTTGGTATTACATCCATCAATCATTAGCTCAAGAGCAGCATCATATATTTCATCTTGCCTTATCTCAATATGGCCAACCTTCACATCAGCTTCACACTTGTCTTGTAAATTTGTGGCTTATATCAGGAGCTCGAGGGTGAGCTTAGGATCTTTAGTTTCTTCTACGGCTCTAAGCAGTTCTTATATAGACATTTCTTTCTCATTGTTCGAGGGCTCATTATATACTAGCTTGGTATCTTCCTAGGTGACATGATCAAGGTATTCCTCATCTTCAAATGGGAATGTGAAAATGTCTTCATCACGGATAAGAACATAAGCTGATTTTTCTTTTTGAAAATCATCAAGAGCCATCTCCTCTTCTTCATGGTTTGTATCATCCGGAAATTCGGGGCTGCCCTCTTATAGCTCGAATCTCCTCACTACTTCTTCAAAATCCAAATCTCTCTAGGAAGGCATATCTGGCCCTATCAAGATGGGAATATCATCTTCCTCCTCGGTTGCCACAAAGTGATTCATCTACTGCTTTACTTGATACAAGATGTTAGCTTCGGGCTTCCAGACTTTCATACAGTGTACCTCATTTTCTTCTTGGGAAGCAATTTCTCCATGTCTCCCTTCACTAGTATGGTTGTAGATGACCAATTCATCTAAATTTTCCCTCCCAAGTCTCAACAAAAACTTCTACTTAGTAAAATTCCAAATGAGGATGGGATGTCTACTACCAAAATCATTGTTGAAACTTTCTTGTCTAGAAATCTGGTGAGAGCCACCTATGCATCTTTGACCTTCCCTACAAGTGAGACCTTTTTTGATTCCAAAGAGTAACAAGAGCCACTAGGTGGATTCATTGTAAGTTTAAGATCCTTGGCAACCTTCAAAGGCATCACATTGTCTGAGGCACCAAAATCTATTATGTAATTATTCAGTACATATTCTCCAACAAGAAGGGAGATGTAGAAAGGTTCAAATTTATCAGTCTTTGATGCACTCAGAGAAAGCATGTTCTGTGAGGGAGGTGTAGGTGATTTTGGTAGCATGCCTTTGGAACTGGATGTTACAACATTGGGTGTTAGACTACCACTCCTGATATATCGAGACAAACCTCTCAAATTGTTTAGGATGAGTCTCGTAAATATTCAGTTTCAGTAATCTGCACTTTGGCCTTGTTTGCATATTCTATGAAGTCAAAGGGGAAGATGCGAGAAAGGGGGTGAAGGGATTGATTTTGGAGTCTGGATAGGCTTAGGAGAAGGATTTGATGTTTGAGGAATGGACGGTATTTTGAATGGCACACTAGGAGCTTTCAAGGAATTAGATTTTGTAGGAGTAGATTTGGGTTTAGAAATGGAAGAGACATTGGAAGACTTACTTGGGATTTCAGGAGTCTTCTTACTTGCTATGGGATCAGGATCCAACAATGCAGACTTCATGGAAGATGGAAGTGGGGATCCTTGACTGATTATTTTATTTTTCGAGTCACCATAGGAGGATCATCAACCTTCTTTTCTTTTACAAAGTAGTGGAGGAGATGCTCTTTTCTCGACTGAGAACAAGTGAATACCACGCATGAGAAACTAGGGTGCATCTTCTTCATCTTCTTCATAACCTCTAGAATACTCACAAAATCTGATTTGTGCATCATTCTCAAACTCATCACTTTCTAGGAAACCACCACCTTCACTTTCTTATTCAAGCTCTTCTTCATCTTCTTGAAATCTACAATTTATGTTCATGGGTGGGGCCTCCAAGGTGAGCCTTTGGGGTGCTCCTGCAATCTGATTTCTGTTGCTTCTTTGAGAAGAAACTCGTTCAAATAATTCCCTCTTCAAAGAGGCCATTTCATTCACCAAATTTTGCAATGATGGATTGGTTCTCTCATCTCCAAGATGTTGGGCCTTGCCCTTTGATGGATTCTTGATCTTTCCAGAGAGGATGAGATTGTCATCCAATTCAATGGCCCTCCTTTGTGCATCTACAATGTTCCTTGGTTGAACTCTTCATAGGAGAAAGCCTACCTCCAGTGATTGAGAATTTATGAAGAATCTTTTGATATTTTTCTGAGAGGGTGAATCTTCTTCCGGTATCCTGAAGCAACCATTCAAAACGAGCCATGAAGTCTCTCATCATTTCACTTTCTCCTTTCCTCATTTGAGCCAACTGCACCAAGAGGTCTTGACAATATTTAGTTGATTTAAATCTTTCCTCGAAGGTAGCCTTGATGTCATCCCAACTAGTGATGGATCGGGAAGGTAGGAGGTAGAACCATTCTACTACTTTTTCTTGGAGGGACTCCACGAACAATCTTACAACAACATCTTCATGTTGGACACCAAGAATTCCACATGATGTCGTGAAAGCAATAATGTGTTCTTCAGGATGTTGTGTGTTGTCACCTTTGAACTTTGGAAAGTTCTTGTGGGAACCCATTGGTAGATCATGGAGAGGTGGCTCAAGAGAAAGCGGGCCCGTATTCCTTCCCCATGGAACAATGGGTTGAGGTATTTTTCTTCACCGCCATTGTTGTTTCTATACACTCTTGATTATATGAATTCTTCTTCAAATTATTCTTCTTCTGGGAGCTCAATTCTCAATGGTGGTTGAAAAATGGGAGAATTTGAAGGTGGAGTATCCACAGGAGTTTTGATAGGATTGCCGGTGAACTTCGTGAAGATCCAAATGGAGAGGAGGCTTGAGAGAAGAAGTATGGATTATCTCTAATTCATTCTTGCTGATTTTGTGAAGCCTCAAAATTGAAATCATCAACACCTCTCGACCTGATCAACCTAGTGTGTCTTCCTTCAGCCAACTTTTTGAAATTCTTGAAGTGGGAATATGAAAAGACACGTGTAAAAATCAACAGTGTAGCCTTCAACAATGGACTTTCATGAAATCCTTTTTTTATTTTTTTATTTGATTTTTCTTTTTGAATTTTGGGACCTTGTGGTCATATTTTGGGTGCAGATGCTGCTAAATCTACCCCATGGTGGGTGCCAAAAACTATTGGCAAGAAAAATTTTCGAGTGGACAAACTTGTGGATTTCTTGCCAATGCTCTGGGAATCTAAGTCCCTCTACTTAACTAGTGTGGTTGTCATATGTGCATGTGCATGAAAAGGTGGATTTCTGTGGTGGCCTTTCGACCGAGGATCCAACAGGGACACTCCACTGACCTTGTGGTAAAGCTTGCAGATACCTGCAAGAGAGGACTTTTTCTGAAAGTGGGAAAGGGAGTGAGAAAAGAGGTAGGGGAACTAATGTTGTAGGTAGATAATCAGATTCTTACACACACACTAGTTAGAAACTTCAACACATGCATTCATGAGAAGAAACAACTCTATAAATAACAACAAGACCAAATAGAATTTATCGATCACAAAGTATCAAGAAACCCCTTAGTCAAAGAAAGCTAGAAACTCCTTCTTCTTGTATTGATTGCTCAAACCAAAGTTGTACATAATGGAGAAATAGAGGAAATTTGAAAATGAGGGGAATGGAAGAAAATGGCTATCTCCTTTGTTCTCTCAAGGTACAATATACTCTTGAGTTTACAAGATCAATCACCAACCCTTTGCAATGGGAATGGCATTACAATTTATAGAATGAGAGGTGACTTATCATCTTCCTCATGACCTTTTGAATACCTTAATATGACTTAAGATTGTTCATATTCCACTTTAAATATTTAAGTCCCTTTTATAATAGCAAGGTGACTTAATTTACATTATATTTATAAAGTCATTTAAGTCATATTAAAAAGTGCAACCCTCAATGCAAAAATATAACATTGAAGAGAGAGAGAGAGTATGAGGAGTGAAGAGAGAGAGATAGAAGAGGAAGAAGAAGAAGAAGAAGAATTATGCCGAAGGATGAGTTGCTACAGTGGACTTGGCTCCATTCTCCAACTGTTCTCCACTTCATAATCCTGAGAAGGCTTCTGACCTATCCAAAAAATCAACTTACTATTTTTAGTAAGTATGAGAAATCAGGTCCCGATCTTCAATTGGATGTTGTGGCTCAGTTTTCCTCTTTCTCTCTGCGTTCCTCGTTCCTTCTAGATCAAATTTCTATTTTTAGCAGGTGCTCGAGGGCACACTTACTATTTTTAGTAAGTGCCAAAAATGTCCGTTCTGGTGGATTCTCAGCTGTAGTGCACCTCCAATGTCTTTGTCTTCTTTGCAGGTTCTTCTATCGATGACTTTCCCAAAATAGCAGTTCCTATGTAGTAGACTTGCTATTTTTAGAAAGTTTTCCTCTGGGAGTCGATTGCCATGGAACAAATTTTTTTGATATGTGGTTTTTTCCTATATCCTCCCTCTGAAATTTCAGGCCCACCCGCTTAATAATCCAAGAGATTTTAAAGTTTTAATTTTCAGACCTACATGAATGCTTTTTAGGTATGGACCATTAATGGACCTCAAAATTACAGGTCTAGTTTTCTCCTCCATTTGCAAAGAAAATTGTATTTTTGATGTGGGTTTTTCTTTTGGTGCTTCATGTGTAATCTTACTTTGATCTGATAACCGGTTTGACAGGAAATCCCACTTCTTTCTTCGTTGAGCCAGAAAGGAGATTTCTTCATTATGGATGCTCTATCACACATGAGGGGAGTTTGAAGGTGTCTTATTGATGGCCTTAGGTAGAGGAATGAGAAGAAAAATATATCTTGTTGTTTCATGCATCCGTTTGGGATATTTCTTCAACTTCTCATTTCATGGCTATGGAGTTTTCTCCATTTTCTCCTTTTGTGCTTCGTGCTTCTCCTTCTATGTTTGATGAGGATTCCTTCTAAGACCTACATGCTTTCATGGATTTAGAGGGGATTTACTTTGTAGCATGTATGGTTTTATTTCTTGCAATGGTGGATTGATGAAAGAAATTTGCAGAGGAAGTATGGAGGAATGAAGTGCACACACAACTGTTAGAAGTTAGAAGCGAAAAAAATGTCACTTGGAAAAATTTCAAAAAGATATGCATAGGTAGGGCTTGGGTACATTTTTCCATGCTTATTTCCTTGACCTCAGGGATGTGATGGACATCAATTTCCACAATGAGCAAGATAGCGACACATGACATTAGATCCAACGATAGGGAATGAAGGAGGAAAAAGCTAATTTAAAGCACTGGAGTTGAAAGGAGGTCACATGGGTGTCCAAATGACTCCCTATGGGGGTTGGGTGCATTTTTCAAGGTCTGATGTCCCCACCTTAGGTGCATAAGGGACATCAAATTCCACGGTGGTCAAGAGCATGACACATGGTGCCCGATCCGACGACAGGGAATGCATGCTCCAAATAAGCACCTGGGGGCTTGAAAAATCATGGTCACGTGGGTGTCCAAAAGACTCCCCATAGGGGATGGGCACATTTTTAAAAGTTTTATGTACCCCACCTTAGGTGTAAAATGTAAATCAAATTTGACGGTGGTCCTGGAGCTGACACGTGGCGCCCGATCCGACGATAGGGGATGAATGCTTCAAAAAAGCACCTAGGGGCTGAACTGTCAAGTCTGGAGGTCACATGAGGGTCCAAGAGGTCATATGAGGGCTGAGAGGGATTCAAGGGGTCTGGGCACACTTTTCCAACCTTGGTGTCCCTAACCTTGGGGACGTGAGGGACACAAAATCCCGCTAGGCTCCTGGTGTTGACACATGTCCTCCCAAAAAATTGGCTAAGTCTTCTAACTTGTAACAGTGATAACTTGAGCTCCTAATGGACTTTTTTGGAAAAAAATTATATGATCCTAACTTTAAATGGCCTTTTTAATCCAATTGGGTTTGTATCATGTCTTTATTATTCCATTTGATCCCTGAAAAATCATATTTTTGATTTTGTACTCCACTTGTGCCTGAGAAAAACTACCTGCATACCTAATGCTCCAAAGTGTTGTGAAAAATATTATTTCACCATCATATAGGTATTGTAATCCTCTTTCTGGAGATATTTTTTTTTTCTCCTAACTCCATCCGGAGCTCCCATAATTTTTCTTCTCAAGCCCAAGCAATTGCTTTTTAGGCTGCGTACCCGCCTAGGCTTGTGAACCTTGTTTTTACTCGTATCGCTCCAAGTATTGCAAAACTTCCCAAACCTTAAAAAATCATATATATTATTTTTTAATGTCTTCATTTCATCTTTTGTTGAATTCTTACCTTCCGTTTCACTCCAGGAGTTGAATTTAGTCCTAGGAAGGTTAGCGATAGGCCTTCCCAATACTGCCAAAAGATAGTATCTTTTCAGAACTCCCTAAAATCACCTAGTGGTGATGAATAAACTTACCTAAATCACCTAGGAGGATGGGATTACATTATTCAGGAGGTCATTTGGACTGATTGGATAGACCCGGGGTGTCTTGGAATGATGGGACTTGAAAAAATTAATACTAGGGTATCGTTGTTGTGCTTGGAAATTGTCAACTTCCCTGTTGCACATTTACACGACAACATGTTGTTAAAACCCTGCCCTTCTACATATCCTTGATCATAGGAAAACATCTTATCCATAAGTACATGATAGACTCGTGCACTAATAACTCTTTTATGCCCAAGAAGATATCGATGTCCTAGGTCCGAGGTATAACCCCTTTACCGAGTTATGGAGCTCAATTACTTTAGTTTATCTTGCAATGTAAAACTTTCTAGAAAACACAAGTAACCATCATCGGTTAGGAGGGACCGGCATTGGTTATAGGAGAAATTGACATCGCTTAGGGATAACGGCATTGGTTACCCGTGCGAGGATGTTTTAATTAACTCTCGGGTATTAGATATATTTTTAGCATTAAAGTATATCTATTGATTGTAATTACATGGATAAGTGCCCTAAATCTATAAACAACTATATAAGCATAAAATCTAGGGTTTAGAAGTAAGAACAAATAATTATTATGAAGAACTTACAAAATTCGGTAGGTGAGAGAATTCTTGGTGATAAATCAAAAGCTTGAGAGAAAGAAAGTACTATACATCTGAGAGGTGTGGAAGATAGTAAATATTCATTGTATATCTTGTCAAAGCTTTGGATAATAGATTGTCTTGTCTCTTGGTGGATGTAGCCCACACTGGGTGAACCACGTTAAATCTGGTGTTGATTTATGTCTCTTGTTTTGTATATTTCTTATGGTAGAATATCCACTTTTATTTACATGTATGATTAGATCTGATATATTATCTATATAACCGGTGTGATAACCCCAACAACTGGTATCAAATATTTTTTTGAGGGTTTTGTGTGTTGAAAGGATTTACTCACAAAGGATTTTTGATTGAGTGGGAGCTACAACAATGGCAAAAGAAAACAAATACAAGGTAGAGAAATTTGATGGCCAAAATTATCAATTATGGAAGATGTAGATTGAGGATTATTTGTATCAAAGAGATTTGTATTTACCATTGGATGAGAAGTCTAGACCTACGAAGATAACTGATGAAGAATGGAATATTCTTGATAGAAAGGCTTTGGGATCTATAAGATTGAGCCTGGCAACATCTATGGCTTCTAATATTACAGAAGCGACTTCTACGGTAGAGTTAATGAAATATCTTGCTAATTTATATGAAAAACCTAGTGCTTCAAATAAATTTTATTTGATGAAGAAACTATTTAGTTCTAAGATGCATGAAGGTGGATCTGCATCTATTCATTTGAATGATTTTCGATCTATTATAAATCAGTTAAAATCGGTTGAAATACCATTTGATGATGAAGTAAAAGCACTTTTATTATTATGTTCTTTTCCTAATAGTTGGGATAACTTGGTAATGGTTGTTAGTAATACAACATCTACTAATAATATTTTGAAGTTTGATGATGTATTTAGTATAATCTTAAATGAAGAAATTCGCAGGAAGAGTACAGAGGAATCATCATCCGGAAATACTTTGAATGTAGAAACAAAGGGCATGTAGAAGGAGAGATCTAAGAGTAAGAGTGATGGGAAATCAATGTTAAGGGATAGCATATATAAATCTAGAAGTAAGGGAATTACTTGTTGGAAATGTGGAAAGAAAGGACATGCAAAGAAAGATTGTTGGTCAAAGGATAAAGAGAACCAACAACTAGACAAAGGTAAATAAACAAATTTTGCTACATCGAGGTAATGCAAGATGCTCTTAATATTTCTTTAAATAATAGAATTGAATAATGGGTTTTAGATTGAGGAGCTTCTTTCCATGCAACCCCTAATAAGGGTTATTTCAAAAATTATGTCCAGGGTAATTTTGGGTATGTTTATTTGGGTGATGATGAACATTTGTAGTATTACTAGTAAAGGGAAGTTCATCTAAAATCCTAGAATAGAAATACATGGGTATTGAAAGATGTGAGGCATGTGCCAAGCCTCGGGAGGAATCTTATTTTTGTAGGGAAACGAGGTGAATTTGGTCGATGGTTACTTTTACAGATACTCTTGGAAAGTCACCAAGGGTGCTCTTATTGTGGCAAGAGATAAGAAGGTAGGAACATTATATTTATCTACCTGTATTACGATTCATTTTCTGCATTATCTACTTTAGATTCAGATGCATGCATGTGGCATAATTGGTTGGGCCATATGAGTAAAAAGGAATGTATATCTTAAAGGCTAAGGGTAAGTTATCAGATTTGAAATATTTAGATCTTGATTTTTGTGAGCATTGTGTCTTTGGAAAGAAAAAGAGAGTGATATTTCTCAAATTTGGGGCAACTAAGAAGGAGCAAAAGTTAGAGCTTGTACACTCAAATGTGTGGGGACTAGCTCAGGTAGCTTCTCATGGAGGATCCTAGTATTATGTTACTTTCATTGATGATACTACAAGAAAGGTATGGGTTTATTGTATTAAACATAAATCTGATGTTTTTGAGACTTTTAAAAGATGGAAAGCCCTTGTTGAGAATGAATCAAATTCTAAGTTAAAGTGTCTTAGATCTAAAAATGGTGGTGAATATTGTAGCAAGGCTTTTAATGATTATTTTTCAAGGAATGGGATACATAAAAAAGAATGGTTCCAAGAACACCACAGATAATGGTGTTGTAGAAAGAATGAACAGAAAATCATAGAACATGCTAGAAGTATGAGGATACATTCTGATAGCCCTTGTAGTTTTGGGCGAAGCGGTTGATACAATGGTTTATATGATTAACCGTGGGACTCCAAGTTCACTAGATGGAGGAATACCGAGGAAGCTTGGACCAAAAGAGGTAGATCTTTCTTTTCTTAAATTTTTTGCTTTAGAAGATTTTATGCATGTTGATAGGGAAAATAGGAAAAGTTGGATGCAAAATTCAAATTTCATTGGTTATGGATCTAGTGAGTACGATTTCCATTTTTGAGATTCAGAGAATTCTAAAATTATTAGGAGTTGTGATGTTGAATGGAATGAAAAGAGAATATACAGGGATCAAATTTTGGTACCCATGGATGAACCAATTGAGAAGTTTATGCATGAAAATAAACTCTCGATTTAAAAGTAATATGTATAGGGTTACACAAGAACCGGTGTCGGTTACCCCCATCGAATTAGTCATCAAAACCTACATCGGTTACATAAGATCTAAACCAACATCGGCTAGCAAAACTAATGTCGGTTATAGGTGACCGACATCGGTCATTGTCAAATTTGAATACAAATGTCCAGGAGGTCCAGATTGAGCCTCCAGTACCCCAAACTCTTCTAAGAAGGTCACAAAGGGTAATTAAACCTCTAGAACCATTTACACCTCTATTTTATTTATTATTGACTAATAATGGTGACCCAGAGAGCTTTGAATAATCAATGCATGTCAAGACCCACATCCAGTGGGAGCATGGCATGGATAAGGAGATAAAATCCTTAGAATAGAACCAGCCATGGGATTCAGTTAAGTTGTCAGTAGGTAAGAGGGCATTGCAGAACAACAAGGGTTTACGAGATTAAGGAAGAAGAGGGTGGACGAGAAAAGGTACAAGGAAAGGCTTGTAGTAAAGGGATTTTCACCTAAATCAGGTATTGAATTTGGTGAAATATTTTCTCCTATTGTTAAAATAAATTCTATTCGTACTATATTGAGCTTAGTTGCAAGTATAGAAGATTTGATTTTAGAGAAACTAGATGTGAAGACGGCTTTTCTTCATGGTGAATTTGATGAAGAGATTTATATGCAGAAAGCCTCTTGGGTATGAAGTCAAGGGTAAGGAGAAATTAGTGTGCAAGTTGGAAAAGAGCTTGTATGGGCTCAAGCAAGCTCTAATGCAATGGTACATGAGGTTTGATAGTTTTATGCATGAGCATGGTTACTTGAGATGTGAATTTGACCATTGTGTTTATTTCAAGAAGCTTGAAAATGGGAGCTATATTATTTTTTTACCGTATGTGGATGATATGCTTATTGCAAGATCTAGTATGCGGGACATTGGTGATCTTAAGGAAAGCTAGCTCACATGTTTGCTATGAAGGATTTAGGAGCTGAAAAAAGAATCCTTGGCATGTAAATATATAGAGATAGGAAGTACAAGAAATTGTATTTGTCTCGGAAGATTATATCTACAAGGTGTTAGAAAGGTTCAACATGTAGAATGCAAAACCTGTTAGTACACCTATGGCTAAACACTTCAAATTGAGAAAAGATCAGTGTCCATCATCACATGAGGAGGTCAAATACATGACATGAGTGTCATATGCTTCAAAGATGAGAGAGTCTCATGTATGCTATGGTTTGTACCAAACCAAACATTGCACAAGAAGTGGGAGTGGTGAGTAGATATATAGCCAATCCAGGTAAAGATCATTGGAAATTAGTCCAATGGATACTTAGGTATTTGAAAGGGACATCTAGCATACAGTTATGCTATGGAGGATCGGATATTTCATTATGTGGCTATGTTGATTTGGATATGGCTGGAGATATGGATGGTAGGAGGAGCACTATTGGATGTATTTTCATAGTAGGTAGGATGACAGTTAGTTGGATTCCAAAATTGTAGAATTTTGTGACTTTATCTACTACAGAGGTAGAGTATGTTGTAGCTACAAAGGCTAGCAAGAGAGATGATATGGGTTAGTATGTTCATGGAAGAGTTGGGAAAGGAGCAAGGTGATTGTAAACTATTCAATGACATTCGAGTACAATTCATTTGGAAAATAACTTAGCGTTTCATTCGAGAATGAAACACTTTCGATTGAGGTATCACTTCATATGGCGGTATTAGAGGATGGACAATTAAATCTAGAAAATATTCATACGAGTGATAACCCTGCAGGATATGTTAACGAAGCTATTAGCAAAAGGAGAAGTTAGAGCTACACTCCACTTCTATTGGTATTTGAGTCTCATACTTGAATAGGAAGAAAAATATCTAAAGAAGGATCAAAGAATGACATTGTACAACTATGGTGTAGTAATTAATCTCCAAGTGGGAGATTGTTGAGGTGTGGAGCTCAATTATTTCAGTTTAGCTTACAAAGTAAATTTACTAGAAAACACAAAGAACTATCATCAATTAGGAGGGACCGGCATCGATCACTTAGGACATGCATCGGTTAGGAAAGGAGGAGTCGGCATCGGTTAGAGAGAACCGACATGGGTTACTTGTGTGAGGATGTTTTAATTAACTCTCGCGAATTAGATATATTTTTAGCATTAAAGTATATCTATTGATTGTAATTACATGGATAAGTGCCCTAAGTCTATAAACAACTATATAAGCATAAAATATAGGGTTTAGAAGTAAGAATTAACAAGAACTTACAAAATTTGGTGAGTGAGATAATTCTTGGTGATGAAGCAAAACCTTGAGAGAAAGAAAGTATTGTACATCTGAGAGATGTGGAAGATTGTAAATCTTCATTGTATATCTTGTCAAAGCTTTGGATAATAGATTGGCTTGTTTCTTGGTGGACGTAGCCCACACTGGGTGAACCACGTTAAATCTAGTGTTGATTTATGTCTCTTGTTTTGTATATTTCTTCTGATAGAATATCCACTTTTATTTGCATATCTCGCTTAGATCTTATCTATATTATCTATACAATGGTGTGCTAACCACAACACCCTTATCTAAAGGAGTCTTGCAACTCGATGGATCAGCTTTAACTACCTTTGGAGTCATCAAGGATCTTGATTTGACCCTTAATGCATATCCAAGTTTAATTACTCAAGATGTGTCAATCATTGACTTACCTCCTTTATTTTCCCTATGTCTGTCAAGATATTTCACTGCTCAAGTGGGTGGTCACTTCTCTTCTAATTGGTATCATATGTTACTAAAGATGAGGTATGGTACCTGGTTTACCATACAAGTTGAGTCTATATTTTCCTATCATGTAGAGCCATATATCCCATCCCCTCTCCAAGCTAATTATCTAATCCAAGAACAAGCTTTAGTTCTTGAAGAGTAGCCTCTTCCTACCTCTGTTCCTAACCTAGTACTTGATTAATGGATGGAGAGGCACCATAAATTTGATCAATATACTAAAGAACTATAAAATTATGAAATTGGGCTTGGTACTTATTGCATTCTTGAAGAAGAAACTATGCTACTACGTGCACTCAAGAAATATCAAGTTGAACCTGGTCTATGGAAGTTATATTTTGATGGTGCCGAAGTAGAAACGGTGTAGGAGGAGTGGTTCTCATTTCCGCTAGGGATGAGAAATTATTTTTGTGCATAGGCTACGGTTTACCTGTTCTAACAATGTGGTAGAATATGAGGCATTGATGCATGGTCTACTCGATTTCTGAAAAGAATAATATTAAGGCACTACAAATATTTGGAAATTCTGATTTGGTTATCCATCATGTTACCAACAAGTTCTTAACAAAGAATAAGCTTCTCAAAGCTTATAAATATAGAGTTTTGGACCCCCTTGAGAGCTTTGATGCTCTAAACTTGTAATTGGTGCCACAAAAAATGAAAAAGGAATCTAATCAAATGGCTTTGCTCGGTTCGCAATTCTCTCCCTAAGGAATTTGTAAAAGGAAACACTCAACACATTAATATGGTGATCAAGCCATCCATTTCAAAAAAATACTAGCTAGAAAGTGTTTGATAGTGATGTGCAGATCATCCAGTTCATTCAAAATGAAGTTGATTTCTCATCAAGCATGTAAGTTGACTTGCATGATAGCTATGTTGACCAAGTAATACAACCAAAGAAAAACAAGTTTCTTAAAGGGATGGTCACCTTAGAAAAAAATTTGGCCCGATGATGAGTTCAAGGGTGAAGAAAATTATATGCACGTTGTGCAAGAAGACTACTCCATAGTCACTAATTCACGTAGAAAGGATTTGTTGCTCAACAAGACTTGTGTGCATAATGAAAAGAAGGCCTTTATCTCTCTCTGTCAAAAATAAAGTGATATATTTTCATAGGAGTATGAATATCTCAAAGGTTTTGATCCTAGTTTTTCTCAACACTCCATTGATCTTGATCCTAGTATCAAGCATGTCGACATAAGTAGTGGCTAGTCAATCCAAAGATAGAGCCCCTCATGAGAAAGGAATTATTTGAACTCATTGAGGAGAAAATTATTTTTCTCATCAAGTATTCTACTTGGTCGTGAATCTAGTTTCAAAGTAAGAAGAAGAACGGTGAAATCGGACTCTGTGTTGATTTCAAATATTTGAACAAGGCATCTCTAAATGATCATTATCCTTTGCCTTCAATGGAGCAAATTTTTTAGACTGTGGCTGGTGCACAAATATTCTCAATGTTAGATGGGTATTTAGGTTTCAATCAGATCCTGGTCAAGGAAGAGGATCAATTAAAAATGGTGTTTACAACTAAGTGGGGAACATATGCATATCAAAATATGCCCTTTGGTCTGTTAAACGTAGGTACTACATTTCAATGACACCATGGATATTTCATTCAAAGGTTACATCAATGAGTTCATCTTAGTTTACCTTGATGACATAAAAGTCTTCTCAAAGCAGAGCGTGGATCATATAGTGCACCTAGAGAAAGTATTTGAGAGATGCAAAAAGTATGGGGTGTCTCTTAACCCCAAGAAGTGTAATTTTGTTGTGGCACAGGGAAAGCTCTTGGGCCACGTGGTTTCAAAGGATGGCATCACAATTGATCATGAGTGCATTTCAACCATCCTGGCTCTTTCCTTGTCGGCACAAAAATTCCCTATAGTCCTTCCTCGGGAAGATCAATTTTGTTAGGCACTTTATCCCTAACTTTGCAGGACTATTAAGGCCAATCACTCTATTTCTCAAGAAGGACATGACTTTCATATGGATAGCATAAGGAAGAAAAATCTTTAATAGAATCAAGTAAGAGATTGCTTGTGTGCCAACACTCATCAACTTAGATTATTCAAAAGACTTCATCCTTTATGCTAATGGCACCGATATGAGTGTTGCAGTTGTCCTAACACAAGAAAATGAACAAGGGCTAGAACAACCAAAGGGCTTTCTTCACCAAATGGTGAAGGATTATGAATTAAGATATAATCAAATAGAGAAATAGGTCTTCACCATCATGCGCACACTCAAAAATTTCAAAATTATGATTGCCACAAATCATATCAAGGTGTTAGTCTCCCACTCTTCCTCGTAAGTGACTTCATCATGGGAGAAAATATCAGTGAAAAGAGAGCATGATGGGTGACCAAAATCATGGAATATGATGTGACTATCAAATCCATAAAACTGGTAAGAGGTAGCGCACTCTACAAGCAAATTTATGAAGATGTGCAGAATGAATATAAGACTTCAATATTTTTGGATGAAGGTCTTCTGCATACAGAACTTGAGCAGAATGTAGATCCTAGCATGTGGGACTAGATGAAGGACATGGTCACATTCCTTTCCAAGGGTTTATACCCTCTTGGTCTAAACAAAGTAAAGATAAGACATCTAAGGTTACAATCTATCCTTTATGTTTTGATTGATGGACTTCTATTTAAGAAGAGTCTTGATGGCGTGCTTTGCTAAGGTGTATCAATAGCACACAAACTAAAAAAGCATTAGCGAGAATTTCATGATTGATTCTATAGTGGACACTTTTCTTCCAAAACTATAGCAATGAAAATCATAATGGCAGTATATTTTGTCTACTTTGTTTGCAGATGCAAACAAGTGGGTCAAAAAATTAAAGGAATGCACTTTCTTTGTAGGAAAGAAAATATTAGCAACACTTCCCCTCTGACCAATCTAGGTGGATCAACCTTTTACGCAATGGGGTCTCGACATCATAGGCATAATAAACCTACCTTCAAGCGCTAGACACAAGTGGGTGTAGACAGTATGGACTATTTCACCGTGATGGACAAGATTTCACGCTCAAAGAATAAACCAAGTCACCATCCTTCAATTTCTTGAGGGCATAGTCACAAGGTTTGGCATTCCTCAAACCATTATCTCTAATAATGCAAAAGTATTCCTTGGTACTAAAATCATTTATTATACACTATCTAAGAATCTACCTCAAGAATTCTTCCAACTATTACCCTAAGGGAAATGGTTTGGAAGAATAAAAAAACAAGAACTAGATCGAGATCATGAAACACATAATGAACATAAACTAAACACAATGGAATACAAAGGTATCGTACATGCTCTGGGGAAGATAGAATTACATTCAAAAAGGCAATAGGAACTTTGCCTTACAAGATTATCTATGGAAAAGAGGTAACCATTCCTTTGAAGCTAGAATTTAATTCATTGGCACTTGCGAGTAGATAGAATAAAAAGGCACGAAAAGAGAGAAATTAGAATGGTAGAGCTGGTCAATCTTGAAGAATCAAGAAACTCCACCATGATAAAGCTAGAACAACATCAATGAGAAATAAATAAATGGTTTGATAGAAAGGCTAGGCCCCAAGATTTCAAAGTTGGGGACTTAGTTCTAAAATGGGATGCTAACAGAGCTAAACCAGGGTGTCATTCAAAGTTTGATGCACTTTGGAGTGGCCCATATACCATTAGTTCATGCAAAGAAGCTAATTCTTTTGAGTTAATTCATCTTGATGGAGGCATGTTGTAAATCCTAGTAAATGGGATCTATCTCAAACCCTTCCATTAAGTTTGCTTTGCATCATTATGTATATATTAGAGTAGTTTCAATTCCTCTAAGTGCATTGTACACACATTTTTATTTGTACATAGTTCTTTCCTCTCGTGTTCTCCCGTACGTGCTCTTCCTCGTTGCTTCCTGAATGGATATCTTCTTTCAATAGTTGCAAGATTCAAAATAGAGTTAAGAAACGATCCTTTAAGTTACTTTAGGGCGCTTGAAATATATAAATCATATTTCATGGCTACATAGTAGACTCCATGCCTAATGGATGCTTCAGGATACTGATCTCCTTCTTCTAGCTAGCATGATAGCCCCGAAAGTTACCAAAACTATTATCCAAATAACTCTCCTAGTTATTTGGACAACTTGTATACATCTTCTAGCTTTGAGATCTTCATTACAAGATTACACGTGCTCAAGTTCCCTTGGAATATTCCCTTATTTTCCTCACGTGCCCTTGTGTGCTTCCCCTTCTTCCCTTCCTTTCCTTCTCCTCTTTGTTCCATCTTCCCCTTGCATGCTTCTTCTGTGCATTCACCTTCTTCTTGATGTACATTCACCCCAAGCGTGCACACCTTGTACATGCTTCAATCATCTAAGTCCCTAACCATCATGCGTTATTGCACATCATCTTGTAATGGTTGTGTCTTAACCATGTGTTCTCTACTCACCATTTTTCCTCATTTCCTCACACACACTACGCGCGCCACTCTCCCGCCTTCACCCCATGCCTCATTCTTCCACGTGCTTACATTTGCACCCTCCTCTACACCATTTTGTACCACATCATCCTCTGACATGCTTGAGTGTGCCACATGTAACCAGCCAAAGTGCACTAACAGGGCGTCGAATCGTTACAACAAATCAGTGAGTGAGACGTGGTAGAAATAAAAAACATCTGCATAGTTGTCCATTCTATCGGCTAATCTATGCATGCCATGTGTTATGCATACACTAACAACTCTAACATCTTATGAAAGCCATATCTTTTTCTACAGATATCCGATCGGCATGCACCTAGACTTATCGATATAAGCTAACGTAGGCTACAATGCTAGACATTCAAATTCAAATTTTGGTAGACCTGTAGGTGAGAAATGGGAAAACGTCTTTCTAAGCATTAATGAAGCAAATCTGATTGCTCCAACCACCTGATTTGATATGATCCACCCTCATTTTTCCTAGGGAAGTACATTTGATAGATTTGTAAGTGGATTTGCAAGAATTGAATGCTTCTTATTGGTGGTTGCATTTCAACTTTGGTTTTTCCTCCTCTTCTTCTTCTATGGATTCATCTATAAATGTAAGAGTTGGGATCATTTTTAATGTTGGATACTCTGGATCCTTACATGTTTTTCTAAGGAATTCACATTTTCTACATTCTGAGTTCCAAACCTATAGATCTGGCTCATGCATGTGGATATCAGTTTTTTCACCATTATAACAACTCTATGCATTTTTGGAAGTAATAGAAGCATCATTTTGTGACTATTCTCTATCTTAACATGTTTGCATTCCTTATTCTTTCCTTTTATTTTCCATTGTGTGCTTTTTGCTCCACTTCACGTCCTCAGCGGTTCCTAATTTAGTTGTGTCCCACAAGAATGATTTGGTAAATGCATTTTCAATTGTGCTACTCATGCCTAGCCTCCTTTCATACATTCCCTTTTCATTCCCGCTTAGAAATGATAGTCTTCAACCCTCTTTCTCTAGTGCTATCACCTTTAAGTGTATTTTTATTTTCATGTCTTTCTATCCCTAGTCCCTTAAATTTATTAGCTTAGTTTCCCCTTTCAACACTAGGAGTAGCATTAGTAATATAAATAGATAGAGGAACCGGCCTTCTCCAAAGATCCATCTCAAGTGTGCAAGGTCCCATAACTTGGAGACAGTTCTATTGTGATCTCAAATAGCTCAGATCTTCTAGATATGAGATGTGGATGAAATTTTGAAGACAAACAAAAACTACACAATTGTGGTGCTTTGGATAAGTCCTCTTGGTGAAAACTCGGTTTCCGGTGCCTTGGGAGGATTCATTTTTCACAAGCATCCTACATCTAGATGATACTTTTACTTATCCTCCGGTTAGTTCCACACCTACACCCGAGATTATTTGTGAACCTATCTCGTCAAGCCTTGATATAGTTGATTCTCCTCTTGTTTGTGTATGAAAGTATTACCTTTGTATATTCCTCATCTAACGCTAGGGGCACCTTAACACTTTCAATTTCCTATATATAAAATGTGGCACCTACCCTTGTATATTCCCATCTAATGCTGGGGGTATCCACGTTTCTCAATTTCCTATACATAGCTTTGCAAAACCTTAGAAAATCCAAAAACATTAAAAAATGTTGAAAACCCAAAAACATTCAAATATGTTCACAAATAACAAAAACATTAAAATATGTTCAAAAACACAAAAACATTCAAATATGTTCATAAAACACAAAAACATTCAAATATGTTCGAAATTAAAAACATTCAAATATGTTCGAAAATTAGAAAAAAATCACATAATACTTGAAAAACCCAAAACAATAGAAAATCAAAAATACAAAAAAATAGAAAATTGTTTCGCAAAACTCCCAAAAACAACGCAAAACACATTGAAAACTATACCACAAAAATAATGGTTTTATTTTACTTGCTTTGTTTCTTTGTTTGGTTTCTTACTTTGCTTGTTTGGTTGCATGTACATCGTTTGTATAGTTTTTACTTGCTTGTACATTCGTATTGTCTTGCTTAAAACATACTTACCACTTGAAATTAATATTTTCTTGCTTAGAATAGATTTATTTGTATGTGTGCTTATGGAGTGTGTTTTGTTTGCATGGTTGTACATAGTTTCTTTAGGTTGATTTAATGTGTATATTTGGTAGATTTTTTAACATTTTCTTGTGCTTGTTTGTTGTTTGTACATAGTTTTGTTATCACATCATCATGTCTCCATCTATATCATCACATCTAACATCATCATATATAAATAAAATGCTAAGTTTACATCATACATGTACACTAAGCTAATCATCACATATCATATCATCAAATGGGGAAAGAGGGATCAAAAATATCAAAATATATCCCCCACACTAATATCATCATATCATCATGTGCAATAAATCAAAACAACATCATATGTAATAACAAATGCTACGATATATCATGAAATCAATAAACATGTGATACATCATCAATAACACAAGGTCCATAATAATCATAATCATCATCATCATCATAAATATCAATGTCAAATGTCCAAATATACATGTATGTCTCAAAATGTACATCATCTAGATACAAAACCGCCATCATGGGCATAGATCAAAATAAGCCTTCATCACAAGGCATGAAAAAATAATACATGTACATCGATCAAAATAAGCCTTCATAAGAGGTGTACATCAGATACATCATACAAAATACATGATCAGAGAGGAAGATTCATCCATGACTCTCTCCCTCACCTGGCTACCTGATCTGGGGAGTGGAGGTGGCATCTACTACTAGTGAGAAGGCCCTACCATTGTACTCTATTGCACAACTAGTTGTTGACCGAGCGAAACAGATCTAGATGTCCCGATGAATCTATTCCCCAACCTAATAACAACAAGATGCTCAAACGACACAATCCTCGGACTCCTATGGAACTACCTTAAGGTAATATTCCTTATAATAGGAAACTTCTCCATTGGCTCTCATGATACTAGATAATTATGACTTGATGAAGTTGCGTAACCAAGTGCAACTATCTCTGTCTCCCATCTCCACCCACCTCTCCAATCTCCTCCATCATCTTCTTTCCACAATCCCTCGTAAGGATAGGAGGTAGCCCTTTCTCGTGGAAATCCTCCTGTAGGAGGACCCTATGGTTCTCTCTATACTGGAACTTGTTGTAGCAGGACATCTTGTCCTACAACCATGCCCACTCGTGAAATCTCAATCTTTCCTATCTAGACACGTTGTCTTTATACTGACTACTATACAGGTAGAGGACCTCAGTGCCCCATCCTCTCGCCTTCCCTCATCCTCCTCCTCCTCCCTACCATTAACATCCTCCTAATCACCCTCCTGTAGGTTCCCAACCCCGCTACCTTTGGAATAGTAAGATCACGCAGTAACACTATCACATACCAAGGAGTATACTAAATAGTGGTCCCGACATCTCTAACATGCCTCAATGGAAGCCACTACTGTGGAACCATCTGATCAAAACTAGCCTGGTCTTAGTTGGTTGAATGGGGCCCATGTCAAATCTCTTGAAGCCCTGTGGGCATACCATATGTATGTGCCAGAACATCCTGAACACCCTCAAACTACTGGGCACATCGGTCCACGTGATAATACTCAATAATGTAGCCCCTGCTTCCTATCATAAAGTGCTCAACCATCGCTACGTTGAGCTCATCAGCATCCTCATCCCACTAATAATAGCGGTAGGGCCTCCACACTATCATCTATTGTGTAAGCTTGTCGACGCTCGCCATAGAGGTAGGTGCTACCTATGTTCCCTTGAATATCACCACCTATTGAGACCCATCCCATAACAGATGGCTCCTCTAGATCTCGAGCCCGTAACTCACCTACAAGGTGAGAAATAGCTATGTGGTCCCATGACCATATCTATAAAAAGTGTTGGACCCACGGTCTTCTGACCGTGGTATGTAATAAGATGAAGATCCCAATACAGGTGTGCTAACATACACTATCCCCAACAATATCTCTCACCTCGTAGTAAACCTGCTATGACTCCAATAAGGCCAAGGGAAAGGTAGAACCTATCTTGTTAGGGATGAAAATTCCACTGACAAGTGCCATCAAATATATAGTAATGTGATGAAATGTGGCTCTGCGGTCAATAGTTTATAAAAACCATCATCCCTTGGCAAGGTATATCCAAGCAACCAAACACCTCAATGAGACACCCTGTAATATCCTCATCATTAGTAGTATACTCAACTAACTGGACAACTATGGGAACACAAAATATACCCCAAACATCCTCAAGTGTAATAGTCATTTCCCCTGTCAGGAGTTAGAAACATTGGCTCTCTAAGTGCCATCTCTCAGCCAAAGTTGTAAGGATACCATGGTCTAAAGTGATCGTAGGCATCTACGCTACATAAGACAATCTAGTCACATCTAACAAGATCGCAAACATCCACCGGTCGGTGTGAATGAAATCCAGCTCCATAGTGGCTAGTTGGTTATATCACTCTCTCATATGAAGTGATGGTAAATGAACCCGTGAATAGAAAATATGCATATTACAATTCTCTTCTATCTAATTCTATCTATTTTCTTCTATCTAACTAATTTTTCATCTCAATTCCCTCTTTTCATTCACTAATACTTCTTCTAGAACTTTGGCAAGTTGGGATTCATCCCTTCTTTGGTGTATACATGCCCATTTAGGCACGCACGTGCCTCTTTAAGTGTATACATGCTTGACCTATGTATATTCCTTCCATCATGCATACATGCCCATAATAATGTGTACGTATGTACCCTAACTAACCTACCTACCTTGGCACATAGGTGGCCCTTCCATCGCATACACGGACCTTTTGCTACATGTGTGCCTTTTCCTATGTGTACATCTAGGTGGACATAAATTATACCTACCATTGCATATGGACCCCATTGAATTCATACGGGTGTGCGTATATGTCCTTTCGCATATACACCTACGTATACATGGTTTTCGTTGTGTACACTAACCTTTGGACGCATATTAATAGTAATAAATGTGAAATTAAATGTTAAAACAGACATAAAGCAAGGTCAAGGAACCGACAAATGGTCCATTTTCATCATATCGGGCATACTCCCAGATGCTATCGGCTTGTCTGTGGTGGCTCAACCCCGGTCATCTCGCTAATCGCTCATGGTATCTCACAATAAAAATTCAGCAGAGCTTGGTAAAAATAAAACTAATTGCAATGATGTACCCCCTATGGGAGGGGTATATATCTCTTTGTTTGCACCACCGCGATGCCCTAGGGGCATGTTTTGTCTATTATGATTCTTTTAACACTTCTTCTATCACCGCGATGATTATTTTTATTAAATAATCATTTTTAACTAATTTTCTCCATGTTGGGGCATTTTGTTTTGCTACTTGGCGCTCATTTCTTCTCCCTAAAAAAATTCTCGCTTTCAAGCGATCTCATACCTTCTTTTTTCTTCCATAAAAGTAAAAAATCCATAAAAAATTACAAAAATCAAAATTTTCTAAATCCTAAAAATTTAAACATTTCTCAAAAATCATAAAAATCATTAAAAAAAAGAAAAATTGCCAAAAATTGGTGATATGACCATAGTGGTTGAAACTTGTATCTTGCGCACGGTATTCATCCCATATCTTTCCACTATTTTTAGATTTTCATGAATTTAATGAATCATGGATCATGAGATCTATAACCATCTCCAAAGCTAGCCTACTTGCTTTGTCAATATTTTAAGGGTACATATTGTTGCTGATTTTTTTCATTGCGCACAACGCTTTATCACTAGACTCTGTATCCTTTATCATTTCCCATAGCATGTATCCTTTATCATTTCCCATAGCATGTATCCTTTCTTAGGGCATCATATTTAACCCTTTTCATAAATCACAAACATTTTGGGATATTTGGCTTGATAAAAACCTTTGTGCAACCATCTTGACCATTATTGGTTTGAGTATGTGCATTTGTACTTGTTTCCATGTTAAATGATCTTGTTTCCTTCTTGTATTACATTAGTATCGTATGATGCATTGAGATTGGTGTTTTCAGAAATGGGAAATTTTTTCGTAGTATGGATTTTCATGTCATTCTACTTTTATTGTATGCTTATATTTTTATAAGGAATGATGACATAGATCCTTGGAAAAATGATGATAAGAAAGTTGTTCTACACTGGATGCAAGACTAGTTCTTCCTTGGCCTTCTTCCTCTCTTTCTTCTTGATCATTCTCCTATCAACATTATTCTTCTAATTCATTTGGGGCATCCTAACCCTACCCATTCTTCTATCTATTTCTCTCAACTTTTTGATCATCGATCACCTTCTTTCATCACCCCATCGACACTCGAGGGGGCATCTCTCACTTCTACTAATTTTTCTTCTACCCCTTCAAAATTTTACCTGTCTATTATCTTTGAAGTGGCATCACTTATGCCACCCCAAAGAGGGGAAAATTTAGACACCTATAATTTAGCTCTAGCAATGTAAATACTTAAATTACAGTAATTATACTACTTCCCACAAATTGATGACATATTGTCAATATAGCACACTTTATCTTCTATCGTTGTTAATTAATTACATTACACTAATTAATTAACCCTTCTATCTAGCATGATGACAATTAATGACCTTCCGTTAATTAAACCCCTTTCTACTTGAATTTAATTAATTATTCATAATTAATTAAGTTTCCTCTTCTATTAGATAAATAAATCGTCATTTATTTAGCCTAAACCTTTCCTATTCCCTAAATCATACCAATTGTTCTTCTAAAAGATACTACAAAGCTTCCTCACCTATTAATTAATCACTTAGGTTAATTAATAAATCCTCTCAAACCCCATGAGTCATTATAGGATAAATTAAACTCTCCTAAGGTTTACTCAACCCCCTTTTCAACCATAGTCACCCCCAAATAACTCAACCTAGCTATTATCCCACAAGTAAAGTGATGTAGAGATTCTTTTATCTATTGGGTTATATAAGGATCCCTCCTTTTACCACTCTACTTACACCTAATTGAGCATAGAACCTAACTTATAACCATTTTATCATCTTAGAGCATTCTTCCATTAGAGAAGCTATCTATCTTCATTTCTTGCATTTATACATCCAAATTTGAAATAATATAGAGGTATGTCAAATGGTCTTATAGCCATGGATTGACAAAACTCCATTCTCAAACCTTTGATTCAAACATACAATCAACCCTTTTAATTGCCAAGGATCTAAATAGGATAATTCCATTGATTAACATTCAATAGCGATAGGAATTAATTTCTTAGCATATTATTTTGATGTTTATTCATATTATAATGCAAATATGTTGGTAGATTAGTCTTGTTTAAGCTCTAAGCATGATGGTGTATAGATTTTAGTTTAGAATTGTATTGAGGCTATTCGGTGTTAGTCTTGGTTTTACTTGCATAGCTAACTAATTCTTGCACACAACCCAAATTTAGCTTGACCGACATCGATCGTGTCATTCCCTACATGACCGACATCGTCATCTTTACCGGCATTGGTTACCCTCAACCGTATCACCACACTATCTATAACAAACATGCCTCCTTTTCCCAAAATGTTATAACCAGTGCCATTTTCTTGCTTTCCCACCCTTACCACCATCTTCCAGTTCACCTAATGACATTATCACCTTTCCCTCTCCCTAAGTTTCCTTAGGGGCACTTTTATTTCCTACACTATGGTCTTACCTATGGCTTTACCTACATACCCACACCAACCTCACCCCTTTTCAATCGAATTAGCTTATCGCATGTACCTTGCGATGACGCTACTCATATTTTTAGCCTACCAACCTTTCCTTTCCTTATGTCATGATGTTTATCTCGACCAGACAAAACCTTTTGGTTCTTTGGAACACACCTAATGCTCGTTCTTGCACCTACCCTCATTGTGTTTCCAGGACCATATCCTATACCTTAGATAACTAGACCACATTAATCTTGTTTAGATACACTATTTACCTTTGACAACATAGATTTTGTGAGATCTTCATCCTAGTGCCTTATTGCATTCTACACGTGTGCATGCATTTGAATTCCTCCACCTATTACCCACATTGATATCAACATTACCTATACCCAAACCTTACCACATTTTTCATCACCTACCACTTTATCAAACCCATCACCAATTCTGACTGTCACTTCATCAATTCCTTGTTTGAGAGGGATCACCTCCACCCGTACTTGGGGCAACCTAACCTTCAACCATACCTAGGGAAATCAATTCCTATTATTTTCATCATTGCTTATCAATACAAGCTATGTGATAAAAGGGGAAAATGTAAACACTCAAATCAGGTCACACATTACCAAGTCCCCTTCGATTAACATACATCTAACCATGACCCCTCCTCACATCATTATTAATTTAATTACCTAAATTAAATTAATTTCCACCTCACCTAGCCACCTCATCTCTCAAGCTCATCCTAGACCTATTCCAATCCTATTAATTAACCTAGACTAAGTCCCCACTCCCCTTAACTAACTAGGACTCATTCTAACCTTAACCTTAATTACATATCATTCCTTCAACCAACTTCCCACTCCATTAGCATCATCCCACACTCTTGACCCAGAATCAATTCTGAATCACGCCAAAATTGGGAAGAAAAAGCTATTTTTGGAAAATTATGACCTTTTCTCCCTAACCGATGTCAATTATTCTACATTAAGCACTGGTCACCTAACCATTGTCATTTACCTTAAATAAGAATTTCCAATCCTTTACCCGGGTTCATGAACCTGAAATCTTGAGTACTAGATTTTGCATCCTTGCATCCTTATTCTCGAGTTCTCCAGTGACCTTGCAACACACCAAATATCATTACAACATCCAAACACCATACCAATCACCAACATGTTGTTCTAGAGCTTTTTATTGCACTCATAAGAAAGCATAGTGCCTCCTAGCTATTGCGTTGCTCAATCAGACTAACTTCTCCTTCAAATACCACCACCATCTGCTATTCACCTTCATTTCACAAGTAAGTAATCTTCTTCTTTGTCATTTTCTTTCAGTAGATTAGTTGTTTATCAGTTATTTTCTTCCTTCCAACTTCTTCCATACCCAGATCTTCTCCACAACACCTTCACCCAACCATCTACCAAAAGAACCTTCATACCTCATCCAAATACCTATTTTATTATCTCTTATTCTTAATAAAAATCCCACAACCTTCCCTAAGCCTCAATCATTCTCTATGCAATCACAGAGAGTTCCAAACCTCTCATTTTCCATATTTCTACCTCAGTTCCCCTACTAAAACAAGTTACCCAATCGTCATTGGTCATTATCGTCCGTACCGGTATGAGTCTCCTAATCGATATCAGTCTTTGTGACTGGTAATTTATCCCAGGACCAACGAGATAATATACCTACCCAAAACCTCTCAAAACCTCCCAAAATATCACCTAGACTTCCCCAACATCCTCTATCATACCCACCGAAATCAAACAACCAACCACCCTATTTGGATTTAGTCTTGTATGCATTTATTTAGACTAGATTTAATTTATTGTGTTTATTTAGGATACCTAAACTATAAAACTACACTAGGTATCTCTATTTCATGTTCTTTGTTAGCATTGATTTGTCTTAAAACTTAGATTGGAATCCTTCTAGGAAGCACCCAACTTCCCGAATCTAGCCTCCACTAGGAAATCCACCAACCGATGTTTTTAATGTTATCTTGTGGTCTTGTTTTGTAGTTCAAGTAGTCCTTTCGAGAAAAAAATGTGTTCTTCACATTCAACCTAGTCTTCTACAATGTGCACAACCTTATTCAACTATCACATGTAATCCTCCTCGCCTTTACCCTTATCTATTCCGTACGTAACTTATGTGGTGAAACAACTTGTGCTTAACTAAATTTGATTCATTTCTCTAATAAAGCTATGTTTAGGTGGGTTTTCTTACCCTTGAGGGTTTCCCGCTTATATCTAGTGTTCAAGTGTTCTTATTTTTCATCTATGGTTATGTTTCTTAATGAATTCATGGTAAATGGTTAATTTGAATTGATGTTTGATGAATGTTAAATTGAATGTGAAATAAGGTTCTAAGGAAAATTTATTCATCCCCCTCGCTTTTTGTGATTCCAAAATTTGTATAAGAGAAGGTCATTTTAAGAACTCTTTATAATATTGAGGTGAACCTTTGAAGCACATATATGAAGAGTTAGTAAAATAGTTCCTCTAATAGAAAAGATCTTATGTTTTATGGGACAAATTATCACTTTTCGAGTATCGGTATGATAGCTCACATTATTTCCTTGGGATGTGTTATATGGCATTCATTTATAGATGGGTACACCATTCCTCAAAATCCTCCAACTAATGTAGCAGGTAAGAAGGATAGTAATGATAACTCTAAAGCTATGAATTTTATTTTGTGTGGATTGGTTGAATCAAATTTTGTCAAGGTAATGTAATGTGCTATTGTTAAGGCTATGTGGGATAATCTATAAGTTATTTATGAAGGTTACTCTAAAGTGAATTTGGAAAAGATCCAAACCTATAGGAATCAGTTTGAAAGTTTGAAGATGAAGGAAGAAGAAATAATTGTTGCATATCTTCTTAGAGTAGATCAAGTGGTCAATACCATTAGAGGATTAGGAGAATATGTGAAAGAATATTTGGTGGTGCAGAAGGTGTTGAGATCTCTCACTCCTAAATTTTATCCTAAATTCTTAGTTATAGAAGAATCCAAGGATTTGAGTACTCTACTGATGGATGAGCTCTATGGTATCTTGATTGCTTATGAGACAAGGAGATGTGTTGATAAACCTCCCAAAATGTAAGTAACCTTAAAATTTCAAAGGAAGACAAAAGGTAAGAAGATATTGGATGATGATCTGATATTGATGATGATGAATTGATTTCTATGTTTTCTAGGAAGTTGAAGATAGGTTTAGGAAAGTATAAGGGTAAGTTTCCTTTCAAGTGCTTTAACTATGGTGAGATTAGATTTTTATAAACAAGTGTCCTTACAAGCATAAAGGTGAAGAGCATGATGATGATAAGAATCCCCACAAGTCAAATAAGAGAGAATAAGTTTAGAAAGTTTGAGGATAAGAAGAATTCCAATAGAAAATTTTATTATAAGGAGGATTGTATCTCATTAGATGTAAGCATACCATTGGTGTGGGGTGGTTGTTATTTGTTATTCACAAATGGGTACACATGAGAATAAACTGTTACAGGTGTTATTCAAGTATGGAAAGGAGTTGTTAGAAAGGAGATTACTTCTAAAGAAGACCATAGATGGAAATGAATGAAGGGATAGTATAACATGAGGTAAGCAGTGGCCATGGAAACTACTATGAGAAGGCGTAGTGGCAAGGTACTTGGTGCATGGAAGCGCATAGAAGAGAAGTCTGTAGCTAGAGGGTAGGAAGGCGTGCTAGAAGGTTATAATTGGGGCACGAAATTGTACCAGAAATTTTTGAGAATTTTGAAAATGGTCAATTAATGAGATGATTTTTGGTAGGTGAAGGAGCAATAAATGCACTAACTTTTTGAAAATTTATATAAGGACGTGATGCGGGTTCATTTTTACCTTTGCAATCACAAGTATTCGAGTGAGCTAAGTAAAACCGAGCCAAGTGAATCATGTTGAGGTGCGAGAGTTGCGAAACCAAACATGGAGAGTAGATTTACGCACGAAAAGGCTTGTGTCCCCATTGGTGAAGGGTTTGAGCGAAGCAGCAATGTTGAGAAGTAGCTAGGGCACACAGTTTTTACCTAGGGCACGTGATTTAGAGCTAGGGATTGAACTTAATTGACACGGAAGATAAAAGGTGGGATTTTTATGATGGCATCGAAGAAAACACCTGCAACATGCACAAAAGGAAAGAAAAAGGTGGAAGTTGAGGTTGAAATTGCTCCTGAGAGTAATTTTTTAGAGATGCAGTACCTGGAAGGAGTAATAGTCAGACAAGATTGGGATTCCCACATCCACAAATGTAAAGTAAATGACTACAACCACTGCACCACTGATAACAAGGGAGAGTTGGACGCTTTGTTGAATAAGAAGACCAACAAGCGCACAGTGGAAGATATGTTAGTGTATGACGATGCTGGGGAAAATTTTCTTAAGAAGGTAGGAGTTTATCAACTATATGAGCTCCCATATTTTGGAAAATATGAACCTTTATACCAATGGCTTATGAGAAGAGTCCATGAGGACTTCTTCTATTTCATCAGACGAAGGGTTAGGCTCACAATGGCCCTAATTACAACATTAATAGGATTGAAGGGCATAGGGAAAAACATTTTTAGTGATCTGAGTGATAAAGTAGTGGTTATAGCCACAAGAAAGGAGTTTGGGTATACCAAGGGTCCACCCCAAATGGACATCTACAGATTGGGGAAGTACATTATGGTGTAGGTAATCATGCATCTCGCTTAAAAGTTGAATGATCAAGGGAGATGGTCACAGGTAAATATAATGTGGCTTTATGTTGCAAAGAAGATGACAGAGGGAGAAATCTACAACTTAGCAGGTTATATTACAGAAACCATTGTTGAGGAAGCACGTGCAGGTGAAAAGATAAGTTTTGGCGTCATCCTCTTATCTCTTGTTTTTGTAGAAATTGGAGTGCCCGATGGGCCAAAGAATAAAATTTGGGAATACCCCACTAAGAAGAAGTCCCTCGCGGAAAGGTTTGAGAAATATTTATGTGAAGGATCAATGAGTGGCCCATTCAAGAAAAGGGTAGAAATGTGGTATGACCGACTTCACGTGGCGTTTGAGGAGGAATGGCACATTCCAAAGGAACTACCTTTGGTAGTAGGCAAGGCAGTACATTTCGTCTTTGTCGTATCAACACTTCTACATCGTACGGTTCACCATGAAGGATGGGACATGGACTTTATGGTGCAAACTACCCTATGCCTTCATAGTTCACTACTTACAGGCCTCAACTCATAGATTTTTTGATGCGCGCAAGCTGAACTTCAATGCAGACAAGGTAGATTGTGACTACCACACTCTCAAGAAAACATATGTATATCTAGGTTGGTTTGCCTACATTGAGAGGCTCATTTCAGACGTCATAAGTATGAATCCAATAAATTTGGCTATTGGGGACAATAGATTTGTGCTCATATATCTTCAGCTCAAGCCTAGGATAGAGAATAATAAGTATGTGGAGAATGAGTTCATGCTCCCAGGGCCACCTAAGGGCAAGCACACAATGGAGAATGTGCCATCTCCAAAGCCTGCTATGACCATACAAATAGATGAGGAGGAAGAGGAACACGAAGATAGTGGAGGCTTGGATCATAGAGGCTAGAGGCATCCCTCGAAAAGTGTATATTGAGCGTGAGATACTCCACCATAAAGCGCAGAGGGGGAAGAGGACTTGGATGTGGATGCAGTCCCTAAAGAGCATTGGTTTAAGAAGGTATTTAGAAGAACCAGGACCCAAGTGCGGGAACACCATAGCCTATAAGAAGATCACCTAGACTCTCCCCTCAGAAAGAGGCACTTGAGAAGAAGAGAAGGAGAAATATGAAGTTGGATTGAACCCTAGTGTAACCAAAAGATATGGAGGAACCTATAGATGAAGAAATGAAATATGAAGAGTAAGGGATGAAGGAAGTAGAAGAGACAGGTGCAAGAGCAACCCAATGCACATGTTACTACTCAGGAAGAAGAAGGGCCAACTCCAAACCTTGGCACTTAGGTTCCTAAGGGGCCAAGAACAAAGAGAACAAGTGAATAATATGTTGTGCCAAGTATGGGCTATACCGAGGACATAAGAAAAATCATTTGCACCTGGTTTCAAAGCATAAGTAAGCTTTGAAGGAATTAAATGGATGGGAGCTGATGGATCCAGACATGGCCACCACACGCACAAGGAAACAATTACCCTGGTCCATACATACCCGTGTGGAAGAGCCATATTTCGACATCTATGAGGAATATTGTGTATCAAGGAGAGTGAGGAAGGCACCCCAAAGCAGACATGTGACATTCAAGCCTACTCTAATGTTTGATGAGCAGGTGAGCAATGTTTTGGTTAAAGTATCTGCAGAGGTGATGCGAAGGAACATTGATAAGTTTGCACCATTAGAGCGCTACTTGAAGATAACAAGGCAAAAATTGTAGAAATAACGCATTTAAAAGGAGAAAATGACCTAGAATAGAAGAAGAATGAGGCCTTCATTAGCATGGCAGAAGAAATTGGTGACTACGTTATGAAAGCAAGACCTCATCTTGAGTCTAAGGTACCTGAGAAGTTTCCTTCGGCTATGCATTATGTGCGCACATTGGTTGATTTGGTGCTAGAAGATGGACCAATTCGAATGCCAACACCAAAGGATCCTGAACAAGAAGCAGAAAGAGCAAGGGCCTCCGTGGTTAGGAAAATTTCAAATTATGAGGCATTGCTCAAAACTTTGAATGGTGAACTGAAGAAAGCCGACCAATCTCTAAATATTTGTTCGGCACTAGAAGTAATGATAAGGATTAGAACTCTGGTTGAAGACAATGATGTTCTGAAGGCCATGAAAGATGAGACACTAAGGTGCACATAAATCATTTGCGCTCAGCTCAGTCAGGTGATGTGCCAACGCACTTTTTTTTTTCGGGTTTTATTTAGTAGATTTTAGATTTCATCACCGACTGTATGGGTCACTTGTATCTTTTGTGAAAAAGTTATGGACATGTTTTAATGATGAATTTGTTGAACCAAATGTGTATGACCAACCTCCTTTGGGTTAGAAGAAAGAAAATCATATAAAAGTGATGTTTTGGGTTCATTTTTGAACTAGTGCTCTTGGAGGGAAAAGTGTGACCTAGAGGAGAGTGATTTTCAGGAATGTGTGCATGATTTGAAGCCTGCGGAAGATCATGAAAGGTTAAGGAATATTAGATATCTTGTGTTCATGTGTTTAGATCCATGGCAAGTTAAAGAAGAAGAAAATATAACAAGATTAAAGAGCTAGGGTATGAGCCGAATACGTGATCTCCATCGCTTTTGGCGTAGTAGAAAAATTAGAGATCAACCATCTTCAGTGTGATTGCATTGGTGTTTAGTCATCTTAGGGGTTTGTAGCCTCCTTGTGGAGTGGGTGCTTCACTAAATTAGGGGTTAGAGCTCCTTGTAGGGTTTGTGCTCTACTAAACCAGGGGTTAGTGCTCCTTGTGAAGTTGGTGCTTCACTAAATTTATTTTTGTGAGTAATATCAAAAAAAAATTAGTGGGTTTTCTTCCCCTTGAGGGTTTCCCACATATATTTGGTGTTCTTGTGTACTCTCTTGCTCTTGTTCTTATGTATGGTGTATTTAATGCTTAAGTAAACACACATATGGTTATTGTATGGTTGAATGATTATTTGATTGGTAATGAATGATAAATGGAAATGTTTAAAGTTTTAATAGACTAATTCACCCCCTCTTAGTCTCTTGTTCTTCCAACAATTGGTATCAAATTAGGTCCTTGTGAAGCAAGTTTAGCAACTTGAAGGAGATCCTAGAAGCACAAGCTATGGGTAAGTATTCATATATTGAGGCTATATTGAGGAGAAGGAATGAAATAGCTCAGTCATGTATTAAGGCCTATCAATATCAGGTCAAGGAAATGGAGAAAGATCATGATCAAGCCATCAAGGGTTTGAAATCTCAAATTGAAAGTTTTTCTAATGCCCTAAAGGAGAAAGAGGAAGCTTGTTCTAGGTATGAAGACAAATTGAAAGCTCTTGAATCAAATTTGGAGAGTGCATCTAGTAGGTTGAAGATGTATGAGATACTTGAGAAGATATCTAAAGCTCTTGATGAGGTTTTAGAAGGCCAAAAGGTGGTTAGTGACAAAACATGCCTAGGGTTTGAAGGAGTACATGTGAAGAGTGATGGAGAAGTTGGTCCAAGTTCCAAATCGATGTGTTGGTGAACAAGAAGACTAATTCAATAAGGTCTAATCCTATTAGACAACCTAATGCTATGAGGTATGGTACTTTCTTCAATGGATATTGCTTTGTTTTTCATGATTTTGGTCATAGAGCTAGAGATTGCAAAAGGAGGTCTCCTAGAATGACGTGGGATTATTCTATGGTGAATGTCATTCATTTTCTGAGTATGGGCATAGAGCTAAGGATTGTGGATGGAATCTTAGTGTGTTTGACCCAAGAAGAAAGAAAGAGGTTGTTTGCTTCAAGTGTCAAAAATTAGGACATATATCTAGACTATGCAAAATCAAGAGGATTTTCATCAAAATATTTAATCCTAAAAGTACGATCATGATGGTCAAGGAACCTAATCTTGAAGGTCAAGAGAAGAAGGATGCTACAAAATCAGAAGTGATCAAGACTGATCAAGTAAGTAAGATCAAGAGATATAATACTTAGTCTTCATGTAGAATATAAAGTTTTTAAAGGAGAATGCTAATGCTTTTAAGATGGAAAATAAGATTCTCAAGTCTAAGCTCGAGTCAAGGAAGCATGTTTGCACTTTTGAAGAATTTGGGACACTTCAAGGGTAATAAGATATGGGAAATGATCCATTCATTACTTTAAAAGTTCTTATAGGTTTGTGGGATGTCATTTTCTTTAGCATTGTTGTGTTTAAGTTTGATGCCCTTATGAAAAATCAAAGTGTATGATCTTGTCAAAGTATCTCATTTTTTTAAGGTATGTTGTTGTAGTCTCAAATTTTTTCTTGTTTATCCTCTTTGGTTGCTCAAGTAAGTTGGTCATTATCATAAGTAAGTGAGTTTGTGTGTGAGTTTTTGGTAGCACTCTGAGTGTATAAGTCTATTAATGATGATTTGTTTATCATCAATCATACTTTGATCTCAAGTCAAGAAAATGCTAAGTCTTCTCGGTCTAACTTAGATCTTTAACCCTTGAACACATCGGTGATATGTTGTGTTTGTTTGGTTTCAAAGAATTGTCATTCTAAACATGTTAGTCTCTCGTGTGTGTGTGGGAGTTATGTCTTCTAGCACGAGTTGTCAAAATTGAGGTCTAGATAGGATGTTTGAACTTGTGTGAATATGATTTGTTGTGCTCTATACATCCCGAGTTTTTGGATGTATTGGCCTACATATTGAAGAGTTAAATTGTAAATCGAGGATGTATTAAGATAAGGTAAAAGTTCCAAGTTCACGAAATCCTCTAAGAAATCGAGGTGTCTTGAGGGCACAAAAACGTTGAATCTAGGTCGGTGGAAATATTTGATGCTTCCTTGTGTCAAAGAAGGTATGTCTACCATCATAAGTGGTATATTCTCAAGGATGAAATAGATCTCAAAGCTAGATTACAGGTTTACAAGGATCAAGGACTTCAAGTCCAAGTTTTGTAGACTTGAGAAGTTCTAATGGTCAAGATAGTTTTCTCGCAGGTCAATCGGTGTTATAAATCTATATATGGTTGGTTGATGACCACCAAACTTATGAAAGAAGTGGTGTAGGACTATGAAATAAGTGTAGGGGTTCTTGTTGAATCTTCCAAGGTTTGAGTATGTGCTATATGTCCGAGGAACACTAGGAGGGATCAATATAGTATCTCGATCGTGCTCTATGTTTTTCCCAACAAGGTCTTTGTCATTGTCACAAGTTGATGAGTGCAGAGATAATGTATAGCAATTTTCAAATATGATGAGAAAATTTTGCAACATCTTCTACTCTAAAAGGTATTAATGGTTTGAAAACATGTATGGGTATTGTCAATTCTTCTTATGACTATGACAAGCAATAATTGAATGTTCTCTGTGACCTTATAAGGATGAGTATAGTTATATAAGTTCTATATTAATGTGTTACGCACTTGAGAAAAGAGATTTTCTTTATCAATGGACTTGCACTTGAAAGAGGTTTTATACTAAAATAAACTAACATAGTGCCTAGTGTCTCGTTAAAGAGTATCAAGTGTTTTTCCATATGTTTCATGAGTTATATGTTGTTATTTTAGAGGTTAATAAGCTATGGAAATGTGTTGAACTATGGGTCTAAGTGTATTATTAATATCTCAGGGGTGCATGTATGAAGTTTTGTCATGTGTATTTAGGTGACCTTGGTCCAATGACAAAAATGCTATAGAGGTGTAAGAAGGTTATGTATAGACTAGCAAGAGGGTTTGTTGATTCAAGACCTAGGTAAGGAATCTCATTTTGTGCCTAGTCCTCAAAACATGAAAGGGTTCTTCAAGGCAGTCCATGAATCATGGTGTGAAAGACCTACTTTGTAAGTAAGTGATCTTTGTCATTATCTATGCCTCGGGTGCCTTAAGTTGGCTCAAAACTAGTGTTATGAGTTTCAAATGTTCTAGATTCTCGAGTTGTGTGGAGAGATATGTCACGTTGGTAAATCATTGTCTCTAAGATCTTGAAATCTTGAGGATGTTGATAGGTGATATATTTCATTCTAAGGTCATGGTACAGGTTGAACATTAAATGTCATCATTCATGTAAGTTTTCAAGGTATTCTCTCATTGTCTATGAGTAATATGAGTCGGTAAAGGGGTATGAACGATCTGTGTGCTTTAAAAGTTGTATCCTTATGTTGAGATCATGTTCTTGACAAAGCATATTGTGATAAATTGTCCTCATGTGTTCATCATGACATTTAAAAGGTCATGGTATGTCTTATGTGTTATGATGTCTGAGTTTATGGTAAATTGCGGTGGTATTTGTCTTGAAGAAATGTTATGTGAGGTCTTGTTATCATAGAAGGTTGGCCAAGAGGTTTGGAGTCTCCAAAACTATCAAGAATCTGTTGTCAAAAGAAAATTTGAGGATTTGAATTCATTATGCTAAGTTGTTGATGATCATAAGCCTTCTTAGTCTAAAACAAAGTATAAGATGCTCTTGATGATTGTATGTCACTTGGGTCTAAATGTACCTTAGTGTTTGGTCAAAAGATAATGTCGAGAGAGTGCTTTATCAAAAATGCTTGCATGTGATTCATAAATGAAGTTCGATATGGCTCTAGGTCTATAGAGACACAAACAAGTGGTATGTTTGCAAGTTATGGATGAAATGCTACATGTTGGGAAACTTGTCTTAAAGTCAATTTGATATGGTGATTGAGAAATTTGTACCATCCAAGGAAGGTTAAGAAGGTCCAAACAGAGATGTAAAGTTATGAGACACAAAAATGCACTTTGCTACAGGCTTTATGTACTCATACAAGACTGAAAACCTCCTTCAGTGGTCTATAATAATGACCTACAGTTGCAGTATATAGGCTCTCACCATGATATTCCATGTGTATAACTTGAAGCTAATGGGTCTCAGTATAAGTAGATATAAGCATGTAATTGCATTATAAAAATGAATAAGAAGTGTGAAGCTTGAGAAGAGTCTATATGATGCATGCTACTACACAATTTGTTTGGCATTGTATGAAGATCACTCAATATCTTAGTAAGTGTGTGGTGTCATAGTGTCCACAGTGTGTCAAAATCAATATGATTCTCGAGTTAAAGGTTTGGATCATGAAGAAGATTAAGGGTATTGTGTTTAATGGTCATGATCATAAATTCAAGGATTACATAAAGAGGTATTGATGCTCAAAAGGTTTACATTAGACCATACAGGTCTAGGAACACCTACAGTGTGAGAAGATGTTATATCATGATCATAATAATGAATTTTTGGTTTGTTGATGACTCCTCGGGATGAAATGTGTCTTAAAAGTGTGTTATAGTTGTCTCTGCTGCTTGAAGATGATCTAGATGTCAAGGAAGGTGAAAATACAAGAATTACATAATATGGTGATTATGATAAGATTATTGAAGTTGGAAAATTTGTGATATGAAGGGTACAATGACTTGAGTTGATTATTCAAATGTGTAAATTGTCAAATGTGATATGTTTAATTATGGTCACATGACTAACTAAAAATGTGGAATAATAGTAGTTAATTTGATCTTGGATGGCATGTAAATATAATAAATAAATGCAATAAGTAAGAAAAAGTTACCCAAATAACTAATTTAATAAAAGTAGAAACCCTAATGTGCAACAAGAACAAGGAAAAGACTTAGTTGATTCAAAGGCTAATCAATCAAGCTCATGCAAAGTGAACAAAATATTCTAGAAGCAAGAACGAACATGCAGAGGTCCTAAAAAGGAAGGATCAGAGATATTTGGGTAGACTGGAGCACCCAAAGAGGGACTAGGGCACATGTGGGTGCCCTGGTCTACAGAATGGGCACCATGGTCTATGCAAAAGGTTTAAAATTGAGTTTCATATGTTCTATAAATGATTTGAAACCTTTTTTTTTTTTCTCACACATGAAGTTTGTTGTAATGCGCCAAGTGTCGCTGATAATCTAAGATGAAGAAAAGACCTACAAGATCCCAAAACAAACATCAAACACTAAAAAAGAAAAATGCACATGAAGGGGTCGATCATCTCATGATTGCCACATGGCGGACTTACTAATCGAGTGTTGCACTACATCTTGGACCCAATGTAGTTCTATGTGCAAGTTTGTGCAATCATGTCATATGTACTCTTGTATCAATCACACTTTTTGAAGTAGCGAGCAATAACTAGATGTAAAAAAATATAGTAGAATGGTGGATTGAATAGAATAAAATCCCCTCTTATGCTTGTGTGATGCAGATTAACCAGCCTTGTCTCTTGTGATAGAGCTAAGTGAATGAAAATGATCTCCAAATTCCTTTGATAGATGCAACCCTAGGTGGATAATAATAGTGACTAGTGATTAGTCCCTCATTATAGACTCATAAATTTATATTTATATGGTTCTCTTGTTCTAATTTAGTAAAAACCCCGAAATGGCTTACCACCATAAAGATAAGAAGTTGAAACAACTAGAAAGTGCCCAAAAAGTGGCGGGAAAGTGTAAAAAGGATCGAGCACCCCAATCGGGGACAAGGGCGCCGATGGGCACCCAGATCAAGGATAAAATGGCAAAAAGTGTCAAGAATGTGACTGGGCATGTGTGGTGAAGGTAAAAATTACAACATAAAGTAAATAAAAACTACAAAGGACAAGGGTTAATTAGTACTTTCTTCACTCAAAAACCATATGAATAGTAGTATGAGACCGAGACTAGCTATTACCTAAAGTATGTGATTTAGTGTCTACATTTTCCCCCACTTTATGTTCTTTGAGCTTAAAAGCTTAGTAACGTAAAGTGGATAGAGATGCATACCTGATTTCCATGAAGATTGTAGTAGAAAATGCACCGAAGGACTAGAAAAAGTGTGATGACAAAAATATGATGAAGCATGGAAACTAAAGATGAAAAAGCACAAAAAGTGATGAGAGTTAACCTAGGGTGGAAACACGTGTGTATCTACTGATATGTGTAATGTACATGTATGGTTAGTATAGTGTGTGGTGTTACAAATTGTTGTTGTTGACATTGTCGTTGTTATTGTTGTTTCCCCCATTTGATTGCTTTTTTCCCATACGGCCGGACTTGTAAGGAGAAAATGATCAAGTAGTCAAATATGTATGTATGTATGTGTAAAAACACAATGTAAAAGACACATGCATGTAAAATCATGTAAATGTAAAATACGTAAATGAAAAATGTAAATGGAACATGTGCACTTGATCCATGTCTCCCCATTTTAAGATACCAGAACAAGGGAAAAAAATTTATATACAACGTTCCCTGTTATGAATTATATAATTCAAACACACGTTCAAGTTTTAATAATTGTTCTCTGTCCAAATAATGCAGTTTGGATCACACAATTTCCCTTTAAAACTAATGTTCTCTGTTCACGTATTTGCAATATGGAACACACATTCAGTGCCATTCAATCATATAACAGATTCCATATGCTGTTGTAAATGACTCGAAGAACTACCGATCTTCCATTACATGGCTCGGAGTTTCAGCGATCTCTCATTTCCTCATTCATGACTCAACTTACCGATCCTTCATGTTAATTCATGCATAGTATAATGTATATACAAGGTTCTCTTACCGTTTCGGTTATCGAAGTGATCCATTTAAGAAGCCTATCTGAATATCTGTTACTGATATTCATCTGACATCCTGCATCTTAAATTAGGTGATTAGGACAACGCAACCAACACTTGCGATACTTTGGCCAAAGATTTTCACATGCTTTGCATGATCATATTCCTGGATGTGATACACACCAATGGAATACGTCCTTCACCTCACTTCGTCTGTTATCTAGAATGGTCTTTCCTAGTCCCTACCAGTCCTTCCAATTTAGGGTCAAACTCTAACTCCAACTAGCAATATGAACGAGTATAGGAAGTTACTCATGGTAACTAAAGATACGCAGACATACGGTGTCGTCCCTAGACGACTCCGTGTGTCTAGTTATCTTTAGTCCTCCGGAGTCACTCCGTATACGTGATCACATTCCTATCCCCAGCCAAGAACTTAGTATCCAGCTTATGTAATCTTGATGGTTTAATTTGGGAGGGCATTGTAATATGTCAGCTATAATATTGTGTCGTCATGAAGACCCCGCCTTCATGAAGACACCGTGCTGTAGCTGGCGTATGTCAATGTCCTACGGAATCCTCCCATCGAGAGTACACATCCAACTCAAGTGATTTGGTTATGATCTTAATATTTAAGATCAACTTTCAGCAGCCATGCTGATCCTTTATCCTCGTTCTTGTTACAGTTGTATGTAGCTAAGAGAGACTAAATCCGTCTTCTAGCTTACTATGCATCTTCTCCTTCGTACCGAAGGGTTGCATTTTCTCTACTTGGTTCTTTTCTTAATCCTTGGATTAAGCAGCCCATTACCGATAGACTTAATAAGTTTAACCTATTAAACTTAACCAAGTTTTCCACAACTGTAAACAAATTCAGAATTCCATCTTATTAGACGTCATTTAAACGAGGTCTAATTCTCAATGAATATATTCATTTATTCTCCTTAACCTTACATAGTTAAGGTCTGTTAACCATGGATATGTTTTTCCCATATCCTTACTTTCTGAATTTAACATTCGAGGCTATTAACGGAGTCCGAATACGAGGTTCGGCTGCTCCTAAGTTATTTGATATTCCTTAGCTTTCAAGCTAATCCCGAATACCATTCAATTAAGAGATCATGTTCTTCCTAAATCCTTTTTAATGTCAATTAAAAATTCATCTTAACCCAAGTATGAACTAATTGCACATTTCAACGTAAAAGTTGCATTTAGGTAAGAATAGATATCAGTTCCTCTTAAATTCATTCATGACAATTGAATAATTCCAAATCAAGAAATAATGTTATATTCCCAACTTAATCAACAATATCAAACTGATACAGTCATTAAAATATCACACTTGTATTTGTATTCATCCATCCATTTTATAATTTATACATTTGCCAGTCCAAATTACTGGACTTTGTTTATATTAAACAACATTACAACTCATAAGATAGAAGAATGTAGTTTCTTCTTTTCTCAATTCCTCGTAGAGGAATAATAACTATCAAATACAATCCATCTTCAGACAATCAAAAGAAGTATCAAAAAACAACCATGTCTTCGTTTTACTCAAGTTCCATCTGCAAAATTACTTGCACGGGTCAGTTCATTGAACTGAGCATATTAAGCACTTGTCATTAAAATGAGGTGCTTCTAATTAACTGTCTCAATAAAAGAACCCTGCTTTTATGAAACGTTACTAAGAACATCATTCAAGAATTAAGTATAAAAAGAATGATCAGCATAACAACTGAAACATCTAATTACCATCCAAATCAGTCAAAGGATTACTGCCCTTTTTCCCACATAATCATTACAAGACGCAATTTCCTTCAACAGTTCCAGATTACAACATTTGTAAGAACTAGGAATACAAGTATGTATGCTGCTTGTTATAACATTAAATGCTGTCAATTTCCTTCCCTTTCATTAGTTATAATATCAAAGGATAAATTTGACTAAAATATAAACCAATTTACTTTCCTTTCAGTTCATGCAACTCATTTGATTTCAAGCAATCAAGTACTGATGAGAAAAGCAAACAACAATAAAATGTAGATGCTTAAACCAAAGCAATACAAAATTTGTTCCTTAACGATTACAGATTTCCAACTGTATGAGAGAAGAAATGATCATTATTCCAAGTTATCCATCCACACTCCTATTCCTTTCCTCATGACTGTACTGAAAATTTAATCCAAACGAGACACCAATCAAGATAACAGTTCAGAGTGAAACTTACGAAATCCATTCAGAATTCACTTTCCAACAGCAAGGAATAATTCCATTCCTATTCTGCTTTTAATAAAAACAAGGAAGAATTTATCATCCATATCAATACTTCCTTTAAATCAGGCACATACGAATACCAAAAACAAGTTGGTAAAACATCGTATCCATCATAGAACAAGCAATATAAAGATGCATCCTATGCTCTTACTGTACTAGAAGAATTCATACTTCATTCACTGTATTATAACCAAATGAATAGTTATACAGTCGCTTTATCAAATATTCACACGACTTTCTATACCTATGAACGCACACAGTTCATAAATAATAATTTGCACTTTGTTATAACCTACAACAAGTCCAACCCGTATTGTACAGTAAAGCTCTATTGATGATATTTCCAGAATTCAAACAGCAAGAAGAGAAAAATTCATCCCTGTAATTATTTCAATAAGAAAACACCCATTTTCTTCAAACACAACAAGAATCACTCAAGTCGAGTTCGTTTTTGAATGACAGTGCAAAATCAGAGATCACACGAATCATTTCATTCTTCCGTTTGTACAAAAAAAAACAAACACAACACTCAGAAAACAATCTAAATGCCACTGTCACTTCCATCAAGCCGAACCTATAATGCTCAATGAAACCCAATTACCATTTCTTTCAAAATCTAAAACAGCAGAAAGAAGAAGAACTCGTTTCCTTATAATTTCAGTAAAGAAACAATCATTTTCTTCAAAATGTAATAAGAACACCCAAGTCGTGTTTGTTTTATAATGACAGCTCAAACCCATATTGACAATAGAACGATTGTTCAACAATGTCAAACAAACTCACACAGCATGTACAATTTTCATTCAATATGCCATTTGCAAAGAAATACCCAGTTCGAGTTCCTTATCAACAGACATTTCAACCCGAAATCCCATTCTTCTATTTCACAATGATGTGCAGAACTCGAATACAATATTCATATATCAATACCTTTATTAATGAAAACCCACATAGGGTATTAGATGCACAAGCAAGGTACAGTCAGAACAGTCTCAAACAACAAGCTAATTCCCATGTATTTCATTCGTTTGCACAGAAATACAAAGCCAAGTTCGTTTTCACGATGACAGTTTGAATTAGAAGATCAAACCGCATCCATAAAACACAATAAAATCAACTTTCCATCACCGCAAGGAGAAAACATAGTTCATTAATAATTTCAGTAAGAAGAACAATTACTTTCTTCAACTCCCACGAATACCCAAGTCGTATTCATCCTTCCATTTTTACAAAAGAAAAAGCACAACACTCAGAAATATTACTATCACTTCCATCAAACCGAACCTATAATGCTCAATAAAACCCAATTACCATTTCTTTCAAAATCTAAAACAACAGAAAGAAGAGGAACTCGTTTCCTTAATAATTTCAGTAAGGAAACAATGTCAAAACAAACTCGCACAGTATGCACAATTTCATTCAATATACCATATGCAAAGAATTACCCAAGTCGCATACAGCAAGAAAAAACGACTCAACCCAAAGTCTCTTCTACATGACAGCAAAATCGAATAAACCAAAACCCCCTCATCAGAAGAGCAGGGTTGTTTTAATGAGACGTTTAAGCAAAGCAAGCAGTTTAAGGAGAAGGGCTTAACATGCCTGTAATCTTCCTTGAAGCTCGAAGAAAACCGCACCTACAGGAGTTGTTTCCTTCCACGGATGGCAGCAGTGAGCTTCCCAAACAATCACCTTCCTCTACAGGCTCAAAAATAGCCTTAGATTTTCCAAAGAAACAGAGATAACAATCAAACACAACTGGTTCGACAGAACCGTGAAAAACCAAATGCAGAGCAACTTCCAAAAAACCCGAAAGAACACAATGACCAACAAAATTTCCTCCATACTCTTTCCAAGGCGGGCTGGTCACGAAGACCAAGAAAATTAAATGCATTGAAGGCTCTACCTTTTCCTTTTTCCTCACGCCACCGCCGACTCGGGTTGGCGAATTGCCAAATTCAAATTTTGCATGAAAACAGAGTTTAGTCTCATGACTAACTAGAATGCCTCTAACTTTTCCCATGTTCCCGCCAAACTTGGCGCTGTCCACGCAAGGACCACATTCATTGCCCTATTAAATTCTTACCTTCCCTCCTTATCCTTTCCATCCCCATGGGTCTGTGCGTCCCCTTCCTTAGGTTAGGATTAGTTTAGGATTTATAATAGTGTCCAAATCTAGGTCATAGGTTAATAGAACTTAGATCTATTTTCACCCTTGTAAAATTTAAAAAATCCACATAGGATAGTAGTTAGGGTATAAGGTAGAACTTAGGGGTAGATTAGGGTCTAATCCCCTCACACTTAATTAATCAATTTCCAATCAAGTCCTTCCGACTGACATCCAAATTCAGCACTATGCAGGACGTTTCGTCCCACGTTCCACATACCTGAGCCACCCGCATCCAGGCCTTTATCGCCTTACGAGTGCAGCGTTACAACAGTGTATGGTTCGAGAATCGAACCTTTTCGTTGGCATCTACGTGCCAGCTATTCATACCTGAAATCAGGTGCTGCAACATTTATATCAACCTTCAGTCTGGTTTAAAAGTAAATCGGCAAAGCGATTACAAGAAGACCACAACATACCTTGGATCAATGGAATTGATTCAAGGTGTGTTGTCAATCAGCGAATAGAGTTCATCAAACATACGACAGATCTGTTGTCACATTAGCAACATACAAGCAATAATAACTGTTGTCCCAAGTAAACAAATTACAGTATACAAGAGTCCAGATTAGCAACACATTCCTTTAAGATCAAAAATATATCTTAACATGTTTGTCTTCATTTCAGCAGTTACAACATTATGAAAAGTAATCACCATGATAACTTACAAAAATCAAGAAAACGAAGGCACACATAAACAAGTGGCTATCCAAAGACAAGTGTTAGTATGAACAAGCATGCATGTATAAGAAAATGTGTAATCTACGCAAACAAAGGTGTAAGCTACCAAGCAATATAGTAGTGTAAACACCAGAAGAAGACAAAGTAAGCTGCAAAAAGCAAGTTGTAAACATGGGACATCGCTCATGATGTCACAATACACACTGAGGCCATCATGGTCGCATACAAACAAAAAAAAGTGTGCACAGTAAAATAAAGGGCAATGCCTGTAAACAAGAGCAAACAATAAAAGATAATATAACAAACAAGTATGGAAGTCAATATCCCTGCATAACAAATGTTGCACATGAAGCACCCATTATCATGTTAGAAAGATAACTAGTATTTCAAAAGCGTGTATAACCAAGTAATGTAAATTTCTAATTACAAAATGAAATAATAGCACCTGTGAGAGACGAATGTGGATGCCCCCAACGACCAGTGTAGGAAGGGTAGAAGGAAAACATCCATGTTGCATGTAAGAGACCTGTATCTATGATCACAACTAGAAAAAGACATGAATGCACATGTGTGGATGATATAGATAAATGACATACAAGTAATCTAACTAGCATGTGTAATAAAGCGACCATGAACAAGCAAAAGTAAGCAAGAGTAAAGCAACCATAATATGCAGTATGTTATGGATGGATGGAATGGAATGCACTAAGGATGGTAGGAGCCACGTGCCCCGAGTGAATGGAAATGTAAGCAATGAGCTTCATTTGGTTTCCCCCCTTAGCAATCAAGAATGAACTGTAAATGAGAGTGCATCATTGGGAAATGGTTGAATAGTGTGTGTTGTGTCTAGTGCATTGTGATGAGTATGTATGCATAGTGATGATGATATGTGACATATAGAAGAGATGTGCGTGAACCTTATATCCTAAGTGTATATCACGACAAAATGAATGTATGAGTGATGATTTAGCCCTAAAGTGTGTATCACTACAAGATGAATAGTAGGGAGTGGTGATGTAGCCTAAAGCGTATACCACTACAAGATGAATAGAGTAAGTGACAATTTAGCCTATAGTGTGTGTCACTACAAGATGAATAGTAGGGAGTGGTGATGTAGCCTAAAGCGTGCACCACTATAGAGTGTGTCGCTATTTTAGAAATTTCGCATGATGAAAGGTCCATTTGATTTGTAAACCCTCGGCAATCGATTATGGACCGAGGAATTAAAGTGCATCATAGGGTAGTGAGTACAACATGTAGAAGATGATGTAGTATATTTAATGAGGATGATAAATGACCATGTGATGTGTATGTAGTGTATAGTGTTGAATGCAATATGTGTAGTGTGCCTAAGAGCATATAATATGTAGGATGCAATGCTAGATGAGTATGATGAAGAATAGTATGATGTATGATGTATAGAAATGAAAAAATTTAAATGGTATGGACTAAATGTAGAATGTATGACACTCGATGTGTGGTGTCTATAGTGCAATGTGTGGGGTTCATGTTTCATAAGCCCTCAACAAATAAGTGTGAAACAAAGCACAAGATTGTGTCATTAGTTAATGTCGATGCTAAAATGTATGTATGACTATACAAGATGAGATGATGCTAAGAGGAGGTATGCGTAAATGCTAAGAGCTCAATGTAGTACTATATAAGGATGCTAGAAGGGGGTTGGGAATACTATGCCCCCAAGTGTGTGAGTGATGGAAGGCTAGTCAAAAGACACTAAGTGGATCAATGTAAGGATTAGTTTCCTTAACAAAAGTGATGGGATGTGGAGGTGATAGAGGAGTGTGACCATCATATGGTTCATCATCATAATAAGCTTCATTCGGGTCCCAATCATCAACATATGTAGGGTCTATAGCGGATGTTGGAATAACAAGCTTAACTTTAGGAGGTGGTTGTTGAGCATGGCCTGATGATGTTGTAGATACCTTTGATGAAGGAGGAGTGAGATCATCCTTAAGAGGAGGTTGCTTAGTTTGACTTGGTAATACAATAGATGACTTAGTAAGAGGACGTGATTTAGAGAAAACTTAAGAAGTGATGACTTGTTTTGATTTGGTAATGTTGTAGAGGATGAAGTAGGAGGAGGTGGTGAAATAATTTTGAGAGGTTGTTGCTTATGTTGACTTGGTGATCTCGTAGGTGGTTTCTTAGGCAGCTCTTGACTAACCAAGAAGGCACATGAGAAGCAATACATGGATGCTCATTCAAGGAGAAGGAGCAGACTTAGGAGCCCATTGAGATGTAACAATTGGAGAGGATGATGTAACATGACGTTGAGCAGTGAATGAGATAAACCCTTGATGCTCAAGATGTTTGACTCTACATTGTAAAGCATAACAATCATTGTCATTATGTCTATTGATTTGATGATAATTGCAATATGGACGACCTTGATACTTTGTTAGCCAATAAGGAGGATAATAATGAGTAGGCGATAAAGTGATCAATCGATGACTAAGGAGCACAGTAAGAGTGTCATGTTGCTTAGTAGTACACTCAAATATGAGTGGCTCTGCAATGGCATGACCTGGGGTTTGGCTATATGACATGTAGTTGACATAGATTGAAGATGAAGTGTAGAGGAGAACACACATGAGCTTGAGAAACATCCTTAAGTTATTAGATTTTAGATTTGAGGATATGATAATGGATTCTATAGCTGCAAATTTATCTTGAAAGAAGGTATGTAAAGCTTGAATTAAGTCCAATAGGGGTTGATTAGATGGAGGAACACTAGGAATAGGGTCATCATATAAACAATCAAATATAGGACTTATTTCATGTGGCGGTGTATTGTTAGGCCTATATATGGTGTCTAGGGATTTTTGAAGAGCATCTTGACAATGGGGATATCTCTTAAGTAAATCAAATAAAAAACTTGAGGAACTTTATGACCCATGATAGAAGAAATATGAGGATCCTAAGCATGAAAGCGGTTGGGTTCACCAAAATGATTAACTAAAAATGTGGAATAATAGTAGTTAATCGATCCAGACAACATGTAAATACAAAGAAAGAAATGTAATAAGTAATAAAAAGTGACCCAAGTAACTAATTTAATAAAAGTAGAAAACTGATGTGCAAGAAGAATAAGGAAAAGACTTGGGCTGATTCAAAGGCTGATTTGAATCGTGTCGCAAAGTGAACAAAATATTCCATAAGCACGAACACACATACAAAGGTCCTAAAAGGAAAGATCGGAGATATCTAGGTGGACCGGAGCACACAAAGAGGAACTCGAGGCGCTTGTGAGTGCCCTGGTCTATAGAATGGGCACCATCGTCTATGTGAAAGGTCTAGAAATTAGTTTCATAGGTTACGTAAGTGATATGAAACCTTCGTTGTCTATCACATAAAGTTTTTGTACTTGCACCAAGTGTCATTGGTAATCTTAGATGAAGAGAAGACTGCAAGACCCCAAAATAAACATCAAACCCTAAAAAATAAAAATGCATATGAATGGGTCAGACTATCCTTAGCTACCACAATGGTGGACTTACTAAGTGTTGTACTACATCTCAGACCCGATGTATTTCTATGTGCAAGTGTGTGCAAATCATGCCCTATGTGCTCTTGTGTCGGTCATACTTTGTGAAGTAACGAGCAATAACTAGATGTAAAAATGTAGTAGATTGGTGGATGGAATAAAATAAAATCCTTTGTTATGCTTGTGTGATGTAGATTAACTAGCCTTGTCTCTTGTGATGGAGCTAAGTGAATGCAAATGATCTCCAAATTCCTTTGATAGATGTAACCCTAGGTGGATGATAGTAGTGACTAGTGTTTGGTCCCTCATTATGGACTCATAACTTTATATTTATATGGTTCTCTTGTTCTAATTTCATAATTAACCCCGAAATGGCCGACCACTAAAAAGATAAGAAGTTGAAATGGCTAGAAAGTGCCCAAAAAGTGGCGGGAAAGTGTAAAAGGATCAGGGCGCCCCAACTGAGACCAAGGCACCGATGGGCACCCCAAGTACTAGCCCGGGTGACCCAGTTAAGGCTAAAATGATGAAAAGTGTCAAAAACAGATTGGGCATATGTGTGGTGAAGGTTAGAAATTATGACAAAAAGTAAATAAAAATGACCAAAGGACAAGGGTTAATTAATACTTTCTTCACTCAAAAACCATATGAATAATAGTATGAGACCGAGACTAAATATTACCTAAAGTGTGTGATTTAGTGTCTACATCATGCATTGTCAAGGTTTATATGGATCTAAGTATGAGTGTAGATAGTCTTGAACAATGTTTTTGTATCTCTCATTAGGTCAAAGTCGTAAAGTCCTTCTCGAAGTCTGTTCTGACATGCCTAAGAGGTGCATGCAGTCCATATCATGGCAAATCAATGTAATGTTGTGTGTTTACAATGTAAGTAATGCATCCAAAATATTTTAAGGTAAGAGTAAAGAGTATTATGCATCTTGAAGGTAGTGAATCAAGCCTACAACAGAGTTTGAAGAGTTTGTAAGGTTTTAAGATTATGAAATCAACTAGAACACTAAAATTAATGGCTCGGGGCACATTGATTAGAATTTGCATTCAACAGTGACCTGGAAGATAACAATGGTAAGATGTTTTGACTATGAGTTGCCTTCTTAAATGCTTAAGGGTCTCGAGTCCGGATATCAAGTCTTTGAGGATTGGGAAAGTGTGTATGAAATTCGAAGGTGTTTCTCTGTAGGGGAGTTGAGTCTCAATTCAATTTAACAAAAGATGTCAAAAATGTGATGATATAGTATGTGGCGTAGAGTTCGAGATCTGATAGGAATTTGAAAGACAAAAGAAACTAGAACCCAATGACATGGGCTTGGAAAAATATACTAAAGCGAAGGGGAGAACTTTTTTGTGCTTAAATAGGTTGATTACACTAAGAAACATCTTTAGGTCTCAGTGGCAAAGTGTTTGATCCTTCTCAAATGCATGAAAACAAGGTTTAAATCCAAATTTGTGCATTGTCAATTGGGTATGATGGTAAAAGTCCAAGGGGAGCCATAAAAAGTTATGTCATGCTAAGTATGAGCTTCAGAGCTTAGCAAAGATTTTTTAAAATATATTGAAGTTGGTGTTCGGGGACAAATGGTCCTAAAGGATGAGATGATGGATTGGTAAGTAAAATGGTGACTTGAGCTTGAAACAAGACCTAGTAAGAGAGGTAATGCATGATTGCGAGACAAAACAAAGGTTATCATGTCGAGGGGGAGCTGATTTTTCCGATCATTACAGGTTCATGGATCTTCTTAGGTTGCTGAAGGAGTCAAAGACAAGCAAATACAATCCCAGGGGGTTCTTTTTGGTTAAGTAAGTCAATATTGTGTATTATTGTCATTGTTCTCGTCGTATGTTGTCATTTTTCATCTCTAAGAGTTAGTGTATCCTTCTTCATAAATGACCAAAGGGGAGGGAGGCATCATAATCATGGCATTAAGGTCACATAGGTGTTTTTCATGTTAGTTGCCATCAATGTTTCTGAATGATGGTTTCCATCAATGAAAAAGGGGGAGATTTTTGGCCATTGTGTGGCTGCGTTGTCATTGATTTCAACCCCATTGATAGAAAAGGGTGTCATATAGTCACGTGAGTCTCCCTATGATGTTGTTCGGTGTCAAAGATGAAGATTGAGTGTTTGTGTCAATATTGGTGAATGTCTATATTATCATGATGTTTGGTTGAGTATACAGAATCATGGTTTGAGTCATTTTGAGTCATTTTGAGTTAGTTTAATGTTGTAATGAGGTCATACATGGTCTATAAGGTGTGTTACTGTGTCCTTGGGTTTGCACGGTTAGTACACGAGTTGTCATGGTTGAGTCAGGTCATTCTAGGCTTGTTTCTAGCCCTAAAACATGCAGAATGAGGTAGAGACATGAGTTTTGGAGCTGACGAATATTGTTGAAACATGAGAATAGTGTTATGATAGTTTACTTGAGGTTTTGATGAGTTTTATGTCATAATTTAGTTGTATGGTGCATTTACGAGGGTCCTTAGGAAGCTACAGTGAGAAATAGACAGTTTAACACATGCAAATGAGATTGTGTAGAGATATTCATAGATATATGAGCTAGATGGTGAAAATAAAAAGTTAGAACAAGTTTTCATTGTGTTTCATATCAAATTTCAGGTCATTTTGAAGAATAATTTTGAAGATATGCATGTTTTGGTGAAACCGGGTAAGTTTGAATGTATTTTTCAAGCAAAGATGGACCTTGTGATGCTCATTGTGGATTGTATGATTTGCATGGGGACATGAGATATTTGGGGTAGATTATAATGTCAATTATAAATCTTTCATAAAAATAATGAGGTGGTTTGATCATGACGTTTTTATGAACAATCATTAAGAAGGTAAAGTGGTTTGAAACCCTAGTTAGGAGCATCTTGCATAAAAGTGACTATATCAGCCCTATTTTGATTGGTTGTGTAAAAATGATGATTGGATGTTGTATAGGACTCTTCCATATTTATATAAAGGTATGCTAGAGTATGTGACAGTAGGTGGGCCCCACCTGAAAATGTAAGTTTACGAAGAGTTCTAGTTTGTGGCAAAGTTGTGCAAATGAGGTAATGTATAAATTGACATTTATGATATATAAGGAGTTTTTATAGATGTATATGAAGGTTTCAGGTCATGCTTGATGATGAAAAAGTGCAAAGTGTGCCCTATTTATGTTGACTAGTCAAAGGGTAGTTTTGGGATAGTTTGGAGCAATTTGTGGTAAATTGGACATTGAAGAGCTACATGAGGAGTTAGAATGTGATTCAAGTTGTGTTGTAAAGATACTTCTGAGATATTTCCATTGATATAATTTTTCCTCATGATGATGATGAGTTTTGATATGGTTTCTAGGTCAGTTTTTGGACAAGAATATTGTTGGGTATATAGGACATAAGTGCTTTCACTGAAAGATTGAGTTGGTTAGAGCATGAAATGGATTGGGTGATGATTTCTATCACATGAAATGTGAAGAGGGATGAATTTGACATCCAATTAATCCATTTGGAGGTCTTGAAAGTGTTAGGAAGGGTGCTAACCAATTATATTTTGAAAACTACTTTTTGGGAAGCTTGATTTGGTGAAGGAAAAAGTTAATGTAGTTTGAACCAATGGATGTTTCATGAGCTCTAACTTGTTTAGAAGTATCATATAGGCTATATTGAAGCCAAAAGGTGAAGATATGGTGCTGGAAAGAGGTGTTTTGTGAAGGCAATCATGCATTGGGCCCATTAAATGAAATAATTTGATTGGTTCATATAAATTATGACCATGGTTGATGTTTAAATGTCATTTTAAACACATGTGGTGATTTATAGAGATTGAATAAAAATAGTTTTGGAATGAGGGCATTTTTTTCATTCTAGTGATGGAAATTTGAGGATTTTTGGTGCATGGGAAGTTGTTTTTGGCTAGGCCTACCTATATAGGTCACTTGTAGTTGTTATGATAAAGTTACGGGCATGTTTTAATGATGAATTGGTCGAACCAAAGTCTGTATGGCCGACCCCCTTTGGGTTAGAGCATATAAAAGTGATGTTTTGGGTTCATTTTTAAACTAGTGCTCTTGGAGGGAAAAGTATGACCTAGAGGAGAGTGATTTGCAGGTATGTGTGCATGATTTGAAGGTTGAGGAAGAGCATGATAGGTGAGGAAGATTAGAGAGCATGTGTGCATGTGTTTAGAGCCATGACAAGTTGAAGAAGAAGAAGATAAAGCAAGATTGAAGACCTAGGGTATGAGCTAGGGTTTGTGAGCTGAATATGTGATCTCCATCAGTTGTGGCAACAAAAAAATCAGAGATCAAACATCTTCAAGTGATTGAGTTGGTGCTTGGTCATCCTATGGGGTTGTAGCCTCCTTGTGGAGTGGGTGCTTCACTAAATTAGGGGTTGGTGCTCCTTGTAGGGTTGGTGCTCTACTAAACTAGGGGTTGGTGCTTCACTAAATTTCTTTGTTGTGAGTAATATCAACAAAGTTTTAATGGATTTTCTTCCCCTTGAGGGTTTCCCACATATATTTTGTGTTCTTGTGTACTCTCTTGCTCTTGTTCTTGTGTATGGTGTATTCAATGCTTAAGTAAACACACATATGGTTATTGTATGGTTGAATGGTTATTTGATTGGTAATGAATGATGAATGGAAATGGTTTAAAGTTTTAATAGACTGATTCACCCCATCTCAGTCTCTTGTGCTTCCAACAACTTTTTGACATTGTCACCTACCAAGAAATATTTGTCATTGTTAAACCCTAGTTGTTGGTCATGTTGCGAAGCTCTCTAAATATCCTAAACATGATCTCAAATCCTAACTATGGATGGGATACCCTAAAAAACAAACATTTGTTAGGTTATGGGCACCTTCGTGCACTAAAAATATTGACACTACTTTGAAGATGCCTCAAACCACATGTTGTTCTCTACCTAACATGTGATATCTAAATGAATGTAACTAGATTTGCAAACCCCTTTGATAATGCTTGATTTGAATTGGAATCTTGATAAAACACTTGCGAAGGGATGTTTGAGTGTTTGTGGATGAGAGAGACTGATGTCTTGACCTGGTAAGAAGATTTAGACTTGTAGAGATTGCTTCCCTAATGATTGTAGATGTGATTTTGTGAGATTTAAGGAGTCTTGGGTGCCTTTTTCAAGTGTAAGAAGTGAGTATATCAATGTAGTGCCATAGGATTTCTAGGTTATAAAATGAGGTAGTGTTAGCTTGCTTATATAGGGTTCTGAAGATGAATTATCGAAGAAATGCTTGACCCAGAGGGAGTAAAGGACCCATAGGAGAATTTGGAATTGAAAGCAAAGATGGAGGATATGTTGGTGTAAAACCGTATAGATAGGTTATGACCAGATATAAATTCTTGACCAAACTATATGACCTTGACTAGGGATGAAAAACATGCCAAATGAAGTTTACATCCTATCAGACTAACTTAGTATATGGATTTTTGTATTGTGCTCTCATAATGTGTCAAAGCATATCAACATATAAGGATAAATATGCTAGATAAAAGACATTAGAATGTGCTAGCAGAATTGAAAGGTTGTGTTTATCTTAGCGAAAGTGCATTGTCCAAACCAATAGTGTCGAATAGCGAATTACCAAATTTGAGTTTCTACACTTCAACATCAAGAGTATAAACATGTTGAATACTAATCACTAATCTACCTTGTCGTTGACTCCCCACTTTTTTATATTGTAATGAAATTGAATGGTATAAACGTTAATGAAAGAAAACAATTTTCTGATTTTAATGGCATGCAATCTCATTTATCGCCCTCTCATAACTTGTTTCTATTCTCCATGCAATTGAAATAACTGATATGTATCCCAATGCAATGAAAATTAAAAAAATAGTTTCTCTTTCTTCACATTTTTCAACGGTTTTCAGTTTTTCCTATTTTTCTTAATTTTTTTTCCAATTAATTGCAAATTTTTGAAAAAACTTATCCTTTTGAATTTTTTTTTTTTTTCTTGAAATAATTTTGCTACTATGGCCATTAACAAGATTTGTCTCAAATTGCATGACAAGTAAAAAACTAATAATTGGAAATACAACTCCTGAAAGAACTAAAGTCAACTAAACATGACTAAAGATAGACTTGAGATAACAAATATCATCCACACATAATATATGGTCAATATATAAGAAAGTGACACATGCACACCTATCATACATCCTAGTCAAACGAAGCGTTCCAACCTCTTGTAATAATAGAAATGGATCAAGATAAGACTAAATTTAGTCATCTAAACATAAAAATGGCACCCTATCTCTTGGGGATGAATGAATAATGATTTAAATTGAGTTAAGGACACATATAGTGAACTACACTCTTACTAGCACTTTGAGTCTAAAAATTGATTTCTAAAAATAGAATTCAAAAAGTAGAATTTTGCACTTAACCAAAGAACTCCTAAACTCCAAAACACACAAAACTTATTTTATTCAATAACCAATCACTTTGCCCATATTGGCATTATACTCAACACGAAGTGTGGGTAACTATTACATCGAGTTTGAAATGGAGACAAATAAAAGGGACCCAAAAACATCTAATCACAAACAATTTCGAATTAAGAATTCAGTTCCTATAAAATCATCCTAGTCGAGACATGTGCTTTTCCTTTAGAGGCAACCGCTATGACCATGCTATTATGTTACTTGGAAAAAATATATAACACAAAGATTGCCAAATGACCTAGGGCCACAAAAGATGAAAAGTTACATAAAAGGAAGAACACTTGTATGAAACAAAACCAAGAGGAGATAAATAGATAAAATATTATTTTAAGCATATGCCCAAATTATAATAATGACAAACAAAATTATGTGAATGAAAGGTTTAGAATAACAACGTGGAGGAATGAAACAAGCATGAAAAGCCAACACTATAATTTAGTGCTCAACTCGACCAATGAGCATAGCGAAAAATCACATATAGGGGTTGAAATTAAATGGAGATAAAAATACTCATTACTTAATTGAAGATTGACTTTCACAAAGTTAGATATAGGACATGGAAATGGACAATTCTTAAGGAATACTTGGAAGAGAGGGTTTATATTTTTAGGAACATTTCATTCTTGAAAATATACGAATGAAGCATGTGGACTCCGTTGTAAAATTATTGGAGGAAAAAGAATAAAAAAGTGAATTGGCAGTGGCATAAAGCATTAGGTGTCGTGCAAATAATTTCATAGTGAAGGGAAAGAAAAATGGATTTTGGTGGTTGCAATGTTGAGCAATGGAGAAAGGCGCTGCGCGATTATACTCGTCATATTAATGGTAAGCTCGCAGATCTGGATAAGCTGTACACGAAGGAGCTTCCTCTCACTTTACAAGCTCGGAAACCTAGTTCATACATTACCAAAGATGAGCTACAAAAGGTGATGGAATGGAAATTAAGCAGAGGCAAATGGAGGTAAGGAATGGATATCTATGTGGTTGAAGCTTTTTAATAATATGTAATTGAACAATGGAGACGATACAGGCCGAGGCTTTTGAGCTTTGTTTCAGCGGCGGATGAAGAGGAAGTGAAAGGAGCATCGCACAAGGCATTTGCAGCGCTTCCTGATGTGAAGGAGGCAGTGAGTGCTCTGTGCGTACTCAAAGGAGTGGGCCCAGCCACTGCCTCTGCTGTTCTCGCAGCATACGCTCCACACATTGCACCCTTCATGTCCGATGAGGTCGCTTCACCTTACCTTTAACTATCTACCTTACCTTTCATTTTCTTTCTTACAAACCCTTCTCTCTTCTCTTTTGCTTTTCCCAGGCCATGCTGGCAGCCCTCGGCTCTTCTCAGGATTATTCATTAAAGCAATATCTTGCCTTTACTCACAAGCTTCAAAACAAAGCCAAGGTCTTCTCTCTCTTCTCCATCAAGATTTATGTCTACATTTACGATTGCAATAAAAATCATCATAATTCATGGCGGCTGCTACTCGGAATCTCTGGCAAAGCTACGGACTCATGAGTTGATCTCCAGCTTTTTCAAGAAAATTATTTCTACAATTTCAAAGTTTTTGTACAACCATTTCAAGAGATGAAATCCCTTTCTTTAATGGTGCTTATTTTAAGTGATTACATAATATGCAGACTCAAGATTGATGTAGAAGATCAATGCAAGACACGGATTTGCATGAAGGCAGAAATAATTGGTAAAGGCAAGAAAAAGGCCATCTGCGCAGCTACACTTGTTCTAAACCATTTGTTCTTAGAACAAGGCCATCTGGATTTTATAAAGAGAAAGCAGTATATTACAATCTGTGTGCTAATCTTGTCAACTGAACCTTAATATAATTAAAATTAGGTATATGGCAGTATTAGAGAACAGGTAACGTTATTTCTAACAAAATCTATTATTGGAAAACCGATTCACCCCCTGGACCACAAAGGGTCTAACATTCCAGCAGTAGAGCACCCCGGCAGCAAATGTGAGGTCCTTCGACTCCTAGCTTGTCCATGGAAAAATAAACATCTAGCTAGCTGTGGTCCAACAGTAAGATGGGATTCTCACTGCAATGATGACCTAGGTTCAAAAATTGGTGGCCTTGCTCCTGTGCATTCATGCAGGTGCGATGGTTTAAGTGCACAAGGATTGTGGATATTACACATATGGTCAAACCCTACACAGGCCAATTCAGATTGTAGAGACCAAGCTCATGATATCAGGCGGGACTAGGCAGATTACAGACTCCAGGTATGTGACCCTTAGCAGGACAGGGTGAATTGCAAATACCAAGCACATGGCCATAGACAGGCCCTACTAGATTGTGCATAGCCAGTATTTGGCCCTAGTTGGGCGCAGGAAAATTGCGGATACCAAGCATGTTGCCCCAGGTTGCCTTCAATAGATTGCAAATACTAGGCACATATCAAGATTTTGCGAATGCTAGGTGTTTGAATCGAGGAGTGCCAAAGCATATTGCAAATATTATGCATGTAGTAGCCCTAGGTGGGTCAAGGCATATTGCAAATATTACGAATGTAGCCCTAGGCCAAAGTTCACTGCAGATACTAAGGCTTGACAATTCAAAGGTCACGAAACCCTAGATAGGTGAATCTAGAATTCCTAGGGTAGAGTAGATGAATGAAGGTCAAATTAAAATTAGGTATATGGCAGTATTAGAGAACAGGTAACGTTATTTCTAACAAAATCTATTATTGGAAAACCGATTCACCCCTGGACCACAAAGGGTCTAACATTCCAGCAGTAGAGCACCCCGGCAGCAAATGTGAGGTCCTTCGACTCCTAGCTTGTCCATGGAAAAATAAACATCTAGCTAGCTGTGGTCCAACAGTAAGATGGGATTCTCACTGCAATGATGACCTAGGTTCAAAAATTGGTGGCCTTGCTCCTGTGCATTCATGCAGGTGCGATGGTTTAAGTGCACAAGGATTGTGGATATTACACATATGGTCAAACCCTACACAGGCCAATTCAGATTGTAGAGACCAAGCTCATGATATCAGGCGGGACTAGGCAGATTACAGACTCCAGGTATGTGACCCTTAGCAGGACAGGGTGAATTGCAAATACCAAGCACATGGCCATAGACAGGCCCTACTAGATTGTGCATAGCCAGTATTTGGCCCTAGTTGGGCGCAGGAAAATTGCGGATACCAAGCATGTTGCCCCAGGTTGCCTTCAATAGATTGCAAATACTAGGCACATATCAAGATTTTGCGAATGCTAGGTGTGTGAATCGAGGAGTGCCAAAGCATATTGCAAATATTATGCATGTAGTAGCCCTAGGTGGGTCAAGGCATATTGCAAATATTACGAATGTAGCCCTAGGCCAAAGTTCACTGCAGATACTAAGGCTTGACAATTCAAAGGTCACGAAACCCTAGATAGGCGAATCTAGAATTCCTAGGGTAGAGTAGATGAATGAAGGTCAAAAGGTCTAAGAAGAGGGTTTTCACTAGGCAAGTGTTGGTTAGCAACAAGGAATGAAGCAAAATAGTAGGTGCATGCAATAGAAGTAAGGTTAACAACAAATAAAGAATAGGGATAAGGTACTTATGAGTAGAATGTGGTACAATGACCTCCTCATTTGGCTCAAGGACCAAGCTGCATATAGGAGGGGTTTTGACTTACTAATTAGGGAAGGAGACAAAGACAAGAGGGTAGTAGACAACTATTCCTTTTTACCTATTGCTAGCATTCCTTGTCCTAATGATGGACGTTAAACATGTAGTAGTTGTATTTGACTTGGATCTTTGAGCAGATCGGAAAATAGACCGATTTTCTCCATTTGCTAAGGCAATTATTGTCATTGGAGGGTTGGAATGGGTCGGATTCCCTGTCATACCTCATAATGAATTCCTGTTTCTTATTTCTCATGTCGGATGAGTTTGCACCATTTCTGACAGGTTTGACAGTGGTTGAAGTTATAGAAAGTTTAAAACTTGCTGCTTTTGACACCTAAATTTTTGAGCGAGACCCTAAGGATGACCTAGGAAAAATATTGTACTTTGCTCTATATTTGAATGGGGGTGAACTTGTTAAGGCTGAATGAGTTCCTTCCTAAGGGTCAAACATGTAAAGGGTGGCCTAGAAAAAGGTGTAAGGTATGTAGTGATTACTTGGCTCAAGGTCGTCCTATGGATGAGGTCATATGAGATGAAAATGAATTAGGAGACCTACGGGCATCTAAGGCTTCTGTGGATGACCCAAGGCTAAGCACTTTACAACGTCTCAATCATTGGTCAACCTACTTGTATCCTATTGATCATCTATGTCGGAGATCAAAGCAACCTTGAAAAGAAAAAAGCTTTTGTATTCCAATTGCGATGTATATTATGACCATGCATTTGGACATAGGTAGGCCTAGCTGATTATGAATGTAAGAGTCATGACCCTAGGCAAGCTCATTCAAATTATAAATATCAAGCACACGGTGCTAAGCAAGCCAAGATAGTTTGATACTAGTCATGGCACCCAAGGAAGGTCCCAAACAAGAAACCAAGATGATCCTCAAGTTGAATTGAAGCGAATCCCAATTCAACAGTGGAAGAACTTATGTAGACCTATGAAACCTTTGGGGAGGAGAGGACACAAAATCTAATTTGGGCGTAAACAAACCTTTGACCAAAAGGTACTAATGTAGATTTTAGGTCCATTGCCCTAAGCAAACATAGGTGGAGCGGATGATACTAGGAAGGTGGCCCTAGGCAGACCCAAGCGAGATGATGAATACTAGGCATACAAATTTAGGTAAAGAAAGGATATTGGCTCTGAAGTATAACTCAAGAACATTTATTGTTTTAACTCATATTGTGGTGCCCTACGCCAATTCACCATCGACGGGGTTGATGCAGGCCATCTATCATGCGTAAATTGATCTGGCCATGGAACATTTATGCTGAGAAAGCTTACAACTCCGCTTGACTAAGTTTTTGTTACAGTTGAAATTTGAAGTGTTGTTTTAAAATACCCTGGATTGGTGTGTAAGTGCGGACTTGGTTATGTTTTCCCCTTACTGGGAGGCGTATGCATATGTAAGTAACCTAATAATAATAATCATAAAAATAAAATAATAATAATGATAAAAAATAAAAATAATAAAACAACTTAAAACAACAACAAAATGGACGGTAATGAGAGGGCATGTGGGTGGTTGGGCAAATGGTTAGCATTGACATAGCATGTGGAGGGATAGAAAAGGCATGTGGCCTGTTTCACAAAATGCCAAAGAAATATGATCTCATGAAATGCATTGGGGAGTGTTATGTCAGACTTGCAGAGACTTTTGGTGCCCAGCCCAATCAAAACAGCCTTTGCCAGCATTATCTCAGCCCATGCTAAAATAAGAGCTTTGAGCAGTGTATGGAATTTCATCAAAGCATACAGAGGGCGGATTATTTGTTAGGGGTGTAGTTTCGGGTGTGCTAGAAGGAAAACGGCGTCATGTACAGCACAAATTTCAAGCAAATGCAATGAACAGGTGGAAAGTCCTCACCCACCCTGCCATGTCAACATTGGGGCTGTGAATGCATGTTTGCAAATGTGGGAGTGTAGACAAGGTGCATAGACTGTTTGACAATGCCAAAGGAATGTGATTTCATGGAGTGCGTTGGTTGTTGGATATGTAAAGTGAGCTTGTTGAATAAGCCTCGGAGACTTTAAAGCAAATGCGCTTGGCAGGTTTAAACACCAAACACCGCAGCCTGGCTGCCATAGCAGCTCACAAGGAGCTCAAATCAACCTGCTAATAAGGTATGAAATGTGTTACATCCTCCAACTCCTTCCTATTTCTAGGTGTTTGGAAGAACAAAAGATTGGCATCCCGGTTTATATCTCCTGTGGGAAGGTTAGGGGCGAGCTGGGCATGGCAGAAGAGGGGTGCCCAACAGATCTTCCTACCTTTGCTAGCATACTCATCACTTGTGCTAAAAAAAGGAGTGTTGGAGCAGGTTTGGACATGTATCAACATTAATGGGTGGGTTTTCCTTCCAGATGGAGGTGCTATTGTAATGGCATTGGAAACTTATAAGCAAATACGTTGGCATGTTTTCAAACCAAACTCCTCAGCCTTTGCCAGCTCCCTCCCAGCCGTGCCAAAGGAAAGCTTTGGACAACGTTTGGACATCCACCAATGCACACTGGAAAAAGGGAGATTTTTGTCTAAAGTTGTTGTTGCAGTGCCCTGGTAGACATGTATGTAAAATGTATTCATTTCTGTCATAAGTTTCATAGCCATACCATGAGTAGAGCATATCCACTACAGACTGTAAATTTTTTTTTTTGATATGTTTCAACTCCAACATAGAAAAATGATGGCTATTGCAGTTGAAACAACAGAAGCTAGTGCCAAACATTACAATGTCAAAGATTTATGCAAGCAAGGTCGACTACACGAAGCTCTGTACAGTTTGCATTCAATGGGCTAACCTGCATCTTCTATCTACGTTTGTCTTTTTCAAGGCTGCATTAGAAAGAGAGCAATTTCAGAGGGAAAATTAGTCCATGCCCATATGATACAGAATGGATTCAAACGTGTTAGATTTTTTATATAACACGATAACGATTCTTTATTCGAAGAGTAACGATTTGAGTGATGTTCATACGCTGTTTGTGAAATCCCTGAATGAGATGTATGCTCGTGGACTGCCATGATTGCAATTTGTGCTAGGAACAAGTTTAATAAATATGCCTTGATGCATTTTAGACAAATACAGTGGTCAGGGATAAAACCTGATGAATCTACCTGTGTGACTGTTTTATGTGTATATGCAGACATGGAAGCAATTACTGTGTAATGGAGATCTATGGAGAGGTAGTCATAAGTGGTTCTGTGGTTGATTTGGCTGGAGTTGCAAATACTCCGTTTGATACATATGCAAAATGTGGAAGCATTCAAGGGCTTGCTAAGTGTTCGACAATATGCCTCAACAAACGCTCTTTACCTCGCCAAAGTACTTCAGTGCTCAGAGACTTGGCTTGAATGTAAGAGACTCTTGTGCACACCTTCCCATGCAACTGGAGTCTCTAGTACTTGGCATGGATTTCTCCTCTCTTCCTAGCTCGTTATCGTTTTTGCTTTCTTGTTTTTAATTAGAATGGTTTGCTTGAGTTGAGTAGTATGTGCGTAAATGGAATGAATGTTAAAATTTTGGCTATCCATAATTAACTATAAAATGTTCTTTTACCCGTGCAATCAGTTTATAAAACACTTATTTGGATAACCCAAAAACAACCTCTGAAACTCTAGCAAACAAGAACTTAACCTTTCACTTGGTTTCAGATCAGCTCTCAGAGTTGTGAGTGTGAAGTACTTGTAAAACCAAATTGTGTTGAAAAGAAAACAGCCTTGTAAATGGTACAAAACCTCTCCGAAATTGACATGCAAAAGCATCTCCAAACCTCTCCCCTGTATTTTAATCTCTGAAACACATTTTCTGATATATACTGATCTCCACACAATCCATAAACCTTGTCAAATCATCTGTCTGATTGGTTTTCGAAGTGGGTTTTGGAAGCACCTCGGGAGCTGGTTACGGGAGGCGACCACTCGATGTTGCGAAACCGCTTCGGAATTGCCCTGGTTTAAATGCCTATGGATCTAGAAAATGAGACCTACCACCACAAACCTCCTTATTGCCGTATAGACAATTGCATAGCATAATTGGTTTCACCCGTTTCCCCTGAAAAACACTTGTTTCGTGCCTGTTTTGGAGCCACTGTGGCTTACATTGCTCAAGCACAAACTACAAAATTTCATCAATTGGCTCCGGAATGGTGCCTCTAAAATGAGCGTCACTTGCCATATTTCAATTCCATCAGCTTCCTTGTATTCTCACCATATAGGAGAATGGGTTAGGAAAGAAAAATTTCCTGTACAAGGGTTCAGTGACCTTTTTTGAAGCCATTCCGTGATCATTTCAACTGTTTTTGAACTATGTGCTTACTAAGTCTTTCTTATCCAATTTTGACTTTCACATCAATTTGCTCTGAAATTGTTGGTTTACTTTAAGGTAATGATTCGTAATATGTTGTTGGATTTGGGAATGTGTTCATAACTCCCTCAAAAACAAATTTTGTTTTGTCGGCGTAATGGTTGCCAAGTGACCTTTGAGTAGTGGTGGGTTTTTCTAGTACGTAATGCGGATGTGATGACTCATTGTGATTAACCATGGACGTAAAGTGTTTTGGGACCTCTTCTTAGTAGTATATTTCACCCACTGTGGTGTGGATGTGGTGAGATGAAAACACTTTAATATTAAACAAAGACGTGTGAAACGAAAACATGTGTGAATGAAACAAAGACACTTTTCTTCCTTCTGATTGTACACATGGAAACTCAACACATAGGGTTAAACAAATGATTATTTCTCCCTATGGAACCCTTCTAGATAATGTTACTGGAAATTTGTTTTGGTGGAAATTGTTGTTTCTCTCTGTAACTCTTCTTTAACGTTGAAAATAAACTGGATGTTTCTGTGATGAAACTTAACACTTCTCTATCTCAAATTTGGAAAGTGAATAAAGTATAAGATTAATGGAAAGATCTCTCTCTAAACAGTGAATGTAGTTGCATGATTTTATAGCTAGAAAGGAAGGAAAAATCCATGCCAACTTTGTGCTGACACATGCTGTTACAGGTGGCAGGCGTTGCAGCTAAAATGCAAATGATTGATGATACTCAAATATTGGATTTGCATTTAGTTTTAATTGTTATACTATCACATGAAAAAGAGTTAAGATTGGTATTGTTACATTTTGGTAGTTGTACTTGTAGCATCAACCGAAAATAGATTGAAATATTAATATCATATATGAGGATTGTAAATCATTATGTATTTATGCAAATATGGTGTACCAAAATGAATCAATTATATGTCAGGGATTGGTTTCTGTTATGTGATCATGTAGCCTAATGCAGAAAATAAATAATTTATGTAATGGAATGTGACAAACAAATAGATTGAAATTGCATGGTTCTCTATAGCTACCATTATGCTATTTTTCCTTGGTTGAACCGAAACTTGTTAGCAAAATCCCTTAAACCCATAGGAAAGAACCTTTGTAATATCACAAAATCGATATTTGTTCGAACGTATAAGGTGGAACTTGATAGGAGACCAAGCTTAACAATCTGTTAGTTAAACTTGATCGCATCGTCCTTTGTAGACACCTTGTGTTGCTGAGCTCTTTCTGTTTGTTGTGCTTGAATGCTTGTTGTAATCAAAGAAACTACTACACAATAGAAAGAAAACAACACAAAAGTGCAAACCTGATCCTTCCTTCGTATCTCCTTACAACCTTAGATGAGATTGCTGAAGCTTGGAATGAAGTACCGAGCTTGTTGAATCTCTTGATCAACATCTTAAACCCATAGGAAAGAACCTTTGTAATATCACAAAATCGATATTTGTTCGAATGCATAAGGTGGGACTTGATAGGAGACCAAGCCTTACAATCGAGTTAGTTAAACTTGATCGCATTGTCCTTTGTAGACACCTTGTGTTGTTGAGCTTTTTTTGTTTGTCGTGCTTGTTGTAAACAAAGAAAATACTACACAATAGAAAGAAAACAACACAAAAGTGCAAACCTGATCCTTCATTCGTATCTCTCTTGCAACCTCAAATGAGATTGTTGAAGCTTGGAATGAAGTACCAAGCTTGTTGAATCTCTTGATCAAATTGTTTGTGGATGCTTCAAGGTGTTTCGAATGGAAGTAGATTTCAGCTATGAGCAAAGCGATTGAATGATTGATTTGATTGTAGATTCGTGATCAATTGGACAACATAACGGTATGTGAGATTGAATGATAATCCAACACAATAATGATGCAAATTTCAAAGCTTCCAAAGATGATAAATGGAGAGGAATGAGTGCTTATTTATAGATGAGGGAAGAGAATCCCAAATCCTTGATTTATGTGATTAACTTGTCTGATCTGAAGCTAACTAAAGCATGATTGGATTGTTTAGTTGAGTTTCCAATTTGATTGAGGAGTTGAATTGTTGTTTTGAGCTTACATGGATGAGTTATTATTGAGTTGGCAAAGGTTGCACATGCTTTTGAATATTTAGAATTAAATATTAATTCCATGTCTTTTGTTTTATTCACCCAAAAAATGACGTGACTTTTAGCTTTTGGAGAGATTTGCTTTATTTTTAGAATGCCATGCTTTATGGAGATATGTTTAGTTAACTCAAATGCATGATTTGATTTAATCTAAACTTGTCTTCTTGCATATATATTTAATGATTTTATCTTTAATTGATTTGTTTTTCTCTAGTTAACTTGAGATGTTAATTAGTGAAGTGAAAGTGGATAAGAGGTGAGGTGGAAATGGATATATGTAGGATTTATTTAATTATTTTAATATGAAATTAGCTAATGGGATAGGGGATGAATAATAAGAGTGATAGGATTAATTAATCTTAGGAATGGGATATGAGTGTAATAGGGTTCATAGCACGAATATTTAATAATTCGAGACCTATGTGTGAGCGATAAGAATGATTAGGGGAGTTGTGGGACAATGTCGTAAATGCCATTAAAGGTCATAAAATAACGGAATATATCAAAAGTGGTCGAAAGTGGTCATAATGTATTGTGAAGTAATTACGGGGTAATTTTAGAGGTTTAAAATGCGTAATGTGATATTTTAAGGTGTATAAACTTGTCTTGAGGGTTATTAATTTGAAGAGATAAAGTCACATGTGACCCTTAACCCCTAGTATGTCTATTTCTAGTTTGTGCGAGAATGGGTGGTTATTTATCGAACCTTGCTTGTGGACCCTTGAATCATATTAGGCCTAGCAAGTTGCCACCCTTGAGGGAAATGGGATCTTGCTTCCTAGATTTTCCCTACCCTCGTGTCTTGCTCCTATTGAGCTAAAATGAAAATTCTTGTATGTTTCCTGCTCTTGAAAATAACAAGTGTATGAACAATTGAATTGTGCAAGCTACGTGAAATGATCAAATTGTCTATAAGAATCATTGAATGTGTAAAGTGGAAATTGAGTTTATCCCTTATAGCACGAGTTTATTCTTTTGGATTGCTTAATAACGGTAAAGTAGAGGTGTTCCGTGAGGAAACATGTCTTTTTGGAAATAGTCCCCAACTTGAAAATGAGTGCTATGTGACCGTATGCACTTTAATAATGATGCCAACAAATATTTAAACAAGGAAATTAATGGTACTAAAGATGTAAGCATTGCAATCTATGCACATTGTGGTTATATCCCTTCTTCATTATCTCTTTTGGTTTATTTATTGTGTTGAATTGCTTCTTCGAGCAAGTGTTAAAGTGAGTTATTGTCGTCATGCTTATATGTAAGCATATATTTTTGTGTGGGGGTGAGACTACATCATTGCTTATGAGAGGTATAAGGTGTTAGTGAAGGGAGGAATAAGGGTTTGTGTGTGTTGTTGCATTGGAGGAACCAAGGGAATTCGTGGCTAGTCTTAGTGGAGGTATAAGGGGTATGTTAATGTTGTGGTGTGTTTATCTTGGAGGAACCAAAGGCTAGCCAAGATTCTTTTGTAGAGGTAAAAGGGGTAGTACACATGATGGTCTCTCCTTTGCAAGCTTTATAGGTAGGCTTGGTAGTGTGAGTTGCCCTTATGTTTGATGTAAAGTCTTTCTCTTACCTCATCACTTGAGTGGGTCCATGTTTGTGCAAGCATATTAGACTTTGTTGTGTCATACCAAGTGATCCCTAAGTGTCGTGTATGCAAGTGTTTAAAGAAAAAAATTATCTTTGTTTTTGGCTTGTGGTTTTAGTCTGTATTTTGTGGGCATTACACATATGAGGACTTAGGTAGACCTAGGCAAGCCTTAGGTTAGGGAAGAAGCCAATGTGGTCTAATTAGAGCCAAAGCAAAACCCTAAGGCTAGACCCAAGTGGGTTGTGATAGTTTAAGATAGATCTCAAGGTAGATCCATTGTTGACCAACACAAAACCAATGTTATGTGGGGATGTGTCTTTGAGGGTTTGGTTAATGTCCCACTGCGTGCTGATTATTGGGAAAAAATGGGGATGTCAACGGGGATGCGTGATGTCCTTGGGACATCTCAAGAATATTAGAACCCGAGCTATTAAGAAAACAATATTAGAAGTTTGTACATACCTATCATTACTCATTAGATGTCTAGAATCTAATTTTGGAGTCTTTGGTATCTAATTTTAACATACTCTCAAATGCAAAGCTATCAAAAGTGACACCTACTCCTAGTTATTGTGTTCATGCTTTTAATCAAGCATTGGATAAAACTAAAATTGATGTTGTTTTAGTGTCGAAAGAATAGTTTTCTTGTCTGGCCTCCTCCCAAAGCGAAGGATCTTGATTGGAGAATGGAAGGTGGATTTGTAGATTCATATTTGCCTAAATTTAGATGGGACATGGCTTGTAATGTTGAGGTGATGTAGAATCTCCAAGATTTTTTTGTAAACCTGGATCCTCATTTTTGTGAGGTTGACTTGCAAGAACTTTCTTCTTTGTGTTTACTTTTAGAAAGTAATAAAAAAACAACAAATTGCTCTTGAAGTGCTAGTATCAATATTTGTTCCAAATAAGCTTTGGAAAGAAAGGTGATTTAATAACTTGGAAATAAGCTATTTTTAGTGTTATAAAAGCATAGTGCATGCAAGGCATTGATTCGGGGCATGTCATTATTCCCAATGTGCTACTACATTTTGAAGAAAATATAATTGGTGGTAAATGCTATCGGTGAGTGAACTTGCTCCTATTGTTAATGCCACATGTTTCTCGGTCAATGAAAAATTGGGTTTTTAATAAATGAACTAAACAATATCTACTTTCTTTCGTATTTTAAATCTTTGTCCCCGATGGTACATATCAAGTGACACCACCATCAAATAAAAATGTATTATTTGGAGCCAAATGTGCAAATTGTGAAAGGCCAATTCAAGCAACATCTATAGGATGCAAATTCAGATGGTATGGTGAAAAATAGTGTCACGGATGTTACTCAAAACACGTGATTAAATAAATTTGCGTTTATATATAACTCTCTCATGGACATTTTGTACCAACATAACATATTCTGAAGGAAGTGAAATTCCAGTTTCTGGACAATGATGAGGTGCAACACATTATAGAATTTGTTCATTTAGGTGGAGACCTTGAGCTTAATGTAGTTACCGAGTTCTTTGAGAAGGTAAATAAGCAAAACACGAGAGGATTGCTTTGCTAGCGAGCGGGTAAGCATGGCATATTGTTTAGCAGCACTTAGCACTTTGTATTTTTGAGTTATGAGAATCTAAAATTATAAATGATTTCGGATTATGATATAATCAGGTGGATTATCAGATTAATGGTTTTATCTAGTAATTTATTGCTTTAATTTATTTTAGTTTGTTTATGTTATGTTATGTTATGTTATTTACTTATTTGTATTTACGTTTTATATATATAATATTAATAGTTGTTTTTCTGCGTTCCCAAAGTCCAGAATTTTCTTTGCTGTCCCGGAAACCTTGTCCCCATGTCCTTGAGTGTCATGTCCTTGTTATCGCACAAACGTAGCACCCTTGGATTTGATCATAGTAGATCCATACTTTTAGCTAACATGGGACTGTCTCCAAGTGTGAGACTTGCATCTTGAAACAAACCTTCGGAGAAGGCTGACTTCCTCTACCTACCCTAACCTAATGCTAACACTACCTCTAAGCTAACCTACACTAACACATCCAAGGGGGGAGAGAGAGAAGAGAGAGATGTTGAAAGCAAAACCTAAGCTAAAAGGTGCGATGATAACACTAGAGAGAAGGGGTGATCACTCTCCATGAGGGGAAGGAAAGGGAGAAAATGTAGGAGGGAAGGGCAAACAAACATGTCGCAAACCCGAAACTACACAAACTAACCCCTCCCACACATTTACAACACACAAAAATGGAACCTTGTAAGTAAAAAACACACACAACATACAAAAAAAAGAATGGGAGGCAAGAACGCAATAAAAGCGAGTATGAGGCGAGAGTAGCCACAAATACAAGATTTTATTGCTTGAAGGATGCATAGACCATTACATTCATGGCAGAAGGCACAACATGCATCGTAGAGACCAAATCCGAGGTTTGGAACTCGTGGGAAGTTGGCCACCGTTTTGGCATGGTGTTGTTACAACAAAAGAGGGATCGTTTTACAATAGAATGCGTTCCATACTTACGAGAAAATGGGAGGAGAAAGAAGAGGGAAAAGAGAGAGAGTGCCCCAAATTCGCGCTCAATCACCGATCAAATGCAATAACTCCTGTAAGACCACGTGGACGCCTGACAAAGCCATTCTTCCATGTCATTTGACTTGCAGGAGGAGTTATGGGCGGCCATGAAGCAATAAATTCGGGTGGTTGAAGTGGTTGCCCATTTTGAACAAGTATAACTGCCTTTTGTCCCTAAAAACCCGTGTTTGCACTTTTCACCCCCAAAATGGCACCAAATCTTGCATTTCTTTATGCCAAAATGAAGCCCTTGAAGAGATGTTTCGAATGCCACCAATTTCATCAAATTTGGAGCTCCGAACAACAAGATTATGGCGATAAACCATCTCCTCGCTGTTCTATGGCTTCCATGTGTTTGCTTTGAATGCTCCGCGGCTTTGCCCTTTGAAATGTGGCTTTCCAGAGACTTCCACTGAAATTGTATTCCTTTGTCGACAAAGCATTTGAATGTCTTTTCTTGTTACGTAACTTCACCATGGCAGACATCGACCTTTGTGTATTGCGGCTTTGCTAACCCCGCGACCATGTCAAAAGTCGTGGAACATTGTTCGTTAAAAAGCTGCGGAACAACTTGAGATAGTGTTCCACAACTTCCAAACCTTAGCAGCGTTGAACTTGTTTCCTTTTTTGTGCAACACTTTGTATTCCCTTGTCGTGGAAGACCAATCCTCTTAAAAATCCGCCTAAGTCCCTTGCTATTTTCCTTTGTTCCGCGGGCTAGGAGAGCTCATGAAAACACTACGTGCGCGCACTCTGCGAACACTCTTGTTATGTAATGTCTTTGCATCTTTCCTTAGCCAAATTATGTCGAGTCCAAACCCGATGCTCTCGTTCTTCTGCGCGGGTTAGGAGAATCCACGAGACATTGTAACTACTCTCCCTTGTTCCGCGAGTTTGAAGAACCCGCGAAACACTTTGTTCCTTCGATTTTGTGTAACACTATAATTGCTTTTCTCGACTTTTTGATCAAGAACTTCTCCAAGTCCAAATTGGATTTTGGAGTTGTCAAAATAGCTTGGGGTTTATTTTGGACAACAATTTGGCGACTCATGGGGGTTATTTGCCTACTAGATAGAAGATCAGTGGCCTTGAAGCATCCATTGGGCATGGAGTCGAGCTTTAAAACCTGAAAAATTGATCAAAAAACTTGAAAATCTTACCTCACGGATCCGTATGGGACCTAGAGTTGACTGGAATTGCTTAGAGTGCTCTTGAAATCTGATTTCTTGGGAGCTTTTGATTATGACTTGTAAACTGTCCCCAAAAACACTGATTTCTTTGCCAAGAAAGGAGAATGGAGAATTCGATTTGAAGCTAGATCTTGGGGTTGAATGAATGTGCCTAGAAATTGCCCAAAAACACCTTGTTTCAACCATGAAACCTGCTCTGAAATGGACTGTGCAACAACAAAGGCTCACAAAACTATGTACAAACATGAAAAATCATACATGTTTCAAATGGAAACATGCAGAGTGTGCACAAACACTTGTTTTGTAATAAGCAAACGTAAACTACCCTATTCTAACCAAAAGGAAAAGGAAACTAAACAAAACCAGCTATGGGTAGGGAGAAATAGCTTCCCTTCCTTACAAAATGCGGCCATGTGATCAATTTGGCAACTAAAGCACATGGCCTAAGTGAGAGCATGGCCCGCACTTCGTTGTTGCTCAAAGTATCAGCTAGAAAGAGAAAGAATACCTTCTTTGATTGCTCTTCATTTGGTTTTTCGAGGTGTATGGGCTGACCTTTGATGCTTTGAAGTTCTTCCTCATGCTTTGAAGTGAGCATGACTGGTGGCAACTCAAAATTTGACTCCAAACCAGCCAAATATTTGATTGGGCAGATATTCTTTGCAACTCTTTGGCTGATTTGCATGGTTTGCCCATCTTCTTTACACTTAGCTCCAAGACTGGAGCTGGTAGAGACACATTCCTCTTCATTGCAGATGTCCGAAGTTGTCCGGACTTGGTTTTCTTGCTCTTGTGTGGACATCTTTGTTTCTACTTTGGGGTGCGGATTTCCTTCCTCTTCATTCTTTGCCCGGTTTGATTTTCTGCCAAAAGTGAGGCAAGTTCAAGGCATGCAAAGCAATGTGGATCATTGCACTCAATTGTTTCACCTTGCTCACTTGGAAAATCTTCTTCCTCACACCCGCAGATGTCACAAGTGTTGAAAAACACTTTCTCCTCAACCCACAGTCCATTATGATGTTCCGCCTTCAAAGTCGCTTGCTTTATTTTTTCATTAGCTACCTCCCTTCGCGGATTTCCATCTTTCTCATCCTCCCAGTCAGATTCATACCAATCTTCAACACATATGTGATTGTTATCCTTCATGGAATTGGTTGGAGATGAGACATTGGGAGAGGTTGCTCCTTAGATTCACTTGCAAGCAGAGATGAGTTGGGCTCCAGAGTCCTGATTTGATCATTTGGGGAAGCGAAATGATCCTCCAAAACATTCTAATCTCCATGATTCCTCCTCTCATGGAAGTAGCAAACATCATGATCTACCTACCTTGTATGATAACTAGGCTCAATGCGGGTCGAGTAGAGCATTGGGGAAAAATTTGGAACACCGCGGCTTCTCAAAACATTGTGACAAGGTTTTAGAGGGCCAAGTAATGCCTTGGGTGGGGGTAGGGAGAAATTTTGTAGATCACAGGGGATGTTTTGGGCATTGCAAACTTGTAGAGCACCAAAAGGGGAACTAGGAAGCAAAGGATCTTCTGTTTTTGGAATGGGACGATGGATTTTTCTTGATTTGCACAGGGGGTTATGGAGAATTTGAGATGGTGAGGGAAGAATGGAAGCAATGGGGATGGGTTTCCTTTTTCTAGCTTGAATGATTATCTTCTCACTTGATAATGCATTCTGCAAAAGCTTTGAGGAAGAGTATCTTGCCTCCTAGAGTTTGGATCAATACAACTAAATTAGCATCAAAGGACTTCAAATAATACAAGAATGCCATACCTTGTGAGGGTCTAAATTCTTGAGGGATTCTAAGCCATGTCCTTGAGAATCTGATGTTGAAATCGAGATAAACTCCATTGAAGCTCATTGTATTTTTACTGAGGTGTTCCATGAGAGAAATGACATCTACATTCTCCTTGAACCGGTTGTGTAGTTGTTCTCCCACTAATCCCATGTGGAAATGGATTGAGGAGCCAAATTGCTGTACCAATCTTTTGCTTTACCTTTGAATGATGAAACAATAAGTTTGAGGCAAATGTTTTCTTCTTTGATATTGTGAATGGCACAATGGTTTGCTATATCTTGAATGTGATCAATAGGAGATTTATCTCTATTTCCCATTGGGGATAACATCCCATCGTTGCAAATGAAGGGGGCTCAAACTGAAATGAGAGAATGGAAGAGCTCTTTGGAGAGCCATGAGAAAAATGGAAACATGAAAATGAGTGGAAAAATGAAGGGGACGGTTTGTAGACTTAGAGAATGGGTTTCTTGAACAATGGAGTTGCCAGATGTGTTGAGAATTGCCTCCAAAGGCTGAATATCACCAAGAACACATCAAACTTGATGATATGAAGTTGTAAAGCGTTTCACTTCTCCAACCAGCCATGTCAAAATGTTATCTAAAGGCACCAGGTGGCTAGAATGTTTGCAATGGAACACCTAAAAAATAAGACTAAAATCTAAACAAAGTGTCCCATCGGGCGTGCCAAAGCTCTTATGGGAAGGCACCAAGGTGGCTAGAGTGTTTCTGATGGAACACTGAAAAATATGACCTTCATCCTTCTCTCACCGGGCATGTTGGAACTATTATCACACAAAAGTAATACCCTAGGATTTGATCATGGAAGATCAATACTTTTGGCTAACATGGGACTGTCTCCAAGTGTGGGACTTGCATCTTGAGACAGACCTCCGGAGAAGGCCGACTTCTTCTACCTATCCTAACCTAATGCTAACACTACCTCTAAGCTAACCTACACCGACACATACGAGGGTCGGGAGAGCGAAAGAGAGAGATGTTGAACGCAAAACCTAAGCTAAATGTGGCGGTGATAGCGCGAGAAAGAAGGGGCGATCACTCTCCATGAGGGGAAGGAAAGGGAGAAAATGCAGGAGGGAAGGGTATACAGACATGCCACAGACCCGAAACCGCACAAACTAACCCTTCCCACACATTTACAACACACAAAAATGGAACCTTGCAAGTAGAAAATGCACACAACATACCAGAGAAAGAATGGGAGGCAAGAACGCAATAAACGTGAGTATAGGGCAGAGAGTAGCCACAAACACAAGATTTTATTGCTTAAAGGATGCACAAACCATTACATTCATGGCAAAAGGCACAATATGCATTGTAGAGACAATTTTTGAATTCTAGAACTCGTGGGAAGTCGGCCACCATTTTGGCATGGTCTTTGTGACAACAAAAGAGGGATCCTTTTACAATGGAATGAGTTCCATACTTATAGAAAATGGGAGGGATAAAGAAGAGGGGAAAAGAGGGCGTGCCAAATCCGATCTCAACCACCAACCAAATGCAATAACTTCTGCAATACCATGTGGACGCCTAACAGAGCCATTCTTCCATGTTATCGACTTACGGGAGGAGGTATGGGTGGCCATGAAGCAATAAATCTAGGTGGTTGAAGTGGTTGCACATTTTGAACAAGTAAAACTGCCGTTTCTCCTTAAAATCTTGTGTTTGCACTCTTTACCCCCAAAACAACATCAAATCTTGCGTTTCTTTGTGCCAAACTGAAGTCCTTAAAGAGACGGTTCGAATGCAATCGATTTCATAAAATTTGGAGCTCTGCAGTGAAAGTTATGCCCAAAAAATCATCTCCGCCTTGTTCGACAACTTCCTTATGTTTGTTTTGAATCTGCACGACTTTACCCCTTGAAATGCGACTTTTCAAGACTTCCCGGCTATATTCCTTCATTTGGCAATATTTGAATGTCTTTGCTTGTTCTGCGGCTTCGCGTGGCGGACCTCAACCTTTGTGTATTGAGGCTTTGCTAACCCCATGAACCATGTCTCCTTGTTCCTTGGCTTTTGAAGTCTGCAAGTGAACATTGTTCCTTAAGAATCCCACGGAACACCGAGATAGTGTTCTCAGTGGCTTCCAAACCTTAGCCGTGTTGAACTTGTTTCCTTTTACGTAACACTTTGTATTCCCCTGCCGTGGAAGACCAATCCTCTTCGAAAATCCGCTTAAGTCCTTGCTGTTTTCTTTGTTCCGCGGGCTAGGAGAGCCTGCAGAACACTACTTTCATGCACTCGTGGAACACTTCTATGTAATGTACCACTTCTTTCCTTACCTAAATTCCGCTCAAGTCCAAACCAATGCTCCCTTTGTTCCGCGGGTTAGGAGAATCTGCGAACACCGTATCTACTCTCCCTTGTTCCTCGGGTTTGAAGAACCCACAAAGAACCGAGTTCCTTTGATTCCATGCGCAACACTATAATTGCTTGTTCCATGGCTTTTACGATCAAGAACTTGTCTAAGTTCAATATTGGATTTTGGATTTGCTAAAATAGTCCGGGGGTTATTTTGGACAACAATCTCTTTACGGAGACTAGCGGAATTGAAGACCTTAACCCATCCTTCCTCCCTATGGATTTAAGGAAGGAAACAAGGGAAGACTTGGATGACATTTTCTAAGTAGATATTTTCATTATTATTAAGTATTCCTATTGGGAAGCCAAGCGCTCCAATAGAAGAACTTATTTAGTTAGAAAATAAAGTATTTTGAGCATATAGGCACCAAATACAAATTAAATAATTAAAAGGTACTTATTATAAGGTCGGACATAAGTTATGATGTAGCACCCCTTATGTTATAAAAGGAGGAAGCTTGGCCATTATGTGAGATGTTGAATCTTATTATTGCTTTTGGGTAAAGGTTGTACTTTTCCTTACTCGTCAAGGACGAAAACCCTTGTTTGAGACCACTTTAAGACGAAAACCCTTGATAGTGGAACTTGTCATGGTGACGAAAACCCTCAAGCAAGGATATTTGGAACTATTGAATATCTCAAGGAATTTGGAGTTGATATCTTTCTATCTTACCCTTGGTGACTTGCATCAAGGGTATTTTGAATATGTTTTGATGGATGTATGGTATGATTCTTGCATGGGTGGGCTTGTACTAATTTATTAAATGTGAAAACAATCATTTCCTTGCATGTTTGAGCCACTAATTCATTATTTCCAAGAGGGGCAAATTACTTGTAAGTTAGGTTTGGCATGTTTGGGCGGATGTTTGGGCAAGTTGATTCGATATTTGCATTCTTCATATTTTTAAACCCCAAAATCCAAGTTTCGTGAATTTTGGAGCTTCTAGGTAAAGTTATGAATTTTTAAAGTAATTTTGTAGATAAAGGGTTTATAGAAAATTCGTATCTTCATTATTGGAGCGCTAAAAATAGTTTTCCTTCATATTTTGGTTGTTAATTAATCAGAAATTTTGAGCTTGATTGGGCACATTTTCAGCGAATTTAGGGCATCCAAAAGTGAGCGAGAGTTTTCAAAACAGGTTGCTTTCATTGTAGGAAGGGAAAAATTGGAGGTTTCAGCGTGCATTTTCAGTCATATCCAACGCCCAACGCACAAAAGTCTGATTACAACTATCTAAAAATTAATTTCAGTCATGTCTCATTTAGCCCTAGCTATTTTCTCGAAGTCCCCACAGAAAGGGACATTATAGTGGTATCAGAGCATCATCCTCCCAAGATGTGAAACATTTAAAACAAGTTAGAAAGGATTGTGAGAACACAAGGAAGGATAGCGGATGCATTGGATAGGCTTTCCCTAGTAATCCTATGAAGACCCTTAGCCCAATTCTCTTCCCGGGGGCTTAAGGGGTGTGAAAAGGAAAGAAGGTGGTGACTTTTATTTTAAGTTGCTAAATTCATTTCTTATGTTTATTTTATAAAGCAACTTATAATAATGTCACTTAAAGTGGTTAAGGAGGAAAAAGGTAAAAGTCAATAAAGAAATAGAGTTGGCAAGTCATAAAGATTAAACATAAAGTGTTGTCATAATGGGGCGAACTCCTCCTAGAGGTTAAAGTGCAAACATAAGGCCCAAAGGAAGGGGGGCGAACCATATGGGTGCCTTTCTTTGGGATTTGTGACAGAAAAAAAAAGATAAATAGAGGTGTGGGGAGCCATGGGGATCATCTTTTGCCAATCTATTTTCTCTCATTGCATGTTAAGCTATTTTGCTTGCATCAATTCTTCTAAGGATGAAAACCCTTAAGGAGAAGAAGCTTTGGGGATGAAAACCTCCAAGGTTTGAAGGTTGGGGAACAAAACCCTCAACTTTGTGAGGTGGATCCACCCGGGTTCACTATTGTGCTACACTTCAGATTTTCAGTTATTGGAAGGTTGTGTTTCAGATCTAGGGCACGTTTTGGGGTTGTTTTCACTCCATATCAGTTGGGCTTCACTTCAGATCTGAATTTGTGAATTTTGTGGGGTTTGGATCAGCCAAACCATTGTTGTCTCCAAGTAATTTTGCAGCTGGGAATTTCTGGGCTCTTTTTGGCTAAAAACGACCACCTAAGAGAGTGGTGACCCCTTTTGGAAGGGTATTTCACTGCTGTATGACTGTAGGTGATTGGGGACCTTTTGGCATCATTGAAGGCAATTTTGGCATCATTTTCAGCCCTCTATTGGTACATTTTCAATAAAAATCACTGCTGTTATTTTCTACATGTTCCAGCCCTTTAATTATTTTTGTAAATTCATATAAGTGTAGAAAAATTCAGATTTCACTTGTGGGTTGTTCTTAGACCCCAAGTCGCCATTTTGGGCCTTGTGGGTATCTTGGAAAGTGATTATTTGAATAAATAAAAACTATTTTTAGTCTGCTGTTCATCATTGCTTTTATTGGCAGTTTGATATTATTTTAGAAATCATCTTTGTGGAGTTTCCAATTTTATGTGATTCAGATTTAAAAGGGGATATTACAGTGGTATCAGAGCTGTGATTCTCCCAACCTGTGAAGGAGAAGATTAGTTTTGCATGGACTTGCAGTGAAGGGGTTTTAGATATCACTACTCAAGAAGAACTCTAGAAAGGAAGGTATGGGTGATAGAGAAAGGCCTCCACCAACAAATGAAATGAGCTATTTGAATGAAGTGTTCACTAGAGGCAACAGAGAATTGCAAACCCGTTTGTTGGATGCTCGAGGGATCTAAGAGACTCCTTTGTAGGAGCTATTGCTGATTTGAATCGATCTATACAAGGGCTAAGCACTACCATACCGAATCTCCAAGGAAATCAAGGTAATCATGGTGAAGGAAGCTCTTTTGCCAATCATGGAGAAAGGGTCTCAAGCAAGACCCCCTCTCAATTCTTCCGTGCCAAATTCCTACAAAGAGAAGAGCCACAAGTGGAGTTAGAACAACCACAAGCAGTTGGAGTTGCTTGATGAATGGGATCTTTATGGGGACGAATATGCATCCTTGAGCAACAACACAAGAGATTTTCTTTCTTTCAGAGATTATTGCCAACTAAGGAGAAGTGAAGGACCAAAGAAAAATAAGGTGAGTCATCAAGAGCCAAGAAGAGATATCCAACATAGATTGGGTAAGATTACTCTTCCTACATATGATGGTACTGATAAATGTTCAACTAGGGCTTGGTTACAAAAATTGGACACTTATTTGTCATTAAATCCCATGTATGAAGAAGAGGCCCTCAAATTTGTTACTTTGCATTTAGAGGGTATGGCTCATGAATGGTGGTATCATGGCATAATTACACAAGGACATGGTTCTATTTCCACTCTTGATGAGTTCAATCAAAGGCTAATAGAAAGGTTTGATAGAAAGGATCCAAAAGTGCATTTTAGAGAGTTGGCACAACTCAAACAAGAGACTTCAGTAGATAAGTATGTTGCTGATTTTCAGAAACTTGCAGTCATGGTTCTGGATGTGAGTGAAAGAAGGTTGGTTGTTTTGTTCATAGAAGGCTTGACCGAACCTCTTAGGGGCTTGGTGAAGGCTTTTGAGCCTCCTCTTCAAGATGCCATCAAGAGATCGTTGAATTTGGAATCTTCAGCTGTTAAGAGTAAAAATCTGCCCTTTGGACAGCCAAGAGGGACTTCATTGGGGCAGCCTAGACCCCCATTTCAAGGGCAGCCAAGAACACCCCTATTAGCCAAGCAAGGAAGCCATTTCAGCAGGGGATGACACCACAAAGAGAGCCTCCAAGGAACAACAAAGAAGCTGATACAAGGAATGAATTAAGAAGAAAAAACCTTTTTTTTCATGCAAAGATCCATGGACTCCCGGCCATCGTTGCTTGGGCAAGGGACAAGTGCACTACATAGAGGTAATTTCAGATGGGGAGGAAGAAGTAGAAGAAAAAGAGGAAGAGTCTCATGAAGATGGAAACCAAGAGAAAGAAGAAGAAGTTGACCACTTGGATAGTACTCTTGCTACACTATCCGGAGCTCCAAGGTACCACCCCTTCCGTGTAAGAGGAGAATTAAAAGGTAAGAGAGTTACTGTTTTGATTGATAGTGGTGCAACTCATAATTTCATAGATGTTGATTTGGTTAAGAGATTGGGGCTACCATTAGAAGATTTCAAAGGTTTCAATGTCATGGTAGCGGATGGCTTCACCATCCCTTGTACCAAGAAGATAACACAATTGAAAATCACTCTTGGTAAGCATAAGGTGGTAGATGATTTTTATGTGGTTGGTATTGGAGAAACTAATATGGTTTTGGGTGTGCAATGGTTGCACTCTCTTGGAGAATTTACACAAAATTATCAAACAATGGAGCTGAAATTCAAATCAGCAGACCAAGAGATAGTGTTACATGGTATGGCAAATGGAGCACCCATGGTTGTAACTGCAAAAAGGATGGAAAGAGCATTTCATAGAGGGCAGATTGCTTGGGCAGCTGAGTGTTTAGTAACCTCTACGGATCAGATTTTGGAACAACAACAATATAACAAAGATATTCAAGCCATCCATGACAAGCATGCCAAGGTTTTTGACAATCTTCCTCATGGGTTACCATCGATAGAGGGTTTGAGCACACTATTGAGTTGGAACCCGACACTAAGGTGGTAATTACTACTCCATACCATCATCCTAGAGTCTACAAAGAAGAAATTGAGAAGGCCATCAAAGAGCTCTTGGAGATGGGTCACATAAGGCCTAGTTCTAGTCCTTTTGCATCCTCGGTTGTTCTTGTAAAAAAGGATGGGACTATGAGAATGTGCATTGATTACCACTTATTGAACAAGAGGACCATCAAAAATAGGTACCCCATACCTAGGATTGACGAACTAATTGATGAGCTACATGGAGCTACATATTTCTCCAAGATAGACTTGAGATCCGGGTACCATCAAATCCGGTAAGAGAAGATGTTTACAAAATTGCTTTTAGATGTCATTTTGGGCATTTTGAGTTTCTTGTGATGCCTTTTGGTTTGACTAATGCACCGGCTACATTCCAATCTTGTATGAATCATGTGTTTAGTCAACATTTGAGGAAGTTTGTTCTTGTCTTCTTTGATGATATATTGGTTTATAGCAAAACATGGGAGGAGCATCTCCAACACTTGGATATGGTGTTGGGAATTTTGGAGCAGCAGTCACTTTATGCCAAGGAATCAAAGTGTGAATTTGGTGTGACTGAAATTTTATATTTGGGGCATGTTATCAATGCCAAAGGTGTCCATGTGGATCAACAAAAGATCCAAGCCATCTTGGATTGGCCTCCACCCACCACTATGACACATTTGAGGGGATTTTTGGGATTATGTAGTTACTATAGGAGATTTGTCAAAGGTTTTCCCAACTTGCTGCCCCTTTGACTGATTTGACCAAGAAAGGAGCTTTTAGTTGGTCCGGAACAACCCAAGCTACATTTGACAACTTGAAAAAGGTAATGAGCACATGTCTTGTACTTGTTGTTCTAGATTTTCTATTCCTTTTGTACTTGAGTGTGATGCTTCAGGAGAAGGAATAGGAGCTGTTTTGATGCAAAGGGGACACCCCATTGCTTTTGAAAGTAGAAAGCTTAAGGAAGTGGAAAGAAGGTTTTCAATCTATGACAAAGAAATGTTGGCTATCATGCATGCCTTGGCTAAATTTAGACAATATTTGGTATGTGGAAGATTTGTGGTCAAAACTGATCACAATAGTTTGAGATACTTTTTGGGGCAAAAGGATTTGAATGATAGACAACAAAAATGGGTAAGTAAGCTCCAAGCCTATGATTTTGACATTGAGTTTGTTAAAGGAAAAAACAACATAGTTGTTGATGCCTTGTCTAGAAAGCCCATGTTGTGTTCTCTAACAGAAATTGCAGCGGAATGGAAGGCTCACATCATAGCGGAATATGCCAAGAATGAGTTCACAACCGCCATAATTGAAGGTACATTGAATGATGAAAAATACAAAGTAGTGGATGGGCTGATTTTGTATAAGAATAGTCTTTTTAGCACGAGATTCCAAGGTGAAACACAAAATTTTGAGGGCTGTCCATGATTCACCTTTGGCAGGGCACCAAGGCTTCTTCAAGACCTACAAGCAAGAAGAGAGGTATTTTGGAAGGGCCTCAAAGATGAAGTATTGCAACATATTAGAGAGTGTCTTACATGCCAAAGAAATAAGGTAGAGCATGTGTTTCCAGCTGGTTTATTGCAGCCACTACCCATTCCCAATCAAAAATGGGAAAGCATATCCATGGACTTCATCACGGGGCTGCCCTTAGTCCAAGGTAAGAGTTGTTTGTTTGTAGTGGTTGATAGACTCACAAAATTTGCTCATTTCATGCCACTTCCAACTAAGTATGATGCTCCATTGGTGGCTGATATTTTTTCAAAGAAGTGTTTAGATTGCATGGGCTACCAAAGAATATTGTGAGTGATAGGGACAACAGGTTTTTGAGTCAATTTTGGCAAGAAATTTTCAGATTGGTAGGTACAAAGTTGACTCCAAGCACTAGCTATCATCCACAAACAGATGGGCAAACCGAAGCAGTCAATAAATGGGTGGAAGGGTACTTGAGAAGCTTCATTTCAGGGCAGCAGTTCTCATGGATAAAATGGCTCTATATGTGTGAGTATTGCTACAACACTTCTCATCACATGTCTATTGGCATGACTCCTTTCAAGGCTCTATATGGGTATGATGCTTTTTCATTCATAGATGTGGTTCTAACCGATAGTAGAGTGCCCGGGGCACAAGATTTGGTACAACAATGTCAAGAAGTGTTACAAATGTGCAAAGAGAACCTCCAACATGCCCAAAATCAAGCCTATGCAGATCAATCATGTGGAGAGGAGTTTTGAGGTGGATGACATGGTCTTTTTGAGGCTGCAGCCTTATAGGCAATCTTCTATCAAGCAAAGTGGTAAGGAGAAGCTCAAGCCATTTTTATGGGCCCTAAAAGTGAAAATAGTTGGTGAGGTAAATATGAGAGCTACCAAATAAAGATCCATAATGTGTTCCATGTTTCATGCCTTAAAAGAGCACTTGGCCAACATATAGTTCCTTCTCCAGATTTGCCACCCATGGATGATGAAGGCAAACTCATTTTGGTTCCGGAAGCTATCATTGATGTAAGAGAGAAAGATTGAGAAACAAGAGCATAAAGGATTTGGTTTGTTGGAAGGATTTGCCAATGGAGGATGCCACTTGGGAAGGTGTGGATACAATTGCTTGTGGGAAACCAAATTTCGGGAGGAGGACTATAATGTCCCCTTCTCGACATTAATCCTATGAAGACCCTTAGCCAATTCTCTTCCCAAGGGCTTAAGGGGTGTGAAAAGGGGAAGAAGGTGGTGACTTTTATTTTAAGTTGCTAAAGTCATTTCTTATGTTTATTTTATAAAGCAACTTATAATAATGTCACTTAAAGTGGTTAAGGAGGAAAAAAGGTAAAAGTCAATAAAGAAATAGAGTTGGCAAGTCATAAAGATTAAACATAAAGTGTTGTCATAATGGGTGAACTCCTCCTGAGGTTAAAGTGCAAACATAAGGCCCAAAGGAAGGGGTAAACCATATGGGTTTCTTTCTTTGGGATTTGTGATAGAAAAAAATAAATAGAGGTGGAGGAGCCATGGGGGTCATCTTTTGCCAATCTATTTTCTCTCATTGCATGTTAAGCTATTTTGCTTGCATCAATTCTTTTAAGGACGAAAACCTTAAGGAGAAGAAGCTTTGGGGACGAAAACCTCCAAGGTTTGAAGGTTGGGGAACGAAAAACTCTCAACTTTGTGAGGTGGATCACCCGGGTTCACTATTGTGCTACACTTTAGATTTTCAGTTATTGGAAGGTTGTGTTTCAGATCTAGGGCACGTTTTGGGACTGTTTTCACTCCATATCAGTTGGGCTTCAATTTTTAGATTGATTTGTGAATTTTGTGGGTTTGGATCAACCAAACCATTGTTGTCTCCAAGTAATTTTGTAGCTGGGAATTTTGGGCTCTTTTTGGCTAAAAGCGACCACCTAAGAGAGTGGTATGACCCCTTTTGGAAGGGCATTTCACTGCTATACAGACTATGGGTGACTGAGGACCTTTTGGCATCATTGAAGGCGAATTTTGGCATCATTTCCAGCCCCTCTATTGGTGCATTTTTAATAGAAATCACTGCTGTTATTTTCTTAAATACATATAAGTGTAGAAAATTGAGATTTCACTTGTGGGTTGTTCTTTAGACCCCAAGTCGCCATTTTGGGCCTTGTGGGTATCTTGGAAAGTGATTATTTGAATAAATAAAAGCTTTAGATTTAAATGGGGATATTACACCTTCTTGGAGGAATTTTGTGAAGCCATGTCTCTCATGGATTTCATTAGATTAAGCAGGGAAGGAATGCAACATGGGCAAAGAACCCTAACGCCAAAGAAGTACAACATGCCAAGAAGAAGAATGTTTCAGCCCTAGGGAGAAGAGGTCCTTCCATCGGGATGAAGGAGATTAAGGAGCATGCAACCCAAGGTAAAAATCCTTGTGTTTAATGATGAATTGTTGGCATCTAATGGTTGCATAAAACTAACAATTGTCAATGAAGAGCCCTTGATAGAAAAGGGTATACTTTTGAAGGAACCAAATGTTGAAATTAGACAGAGAAGGAATTCATATATGCAAGCGCAGAGGATGTGATGGAAACTCAAAAGAATTGTGAGGAGTGGCGAAGAAGAGCTAGGGCTGCTAGATTGATAGCCGCTCAAGGGAAACAACACTTACAAGAGTATAGGGCAAAGAACTCTTCATTATTGATAAGGAAAAAGGAAGTAACCATGAAGCATGAGGCAAGGGAAAAGGAAGGGTCTGTTGAGGAAAAGAAATTGAGAGTTGAATTCAAATTTCAAGGTGAAATTAATAATATTCAGCTTGCTGGACTGTCCCAAACAGCCGTCACCAAGGAGCCAATCAATGGGGATATCAACAAAGAACAATCCCAATTTTGTCATCATCCAAAGAAAGGTAAAAGTCCTTTGATGTTCTATGATAATTTATTGGATTCTAATGGTTACACAGTCAATCACATTTTAGAGTCAAATTAGATATATTGAGGGCCTATGAGGATGATATTATGCATGAGATAAGGGCACCATTAGATTATTTTCTAAGTATTGTTCCTAACTCAGAAATTTTGAGTCAAAAGAGGGTTATAAGCACCTTATGGTATTAGAATATTTCAGTTTTGTTGTTTCCCAATATGTCGTTTCAGATTTGTTGTTACTGTGGACAGCTGGGTCCTCCTATGTCACCACTGATTGGACATCATTATGCACCTCATACTCCACGAAATAATGAGGTAAGAAGTACTTCTTGTTGTATGGATTCTTGGGCTCAATTTCAAAATTATTTCCGCATGTGGAATATAGGTGCAGTGTTGGGAAAATATCTATGTTTGAGGCATCAAGGGCATGATGGTAAGTTTGATTTTCCATTCCATGATTCCATGAATATGGAAGAGCTAGAGAGAATATGGTGGAAGGGCAACACCCTTACTCTAATGTGTGGCACACATACTTATCATCCATTCGGTGAAGGGTCTTCTTCATAACCAAGGGGTCACTAGGCTTGTAGAGAGTGGCACCATCATACCTTGCACAAGGAAAATAGTACAACTGTCAATTCTCTTGGGAAATCATGAGGTATGTGATGAATTTTTGTGATTGAACTAGCTAATGATGAAATTGTTCTTGGGGTTCAATGGTTGCAAACATTGGGGGAGTTCACCCTCAACTATCATGATAAAGAACTGAAATTCAGTGATAAAGTTGAAGAAATCAGAATTCATGGCATGAGGAAAGAAGTGAATGCTGAAGCAAATCTTTGGGAATCACATTGTGGGCTGCTCTCTTGCATAACAACTAACTGGAAAAATATTATCACAGCTGAATATGTCAAAAATCAGTTTGCTAGTAACATCATGGAAGGAGTTTGCAAGAAGGAACAACATAGGACAGCTGTTTTGGGGCAACAAGTAAGGCACTTGCAATCAAAAAATTCTCCACAACGAAGGTTACTCACGTGTGGTAAGAATATTTATTACTTTAAAGTGAAGTCCGAAGAACATATTGAGGTGAAAAAAACCACTTTCAGCCATAGATATAGAGCTGGTTTGAGTCAAGTCCAAGCTGTCATGACATGCTCAATGGTGTTCCTAAGCAACCGGTTCAAAGATGAGGTATGTACAACCATTGCAAGATTATTTCCAGTCATTACCAATCAATTTCTAAGCAAGAAAACACCTTTTAACAACCACAGCATGGGTAAAAACATTTGCATTAGAGTGGGGTATGAAGAGCTTCATCATAGAAGGTCACTAGGTACAAAGGAATTGTTGTTCGAGAAGGAATTCTGAGCATTTCATGATTGTTACAGTCACTATACAGCCCCCATCCAATCAGTTTGGTGCCTTTCCCCTAAAGGGATAGCCTGCAAAATCAAAGAAGTAATGTGGAATGACGAATACTTTGACCCAAGGATCAATTTGAGGGCTGTCCAACAAAGGAGACCTGCTGTTTGGTGCATTTTCAGTTTGTTCTTTTCAAAGTTTTGGAGCATAAAGAGACATCCTAATAGCTGGGAGTTGTATTCACTACACACTAACATACTTGTACTATTCTATGCAAGTAAAAGTGGAATTCCAGCCACCTTCATTCTGATTTTGAAGGGAAAAAACAAGATTACTTTGGTGTTTGGGACAACATGAGGGAAATTGGGAACAACCAATGTTTGGATGGTATTTATGAGGCAAACAAAGAAGAATTGGTCATCATATCCACAAAGCAAGAGTGGATGAAGAAGGGGACACATTTTTCTTTAACGAGTTTGCTTCATGTGTAGGTACATCAAAGAAGGAACAACTGAGATTTATTTGGGATCCAGTACTTGTAATTGCTTGGGGACAAGCAATCTTGGGAAGGGGGCTGTCATGTCCCTTTTTGGAGACTAGCGAAATTGAAGACCTTAACCCATTCTTCCTCCCCGTGGGTTTAAGGAAGGAAGCAAGGGGAAGACTTGGATGACATTTTCTAAGTAGATATTTTCATTATTATCATGTATTCCTATTGGGAAGCCAAACACTCCAATAGAAGAACTTATTTAGTTAGAAAATAAAGTATTTTGAGCATGTAGGCTCCAAATACAAATTAAATAATTAAAAGGTACTTATTATAAGGTTGGCCATAAGTTATGATATAACACCCCTTATGTTATAAAAGGAGGATGCTTGGCCATTATGTGATATGTTGAATCTTTCCTTACTCATCAAGGACGAAAATTCTTGTTTGAGACCACTTCAAGGACAAATACCCTTGATAGTGGAACTTGTCTTGGTGACAAAACCCTCAAGCAAGGATATTTGGAACTATTGAATATCTCAAGGAATTTGGAGCTGATATCTTTCTATCTTGCCCTAGGTGACTTGCATCATGAGTATTTTGGATGTGTTTTGATGGATGTATGGTATGATTCTTGCATGGATGGACTTGTACTAATTATTAAAGGTGAAAGCAATCATTTCCTTGCATGTTTGAGCCACTAATTCATTATTTCCAAGAGGGGCGAATTGCTTGTAAGTCAGGTTTGACATGTTTGGGTGGATGTTTGGGCAAGCTGATTTGATATTTGCATTCTTCATATTTTTAAACCCCAAGATCCCAAGTTTCGTGAATTTTGGAGCTTCCTAGGTAAAGTTATGAATTTTTAAAGTAATTATGCAGACAAAGGGTTTATAGAAAATTCATATCTTCATTTCTGGGGCACTAAAAATCAATTTTCCTTCATATTTTGATTGTTGGTAATTAATCATAAATTTTGAGCATAATGCGGTTATGTAGTTATTCAGTTAGTAACTATTCAACCAATATGTAACCACCTCTTCATATATAATAAACGTTGTCACACTTGTTTGAGTGTGCATTCATCTTTCTCTGAATTCTTTCTTCTCTTTGCATATGCTAACATTGGTATCAGAGCATTAAAGGTTCGCAGCTCGAGGAAGCCCTTGAAGGGTACGAGAGAGCAAACGGTTTGAGGAAGCCCATCCACGGTTTGATAGGGCACAAACTACTCGCGTCTATGGTTGTGTAGGGAAGAACGACTATTACAAAGTTGAAGCTTGGCTTATTCCCATTTGCAAAGACAAAAGACAAAGAAGACATCTCATCCGCAGAAGGCTATTTCATCATGGGCAAAGTCGAAGGTGAAAGAAAAAACGTGACCCGGTTCGCGAATAGCAGTCGTGGTTGCGGTAGTAAGGATGATGAGGGCAGAGGCAAAGTTGTGGAGCAGAGTTTCGAGGGCGGAGGCAAAGTTGTGGTTTGAAGACCAAAGAAAACCCTCAATCAATAACCAATCATGAAATACAAATGTGACTCGAGAATACGATCATAAGGGAATTCGTGAGCAAAATCGAACTAGTCGAGGTCAGTATTACGAGGGCAAAACATAATCACATTTGGGAAAAACTAGTCGTGAGGGGTAAAACAAGGAAATCACAAGGAATTTATGAGATTCGTGGGGAGAGAAACATGGGTTCCTGTTCACAAAGACAAAGGCAAATTAATCTACAATCGACGACAATGAGTTAAGTAGGCGATGGAAGAGTTGTGAGGGCCCTGATTCATTCACGCTTAATAATATTTTTAATATATGCAAATATAGTTCGAGGGGTGATTTACATGTGAGTAATTAATTTCATACTATTTCTTGGAGTAAGTAAAATATATTTTTATTATTTTCGGTACTTTGGAATAATAAAATGGCAAATATTTAAAACTTAACTCTGTTGAGACGCAAAAAATTAACGGGCACTAATTTCAATGTATGGAGCCTTAAGATTTTGACCCTTGTAGAATTTTGTGATTGTAATAAAATAATAATGGGTAGTGAAGGTTGACCAACGATGAACTTTGTAGATGATGAAAATGTCATTAGGAAGCTTTATTGCTTCTCAAGTTATCGGTGTTGGATGATATTATACCGAAAGTGCGGAATGTTACTATGGTAAGCATGTTGTGGGCCATCTGAGGGATAAATATTAGATGTCGATAAGAGTCGGGTTTTATACCCGAAGAATATGCTTTTTTCCATAAAGTTCTTGTTGTCACCCGAAGTTGCTCCCCGATAAAGAATGGTGTGTGTACTCTCTCCTTTTGACAAAATTGGAACACCTCGAAGGTGGGTAACCCGTGTGCGAGGTGAACCTCCAAAGAGGGCTAGTTCCTTTGCAAATCACCTAAAAATGAAAACTTTGACAAGGTAAAGGGAAAAGATCGCGGGAAAAGGGAAATAAGGGTGATGCACCAATAATTTAACACATGCATGTAACTTTGCACACGAGAGAAAATCAAATATCCACACACCCGCACAACTCTAAGCTATTTTGCATAATAAATTCAAGGGTTTAAGAGAAAGGACAATGGTAGAGGGAGTAATTTCTACACTAGCAACACAATATTCTTATCAAACACAATGAAAAAATCAGAAAACAAGCTGTTTGAGAGGGAAAAATAGAGTTTTTATTCGAGGTGCAAGTGCAGGGCCAAAATTGCTAGAGAAAATCAGCCCAAGTGTGTCTCATATAATTTTTACAATAGAAACCAGCCTACACAGTAATCGTGTTCCAAAATAGCTTGTTTACATGCTTTTTTAATTTATTTTATTTACTCCAACCCCTTTTGGTGCATAGCAACAACATGCATGATCTAATTAATTAAATTTCCTCAATCTTTCCATTTGGCGCCACCATCTAAATCCATCAGCTACATGCTAAATTTAGTTAATTCCATTCGTGCCTTCATCCCTTTTGGCGCCACACATATGATAGATTGCTGCATGCTTTGTGGACTGTCTTAATTCATCTTTATCACCCTTGGCACCAAAAATAAGAACAATTGCTAAATTCAATAAAAGCCTTCTCCTTTTGGCACCATGTCTATTTGGAGCAGCACTTGCTAAATTTAATAAAAGCTATCTTTATCCATCCTTGGAGCATGGTAAGATGCTAAAAATAGAACAAGGGTATTTTTTTATCATCCATTCATGCACTCCTAAAAATAGGTCAGGAACTTCTATTTTTACCTCTTCCATGCACCTCTCCTCGTTCTTCTTTTGGCGCACGAACCTCTATTTTTAGCCAATTGCTATTTTTAGCCAATTTTGGCTTGACAATATGGTAACATTTTGGCGACATCACGAGATTGTTTTCTGCTAAACAAGGAGATCAATAGCCTTCTGCATCCATTGGGCTATGGAGTCACATACTTCTGTCAACAACTTGTATCCTCTAAAACAAAACAACTGAAATACCCTCTCCAACAAAAGGAAAACATGTGCATGCAAGCACTTCTTGAAAAGACAACTAAGAAAATTGGAAAAGCAATGTGCATGCAAACACTTATTATGCAAGAAACAAATCTAAACTACTCCTAATCCAAACAAAGAGAAAGTAAAGCTAAACAAAACCACATACTAGGTTGGGAGAAATAACTTTCTTTTCTCAGAAAGTGCGGCCATGAGATCAATTTTGCAACTAGATCACATGGTAAAAGTGTAGACATGGCTTGCACCATTGATTTGCTCAAATATCAGCCCAGAAAAAAACAAACTCTATAGGATCCACACTTTGTCTTTGTAGATGTTGGGGCTGATTTTTGGCAACTTGAAGCTCTTTCTTATGCTCTGAATTAAGCACAATTGGTGACAACTCCTTCTGTGGCTCTAAACTAGCCAAATATCTTATTGGACATGGTATTCTCATAGCTGATAAACTGATTTTTTTGATCTTCCCCTCTTCTTTGTGTGTAATATCATCATTTAGAGTACTTGAGGCACTTTTCTGATCATATTGGATGTCTGGAGACTGATCTGAAATTTGTCCTACTTTATCCTTCGCAAACAATCTCATATTTGACTCTTTTTCAAGCTCGAAAGATGTAATAACAAGAGTCTTTATTGAAGAAGATAGATGATGGAGGTGGAATACTTACAATTTCAATTAGCTTTTCCTCATCATTAGAATCTTCTAAGTTTGATAAAACCTCATCCTCTTTATTGTTCATGCTTGAGGAAAACTCCTTTTGAATTTGAATTTCTTTGCTGATTTCCTCCTCAACTTTTATTGAATTATTTCCTTCACTAGAAGATGATATAGGCTCAAGATTGCTGATCTGATCCTTAGAAACATTCATATGCTCCTTCAAAACATTATCTTTACGTTGTATCTCAAGAGATTTGAGAAAACTTTGTCTAACCTTTGCTTGTTGGTCATATTCCTCCTGCTGCTTTGTAATTTCAACCACTTTTTGCACTCCTCTATTGTAGGCTTAACCAACCGTGAAATTTGTTTGTCCTCAAACTGTAAGCTCCATTTTGTTAGATTTTTCCTGAGAACTTCTTCACTTGGCTTCTCTTCCAAACTGATTTGCTGATCGGTTTCATTCCGAATGGATTGGGAATATGAGGGAGAGGTGGGTTGGGAAGTAGGAATTAACAATACAAAAAAATTGCTAAAGAAGTTGATGCTATTCTTAGCAAATATCAGTGTTTCAGACACAAATATTCAGCATCTAGCGACTCCATTGGCCCAAAGATCCATTTTTCTCAATCAATAGACCATTTCCTCCATCTTTCCATCTTTTTATGAGGTTGTGCAATCATGACTTCAATTCCTCGTTGGAATTCCTAGTCGCAAGAGTATTATTACTCCCCTCCACCTCCTTTTTCCCAAAATCCTCCCCCAAATAAGTATTATAAGCCCTATCATAATGAATATGCCTATGATCCAAACAATTTATATGGTTATCCTAATAATCATGGTGTTTTTCAGAGCAGGAATATGCAGATTATAAAAACAATTCCATGCCTAATGATGATTTGCAGATGCAGGTACAACACTTGGAGATAAAAATGGTACAAATGAGGGCAACAAGTTCCATCAAGGCAACCAAGCTTGGATTCAGGGTACCCTACCCATGGGCCAGTCCTATGCCAAACTGGTATAGCCCTCAAGAGAAGTTAGACTTTGTGTCTGAATTGATACCACAAATATCAAAGTGGAATGAAGAGATGGAAGCTCACCAATCTAGTGTTGAGAAACCCTATCAATGGGGTAATTTTTCACTATCATCATACAACCCTCCTACTTTCCGACCACTTTAATTGAAGCCCAAGTCCCAAATTCCTAGCTTTCTTAAAGCTTCTCCACAAGATCTTACACTTGTCCAATCATCTCAACCATTGCAAAATCGGTTAACAACCCAACCCACCCCTCTCATATTCCCAAATCCATTTTGGAATGAAACTAATAAGCAAATTAGTTTAGAAGAACAACCAAGCGAGGAAGTCTCGAGGCAAAATATAGCAAATTGGAGCTTACGGTTTGACTTTAGGCAAATTCCACAAATGGTTAAGTCTACAATAGAGGAGTGCAAGAAAGAGGTTAAAGTTACAGAGCAGCCGAGGAATATGAGCAGCAAGTACGGGTTAGACAAAGTTTTCTCAAATCGTTTGAGCTACAAAGTAAAGACAATGTTTTGAAGGAGCATATGAATGGTTCTAAGGATATAGATAAGTTAGAGCTGCATCATGATAAAGAGGAGGATGATTTTAAATTATCAGACTATTTGTTAAATGATAAGAATGAGGAAGAAGAAGAAAAATACAATCCAGATCAGCTTGTAAACAATTATACAAAGGAGGAAATCAACAAAGAAATTCAAATTCAAAAGGAGTTTTCCTCAAGCATGAACAATAAAGAGGATGAGGTTTTATTAGACTTAGAAGATTTTGATGATGAAGAAGAGCCAATTGAAATTGTAAGTATTCCACCTCCATCATCTATCTTCTTCAATAAAGACTCTCTTGTTATTACATCTTCTTTCGAGCTTGAAAAGAGCGAAATACGAGGTTGTTTGCAAAGGATGAAGTAGGACAAATTTCCGATCAGTCTTCAAACATCCAATATGATCAAGAAAGTGCGTTAAGTACTCTAAATGATAATATTGCACACAAAGAAGAGGGGAAGATCAAAAAAATCAGTTTATCAGCTATGAGAATACCATGTCCAATAAGATATTTGGCTAGTTTAGAGCCACAGAAGGAGTTGTCACCAGTTGTGCTTAATTTAGAGCATAAGAAAGAGCTTCAAGTTGCCAAAAATCAGCCCCAACATCTACAAAGACAAAGTGTGGATCATATAGAGTTGTTTATTCTTTTCTGGGCTGATATTTTGAGCAAATCAATGGTGCAAACCATGTCTACACTTTTACCATGTGATCTAGTTGCAAAATTGATCTCATGGCTGCACTTTTTGAGAAAAGAAAGTTATTTCTCCCAACCAGTATGCGGTTTTGTTTAGCTTTCCTTTCTCTTTGTTTTGATAAGGAGTAGTTTAAGTTTGTTTCTTGCATAATAAGTGCTTGCATGCACATTGCTTTTCCAGTTTTCTTAGTTAGTTGTCTTTTCAAGAAGTGCTTGCATGCACATGTTTTCCTTTCGTTGGAGAGGGTATTTCAGTTGTTTTGTTTCAGAGGATACAAGTTGTTGACACAAGTATGACTCCATAGCCCAATGGATGCAGAAAGCTATTGATGTCCTTGTTAGCAGGCGAACAATCCCGTGATGTTGCCAAAATGTCAACATATTTTCCAAGCCAAAATTGGCTAAAAATAGTAAGTTGCTAAAAATAGCGATTGGCTAAAAATAGAGACTCATGCGCCAAAAAAAAGGGGAAGAGAGGTGCATGGAAGAGGTAAAAATAGAAGTTCTTGACCTATTTTTAGGAGTGCATGAATGGATGATAAAAAAACAAACTCTTGTTCTATTTTTAGCATCTTACCATGTTCCAAGAATGGATAAAGGTAACTTTTATTAAATTTAGCAAGTGCTGCGCCAAATAGACATGGTGCCAAAAGGAGAAGGCTTTTATTAAATTTAGCAACTGCTGTTCTTATTTTTGGTGCCAAGGATGATAAAGATGAATTAAAATAGTCCACAACATGCAACAGTTTGTCCAATGTGTGGCACCAAAAGGGATGAAGGCATGCATGGAATTAACTAAATTTAGCATGGAACAACCGGTTTTAGATGGTGGTGCCAAAAGGAAGGATAAAGGAAATTTAATTAATTAAATCATGCATGTCGCCTCCATGCGCCATAAGGGGTTGAAAGAGTAAATAAAATAAATAAAAAAACATGCAAACTATTATTGGAACGCAACAACCTATGTAGGCTGGTTTCTATTGTAAAAATTATACGAGACACACTTGGGTTGATTTGCTCGCAGCAATTCTAGCCTTGTACTTGCAACTCTGAATAAAAACTCCATTTTGCCCTCTCATACTGTTGTTTTCTGATTTTTCATTGTGTTTGATAGGAATATTGTGTTGCTCTAGTGTGGAAATTACTCCCTCTACCATTGTCCTTTCTCCTAAACCCTTGAATTTATTATGCAAAATAGCTTAGAGTTGTGCAAGTGTGTGGATCTTTGATTTTCTCTATGTGCAAAGCTACATGCATGTTTTAAATTATTGGTGTATCACCCTTATTTTCCTTTTCCCACATTCCTTGTCAAAGTTTTCGTTTTTAGGTGATTCACAAGGGACCAACCCTCTTTGGAGGTTCACCTTAGACATAGGTTACCCACAACCTTGAGGTGTTCCAATTTTGTTAATAGGATAGAGTACACAAAGACACACACCATTCTCTATCGGGTGCAACTTCACGGGTGACAATAGTTATAATAAGGTGGATCGTTGTTTGAGCACCTACTTCGGATGAAAGACCTTCGAGACCAAATATCTTCCATAAAAAAAGGTGGACGATGATGATATGGTGGCCTTGGTTCTAAACAACTTACCTTCTTTGTATGAGTCATTTGTAGAGACACTCCATTTAATGGCTGAAAGTCAAACTCTCACGTTTGACAAGGTGAGTTACTTTCTGTTGCAAAAGGAGCGGAGACAAATTCAAGAAGAATCTAATTGTGACCAATCAAAGAGTGTTCTTGTCACACATCAAAAGGAAAGTGGAGATGTCATTTTGGTGAGTCATCTAGTCGGTATCATGTCACATGCTATTACTGTCACAAGGTTGGGCACCTTAAGAAGGATTGTTGGAAGCGGAAATATGATCTTTCACAATATAACAAAAAGCCACGTGATGAGGAACATGTGGCAGCATTTGCGAAGAAACGGGCTTGAATGACGGACATGCTCTTTATTGTCTTACGACATCATGCTCACATGACAGTGGTACTAGTTGTTGGATCATTGACTTTGGTGCATCTACACACTTTTCATGTCATAGGGACTGATATGTTTCATTTACTGCAAAAATATATGTTTTGAATCAGTAGTACTAGTTGATGGGGAATCACTTGCAGTGAGAAGGGATATGAGATATATGCATTGAATTGAATAATGCTCATAAAATGTTGGTACAAAATGTTAGATATGTACCTTCTTTACAGAAGAGTCTTGTATCTATTCGTCAATTAACTAAAAAATACCAATATTTATGTGGATTTCTATGGGAAGAAGTGTGTTGTCTCGACGTGAAACAAAGACGGATGATTGCCCTTGGTATTGGGCAAGGTGGCCAATATTGGCTTGTTGATCCTGCTATGATCAACATGAATGCATGTGTGGAGGACAGCTCCACCATACAGGATGTGCAGGAGGTCTGCAATGCCTTGGGAGGAAGCCATTCCTCACAAATTTGTTGACTTGGATATAATCAACCTACATGCACTTATTATGGAGGGAGTATCCACTATACCATATGTACGAGAGGTGGGCATGCCTTGGGAGGATGGAATTCCTCATTCTGAAGAACAATTTGTTGTGGATGGAGACTCCACTATTCCGGATGCACTGACGTGCATCGTGAGATGGCATGCCAAGCCACTCACTTAGAGGTACTTTCTTGAAGGACAATAGAACATGGACAATTTGCTCATTGTGTTGTGAAAGATATTTCCCAACAGAGGGGGATAAATGAGCAAATAGATGAGATGGAGGAGTTGGTTCTCACTCCTATTGCTATGGAGATGGTTATTTCTCCCACTGCTAAGATGGAGATGGTTATTTCTCCTACTTTTGATGAGTTGGTTCTAACTCCTATTGCACAAATGGTCACATTTCTCTTCTTGAAAAGGTTGGATGAGCACTACATGGTGTTGCAAGGACATGATCGAGGTGACTTCGATTGCATGATAACTGAGTCTTTGTATAGACTCCAATAGGCTACACAAGTTTGGAACATATTTTTCAATCCTCGTCTCCAAGTTTCTGATTCCAGCACTCTGGAGATGGGATGACACTCTCTGCCATTGATGATTCATCACTGATCAATGAATCACATAACAAAGAATTAGTGGACCTCTTGCCATATCCTTTGTTCGCATGACTAAATTTTTGTTTTGCGGTTCTTCTCCATTCGACAATTGCAACACAACAATGGGCTGCTGATTTCAAAGTACAATCTATGGCATAGTTTGTAGATCTAATGACTAAACATATGGGCTTTAGGACATTTGTAAAATTTTGGGACAAACTTGGTATTGTTTCCGGTTTAGTCATTAAGAAGGGGTGTTAAAATATAGAGCATTATATAGCTTATAATGCGGTTATGTAGTTGTTATTCAGTTGGTAACTGTTCGACCAATTTGTAACCACCTCTTCCTATATAATAAACGTTGTCACACTTGTTTGAGTATGCATTCAGCCTTCTCTGAATTCTTTCTTCTCTTTGCATATGCTAACAGATTGGGCACATTTTCGACGAGTTTAGGGCATCCAAAAGTGAGTGGGAGTTCTCAAAACAGGTCGCTGCCCTAGGAAGGGAAAAATTGCAGGTTTCAGTGTGTATTTTCAGTCATATCCAACCCACAATTACAGCCATCTAAAAATTAATTTCAGTCATCTCTCATTCAGCCTTAGCTATTTTCCGGAAGTCCCCCAAAAAGAGACATTACATTGAGACACAGGTGACTATCTGCAGAACCAATGCCCTTGGTGGCTTCGGGGTGGAAGGGACCCATAAATGGAGCCTAAGCACACCCAAGCAAGACCTAGGTGAATCTTGACATATCTCTTGGCCATCCAAGCTGATTGTACCCCACTCCTTAAAAATAGGGATCAACCAATCCTTAGTTCACAAAAACCTTTTTTATCATGGAAAGAACTATTCTTTGATAGAGCTAATATCAATGATATCTAATGTGCTCTTTCAAGGAAAAACATAGCAGAAATTGTAATTGATATTATAAAGTCCAAAAGTGACCAAAGAAAGGAAAGTTGATTATGAGGTACATGTTCAAATCCTAAGAGTGAAAAAACATTGGAGCGCCCAAGAAAAGAGGATAAAACTGAAAAAAATGAAAGAAACTAAAAGGCATACAAATTATATCTCAACCGGTGAATCGAGATTTGACAAGTTCTGGTGAGGACTTGCTGATCCGAGTCTGAGGCAATGTTTTGTGTGCAGAAGTGCAGGCACACACACTCATTTGCAGCTTCATCTCACTTTGGAGTTCACCAAATGCCTTTTTGGGCTACACCCTTCTCAGCGCGCGCAAAACAGGCCAAGTTTTGGCTGGCTGGATTGTGCCTTACTTTTAACCTCACATAGAACTTGCACGTGTAAAAGCCTTGAGGATTTCTCATATGTGCTCGAACTACCTTTGCTCCCTATGAAGAGCCTCCAATGCCTCTCAACATCACTGACATCTTGTGCCATTGCGCCAAATTTGCCTCACTCAGTCTTGCGCCAACTCCGTGGCACACTCTTTTGCAGTCCCCACATTTTGCACAGTGGCTCTTCTTCTCAGCATCGACGTGGAGCTTCCTGGTTTTTGCGCGGCTTGCCATGTGGCACCTTCCCAGTCCTGCAGCGTGCCAAAAATCAAGTTTACATTTTCTATCTAACGACCTTACGACCTACTACTTACATTTTGTTCCCTTCCCTTGGATTTACCTTCTCACTCATACACTTATAACACTATTCAACGGACACTCACATGCACTTCCATATACTGTTTTTCTAGACTTTTCTAAAAGCAAAAACTCCCTTCTCGTGCTCAATTACTAGCATGCCATCATTGTACTCTCTTATCTCTTCAATGGACAACTCATTGTTCTTATCTCCCACTTCCACTCTCACTTGAGGCATATACGGGACGGATATAAGATCACATTCTTTTCTAAAGTGTAGGTTTAGTAGTATCTAAGCATCTTGGTTTATATTTTCTCTATAACAGTCAGATGTATGCTTTCTAGTGTCATTTCCCTACATACATATTGTTGGCCTTCCAAACCTTTATGGAGGAACACAAAAAAAAAGCCAAAACAACACGATCAAAATTCAGAAAGCAAATATTCAAAAGTTAATTGCAAACAACAAAAATGTGATCATCGGCATAACCCTATCCTAGTTGAGAGGTCAAACTCCACAGTTGGCCTCCTGGTAAAGCTGGAAGTAGTTTGGAGTGTGGTAGGCCAATAGATCGGGATACAAGGCCTCTTATCTATCATTTGTGCCGCCTGCCTTATCACGCAAGTACCTGATCCTTGCAAGTGGCCAATGGCTTTGATGGGGTCCTAAACGGTTGGAACCTTTAGATTTTCGTGCTTAGCATTCATGATACATATCATATTTCACTAGTTTTCCCAAACCACATCCTTGCAAAACAGGGTTCCTAAACCTTACGATGTCGAAAACTCTTAGTATTGCCCACTTGATTAGAGTGCCTTATCTCCGCCAAAGATTTTACAGGACCTTTGTGGTGCCTCATTCTTTGCCTTCACATTCACTCCCATATCCCCTTGATGGATATTGCTGATAGTTGACCACACCCCCTTCTTTAGATTCCCTTTTCTATATCATACTTTAGTTTTGACTGCTACTCAAAACCTGGCTTTCCTCATGAACAACCCTCTTACGTGCCACCACACCACTTCCGTCACCTTTTTTTCGGCTTTAGATGGTATTACCTCAAATGAGAAATTCTAGCACAAACATTGTTTTGGTTTTACATCATTTCTCTGCTTTCTTTTTATTCACCATTTAGGTTGATGGAATACACTGAGATTCATTTGCAGCTGTTAATCCATTCAGTGACTTAATTGTTGAAGCCAAAGACACTAGGAGTATGTTTTAATAGTTTCCAATTGCACCTATCAAAAGATATTGAATGACCAGTTTGATGAGAACACCTAGCTGCCTTTCGAATACAAAGAATTTAGAATATCCTCGATTTGCCGACCAGGCACAAAGGCTAATTGAGTGGGGAGACAATTTCCATGAGAAAGGTTTCAGTTTCACTGCTATCAATTTGGAGAGGATCTTATAGAACATATTGCACAAAGCAATTGGTCTATATGGGCCCAGATTATCTGAATTGGATTTTACGAAACAAGAACCAGCTTTGTTGCTTTGAGATTTTGGAGCATGTTTTTCTGTTTTCTTGATTCTTCCTCCACAGTGCGTAAACCTTTTTGATGACTTCCCAAAAAAATTGTACAAGTAGGCTAGAAAACTGTCTAGGCTTGGAGCTTTATCCGGCTGGAAAGAGAAGTCTGGCCTTTTTAATTTCCCTCATGACATTGGTTGTAGTAATTGCTGATTATCATATTCCTTTTTTTGGAATGTGTCGGATAACTTCTTGTTGAGCCCAAGACATGTTTGTAATTGGTTTCTTCTTGGAGAGGAGATGTTGGAAATGTTTTCTTGCTTGGATCATTATCTCTTTTGGGTTGGTGATGAAAGGCTTGTCAATCAATTTGATTTGATGAGCAACACATACAAATTGTGATTGGAATCATAATTTACTTCAATGATTCAATTAATCAATCAAAGAGGATATGTATTTATACAACCATGTGAGTGTAACTAATTCAGTTACAAATAACCAAATAATTCCTGAGTTGTTTATTATTAACAAAAATATTCTATATTATCATGTGTGACAATTACATTTGAATTAGTGAAACAAACTAACAGCCTATCTACCTAGATTATTCTATCTTCTATGATGTAATAGATTTTATCTAACATTCCCTCCCTCAATACATCAATCTTAAGAGTGCAGTTGATTTGTTGAAGATATCTGCATGCTGCTCTTGGGTGGGGCAAAATAACATGTTTGCAAGTGGCATATAATGTAAATACATTTTGTGTGGTCATAGAACACTCAATTACAAATAAGTTGCAGAACACCTTGCAATACAGGATCGTTGGTGAGTTTTGTGGTACTCTCAATCTTGCTAGAATACTGTGTAACCATATTGTTTCACAAACAACTTCACGTGCTGCTTGATATTCTGCCTTGGTGGAAGATTGAGAAACAATGCTTTGCTTCTTACTTCCCCATGAAATTGGACTAGATTCTAGAAAGAAAACATATGCAAATGTGGATTTGTTGTCATCGATGGATCGTACATGGTTTGCATTTGTGTAGCTTGTCTAGAAAAAACTAATCTTCTTCTTGTACTCCAGGCCATGCTCCATAGTACCATTGACATAGCTTTGGTTCCTACATGAACCACAAAATATAATTGACAACATTGCTAATATCTGGCTTGCTGTAGGTTCAAGTAAATGAGATTACCAATCAATTGATGATAGAGAGTGGCATTTACCTGAGGAGATGGATTAGGTCAAGACAACTACACTCTCATCTCCATGAGTGTTACAATTGGCTTATAATCCATCATCCAAAAATTCTCAATCATGGTCTTAGCAAATTTCATGATTTCATCTGAGACACAAAGATACGTTGTCTTGTTTGGCATACCTCGAAACCAAGACAATAGTTGCAAAAGCCCGAGATCGTTCATGTCAAATGATTTGTTAAGACCATTCTTTATTGCATTGATCATCTTAACTACCAATGATGACTATATCGTTGACATACATAATAATAATCATGGCTTGCCCCCAACTCCTACAACCCCTGCCCCCACACCCCTTGCCCTTTCTTTTTGAGGTAAAGGTTCAATTCATATGACTGTGATGGAATCCATGTTGCACAAATGTTCATCTATATTGATATACTTGTAGAGAGATTTGATGATTCTCCATAGCTTTTGTTTGTGACCATGTGTGATAAATCCCTTTGGTTGGGTCATATAGACCTCTTCTAGATGTTCATCGAGGAAAACACTTTTTATGTCCAATTGATAATCCTTCCATCCAAATTGTACAACCATAGCGAAGGTCATCCTGATAACCTTTATTTTGGACATAGGAGCAAAAGTCTCCTCATAGTCTTTGGCTTCCTCTTGAGCATAGCCCTTTGCCACAAGTCTTGCCTTATTCTTGTTTATATTGCTATCTACTTTGTATTTGGCCTTAAACACTCACTTAATTGATGGTTTTATTCCTTATTAGAAGATCATCAATTATTAGTGCCCGATACTATGCATCTATATTGTCTCTTGCAAGGTTTACACTCTAGGGCTTCTTGAATCTGTTGAAGGTTAAATATTTAGAAAAATTGTGCACGAGGGCTAAATTCACCTAATTGTGGGCCTTGCTACATATTAATGGTCCTGAAGTTGATGTGTCTCGGGTCTTCTTCCAACTTTACATCACGTATGATGTTAGTACACCACTTGGGTATGCGTTGAGTAGTACTTGTTGCTAGCACTAGATGACATGGCTGACCATCGTCATCATTACCATTGTCCTCATTATCACCGCCATCATCATCATCAAAAGGGGTCATACGAACAATGCTTGGAATAGGTGATGGTATGGAATGTTAGTCCAACTCACCCTTCTAAAGTGGTCGGAACAGATTTGCACAAACAAAACCCCTAAACTTTATTATTTCTCCGTTACATACTTATAGGACCATATACATCCCAGTAAAATAGGATCTTTAACAAAATACTCATAACCATTGACTTAATAATACGAGTTGTTTTAACAACTCGTATACCAATATTTATCTCTATTATATTATTATTGAGTTACCTATCTCATGTAATAATATAATAAATTAATAATTTTTACAACATTTAATTCTTAACATTCACCCCCTTGGTGTGAACATTATTAATTCCCAATATTCACCCCCTTGGTGTGAACACAACGAAGAACCATATATTTCGAAGAAGTTGAACCATCTCCTGAAAGCACTGCTTAAACCAGGTACAAACTCCATAGATTATCTCTTTACCCGTGTAAAGGTGTAGTGTCGAGCCGAATTATGCAGGAATGCTCCCTTCCTCATTGGGTTCCTGTGGGACTTTCCCTTCCTCTTTGGGCTCCCGAATTCTGAATCTCCAAGATCCACAAGCTTGCAATCGATTGGATAACCATCCATTGAGTCTACTTCAAATCTTCTCCGCTCCCCAAAGGCGAGTTTTTAAAAACATGAATCTTCCCCAAAATTTTGGAAAGGGGTTTATTCAACAAACCAACACACTAAAAAAACAAAACTTTGAAAATTCAAGCATACTGAAACACATACTAAAAAAAAAGCCACCAAAGCATTTCACACCCGTCGTTGGCGATTGACAAGAGGTCGCTCTCTAGCCTCCGTTGTCCTTCGTCCTTTAGTATGAAGTGCTAACTCAACCGAATTTGATCATGGAGCTCAATTACAACTTGAACGTCGGATTCCACCGAAAATGTGTCTGCGAGGTTTTTTTTTTTAAAACAGTTTTGACAACTTGACTATTTTGACTAGACAATAAACAAATATCCTAAAATCACCTATTTGATTTAACTTGACAATATAATGACACTTTTGCCACATTGACGACTCTTTTGACAATATACATTACTTCAACATTTTTGACACTTAGTCATGACACAACTATAATGTTTGATAACAATTTTACTATGACCAATAATTTGTGACAATATAAACTTTGACGACTTACGACTAACAAAGACTTACTGGTTTAACTAACCATATGACGTAAGATGACACTTTATTATTAGACAATTTCAACTAAATTGACAATGACATTTAGACATAATGACAATAGTGATGATAAAGGGTAAACTATTGGATAGTACATGTTCAAATATGACATTATAACAGTGAGGCTATTGATACAAGATTCTTAAAACCAAAAACTAAAAACAATGACACCCATTTTAACACACATCGATGTTAAACTAACATGTATAAAATAATATATCATAGCTTAAAAAAAGATCTATCTCTTTGCATGAGAACGCTTAAGTATTCTTAGTTGATGATCACCTTCAACTTGTCCTATCCATAATGATCTCAATCCAACGTAGGCAGATGTGTCATGAACGTGAGCGCCAAAATGAAGTCGGAATCCACATAAATGCACAGATTTGATGGAATGGCAATGTGGAATATTTGGATTAATATACCCAAGAAATGCAAATTGAGATAGGTTGTTCAACTGCCAAATATGATGAAATAGGCTCGACCAATGGCGGGAGAAGGATTCTGCAACTTATGGATATTTGATTGTTAGACAACGTCACCGACAGAGCCCACACATGCACGTGAAGCCTATAGAATCGATCTAAGATAGGATGATGGATGAAGAGACAATTTCTCATTCACCATTGACTGGTTCTGCATGATCAGAACGTGCTCAAAATAGAAGAAAATACTTGGATCTGAAGACACGTGAGGGTACAATAAAGGAATAAGACTGGTTTTTAGGAATATACGACGTGATGCATGGATCACAAAAAAAAAACAGCAAATGGAAAATAGACAATATATAGAGTGAATCGGGTATGACAAACGTTTAGATGCAAATCTCAATATGAACTGCAACGTCTAATGTACCAGCTACAGGTCGGGCAAAGATAGAATCTATACACAAAGTCTGACACAAAAATGATGTTTGCAGTCACTCGCTCAAACCTTTTACATGGAATTGAGAGATCAACCATCCTACAATGGGCAATGGACGGAATATGGTCTGACAGAGTGGCGACGTTTGACAATCATCCGCAGTAGAGATGAGGATATCAGTGCAGGACAAGAATCGCGCCCACCAAATGCAAACAAATATCTTATCCATAGGACAATCTATGACCATAGCTGCCCCTGCAAATCAACTCACTTCTCAATCATAGAAACACAATCATTGATTTTCTTTGATACTAAATAAAGTAGTCGGAACAGATTTGCACAAACAAAACACCCTGAACTTTATTATTTCTCAGTTACATATTTATAGGACAATATGCATCCTATAAAATAGGATCTTTAACAAAATACTCATAACCACTGACTTAATAATACGAGTTGTTTTAACAACTCGTATAACAATATTTATCTCTATTATATTATTATTAATGAGTTACCAAACTCATATAATAATATAATAAATTAATAATGTTTACAACAGTTAATTCCTAACATTCACCCCCTTGGTGTGAACATTATTAATTCCCAATACCTTCTCATCAAAGACTACATCTCTATTGATGTAAATTCTAGTGTCAAGATCTATGAGTTGGTAGGCCTTTGACTTGTATCCATGAAAGATACATTTCATGGATTTTTCATTTAACTTCCTCTACTTCTGCTATGGAATGTGCATGTTTTGTCAACATCTACAATGGAGGTTTGAAGAACCATGTTTGCGAGGGCACCAACATATTTGTGGTTGAAAATGGATCCTCCCTTTTCGGGAGTATTGAAATCACACAAGAATAAGGTTTTGATGCTTGAGAGTGGTTATTTAATGAGTAAGATGTTCTAACACAACTATTCAATTATCTCCACTTGGTTGTATGTTGATATTGATAATCTCTGGATTAAGTTTTAGGTCATTAGAATAGAACTATGTAGCGTATGCGAAAGTTTGTGGGGTTAAATCGGGTATGGTACACATCGATGCATTTGCGAGATACACCCAAGATACATCTTGGGATGTTTGAATAAAGCCACATACATTTGTCGACATATTTAGGTGTATCCGAACCACCGAGGTTGTATCCTGGGGGTATTCAAGACGTACCCATCCCAAAAAATGTTAGTATTCGAGACGTACCCATGCCAAAAATGTTTTGATTTTTTTATGTTTGTCAACGTTAAAGCATAAAGTGGCGTAAAAAACAAAAAACCCAAAATGAAACCCTAAAGAGTAAAAATGATAACAAAAAACAATACAAAACATGAGAAAACACTAAAGCAAAACAATTATTTCTCATTCCTCTCATTGCATACTTATCTCTCTTAACGCATTTAGGTTTGGTACTTCATCAAGCAACATTGTTATCATCTTCCTATGCTTAGTAGGAGTGCCCATTTGCTATCAAGATGATCGAGGAGCTTGAAAAGAGGAAGGGTTATTGATTGAAGGTAAAGTTTTTAAATTTTTTTCCCATTTTGTTTTCAATCTTTAGGCACTTTCTTCATTCTTGTATTCATTTTTAATTTTTCTTCCATTTTGTCATTTATTAAACAAGTTGTCACCTACATACTTGCTATCCCCTAGGATTTTTTTCTCCATTGATGATGTTGGTTTATAATTATTAAACTTGCAGAGCACAACTAGAGGGACTACAATGGTAACAAGTTCTACCTTTGTGGACCAACCCCGTTCAAAATCGATCAACATTCATTGCTTTGGAGGCACATTACAATGCGAGAGCAACTTCCGGGTGGTGTATGTTTTTTTGCAATGCCATGATTACAATGGCAAAGTCAAAAGCTCATATAGTTGAATGAAAGGCCACTTGTGTCAAATATATGGGCCTAGAGGCGGCCCCTCCTTGAACTATATAGGGGGCCCCATAGTTCTGATAGCCCTCCCCATATAGTTAGATTAGATAAGATTCTATTAGATATAGGGCCCTGACCCTATGTAGACATGGGATATAGTCGAGTGTGGCTGTATAGATAGATAGAGGCGACCTGACATTTCTGTATGTTATGCTCGAAGATATATCTACATAGTGGGGGCCCACCATCACTAGTTTGGTTGGGTTTATATATGGGAGAGGGTTTAGCCTCTATATAGAAGGGGCACTGGTTCACTTGCTCTCATATAGAGATAGGGGTTTCGTATAGAAGGGCACTTGGTTCACCCGCTCCCATATAGAGATAGGGGTTTCTCTTTGGGATGGCTCGCCCATCACTCCAGCCATCCCAACTAATTACAACATCGAAACATGCAAGGGGAGGGAATGGTGTATAGGTGACAACTTAAAAATTATAGATTACATCAAGGAGTAGGAAGAAGTAAATGCAACCCATGCCTTGAAATTAAATCATCTTTTGGCAAAGAAAGGATCGCCATTGAAGAAGTGACCAATTGCCCTATCTTGTAATGGTTTTTAATTATTAAACTTGTAGGCACAACTAAACAATGGAAACAAGTTCTACCTCGTGGAACAATCCCCATTCAAAATCAATCTGCATTCATTGCTTTGGAGGCACATTATAATGCGAGAGTAGCTTCCGGGCGGTGTATTTTTTTGATTGCAATGCCATGATTGCAATGGCAAATTCAAAAGCTCATATAACAAAGATAAAGGCCATTTGTGTCAAATAACTAATTACAACATCGAAACATGCAAGGGGAGGGAATGACGTATAAGTGTCAACTTAAAAATTACAGATTACATCAAGGAGTAAGAAGAAGTAGATGCAACCCATGCCTTGAAATTGAATCATCTTTTGGCAAAGAAAGGATCGCCATTGAAGAAGCGACTAGTTACCCTATCTCGTATTGGTTCCTCAATTATGATTGCGAGACATTTGTTTATTGTGACACCCTCCATTACCATGCGAGATGAGGGTTCTTTTTCATTCAAGAGGAATTTTTTTAGACCATTAGAATGGTCAATTTCGAATCGAGAGCAAGGATATCACAAAAAGGTAATATCAAAATGGTGTATCGGTGCCATATAAAAAATTACCAATTACATCAAGGTGCGGGAAGAAGCAAATGTAATCCATGCCTTGAAATCGAATCATCCTTTGACAAAGAAAGGTCTCATCATTAAAAAGCCACCAATTGCCTCATCTTGTATTGGATCCCTAGTTATGATTGTGAGACATTTGTTTATCGTAACAACCTCCATAAGCGTGCAAGATGAGGATTCTCCTCTTTCACGCAAGAGGAAAATTCCTAGACCTTTGGAAAAGTCATTTCGAAATGATAGCGAGATATCGTGGATGAGTACATCGCATGTTGTGTGTTTGCGGTTGCTTTGTCCTTCAATGTCAAAGTCACCACATTGGCGGGATATTGTGAGAGCAATCAATGAGACCCCAAAGCTTACAAAGGGCCAAGTTTACAAGAAGCTTTACACCAACCTATCGTTGATGAATTATTTTTAGAGGAACAATTGCAGCCAATTAGGGATTTGTGGGTCAAAACATTGATGTCCATTGTTTTTGATGGATGGAAAGATGCAAAAAATTTCCCTTTAATCAATATGGTTGTAGTAAATCCCTATAATGCAATGTTTTTTGAGAGCAAGTTGATTGTGAGGGGGGCTTGTGAAGGATGCCCAATGCATTGCTAATGTCTTCTTCAAGTCATTGAGGTGGCGGGGCCTCAAAATGTTGTCTAAGTTATAACAAACAATGCTAAAAATTACAAAGTTGTGGGTATGTCGGTGGAGGCAAGGTATGGGCACATTTTTGGACACCTCGAGTTGTCTACTCGATTTAACGTAGCAAAAGTTGGGCAAAAAAATTGAGTGGATTTAGCAGGTGTATGCCAAGGGCAAAGAGATTCGATGTTTGTGACAAACCATCACATGTTGCAATCTATTGAACAATTTTTGCATTTGGAGTTGTTGAAGTTAATAGAAATGATCTTTTTTTATTTGTGATAGTTTTTAGTCAATACCGGTGTTACGCGGGGACGCGCACCCCCCTTTTCCTAACGTCTCGGGGACTTGAGGATGGGGATGGGACGTCTCCTTGACGTCCCAAAAATCCCGAAAAAATGGGGGATGACCCCAAAAACACGAACGCACCCGAGACGTCCCGAGTGCGGCGAACAAAGGGGGACGGCTTTGGGGGCGCCGTGACGTCCTCGAGACGCACGAGGGGCGTCCCGAGGACGCCGTGGCGTCCCCACAACCTTTTATGCGCCACAAGCTTTAAACTTATTTTCATAACTTTTTGTAATTTTTTTCTTTCTTTATAAAAAGATGTATATACTTCGGAATAGATGGTTTTCGAGACTGCCACGTGACATATACTCATAAACCAGCAACCTGTGTTTATCCTCACAACATTCGTCATATTACGTCAAAATTAGTATTCAATATTCGTCATATCCATCCTCTCCTAGGGTAGTGACCCCTCCTTGGGAACTATTCATTGGTTTTTAGCGCATGGTAACTCACTTTCCTCCCGTATTTGGATTCTTCATATTTTGGAGGCTGATTGTACTTTCTGGAATTGTATTTGGGCCTTGGAATCATTATTTCCAGCCATATCTATGAGTGTACTCGTTGCTGTCATAAATTTAATTAAATAAAATCAGTTGGTGGCTTGGATGATCATTTCCTTGTTCCTAAGTGTTCTAAAAATATTTCTAAAGCTTTGGAACCATCTGGGTATATTTGTATTTGAGTATTTTGGGATGAAATTGCAAAAATCTGATTGCTGTTATAAATAAATCAGTTTGCTGTACTTGTTGTCATACATTTTCAGTTTGTTATCTATTGGGGTTTGTGCAATATCTGTTTATTTCATTTTTGAGCCCAAAAGGGACATTACATTTGCATATCGGAGTCTTCGTATCGGTACTGTTATTTAAATTTCCATAGCTAGGAAGTTTCTTGTGTTTCAAAGCCCATTCGAAGCCGAATCTTCGCCGAAAGAAAAAGGGGGACTTAACCAAATAAAAAGAGAGTAAAGAAGCTTGTAGACGGTGCCAAGTGTCAAGTAGGCGCAACTTCAGAAGTCAAAGGAGGGGACGAAGTCTCAAACTCCTGTAGGGCTGACACGTGGAGTCAACAAAGGGGTCCCACCTGAGGGATGGTTTTCACATTTATATACCGCGAGTCCTTTACTTGCCAAAAGGAGTAGAGTAGCAAGCTTGCGGACAGTGCCAAGTGTCCGCCTAACGCATTCCCAGGAGCCAGAAAGAAAAGCAGAGTCATAAGGATGCGCGAGCCTTCCACGTGGATCTTGCAACAAATGGACTCCATTTTCAAAACAGGTCATAAAAGATGACAAGCCATCCACCACGTATAAGTGATTTTGGGTCTTATCTATAAGATTTTAAATGCTCAGGAATTTTCAAAGGATGGGAGGTGAGGGGTCATCTAGCTTGTCATTTCAATAGAGAATTAATGCATAGCCTCGTGTGAAGAGTGCCACTGCAAAGACTCGAGTTATTCATCTGCATTCAAAGGGTCATTTCATTACAAAATATGCGCCGTTTTTGAATCAAGAGGCCGAACCAATGCACAAAGGGTCGAAATATTTGGTTATGTAATAAATAGCCGAAAGGGTTTTTTCTCAAAAGGCGAGTCCATCTCAAGGGAGTCAGTTGTAGGATAATTAAGATGCATTAAATAGGCATGGCTCTCACTCTTCCGAAAGGGCCAAATAGTGAGAAAGATTTGAGGAAATCTGTTTCTGTCACTTCACATCATTTATCATAATTGAAGGGCAGTTGGAAAAGAGTTCGAGAATTGTCTCTTACCTCCTTCTCCTCCTATATATTGTAATCAAAGTTTGATGCAAAGGAAAAAAAAGAAAACAATCTTTTTAGATAGATACTAGGAGAGTTAATCTTTTCTTCTCTGTCATGAAGTCTCTCTTTTGTAAAAGACAGAGGTCTTGGAACTCTAGCCTTCGCTTGGGTTTTGTAACAGCAATCTTACCTCTTTTCTAAATGTAATACTATGCACAACTATTGGAGTAATATATATGGCTTATGGTGCTTTCTATTCATCATCCGCATATCCTTATTGTCTCTGATCGCCTTTATTTTCATGTAGAAACTGTGCATCTTTGAATGTTGTTACTATCTTCGAAGCTGTGCTTAAGTAGTTTGAGGTAGTGTTCTGTGTGACCCTTTCTGACCTGTGGTGCATTTCGTCCACCCTTTTTCAGTTATTCACCGTTTCCCTTCTTCAAGCAGTTGCGGTCTCGATTGATCTCTTAGCAAGCTCGTTTGGTGCATCGCCTTAGCTTATTTTATGTTTTTGTTTAATTCTTCTCGCCCCTATCTCATCATGCAGAGCTATAATGCCACACAACCTCCCCTCACTTAACCGTTTGTCTTACAACTTTGGTTTCGACGGATCACTAACATGTGTAGACCATCGATCTCATTGTGCCCTTCAAATTGATCGATGTTTAAACCTTTGGGTGGCCGTATCCATTGCTATACCAATGTGAGACACATGTCTCCCATCGGTCTAACCGTTCTCCGTAGGGTTTTTGCTTTTGGTCTTAGTTTCCGTGTCCTCGGTGCCTCTCGATGCTTGACACTTGTCATGCATCGCGTGACTTCTTATCCTTAGGCTCGCCCCCATGCCATACCTATTGATGCCACATGGCAAGCATCAATGCCTCGTCTCTCCGCCATGCTTTGCTTGGTCGTGCCACCGATCTCTGCCACTTGTTGTACATTGATGCAACTGGGTCTTGTGTACTCTTACTTGCTTGGCTGTCGTACCCTAGGTCCATTGATGCTTGACGCTTGGACGCCATTGGCGCTTTTGTGTTCAACGAGGCTCTTTCAACCTTGACAACTCCCGTACAGTTTGGCTGTTGATGTTCGACACTTAGTGTAAATCGGTGTCTTGCCTCCTCTCCAACACAAGCTTGCCTCATCGATGGGTGACACTCGTCTCCCATCGACATCTCCGAGCTCTGCAAGACTTAGCCGCTCAGGGTTTAGTTTAAAAGGCTCTCGAATGACAATTAAAGGCATGTGCCGTTAGGTAGTTGTCTTCAATCGGTGCCACTTCTAACCTGTCATAGAGTTTAAACAAGTGCGATATAATTTGATGGTTACAAACGAAACCGTCATTTGAACATTTTAAGCTATTTTTTACTTTAATGAAAATGGTAAAGTCATAGATTTTGGTCCCTTATCACTCGCACATGTGACAAACACATCAAACCATTAGGAGAACATTTTTAAAGGCATAAAATGATGATTTGAAGGCATTTAAAGCTATGAACAAGATGAATTTGAGCACTCAAAGGTTATAAACAAAGACAACTCTTCTCATAGGTAGTTTGAAGATAAAAGGGCTAAGTCAAACTTGTTTATAACTTGTTCAAAGGCGATTTATCATTTTTTTTAGAACTAGAGAGCATCAACCAACTTCAAGACTTATCTATAATCATTCCAAAGCTAAGAAAACTAGGTTTATACTTGTTCAAAAGAGGGGGCTCCATTTTCTTGTCCAAAGGGAATGGGGTGTGTTGGGTACTGTTGTCACCCAAAAGTTGCACCCTAATAGAGAATGGTGTGTGTACTCTCTCTCCTATTGACAAAATTGGAACACCTCAAGGCTGTGGGTGACCTATGGCTGAGGTGAACCTCTAGAGAGGGCTGGTTCCCTTGTGAATCACCAAAAAAACGAAAACTTTGACAAGGAAAAGGGAAAAGGAATGCAGAAAATGGGAAATAGGGGTGATACACCAAAAGTTTGATACTTGCATGTAACTCTGCACACAGAGAATTTAAAGATCCACACACCTGCACAACTTTGGACTATTTTGCAAAATTAATTCAAGGATTTAGGAAAAGACAGCAGTAGAGGGAATGAATTCCACACTAAGGCAAACACAATATCCTATAACAAACACAATGAATAATTTGAAAACAGCAATATGAGAGGGAAAAATGAACCTTTTTTTTTTCAGAGGTGCAAGTACAAAGGCTGAAGATGTCAGAGCAAATCAGCCCTCCAAGTATATTAATCTTACAATAAAAATCAGCCTATATGATAAGAATAGACTGCTGCATGCTAAGAATAGACTGCTGTTTTTTATTTTATTTTATTCTCCTCTTATCCCTTTGGCGGCAACTTTAGAAACAACAGTTCATTTATTTATTTATTCCCATTCTATCCTTGGCGCCAACCTCTAAGAATAGACTGCTGTTTTCTTTATTTATTTTATTCTATCCTTGGTGCATGGGACAGCAGTTCTATTTTTACTTAATTTCCCTTCTCTATCTTTGGCGCATGGGGACAACAATTCTCCTTTTTATTTATTTAATTCCTATTTTTAACCTCCTTCATGGCGCATGGAACAACAACAATCTATTTTTGTTTAACTCCATTTTTAGCACCTCAGTCAACCGCAGTTCATTCTTTCTTTATTTAATTCCATAGAATTAAATATTAATTCTCCATGCAAAGTCTTCAGTCAATTGCTGCTTGCTGATCCATCTTATCCTGACGCCTGAAATAGCAATTAATAAATTATTTTATTTCATGCACCTTCCTTCCACCCCTTGGCGCCAACTTTAGAACAGCAGCTCCATATTTAATTATTTATTCCATGCACTTTATCTTCCTTTGGTGCAAATACCTCTGGCTTGGAAATATTGTAACAGGTACCAACAGATCTGTAAATTTCTTGGAGGAGTACCATGTCTATTCCTTATGTTTTTACCTTCTTTCTTAGAAATTGGTATTTATCAGATACATCTGAACCTCTAATATTCCATCAAAGAATCTGCATTTAAGAGGAGTTGTTGGTGGAGGTTTCTACAGGCCGATTGGTTGTCCATGGTAGTAATCTTGTGTTCTGTCATGACGTCAGGAGAAGTTTCTTTCCTCGGTTATACCATTTAGAATTTTTTTTTCAGACTGTTAGCCTCTGGTTCTCTAACCAAAAAATTTGTAGGAATAAGATCTTTTGGAGCTGATCATTATAATTTATTAGTGTTTTCCTTCTATTGATTTGGCTAGAAGTAAACTTTCTTTGCGGAGAAAGTAATTGGCATGTAAAATAATTCTTTTTGTCTGCCTTTTGAGTAGCTATGGCATTCTTTCTTGATGTTTGCAGGATGTTATTGCCATGGGAGTCTGGAATGTACTCCATTTTCTTCTAATGCTGCAAAGGGATTTTGTGATGCACTCTGGAACTTGTTCTCTTCTATTTGTATTGTTGTCCTCGGAGATGAGCTTTGTTATGCTGGTTTGTTGTCTTTCTTTTGCCGATTTTTTTGTTGATTCTGATCTTGAAATGTCATGCAAGTTTCTGTAAGTTGTGTAATTTTTTTTATATCTTTTGGGTGTTCCTCAGTTTCCTGGAGGGCAAAGACGAGCTAGATGGCCAAGTTCATGGCAGATTCAGCACTGAATGATATATTTTTATAATCAATGGGTTGTTCCTATTGTATTCCTCCTATGTCCAAGATTAGGAGTGGTTTGCCAAGGTCGAGATTGACGTATATTCTTGCATAGTTAAGCACACCAGGGTTCTTTGTAAAATTGAGGCTGTTGTGTATTCTCCAATTGCATTTCTGATCCTTGGTAGACTTTTTACTTGCTATTATTCACTCGGAAGCAAGGGCAGGCAAACCCAAACACAAAGTATTCTGGGTAGATCTTTGATTGGATTGAAAGCTGGAGCCTAGTGCTTCATGAAGAGTCCCAATTTCCTCATAAACCATGCCCCCCCTGGAAGATACGGTCTCTTCCATGTCTGGAAGAAAATACTGCGTGGGATGATCTAGCAATTTCATGTTTACAAGAAAACATTGCCATGAAGTATTCTTTTGGCATCATTAGTATTTCAACCAAACAAGTTTTAGGCCTGGAAAAGCACCAATGTATCTTCACATTAGAGACCTTTTCTTTCAATGAGCATGGTCGGTGCTCCATCTCTTCTATTGAGAAAGAGACTTTTGGGGGTGTTTTTAGCTTGAGATCATGATTGATTTTCCTTTTGGAATGGAAAGTTTGGTCTAGTAATGGTCCTATTTGCATGATGCTGCAGAATGTTTTTCAGTTCTTGACAGCTGGTCTGTCATTAGAGACAGCAATTTCGAATTTTCGACTAAAGTTGGAAGTGGAAGGTTGTTGGGAGGAAGCTGTGTCCTCCAAGGACCTGTCCAAGATATGATCAGATTTCTGCTGATTTCAGATCCAAGTTTGAGATGCTTAGAGATGAGAGTGGGAGGTTCAGCATTTGGTGGCTATGGGGTTATTCCAGCGATGGATACTCTTTACACTTATTGACAGATGTCATGGCAGGTTTGGCTTGTCAGAAAGGCCTTTGGCTTTAAAAAATAGTATTTATGGTCTCACAGTTATTCATGATTCATTTTTCTTCTTACCCAACATCATGAAGCAAATATTTTTGGATGTTGGTTCCTTGTGAACTTTTTTTTTTGCGGGTCAAGGGTCCCTAATTTCAGGTATTATCAGCTAAAAATGATAAGCTGAATGGCCGGAAGGAACTGCAGTGCAAGGTTGCATTTGTCTCTATATGATAACGGATATAGTATAAATTATCATTTACTGCAGAAAAATCAATGTCATCAGGTGAAGCAATTGTTATGCCGTAGATGCATGTACTTCATGGTGGGTTATTCTAAGCAACATACCTTACTATCGCTTCTTTGCCACTACTTTATACTAGTTGTCTCGGTTGATATTAAATATATGACGTGTTTCAAAAACATTTCCTAATCAATTGAAGCTTCCATACCGCAAACCTTTCTTCCATTGACGTTTTTGGTGCTGTTCACCACCCTGGGCACCTGCTCATCCTGCAAGAATAATTGGTTATTGTTTTCTCATTTAAACTACCAATCTGTTTTGAGCGAAGATGTAAAGCCAATGATTCATTATATTCACACTATGGCTTGGCCTTTCCTTACATGCACCTGTTTGTTTTGAGTGCAGGAACTAAATGCTGAAGTGGGTTCTGTTATGGAAGGCGATAATGGACTGTTTACACCATCGGATATCGAGAGGGCTCTTTGGAGTGCAGCCATGGGTGCTAAAAAAAATTGGCACATGTATCAGATAGCAGAGGAAGAACAAGGCCAAAGGAAAGTGATAGGCAGAGTAAAAGAAAAAAATCCTGAACACTCTATCTTTGCTTTTCTTGAGTATAAACAAGAAAGGAATTATGAATTTTCTATTTTCTTGCTGCCAGAAATTTTAAATTTGAGAAGCTTGATACTCTTTTAGCTTTTATTATGTTCCTAGCAATCTCGCAGAAATTTCCAAGGTGATATGATGTAAACACATGAAAGAAAATAGGCAAGAGTACTGGTGTAGGTGCTATATAGCTCATGATCCACCACCTACATGTAGATAATGAAGACTATTGTCACAGATTATGCAAGTTACTTCATCTTGTCTATTCAGAATCATATAGAAAGGCATTCTCGCAAGTTTCAAGTTCGAAGTTATAAATCACGATATAGATGACTTTGATTTTTACGAGATTCATTGCTTGATTCTAAAAAAATTCTATTTCATTTGTTCTTAGATGACAATCTTCTAACGTTGTAGCATTGGTGTCATTTGATTGCGTTTGGTAGCATTACCCATGTGGAGTTTGTTCTTGTTTGGTCCACGGACCACGCTTTTTGTTTTACTCATTTGTAAGGGAGTTTTCTATTTTGTAGGGAGCTATTAAAAATGTTTCTCAAAAGGAAAAAAGAAAAATATCATCACCCAAATTTGAAGTTAAGACAGCTTTATTTATATTTTTAATGAGAAATTATGAAAGTTGAGCACAATTCAAAGAAAGGGAAGGGCATTTCAGGATGATTTTTTTCGTCATATAACTTTTAGTAAGAGACAACCTCTTTATAACGTGATTGACTTCTAGGCATTACATATATAAAGAGAAACCAACCATGGTATGATAATAATTGAAGGATACTCCTATTTGGGAGTGTTTAATGAACACTTTTTTCTTTTATATATGAAGAGAAACCATATGGTATGATAATAGTATTACCAAAAAGGGGGCCACAATGAAATAACTTCGAGGCTAAGGAACCGTAACGAAAAGGTACTAAACAGGCTGTAGACACTCAAATAAAACCACATCCTAATCTATTAGCATTTAACTATACGAAGCTTTCAAATCTTATAAAAATTGACATGCAAGTAGCTTGACATTAATATTTTAAATAGTAGCTCAAAAACAAGAGCCGCGCCATATTTTCAAGCCAAGTATTTTGAGTTTGTGATTTGACCTAATGTGTAAAGGGTGTTATGGTTATAAATAAGAGGCATCTATAACTATCAATCATGATGGATTAGGGATTATGAATGAGTTCCATTCAGTGCTAAAGATAGAGTAGTGTAGTAAGTTTGAATCTTATGGCAAGCGATACTTTGAAGTGGGTTGTTCCTTCAGGATTGTTCTATGATGTAACCCCGTCTTAAGGGTATTTCTATTTCTGATCTACGTATGATTCTGGTGTTGGTATTTATGTTATTGTTGAACATCATCAATTATATCTATATATGTCTTAATGCGTGGTATTACAGCAAGGAAAGCGAAAGAAGTTTATTTTTCTAAAAATTGAATTGTTTATTTAGTCTTTTAAATATTCTAGTAAACTCTCTCAAGCTTGTGGAGGGTCAATCTCTTGTTAGATTGAAGCAATTCATGTGCCATTAAAAGTAGGTTTTAGAGCTTTTTAACAGAGGCATAGCCAAAATTATGGGCATACTAAAAATTCATGTTCTTGGACTAGTAACTTGTTTTTCTACTTGAGACACAAGTGGGAAGGGTGGAAAATCTGCGTATCTTGCAATCTAGCTAAGTAAATCAAGGGTTGTTTTCATATTGTAGGAAAATTTCAAATCTACCATTTGAGACTGTTTCACATTTAGTCATAATATGAATGGAGATCCATTGAAGAGTTGTATTGATAAACCCTTGTTTTTTAATCTATTGATGGTTCTTGGAGACAACTTTGTGTTTTTAGTGGGGACTATACATATGTTGGAGTTTGAAGGGTTATATTTGAACAAAGGTATTCATTATCTTTTAATTGGAATATTTTCACCAGGAGTAGTGGACACTTTTATTTAGCAAAGAAATTTCACTCATCGGAAAGATATTTCTCCGGGTTGGGATGAAGTGGAAGAAGTGTTTTTAGGGAAATGGGAACACGAGAAACTTATGTTAAATGGGAAAAAGAAACATAGAAAACTACATTGACAAATAAATTCGCAGAGAGGCGATATTTGAAGGAAAAACAATCAATCCCTTGGACAAGGAAGAGTACAATAAACAAATCACATCATCTCAATTGAGTTGAAAAATAAAGATGTCAAGCTACCCAAATTGAAAGGTATCATCCAATCTTTTGTTGAGGAAATGAACAAATTAAAAGAGGTGCAGTAAGGAATTTGAAAAGGATTGTGAAGGTTTATGTATTTTGGAGAAGGGAAGACCCTTCAAGGAAAATAGACCTCAAGAGTTAAAGAATCAAGTGAAGAAAGTTTGAAGAGTCAAAGGATGTCTCATGCCCTAAAAATTTAGCATGAATATACCAACTAAAACAAGGTCTATTTGTTTTTGTTTTGAAAACACTAACACATAGCACATTACAAATAATGCATAAGATGCCACCGTATTTAGGTTTCTCATAATGTTGCAAAATACGACACAAAAATGAAGCTTAACACTTTAGTTGGCAAAGAAAACGATATAGAGAATGACATAGGCAACGATCACCACAATAAAAAGTCTCGAACGTCCCTAAATGGTTCCACATCCACCTTCACAATCACATATGGGGTGCAAATTTTGAGGCACATGTGGTTGAGTAGAAATGGCCCCTAAGAGCTTAAAAGGACATACGATCCTAATGGACCAAGCCCTTAGTGGGAAAACAAGGTGCATGCGGGTGGGTGACCCAATTGAGCCTCTATGTCCACCTAGGAATGAAAGTCAACTTTAGTCAAAGTGGTCAACATGCCCTAGGTGACCTCATGGCCCAAATGGGTCCAACACCCCAAAAGGGTCAAAAAATCCTAAATGGGTGAATGAGGTCTGTTCGCTGAGCGAAGGGGGACCTAGGTTGTTGCCCAAGGGTTAGACCCACCTAAAGCACAATAATGACATACTATTTGGTTCATAAGGTTATAGTTAAATTTTCGTTTATACATTATGGGTCGATAAGCTATAATTTACTATTTACTTTAGTAAAAAGTCACCATGAGGACCACTTAAGTGACACTCCTTATAAAGAAAAAATAACATTTTAAAACCCATTTCCTCCACAGATTGAACCCATCTACCCTTGGATTGGAAAAGTCCCAACGCTGTAAACATCTTTATGACAAGAAAAAGAAATCTCTACCCTTGTGGGCTCATTTTAACAACCACTAATTAATGGAGAACACGAGGAAGAGAGAAAAGAACAAGATCAATAATATCTTGCTAGGTATTCCTGTAAATCATGATAAGATCTCGAGTCCTTATTATTTAGGTAATATCATTGCATTTTATTCATTAGTTTGCTTTGTTTCATATTTTAGGGTGAAAACACAACTGGAGGATGGGGGAATGGGTCATCAAGCCCCCTTCCCAAAGCCCCGGCCCCCTTCCAAAACCTAGGCCTTGCAAAGCAAGTAAACAAGAATATTTTAAAACCCATTTTTTTATATCATCACTCTCAAACTACACTCTATAGATGAAATATAGAGGGGTCTCTAGAGCTACAAAATGGCTAGATCGAGGAGGACGAGTAGGGGGGAGGAGGGCCCTATATCTATATATCCCCCTCCCCCCATATATAGATATAGATACCTCCCTCTCTTGTCCATATCTATATAGGTGGTGGGAGATAGAGGGCCTATCTATATATGGGGCACATGACACCCTATATCTATATGGGGCCGCCTTGGATTGGAAAAGTCCCGAGGTTTCCGTAAACATCTTTATTACAAGAAAAAAGGATTCTCTACACTTGTGGGCTCATTTCAACCACCAAGGAATGGAGAGTACAAGGAAGAGAGAAAAGAACAAGATCAATAATATACTCGTAGGTATTCCTTTGTATCATGTTTACATTTTGAGTCCTTATTATTTAGGCAATATCATTACATTTTATTAATTAGTTTGGCTTGTTTCAGATTTGAGGGTGAAAACAAAACACAAAGGATAGGGAAATGGGTCATCAAATCCCCTTCCAAAGCCCCGAGCCCCTTCCCAAAACATAGGCCTTCTAAGTGTAGATGTATGTATGTGTGTGTGTGCATGTGTATGTACACACACACATGTACACATGTACATATGTACATATATACATATATACATATATATGTATATATGCACACAAACTTTGCATATTTTTAAGTGAAACCTTAGACCCTAATCCTTACTTTATTTTCTTATCTAAACCCTTCAACACTAACATGAACATATTTCAAGTTAGATTTGAAAAGCCATCAAATTATTTTCATAAATGTATAAAAAGGATAATATATCATATGTAAACAAGTCTTCTATTTCAAGTTCTTTTAGTTGAAACTACAAACAAGGATGGGATAATGACAACCCACAATGTCCCTTTATATATATATTTATGTATGTATTTATGCATGTGTAGTGCCCACCTATTTCTCATTTCCATTTTGAGTTGTGCTGACTCACTGTATCATGATATTATGATTTCAAAGATATTGTTACTATGTTACTACTATTTTTGATGTTGATATTGCCTTATGGTATGGATGTTTACTAGCATCAGAATGCTAACCCGTTTTCTAGACATGTTATTGATGGGGCGTATGATGCCAATATATATTGATCATTTTCTGAGCATTTGAGACAATGTCATGATTGGATTTGATTATTATCTTTTGTTGTCTATTGGATTCATCGTGGATGCATTGTCGTAAAATTTCTTGCTAAATTTGGATGATTGATTATACTATGATGTACTTGCTTTAGCTAGTTGTGATCGTGTATGGATGATTGTTATCATATATATATATATATATATATATATATATATATATATATATATATATATATATATATATATATGTTATCGTATTTGTTTGGTTTTTGGTGTTAGACAAGTATGTTGTTTGCCTTCAGGTGTGCAGTGCCAAGTGTTTAGCCATGTGAGAAACTTGGGACTCAGGCATACACACTCTAACTAGCATGACAAGCCTTGAGGGGGCCAAATTTTCTATTCCTTGATGATTGTGGTACTTATTCATATTGTTTTAAACCTTGGCTTATATTTGGAATTTCACTCCTACGTACTTCTATTAATCCATCTTTTAACCACATGGTTTGTGTGCACACCCCCTTTGTTATATTTTTAATTGTTTAAACTTAACCCATCATGTATGAATGGCTGATCTAGTTATTTAATGTTAACCCTTTTTGTCTTTTGGTAAAAAATTTTTTGGGTTATTTTGCTTAGGCTAGGAGGGATTGGGCACCTAATCTTGGATTAGGTGAGCCTAATTACCCCTCATAAATGCCACATCTTTCCCAAACTCGGATTTGGGAAAGATGTGCCATTTAGGAGGAGTATAATGCAAGCAAATGACTTTATTTATCTTTAAAAAGGCCCTAGGCCCTATCCCTATGGGTGGGTGGGCTCTTTTCAAGGTAAATGAAGCCTATTTGCCCATTTTGCCTCCTTTCACCCACCTTCTCATGATGGTTTTTGAATTTGGGTTATGTTTTGGAATTTGGGAGATTCTCATGAGTGCTTGAGTTTTCTTTTTCTTTTTACTTCTTTTGATTTTGGGGTGCAATTTTGGAGAGTTGTGATTGGTTAAATTTTTGGTGGAGGGTAACACTTGTCACCCTCCCATTGGATTGTGTTGTGGCCTCTCTCTCTTTTAATCCCTCATGTTAAAGGGAATAAAGTTCTTTTGCTCATTTTTTTGGGATAATATTTTGGGAGAGCTTGGAAGCAAGAAGAAGTCTTTGGTGGACAAGCTTGGAAATTAGACTTTGTTATTTATTTGTAAGGTAGGATCTTGTTCTTATTTTTCTCTTCATTTGTTTATGAAATTGAATCCTTGCATACGGTGGAAATGTTGTTTGAAAACAATGAAATTTTTGTGTTTTGAACTTATGCTTTATGTTACTCTGTTTCACCAATAAGAAGCGTATGTATGAGAAAAATTTTAAGGTAGAAGGTTGGGTATGTGAGGAATACCTAGAGGTCGTGAAGAGGTTGCACACCATTGAAGACTAGGCCGATCGAGAGCACTCCTTTTTTTTTGGGAAGGACTACCTGAGAAACAAAACAAGACCACAAGATAGAATTAAAAGTATCGGTTGGTGGATTGCCTAGCAATGGGAGCTAGATCCGGGAAGTTGGGTGCTTCCTAGAAGGATGTCAATCCACATTTAAAGAAAAATTGATGTAAATAAAGAACATGACATAGAGATTCCTACTGTAGTTGTGTAATTTAGGTATCTCACACAAACATAGTTTTTCAAATCTAATCCAAATAATGAATACATGATTAAATCTAAAGAGGGCAAGAGACCAAGGTCCAGTAGGTGTAGAAGAGTGTATTATGGAGGTCTGGGTGAAGTTATGGGAAATTTTGGAGGGTTTTGGGTAGGTAAACTAGCTCACTGGTCTAAGGGAAAATACTAGGCACAAAGACTGATGCCGGTTGGGGAACCGATGCTGGTCCATCGGTTTTAGCCGATATCGGTTGGCTAACAGATCACGGTAGGGGAAATTGGGTGCCAAAGGTGAAAAAGGGTTGGTTTGGACTCTCTATGAATGAACAAAGTGTTGAAATGGATTAGGATAGGTCTTTAGAATTTGGGTGAAGACTCAACAAGGGTAAAAGGGGTGGTTGGAGGAACATAGAGGTTCAGAGTTGGTAGGGTATTGGGTAGATGGGTGACGGATGGTATTCGGGTGAGAAAGGAGTCGTACAACAAAAGATAATAAGAGATCTAAAACCAAAGTTAAGAACTAACAACCTAGTTAAGATACTTAGTGAAGACCGGAGATTGATTGATGGTGGTGGTTTGTGGGATTTCATAGGAGAAATGGGTTTGAATCCAATGTCATGGAAATGAAGCCCGTGTGCTTCCTTGTGTAAATGATCCAAGGCTATGGAGCAAGAGGTTGGATCTTTGGTGAAGAACTTGAATGCTCTGTGCTTTGTGTTTTGATCGTCGGATGTTCAATCAAATGCCAAGGTGCGAATGAATAATCCAAATCCAATCAAAAGAAGAACCCAAGGTAAGAGTTGGAAATCCTTATTTAAAGGAATCGATGGTAGTTCCTTAAACGACGCTTGACCGAGGATAACTATCGTTGGTTAGGGAGAAATGGTCAAATTTACTCAAAATAACTTGTTTCTTCCCTTTTTGGCGTGGGTCAAGATTTTATTGTGGGCTAGGAGTCTTGGTTCATGTTTAAACACGTGGGAAATTGATGGAAGAAGTGGTTAGCAATAAATATTAGGTTTAGAAGAAGTCTTAGTTAGTTAAGTGAAGTGATGACTCAATGTTAGGAGTGATGACCTAGTTTCAGTTAGTTAAATGCCCTTGGAATGGGTCCAAGGTGAGGTGGAGGGGTGAGGTGGTAATTAATCTAATATTGATAATTAGATTAATAATAATGTGTGGAAGGGGTCATGGTAAGGGGGTGTGTTAATTGAAAGGGGCTTAGAGGGTTGTGACCTAATTTTGGGTGTCTATATTTTCCCCTTTTGTCACATAGCTTGTACTAATAAGCGACAATGACAAAAATAAGAAGTGGATGCCCCAGATATGGGTGGAGGTTATCCCCCTCAAACCAGGAACTGATGTAGTGGAAGGCAAAATCGGTGATGGGTTTGATAAGGTGGTAGGTGATGAAAAATGGGGTAAGGTGTAGGTATAGGTAATGGGTGTGATAAGGTGGAGGTAGAAAAATGCACGCATGTGCTCAAATGCAACAAGGTACAAGGTTGAAGAGCACACAAACTCTACATTGTCAAAGGTCGATAGTTTATCCAAACAAGGGTGATGTGGTCCAAGTATCCAAGGTATAGGATGTGATCTTGGAAACACAATGGGTCAAGGTGTAGGAATGGGTATAGGTGTGTTCTAAAACACCAAAAGGTTTGGTCTGGTTGAGATAAACATCACGAAATAAGGTAAGGTAAGGTCGGTGGTCAAAAACACAAGTAGCATTATCACATGGTAGATAGAGTGAGTAAGCAAGTTTGATTGTCAAATAGGTGGGTTCGGTTCAATGAGGGTATATAAGGGTGGCAAACGTGCCCCTAAGTATCCTTAGGGAGTTAGTGAGATGATGAGGTTGGTAGGTGGGTCTGTAGGATGTTTTAGGGATATGGTAGTAAGAAAAGGGGCGTCCCGGAGCAAAAATTAGGTCAAACGAGGTTGGTTGGGTTATTGACAGGTGATTGATACCGGTTTATGTGAAACCGAAATCTTGGTAGTTGGACCGATGCGATCACCGAGGGCATGACATGATCGACATCGATTGCCCAAATGACGAGTTCAAACGGAAAACCTACCCAAAAAGTGCTCATTTGAGCATTTGGTAATTTGGAAAATGACTGGTGGAGAGAATATTCACGAGAAAAAAGCGATAGAGGAGCCAATGGAGTGATTTGGTGAGAGATTGGTGGTTAGAGGCGTAATTTCAAGGGTCCGCTTACGGCCACTTGAGTGAGTTTGATTGGTTTAGAGCTTGGAGAGCCAGTTGACATGACAAAGGAAGGAGAAGGCTCTGGGGCAATACAGATTTAGGTTCTACTTATCCCATCACGGAGGCGCCCGACGAAAGAGGTAGGCGCTAAGCTTGATTTTTGGTTTTGTGTCAAAAGAATAGGGCACAAAATGAAACTTTTTTGATTTTTGAAATTGATTGAAGTAGGGGAAAAATTGGGTTGGGGAAGGGTGGAATTAGACTAATTAGGGGTTAAAAGATTGCTCGAAGTGCAAATCACGAGCACCCACGGATGCAGGTTTGTAGGTTGATCACTTTGGCATCCAAGTGTGATTGCATAACATTGAATCCTTTCTCCAAGTTTGGGACTTGAAAAATGAGAAAGGATTCTCCGAGAGAAGGTTTCCTATTCCTCTGTTCGGATGCACACGAAATATGCGAGAGGGTTTTCTCAAAACCTAATCTAATCTGCGCGAGGAGACAAGGTAAGAAGATGCATAAAATAAATCTAAGCTAATAGAGGTGATGCACCGGGAATGAAGAACACCTATTTTGCCGGTAAACACGAGACCATTTGAATGTGATATAAGATCATGCACGATGATGAAAAACTGTAGTGAAAGACCGGGAGGATGCAAAAAGAACACGAGAGAGGGCGAGAATCATCCACGAGACATGCATTACTTGCTCCAAAGATTGATACAATACACTACAGAGAGAATGCCATGAGGCGAGAATAGTATTACAGTTCAAATGAGAGGTTCAAATTCCACAAATTCGCCTGAGGAGAAGAAGGGAGAGGCAAAACAGAAAAATGTTCGACCCTGAAAAGAAGCTCCTCTTTACAATATATAGAAAGAAAGAGAGAGGAAAGAGAGAAAGGAAAGCCAAATCTACCCCAACCACCTCCAGGTTGCATTCAATTCATCACATCATGGCAGAAGCGGCGGATCCTGGCAAAACGGCGGGCTGCCTAACGAGCGAGTGGTGAAGCGTGCTGCTTTGCATTAAAGTTGTTTGTTGAAGCATTACTTCTGCTTGTTATTTCACGCGCCAGAGGCGTTTCTTGATTTTCTCTCTCCAAACTGAACCAAAATGTAAGATTGACCCTAGAATCGTGTAGAGAATCTCACAAGCTTTCCGTTGATATAAAGAACGTGCAAATCCGAGCTCTGGATCAAAGTTATGGCGATCTGAAGATTTAGGGCAAAAAAGGGGCCAAAACGTGTTTTGAAAACTTTTCCCGCGCTTCGCCATTTGGACGACACGTGGCAGGCTCTGATTCGCTGAGCAACTCTCTCTCCTCCACCTCACTCGGCGGGCTGTCTTTTGAAATTTCCTTGTGGGCCCTAGCTGGGACACGTGGCGCTATTTCATTGGTTTGGGCCAGTGCTCGAGACTTCGCCCTTTGACTTTTTGACTTTTTCTCTTGAGACATGTGTCATGATCTGGTTGGTCGACGGGTCTGCCGGCTCTTTCGCGCCCTTCGCATCTTTTTGTCCCGGATGTCCCAAACTATCTGGGACAAAAACTTCCGATCCGCCCGAAATGGGCTTCCTTGTCCCTCATTCGGCCGATGACACGTGGCATGCATTGATTGGCTTTCGGCTCCTTCGGCGATCCGCATTCCGCGTGTCCCTATGTCCCATTTTTCCTTGTGCTCCTTGTCTTGATTTAGACCAAGGCGGTTCCGTCCCGGCCCTTGTCCCATTTCCCGATTGTTTGTTCCCATTTTCCTTGCGGTTCCGGTCTTTTTGTCCCAGCTTTGTCCCACTTTGCTTCGGACTGTTTGTTCCCATTTCGGCCGAACCGGCCGGTTCGGGTATCTTTGTTCCAGATGTCCCAAAGCAGTTAGTGCGAAGTTCTTCTTTTCGGCCGATCCGGGCCTTCCGCGTCCACCGCGTGTACTTCGTCCCCGAGATGTCCTTTGCTTCTTTTGGGCCGCCTGGAGGCTTTTCGGCCGATCCGCGCCTTGACGTCCCAAATGTCCCAATTGCTCCTAGGACTAGGACTTAGCCGATTTTTACAATTTTTTCTGGATCAACCTACTTGCCTTCTGCAACTTTTTTCCGCATTTTCTCAGAGCTTGCTCTTTTCAGCCTGGACAGGAGAGTTAGAAAATAATCTGAGAGAACCTCAGAAACATGATGTTTGCTCTGAATCAATCAATGTGCCTGGGACGGATATTCTGATGCATGTTATCAAAATTACCCTGGGGGTGAATTTTGGATAACAATTTGGCGACTCAGCGGGGTCATCTGCCTGCTAGATGAAAAGACCAGTGGCCTTTTAACGATCTATTGGGCATGGAGTTATAGCATTGACCTGAAACGAGCCTGATACTGCAACTTCTTCTCCAACAACACTCTGAACTGTAGAAAACAACCTGAGAGCAGCAAAACCTGTGCCGAAGCACTTAGGAAAACTGAAACCTAACTACAACAGGACAATATGCACAAGCACTTGGAGGAATGAAAATCTAATTAATATTTACAAGGTAGTGAACTTCCCTCTAGAGGCAACGCTTGAGATAGATTCCATTGACTGGAATCTGCAGTTCTTCACCATCCAATGAGGCCAATTGGAAAGCATTGCTGCTCTTGCGCTTCGTGACCATGTATGGGCCACTCCAAATGGCATCAAATTTGAAATGCCTTCCTGGTTTTGCCCGATCTGCATCCCATTTCAACACTAGATCTCCAACTTGAAAAGATCTATCCTTGGCCTTTATGTCAAAGGTCTTCTTGATCAAAGCTTGATCCTTTTCCATTGCTTGGGATGCCTGATTTCTGATCTCTTGCAGCTCCATCAGCTCTGCATATCTCACCTCCATAGGCTCAAATTCAAGCAACTCCAGGCTTTGCTTCATGAGTTCCAATGTTGGCACTCAAGTGACATGGGCAAGATTGCCTCTCTTCCATAGACAAGCTTAAATGGAGAATTACACGCATGGATCTTTTGGGAGTGATCCTATCAGGCCCATAAGGCTGATTTCGATTTGGTATGCCAAGCCCTCGATTCTCATCAAGAGTCCTCCTAATGATCCTCGGCAAGTTCTTGTTTGTAGACTCGGCACAGGCCATTACCTTGAGGGTAATAGTTTGATGAAGTGCTCGGGTAAATCCCGTTCTTGACAGCCCCCATTCGGTCACCTTAGATCCATGAATGCCAATGCATTATCGAGAGATTATTGTAGCGGTACACCAAATCTGGTAGTTATCCCTCGTAAAAGTCCAAGATCTTTAGACTCATTCACCTCTTTGAGTGCTACTGCTTCTGTCCATCTGGTGAAGTAGTCTGTGGCTGTCAAAATCCATTTGTGCCCTTGGCTCGAATTGGGATTGATGGCTCCAATGAAGTCTAAACCCCATTGCATGAATGGCTGGTCAACTGAGATTGGATGTAATGGAAGGGCAGCGAGTCTCTCTTTTCCTGTGAAGAATGCACAATTCTTACATCTCTTGATCCATGCATAGCAATCACTAAAGATTTTAGGCCAATAATAACCAGCCTTCATGATTTTCAGAGCTGTCACTCTTGGTGCAAAATGGCCACCAGCTGGTCCATCATGAAACTCTTTTAATACCCTTTGGATCTGACTTGTGTTAATGCATCTCAGCAGCACTCCATTCACATCCTTCTTGAACAAAACTCCATCAATGATGGTATATGGAACAACCTGCAACCTGAAGTATCTTCTCTTCACTTTGCTCATTTCTGGAGGGCACATGCCCGTCTTGTAGGAAATGTATCATATTTGAGTCCAACAGGGAGTGGACACATCATCATTTTCCTGTCTTTGATCATCTTGTAATAGCGGGACAACATCTTCTTCATCTTCTTTGTCTGGTTTTTTGGAAGCGAGCTGCTCACACAAACCTTTGCCTCTTACCAGCTTGGTGATCTTGATCTCAATGTCATACTCCATGACACGGGTGATCCATCCTACCCTTTTCTCATTCAAATCCTTGTTGAGGAGGAAGTCCTTAACTTGACATGTGAGACCAATAAGCTGGACCTTGTTGTTTGAGACTAAATGCTTGAATTTCTTCAAGCTTCGATTCTTAAAGCACATGCTTTTCAATAAAAGAGAGTACCTCACTTCGCATCACCTAGGCTCTAGTGAAGAAGGCAATCGGTTGTTCATCATTATCTTTGTTACTGCTGTGTACGAGAATGGCGAAATAGTGTCATCACATCCAAATGCATAGAGGATGAAATCCTTGGAAAAGTCTGGGTTGATGAGAGTGGGTGCCTGGGAGATGGCTTCTTTGATTGCTTCAAAACTCTCCTTGCCTTTTGCCGTCCATTTGAAAGCCATGCTTTTCTTTAACATTTTGGTGATGGGCTTGACAAGGGCTGCAAAATGCAGGACAAACCTCCAAACAAAGTTTATCCTTCCCGGGAAACTACGAAGGGCTTTCTTGTGGCTTGCAATGGTAGAGCTCTTATGGCTGACCCTCTCTGGATCAATTGCTAATCCTTCCTTGGAGACAATATGGCCAAGGAGCTTCCCTTCATGTGCAAGAAAGATGCACTTCTTAGGATTAAAGACACTCCAAACTTTCTACACCTCTGAAACACTTGCCGAGGTGAAAGAGATGGTCTGCTGCATTCTTTGAGAAGGCAGTAATATCATCTAGGTATACCAGCACTATCTTGTTGATCAAGCCTTTGAATGCCATATCCATAGCTCACTGGAATGTTGCTCAGCGTTCGACAGTCCAAATGGCATCTTCTTGTAAGCATATGTGCCCCATTTGGTTGTGAAGGCTGTCTTGAACTGGTCTTCCTCCTTTACCATAATCTGATTGAAGCTTGAGTAACCATCAAGTAGTGAAAACCTTTCTGAACCAGCTACGACTTGTAATATTTGCTCCATGGAAGGGAGTGGATAATGGTCCTTGAGAGAGGCTCTATTCAAATCTCTGAAGTCAACACATAGCCTGATCTCTCCACTCTTCTTTCTGACTGGAACTAAGTTGGCAACCCAACTAGAATGCTTGATTGGGAATATGATTCTTGACTCAATCAGCTTGTCCAATTCTTTCCTCATGAGAGGCTCCATGTGTGGATTGGTGGTCTCTGTTTACTGTGAGCTTAGTATTTGGATCCAATTCAATGGTATGCTGAGCTAAGTTGGGATTGAAACCTTTCAAGTCTTCATAGCTCCAAGCAAACACGTCGGGAATTCTTGACATAGCTATATGAACTCACACCTTTCTTGCTCAGTTGTCATCTTTCCAATTTGCAATGGCTTGTTCTCTTCTACCAAGATGGATACCGAATCTTCTCTCTTGACCTGAATGTTTGCTTTCTCCTTTCTAAACTGATCATTGGGGTTGAAAATGGACTCCAAAGTGATAAGTCCCTTGGGCAGCTTGTCAGTTCTCAGCTGTATCACTTGGTCACCATATTGTTGTTCCAACTTTTCTTGATTCTTAGCTGAGAACTCAGCTTCTTCTTGCAAGAAGTGGATGATTTGCTGGTCATTCTCAAATACCTGCCAACTGACATTGTTATCCGGCACTGAAGGCCTCACAATCACGTGGATGTTTGGTTGTACCTTGTCTTGTTGAATGTTTTCTACAATGTCAAAGGCTGCCCCTATTCTTTGCGAAGCTTTGTCGGCCACTTGATTCTCTTTCCTAGGGATGGCTTTGATGCCGAAACCCTCAAAATCTTCCATGAGGTCCCATACCCTATTCTTGTAGCACCTGAGTAGATCATTTTTGGCGGCATGCTGTCCCTTGACCTGATTTACAATCAGCTCACTATCCCCAAAGACTTGCAAGTTCTTTATTTTTCTCTTGATTGCCCAATGCATCCCTTGCACCAAGGCTTCATATTCAGCAGTGTTATTGGAGCATGCAAATTGAAATCTAAAAGCTGAATAATACTTTACTCCTTGAGGTGAAATAAGCACGGCTCCACCTCCTGCGCCTTGTCTACTCCTTGATCCATCAAAAAATAGCTGCCATACCTCATTGTCATCCTTGTGGTTTGGCTTGGTGATGCTAGGAATAGGTTGACTTTCTTCGTGTATACAATAGACTCCTAGCTCAGATTCTTCTATTCCTTGATAAGGATCAAAAGCATGCACCTTGTTTGCCCATTCATCAAGAGTTAGATCTGGGATGTTTCCAACTTTAGTGTCAGTTTCATCCGTGTTTGGGTGATCTTCTTGATCAAATGCTGAGCAATTGGCATTAATCTGACTTGGAGTATAGGGCTCAATGTGGAAGTTTGCAATAGGTTCTGACCTAATTGTAGCCTTAGTTCCATACCTTGTTCTGAATAGCATGTGAGACCAATCAGCGGACAAATATCCCCCAATTTTGGCAGTGAAGTCCCTTGATAAACATAGGGCAAAGAGTGGTGGAAGGTCTATGGTGATATATCTTGTAAGACAACAACATTTGGACATGCATGCAAGGTAAGACTCAAATTTCTAATTACTCCAAGCTGTTGCTATTGCTGTCCCATCCAATTTTGCACTACTCCCTTAGATGTTATTTCATCTTTGGAGCCCTAAGCGATCAGCTATCTGTTTAGGCATTCTTGAGCTACTTGCCCCGGAATCTATCATGCAATTATGCACTAGCTGATTTCCAATGATTAACGAAACATAAAAGGGGAGCTTGACATTCTACCTTGTTGTGCTCCATGATTTCCTTGAAATGGGCAACATTTGTGAGTACCTTCTCTTGCATTTGGACTCTCTTGATTCGAGTTGGCCAATCCTTCATGGCGACTTGCGCATTTCTTTGGCCTGGGATGGATAGGGATTCCCACATAGATATATTGACGTTTGTCTTCTTCATCTGATCAATGATACTGAATGGTGATGAAGGATCTCTCTGCTGTCCTTTGGTTTGCACATTTATTCCTTGTATGTGGGCAGCAACAGCTGGCATTTGAGTTGGCCTAGGGGTTGTTCTTGGCTGCCCTTGTGCATTTGAAACGGGACTTTGCTTGCCAATCATTTGTGGAGCTGTGGAAGGTTGTGGATTGGCTGGGGCTAATGGCTGTTCTTCACCCAAATTTCTCCTTTTTGACCTTGTGTTGGCTGCAACACCTTGAGAAACTGCCTGATTCATGCCACAGAAATCCTCTGCTTGCCAATTTACCAATGTGGTGTCATTTGGGGCTGATTGCTGTTGGAATGTTTCTTGTTGTTGGTTGTTTTCTTGACTTCTCTCACCCTCCACACCAGTAGTTGTTACCATTAAAGCTTGAGTCAAAGCACCATTGTAGCACATGGATTGATTATGAGGTTCATTACATGGAAAACACCAATCATACTCCTGGGCAATGTTGTTTTGTGCTTTGGTACTAATGCCTTAGAGGAGATATGGCATTTGGATTATAGAGTGGAATGGTCTATTGGCGGGAGGCCTTGTTTGATTCATATTTGCAGCTGGATTGGGTGGCCTTTGAGGCTGATATGGCTGCCTATTTGGTTGAGCTTGAGGCTGATACGAAGGTCTAAAACCATGAGCTTGCTGTCTCTTGAGTGTAACCAGCTCATTACCTAAATTTTGCAATTGCTTCATGACTTCTTGAAGCTCATTTGGGGCACTTGGAGATGAAGTGGAAGCTTCATTTGAACTCTGATTTCTAGGAGTGGGAATAGGAGCTAAGACAGGTGCTTGACTAGCACTTGGGCTCTCTAAACTTGGATATAATGGCATTGGAGGCCTAGGAGCTAGCTTTACCGGCTTGAATCGGACAATTTTCAGCTCTAATGGCAATCTTATAAGCGGCGAGGATAGTTGTGCCTCCCATTGATTGAACCAACATAGAAATATCAGAATTTAAAGCTTTAAGGTAATATAGAAAAGCACCTTCTGCTGTTGGCTTTGCTATTTACTGCTACTGGAATCCTATCCCAAGACCTTTGAAATATGAAGTTGAAGTCGATTAGTTGCTCATTGGAAGCTCTCTTGATAGTTGTCAATTGTCCAGAAGAGACAAGTTGTCTCCCTTCTCTCCAATTGATCATGAAGTATGCATACAAGCTGATTCCAGGTTTGTGATAGAACCGACTTGAGGCTCTAAACCATTGCAATGCCTTCCCTTTGAATGATGATGCCAACGGTTTGTGACCACATCCATTTCATTTATCTCATGGATTGCACAAATGTTAGCAATGTCTTTGACATGATCACCAGGAGTGGTATGATTTTCTCCAGTAAAAAATGGAATGTTCTTGAATCTGCTGCATTGGGATTGGATTACTGCATTGAGGGCAAGTGGGCTGCTGCCAGTGAAATTGACAAAGGGATTTAGTGGTTGTGCCATTCTGATTGGTCGAAGGACTCTTGAATACTGAATGAAAGGCCGATCAGGTGGAGGAGTTGAGAGAGTTCTGTTTGGTGGAGATGGAGACCTTTGAATCCTTCTTCCTCTTTGCCTTCTTCTTGGAGATAATTGCAGGTATTCAAATAGCACTTCTTCTTCTCCAACTCTTGACCTTGTGATTCTTCTCATAAGCTTTTAGGCCTGTACTGCTGAAACCAGTTGATCTTCCTCTTGGAGTCGCCAGATATGCGAATAATAGCTCTTTTCAAGCAAGAAAATTGCAGCAGATGCATATCAACTTTGCTGCTGATAAAAATGAGACCTCTAGTCCCACCCGTGTGTGCCAAAGCTGTTAGTGCAAAATCACAGCACCCCTGGATGCAGATCAAGTTTCTAGGTTGATCACTTGGGCATCCAGTGTGATTGCATAACATTGAATCCTTTCTCCAGTGTGGGACTTGAAAAATGAGAAAGGATTCTCCGAGAGAAAAATTGGTTCCTATTCCTCTGTTCGGATGCACACGAAATATATCGAGAGGTTTTCTCAAAACCTAATCTAATCTGCCAAGGAGACAAGGTAAGAAGATGCATAAAATAAATCTAAGCTAATAGAGGTGATGCAGGAATGAAGAACACCTATTTTGCCGGTAAACACGAGACCATTTGAATGTGATATAAGATCATGCACGAGATGACAAAACTGCGGTGAAAGACCGGGAGGATGTAAAAAAAGAACACGAGAGAGGGCTAGAATCATCCACGAGACATGCATTACTTGCTCCAAAGATTGATACAATACACTACTAGAATGCCATGAGGTAGAATAGTATTACAGTTCAAATGAGAGGTTCAAACTCCACAAATTCACTTTGAGAGGAGAAGAAGGGAGAGGCAAAACGAGAAAAAATGTTCGACCTCGAAAAGAAGCTCCTCTTTACAATATATAGAAAGAAAGAGAGAGGAAAGAGAGAAAGGAAAGCCAAATCTACCCCAACCACCTCCAGGTTGCATTCAATTCATCACATCATGGCAGAAGCGGCGGATCCTGGCAAAATGGCGGGCTGCCTAACAGAAGCGGCGAACTGTCTGCTGCATTAAAGTTGTTTGTTGAAGCATTACTTCTGCTTGTTATTTCGTGCCAGAGGTGTTTCTTGATTTTCTCTCTCCAAACTGAACCAAAATGTAAGATTGACCTTGGAATCGTGTAGAGAATCTCACAAGCTTTCCGTTGATATAAAGAACGTGCCAATCCGAGCTCTGGATCGAAAGTTATGGCGATCTGAAGATTTAGGGCAAAAACGGGCCAAAACGTGTTTTGAAAACTTTTCCCGCGCTTCGCCACCTGGACGACACGTGGCAGGCTCTGATTTGCTGAGTAACTCTCTCTCCTCCACCTCTCGGTGGGCTTTCTTTTGAAATTTCCTTGTGGGCCCTAGCTGGGACACGTGGCGCTATTTCATTGGTTCGGGCCAGTGCTCGAGACTTCGCCCTTTGACTTTTTGACTTTTTCTCTTGAGACACGTGTCATGATCTGGTTGGTCGACGGGTCTGCCGGCTCTTTCGCGCCCTTCGCGTCTTTTTGTCCCGGATGTCCCAAACTGTCTGGGACAAAAACTTCCGATCCGCCCGAAATGGGCTTCCTTGTCCCTCATTCGGCCGATGACACGTGGCATGCATTGATTGGCTTTCGGCTCCTTCGGCGATCCGCGTTCCGCGTCCCTATGTCCCATTTTTCCTTGTGCTCCTTGTGCTGATTTCGGCCGAACCGGCCGGTTCGCGTCCTCGCGGCCCAGATGTCCCAAACTGTTTCCGGACTGTTTGTTCCCATTCACCCGATTCGGCCGGTTCTTCGCTTTTTGTCCCACTTGTCCCACTTTGCTTCGGACTGTTTGTTCCCATTTCGGCCGAACCGGCCGGTTCAGGTATCTTTGTTCCAGATGTCCCAAAGCAGTTAGTGCGAAAGTTCTTCTTTTCGGCCGATCCGGGCCTTCCGCGTCCGCCGCGTACTTCTGTCCCAGATGTCCCTGTTGCTATTTGGGCCGCCTGGAGGCTTTTCGGCCGATCCGCGCCTTGACGTCCCAAATGTCCCAATTGCTCCTAGGACTAGGACTTAGCCGATTTTCACAATTTTTTCTGGATCAACCTACTTGCCTTCTGCAACTTTTTTCTGCATTTTCTCAGAGCTTGCTCTTTTCGGCTGGACAAGAGAGTTTAGAAAATAATCGAGAGAGCCTCGAAACATGATGTTTGCTCGAATCAATCAATGTGCCGGATATATTCGATGCATGTTATCAAAATTACCCTGGGGGGTGAATTTTGGATAACAGTAGGGTTAGGGTTAATTTTTAAGAAAATAGTGTATTGGGATAAGGTATGTTTAAGGTAGATGGGGTGTCAAAGCTAAGTCGAAGGTAGTTGTAGTCTGGGTAATGTGTTAAAAAGAACATTGCGGGGGTTTGGTGAATGATGATGTAATAGGATGAGTTCGGGAGGGATGAGTTAGGTTAAATAGGTGAAATAGGGGGAATAATATGATTTAAGAAGGTAGGTTAGTAAAGGGGATGGGCTAGGGAAGGCAAGGTAGAAAATAGGTTGAGTCGAGTATTGAATAACAACTCGAAAGGGTAAATGATTAACTTGTGTGAATGTTGATGATGCAGGCTAGGCAACAATGATGATGAGGGACCGAATTCCTCCCTTCTAGTAGAAATGAGACCCACCATCTCATAGGAGGAGTGGGAGCACATGAGGGCGGTCAAGATAGGTTCGGTGAGGAGATATAGGAGGATTTCACGAGATCAGAGAGTGGCAGAGGCACCGGGACCTCCCAGAGAGGATGATTTGATGGATTTGGTTCTTGATTTTTGGTTTATCACACACACACACAGACATATATATACAGGCCTGCATTGAGAGACTTATTATTTATATTTGTGTATATAATGTATTGATGCACGGAATTTTCATTATATAGATGATGAAATTTATATTTGTTGTGTGTTGTTTCATTTCCATTGCATTGTTATTATGGAAACTAGTTGTAGGCATGGTTGATGTTATGGTTTGGTTTAATTTCTAATGTATTGATATTATGGAAACTAGATGTGTAGGCATGGTTGATGTTATGGTTTGATTTGGTTTAATTTCCAATGTATTGATATTATGGAAACTAGATGTGTAGGCATGGTTAATGTTTGGGTTATTTTAAGTTATTGATATTATTATAGATGATAGGCATGGTTATGATGTATGGTTTGTTTGGTTTTAATTTCCAAATTATTGATATTATGGAAATTAGATGTATAGGCATGGTTCGAGTTTAATTTTCAAGTTATTGATATTATGGAAACTAGATGTATAGGCATGGTTATGATGTATGGTTTGTTTGGTTTAATTTCCATGTTATTGATATTATGGAAACTTCGATGTGTAGGCATGGTTTGGTTTGATTTCCAAGTTATTGATATTATGGAAACTAGATGTATAGGCATGGTTTGGTTTAATTTCCAAGTTATTGATATTATGAAAACTAGATGTATAGGCATGGTTATGATGTATGGTTTGTTTGGTTTAATTTCCAAGTTATTGATACTATGGAAACTAGATAAAAATTAGGTAGTAGGGACAAATAGTGGCAAAACAATGAAAAGATGGTAGAAAATGGTGGCGAGCTAACCTTCGAAGACCCCATGTCTTCGAAGTGCTGCCTACATAGCCCTTGTAAAAGGGGCCTCAAGCTGATGTAGTTCTCCCATAGGATAGGGAAGAATAAGATTTCTGATGGGTAGGTTGGGTAAGGCAAATGGTCCTAGTAAGGTAAGGTATACAATAGGCTAGGTCAAATGTTGAGTGAAAAGTATAAAGGGAAACCGGTTAACTGTGTTATTGGTATGGGTATGGGTTTGTTTTGGGTTTTGATTTATTTTTAATGAGTATGCAAAATATTTTTGGAAATGATGATTAGTATGGGTGTGGGTGAAATAAGAATCGGACCAAGATATTCAATTTCGATGGTCTCATCCTGTTGAAGAAGTAACAAGTAGGCAAAGGTGAACTAAAAAGAAGTGAAATGCTCCATAGTTGGCAAGGACCATAATGGCCATACAAATAGGCTTATGAACATAAGCCCCTAGATATGTTGCATGATTGATAGGTCTACAGTTGAAAGAAGTTGCATGATCACAAAGTGTCGCATGAGTGCCATGTCCCTTGAGTAGATAAGAGAAAATAAAATAGGGTAGGGTGGAGTAGTTTGTTTAGCGTAACCTTGTTATGGGACAACATGCCCCTTCTACAAGATACCCAAAACCAGAATAGGCAAGTCCATGACCAAAATTTTGTATTTTTCTTGAATTTTTCTTTTACATTTTGATTTTTTCATTCATAGACTGATCGATGCGGGAAGTCTATATTGGGATGAATAATAGTGTCTCCTTGAGGTCTTTGTGAAGTGATCAATGTAGGAAGCTCCAAGATTTTTTTTTTTGGAAAATACAAATTAGTCTTTTTTTTTTATAGACTAAGTACAACATGTGGCTAGCTTTTTATAGTTGTCCTTCGAGGAACAATCTACTTATAATAGAAATAGAGAGACATAGATGTTTATTTTAGGGAATCATCTATTTGCGAGAAGTTTAACTCAAGGAGTAGAATTTTTGGTATCCCAAATTTGTACATTATTTTGGACTTGCAGTCATGGCCAAGACTATAAAGGAGTATAGGCCTCTTTTATGAAGGAAAAACCATAAAAAAAAAAGGTTAGCTATGAAAGAGGGGTTTCAAGTGACGAATGACCATGGGATTCCATCCTGAAAAGGACAAAAAGTATCCACGAGAATCATGCAATGAGTAGAACCGCGGTACTCATATTCAAGATAAGGCTAAGTGGCGAGGGATAATCACATAATTCTGTTTGAGTCATTGGTCCTTAAAAGAGGTAGATGGAAGGAGAGGTTCACTGAAGGGACGAGCATATAAGTGATACAGAGTGATGTGGTACTTTATTCAACAATAGAACTATCGAAGATGCAAGGCATTAAGGGAATCAGGTTCGGATTTACCCTCAAGAGAAGATACATAATAATTTCTTGATCCATAGGTATGGGTGACAATATAATGTCCAAGCCAATTAGGAACAAACTTGCCTCATTTACTTTTCTCCATTTTGGTTATATGTTGGTTTTCCTTCAAGACAAGGTCACCGATATGGAATGTTTGTTCTCAAACACATTTGTCATAGGCATGTTTGATGCATTTTGGTAGATTTGGAGGTGGTCTAGAGCATTTAAACGACATTCATCCAAGTAGCTCAAGTTGTGCCAAACATTTTGGTGAAACTCATCATCAGAGAGGATATCTTTAAGAGATATATGGAGAGATGGAATTTGGATTTCAAGAGGTAAGACAAGCTGTTGCATGCCGTAGACCAAAGAGAAAGGTGTGGCATCGGTAGAGTGCGTGCGAATGCTTTGGTATGATAAGCCCATAAGGTGAAAGGAATGTGTGTGTGCCAATCCTTACCGTTCGTCAAACCACTTTCATAAGAATTTTTTTGAGAGTTTTGTTAGAAGATTCAACTTGACCATTTGTTTGTGGGTAATATGGTGAAGAGAAACTGAGTTGAATGCCAAAGTTGTCACACAGTTTGCATAGGGTTTTGTTTTTGAATTGTTTTCCATTGTCGGTGATGAGGAACACCAAAGTGACAAATGATATGGTGGTTGATAAATTTGACTATTTTCTTGGATTTGGTAGAAATGAGAGGGATGGATTCCACCCATTTAGTGTAATATTTGGTCATTGTTATGATCCAACGATGATGTTGCAAGGAATGAGGGTTAATCTCCCAATGAGATCCAAACCCAACTGAGAAAAGGGCCAAAATTTTCGGAGACTTGTAAGGCATGAATAGGAGTATGATGAAGGTTAACATGCTTATTGGAACTTCACACAACATTTAACATAGTCACAAAAATATTGGTTAAGGGTTGTCTAGTAGTAGTCGAGTCGAAGGATATGCTTTGCAACAGTGAGGCCACTAAAATGTCCCCCACAAATCCCATCATGGATTTATTTGATGGTGTAGGGGATTTGAACTGGAGAGGCATTACGGGAGGATACTGTTGGTTGCTCAAATGTGCACCCATGTCTTGGATCTAGGAAGGTCCGAGGTGTTTGAGACCACAATGGAACCGTCCCCAAGTTGTGGGACCTTGTGCACTTGGGATGAATCTCCAGAGAAGGCCAATTCCTCTATCTATTTCTATTGCTACTGCTACTCCTAGAGCTAAAAGGGGAAACTAAGTTAATAATGCCAAGGGACCAAGGATAAAAGGATAACATGAAAGGAAACTACACTAAAATAGCACCAGAAAAGAGGGATGAACACTATCTGTTCTAAGAGAGAATGAAATGAAATGTGTGAAAGGAGGCTACACACGAGTAACACAACTAAACACGTATTTACCTTATCGTTCTCATGAAACACAAATATCTAGGGAACTACAAGGGATGTGAAATGGCACAACCAAAACATAACGTAAAAGAAAAAGGCAAAAGGAAGGAATGAAAACACATTAGGACAGAGAATAGTCACAAAATGATGCTTCTATTACTTCCAGAAATGCACAGAGCTATTACAATGATGAAGGAGGCCGATATCCACATGTGAGAGCTAGATCTAGAGGTCTACAACTCAAAATACAAAAAATATGAAGTCCTTAGCAGAATGCGTAAGGATCAAGAGTGTCCAACATTAATAATAAGCCCAACTCTTACATTTATAAATAAATCAGTAGAAAAAGAAGAGGAGGGAAAAATCAAATTTGAAATACAACCACCAAAAGAAGCATTCAAAGCCTGCAAATCTTCTGATAATTTGTCATATGCACTTTCCTAAGCTTGTTTGGTGTGTTGAAGAAGGAAGGATGGTAGATCATATCAAATTGGGTGGTTGGAACAATCAAATCTGCTCATCAATGCTCAGAGAGACATTTTCCCATTTCTCACCTACCGATCCACAAAGAATTTGAATTTGAATGTATATAATTTTAGGATGTTAGAAGCTCTCGATAAGTCCAGGCACATGCCGATCTGAGTTCTATAGAAAAATATACGGTGTCAAAGATGTCGATTCGTTGGCACATAAAAAACATGTGGCACGTGCAGATGACTGAAATGATGGCCAATTATGAAAATATTTGTGGTTTTTTCCATATGGTCATTGATTTGTTACTAGGAATCAACGCCCTGTTGGTGCACTTTGATTGGTTGCGTGTGACACACTCAATTATGTTAGAAGATGACTTGGAATAGAAGGGTGTAAAGGAAGGCGTGAGGAAAGGGCGCACGGAAGAAAATTGGAAAGTGCAGAGGGACGCGCGCATGATGCGTGCGGGGAAAAGAGGAAAACTGGTGAGCAGAGAATGCATGGTGAAGGTGCATCCATTACAAGGTAAATGGGTGCAATGTGTGAGAGGACCACAGAGACTTAGCTGATTGAAGCAAGTGTGAGACACACGTAGGGTGAAGAAGCCATGTAGAAAGAAAGAAAATGAGCAGAAGGTGGGCACAAGGGAGGAGTGGAACAAAGAGGAAAAGGAAAGTGGAAGGAGAGAACAAAAAGCATACAAGGGTGCTTGAAGAAAGAAGGGGCGCCAAGGGGAAACTACAACCAAGGAAATGTGCCAATTGAACCTAAGCGTGTGCAACCTTCAATGAGGAGTTGAGAGCCAAAATATGTATACAAGTTACCCAAATCACTAGGAGAGTTATTTGGATAACAATTTTGGCAAATTTTGGGGCCATCTACCTGCTAGATGAAGAAGATAAGTAGCCTCGATCACTCGTTGGGCATGTAGTTTGCTTATGCGAGTCATGAAATTGTCCCTATAGTCACTTGAATGATCATTTCTTGACTTTATTCTGAATCTTGCAATTGTTGAAAGAAGCTATGCGTTTGGAAGCAACATAAGAGCAAGCGCAAGAAGCACACAAGAAGAAAGAAGCGTGTACAAATAAATGATGTGTGCACAACGCACTTGAATGAATTGAAACTACACTAATGCATATAACATGATGTAACAAACTTAATGGAATGGTTTGAGATAGATCACATTTACTGGGATTTGTAGCGCACCTCCATCAAGATGAGTTAACTTAAAAGAGTTAGCCTCCTTACAGGAATTGATGATGTATGGGCCACTCCAAAGTGCATCAAACTTTGAATGGCACCCTGGTTTAGCTCTGTTAGCATCCCATTTTAGAACCAAGTCCCCGTGGTTTGAAATCTTGAGGCTTATCCTTTCGTCGAACCATTTCTTTGTTGTTTGCGGATGCAATTCTAGCTTGATCATGGCGAGTTCCTTAGTTCTTCAAGATCAGCTAGCTCGCCAATCTGATTTCTCTCTGGTTTGCACCTTCAAGTTCTAGGCTGTTGGGCAATCACTAGTGAATTTAACTCTAGTGTCAAAGGAAGGGTAGTCTCCTTACTTTGTTGGTGCTCAATTTAATCTCACCATGATTGTTCAAAACTTCTCAGTTTGCATGGTTTGAAGTTTTCTTTGTCTCCCTGTATTGATGCGTGAAATCTTTCTCCTTCATTTGGTTGCCATGGTCAGTCCTTTCCTTTGGTCGAGGATCACATTAAGTCTAAATATTGTTTTCCATTTCTCTATCCATGAGAAAGAATTTGTAATTTGGGCGTGAATTCGGGGTTTCCCCTTCCTTCTATTTTTCCACAGTCATGTTTTCCTGTCAAATTTTGTCCCAACATTCATGGAAATGTGGTCATTTCTGATTGGATGCGGCCTAACGGGTCTTTTTGGTGAAACTTGTCACTTTTGTCACATTTGTAAAAATACCAAATTGGCCCATGACCCGATAGCATCTAATTGGTTATTTAACAAATATGAAGCGGTAGGCAAAAGTCTTACTTTGACCCGAAGATGGACATGTGGCCATTTTTCAAGATAAAGGCGGAGAGGTGGATCGTCAGAACATTTTGAAGTTTTTGCCTTTTTGTGAAAAAGGAGCAAAATTATAAATTGGTCCGCAACCCTGTAGGGGATAGAGTGATGCCACATGTTTGAGTTAGCATTTGAAAAGTCAAAACGGGGAAGCGGGTCGGCGGAGCACTTTAGAGTTTTTAAGCTCTGTTTTGAAATGAAGTAAAGGTATAAAAGTAAGCTGCGACTCTACTGGTGCCCACATCAAAATTTGGAAGCAGAGAGGCAGAGTTGCTAGAGCATTTTGAAGTTTTCGGCCCGCTTTAACTCAAATATTTTTGAGCCCACGCTCATTTGAGGATTTGCCTCTGGGTCCTACCTTTGCGGTTGTGCAGCAGACACATGGAGGCTTCCACAGATCCTCTCTATACTTAGACTTCTCAAGAAAATTTCTAAAGCCTAGGAAACTTGGCTGGCCCATGCCTGTTTGGGGACCTACCCTTGAACTTTACTTTTGAAAGAGCTCCGAAGGTACACGTGGAGGTTTCAATGGATCTTTAAATACTTAGAATTTTTTCAAGTGTCTGTGCAACTTTTTCGGACTCTAGACACGTGGAAGGCCTGTGCTTGTTTAGGAGTCTCGTGTCTTTTGAGCTTCATATCAAAGAGTGCCATGAGAAACGTGGAAAATTCCATTGGCCCTACCATACTTAGAATTTTCAATGGCCGAGGAGAATTTCTCAAACCCTAGGCACGTGGCACCTTCCGCTAGGCCTTAGATGCTTTCAACAACATTACCAGGTTGAGACACGTGATGAGCCCGCGCTTGTTTAGGGTCTCTGATTTTGGGAACCATATCAAACATGCATTGAAGAGACACGTGGAGGCTTTGACTGGCTCCTCTCTATAATAAGACTTTTTCAAAGGCCAAGGTAATTTTCTTGGGCCCAGGGCACATGGAGAGCCTACGCTCATTTGAGGTCCCACCTCTAAACTTCATCTTTGAAGTTGCACCGGAAACAGTCACGTGGAAGCTTCCACTGGGCCTTCACATACCGTGACTTTTCATTAATCAGTGCAACTCTCTAGGGTTGTGAACACGTAGAGGGCTAGCGCTCATTTTGGAACCCGCTACAGGACTTTACTTTTACAGTTGTGCCAAGGATACACGTGGAGGATTTTTCTCGCTCCTCTTTACACTTGGCCGACTTAGACTCGCACCACAGGTATGTGGGATAATCCATGCATAGACACTCATTTTTGAGAGGCATGAATGCAAGCATCCATGCAAGGCACTCATTTCTTAAGGTGTATTCTTGAGGGTGAAAAGGATTGCTTGTCAGATCCATCCATATGGAGCCACCTGCAAATGATCAAAAAGGGGATTTCTTGCACGACAAAATAAAAGAATGATTAGAAGGACTATCAAAAAGTTGTGGCATGACATCCCAATCATTAGTTGAGGGTATGAGAAATGTGATCAGTTCATGATTTGTCCACTTGGCAACTTTGGGTGTAAATTTGTTAAACATCACTTTTTGAGACAAATTGGTAACAAGTAAAGGATTCCTTGAATATTCTTCTTTTTGGGGGAAAATTTGGGATGAGTGAGTGAATGAAATGTATAAATGCAATGAGAATAATCTTGCAAAGGGTTAGGGTTAATTTTTATGAGAAAATTTTGAGAAAGCCCATCTTCCTGAGAGACCATTTGAGAAACTTGTTAATCTCTTGTGTTTTAGATTTGATCATGTCAAGATGGTTGCAAGTGTACAACCATTGACAAGCTCTAAGATTGTTCAAGAAACTTTCCCCTACTGATAAATCTAATAGATCTCAAATTAATCTATGTTGATCTTGGGAAAAATTGTGTCTGCTTTTATTTGAATGTCTTTCAAATAATTTTTCTTGTTCCTATTGCAATCTTATATTAAAATCTCTCCGAATCACACAGGATATCATCCCTATGATAGTTTAGTGGCATTTGCAATTTCATTATGAGAAGAGCCTTCATCCTGTAATGAAATAAACAATTTAAAATCACTTTACTTGTCATTTTGTTGATAAAGATTATTTGTAAGTTTATGAGTGTATCTTAGGCGTGATGAACCAGGGGTTGTTAATGTTTAATTAAGTCTTTAGCTCGAGCCTTCGTGTTGAATTCTTAAATATTGTGTGAAAAAAAGTAGATTTGGGCCTCCATTGATGCACACCTTCTGTCTGATAGTTTTCCAATTGTTGTAAAGGTTCTCAAAGATATGGTGAAATCAACTTCATCTTGCTTAATTCCCCACCAAAAATTTCAAATAACCATGAATCCTACCTGAAGTACCCTGTTTGTGTTGTGTATCCAAAAATGAACAAATTCTATTGCCAAAATATACAAAAGCAAGTAGGTTTTAAGTGTCTTTAGTAACTTGAACCTTGTTCAGAAAATATCTCCATTCTTTAGAAGTGACAACTCGTGAGAGTTAAATTGTGGTGTATTGATCATATTTTCTCAAGGTTCCCCTAAAAATTGTGCAAAGAAGGATCTCTTCATGTCCTTCACCAATAGAGGTTACAAAATGGGTCCTCTCACCCTGGTTGAAAGGCACAACCTAAAGTAGTGAGGATAGATCAAATCCTTAATGAAGGTGCTATCCATTTCTCCAACGCCCGAGTGATAAAGAGCCAGCTGAATCCCTTCCCCGACTACAAAATGACTTATGATTTGTTTGTCTCTGAGTATCTTGTTAAATATGTGATGCTACTCGGCTTCTAAGGGAGAATCAATTTGGATACCAACACGAATGACGTTGTTGCGGGGATATATTTGTGCGAAAACAACACCGAATGACACCGTTGCTGGGACGATTTGTTGATTTATTTCCAGTTCATATCTATTTGGCCCATCAACAACACGAATGACGCCATTCTCGGGGAGTATTTGAACTCTAGGAAATTATTTGCGTTACCAAGGATTTATTTGTGCGGAAACAACACTAGAATGATGTCGTTCTTTGGAGAGTATTTGAACTCCGTGGAATTATTTGTGTTGTCGGGGATTTATTTGTGTGGAACAACACCGAATGGCACTATTTCGAGGATGATTTATTGATTTTTTTCCAGTTCATATACATTTGGCCCATCAACAACACAAGAATGGCATCGTTTCCGTAGTAATTGAACTCAAGGGAATTATTTACATTGTCAGGGATTTATTTGTCTGTAACACACCAGTTGACACTTGTTATTGGGGAGTATTTGAACTCAGGGAATTATTTACATTGTCGGGATTTATTTGTGTTGAAACAACACCTAAATGGTGCCATTTCCGAGGACGATTTGCTGATTTATTGTTAGTTCATATCCATTTAGCCCATCAACAACACCTGAATGGCACCGTTGATGGGAAATCTTCAATGGCATTCTTATATTTGGCCCAGTAATGTTTCTTACATGATCTAAGTGCAAATACATTGTTTAAATGTCATCTATGTTGATATTTGTAAGAATTGTGTGAAGTTACAAGTTTTGTGTGCAATATTTCCAGTTTCTAGTGGTTATTGCACTAAATTTATATCATCAGTGATAAATACTGGTAAAGGAAGGTTAGATCTACTAAGATTTGTAGGAATTAAGTATTGATAGATATTTGAAGGGTCATTTATAGTGCATTTGCACAACTAAGGTGAAAATCCTTAGTGGCGACTCCATGTTGATTTAAATTTTGATAAATGCCAGTGCCTTAACTTAACCGTATTAAGTGAATTATGTCACTAATCTTTGCAAATCTGGAAGGAAGAAGATATTTCTTCACTAAAGACCCTACCAAAAAGTTGTTTCCAGAACTGGGAAAGAAAAATTCGAAGGAAAAAGAGTCTGGAAAATAGTTGGAGATCAAGAATCAAGAAAAGAGTTATCCATTGTGAAAAGTGATCAACCTGTGGTTGAGGATTACCATTCTTCTTCAAGTGATTTTGAATTAGGTAATTTTCATATAGATCTGAATTCTCCAACTAGAGAGGGGCCTTCATTTGTGTCTGATAAGTGTGCTTCTTAGTTCTCTGTATTTTCCAAAGTTGATAGGGTTTTCCATGAAACAGAGTCTTTATAGAACGTCCATTTTGAAAATTATACTCCTGTGTTCCAAAGACCCCTTGTCCCTCATCATTTTGTATCTCCTGTAAGATCTCCTCCTCAAAACAATATGACCCACCCCCACAAAGACCTCCTTTTATTGTGAATACTTTTGGTCCTATAAATTTTAGAGGTATCATTTGGATATCCAAATGTCATGCCATAAGATGTTAGAAATAGATTGCCTAAATTTCAAGGGAATAATGCTATCACTAATGATCAACATTTAAAACTTTTTATCAATATGATGGAAGACTTTGAGATTGAATTTGAGGATGTGTATATAAAATTGTTTATTCATACTCTTGAGGAGGATGCACGTGACTGGTATAATTATTTTCCAGATAACTCAATATATTCATGGAAAGAAATGAAAAATGCTTTTAGATTGCAGTATGGGGATAAGACAGATCCCAGGTTTCTTTTGTCTAAATTTGAAAATATTAAGAATAATCCTAATGAATCTGTTCATGACTTCAATACTCGGTTCAATAAGACCTTAAATAGGCTACCTGCAATCTTGAGGCCAAGCGATGTCTCTTGTCGATAAAATATTCTGATGCTTTTGAAAAAAAGGATTCCTATTATTTAAGGGACAAAAACCCAGGAACTTTGAGGCAAGCCTTCACCATGGCTTTGCAGATTGAAAATAACATCAAGGTAGTTGGTAAGCCTCCTAGAAGCCTCGGTCGAGTAATTACTGTGGATCTAGAAGTGGTTGTAAAAACATTGGCTAGAGTTGTTAAGGAAATATCCTATAAATAGCTAGATAAAAGAAGGGGATTGGACAAGGTTCCCAAGGTCAGCACAAGCCACAAGGTCAAGAAAGATTTGAAAATCATCCCAGAGGTGATCATAGATCAGATGAAAGAGGGAAAGGGCTTGTGGGATCAGGAAATGACAACCCCAACCACGGAAAATATTGGTGCCTATCCTTTAGTTTGTAGTTGTTATTGTGGAAGAGGTCCATGGTATGGAGTTATGTGATAGATGTTTTTTCCCCATTCTCCATGTGATGAAGACAAGGAGTTGAGGAAGAAGCGATGATGATGAGACATATGATGATGCATACATATGGAGTGCTCTACAAGTTCACAACAGGGGTAACCTTAATTGAACTAATAAGTGCGAACTATTGTAGATTTACGGAATTGCATCTAATGGGTATTACCTCTTCCTCCCACTCATAATTTTGAAATTGATATGGTACAAGCTTTTGATTTTCATAATAATTATTTTGAGTACTTAAGGGAATTATATGATCAAGGAATTCCTTCGTAAGAGGACCGAAATTGTTAATGAATGCAGTAGTTGCCCAAGAAAAATAATATAATACAAGAAGAAAAGTTGTCAAAGGGGTAGGGCCTTAGGCTAAACAAAAATTCTAGTGCTTACCAATATCCCTAAGGAAACTCCTAAAAAATATGCATCTGGAAAAGGCCTTGTTTCCCCAAATAAAACTTGTGTTCCTCCCCATGCTCGACTCCATCATGTATGCATCATCATTTGTCTAATATTATCGATGAAGTTATGAATCTCCCTTCTAACACCGCCCTACCCAAATATGTTTCTTATGACATAGCCCAAATCTTGAGTCAAATCAAGGTCACTATTCCTATTGTTGAATTACTTAGAATCCCCGAGCATAGGAAAAGAACATTTAAATATTTTGGATTTAAAGAAGAAAAGGTTACCTAGGCTAAAAATGTGAAAAATTTAGAGGTTCCTCATGTCACTTTGTAGAATTAGAAAAACTAAAAGCATTGGAGGAACTGGGAAACACACGAGGTTTATTTGGGAAATTCTTTGGTTGAGTCTCAGCTGATTGTGGATCCATTTTTCACTACTTTGATTATTAAAGATAGGTTGTTACATAACTACATGTTTGACTTAGGAGCTTCATATAATGTGATGCCTCTTAAGGTCATGAATGAGTTGAATATCAAAGTAAGAAAAAATTATGGGAAATGTACTACCATAGATTCAAGAGAGGTGCTAGTAGTTAGATGTGTCAAAGGATTAGTAGTGCAATTGGTAGCTTATCCAGGAAAGTACTTAACTTTGAATGTAGTAATTATGGATTGTCCTGCTAAATGGGAATGTTGTTATCTAGAAAATGGGAAGCTAGTGTGGGTGGAAGTTTGCAAATGGACATGTCTTATGCCACCATACCAATTGAGGGCAGCCTTGTGAAGTTATATGGTGAGAAGAAAATGTTACATCTCATTGAGGACCCTAACAATGCTTCTTATGAAGTATTGTACACAGATGTTGATGTTGATAACTTTGTGGGATATGCTGATTGTAAGGAGCATAAAATTGATGAGTGCAAGTATCCTGAGAAGGTTGGTTCTCCTTGGACTTTAATGTTTGATGGAGCATGTTCTAGATTTGGTAATGGTGTTGGTATTGTCTTGATATCTCCAAGCCAAGAGGATTTTAATTTTTCTTTTAAACTCAATTTTGAGTGCACAAACAATATTGCTGAGTATGAAGCACTACTCTTGGGTGTAAGCATGGAAATATGGTATTAGAGACATTGTTTTTAAACGAGATTCAGATTTGATAGCGAAACAAGTCTGGAAGTTATATGCTATAAAGAATCAAAGAATGAAACAATATAAGCATGCAGTTTGTGATTTCATTGAAATGTTTGACTCTTTCAATATAATACATCAAGATAAAAAGCTATAATACTATAGCAGACAAATTGGAAATATTGAGATCAAAGTTTGAAAATTGTATAACATCCCCTATTGTGAATATGATGTTGAAATATTGACCAGGCCATCTGTCCCTAACAATATCAAGCACTAACAGGTATTTGAAGATGATGCTTAGGTCTAAAGGTTTTTTCAAAATAAAGGAGAATTTTCCAATCAAAGTATAGAATGGGAACCAATGGTTTTTACAGCTGAAGGAAAAGAGACTTTATTTGGTAAGGACATTATTCAGTTAAAGACTAATACTATTCATAGACAGTGGTTGCACTAGAATCAAATTTTGATAATGTTGATTGCATTGTCAATAGACACATGTCAACCTCGAGAGATGTTGAAGAATATGACCTAGGCACAAAGGATAAACTTAGGAGAATATGGCTAGGCAACAACTTGAATAGAGAAGAAAAGCAGTCATATGTCCAATTGCTAAAAATTACCAAGACTGTTTGGCTTGGTCATATTCAAAACTGAAAGCATACAGGAAGACATTTTTCAACATGAAATACCCCGGAAGCTAATGCTAATCCATTTAGGAAAAGAAAAAAACCAATTAATCCCCTCCTTTCCTAAAAATGCAAGAAGAATTGAAAAATTTAAGGGATGGAGGAATTATACAGACCTACAAGGTACTCCTCATGGGTAGCAAACCTAGTACATGTTAGAAAGAAGAATGGGGACATAAGGTTGTGTGTGGACTTTAGAAACTTAAATAAGGAATCAATCAAGGATAATCATCCCTTGCCAAATATGGATAACATGTTGCAATTAGTTACATGTTCAAAATTGTTATCTACTTTGGATGGTTTTTCTAGGTATAACCAGGTAGTTGTGAAGCAATAAAAAGAATCAAAACTGCTTTCACTACCCCATGGGGTACTTATGTGTATGTAAGGATGTCGTTTGTCTGATGAATGTTGGAGATAATTTTCAAAGAGCAATGGATGTAGCATTCTCAGGATATATAAATGACTTCATTGTTGTGTATTAGGATGATGTGATCATTTTCTCCAGGAGAAGAGAAGTGATCACCTGCAACATTTAGAAAAGATGTTGATAAGATGTAGGGAATATGGTATCTCACTGAACCCTAAGAAATGTCATTTTGGGGTTCAAAAGGAAAATCTTCTTGGACACATTGTGTCAAAAGGAGTCATGATTGATCTTGAGAGAGTGGAAGCCATTAACAAAGTTCTGTTCCAAGAACCAAAAAGGGAATTCAATCCTTTTTGGGTAGATAAATTTTATTAGGAGGTTTATTTCCAACTTTGTTGAATTGACTATCCCAATCACTAATATGTTGAAGAAGGATCAGAGTATCAAATGGGAAGAAGAAGCTATTCAAGCCTTTACTGGGATTAAGGAATCATTGAAGAATGCCCTTGTTTTAGTAGCTTCGATTATAAAAAGGCTTTCTAAATGTTTTCCTTTGCTTTAGAGAATACCATTGCATCTGTCCTGTTACAAAAGGATGATGAAGGAGCTGAAAGGCCAATTTCTTTCTTTAGTAAAGCACTACAAGGGCCAGAACTGAAATATACTAGTCATGGAGAAACATGATTTTCTTTGGTCAGAGCCAAAAAAATTTTAGGCCCTATATTTTGAGTTCTAAATTCATTGCTTATGTTCCCCATACCATGGTTAAGGATATCCTATCAGAGATGGAAATTTCAAGAAAAAGATGTCGATGGGTAAATAAGTTGCAAGAATATGACATGGATATCCAAACTACAAAATTGGTTAGAGTTCGGGCCTAGCAAAGCTTATGGTAGAGAGAAACCTAAAAATAGTTGAGGTAAATGAAGTTGAAGAAGAAAGGTTGAATATCCTTGAAAAATTGATAAATTCTAAATGGTACAAGGATATTATTTTTTATCTCAAACATCTACAGTGCCTTGAGTATTTAAGTAAGAATAAAAAAGAGCACTTAAGTTAGCCTCCTAGAAATACATCATCACTGATTATGGGTTAGCTTGGAAGAACCCTGAGGGAGTTCTTTTGAGATGTATCATTGAAGATGAAGCCCCAAAAATAATTGATGATTTCCATGGAGGATTTTGTGGGGGGGAATTTTTAGGAAGAGTCACAACTCATAAAATCTTAAGGGCTGGTTACTGGTGGCCAACTCTTTTTAAAGACATAACTTAGCCGGGTAAGAAAGTGTGAGATTTTTCAGTGTTTTTCGAAAGATTGAAAGCTTTAGGCTCCCTCCCTTTGCATCCTATATCAATTGAAGCCCTATTTAAGCAATGGGAGTGGACTTCATGGGTGAGATTTCATATTCTTCAAGTGTAGGCCATAAGTGGATATTAATGGGTAATGTTTACTTCACCAAGTGGGTGGAGGCAATCCCCACCAAGAAAGAAACCCACCAAATTTTCATGGACTTAATTTTAAATCATATAATCTGCAGGTTTGGAGTACCTGCTAAGATAGTTACTAAAAATGCTATGAGCTTTCAAGCTAAACCTTTGGTAGCCATGTGTCATGAATATGGGATCAATTTAGCATATGCTTCTAATTACAATCCCCAAGGCAATGGACAATCAGAATCAAGTAATAAGAATCTGTTGAAGATAATCAAGAGAACCTTGGAGTTAAACAAATGAAAGTGGGGTGAGCAATTGAAATTTGTTGTTTGGGATGATAGAATCACTGTTAAAAGAGCTACTGGAAAAAGCCCATTTGAATTGGTGTATGGAACTCAAGCTCTACTTCCCCTGCATATGCAATTATATTCTTATCAATTTATTCAACAATTGGAGGACCAGAGATCAATCCTTATGATGCTCGTATAAATCAAATTGTGGAATTGGATGAGAAGAGAAGAGAGTCCCACCAAAGACATGTGAAGTTCAGGGAGAAATTGAAGAATCTATTTGATAAAAAGGTGAATCCAAGAGCTTTTAGTGTGGGAGATTTGGTGCTACTATGGGATAACAGACATGAGGATAAGGGAAAGCATGGAAAGTTTGATGCATTATGGATGGGTCCTTATTCTATTGACATTCAGATCGAAGAGCACACATTTTTCCTAAAAGACTTAGATGGGGAATTACTTGAGTAGCGTGTTAATGGCGGGAACTTGAAACATTTCCTTTCCTGATTTCTTAGAATCAAGACATGCACCATTGTACAATGCACATTCTTTTGTTTTTTATTTGTTTTCATGTTTTTCTATTTTGGTTTTCTGGTCCCAGTGACCAATTTTTTTAGTTTCTTGGTTTGTCCTTAGGGGAATTGGCTATTGTTGTTACTCGCTCTGTAAGCTTTTTCTTCTAACATTCTCATTTAAAGACTTTAGAAACAAGGGAATTTTTTTAACACAATGTTCTCTGTTCTAAATAAAACATCATTTAGAACACACAATCCATGCCAATCAATCTCATAATAGATAACCATATGCAGCGTAATGACTCGGTAATTTACCAATCTCTCATTTCATGACTCGGTTACTAACCGATCTCTCATGTTTGTCTTAAAGTATAGAATACTTTATGTATACTACGTATATTTGGTTTTCCTACCCTCTTCAGGTATTGAGTGATCTGTTTAAAGAACCTATCTGAATATTTGTTACCAATATTTATTTGAAATCACATTCCTTTAAACAAGATGACATAGGACAACACAAACAACAACTTGCGATACTTTGGCAAAATATTTTCAAGATACATTCATGTTAATATTCTTAGACGACATACTCAATCGATTAAATGCATCTTGCACCTCACTCTTTTGTTATCTAGAATGGTATTTACCGACTACTGTCAATCCACATGCCCAAGGTTTGACCCTAGCCCGGTAAGTAACATAATTTGTTATAGGAAGACATTCATGATGACTTAGGGTATATGGGCATACTCGATCGACCTAAGTCGACCGAATGTGCCACAAGACCACTGAATCATAGAAAGCTACTTCCTATTCTAAACATGCTACTAATCTTGACCTAGAGAGAAACTAAGTTCAACTCTAGATGTGTGCAGATCTAGATGAACAAATACGGAAGGGTGTTGCCACATGTCAACTGCAACACTGCATCCTCGAGAAGCCCTTGGTCTTCTCGAAGGTATAATCCTGCAGTTGGCGTGTGCCAACATCCGTTAGAACTAATTTATCACAATGTACATACCCTTGGTTCCCATTAATTCATAATTAAATTGGATTAAGATTCATATTGCGGTAACATGCCTAACCCGATTCCAATATTCGTTAAGTTCTTTATCCATAATTAATCTAATTTGATATTAAGAACTTCATTAAATCATGTTTGCATTGATGTTCATTAATGTGGCATATCAAGCAGTTATCCCAAAAACAGGGCAACAAACATCAAACATTAATTTTTAATGCAACCTAGCTGTCCAAAGAAGGTGTATCATCCACCTAGGTTCAACTAGTGTTTACTCTTTATAAATGAAGCACAAGGATTAAAGATCATAACCACCATTCCTTTTCTTTTATTCTTTTGAGAGAGGAAGTGTCTTCCTCCTCATGGTTAGATGTTAGGGTTTATATAACCTTCTTATCATTCATCCCTCATATAGTTTAATTGTATAACCAATACATATTTCATTATTAAACTATAGTTGTTTAGATAGAGATCAACATCTTTTACAACTTAATAAGTTTCACTATAGTAAGGGAGATTGTACTATCCCCTTAATCCAACTTATTAATCGATAACAGTAAAAGTACACAAACAGATATAAAGAATATTAACAAGATATCATTACTATTTCCTTCATATAAAGTACAAGAGAATTTACACCACAATTTGGAGTCAGTCTCCAAACCTTTCAATTCATCATGATAAAATATACATTTACAAGACTATGCATTTCAGGCATACTACATGTCAATCAACATTAAGATCATAAAATAACATCACTTTTCTTTTTCAATACAACTCAAAAATGAATCAAAATTCTTTACAAAAGATCCAGACTTAAATAAGCCAATACATCATAATTTTTTTTGCCTTCTTTTATCACTTACAAAGTCCATCTACAAAAATTGCTAGCATGGGTCAATTCATTGAACTAAGCATGATAAACACTAAGCATTAAAACAAAGTGCATTCCACTAATTGTTCCATTAAAACAACTCTGCTTTAATGAAACAATTAATATATCATACAAATAAGCATAAGTAATAACAACCAAAAAATAAGTACAAATAAAGAGTCTGAATTCAATTTTAAGAAAAGAGCATAATATAATCAGCAACATCTACATTATAACATATAGTTTAATTGATCCAATCAATTACTTTTTAAACAACTAACATATCTTGTCATCTAATTATTTCATAATTCATTTTGAATTGAAATACATAATTTATCTTTACTATGTAACAAAAAGAGTTACCTTCAACATAGTACATATTCAGAATGATTCATCCCACAACTTAAATAAAAAGAAGAAGAATCAATACATACTAACCACCATTCACTAATCATCTGAAAGATAGAAACAGGTTCAGAAAGTACTCAACTGATTACCCACATAACTACTTCAGTTCAAGGAAACCAATATAAGGATTCAACATTAAAGAGACAACATCTAAAACAAGAATCCCAAATCAACTAAGAAGGGATAGAGAATCAAAACAGTCTACTTACAAGCCTTAAATAAATTCTACATCATAGAAGATATCATCCATAGATCTGAAACCATTTGTTCCACAAATCAAGGCAAGACTTACACAAGAATAGTTTCTTCTCGTGTCCATCCAGGGAAGATTCATAACATGCTAGAGTGCTAAAAGAGGAGTCCTTCCAATATCAAAATCCAAATGGAGCATGACTCAGTCAAACAAATCAATCGATCTAACATGATTATGTTTTCCCTTCAACAGGCAGACTCAGTTGATCATTATCCACATCAATACAACAATCAACTAAGTACAAAATAGACTAAACAATCCACAAGGAAGTTTCCATCTCAGAAGAGTGGTTTCCCACTATTTCCTACAAGACAGAAAGGTAAAAATCCAAACCCAAGAAGTCGAGCAGGCCTAAGAGAATAATCACTCTACAACCAAGAAGAGAGTCAAGATACAGAGAAGTTTGATCAAATGAACTTATCTTTACAAAAGTTAAAGGATCTCAAATAGAAAAGATCCAATCAATAATTCATTTCTTTTCTAATATCAAATGAATTCCCATTTCTATTTCAAAATCATAAGTTCTTTTACTAGTTCCCAAAAGAGAACACAAAATCAAACACACAGTTTATAGAAAGCAACACTTCTAGTTTCCCTTACAAAATCAATACAACCTGGTTCATCTATTCCAATTTATTTAAACACAAGTTTGAATTCATTTCACAGTAAGGAGTACACTGTACAGTCCAAAAAATAGAATATTTTCCAAAAGAGAAATATATTCCTTTCTCCTTTTTAAATACCCAAAGTTCCATTCAAATGAATCTAAAAGAGAATACAAAACCCAACACTAGTATTAAGCTTAAGCAAGGTTTCCAAAATACTCACAAACTCAATAGTAACTGAAATCCCAACAATTAGGACTTAAACAACTCAATACAAAAGAACATATAGTTTATGATCCTAAGTAAGAACAAATTATATGAAACAATCCCAAACCAGAGGTAATAAATCCTTCCAAACAAGATTTAGTACACAAGAGTATTCAACTCTTCTTTCTTTTAAAAACCCATAAATCAATTAAAAAGGGTCTGAAAGAGAGTATGAAAAACCCAACACGCGTTTAAGTCCAACAATGGTCTCAACATTACCCTCGAAATTGACTGAAATAGAAATCAAAACAAAATGACTTTCACAGCTCCATCCAATACATAAAGATTGAGACAAAGAATGTATTCGTTCCAATCAACTCACACAAGAAGAAGTATGCACACTGCATTTCTATAAACTTCAAGAGACCATTATCGACTATTTCAAATGAGCTCTATTTCAAACCAAAGAGTAAGTAATAATACAATATTGAACCAGATACATTTCCATAAAAGGTCCAGTATCAAAACAAATAAGACTTCAAACAAAATGTGGGTTTCCCAGAAGAGGAGAGAAGAATATCCTCCCATGTTTTACATGCCATTACATGTTCAAAGAAAATGGTACAGTCGGGGCAGAAGTACCACAACCATTCTAAACTCAAGATGCATCCAGGAGAAGTTTCCAAAAGAGACTTAAATCAAAGCCATTAAATCGAGCTCCTTTCACATAGACATTCCCAATATGAATTCAAACCACACAAAGCTTCAAGCACAAATTCAGAACCAAACACAAAGCCATGAAGATGAGTTCAAAGCAGACATAAGTCTCAAACACAAGTTCAAAACACATAAGCTTTGAATACGAGTTCGAATGAAACACAAAGCTTAGCATACGAGTTCAGAACCAAACACAATAATTCAAAAACAAGTTAAGAACACACAATCTTATCACCATTGAACTTGTGCAGAGATCTTCCAAAGGTAACATTATCATGCAATGGATTCAAATCCAAAAATCGTAAGAATTCATACAAACAAGAAAGTAAATAACTAGACAAAACATGTAAACATTTATCTCATGAGAGAAGAATTGTTTTAATGAATCATTTGAAAGAAAGCAAGAAATCTTAATGGGTAGAGCCTATCATGCTTGATAGTGATTTTGCCAATTTGAAGGAGACTTCCAATGAGCTTCTAACTATTCTACTCCATGAAAGATAAAAACCAAACATATTTCTCTCCAATGTTTCATATACCCTCCTTGGATGGAAAATAGACCAAATGAAACCAAAAATACCCACGAGTAAAAGTCAAACTGCTGGTTCAAGAACTGAGATAGCTCCATGCAGAGCAAAAATCACAATGCATGCAAGACCAAACAACCTCCAACAAATCCACCTTCCTTGTTTCCAAGATGGTTTGCATGAAAACTTCGAGGTTCATTAATGCAATTACTCCTCAATCTCCCACCTATCTCTCCTTGCCACCACCTCCTAAAACTGGTGAATGTTATTTCCACTTTAGCATGCATTTCCAACTTTAGTGAAGAATCCACATATGATTCCACTAAGTTTAGTTGCCTCTAGCAAAACTGGTAGTACCTCCCATTCATTCAACCAAATCAAATCAAATAAATTCCTTTGGAACCGTTGCCATAATGTCATGCGACCCTAGGTTCCCTTTCAATAGTTTAGGATAGATTTCCATAACCTAGGTTATAACCTTAGGTTTAATCAAAATCATTTCAAAAGTAATTTCCACCTTAGGTTAGATCAAATTCACAACTAGATAGTATTAGGTAATAGGTTAGCAATAGCCTAACATTACCTTAGTTATTTCTCCCTTATTCTATTTAGCACAACAACTTAGGTTAGGACGACATCCCAACAAAATAGAATATGAAGCTTAGGTTAGATTATAACCCGAATACGTAGACATAGCTAGGAAGTAGGTGCATTTACCTTAGTTTAGGATACTGTTAGGTGAATCCCTTAGGTTTGGGATTTAGATTCCCTTCATAGTCGTGAAGCAGAAGCTTCATTTTGCTTACACCATTAAATGTCTAAAGAGATCAATCCCAAATATCCAAGCACAAACATACAACCAAATGAAGGCACATTCTTACAAGACCAAAGAATTTGTAACATACAAAATTTTAGTCTGCTATGTCTCTCAAGCTTATGAATGTCAATTTACCATTTAGTCTGGTAAGGAGATTTAAAACATTCCTTGGATCACTGGAATTGATCCAAGGATGAGTTAGTTAAAAGAGATAAGTTTGCAATTCTCAAAACCAGATTACAACTCACCTATCAAGTGAAAATGGATTCTTGCAAGCCATATCATTTCATTCCAATGAATCCAAGAGTAGAAATGATTTATCCATAACAAGCATGATTTTCAACAATCAAGGAAACACACCTCATTCAAGAAAATCACATGCCAACGCTTGCAATGCAAAAGAGAAATATAACAGATTTGTCAAAGGTGTTACATACTTCCCTCCTAAAAAGAATCATCATCCCGATGATTGTCTTATGTTTGACCATTGCATTAAGGATAATCAATTTATTCACTTACTTAACATATGTTTTCAACAATATCAAAATTTAAAGTTCTAGAAATCAACATTCACATAGCATGCTTTATTTAATAATTAATAGTTATCTCATTTCAAAATCGCGGCAGACTTATTGACATATAAAGATAAAATCACAATTTTTCATCAGTCATCATCGTCAATTTTGATCAAATAAATATGGAAAATCAGTTTTCATATCTTCCATATTTTTCCAGGTTGTACTTTCTTTGTTAAACTGGTCCCACTGGACCTTATATTGACTTTTTCATGATTCTTAAATGTAAATGGCGAGTTTCCAACACTCTCGTATGGGTTTAACCACGATTATGCCTAGGTCTTTGACCTATAAGGAATTCCAATTTAACACATGTGATAAATCTAAAACATATTTCTTAAGCAAAGAAATATGGAAAACATCATGCATTCATGACAAAACAGGAGGTAATGCTAAACGGTAAGCTACAGGGTTGATTACTTCAACTATTTCAAAAGGTCCCACGTAACGAGGTGATAACTTGGTAGCCTTGCCAAAAGTTATAGAGATCTTTTTCGGTTTAACCCGAAGAAAGACCTTCTCACCAAGTTCAAATTTCCTATCAACCTCGCTTTAAATCAGCATAACTCTTTTTCCTATCTGCTACTTCTTTCAAGTGTTCATGAATCATTTTAACTTGTTCCATTTCTGTAAGGATTTCAGGTCCAATTACCTCTCTATCCTCAATGTTGTCCCAACTAACGAGGGTTCTGAATTTTCTTCCGTATAATGCTTCGAAAGGTGCCATCTTAAGAGAGGCATGATATGTGTTATTATAAGCAAACTCAACTAGTGGAAGGTACTCTTCCCACTTATACTACTGATCCATACAATACATTCATAACATATCCTCTAAAACTTGATTAACTCTTTCAGTCTGTCCATCTATTTCCGGATGATATGCAGAATTAAAATTCAATTTAGTTCCTAGATTTGTATTAAGTGTTTGCCAAAACCTTGACGTCATTCTAGGATCTCTATTAGATATGATTAATTCAGGTACACCATGTAATCTGAAAATTTAATGTACAAATCTCTTAGCCAATACAGGAGAATCATCCTTCAAATTACTAACAATAAAATGTGCTACTTTTTTTAGTTTATCAACAACAACCAAAATAACATCATGTTTATTTCTTGACATAGGCAACCCTTGTACAAAATCCATGCTTATTACTTTCCATTTGTACTGCGGTATGCTATGAGGATACAATAAACCGGCTGGGTGCATATGTTCAACTTTAACACATTGACATTCTAAGCAATGTGTCACAAAATCAATAATGTCTTTTTCATCCCCTTCCAAAAATATTGTTTTCTTATATCAGCAAACATCTTTGTAATACCAGGGTGTCTAGAAAAAGGTGAATTGTGAAATTCTGCTAACAATTTCTTTCTTAAATCATTTAGTGAAGGTATGTATACTCTATTTTCAAATCTTAAGATTCCTTCATTGTCAAAGTGAAAACATTTATACCTCACATCATTTGGATATGCAGCAAGCACTATTTTTACTTGCTAAAAGTAAGAATCAGATTCCATAACACTTTTTACTTCATCCTTAAACTGATTTCTCAATGTTATAAGAGCATAAATGTGCTTCCTATGACTTAGAGCATCAACCACTCTATTTTCTTTACCTTTGATGTAATTGATATCAAAATCATATTGAGACAAAAACTCTAACCATCTTCATTGTCTTACATTTAGATTTGGCTGAGTGAAAATATACTTAAGCCCAAGATGATTAGTTTTTAATTCAAAAGGTTTACCAAGTAGGTAATGCCTCCAAAATTATAGTGTATGAATAATGACAACAAGCTCTAAATCATGTGGAGCATAATTCAACTCATGTAACTTTAGTTTTCTACTTTTGTAAGCTATGATATGATTATTTTGTAACAAAATACCTTCTAGACCTTCCCCAGAAGCATTTGTTACAACAATAAAATCTCCATTAGGATCTGGTACAACTAGAATAGGTGTTGAAGTTAACTATTCCTTCAAAGTTCTAAATTTAGATTCACATTTCTCATTCCAAACAAACTTTTTATCCTTTTTCTGTAATGAAGTTATTGGTGCAATGACTTTAGAAAAATCTTTTATAAATTTTCTATAGTAACTAACAAGCCCCATGAAGCTTCTAACTTCATGTACATTATTTGGTGTAGGCCACTCATTTATAGCTACAATTTTAGAAGGATCTACAACAATTCCATTCTTACTTATCACATGTCCCAAATAGTGCACTTCCGTGTCATAAAAAGAACATTAAGATAGCTTACCATATAGCCGTCTCTTTCTCAAAAATTTTGAAACTATCTTCAAATGCTCGTGGTGTTCCTCTATACTTTTAGAATATATGAGAATTTCATCCAAGAATACGAGCACAAATTTTTCTAAGTATTCTTGAAATATATTATTCATTAAATTCATAAAAGCTGCAGTGCATTTTTTAATCCAAAAGGTAAAACTATGAACTCATAATGTTCATACCTTGTTCTGAAAGTTGTTTTATGAATGTCCTCATCCTTAATCCATAATTGATGATATCTAGATCGAAGATCTATCTTATAATATACCGATGCTCCATGCATTTGATCAAATAGATCATCAATTCTAGGGAGTGGGTATCTATTCTTGATCGTTTCTTTGTTTAACATTCTGTAATCAATGCACAATCTAAGTGTTCCATCTTTTTTTCACAAAAATTATTGGTGCTCCCCAAGGTGAAACACTCGGTCTAATCAAACCTTTAGACAAAATTTCTTGCAATTGAGCCTTAAGCTCTACTAATTCTATAGTAGTCATTTGATATGGTGCCTTAGAAATAGGCTTAGTTCCAAGTTTGATTTCAATTGTGAAGTCAAATTCCCTTTTGGGTGGAAGACCAGTAACTCTTCCAGAAACACGTCACTAATGTTTCGTAATAGTGGATATCATTCCATGAAAACATTTTTCTCTTTAGCTATTTCTAGCAATCTTTACTGCATATAAGGTATAACCTTTATTTTTGGCCTTTTTAAGTTGCATAGCTGACAATTTTCTAATAGAAATCTCACGTTTCACACCCTAAATCTCTGATTTTTTTCTGTGTCATCTAAACAACTAATATGTTTTTCAAAATAGTCCACTTTTGCCTTATGTTCAGCTAACCAATTAACACCTATGATTACATCATAAGACCTCCCATTTAAAAACACGTACCCCAAAGGTGAAACATAAAGATCAAATTTAGTGGAAAAACTAGGTAAGTCAAGGAATGTTCCAAAAAGACACATACTAACTCGGTTGAACAACATTGTTTTCGTAATGTACATCCATGTAATATCCATGTTTTTAGCTTTTCTTTTTTTTATTTTTGATGCTAATTTAATAGAAATAAAACATTCAGTAGCTCTGGTATAAAAAAGAATAGTTATAGGTATGCCAAATAACTTACCCGAAACCTCTATGGGCGTGGCCTATTTTTCAGCCTACTTGTCAGCTACTACAACGTGTATCTTGTGTCTTGACTGATTACGATCATCCTTTTTCAAAGGACATTGATTTACGTAATGATCTTTACCACGCTTATAACACCTCCTACAGTCCCTTTTTAGACTCGATTTATTTCCACCCTAGAATTATCATTCTGACCTCAATAGGACTTCATCTATTATTATTATTCTTGACAAAGTTGTTCTGTGCATTACCAACAAACTTATTTATTGCTACTTTCTTATTATTATCAGCAGAAAACTTACTTTTCATTCTGAATTTCTTCCATGGTCCTTTCTTAGGTGCAAGAGATGATGAAGAGGAGTTGGGGAATTTCTTCCTTACTTCCTCCTTATGAGCAGAAATTTCCTTCAATTTTTGTTCCTGCCTTATGGCTTTTTCAACAACCCCTTCCATCATGGTTGGGTTGTGAACATCCACCTCTCCTCCTATAATGGGATTCAATCCCATGATGAATTTTCGTAACTTGAACTTCTCGTCAGTTTGATATTGAGGTATATACTTAAGGAGTTTAATAAACCGTTCCCAATACTCAGTTACAGTTAGCTTTCCTTGAGCTAAGTTTTGAAATTTAGTCATTTTCTGATCATAATAAAGTTGCGGTAGCCAATGTTGCCTAAAATAACCTTTAAATTGATCCCATGTGATATTAGTTTCATCAATATTCAACTCAACCTTATGGCTGTCCCACCATGAAGATGCCTCATGGGAAAGCTGATATGCTCCCCATATTGCCTTTGTTTCTTCTGAGAAATTCCTTATTGCAAAGTACTTCTCCATTTCGCAGATCCAGTTCTTAGATCCATCTTTGAATGTGATGCCATCAAACTTGGGTGGACTTATCCTTTTTATATCATTAGTGAGTTCCATTGCCAACCTAGCCTTTTTGTTCTCAGGCTGATCAGGTATGTTCACATTGTTATTATCAACACCTAAATTGGCGTTGTCCTCAGGAGGTGGCTGATTATTATTACCAACATCTTCTTCCTCCTCATTGCCCATTACTTGTTGTTCAAGTACAACCAAATGATCCTTGTGTCCAACAAGGCAACAAGGATCTCATCAAGTTTTGGGTAGTTGTTCCTTTCTCGGTGGAGGATTATTTGCAACATTTCCTCTTGTTTTAACCATTTTCTGTTAACAAGAAAATTTAAGTTTCATTAGATTATGGACACAATAGGTCTAAGAGCTGCAACCTTTAGCTCTAATACCAAGATGTAACATTCCCATTTTAAGACTTTAGAAACAAGGGAATTTTTTTAACACAATGTTCTCTGTTCTAAATAAAACATCATTTAGAACACACATTCCATGCCAATCAATCTCATAACAGATAACCATATGCAACTGTAATGACTCGATAAATTACCGATCTCTCATTTCATGACTCGGTTACCAACCGATCTCTCATGTTTGTCTTAAAGTATAGAATACTTTATGTATACTACGTATACTTGGTTTTTTAACCCTATTCCAGGTACTGAGTGATATGTTTAAAGAATCTATCTAAATATTTATTACCAATATTTATCTAAAATCACGTTCCTTTAAACTAGATGACATAGGACAACACAAACAATAGCTTGCGATACTTTGGCAAAATATTTTCAACATACTATTCCTAGATGACATACTCGTCAATTCATACACCTCACTCTTATGTTATCTAGAATGGTATTTACTTGACTCACCGTCGGTCCACATGCCCAAGGTTTGACCCTAGCCTAGGTTAACAACATAATTTGTTATAGGAAGATGCTCACGATGACTTAGGGTATATGGGCATTCTTGATTGACCTAAGTCAATCGAATATGTTACCCACGCTAAAAATGTGTACAATATAGAGGTTCCTCCTCCCATTGCAAAATTAGAAAACCAAATGTATTGGAGGAACTGGGGAAACACTTGAGCTTTATTTGGGAACTTCTTTGGTTGAGTCTCAATGAATGTGGATCTAGTTTTTACTACTTTGATTATTGAAGATAGGTTGTTACATAACTACATGTTTTACTCGGAAGCTACTTGTAATGTAATGTGGTGCCATCAAACTTGGGTGGACTTATCCTTTTATATCATTAGTGAGTTCCTTGCCAATTAGCCTTTTTGTTCTCAGTGATCGTGTATGTTCACATTGTTCTCGGGTTGATCAGGTATGTTCACATTGTTATTATCAACACCTAAATTGGCGTTGTCCTCAGGAGGTTGCTGGTTATTATTACCAACATCTTCTTCCTCCTCATTGCCCATTACTTGTTGTTCAAGTACAACCAAATGATCCCTTGTGTCCAACAAGGCAACAAGGATCTCATCAAGTTTTTGGGTAGTTGTTCCTTTCTCAGGTGGAGGATTATTTGCAACATATCCTCTTGTTCTAACCATTTTCTGATTAAGAAAATTTAAGTTTCATTAGATTATGGACACAATAGGTCTAAGAGCTGCAACCTTTAGCTCTAATACCAAGATGTAACATTCCCATTTTAAGACTTTAGAAACAAGGGAATTTTTTTAACACAATGTTCTCTGTTCTAAATAAAACATCATTTAGAACACACATTCCATGCCAATTAATCTCATAACAGATAACCATATGCACCTGTAATGACTCGATAATTTACCGATCTCTCATTTCATGACTCGGTTACCAACTGATCTCTCATGTTTGTCTTAAAGTATAGAATACTTTGTGTATTCTACGTATACTTGGTTTTTTAACCCTATTCCAGGTATTGAGTGATATGTTTAAAGAATCTATCTGAATATTTATTACCAATATTTATCTGAAATCACGTTCCTTTAAACTAGATGACATAGGACAACACAAACAATAGCTTGCGATACTTTGGCAAAATATTTTCAACATACTATTCCTAAATGACATACTCATCAATTCATACACCTCACTCTTATGTTATCTAGAATGGTATTTATCGACTTCTACTATCACCCACATGCCCAAGGTTTGACCCTAGCCTAGGTAAGTAACATAATTTGTTATAGGAAGACATTCACGATGACTTAGGGTATATGGGCATACTCGATCGACCTAAGTTGACCGAATGTGCCACAGTACCCTAAATCATAGAAAGCTACTTCCTATTCTAAACATGCTACTAACTTGACCTAGAGAGAAACTAAGTTCAACTCTAGATGTGTGCAGATCTAGATGAACAAATACGGAAGGGTGTTTCCACATGTCAACTGCAACACTGCATCCTCAAGAATCGCTAGGTCTTCTCGAAGGTACAATCCTACAGGTTGACGTGTACCAAAATTCGTTAGAACTAATTCATCATGATGTACATACCCCTTGGTAGTCATTAATTCATAATTAAATTGGATTAAGATTCAAATTGTAGCAACCATGCCTAACCCTAATTCCAACATTCATTAAGTTCTTTATCCATAATTAATCTGATTTGATATTAAGAACTTCATTAAATCATGTTTGCATTGATGTTCATTAATGTGGCATATCAAGCAATTTTCCTAAAAATAGGGCAGAAAACATCAAACTTTAATTTTTAATGCAACCTAGCTGTCCAAATAAGGTGTATCATCCACCTAGGTTCAACTAGTGTTTACTCTTTATAAATGAAGCACAAGGATTAAAGATCATAACCACCATTCCTTTTCTTTTATTATTTTGAGAGAGGAAGTGTATTCCTCCTCATGGTTAGATGTTAGGGTTTATATAACCTTCTTATCATTCATCCCTCATATAGTTTAATTGTATAACCAATACATATTTCATTATTAAACTATAGTTGTTTAGATAGAGATCAACATCTTTTACAACTTAATAAGTTTCACTATAGTAAGGGAGATTGTACTATCCCCTTAATCCAACTTATTAATCGTTAACAATAAAAGTACACAAACAAATATAAAGACTATTGACAAGATATCATTACTATTTCCTTCATATAAAGTACAAGAGAATTTACACCACAATTTGGAGTCAGTCTCCAAACCTTTCAATTCATCATGATAAAATATACATTTACAAGACTATGCATTTCAAACATACTACATGTTGATCAACATTAAGATCATAAAAGAACATCACTTTTCTTTTTCAATACAACTCAAAAATGAATCAAAATTCTTTACAAAAGATCCAGACTTAAATAAGCCAATACATCATAAAAATTTTGCCTTCTTTTATCACTTACGAAGTCCATCTACAAAAATTGCTAGCATGGGTCAGTTCATTAAACTGAGCATGATAAGCACTAAGCATTAAAATGAAGTGCATTCTACTAATTGTTCCATTAAAACAACTTTGCTTTAATGAAACAATTAATATATCATACAAATAAGCATAAATAATAACAACCAAAAAAGTACAAATAAAGAGTCTGGATTCACTTTTAAGAAAAGAGCATAATATAATCAGCAACATTTGCATTATAACATATAGTTTAATTGATCCAATCAATTACTTTTAAACAAACAACAGATCTTGTCATCTAATTATTTCATAATTCATTCCAACTTGAAATATAGAATTTATCTTTACTATGTAACAAAAAGAATTACCTTCAACATAGCACATATTCGATTGATTCATCCCAAAACTTAAATAAAAAGAAGAAGAATCAATACATACTAACCACCATTTACTAATCATCCGAAAGACGGAAACATGTTCGTAAAGTACTCAACTAATTACCCACATAATCGCTTTCAGATTAAAGGAAACCAATATAAGGACTCAACATTAAAGAGACAACATCTAAAACAAGAATCCCAAATCAACGAGAAGGGATAACAAATCAAAACAGATCTACTTACAAGCCTTAAATAAATTCTACATCATAGAAGATATCATCCACAAATCAAGGAAAGACTTACACAAGAATAGTTTCTTCCGTGTCCATCCAGGGAAGATTCATAACATGCTAGAGTGCTAAAAGAGGAGTCCTTCCAATATCAAAATCCAAATGGAGCATGACTCAGTCAAACAAAGCAATCGGTCTAACATGATTACATTTTCCTTTAATAGGACAGACTCAACTGATCATTATCCATATCAATACAACAATTGACTAAGTACAAAATAGACTAAACAATCCATAAGGAAGTTTCCATCTCAGAAGAGTGGTTTCCCACTATTTCCTACAAGACAGAAAGGTTAGAAAGCCAAACCCAAGAAGTCGAGCAGGCCTAAGAGAATAATCACTCTATAGCCAAGAAGAGAGTCGAGCAACAGAGAAGTTCGATCAAATGAACTTATCTTTACAAAAGTAAAAGGATCTCAAATAGACAAGATCCAATCAAGAATTAATTTCTTTTGTACTATCAAATGAATTCCCATTTCTATTTCAAACTCAGAAGTTCTTTTACTAGTTCCCAAAAGAGAACACAAAATCAAACACACAATTTATAGAAAGCAACACTTCTAGTTTCCCTTATGAATTCAAACAAAATCAATACAACCTAGTTCATCTATTCCACTTTATTTAAACACAAGTTTGAATTCATTTCACATAAAGGAGTACACAATACAGTCCCAAAAATAGAATATTGTCCACAAGAGAAATATATTCCTTTCTCCTTTTAAAGACCCAAAGTTCCATTCAAATGAATCTAAAAGAGAATACAAAACCCAACACCAGTATTAAGCTTAAGCAAGGTTTCCAAAATACTCACGAACTCAATAGTAACTAAAATCCCAACAACTAGGACTTAAACAACTCAATACAAAAGAACATATAGTTCGTGATCCAAGTAAGAAAAATTATACGAAACAACCTTGAACCAAAGGTAATAAATCCTTGCAAAAATATTCAATACATGAGAGTATTCAACTCTTCTTTCCTTTAAAAACCCGAAATCTATTAAAAAGGGTCCAAAGAGAGTATGAAAAACCAAACACGCGTTTAAGTCCAACAATGGTCTCAACATTACCCTCAAAATTGACTGAAATAGAAATCACAACAAAACGACTTTCACAGCTCCATCCAGTACATAAAGATTGAGACAAAGAATGTATTCGTTCCAATCAACTCACACAAGAAGAAGTATGCACAATGCATTTCTATAAACTTCAAAGACCATTATCGACTATTTCAAACGAACTCTATTTCAAACCAAAGAGTAAGTAATAATACAATATTGAACCAGATACATTTCCATAAAAGGTCCAGGTATCAAAACAGTCAAGACTTCAAACAAAATGTGGGTTTCCCCGAGAAGAGGAGAGAAGAATATCCTCCCATGTTTTACATGCCATTACATGTTCAAAGAAAATGGTACAGTTGGGGCAAAAGTACCACAACCATTCCAAACTCAAGAAGTTTCTGGGAGAAGTTTCCAAAAGAGACTTAAATTAAATCCTTTAAATTGAGCTCCTTTTGCACAGATAGTCCCACTATGAATTCAAACCACACAAAGCTTTGAGCACAAGTTCAGAAAAAAAAAGACATGAAGATGAGTTCAAAGCAGACATAAGTCTCAAACACAAGATCAAAACACACAAGCTTTGAATACGAGTTTGGAATGAAACACAAAGCTTAGCATACAAGTTCAGAACCAAACACAATTCTTCAAAAACAAGTTCAGAACACACAAGCTTTCTCGTTGTATTAATGAGTGAAAGTTTTCTCCTTCATTTGGTTGCCATGGTTAGTCCTTTCCTTTGGTTGAGGATCACATTAAGTCCAGATGTTGTTTTCTATTTCTCTTCCCATAAGGAAGAATTTGTAATTTGGGCATGAATTCAGGGTTTCCCCTTCCTTCTATTTTTCCACAGTCATGTTTTCCCTGTCAAATTTTGTCCCAACATCCGTGGAAACGTGGTCCTTTCTAATTGGATGTGGTTTGACGAGTCTTTTTGGTGAAACTTGTCACTTTTTTCACATTTGTAAAAAATACCAAATTGGCCTCGCAACCTTGATAACATCTAATTAGTTATTAAAAAAATATGAAGCGGCAGGGAAAAAGTCTTACTTTGACCCCGAAGATGGACACGTGGCTATTTTTCAAGACAAAGGCGGAGAAGCGGATCGTTGGAACATTTTGAAGTTTTTTTCCTTTTTGTGAAAAAGGAGAAAAGTTATAAATTAGTCTGTAACCCCACAGAGGGACAGAGTGATGTCACATGTTTGAGTCAACATTTGAAAATTCAAAATGGGGAAGCTGGTTGGTGGAGAAATTTGGAGTTTGTAAGCTCTATTTTCAAATGAAGTAAAGGTATAAAAGTGAGCTGCGACTCTTCTGGTGCCCACATAAAAGTTGGAAGCAAAGAGGCAGGTCGCGAGAGCATTTTAAAGTTTTTAGCCCACTTCAACTCAAATACTTTCCACATGGAGGGCTGCGCTCATTTGAGGATCCACATCTGGGTTTTACCTTCGTAGTTGCGCTAAGGAGACACATGGAGGCTTCCGTAGGATCTTCTCTATAATTAGACTTCTCAAGTAACTTTCTAAAGCACCGGACACATGGAGGGCCTATGCCGCTTAGGGACATGCCCTCGAATTTACTTTTGAAAGAGCACCGAAGGGACACATGGAGGTTTCCACTTTGGATCTTCCAATACTTACAATTTTTCAAGTGTCCAGGGAAAATTTTCATACCTTGGACACGCGGAAGGCCCACACTTGTTTGGGAGTCCTTATTTTGAGATTCATATCAAAAGAGTGTTGATGAGACACATGGAAAATTCCACTGGCCCTACCCATACTTAGACTTTTCAATGGCCAAGGAAAATTTCTCGGACCCTAGGCACATGGCACCTTTTGTTGGGCCTTAAACTCTTTCAACAATTTTTTTAGATGAGACACGTGGTGAGACCACGCTTGTTTAGGGTCTCCCTTTTTGGCACCATATCAAACATGTGCAAGAGACATGTGGAGGCTTCCACTGGATCCTCTCTATACTAAGACTTTTTCAAAGGCCAAGGTAATTTTCTTGGGCCCAAGGCACATGGAGAACTTATGCTCATTTGAGGTCCCACCTCTAGACTTCATCTTTAAAGTTACGCTGAACAAAAACGTGGAAGCTTCCACTGGGCCTTCCCATTCTCTGAATTTTTAGCAATCGGTGCAACTCTCTAGGGTTCTAAACATGTGGAGTGTCCGTACTCATTTGGGAAACTACCGTTGGACTTTACCTTTACAGTTGCACTTAGGATACACGTGGAGGCTTCTGCTGGCTCCTCTTTGCACTTGGCTGACTTGGACTCAAAACAAAGGTATGTGGGATAATCTGTGCATGGAAATTCATTTCTGAGAGGCACAAATGTAGGCATCCATGTGAGGGAACTCATTTCTCAAGGTTTATTCTTGAGGGTGAAAAGGATTGCTTGTTAGATCCAGTCATATGGAGCCACCTGCGAATGATCAAAAAGTGGATTTATTGCAGGACAAAATAAAAGAATGATTAGAAGGACTGTCAAAAGTTATGGCATGGAATCCTAGTCATTAGTTAAGGGTATGAGAAATGTGATCAGTTCATGATTTTTCCACCTGGCAGCTTTGGGTGTAAATTTGTTAAACATCACTTTCTGAGAAAAATTGGTAACAAGCAAAGGATTCCTCGAATATTCTTCTTTTGGGGAAAATTTGGGATGAGTGAGTGAATGAAATGTATAAATGTAATGAGAATACTCTTGCAAAGGGTTGGGGGTTAATTTTTATGAGAAAATTTTGAGAAAGCCCATCTTCTTGAGAGACCATCTGAGAAACCTATTAATCTCTTGTGTTTTAGATTTGATCACGTCAAGATGGTTGCAAGTGTACAACCATTGAAAAGCTCTGAGATTGTTCAAGAAACTTTTCACTCTGATAAATCTAATAGATCTCGAATTAATCATGTTGATCTTGGGAAAAATTGTGTCTGCTTTTATTTCAGAATGTCTTTCAAATATTTTCTCTTATTCCAGTTGCAATCTTATATTAAAATCTCTCCAAATCACACAGATCTCATCCTTGTGATAGTTTAGTGGCATTTGAAATTTCATTATGAGAAGAGCCTTCATCTTATAATGAAATAAACAATTTAAAATCACTTTACTATCATTTTGTTGATAAAGATTTTCTGTAAGTCTATGAGTGTATCTTAGGCGTGATGAACCAGGGGTTGTTAATGTTTAATTGAGTCTTTAGCTCGATCCTTCGTGTTGAATTCTTAAATATTGTGTGAAAATGTGCATATCTGGGCCTCCATTGATGCACACCTTTTGGTTGAAGGAATATTTTGGCTATTCTGAAGCTTTTTGTCTGTTAGTTTTCCAATTTTTGTAAAGGTTCTCAAAGATATGGTGAAATCAACTTCATCTTGCTTAATTCCCCACCAAAAATTTCAAATAACCATGAATCCTACCTAAAGTACCCCTGTTTGTGCTATGTATCCAAAAATGAACAAATTCTACTGCTAAAATATACAAAAGCAAGCAGGTTTTAAGTGTCTTTAGTAACCCAAACCTTGTTCAGAAAATATCTCCATTCTTTAGAAGTGACAACTCGTGAGAGTTAAATTGTGGTGTATTGATCATATTTTCTCAAGGTTCCCCTAAAAATTGTATAAAGAAGGATCTCTTTGTGTCCGTCACCAATAGAGGTTATAAAATGGGTCCTCTCATCCTGGTTGAAAGGCACAACCTAAAGTAGTGAGGATAGATCAAATCCATAATGAAGGTGCTATGCATTTCTCCAACGCCTGAGTGACAAAGGGCCAGTGAATCCCATCCCGGTGACAAAATGACTTATTATTTTCCTATCTTTGAGTATCTCGTTAAATCTATGATGCTGTTTGGATTCTAAGGGAGAATCAATTTAGATACCAACACCAGAATGACACCGTTCCAGGGAGTATTTGAACTCTGGGGAATTATTTGCATTGCTGGGGATTTATTTGTGCGGCAACAACACCTGAATGACACCGTTGCCGAGGACGATTTGTTGATTTTTTGCTAGTTCATATCCATTTGGCCCGTCAACAACATAAGAATGGCACCATTGTTGGGGAGTATTTAAACTCGGGAATTATTTATGTTGCTGGGGATTTATTTGTGTGGCAACAACACTAGAATGGCACTTGTTTTTAGGGATTATTTAAACTCTGAGGAATTATTTGTGTTGCCAGGGATTTATTTGTGCGGTAACAACCCCTGAATGGCACCATTTTTGGGGACGATTTGTTGATTTGTTGCTAGTTCATATCCATTTGGCCTGTCAAAAACACCGAGAATGACACCGTTCTTAAGGAAGTATTTGAACTACGGGAATTATTTGCATTGTTAGGGATTTATTTTTGTGGCAACAACACCATAATGGCATCGTTACTAGGGAGTATTTGAACTCTGGGGAATTAGTTACATTGCTAGGCATTTATTTGTGTGGCAATAACATCGAATGACATCATTTCTAGGGATGATTTGTTGATTTAGTTATAACTCATATCCATTTGGCCTGTCAACAACACATGTATGACAATGTTGTCAGGGAATCTTCGAAGGCATTCTTATATTTCTCCTGGTAATGTTTCTTACATGATCTAAGTGTAAATATGTTGTTTAAACATCATCTTATGTTGAGATTTGTAAGAATTGTGCGAAGTTACAAGTTTTGTGTGTAATATTTCTAGTTTCTAGTGGTTATTGCACTAAATTTATATCATTAGTGATAAATACTAGTAAATGTAGGCCAAATATGCTAAGCTTCATAGGAATTAAGTGTTGATAGATATTTGACAAGTCATTTATAGTGCATTTGCACAACTAAGGTGAAAATCCTTAGTGGTAACTCCGTGTTGATTTAAATTTTTATAAATACCAGTGCCTTAACATGTATTAAGTGAATTCTGTCACTAATCATTACAAAGTTGGAAGGAAGAATATCTTTCTTCACTAAAGACCCTACCAAAAAGTTGTTTCCAGAACTGGGAAAGAAAAATTCAGAAGGAAAAAGAGTCTAGAAAATATTTGGAGATCAAGAATCAAGAAAAGAGTTATCCATTGTGAAAAGTGATCAACCTGTGGTTGATGATTACCATTCTTCTTCAAGTGGTTTTGAATCAGGTAATTTTCATATAGATCTGAATTCTCCAACCGGAGACGTGTCTTCATTTGTGTGTGATAAGTGTGATTCTTAGTCTACCCCCTTTATTTTCCAAAGTTGATAGGGTTTTCCACAAAACAGAGTCTTTGGAGAACATATATTTTGAAAATTATACTCCCATGTTCCAAATACCCCTTATCCCTCATCATTTTGTATCTCCTGTAAGATCACCTCCTCAAAATAATATGGCCTAGCCCCCACCCAGACCTCCTTTTTGTGAATACTTTTGGTCCTATAAATTTTAGAGGTATGGCTGGATATCCAAATGTAGTGCCATAAGATGTTATAAATAGACTGCCTAAATTTCAAGGGAATAATGCTATCATTGATGATCAACATTTAAAACTTTTTGTCAATATAATGGAAGACTTTGAGATTGAATTTGAGGATGTGTATATAAAATTGTTTATTCATACTCTTGAGGAGGATGCACGTGACTGGTATAATTATTTTCCAGATAACTCAATAGATTCATTGAAAGAAATGAAAAATGCTTTTAGATTGTAGTATGGGGATAAGACAGATCCAAGTTTCTTTTTTCTAAATTTGAAAATATTAAGAAGAATCCTAATGAATCTGTTCATGACTTCAATACTTTGTTCAATAAGACCTTGAATAGGCTACCTGTAATCTTGAGGCCAAGCGATGTCTCCTGTCTGATAAAATATTCTTATGCTTTTGACAAACGGTTTGCCTATTATTTAAGGGACAAAAACCCAAGAAATTTGAGACATGCCTTCACTATGGATTTTCAAATTAAAAATAACATCAAGGTAGTTGGTAAGCCTCTTAAAAGGGAAGGTATCAATCTAATCAATCTAGAGAAGCCTCAGTCAAGTAATTCTGTGGATCTAGAAGAGGTTTTAAAAACATTGGCCGAAGTTGTTAAGGAAATATCCTATAAACTAGCCAGATAAAAGAAGGGGATTGGACAAGGTTCCCAAGGTCAACACAAGCCACAAGGTCAAGAGAGAGTTGGAAATCATCCCAAAGGTGATCATAGATTAGATGACAGAGGGAAAGGGCCCGTGGGATGTGGAAATAGACAGCCCCAACCCCGGGAAAACAGATTGGCCCGATCCTTTAGTTTATCGAGAGTTCTTTAGTGTGGAAGAGGTCCATGATATAAAGTGGTGTGATAGATGTTTCTTTCCCCATTCCCCATGTGATGAAGACAAGGGAGTTAAGGAAGAAGTTTATGATGATGATACATATTATGATGTATACATGATGGAGTGCTCTACAAGTTCACGGTGAGGGGGCAACCTCAACTAAAATAATAAGTGCCAAAACTATCGCATATTTCTAGAATTGCATCTAATGGGTATTACCTCTTCCTCCCACTCATACTTTTGAAATTGATATGGTACAAGATTTTGAGTTTCCTAATAATGATTTTGAGTACTTAAGGGCATTAATGATTAAAAAGTATGATGGAGGAATTCCTTCAGAAGAGGAAAAACAATTGTTAATGAATGCAATAGTTGCCCAAGAAAAAGAATATAATACAAGAAGCAAAGTTGTTAAAGGGGCAGGGCCTCAAGCCAAACCAAAAATTCTAGTGCTTACCAATATCCCTAAGGAAACTCCTAAAAAATGCATCTGGAAAAGGCCTTGTTTCCCCAAATAAAACTTGTGTTCCTCCCCATGCTCAGACTCGTGAAGACTCCCATATTATTAGATGAAGTGTGAATCTCCCTTCTAACACTGCCCTACCCAAATATGTTCCTTGTGACATAGCCCAAATATTGAGTTAGATCAAGGTCACTATTCCTATTGTTGAATTACTTAGAATCCCTGAGCATAGGAAAAGAGCATTCAAATATTTGGGATTTAAAGAAGAAAAGGTTACCCATGCTAAAAATGTGAACAATGTAGAGGTTCCTCCTACCATTGCAGAATTAGAAAAACCAAATGTATTGAAGGAACTAGGGAAACACTTGAGCTTTATTTGGGAACTTCTTTGGTTGAGTCTCAACTGAATGTGGATCTAGTTTTTACTACTTTGATTATTAAAGATAGGTTGTTACATAACTACATGTTTTACTCAGAAGCTTCATGTAATGTAATGCCTCTTGAGGTCATGAATGAGTTGAATATCAAAGTAACAACAACTTATGGGAAATGTATTGCCATGGATTCAAGAGAGGTGCTAGTAGTTGGATGTGTCAAAGGCTTAGTAGTGTAATTGGAAGCTTATCTAGGCAAGTACTTAACTTTGAATGTAGTAATTGTGGATTGTCTTGCTAAGTGGGGAATGTTGTTATCCAAAAAATGGGAAGCTAGTGTGGGTGGAAGTGTGCAAATGGACATGTCTTATGCCACCATACCAATTGAGGGCAGCCTTGTGAAGTTATATGGTGAGAAGAAAATGTTACATCTCATTGAGGACCCTAACAATGCTTCTTATGAAGTATTGTACACAGATGTTGATGTTGATAACTTTGTGGGATATGTTGATTGTAAGGAGCATAAAATTGATGAGTGCAAGTATCCTGAGAAGGTTGGTTCTCCTTGGACCTTAATGTTTGATGGAGCATGTTCTAGATCTGTAATGGTGCTGGTATTGTCTTGATATCTCCAAGCCAAGAGGAGTTTAATTTTTCTTTTAAACTCAATTTTGAGTGCACAAACAATATTGTTGAGTATGAAGCACTACTCTTGGGTCTAAGGATTGCATGGAAATATGGTATTAGAGACATTTTTGTTAAAGGAGATTTAGATTTGATAGTCAAACAAGTCAGAAAGTTGTATGCTACAAAGAATCAAAGAATGAAATAGTATAAGCATGTAGTTTGGGACTTCATTGAAATGTTTGACTCTTTCAATATAATACATCATGATAGGAGCTATAATACTGTAGCAGAAACAAATTGGTAGTATTGGGATCAAAGTTTGAAAATTATACAATGTCTCCCTATTGTGAATATGATGTTGAAATATTGACCAGGCCATCTATCCCTGACAATATCAAGCACTAGTAGGTATTTGAAGATGATGCTCAGGTCTAAAGGTTTTTGCAAAATAAAGGAGAATTTTCCAATCAATGTATAGACTGAGAACCAATAGTTTGTGTAGTTGAAGGAAAAGATACTTTATTTGGTAAGGACATTATTAATTTGAAGACTAATACTATTCCTAGAGGGTGGTTACACTAGAATCATGCCTATGAAGTCAAGACCCCATTGCGTAAAAGGATGATCTACCTAGATTGGTCGGAGGGGAAGCGCTGCCCATATTTTCTTACCTACAAAGAAAGTACATTCCTTGCATTTTGTGACCCTCATGTGCGCATATACGAATAGACTTGGAAAAAATATACCTACCATTATGATCTTCATTTCTATATTTTTTATAGAAAAGTGTCCACTGAGAATCCATTGTGAAATTCTACTAACACTTTTTCATTCTACACACCATTGATACATCTTAACAACACGCCATCAATATTATTCTTGAATTGAAGTCCATCAATCAACACATCAGGGATAGATTGTAACCTTAGATGTATTCTCTTTGCTTTGTTTAAACTAGGAGGGTATATGCCCTTGGAAAGGAATGTGATCATGTCCTTCATCCAATCACACGTGCCAAGATCTATGTTCTTCTCAAGTTACTTCACGGGAGATCTTCATCCGAGAAATAATGAAGTCTCATGTTCACTCTGCACATCCTTAGCAATTTTCTGCAGAGTGCACTACCTCTTACCAATTTTTGGCCTTAATAGTCACATCATATTCCATAATTTTGGTCACCCATCATGTTATTTTCTAACTGATTGTTTCTCCCATGATGACATCTCTGATAGAAGAGTGGGAGACTAACACCTTGATATGATTAGTGGTGAGTATACTCTTGAGTTTCTTGAGTGCACGCATGATGGTGAAGACTTTCTTCTCCATGTGACTATACTTCAGTTCATAATACTTGATCATCTGGTTGAAGGAATCCACTTTAGGTTGTTCCAGCCCTTGTTCATTTTCTTGTGTTAGGACAACAACAACACTTACATCAACGCCATAAGCATAAAGGATGAAATCCTTTGAATAATCTGGATTGATGAGTGTTGACGCGCAAGCAATTTCTTGCTTGATGTTATTGAAGCTTTCTTTTCCTTCTACTGTCCATCTGAAAGTTGTATCCTTCCTGAGCATCAAGGTGATGGGTTGAACCTGTCCTGTAAAGTTAGGGATAAAATCCCTTAAAAAGTTGATCTTGCCAAGGAAGGACTACAAGGGTTTTATGTGTATTGACAGGAAAGAGCTAAGATGGCTAGGATGTGCTCGAGATCAATTGTGATGTGATCCTTTGAAACCACATGGCCCAAGAGCTTTCCCTATGCCACCACAAAATTACACTTGAGGTTAAGAGACACACCAAACTTTCTCGTATCTCTCAAATAATTTCTCTAGGTGCATCATATGATCCACACTCTGCTTTGAGAAGACTTATCTCATCAAAGTAAACCAGATAAAATCATTGATGTAGCCTTTGAAGGAAATGTCTATGGTGCACTAAAATGTGGTGCCTATGTTTGAAATACCAAAGGGCATCTTCAAATATGTATATGTTCCCCACTTGGTTGTAAATGCTATTTTGAATTGATCCTCTTCTTTTACCAGGATCCGATTGAAACCCGAATATCCATCTACCTACCATGGAGAATCTCTATGCACCACCCAGAGTTTACGAATCTGCTCTATTGAAGGAAAAGGATAATGATCCTTTAGAGACGCCTTGCTCAAATCCTTGAAATCAACACACCAATTTCACCATTCTTTTTCTCGCACACCCAATTTCACCATTCTTTGACCCGGGTAGAGTACTTGATGGGAAAAATGATTTTTTCCTTAATGATTTTAGCTAACTCATTTCTCATGAGGGGCTTTACCTTTGGATTGACTAGCCACTGCTTCTATCTGATGGGCTTGATACTAGGATCAAGGTCAATGGAGTGTTGAGCAACACTTAGATCAAAACCTTTGAGGTCTTCATATTCCCATGAGAAGATATCACTGTATTTTTGGCGAGAGATAGATGAAGGCCTGCTTCTCATCATGCTCACAAGTCTTGCTGAGAAATAAATCTTTCCCATGTATAATAATGACTGGGGAATAGTATTCTTACATGGAGTGCATGTAACTTTCTTCACCCTTGACATCATCATCAGGGCTAAACATTTGATCTAAGGTGACCAACCCTTTTGGTAACTTTTTTTTCTTCAGCTATATCACTTGGTCACCATAGCTGTCATGCAAGTTAGCTTGCATGATTGATGAAAACTCAACTTCATTTTGGATAAAATGGACAATATGTGTGTCACATTGTCAAAACACTTTCCAACTATTATTTTTATCTGGGATAGATGATTTGTTCACCATCTTGATGTGTGGAGTGTTTCCTTTGACAAAGTCCTCAACATGAGAGAATTGTGAACCAAGCGCAACCATCTGGTCATCTTCCTTGTTCATTTTATGCGGTACCACCTGCAGATTTAGGGTATAAAAGCTCTCAAAGAGGTCCCAAACTCTATGTTTATAAGATTTGAGAAGCTTATTCTTTGTTTGGCAGTTTTAGGTAACCTAGTGGATGACCAATTTTGTGTTCCCAAATATCTCAGTGCCTTAATTTTCTTATTCTCGTAATGAGCAAGACATGGACCAAATCTTCATACTCTACCATATTTTGGAGCATGTAAACTACAACCTATGTGAAAAGAAGAATTTCTCATCCTTAGGGGAAATGAGAATCACTTTGTTGCTCCCACGCCATTCTTGCTTTCGGATCCATCAAAGTACGATTTCCATGCAGACCAGTTCAACTTTGTCTTTCTTGAGTGCACACAACAACATAGCTTCTTCTTCAAGAATGTAGTAAGTATCAAGCCCAATTTCATAAGCTTTGAGTTCTTTGTCATATGGATCAAATTTATGGTGTCTCTCTACCCATTCATCAAGCATTAGGTCAAGAACAGAGGGTGGAAGAGACTACTCTTCAGGAACTGAAGTTTGTTGTTCTATTAAATAGTTTGCTTGGAGAGGGGATGAGACATATGACTCTACATGATAGGAAAATATAGGCTCATCTTGTATGGTAAACCGGGTGCCATACCTTGTCTTGAGTAACATATGAGACCAATCAAAAGACAAGTAACCACCCACTTTGGCAGTAAAGTCTCTTAACAAACATAGGGAAAATAAAGGAGATAGGTGAATGATTGACACATCTTGAGTTATTATAAGGCTTGGACATGCATGGAGGGTTAAATCAATATCCTTGATGACTCCTAAGGTGGTAACAATTGAGCCATCAAGTTGCAGGACTCCTTTAGACAAAGGGCTATATTTCAGACCTAAGACATCAATAATTTTCTTAGGCATAACAAAAGTACTAGCGCCTGATTCAATCATGCAATTATGCACTAGATGTTTGCCTATGATCAAGGACATATAAAAGGGTGGGGTTTTAACAACTTTTCTTACTTGATTCTCTTCTCCTTCTTGGCATATATTGATAGAAGCATGTGGCTTCGCACACCGGATCAACGTGTGGGAGTTGCACCCGGAGCTTCATGCAATAGGTCTCTTTGAGAAGTAATGGTCAAGGCATCCCACATTGTGACATTTATGTTTATTCTCTTAATCTGGTCCACAATGCTAAATGGAAGGCCCCTACTTTGTGCATTTAGGGAACAACATCCCTTTTAGACTGCTCAAAGTGCGGAAGCACGGAATTTAGCTAGAGCAGAGGCTTGACCTACCGAAATAGGGGTGTGCACTGCTTTAGAAGGAGATTTGCACAAGATTTATTGTGTAGCTAGGATTTTGACCTACACGCCTGATTCTAACATTATTTTCTTGTATCTTGTGTTGTCTGTAACTTGGGCATGCGGTTTGTTTGTATCTTCTACAACTTGGTTGATTGCATAGAAGTCCTTAGTGCTAAAGAACATCAAATTTATCTCTAGAGGAGCTTCTGGTCTTTCTTGGTTATCTACTTCAGGGGCACTTGTTGAAGGCTCACAGTGGAATCATTCTAGATCATGAAATCTTGGGCGTGCGCAACATTGGCACAATGATATTGACTATGAGGCATGTTACAAGGGAAACACCATTCTAACTCTTGTGCTAAAATTTTATGAACTGGAACGAGTGCCTAAATTGTACTAGGTACTGGAAGAGAAGGTGCGTGAGGAACAAATTGCAAGGGCATATGTGCATTGGGATGTCATCTATCATTCTACTAGTTAGGTGTGTATTTTTATTTCCATACTAATTCCCTCAAGGTTGATTGCTCGGCCATGCGCCCGATTAGAATTGCCTCTATAAGCTTGCACCTATTTCTTTTATAATGATATAACCTTGTTTGAAATTTTTTTGATCGGGGCCTTTAATTATTCATCCTCCTTTTGCTACATTGGAGAGTAGGATGTTGAGGAAACTGGTTGTGTGATTTGCTTAGGAACATGAATAGGGGCCATAACATGCTGGGGTGCTTGTGACATTTCTAGGAACAAGGGCATAGGTGGTCTAGGAGATATCTTTCCCACTTGAATAAGACTATTTTATTCCCTTACTGCAATATTATAAGTAGCTGGTAAGGTCCTACCTCCCATGGATTGTATCATGACTGAGATATCACTATTGAGCACCTTTAGATAATATATGAAAGGATTTTTGGGCCCCTAAAATATTTGCTAAGTACAAGAAGGCACATGGGTGCACAAGGCCTATTTGAAGACAGGTGCACAATGAGAAAGTGCGCAAGGTAGGAAAAAGGTTTTGGGACTCACCATATTTGGAGTATTAGGAAGAACACGAGAAAAACGTGACCCGATCATTTGCGCATGCGAGTGGATAAGGTGCTTAGCATGGCGGCTTTGTGCCCATGGAAGGAATATACCTTGCAATGGAATATATTAGAAGGTCACATTGCAAAGAATGGAGATCTCAAGCCTAGAGAAAGCATGCTCCCATGGAGGACCACCTTGGACACTTGGAAATGGATCTGTAACTCCCATGAAGTCTTGAAGATGTTGAGAAAGGATATAAATACAAGCACCCGACAAAGAAAAATATATAAAAGGAGAAAGAGGCGAAGCCATGCAGGAATACTGGGAGAGCTCCATAGGTTGGGTTTAGAGGATTTGTAGGAGTACGTTGTACTAAGGGGATGGGTTTGAACATTTTTATTTGTACTATGAAGGGCCTAAGTCTAGTTCTGATGCATGACATTGATCTAGCATTATCATATGAATATGTGATTTCTTGAGTTATTGTAATGTGGTTATCAACATGCTTAATATGAATATATGTGTGGTTCCAATTCTACTTACATCTCGTATGGGTCGATTATGTATGTTTCATATGAGTGGGCTTAAACCCCTGTGCATTTCTTTTCTATTATGGTTCAGATCTATGTTTTGTAATGCTTTCCTTATATGAATGAGCACATTGGTCTAGAATCCGTTCTAAGCTCTAAGATGAATGTATGGTTCCTTTCCAATCTGTTCACTTAATTTTCTATCGTAAATAATGCATTCTCACACAAATCACATCAAGGAGGGACTTGGCACCCACGCATGCCTCGGGTGAGCACCCAACACCCACTGGGTGATAGGCCGATGTGCATGGGATTTCCTTATTCTTTGAGAAGGGCATAAAAATGACTACATCTTGGTTCCGTTGCTGGGACCTCTTTTTGAAGTTATTGTGAGAAATGGCATATGTTTTTGTCTTTGTGATGTGTAATGATAGAGCACCTAACTTTAGAAAGTGTTGAAACGTGGTTCAAGAGCATAGAGGATGAGTTTTCTCAAAGATTCAACATTGGACCTAAGTTTAGTACGTGTGGATGGGTAGAAGAGAACCTATACAATGAGTTGTATGAGACATTATTTTGCTTTGCTTCCTAGTAGAGCTATATGAATGGCTCTCAGCATACGCATCTAGATCAAGTTGGTTTTATAGATCACGCGTGTGGACCCAAGATGACTATCAAAGGCTGCAGGATGTAGATATGACATGGACATGTGCTATTGATCACTAGTGGAAGAGGGTGTTGACTAGTTATACTTTGGAATACGCCATTTTGACGTATTATTTCCTAGATATCATTGAGTTTGAGTTTCTGAGGGAGCCTAGAGGATCATTTTTACATGCTATTCCTGGCTATGAAGATATTGGTTGTTACTTTGAGTTTAGAAGCATTCCTGATGGCTGGATAAGCCATCCGTGTAACATCCACTTTTTGTCACTTCGCCTATAGAATTATTTATTTATTATTAACTTTATGCAATGATTCAAATACCCATATATTTAAATCTACATAAAACTTAGTGTCATCCATTTCGATAACACATGCATGAACCATGTGCAGCTGTATGAGAGAATGTTGAACCTCCTCGTTCTCCCTCAATGCTTTATACGAGCCATAAATAAAATGTATCCCTTGGATTCTCCTTTAACAAGACATGATATATACGTGAAAAACCCTAAGTGTGTACCTGGTTCCACCTATGAAATCCTCAGGCATCTCACATCTTAGATAATGGTGAAATCTCGATAGTGTAATCAACAACTTACACCACTTTGCACAAAGTTTCTGAGTCATGTATGCCATGCTCGATTCTATGACAACACACTCACCATTGGAATCTTGTCATCTCACCTTATTCACTTGTTCAGTTATATGGATTCACAAATGTTAATGTTGTAAACAACTACAAGCCTTGAATGAGGTATAAACTAGTTTAACCTACACGAAGACATACCTCTATGTCATCCTGTGATGCCTATGGGAAGAAAGTGTTCTCGTAACAATTCACCTTGTTACTCACCCACATATCTACCCATAGCCATCATAGGTTGATATAGGGGTGCGTACCCCATAGGTCTAACATGTCTTGTAACTCTATCAAGGTTTGTACTTAGGACAACACCATACTACAATCCAGTCTCTTGATGAGACAACTCATTACAGATGCTAAATGGCAGTATCCTAATGGTGACAATCGTCACCATAGGGATATGACTGTGTAGTATATGCAATGAGTTCACCCACCTAGAATTCTATATTGGTGCATGGTGTTTAATGTTTTTGAGGTAATCATTATAGAATAGCCTAGGACTTACAACACCTTCTCCATGAATGGGTCGTACCTAAGGTCAGGATTGAGTTGATCCTGGATCCCCAATCTCTATAACATTTTAATTACCTTTCAATATCTCATACCCATGTTAACCATTGATGGAAACAATACTATCAATGTCAATGACTATTATTACAGTCTCAAAACTATCCCGTCTTTAACATTTAGGCTAATGCTTCTTATTTCATATTCTAGGGGTATGTACTTACATGAAGCTAAGTAATTAGGTATGATTCATTCCTTGAATTAAGTGCCATAGACTATCAATGCCAATCCTCTTTTCAGTTTAAGCACATCACTTTTCTTAATTGCATCTCAATAATGAGCATTCATTTATTTTACTACCTCCAACAAGTAAGAAAAATTTGAGGTAGCCTATATGATAGATTTTTATGATCCACTTACCCATTTATCTTTCCTTGTCATATCCTTTTCAAAATACCGCTTGCTAATTCTCTTTAGAGATAATATCAGTATTGACTAGGGATGAGATTTTAATGTTATGTTCTTTTAACTTAGTAAGCATGTTCCATATTACTTCCATTGTATCTCGACATACATAGGTGCTCATAATGATGCATCATGGAACAACCCCTAATTATCTTTGAGCAAAATATTCCATAACACAATTTATCACAAATCTGTAATTCCCAAAAAGTGAAACCATAATCAAAGTATAGTCATGTAAGATTACCATAAGCCCATCTTTTTGTAGCTTATGTGTAGCATCCTTGTATAGGACTTAGAGTTGATTTCCCTTAGAGATCAATAATAAATTATTATATCTTTGATAAGAGTTAGTTTAACATGTGTTTATAAAATAGCCATAGCTCAGAAGTATCTAATTAACATAACCTTTTCATGGTTTCATGTTAATCCAGCTGCCTTCTTATCAGTGGTCATTAAGATTAGACAATCTTACTTCTAGATATCTTTTGCTGGTTGTGTACATTCTATACAAAACCTCTGGAGAACTTATCACCACTTTTCAAGTAGGTTGATATATTGCACTTTATAACGAGGCAGTTATCCATTAACAACCTCAACTATTTCCAAGTATGCTTAACATATAATTACTTAGAACAAGATATTTTAGGCAATGTTCATCCAATAGTCCCTTATATGTTCCCTAGAACCTCACACATAAGATATGTATAGCACTTACTACATGATTAATACAATAGTATTGTAGATGCTGATTTCTTAACTTGATAGATTTACGACTCATAACTCATCAATCGAAAATCATCCACTTACAAAACATTATATATATAATAGCAGGAAATCTGACTTAATTACATTTATGAGATAAATTCAACTCATGCCTTTAAGCATGACCAAAATATTTCTTTTTAAATGAATAAAACAATTATATTTAGTAGCAAAGCCTTTCCCGTTTCCAAGAAGATGTAATTCATTTAAGAACATTCAAGTCAGTCATATCTTCAAACTTTCCTCAATCAAAATAATATACAAAACTAAATACTTCACCCTTCCTTCTCTGTTGTTATCTACAAAATTGTTAGCATGAGTCAGTTCACAAGAACTGAGCATGATAAGCACCAACTTACCATAATGACATACTCTACTTAATTATTTCATAAAAATAACCCATATTATTTTTATGCATCAATATTTCAAAGCTTAAGTAGATAACAATTCTTTCTACAACGTGACAACAACAAGCAATTTAATGAACCATGGAAGGAATCAATTTCAGACTTACTTTTACATACAACTACTTCAGTCACTCAGAAACAACCATACAATTCATAAGATACATAAGAATTATAAGTAATAAAGATTACCGAATAAGAGTAACAATATTTCACTCATGCAATCCCATACTTGCATGCCTGAAATATTTTACTCAACCATTAAGTAACCATATAAATATCAAGAATACATTCAAGCAATCACCCAATTCTTCATAACAGATCTAAAGAGGATTTCATAAATCCATAAGGACTGCTAAAGGTTCAGTCATTAATAATAAGACATCAAAAGCATTTGGCTAATGAAATACAATATTAGAGCATTTAACCTTGAGGATAAGAGGAAGAGAGCATTCATGGCATCCTGCCATATAGCAATCAGGTATAAATTGAGTAAAAGCTACATATAATACTTACCTCAACTTAAGCACTTATTGAACATTCCAAGAGTAGAAAGGAGTACTCAATTCCCTTTTTTAGATATGTTTCAACATATCAAGACCTAATAGACACCAAAGTATTTAAAAATTCTGAAGAGAGAGAGGGTACTATGTGTTGACGAGATAAGATAATTGTTACTTAACCCAAAAAGTTCAACTGAACATTTAATATCCCAAGGTTTGCTCAACACGAAATACAACTTCTAGCAACCACTTATTCCCGGTAAATCAAGACTTCAATTTAAGAATGATCTCCTAACCCATTCTACTAAACAAGGTTAGATCATACAGAACTAAATTCATGACACAACCAGAAAGGTCAATAAGGAACTTTCAAAATGTCAAGGAAACCCCATAAATAATAAATGAAACCGAGTACAGTTTTCCATAAGAGAAAGAGTCACTTCTAGGTTTGTGGAAGCACCACAAATCCAAATCAGAACCAAACACCTAGAGAGGATCTGTTACATCTCATGGACTCAGTTAAAGGACAAATCCAGTTATCATCTATTATAAGGGTAGAAGTGTATAACTTACCGTTTTGTCCTAGAATGGGTTACCATACAAAATTGATGCCTCCAGTTCCTTAATAGAACGCATAGTAAGACAATGTGATCTATAACTTGGACCGTGTTATTTACTACAGAGGGTAATACTACCAACTTTACAACCTTGAAGCCAAGGGTCTTCCTATTTTGGGACAACCTTAATCTTTAGCCTAACTTAAGGATTCAATTTCCAACAATTAAAACATAAACCCAACAAGCACAGATAAGAGAGTAATGGGTCAAGAAATCAAACTCTACTTATCATTACCAGCTCATATGTTGAGATAAGGCATGCTCAATAAAAGGAACTATTTAACCCTTTTCAACCGAGAAAACTAATGCATACACTTTGAGAAGATCAGCTCACTAAGTATCATACAAGGTTTTACAGGAGAATGTCCATCCTCCATTATAGAGGCTAAAATGGAACATAAGTGATGAGATTTTAACAAGCTGGACTTAACCATCACAGTAATCAAATCTCAATACAACCTTCCGTAACCGGCTTCAAACATCGAAGAAGTTGAAATAGTTCCAGAATCATTAACTAAGCCACAAGGAGATCGACATGATATAATACAATGAAGTATCTGGAACTTATGCAATCATAAATTGTAAACAAGATACAACAGTTATCTATAAGAGAACTCATCTATTCAGTCGTGCCATCATAGTGGCTCGAGGTAGACCAAAGGTACCATTCTAAACTGCCTATTCAAGGGTCGAAGAGGTAGACCTTAAAATCATCACAACTGTCCTTATTATCTACAACTCCATGATAATATTAATTCAGTTGTTCTCTTTCAGTACACATCCCTATTTTTAAATAAAACTAGGTCGATTATAAGTACAGACGATGCCCCATACAAGACCATCACGACTCCACAGAATAGATTTATTAAAGAATCAAACCCAGTTATGTATAACCAACAAACACTAGGTCAAGAAAAGACATCTGTAACAAAACTCACACAGAACAATTTCCAGCATACCAAAATACCTTGCCATACTTATTCAAATCCATGGAGAGATGGGTAATTAATAAAACTAGGTTTTCTACAGTATGGATAGAAATCGATTCTCAGCTGCAAGAAGATTTCAACAATGTTGGCGTATCATTTCAACCCAGTATTCACTATAACAACAGTCCTCAAACATCTCAAGATTATATTCTTTCCTTCACTATAATAAACCTTATTGGAGTCTGTACTTAATTAATCACTTCTAACAACATACATCACGAAGCCATAGCATTTCATACTCTACAGAGCAAATATTAAATGATTCCACATCACAAAAATTACAAACACAAAATCATTCAATACAAGGTTATTTTTGTGAAATCACTAAATAAAGCAAGAAATTATGAAAATTTCAGAGCGTATCATGCCTGTCACGCTAGTGATTTATTTTCTTGCAAAAACTTTCATGATTCTTCAAAAGATCCCTAACCTTTGAAACGAGTTCCTTCATTCAACAGATCACAAATTTCCCGTGACATTTTAATGAGTCTGGGAACTTGTTGTTCCAACTACTCAACTATTGTTTTCTCCATGCAACTCACATCAACACACAACTAAACTTCCTCCTTGCATGCCGAGCAACTACGAGTTTCATGCAATGAAATGAATCGATACCAAAACCAAACTCGTTTTTCCCCCAAACCATTCCCACACTTCCCGAGGAAGGTGAGCATTAAAAGACATTAAATGTAGAGTTAATGGAGCTTTCCGCCAACTATTCTTAGCTCTCATTTTAAATTTAGCAAACTCCTACTTCATGCCATGCAAGGCGATTTAGACAACTAAAGTACTTCGCTCCAAAATCAGTTGGCGGAGTCAATCAATAAACAATTAAGGGATGAAGTGTGGTGGTTGCCACCTCATCAACCATTTGAATTTGGGCAACGTTATATCATTTTCAATGACCAAACAATATTTTATGCCATAGAAAATCTGGATGCCATTCCATGATATGCCTTAAGGCTTCACAACACTAAATATTTTCACACACCCTTTTCAAATAGTAAAGGTTATGTTCACTTCAAGCTTCACAAGTAACAGGTTTGCATGTTAGGTTTAGAACTATCCACTAGGATTAGATTGTCCCCCATTTTGAAATATATATATATATATATGTATGTATGTATGTATGTATGTATATATATATATATATACATATTCACATGTATATATATATATATATGTATGTATGTATGTATGTATATGTATATATACATATTCACATGTATATATATATATATATATATATATATATATATATGTATGTATGTATGTATAAATATACAATGCTAACATTGATCAAGAAGTTGTTCATGTATACTCGAAGGAGTAGATGCCCTTAATTCATAATAATTAAGTCCTTGACTGATGACTATAGCCCTTTTATCCCTGGAAATATGATCATGATGGCATTAGTCATCAAATGGGCAGATTATCAGATGGTTGGTTTAAGACTTATTATAAACCAACAGAAGTCTTGATCACATTCCAAATTAAGTCGCTAAGTGAACTATCAAAATTGTCAAAGCCTCAACATAACTTAGTTATAAAAACTATAATGTTAACAATTTAATAGAGATAAGCAACAACATCACAAATCACTTTCAAGGCTTAAATTTACACCAAGGATTCTATGACATACAACATTACAAATGACATAATGTCACCTTAGTGAAAATAGTTCATCACTAAGATAGATCTCGATTAGCAGGGTTCTTATCTAAGGAGATTATCCTTAGCTTATTCATGATATTGTGATTACATGTTCATATCAAGTTTTCATTTAATTTTTGATACGCAAGGGTGCCAACAACATAGGATAAAACCATTTTTCCTATCATTACTTTGACAACAATAAGGAAAACACGGTGTGTTACACTCGAGCAAACCTTGGGAGAGGAAGCTTGGGTGGAGGAAGATAGCAGATGTTAAGGCTGAAAAGGAAAGGAAGGAGAGACGAATCAATTATAATGAATCTCGTGAGAGGGAGATGAGTAAACAATGTGAGGTAGCAAGTGTGATGGATCTATGGAGGTAGACGTTGCGAGATGGTGTTGAAGTTCACGCAGAGGATGTGGAGTCTAAGAATTCTGTGCTACCCCATCTTGGTAAGCACGTAAGAGAAGCCCCTTCAACTTTTAATGAGCGTTCATCGCATGGAGAAAGAAAAGTCATTCACATGCATCTGGACCCACCTAGTGACCGATCCCTGTGCTTAGTTTTTTAGATCAAGGGAAGAGTATTTTTAACCCAGTTGGTATCGGTGGGAGTGACCAATTTATGCCTAGGAGATATAATTTCTTGTTTGGGACTTCTATGGATGCACATACCATTCCAGTGTTAGGAGGAATATTCAGGAAAAGTGCGGATACACAAGCCTTTTTATCACATTTGGGAGTGGTGTGGGGAAAACTATTGGTAGTGGGTCATTATCACAGACCATCAGCATGTAGTTTAGTAGGGCATTGGGAACCCTTGGTGCGACCACTTTAGGACCTGATGGATCCATTGGATCTGGTGGGTCATGAGGAACAAGACTCAGTGGACCCAAAGTGGATCTGGTGGAGGGAATAATGAAGGAAACAATGGGGGGAACCAAGGCTCTATATTGGGAGGACAAGGACCCCAGTCACCCCCATGTGTTTTTTGAGATGTCTTTGCACGTACCGAGTGCGAGCTACTATGGCACGCAAAAGGGATCACTAGCTCGGAGTAGAAGGCAAGCTGATTTGTAACTACATTGCAAGAGTGTGCACATAGTTGGTATAGGGAATATGACCCCCATCAAATGGTGTTAGACTATATAGTGTTGAAAAATTCTTTCCTCGCAGAGTTACATATTCTAGATTTCGAGGAGAAGAGCATCATTAATTTGAAGGAGATCCGAGAAGGGTATGGTAGAGTGTGTGCGAAGTATGATGCATGGTTTAAAACTCTCTTGTCTAAACTCTGTCATATGACAACCACCCCTCACAGCATGCTCAATTATTTGTTGGAGGGTTTCTCACTCCATTTAGGAGGGCATTGTCACATAAAATGTTCACTAACCCGTGCGAGGATTTAGAGGCCGCCTTACGTGTTAAAGCTATTTGGAGTGTGGATATTGGTTTTAGTCCATTTTTGGATGCCCAAATTGCTGCAATGGCCAAGTAATTGGAGAAGCTATCTACAAACTTAGTTCATGAGGTTTGTAGTGGGCTTTGGTATACAGACTTCAAAGTGGAGGGACATGCAAAGGATAATTACCCTCGAAGTCATTGCACGATATGGCAAAGTAGACTATGAGATCTTCTATGGGGATCATGATGCAAGTATATGCCCTCTACTCCAAGGTGCAATCCACAAGAATGTTTCTTGCTATTGCAAGATATGAACATCTACAACCCATGACACCAAGGATTACAAATGATTGATCAGATCCATGATGCTATTGATCTGGGTGTGTGTTAGACTAGCCTTGTTGGAATTTCTAAGGATGATGAATGACATTATGAAGGGTGTGCAGATGGAGGGGCATGTGGAAGAGGTTTTTGTGGAGGAGTTCATGGTCGTGGTAACCACAATAGAGGGAGAAGTGAGTTCCCATGAGGAACATGTTATAATTGTGGATCTACATAGCATTATAAACATGATTTCCCGATCTATTACAATGCTCATGGTGCGGGAAGAATCACAAGTACAAAGAGTGTCTAAAATCTACGAGCATATGAACCAGCAACACTAAAAAGATAAGGGCATGGCTATGGTGAGTGTCAAAAAGGTCGATTCACAATGGATGCCAAGAGTGGCGCATGAGTTAGAACTAGAACTTGTACTAGTGACAATGCAAGTAGAGGTCGCGTGCACCAGGGAGATGCCAAGACCAAGGACACTAGTTTCTAGAGAGGAGGTACTATATAGAAAGTAACCGGACCTTGCCCATCAAAAATAAGTGTATCGGGAAACTATGGACATGATTTAGAGTTTACAAGGGAAGATACAATGTCTTAAGGAGCAATCGAGGTAGGTGGGGCAGCAGAAGGATAATGAGGTTCTAAAGAGTGGTCCTGGATGAGGTCAAAGAAGTATGTAAAATGTTTGGGCAAGAGAATATTATTCCCTTGCTAGGAGAATGGCTAAGGGAGAAGGTACCACACACTGGAGCAGAGCGTGAGAGACAAGTTTTGCATGCAAACCTTTCTCCACACATCCTTGAATATGACAAGGAGATTACTCTAAATGCAGTTTTTGGTGGATGGATTACGAGAAATATCCTTATCGACACGGGAGCAGAGGTGAATGTTCTTACCTTAGATGTCTAGCATCAGATGGTAAGGCCCGTGTTGCAACCATCTTCAAATGTGATGTATATGGAGAACAAGACTAAAGTTATGCCCGTTGGAGCCTTGAAGGATGTAATTATCACCATTTAAGGGGCCAAGTTCACTAGAGACTTCAAGTCTTGGCACTCGCAGAGGCAGACAACTTTCTAGTGTTGCTTTGGCACCCATGGTTTTACAAGAATAATGCTAACATAAGGTTTAACAAAGGATATATCAATTTCTAAAATAAGGAAGAATCGGTGGTCATCCCTTTAATGGATAGAAATTTATCACCCTACACAAAGTTGTTGGGAGAAGAAATACTTGATAGAAAGTAACATTCTCAATTTAAGACTTTAGAAACAAGGGAATTTTTTTTACACAATGTTCTTTGTTCTAAATAAAACATAATTTAGAACACGCATTCCATGCCAATAAATCTGATAATAGATAACCATATGCAGCTATAATGACTTGATGAATTACCAATCTCTCATTACATGACTCAGTCCCTAACCAATCTCTCATGCTTGTCTCTAAGTATTGAATAATTTTACGTATATTACATATAATTGGTTTTTCTTACCCTAATCTAGGTACTGAGTGACCTGTGTAAAGAACCTATCTAAATATTTGTTACCAATATTCATATAAAATCACGTTCCTTAAACTAGGTGACATCAAACAACACAACCAACAGTTTGTGATACTTTGGCCAAAGATTTTCAATATACTATTCATCTTACTATTCCTAGATGACATACTCGTCAAATCGGAATACATCCTTGACCTCACTCTTATGATATCTAGAATGGTCTTAACTGACTTTTGTCAATCCAATTTCCCAAGGTTTGACCCTAACCCAGAGTTAGTGACATAATATGTTATAGGAGACGCTCACGATGACTTGGGGTATATGGGCATACTCATCTGACCTAAGTCAACCGAATGTGCCAAGATACCCTGAGTCATAGAAAGCTACTTCCTATTCCAATTCATGTTGCTAGCTTGGCCTAGAGAGAAACTAAGTTCAAGTCCAGATGTGTGTAGATCTAGATGAACTAATATAGAAGGGTGTTGCAACATGTCAACTACAACATTATATCCTCGTGAAGACCTTGGTCTTCACGTGGGTAGTTCTGTAGTTGGCATGTGCCAACATCCGTAGATAACTACTTCATCATGATGTACATACCCCTAGGAGGTCATTAATACTTAATTAAAATTGGATTAAGATTCATATTATGAAAACCTTACACAATCCTAAATCCAACACCCCTTAAGTTCTTCATCCATATTTGATTTAATTAAAATTAAATAACTTCATTAACTCATGATTGATTTTATGTTTGGTAACTCTGACATGTCGAGCAATTATCCAAAAATAGAACATAATATATCAAAAGGTTAAATTAATGAACTCAACTATTCAAATAAGGTGCAACAACCATTCAGGTTCCACTAGAGCAGACTTCATAGAAAATGAAGTCTGAGTGATTAACGATCTAAAATGCCATTATTTCATTTTGCATTTCGTGAGAGAGGAAGAGTCTTCCTCTCTACCTGGTTATGTGTTAGTGTTTATCATACCTTTTAATCCTTCACACTTTCTATAGTTTAATTGTATATTCAATTCACATCCCATTATCATTATATATTAATTAGATAAAGAACGTAATCTTTATGCAACTTAACAAGTTGCCTTAAATAAAGAGAGAGATTGAACTATTTCTCTTCGTCTAACTTATCAATGACAACAAAATTAAGAATACAAACAGATATGCCAAATACCATCAAGATAGTATTACAACTACCTTCATAAGTGTACAAAATAATTTACATAGCAATTCAAAGAGAACCGATAATCTTTTCAATTCATCTTGATAAAATACACAATTTACAAGACTATACATCTCATGCAAACTGCATGTCAAAAATACTAAAAACATTAAAGAATACAACTTTTTCCTTTTCAATACATCTCAAGAATGAATCAGAGATCTCTTTAAAAGATCCATACTTTAAATCATCCAATACATCATAAAAGTTATTTCCTTCTTTTATCACTTACAAATTCCATCTGCAAAATTGCTAGCATGGGTCAGTTCATCGAACTGATCATGATAAACACTAAGCAATAAAATGAAGTGCATTCCACTAATTGTTCTATTAAAACAAATCTTCTTTAATGAAACAATTAATGTAATCATTCAAATAAACCATAAGTAATAACAACCATAAGAGAAGCACAATAATAAATCTGATTCACATTATAGGAAGAGGTCATAATATAATCAGCTAAATCACTGCATTATAAAGATAAAGGTTTTGACCCAACAATTAATTATTTATCTCAAATAACATTTCCTATCAATAATTGTTTCATAATTCTTTTTGAATTTGAAAAAAATCAACTTCACTATATAAACAAATAGTTACTTTCAGAAAGCAAGACCCTCTTATTCATCTTTACAAATTTTAAGAAAACATGTACGGTCAAGTTCATTCTAACATAGTAACGTTTATAGGTTGATTCATCCCACAAATAAAATAATTAAGAGATTCACAATTCAGATGTGGCAGCCTAATACTAAGTCAAAATATATATAGCCTAGGTTCTTAGATTAGGCCTCTTATTATATTAGAAAGGAATATATCCCAGCCACAATGTTTACATCAATTTAACTGAACAACTACAATAAGTAGAAACATTTAATACTTAATCACCTTAATAAAAGTAATGCTTTTGATTCCCTTAAACCTATAACAAGGTTTATCTAAAGAAAGGAAGATCAAACTGGAGAGTGAACAGTTTACAACATCCTTATCATTCGGTTAAACCAAATTCCCATATGCATCTTCAGACAAGAAGGGTCAACATCATACCCTACAGTTTTCTAAAACTAAAAATGGAGAGCTTACCACTGAGAGTGGAAGAGAAAGGAGTTATGTTAGAAGAGCATTCTATTGTTCATTCAAAAGAAAGGAGGTTGTAAAATAATCAAAAGAGATAGTTCCCCATACCCCCAAATCCTTAAGATAAAGAAATCAGGTACAGAAGATACAAAACTGATTACATACAAAACTGTATCTTCGAATAAATTTTCCAAGAGTTTCACCATTAAAGAAATGACAACCATTATTCATTTACTTAATTCCTTTCATGAAGAATGTGAGAAATAAGACAATTATCATTCACATCCAATTCCTAAAAGTGTTAAGGATGGAGAGATCAAACTTAAGACAACTAAACAGAGCTAAGAATGGTAATAATGGTATCGACCTGGAGAAAACCATCACCCAAAGTATGTTCAAACAACATATCTTCAACAATCTACCAAAAGCTCAACTTCTAAAATTTTAAACATATTAACTAAACAAAGAATAAAACGTAATAACTACATAGAAGACTTCTTCTCTACTATTTCCACAGTTATTTCCAAGACCTTTATAAAACCCAAAAGTCCGTTCAAGAGTTTCAAAGAGGAAACTAAAATCAAACAACAAGTTTAAGTCAACCTTTCCTTATATTTTCCTCACAACTTCAAAACTGAAGATGTTAATCAAAATACCATAATGACTCAGCTCCTTATAAATTTTAAAGTTCAAAGAAGTACAAAAATAGAGAAAATCATTCCTTCACTATATTTATGAAAGTTTAGAGTACAAAATATAGACGATTCCAAAAACCTCCTTCACCCATTAACTCTCTTTTTCTAACACAAGTTTGGGTTCATACTACAAATCAAAGTATACATAACAGTCCCAAAAAGGAGTATTTAAACTTCTACAAACAAGATACTATAAAGGAGATTATTCTTCTACCTTCCACAAACAATCAAAGACATTTAGATGAACAATGCAGGTTTACCCAGAATAGAAGCAACAAGACATCTGTTCCTTACCCTTACACAAGAAGACAAAATGTATACCCATACCAATCACAGAAGGAGTAATACCACTTAAAAACTCAAAGATGCAATAGAGAAGAGTAAAGATGTAATAGAGAAGAGTATCCATTTACTTTTCTACCTTTCGAAGAGATTTCCAGTTTGAAACTTCAAACAAAAACTACTTACTTAAACTCTTTTTCAGGAAGACAATCTAGTATTTATATTTCTAACAAAACACTAAAGTCCTGACAGTTGCAAATGCAGTTCATCATTTTAACTCATTCAGTAAGAACACCCAAAAACAACATTTTCACGCAAGGGTCCCAAAACAAAAGCACAGAGATTCTTTCAACAAGAAAGTAAGGAACCAGAACCACAAACATAAACATTTATCTCATTAGAGCAGAATTGTTTTAATGAAACATTTAAAGAAACACAAGAAATATTAATGGATAGAGCCTATCATGCCTGATAGTGCCTCTGCCACTTCGAAGAAGACTTCCACCGAGCTTCCAACTCTTCTTCTTTTCCAAGCAAGATCAACAACCAAAAATCTCTTTCCCCAATGTCTCATATACTTTCCTTGAATCGAAAATAGACCAAGGAAATCAAAAATAGCCACAAAGTGAAAGTAGAACTACTAGTTCAAAGAACTAGATAGCTCCATGCAGAGCAAAAATCAGAGAGTATGAATGACCAAACAAACTCCAACAAATCCACCCTCATTATTTCCTAGAGCTTGGCTCGCCAAAAATGAGACTCATAAATGCCATTGATTCCAAAATTCCCACCTATCTCTCCATGCCACCGCCATCCAGAATTGGTGAATCCTAATTCGAATTTTGCATGCATTGCTAACTTTAGTGAAGACTCCATGTAGATTCCACCAACTTTTTCATGCTTCCGCCTAAATTGGTAGTTCGGTGTCATTTATTACAAAATAAAATCTCATAAATAGCTTAGGAACCGTCACCAAATTACCAATGCCATATGACCCTTAGGTCCCCTTTCCTTATTTCATTAGTTTAGGGTCAATTCCCTTAGTTTAGGTTATGTCCATAGGATAGTTTAGAAGTAATAACCTTAGGTTTAAAAACATTTCAATAAGTAATTTCCACCTTAGGTTAGGTCATAGCTCACAACCATATAGTATTAGGTATTAGATTAGAAATAGACCTAGCATCACCTTAGGTGGTTCCCTCAATTTAGAACATGCAACTTAGGATAGGATGTTGTCCCAAATACAGTAGACATAGCTAGAAAAATAGGTACATCTACCTTAGTTTAGAATCTCGTTAGGATAGATCTCTTAGGTCTAGGACTTAGATTGTTCCTCAATAGTCCTAAAGTAGGCCTCATTTCACTTAACATTGTTAAGCATCCTGAAGAGATCATACAAAAATATCCAAGTTCATAACCTACAACAGAATGTAGCACGATCTTTCAAGAAGATAAAAGAATTTGTAAACATGCTAGAGTTCATTCCATTATGTCATCCAACCTTTGAATGTCAGTTTACCATTCAGACTAGGTAAGAAGATTTAAAACATACCTTGGATCAATGGAATTGATCCAAGGATTTTTTAGTAATAAGAGATAAGTTTGCAAACTTCACTTACCAGATTACAACTTATCTATCTGAAACAAGAATGGATTCTTTGCAAGCTACTGTATTTCAAGTTAATGAAATCAAGATCAGAAATGGCTTATCCACGGCAAGCATGATTTCCAAAAATCAAAGGAACACTCCTTATCTATAAAAATCACATGTCAACGCTTGCAATGCAAAAGAGGAAAGATAACATTTTCTTAAAGATGTTACATAGAATCTATGTGTAGTCCATCAGTGATCCTGAGGGAATTCACCCCAGGCTCATCTGATTTGAAGACACTCAATTTGTGAGTAATACCACTACTGTGGCGTGTGAAAATTGGGCACATGGGACTTATGAGTTAATTGGGTGAAAATTAAAAGAACCGGTAACAAGGGTGACAAAGGTACGCTCATTCAAGTGCCAGGGAGGAAAGAAGCTTCCTATCTACTCGGGGGGAACATTTCCTAAGATTTTCCTATAGGAAATGGAAGCTCAGTGGATAAATGAGGAAAAAGAAGAGGAATTCTTATTTATAACGTACTCGATCGCAACATGTTGGTGGGCTACACATCAGAGAACTTCTTGGATTAGCGTAAGGTAAGAATCATGCTCTCTCGTAAGGTTTTCAAGGAGCAATCTTCCCGTGGATATATAATACTACCATGGGAAATAAATCACTTCATTTCATATCTAAGCATGTGAGGAATCCCAAATGGGAAGCGTAGAGGAATTACCACCTTTGTTGTGGGTACACAAGTTGTACTCCACCTTGTAAGGTTGTGTGCGTGCATGGTACATCCATTCAGAGATGCGTCATCAAACAAGTAATTGGAAAGAGTTGGTGGCTGACCTCATTCAAGAATTTGAGTATAGAAGCACCAAACCATTAGTGGATAAGGTGTTGCAAACAATCAAGTGCCTTACAATGGGAGATAGTGCCATGGCTGAGGATAGGCTACTGGAATTACTAGAAAATCCTTATATGGAGACATGCCTCAATGAGGAAGAATCAGAGGAAGTACATTTTGAGCACGCATGTATGGAAAAAGAAAAAGGAAAATTGGTCTATGTCATAGACGGGGAAGAGATGGAGACATTGGATGTTGATCATTTAGAGGGTACATGCGAGGTCATAGACAACACTGATGAGCAAGCACACACCTACCATGAGCCTTTGAAGAAAAATAAGGTTAACATTGGGACAGAGGCTGAACCTAAGGAGGCTATCATTGGTGACTATTGGTCGAAAAAGGAAGTTTCAAAGATCATTGATCTATTGTGTGAGTTCCAAGATTTGTTCCTTGTAGGTACCATGAACTCAAAGGCATCCACCATTCCTTGGGAGAAATGAAGATCAAGTTGAAAGAAGGTGCACGCCTGATTCAAAAGAGACCTTATCGGATGAATCCAAATTTGTACGCGTACAGGTTAAGGAAGAGATAGAAAAAATGATAGCGTCAGGTATCATTAAGGCAGTTGAAGAGTCAGAATGGATAAGCCCAATGGTCATCATCATCAAGAAGGATAGGAGGATCAGGATCTGTGTTGACCACAGGGATCTGAATGTAGTATGTGTAATTGATCCCTTCCCTACCCCATTTACTAAAGAAATATTAGAGGGATTGGTCAGGTCAAAGCTTACTCCTTCATGAATGGGCTCTCGGGGTATCACCAGTACGAATTGCAAATGAAGACTAGAGAAAGATAACTTTTGCCACCAAATGGGGAAGTTTTTCCTACACACATCATGCCTTTTGATTGAAGAATGTACTGATGTATTATCCCGCATAGTAGTGCAAACCTTCTAGGACTTCATCCATTTACTTCTTTAGGTCTATTTGGATGATTGGACTATGTTTGGTCTCATCATGGAACATTGTGATAACTTGAGACTAATGTTTGAAAGGTGTCGACAGTTGAGGATATCCCTCAACATCAAGAAGTGTCTCTTTGCTACCCCATTTGGAACCTTATTAGGGCATATCATATGTAAAGAAGGCTTACTAGTAGATCCCGCCAAATTTACAGTCATTCTATATTTAGGGAAGCCTACTAGCCAAAGAATCGCATACATGATTCCTTGGACACATGAGATATTACAGGAAGCTCATTAAGGGGTATGCCAAGATCACCTTTCCCTTAGAAGAATTATTGAAACACAAAATTTTCTTTCATTGGGGAGAAGCGCAACAGAAGGCATTTAACACTTTAAAGGATAGGCTCATAATGACGCCCATATTACATTTTCCTTCTTGGGATAAGCCTTTCCATGTGCATGTGGATGCCTCAAGGATAGAAATGGCGGTAATACTAGCACAACCTAATGAAGGAATTGTCGATCATCCCTTGAGCTTTGCAAGTAGGAAGTTTACACTAGCAGAACAAAATTACACAACTACTGAGTGCGAAGCATTTCCAATGATCTATGTGTTACATAAGTTTAGGAAGTATTTGTTGGTAAAATCCTTCATATTTTACAAAAACCACATGGCATTAAAGTAATTAGTCAACAAACCCATTCTGCAAGGGCACATATGTCGTTGGGTCCTTCTATTTTAGGAATTTGAATTTATAGTGGTGGTGAAGTCAAGAAAGAATAATTTAGGGCCTGACCACTTGTCAAGGATTGATAGGTATGGCGCCGAAGGAATGAAGGCCTTGAGAGGAAATAATTGGCCATACGCACCATGAATTACCTGTTGATTAACGAAGATCTATACAAATTAGGCCGTGATAAGGTTTTACATCGATGCGTGATAGAACATGAGCACTTTATAAGTATGGAAGAAATGCATGCTTTGGGATTGTAGGAGGAAACTATGCGGGAAATGCAACCGTGGGAAGATTTTTTTCACGGGGATTTTGTGGGAAACCATTTACCAAGATTGTATTGAGTTCTACAAGGCCTGTGACCATTGCCAACACCTTGGTAAACCTGGAAAGAGAGATGAAATGCCCTTACAACCAATAGCCAACGATAGAACCATTTGAGAAATGGGCTATCAATTTTGTAGGACCAATCTCGCTAGCGGTGCGAAGGGTTGGTTCGTGGTATATCATCACTTACACTAATTATTTGACATGGTGGGTAGAGGCATCACCTACAAAGGATTGCACCATGGTAACAACTACTAGATTCTTATGGGAAAATATAATCAGCATATATGGTTTCCCTTTAATTTTAACAAGTGATAGGGGTACACACTTCCTCAATGAAATGGTCAAGATCCTATTAGCAGAATTTATAGTGGCCCATCATAAGACTACCCCATATCACCCTCAATAAAATGGGACTACTGAGGCATTTAACAAAATACTAAGTCATATGTTAACTGAGATTTGTGACGTCGGAATACAATATTGGGATGATAAGGTATCGGGCGTTCTATGGGCATATAGGACAACCTATAAAAGGTTGAACAAGGCCACACCATTTCAATTGGTATTCAACGTGGAGGTTGTTTTACCAAAGGATTTCATGTTACCATCACTTTGTGTATAGTGCGTAAAGGAGGTTGAGCTGATGATGAGCAAGCACTTTGGAAGAAAGAATTGATCAATTGATGTAGTTGAAAGAAAGGTGCTCACTTGGTAGGTGGATTCAAAAGACATAAAAATCAAGACAAAAAGCATGGCATGATTGTCATATCGGAAAAGAAGTTTGAAGTTGGGCAGTTGGTGTTATTGTATGATTCCAAGTATTTGCGCCATCCTGGGAAGTTGAAATTCCATTGGTTGGGACCTTACCTTATATCATACATTCTTGATTCAGGTGCTTGCTAGTTACAAGACCTGGATGCGTGAGATTACCAAGACATTTCAATGGGAGTAGTCTAAAGCCCTACTATAAATAAGTCTTCTTGGTGTTTGTAAATAAGGTCGTGTTGCCAGCTAGTTTAGTTTTCCTATTTTTAATTTCCTATTCTGTGTTTCCCCTTCTCATCATTTGTTCTGTTGTTTGTTTTGCACCTTGGGCGCTGGTAACCACATTACTTTTTGATGGTTGTGCATGCACAAAGGACCGCACATATGTTTTAGATCTCAAATAAAGTGCGAGAATAAATAACACAACACGAGAGAGATAAGATTTAACGTGATTCACCCAATTTGGGATACGTCCACCAAGAATCACTTGCTCAGATTTTATTACAAGCCTCCACTCTCTCAATACAATACCCAAATCCATTTGGAGCTATGCTTAACAAACTCTATAGAATTCACACCCAAATTCAAAACACATCTGTAATACATTTACTTATCTATCTATCATATGCATAAGACCATATAAATAGACAATTGCTTAAGCAGTTTTACAAAACCATGGGTATCAAACAATGGGAAAAAAAAAAACCATCCCATAAACCTATGGGTAGCCGAAGAGGTGGTTTTACAAAACAATGGGTACCGGAAAAACCATGGGCCCAAAAACAGCCCATAACGGTTACCCATTACCCATGGGTTAATAAACCACCCATGAAAATTTGCTTTGGGGCTTCGCCCAAACCCCCTTCGATCGGGGCTTCACCCCCGAACCCCCTGACCCGCTCACCAGCGAGCGGGACCACCGTAAAAATACCCGAGTGTAACACATAGAAGGTGTACCACACTCTAACATGAAAATAGGCTCCATAAACATAACAATCTCCCACTTGGAGACTGATTTCCACTTGAGCTTCTCGACCCTTCACTTTGTCATCCATGAAGCCCAACCAAAGCTGAACATAGCTTTAGTTTATCCCTTGTGACCACCTTGGTCATCATGTCTGCGGATTACAGTGGTATGAATCTTCTCCAACTTCAACTTATCTTCCTCCAAAGTTGTCTGATGAAGTGATATCTCAACTGTATATGCTTCGTCCTGGTGGAAAGCGAGTTCTTAGCTAGGTGTATAGCACTCACGAACTATCACTATGTAACTTACATTCCTCCTACTTATGCCCCACTCCTCAAGTGAATTGTTGTAACCAAATCATCTCTTTGTTTGCCTCTATGGTAGCAACATACTCAGCCTCCGTGGTTGACAAAGCCACCAACTTATGTAGTCGTGAAATCTAGCTCACTGTTGTCCCACCTACAGTGTAAATATAACATGTCATGCTCCTCCTGCACTGTCTACATCTCCAGCCATGTCTGAATCTACATAACCACGTAAAGTGGTGTCTGATCCATTGTAGCACAAAACTGTCCCCATGGTCCCTCTCAAATACCGAAGGATCCACTTTACTTTTTCAATGCTCTTTACCTGGATCACTCATAAATCTACTCACACTCCCCTTTGCATGGGCAATATCAGGCCTAGTGCACACCATAGCATACATCAAATTGCCAACTGTTGATGAGTAAGGTACCTTGGACATCTGGTTTCTTTCCTGCTCTGTCTTGGGACACTGCTCCTTTGATAACTTAAAATGGCCTACCAAAGGAGTCCCAACCGGTTTAGCATCCTGCATGTTAAACCTATCCAATACCTTCTTAATGTACTCTTCCTGAGATAAAGTCAACTTCCATTCCTTCCTATCCCGAGTTATCCTCATACCAAGGATTTGTCTAGCTGCCCCCAAATCCTTCATATCAAAGGATTCACTTAGTTGTTTCTTGAGTACTTTTATTTCCTGCATGTTTTTACCTGCAACCAACATGTCATCAACATACAAACATAGGATAATATAACTTCCATCCTCAAATTTCTTTATATACACAATGATAGTCGAATGACATCTAATATAACCTTGCTCCATCATGAAGCTATCAAACTTCTTATACCATTGACATGGAGCTTGTTTCAAGCCATACAAGCTCTTCTTCAGTTTACACACCATCTCCTCTTTACCTTTGACCTCATAGCCCTCTGGTTGCTTTGCATATATAGTTCCTCCTCCAAATCACCATGGAGAAATGCAGTCTTTACATCTAACTGTTCTAAGTGCAAGTCTTCTGCTGCCACTATTCCAAGAACAGTTCTAATAGAAGTCATTTTTACTACAGGAGAAAAAATCTCATCAAAATCTATACCTTGTTTATATGTAAACCCCTTGACCACCAACCGGGCCTTATATCTTTTCTTTCCTCCTTCTTCATCTTTAACTCTGTACACCCACTTGTTGTTCTACAATGCTCTTTTTCCTTAGGTAGCTTCACCAAATCCCAAGTCTAGTTCTCCATGAGAGACTTATGCTCCTCATCCATGGCTTGCTCCCACTTCTTACTGGCATCTACCTGCATTGCTTCATCAAATCTCTCTGGCTCTCCACTATCAGTGAGTAATAAATAATAAAGAGAAGGAGAAAAATGTTCAGGTTCTTTTCTTACCCTAGAAGACCTCCTCACTGTAGGAGTTTGGGGTTCCTGTTGAGTAGGTTCCTGAATTGATTCATGGGTCACTTTCCCATCCGGAAGATCCTCTACCACTGCATATTCTTTCTTGGATTCTTCCTATTTTCTCTGTAATTTGTTTATACATGACTTTCTCATTAAAGACCACATCCACTAGACCAAATGATTTTCTTGTCCTTAATACTCCAACATTTAAATCCAAAGTCATCACCACCATAACCAATGAAAGTACATTTTTCTGATTTAGCCTCTAGCTTGGTCCTATCATCCTTGTCTATATGAACAAACACCTCACATCCAAAGACTCTAAGAAATGAATAATCAACTTTCTTACCATACCAAGCCTCCTCAGGTATGCCTCCATCCAAGGCACTTGAGGGTCCTCTGTTTATCAAGTACACAACTGTGCTCACCACTTCCCCAAAAAAAAGAGCGATCTGCATGTAACCTCATGCTCCTAGCACGTTCCATTATTGTTCTGTTCATCCTTTCTGATACCCCATTATGCTACGGAGTTCCTGGAACCATCTTTTCCTGCGGATTCCATTCTTAGAATAGTAATCATTAAATTCATTGTTGCAATACTCCCCTCCATTATCTAACCTGAGACATTTTAGCTTAAGACATGTTTCATTCTCTACCAAGGCTTTCCATTTAACAAAAGTGTCAAATACATCAGATTTGTTTCTAATACAATAAACCCAAACTTTCCTTGTTGCATCATCAATAAAAGTAACATAATAACTTGAACCCCCAAGAGATGATACAGTCGCCCCCCACACATCAAAATGTACCAGCTCTAACTTACTCTCTTTCTTCATAGGTCCAACCTTGAGAAACCTTACTCACTTTTGTTTCCCATATATGTAGTTCTCACAAAAATCCAAACCTATTTCTATATATCCAGGAAAATTCTTCTTTATGATGTTCATGCCCTTATGGCTCATATGACCGAGCCTATAGTGCCATAATGTTGTATCTGCATCTGAAGCCACAAGATTACAATCATTAGTACTATCAGTGGTTAAATACAAGGTTCCAACCTTCTTACCTCTTGCCACCACAAGAGCACCCTTGGTAACCTTCCAAGTTAGTTGTAAATATCACGATCTGAACCATCACTTCCCGATTACCCCACCGATATCAAATTTCTCCTTAATGTAGGCACATGTCTGACATCCTTCAATAGCCATGTATTCCCATTCTACATCTTAACCTGAATAGAACCTTTTCCAACTATACTGCAAGGCTCATCATCACCAAGAAAAACATGCCCAAAATCCCCTTGAACATAATCAACAAAATAATGCCTATGTGGAGTAGCATGAAAAGAAGCCCCTGAATCTAAAACCCAAGATTCAGTAATATTATGCAAAGAAAGAATCAAAGCATCTTGGCATACATTACCCGATGCCACATTTGCCTCCTTGTTTTCTTCCTGTTGTTTCTTCTTGTCCCGAAGCTCCCAACAATCCTTCTTTGCATGCCCAGACTTTCCACAGTTCAACATACTATCTTGCTTTTGGATTTTGACCTTGCCCGATCTTTGATTTTCCACGGTTTCCTCTATTCTTTTGTCTCCCTCTAGTTTCCACTGTCAAAGCATTCCCTGAAGTAGAAGATTCCCTAGAGCTTTTTCTTCACATTTCCTCACTTAGAATCACCCCTACTGACATCCTCAAACTTCACTTTGAGTTAGTTTGGAACCGAGTTGCTTACTTACCGCCATTACCGAGGCTATTCCACTTTCGGGTAAAGAGCACAAAATTAATAAAGCCCTAACTTCTTCATCAAATTCTATTATAACCGAAGCTAGCATATTCCAATGACCATTAAAATCATTTAAATGATCTGCTATTGAACCATTCTCGAGACATCTTCATATTAAACAACTTTTCATTAAAAATATCTTATTAGAGGCGAGAGGGTTTTTCATACAACTTCCCTAATGCATCCATCAGATCTTTTGTAGTCTTTTCCTTTGAAACATTAAATAATACCGAAGATGCAAGACACAGCCGGATCGTTCCAAGTGCCTTCTGATCCAACAAATCCCATTCCGCATCTGTCATACTCGAGGGTTTGTTCACCTTCTCAAATAGTGGAGTATAAAGATCCTTCTGATAAAGGTAATCTTCCATCTGCATCTTCCAAAGACTGAAATTCTACCCGTTGAATTTATCAACCCTAGATCTTCCATCATCTATCATAGCTCCCACTCAAGCTAAAAATTTCCCTGTGATTCAACACTTTAACAAACCAAACCAGGATTTGATACCAATTGTTAGGGAATAAGAGATAAAATATGTGGAATAATCCCTTACGAATCATAACAGTAGAAACTAATATGCAGAAAATATTAGAGATCTCAAATAAAAGTGCGAGAATAAATAACACAACACGAGAGACAAGATTTAATGTGGTTCACCCAATTTGGGCTATGTCCACCAAGAATCACTTGCTCGATTTTATTACAAGCCTCCACTCTCTCGTCTGATACCCAGATCCGTTTGGAGCTATGCTCAACAAACTCTACTGAAATTCACACCCGAATTCAAAACACATTTGATAATTTTGCTTGTCTATCTATCATATGCATAAGACCATATAAATAGACAACTTGCTTAAGTAGTTTTACAAAACCGTGGGTATCAAACAATGGGAAAAAAACAAAACCGTCCCATAAACCTATGGGTAGCCGAAGAAGAATGCGGTTTTAAAAAAATGGGTACCGAAAAACCATGGGCCCAAAAACAGCCCATAATGGTTACCCATTACCCATGGGTTAATAAACCACCCATGAAAATTTGCTTTGGGGGCTTCGCCCCTGAACCCCCCGACCCGCTCACCGGTGAGCGGGACCACCGTAAAAATACCCGAGTGTAACACATAGAAGGTGTACCACACTCTAACATGAAAATAGGCTCCACAAACATAACAAGTGTTTGTTGGTAGTAGAGAAGTTATAGTGAATGGCCCACTTAAAGGACTAAATGCACTTATGGTTAATAGGCACGTAGAGAAGAGATGGACGTAAATTGGAAGAAGTTCCTTCAACATTGTGAGCACACACGTAAGAGGCTTGATCGGGTTGGATTTTAGCACGTCGAAGGTTGTAAAGGGGTTTACATGCAATATATATGGCACATGGGAAGAAGCGATTAATACCGGCTTACTGGAAAATCCACATTTAAGGTCAACATATAGTGGTAGGTGAGAGAGAATTTAATGATGGGAAAAGGGAAAAACTATAAATAAAAGGTCGAGAACTTCATTATTCACATTGCGACTACGAAGGGAAGAAATCTCTCATGAACTAGGGCATTCAAAGCAAGATATTTGTGTCGAAGGAAACATTTGAGAGATATAAAGTGCATAGCTAGGGTAAATTTACAAACCAGTAGGAAAGGAGTACATGGGCATGGAGAAGTTAAGTAAGCAAGCACCATCTTGTGGAAGGGTTTTTCCAGTTAGGGTTTGGCGACTAGGGCACAAAGTTAGAAGGATTTTTCTGCAAATATTGAGCTTGGGGATGGATAGAGGAGGGGTAAAGAAGAGAAATAAGGATATGTTCTAAGTACTAAAACCAGTCAGAAAGATGGCACCTAGAAAACCAACCATCTCACCAAAGAAGCAAAAACAAAAGGGCAAGGGAAAACAAACAACAACCGTCGAGAGCAAAAATGAAGAATGGTACGCAGAGATGCAGTACCCAGATGGGGTGTTGTTGGGAAAAGAATGGGAATCACACCTAAGGAAGATGACTATGTGTGACTATAATCACCACACCAACACGATAAAAAAATAAATGGCTTTGGAGTTTGTATGCCCAACCAACAAGAGAACACTAGAAGGCACTTTCATTTACAACGATGAGGTAAAGGTTAAGTTGGAGAAGATAGGGTTGTTGCAACTCTATGAACTATCATACTTTAGAAAACCTGAGCACCTCTACAAATGGCTAATGGCACACATTCATGAAGACCAATTTTATTTTTTGGGGTGTAAGATGCGTATAACTCCCCGGCTAATTTCCAAGTTCACGGGCCTTATTTGTAAAGGGGATATCATTGATGATGACCTAAGAGACAAGGAGGCCATTAAGGAAATAGGTGTTGCATTTGACTATAAGAAAGGATCATGGCACTCGACATCACTCGAGATCCAAACCCCGTAATGAGGATGGTTGTGCGCTTGGTAACCAAGCTCAATGACCAAGAGAGATGGACTCAAGTGAACAAGGCATGGTTGAACGTGTGTTGGAAAATATCTTAGGGGACCATCTATAACTTTTCTGCTTTCATCATGGATGAAATCATCAGCAACGCACAAGAAGGTGAGAAGATATTATTTGGTAATTTCCTCCTCACAATTGTCTTCTCAAAAATCAGAGTGCCCATGGGCCGGAAAGGTTTCTTTGGGAGTACCCAGAAGAGGATCCCTCACCCGCGAAGTGGTTCACAAAATATACTTGAGAGATAATGACATTCAATCACAAGTTATATTTAGAGAAATGGTACAAGCACATGAGGGATGCATTCAATGGCAGAATGGAGGATTACAAATTAATTACTGTGCTCATGAAAGGAGAGGTAGAATTCTTCGTATATCAACACTTATGCATTGGCAGATTTAGGTTGATAGATGAAAACATGGGCCCCTGGTGCAAGCTTCCCTTCTCCTTCATCACTTTATATTTCCAAGCATGGGTGAACATGTTGAAAGAGGCCAAATGATTAAGGTTCAACCTTAGTGAGGTAGACCAAGACCACAGAGATTTGCGTAGGAAGTTGGTTTACCCCAAGAAGTATGCTTACATGGAGAGGTATGTCTCCCAAAAGATACAAATGATGAAATTGATGAATTTTCCAATCGCTAGAAGGATCTTAACAAGGATATATACCTCACATAAGGCCAAAATTTGAAAAGGGAACGTACTTGGAAAATGATGTATCCATCCCTAAGAACCCCACAGGAAGAAAGAAGCCCACACCAAAGAAGAGGGAAAGGGAAGAGGTGCAGAAAACACCAAGTGTCCAGGATACATAAGCGGTAAGCATGCCATGGAAAAACACTAAGCCCAATACTTACACTTAGAGGAAGAAATCCCTAGTGAAAGCAATGACTCTAGAGGAAGAAGTGTCGAAGCACGAAGAATCCTTCACCTTGAAGAAGTCACCGAGGAGGAGAAGGAAGTAGAATCTCCTGCCAGGAAGAAGTAGATGGTGACATAATAAAATGACTTAGAGGACACATAGATCTTGGAGGCCTATATATGCAAGAGATACGATGATGATGAAGATGAACTAGGAGGTGAGGACCATCCTATCTATGAGGTTCATGGCTTGAAGGAGGAAGGAGAAGAAGAAGAAAATGAATACATCTTTGTCAGGAGGGAAAATGACAAGGAAAAAGAAGATACTTAGGATAGGGAGGTAAGTGAGGAAGTCACAAAGGAACAAATGACCCCAAGCCTCACTAAGGAATAGATAGACAAGGCCACGAGAGAAGGAATTAGACAAGATCAATGAAGACCTAGTAGAACAAGAGATGGAACGCAGGTGCGGACCTAGTGATGAAGGAAATAGAGGAGAATGTTGGGGTGTGGACCCTATTTTTGGTATTTTGAATCGGTGTTGAAGTGTTGGAGCTCAAATGGTTAAGTTTTGAGACTTCAAGAGCTTTCATGATTATGTCTGTTGTGACATTTCTTCAACGTTGTTGTTAACATGATGTTAACTGGTTGTCAACGTCGGGACTATTTTTCTAGCAATGGGAAGTTGAAAGATCGCAACTTTCAATCTTCTAGGGTTGGCTTTATGGATTCTTAGGAGGATTTTAATCCTATAAATAGATGTGTTAGGGTATCTTAAAGATATCTTGAGTTTTCAAGAGGTCTTGAGTCTTAGAGATCAAGAGGTGATCAAGAGTGATCAAGGTTATGTAATTGGGTGTCAATTGTGGTTTAGATGTGGTTTAGCATCTTTGGAATTCTGTTGTGAGTTCATAACTGAGAGAAGACTATGAGAGTTATTTTACTCTTGTTGATAATAAAATCTGAGAAAGTTCTTGGTGGATGTAGCCCACATTGGGTGAACCACGTTAAATCTTGTCTTTTCTTCTTTTGTGCATTATTTATTTATGTTGTTTTATTTCTGCAAGTATAATTTTGCTATATAGTTTCCTACTACTATGGTTTGAGGAATTGTTTCCACATATTTGTTCTCTAATTCCTAATAATTGGTATCAAAGATTTGGTGGTTTTTTTGAAGTTGTAAATCACAGGGAAAGTTTAGCTTGAGTGGGAGCTATGGCAGATGAGGGCAGATCAAGGGTTGAGAAGTTCAATGGGAAGAACTTTGGTTTGTGGAAGATGCAAATGGAGGATTACTTATATTAGAAGGACCTCCATGTTCCTTTGGCTGGAAAAGCAAAGAAACCTATAACCATGTCGGATGAGGATTGGGAGTTTCTGGATAGAAAGGCGCTCGGGGTAATTCGTTTATGCCTTGCATCTCTGGTTACTTTCAACATATCATAGGAGAAGACCACGAAGGTCTCATGGGTGCATTGGGGAAGTTATATGAAAAACCCTCTCTCTAATAAAATACTTTTGATGAAAAAATTAATTAATATGAAGATGTCTGAGAATGGTTATGTTGCTAATCAATTGAATGAATTTAATACGGTTGTGATTATGTTAAACTCGGTAAAAATTGACTTTGATGATGAGGTCAGGGCTTTGTTGATTTTGTGCTCCTTGCCGATAGTTTTGGGACAACTTGGTTATGGTGTAAGTAATTCGAGTCTCTAATAACTCAAAGCTGAAGTTTGAGGATGTAATAGATGTGATTCTAAGCAAGGAAATGTGAAGGCGAGCATTGGTGATTCTTCTACTTCTGGAAACGCTTTGACTATGGAGAGTAGAGGGAGACAAAAGAACATAGGGAAAGGTAACCGTGGGAATTTGAATGATCGTGGAAGGTCAAATTCCAAGAGTAAGTTAGAATGTTGGCATTGTGGGAAGGTTGGTCATGCTAAGAAAGATTGTTGGGCTCTTCGGGATAAGAAGAACAAGGAGGAAACTAAAGAGGTAAATGTGGCAGCAGGTGATGTTTGTCAGGATGCCTTAATTATTTCTTTAGATAATATTGTTGAATCTTGGGTGTTAGATTCAGGATTCTTTCCATGCCACCCCACATAGACATTACTTTACTAATTTTGTTTAAGGTGAATTTGGACATGTATATCTTGGTGATGAGGAACCATGCAACATAGTAGGGAAAAGTTGTGTTCGGGTAAAAATACAAAATGGGAACACATGGCTACTTAAGGATGTCAGGCATGTGCCTAAGTTGAGGTGGAACTTGATATCAGTGGGACAACTAGGCAGTGATGGTTGTATGATTAGTTTTACAATGGATTCTTGGAAGGTTACCAAGGGAGCTCTTGTGGTTGCAAGAGGTAAGAAAAATGGTACTTTGTATTTAACCAGTGGTGTTGATTATTGCAATTTAGTTGCTACAGATGGAGATGCAACTTTGTGGCACTAGAGACTCGTCATATGAGTCATAAGGGCATGTAGATTATAAAGGACAGGTTACCCAGATTAAAGGAGTTAGATTTGGACTTCTGTGAGGACTGTGTTTATGGGAAACAGAAGCGGGTGAGATTCCTCAAGGTTGGACCTACCAGGAAGGAGGGTAAGTTGGAGTTAGTGCATATAGATGTATGGGGCCAGCTAAGGTAAACTCTATTGGTGGTTCATGTTATTACGTCACTTTCATTGATGATGCAACTAGAAAAGTTTGGGTATATTGCATTAGAAAGAAATCTGATGTGTTTGAAACTTTCAAAAGATGGAAAGCCTTGGCTAAGAATGAAATAGGTCTCAAGTTGGATAATGGAGGGGAATATTGCAGTAATTAATTTCTCATTACTATTTAGGTAAATGGGATCCGAGCAAAAGAATGGTTCTAAATACTCCACAAGAAAATGGAGTGTCGAGAGAATAAAACAGAGACAATCATGGAGTGTGCTAGATGTATGAGAGTTACATGTGGGGTTACCACTCATGTTTTGGGTGGAAGCGGTAAGCATAGCTATTTATCTTATTAACAAAGGACCCTCTATGGCCTTGGATGGAGGTATACCTAAGGAGGCTTGGTCTGGTAAGAAAATTGATTACTTATTTCTTAGAGTATTTGGATGTGAGGTATTTGTTCACATTGATAAAGATGATAGGACCAAGTTAGAGGCTAAGTCTGAGAAATGCACCTTTGTTGGATATGGTGAAGATGACTTTGGTTTCCGTGTTTGGAGTCTTAAAGAAAAGAAAATATTTCGGTCTAGAGATATTGTCTTTAATGAAAAAGTCATGTATAAAGATCAGTTGCAGGAACAAAAGAGGAATCAAAGAAAGAATACATAGTGTTAGAGGACATTGCGGACAACAAGGTGTCCAAGGGGCCGGTTCAGGTACAACATGTTCCGGCATAGCTAGTTCAAGTACCTACTCATTAGGAACCCCAAACTCCTGAGGTGAGAAGGTCTTCTAGGGTAAGAAGGGAACCTGAACGATTTACTCCATCTTTGAATTATTTATTGCTCACTAACAATGGAGAGCCAGAGTGCTTTGAGGAAGTAGTGCAGGTAGATGTCAGGAAGAAGTGGGAGTAGGCCATGGATGAAGAGCATAGATCTCTTATGGAAAACCAGACTTGGGATCTAGTGGAGCTACTTGAGGGCAAGAGAGCATTACAGAACAAGTGGGTGTATAGAATCAAAGAGGAAGATGGAGGTAGGAAACGATACAAGGCCCAGTTGGTGGTCAAAGGATTTGCACATAAGAAAGGTATAGAATTTGATGAAATTTTTCTTCGGTTGTTAAAATGACTTCTATTAGGACTGTTCTTGGTTTAGTTGCAGTAGAAGACCTACACTTAGAATAGTTAGATGTGATGACTACATTCCTTCATGGTGATTTAGAGGAGGAATCGTACATGCAACAGCCACAGGGTTATGAGGTCACAGGGAAGGAGAGGTTAGTGTACAAATTGAAGAAGAGTTTGTATGGCTTGAAACAAGCTCCACGGCAGTGGTACATGAATTTTGATAGTTTTATGTAGGAGCAGGGTTACTCCAGGTGTCACTCAGACCATTGCATGTACATCAAGAAGTTTCTTTATGGTAGTTATATTATTATGTGCCTGTATGTAGATGATATGCTTATTGCAGGGAAGAACATGTAGGAAATAAAGGTACTCAAGAAGTAGCTAGGTGACTCCTTTGCTATGAAGGATTTGGGGGTAGAAAAAAAAATCCTTGGTATGAGAATAACTTGGAATAAGAAGGAGAGGAAGTTGGTATTATCTCAAGAAGAGTACAAAAAGAAGGTCTTGGAGAGATTTAGTATGTAAGATGTTAAACTAGTTGGTACTCCTTTGGCAGGTCACTTTAAATTATCAAAGGAGCAGAGTCCTAAGACTAAGGAGGATAGAATCCAGATGTCCAGGGTACCATACTCATCAGCAGTTGGTAGCTTGATGTATGCTATGGTATGCACTAGGCCTCGACATTGCCCATGCAAAGGGGAGTAGTGAGCGAGGTTTATGAGTGATCCAGTAGAAATGTCTTGACAGAGCGAAAGTGAATCCTTCAATATTTGAGAGGGACCATGGGAGTAGCATTGTGTTTTGGTGGATTAGACACTACATTATGTGGATATGTAGATTCGAGATATGACAGAGATTTGGACAAGAAGAGGAGCACAACAAGTTATGTATTTACACTTAGTGATACAACAAAGGAGTTGGATTTCACATTCAAAGGTTATGGATTTGTCAACCACAGAGGTGAGTATGTTGCTGCCACGAGAGGCAAGCAAGCAAGGAGATGATCTGGTTCTGATAGTTTTTGATGAGTTGGGGCATAAGCAAGAAGCTGGGAGACTACATAGTGATAGTCAAAGCACTATTCATTTGGTGAAGAACTTCGCTTTCCACTCTAGGACAAAGCACATTCAGCTGAGATATCATTTCATCAGAACAGGTTTGGAAGAAGACAAGTTGAAGCTAGAAAATATTCATACCAGTCAAAATCCTATAGATATGATGAGCAAGGTGGTCACAAGGGAGAAGTTGAAGTTGTATTCAACTTTGATTGGCCTTCATGGTTGATAATGAATGGTTAAGAACTTGTCTCAGTGGAAATAGTCTCCAAGTGGGAGATTGTTGGGGTGTGGAGCCTATTTTTGGTCTTCTTGAATCAGTGTTGAAGTGCTGGAGCTCAAACAATTAAGTTTGGAGACTTCGAGAGCTTTGCGCTTGTCTGTCTTGTGACGTTGCTGCGATGTTCTGTGAGCCGTTAACTCGGTTGTCAATGTCGGGACTATTTTTCCAGCCGTGGGAAGTTGAAAGATTACGGCTTTCAATATTTTAGGTCAGATTTATGGCTTCTTAGAGGATTTTAATCCTATAAATAGAGGTGTTAGGGTATCTTAAATATATCTTGAGTGTTCAAGAGTTCTTGAGTCTTAGAGATCAAGAGGTGATCAAGAGTGATCAAGGTTATGCAATTGGATGTCAATTCTGGTTTAGATGTGGTTTAGCATCTTTGGAATTCATTGTGAGTTCATAACGAGAGAAGACTGCTAGAGTTGTTTTACTCTTTTTGACAATAAAATCTAAGCAAGTTCTTGGAGGACGTAGCCCACATTGGGTGAACCATGTTAAATCTTGTCTTGTCTTCTTTTGTGCATTATTTATTTATGTTGTTTTATTTCGTAAGTTTAATTCTGCTATATATTTTCCTCTTTGTTGTGGTTTGAGGAATTGTTTCCACATATTTGTTCTCTAATTCCTAACAGAGAAGAGTGTAGAAAAGGAATATGACAACATGGAAGGAGATCCTAGTTTAGCAGTAACCTTTCCTAAGGCCACACACATAGGGAGAAAAAGTGTAGAGGCATCACAGGTTCATAGGATGGGCTATATTGATGATCCAAACAAGGTGTTGAGCACATGCTTTCAAAGAACCATACCAATGGAGAAACTCCTAGATATGGCACCATTTGATGAGGAAGGTGCATACCCTCGACAAGGAAAATGATTTCTTGGGAATTTGAGTCCCACATCGACGAACTAGAATTCAAAGTGAGCCAAGGGAAATAATGAAGGTACCAGAGTCAAAAGGTGATAACCCCTTGGTAAATGCTCAGTGGCTATCAGACGAACAAATATGCAATGCACTGAATAAAGTTTTGGTAGAAGTAGAGGCCAGAATTTTCAGGAAGAATGACAGAGTGAAGTTTCTAGAGACAAAGATGGAAGAGAAGAAAGAGGATATGGACAAAAGAACTAATGAGTTAAAATATGAGGAACTAGTCAGCACTCAACTAAGGCGTGAATTAAAAGAAGAGAAGGAAAGGGTGCGCAAAGTCTACAAGAAAGTAGAGATGATCACAGATGCCATTTTCTTAAAGCATCCAGATCTAACGCCACCTGTGCAGTATGGATCCACCCTAGAATGTCTAGAGGACTTGACCCGCGTCCTCACAATGGAAAGATGACCACTAGCCTTGGAGTCTGCAGAGGAGGCATTGACACGTAAAGAAAAGGAGGACAAGATGAAGGTTATGGCAATTGTGGCCCAGTACAAGAAAGTCCTCATGGATGTGAAAGTTGCCACCTAAGTCGCTGAGGCCACCTATGACAACTACACCGATAGAGATAGAGTGTCAAGAATTATAGTCGCCACCCATGAAGTAGAGCTCATGGAGTTCTAGGAGAAGAACAAGGGAATAGAGTGGAATGTGAAAAAATTCTAGCTGAGGTTGAGAAGAAGTTAGAGGCTATTGAGACCTTGTGAGGCTCAATTAAGAACTAACTGAAGGAGTTGTATCCCCAGATCACTTGTAGGATGGACGCACTTGAGGATTTGGGAAAAAAGTTGGAGGGGATCATGGAAACAATGAATACCCAAGGAGAAGGGCTAAGCTTTGAGGAGGTGAGTGCCCTAGTTGGTGACCTTTGTCAATAGGCACAGAGCAAAGTCGATACCTAGAATAAGTTAGAGGTAGACTTAATGAAAGATTTCCCTCTCCTCTTGCATAAATAATCATAGTTCCCCATTCTTTCACTCTTCCCAAAAATTCTTCACCCATGTATTCTTTCTCCAAATGATTCAAGAATGAACATTCTTTATTCTTTGAGAAAATTTTCCCATGGACGGAGAACAAGCATAGTGTGGGGTGATGTTGGGCCCCTAAAATATTGGCTAAGTACAAGAAGGCATGTGGGCATGCAAGGCCTATTTGAATATGGGTGCGCAAGGAGAAAGTGCCTAAGGTACAGAAAAGGTTTTGGGACTTAGCCATATTTGGCGTATCGGGAAGAACACGAAAAACCGTGACTTGATCGTGCATACGAGTGGATAAGGTGCCAACCTGACAACTTGGTGCCCACGGAAGGAATATACCTTGCGATGGAAGATTCTAGAAGGTTGTCATTGTAAAGAGTGGAGAGCTTGATCCTAAAGAAGCATGCTCCCATGGAGGACCACCTTGGACACTTGGAAATAGATCTGCAACTCCCATGAAGGCTTGAAGATGTTGAGAAAGGCTATAAATACAAGCACCCGATAGAGAAAAAGATATAGAAGGAGAAAGAGGTGAAGCCATGCAGGAATATTGGGAGAGCTCCATAGGTTGGGTTTAGAGGATTTGTAGGAGCTCCCAATTTTCTTTGTACTATGAAGGGCCTAAGTCCAATTCTGATGCATGACATTGATCTGTATTATCATATGAATCTGTGATTGCATGAGTTATTGTAATGTGGTTATCAACATGTTTAATATGAATATATGTGTGGTTCTAGTTCTACTTACATATGTATGGGTCGGTTATATATATGTTTCATATGAGTGGGTGTAAACCCCTGTGCATTTATTTTCTGTTATGATTCAGATCTATGTTTTGTAATGCTTTCCTTATATGAATGAACACATTGGTCTAGAAGCCGTTCTGAGCTCTAAGATGAATGTATGGTTCCTTTCTAATTTGTTCACTTAAGTTTCTATTATAAATAATGCATTCTCCAACTCACATAAAGGAGGGACTCGGCACCCACGCGTGCCTCTGGTGAGTGCCCAATGCCCGCCCGGGTGATAGACTAGTGCGTGTGGAATTTGTTTGTTCTTTGAGAAGGGCATAAAAATTACAAGCATGTTGGGTTGTTGGTATTACCATAAGAGGGATTTTGTCCCAAGTCTTCTAAAATCTGATGTTGAAATTAGTCATCTACTCATTAGACGCCCTCCTTGTTGTTGTCAATTACTCCACCAGAGATAGGTGATCTAACTTATCTTCAAAGTAATTGCAAAGATATGTTCCCATCTCATCCCGGGTGGTGATAGATCCAAGTCTCAGGCCTTCATACCATTAGAGTGCTTTACCTTTGAAAGAGGCTACAAGTAGCCTAACTGCTACATCATCATGTATGATAAAATAAAGTGAACACACGTTTTCTATATCCTAGATATACTCATGAGGGTGACTTGATTCTAACCAAGAAAAGTATGGAATACTCTTGAGCACATCATTTTGCATATCATGTTGCATAGCTAGCACCAAGGGACTTCCTCTTATGAATTTAGCAGAGTTTCTAAGCGGAGGAGGTTGTTGATGTGTCATTTCAAGACATGTAAGTTGTTTTTTTTGATGAATTGAATGGGCATGGCGTGTGGGAGATGAAGATACACACATGCAATTTCTAGAATGTACTCTCCTCGAGGATAGTTGGAGGTACTCAAAAGAATCTTCAGCTATTGCAATGTTTCTTGTGTGCACTCTTCTCATGAAAGGTGCTCAGGGCTTCTAAATCATAAATCTACAAATATTGGGAGTCACCATATGTGTTGAAGTGAGCCTCTAAAGGCTGAAATGTAGTGCCCGTTTAAACAAATACTTGAGACCAAAGAAACAACCTAGGGTTAGCTAGAAAATTATGGGATAAATTTTTTGATTTGAAGTGTCTACAACTAAGTTGCAAGACATCGAGTTTTCACTAATAGGTTACAAACAAAACCCTTACCAAAACAAAAGTTTCCTTTATTATCTTGTAACACATTTACAAGGTTTAAATTTTAGGGTTACATATTTTAGTTAGGTTCGGGGAGTAATCTTTCCCCATGCCTACTCTCTAATAGGCTCGAGAACTTCAAATGGATTTTTTTCATACCTAATGCTTCCAAAATTTCCCTAAACCATTTCCAATGGATAGGAAATTTTCTCACCTTTCTAATGATATAAATAAGTCCTCCTAACTCGTACAAAACTCAAGTTATGAGTGGGTGGAGTTTGGGGATCAAATTTTCCCCAAGGGGGACACGTGGCAAGAGGAGGAGGAGTGCATCTTAGACAAGTTGGCGGGTCATGGGGCAGCATTGGGAAATTTTCCCAATGCGGGCTCAAAGTCAAAATTCGCTCCGCACCCTCGCGGGTCCGCGTAAGGGGAAAAAAAAAACAAAGGGGAAAGGAAAAGGGTAGGGCAGCGAGACCAAATTTGTGCTTTATGACCTAGGGGAAAAAATGGAAGAAAGGATGTGTGGGTCCGCATACCCATAGGAAGACAAAGGAGAAAGGGGAAGCAGAGTTGCGGGTGGCGGAGGGAAAATTAGAAATTTTCCCAAAGCCAAAACACAAAACAAAAGGGAGAAGAAAGGTCCACCCTCCTGCCTCCATCTAAGGAGTTAAAAGAACCCATGCCTCCACCATAGCCATAATGGGACACGTGTCATCCTGTGATTGGCTATGGGCTGGTAGAGGGAAAAGTGAAAATTTTGCAAAAAAATTTCAAAAAGTCTAAGGGGTAAAATTTTATCTGCGCCTCCGCCTTAGCCCCTAGAGGACACGTGGCATCCTTTGATTGGTTGTGGGCCAGCGGAGGGAAAAGTGAAAATTTTCGAAGGGCAATTTTGATGGGAATTTTTTTTGGGTTACGAGCCCGACAGGGAAAATTTTCCCAAATTTTCCCACAAAGGCACAAAAACTTCAAAGTGTTATAACTTGAGCTAGAAAGCTCGGTTTTGGGAAAACAAGGACTTTTTGGAAAGATCTTGATGCCCTCTTTACACAAGGGACATAAAATTTTCTTTTTTATGAATTTTTAAGGGTCAATTTTGTAAAAATGATCTGCGAGGCTTAAATTTGGCAAACTGACAAATTCCAACTTATAATTTTGATAAAATTTGAACTCCTCCTTTGCTCAACATGTCAAACAGACATGGAGGATCAATCTAGGGAGGGTTTAGAGTGTTTTAGGGAAGTCAATTTATCCAATTTGTTCAAGGTTGCATTTTTCCGGCAATAGACGAGAAAAATGACTGTGCAAGCTCTGAATTGAAATTCATTAAGTTTTGGAGGTTCATTCTTGACTGTTATAGTGAATTTGAGTTCCCTAGGTCTTCCTAAGTATGAATTTCAAGGTTTCATAACTTATTGTTGAGTATAAGTCTGAACTGCTCATTTTAATTAAAATGTGCATTGCCAGATTTAAGTTTTAAAACAGTGAGTTGTTTCCTTTAAATTGATTTAGCAATTTGTCTTTTGAATGTGCATATGATTCTAACTTAATCAAATACAATTCTTATTAGGTCATCCATTCAATTATAACTAAAATGCATCTCTGATTTCAATTTTGATATATGATTTTGTAATTAATATAACACTATCTTTCATTCCATACGCATGCTTTTTTCTTTTCTTTTCAAACAAAAATCAATTTTCAACAATAATTCAATTCATTTGTGCAAGTACACTTTTGAGAGGAGAATGCATTCTTTCATTGATCCTTAATACACTTTTACAACTTTCCTTTCTATTTGATTTCAAATACAATACATACAATAACAACACTGTTTCATATTCCTTTTCAAAAAAGAGATATCATTCTTGGACAACAATTCAAATCTAGTGCACATTACAATTTTGAAAACTACTTCAATCCTTTATTCATAATTCCATAAGACTTTTACAACTTTTCACTTTTCCAATTTGAATTGGTTTTTAAATTTCCAATTACAAAGTATGATACATCATTCACATTTTCTTTCCAAAGTAAAACAGAGAAGTATAATTCTTCTTGTGCATTTCTCAATTCAATTTAAATCTTCCATCTACATTGCAACAACTTCACATCACAATTACTATACATCTCATCCACTCAAGGTGGGAAAGGTTACATTGAATTTACTCAAAAGAAATGACTGTCAAACTGTGAAATTTCTTCTCCAAATAGTAGCATGCTTGTTTCTTCTTCTTTGCAACTTTGATCACAACAAGGGGGAAAGGCAACGCTCTCCACCCAACCAAGACATCCAATGAGAAAGGAGAATCCATCCTTCCCCATTGGCCCCTGAGCCCCAACCATATTGAAATGGAGCATGAATATCAACACATGGAAACAAAGGCTTCTATCACATACAAGCAACATTCACATTGCATACAATCAACAAAATGCACAGTTCAAAATAAGACAAAAGTTTCCAACTGCATTTGAAACAATTCATACAACACATAGGGATTGATCAAGCAAGCCAACAAGAGCAAGAACTATGGGGAACTCCTTATGCCTCCCAATTTGGAATTGGGCATCCACCAAAATGCATACTACCAATAATCATATCAACCCCATAAACCTTATATCTCCCAACCCCTCCTTATGCCCCCATAGTAAGAAATGCAAGCAGTTTCTTTTCTAAGGTGGATCCCAAACCAAAACTCCCTCCACAATAAAATTGTGCCATTGACAATCCCTTATGCCCCCCATATGAAATCCCCATAGCCTTCTCCTACACATTTCGATAAGAATTCTACCCAACCAGCCAAGAATGCAAACACAAACACCATTTAAGCATGCATGCAAGAGAAGGAAAGACAATTAAAATATAGCTCAAGATGCCTACCTCTCCATAATGGAGTTTGTTCCAAGCTCACAAGATTTCCATAATGTAAAGTGCATTCCAAAACCAGAAAAGTATAAGCATGCAAAAATAATCCAAGCTTCCTCCACAACAAGCTCCAAAACAACAACCAAAAATGTGCCCCTAAGAGAAAAATAACAAAGTTTCAACAACCATAAACAAGCAAGGAGTTTCACTTTTATAGGAAAGGAAAGAGAGAGGATGATGTGGATCCAAGTGGGATGCCACATCATTTTTCCTCATCCCCAAGAGGAAATCCACAACAACAAATGAATCACAATAAATTAAACATGACAAAAATCACTTACATACTCCGATTCAACCCATACTCCAAAAGGATCAAATTAAAAACATGTAAGGGAAGTGCAATTAAAACTTACATATTGTCACCTCAAAATGCATTATAAATGCCTACATTTAACCTCCAAACCATAGGCATGGTTGGTGGATCATTTTAAGAGGTGTGGGACAAGTTTAACTTGTCCCACAAGCCTCCAAATTTTGCCTCCAAGGTCAAATTCGAATTCCATAAAATATGGAGTGCTAGACCTTCCAAAATCTACCTTACATACTCTTACAATTTCTTACACATTCTTACATGATAACTTACACACTCTTCCAACATTAATATCTAAGACAACAACTTTATTAATTACATTCCACATCCCAATTTAATTTAAATAAAATTTAACTATATGACTAACACATTAATCTATCACAAATAAATTAATTAAAAGAAGGAACACATTACAAATAAAATACATACAACAATAATTAAAAAGGAACACATAAATAAAACACATATCCCATGGTCACATATAATGGAAATCCCCCCCATGGGAATTCCTAACATAACACAACACACAAACTCATAACACAATTTATGGTGACCTTGTTGATTTCACCCTAATTTCAATATGGTTAGTCTCCAGTCCCCCGACATTGTTGTGATTTTTAACCTACAAAATGCAAATACCTCCTTCAGCCTCATGGCCATATCAAAACATCCAAAATGATATAAACAATATCTCAAAATCATCCAAACACATAGATCACAACAATATCAATAATTCAACATTATCATTTTTAATTAAATAAATCAACTATATCATCATCAAAATCTACCATACCAGATCTACTCAAAATATCCAATATCATAAGTCCAAATCAACATCTATAATATGTCCATGTCAAATAGTATATCATCAACCACATATAGAAAATGTCTCTAGTAATCATCATGCATAATAACTGAATCTAGATCAATAATAATCCATGATCTAACATCTAACCATCATACTGAAATAAAACATAATAGTGTCCATAATACGATCAATAGTATCAAAATCAGTATCTAAAAGTGTCAAAGGGAAGTGGGCACTACATGAAATACAAAGTGCACACACTGAACTTAGAGATATGAAATTTAAGATTTCAATGTTGGTCCCACCGGGCATGCTAGAAACTGTTGGTTGCTCAAATATGTACCTACGTCTTGGATCTTGCAAGGGCCGAGGTGTTTGAGACCATAATGGAACAATCCCCAAGTTGTGGGACCTTGCGCACTTGGGACAGATCTCTGGAGAAGGTTGGTTCCTCTATCTATTTCTACTGCTACTACTACTCCTAGTGCTAGAAGGGGAAACTAAGATAATAATTCCAAGGGAACATGGTTAGAAGGATAACATGAAAGGAAACTACACTAACATAGCACCAGAAAAGAGGGATGAACACTATATTGCTGAGTGAGAATGAAAGGAAATGCGTGAAAGGAGGCTAGGCACGAGTAGCACAACTAAACACGTATTTACCATATCATTCTCATGGAACACAACTAAATAAGGAACTACAAGGGATGTGAAATGGCACAACCAACACACAATGCAAAAGAAAAGGAAAGAAGAAGGAATGCAAACACGTTAGGATAGAGAATAGTCACAAAATGATGCTTCTATTACTTCCAAAAATGCACAAATCTATTATAATGATGAAGGAGGCCGATATCCACATGCGAGAGCTAGATCTATAGGTCTGTAACTTAGAATATAGAAAATATGAAGTCCTTAGTAGAATGCATAAGGATCCAAAGTGTCTAACATTAATAATGAGCCCAAATCTTACATTTATAGATAAACCTGTAGAAAAAGAAGAGGAGGAAAACTTGAATTTGAAATGTAACAACCAACAAGAAGAATTCAATGCCTGCAAATCCACCCGAGAATTTTTCATATGTTCTTCCACAAGTGTGTTTGGCATGTTAAAGAAGGAAGGAGGGCAGATCATATCAAATTGGGTGGTTGGAGGAATCGATCCACTCATTAATGCTTAGAGAGACATTTCCCATTTCTCACCTACCAAATCTACCAAGAATTTTAATTTGAATGTCTAGAACTATAGCTGATGTCAAAGATCTCTATGAAAAATCCAAGCATGCACCAATTTGAGCTTTGTAGAAAAAGATATAATCACAAAATATGTCAAAATCGTTGGCACACACAAACAAATGGTGCATGAAGATGACTAAAATGATGGCCAACTGTGTAAATATTTGTGGTTTCTACCACATATCAATCATTGATTTATTGAAAGGAATTGGCACCTTGTTGAGTGCGCTTTGACCGTAGTTGAGCGTGGAAAACTCAATCATGTCGAAGATGACCTAGCACAGAAGGGTGTAAAGGAAGGCATGAGGAAAGGGTGCATGGAAGAAAATAGAGGAAGGAACAGAGGGATGTGTGTGTGCGGCGCTCGTGGGGAAATGAGGAAAACTATCCATCAAAGAATGTATGGTGAAGGTGCAACCATTATAAGGATAATGGGCGTATCACTTGAGAGGAACATGGACTTAGATGATTGAAACAAGTGTGAGACATGTGTATGGTGAAGAATTCACTTAGAAAGAAAGAAAATGCGTAGAAGGTGGGGTACAAGGGAGGAGTGGAACAAACAGGAAAAGGAAAGTGGAAGGAGAGAATAGAAAGTGTGCAAGGGCGCTTAAGGAAAAGAAGGGGCACCAAGGGAAAGTGTAACCAAGGAAATGTGCCAACTAAACCCGAGAGTGTGCAACCTTCAATGAGGAGTTGAGAGCCAAAATATGTATATAAGTTACCCAAATCACTAGGATATTTATTTGGATAATGAGATCTTTAAAGCCACATTTTAAGAGAAGACCTCCCATAATGACATAATGAGTGACACTTTTTAGAAAGGATCACCATCCATTGCAAGTGAGATCCGGAGGCAGGATTGAAAGTGAGAGATAGTCAACAAATTACTTATACCAAATGTCACGTGGGTCAATATCAATGCTACCCAAAAAATTAACATCGGGGATAATATAAGAAGGTGACTGCAATCGTTGTATTGTGACAAATATTTTTGAGTCCAAAGGTGAGGCATGCATTTGATAAGCAAGGTAGACCATGGTATCTGTGAATTTGTTAGTGGATCACGAAGTGGCTTGAATGAGGAAATGATCAAACATGGTCAAAATTAAGTTGACATGATGTTTATACTTTCAAGCTCATCGTTACGACATTGGTACAAACCATTGAATTGGTTCACAACTAGTTGAGAGTCACCAAAGATGTTAATGGATTTAACACCTAGGGCAATGGCAATTTGAAGACCTAACACAAGTGCTTCATACTCGGCTATGTTATTTGTCAGTCAAAGTCTAGTTTAAAGGATAGTGGCATGGGCTCACCATTAAGAGGAATGAGGATGACCCTATACCTCCCAGCGGTGAAATTTGGATCTGTCAAAGAATAATGTCATTTGATAAACAATATCATCAAGGGAGAGGGTGATGATATATTTTGGGAAAATTGAAGTTTGAGGATTGATTCCCAGGAAGAGGAGTGTCTGCAAGTTTATCCGTGATGGTTTGTCCTTTGAAAAAATTTTGATGAATGAAATCCAACTCCAAGTTTGTAAGAAGCATGAGCCAACGAGTGGTGCGTTGATGTTGGTAAGGTTTGGCGTACATGTAATGAAGAGGGTCGGTGTTGGTAACAAAATATGTTTTGTGATTAAGAAGGTAGTGGTGAAGTTTGGTGGCCACAAATACTAGGGATAAGCAAAGATTTTCAGTGTGAGTGTACCAAGTTTCATAGTCTAGAAGAGTACGGCTTATGTAATAAACCACTTGTTCCTTGTGTTGTTCATCATGATGAGTGAGCATGAAACCCAAGGAATGGTTGGTAGAAGAAATGTAAAGGTAAAAATTTTGATCATCTTTAGGTGGAATGAGCACAGGAGGATGAAGAAGGTAGTTCTTCAATGCTTCAAAGGATTTGTGACACTCATCATTCCAATGGAAAGAAACGTCCTTTTTAAGGAGGTGATGAAATGGTTAGCATCGGTCAAAAAGTTGAGAGATGAAGCATCGAATGGATTGCAATTTTCCTTGTAAGATACGAAGCTACCGAAGGTTAGTAGGTGGAGGCATGTTAAGTATTTCATTTATCTTAGCGAAATCAAATTCGATACCTCGTAAAGAGAATATAAAACCAAGGAGTTTACCCAAGAGAACTGTGAAAACACACTTCTTTGGTTGAAGGTGAACATAATATTATATAAGCTGGTCAAAGATAACTTTAAGAATGGACAAGTGTTCAACATGACACTTAGAATTACCAAGAAGTTTGTCAACATAGTCTTCCAATATGTCGTGCATGATGTCATGGAAAATGTAAGCCATAATACGCTTTTAGGTAGCACTGGCATTTTTCAAGCCAAAGGGCATGATGTGATAACAAAATCTCCCCCAAGGGGTGATGAAGGTGGTTTTGTGTTGATCTTCTAGAGTGACTAATATCTGATTATAACTTGAAAACCCATCCATAAGAGATAACATCTCATGGCATTGTAAGATCAACTAGTTGGTCAATGCTTGGTAGAGGAAATTCATCTTTTGGATAGGAAAGGTTAAGGTCACAAAATTTAGTGCATATACGAAGTCCCCTGGTCTTTTTCGTGACAAGAATAATGTTGGAGATCCATTGTGGATAGTCAATAGGTAGGATGAAGGAAACAAAGAGAAGGCATTGAAGTTCTTCTTTCACAAGAAGAGCAATGTGAGGATGCATTTTACGCAGCTTTTGTTTCACTAGTTTGGCATCAGGGTTAGTTACGATATTGTGAAGCATGATATTAGGGTCAATACCTGACATATCGCTATAAGACCAAGCAAATTCTTTGCTATGATCATGAAGAAAAGAGGTGAAATATTCTTGTTCCATAGAGTCTAAAGATTGGCCTATCTTTAGAATTCATGGGTCATCCTGAGTGTGAATGTTGATTTATATGGTAGATTCATTCAACATGGTTTGTGTGTCGAAGGTAATGACATTTGAATATAAGAATCCTCTACACCTAAATAGGTCAGAATATAATCATCATCCTGACATTGAACAATGTTTATAGAAGGCGTATCATCATCCAACATGTCAGGATAAAGAAGAGGAAGGGAAGAGGGAACCTTACCATCACATTGATAGGTTAGAGGTCCCAAGGATATGGTGTTTGATGGGTGTCGTTATTCCCTTCATTCAATCAACTCTTTGTTGATGTCATATTCAAACCAGGGGTGTGTCTGAAGCTATATGCAACAAGAAGAATCCTAGTGATTTAGTAATTGACTAAAGTTTTTGTTATTTTGTTTTTTGGGGGTTTTTACAGTGTCCTTAGGGTTCCATGGCCAAAGCCTTATTATATTATGCTACAAGAAACTTGTTGAAATAAACACTCATTACTGGAATAAATTGCTGGAAATAAACACACATATAGAAGTAAATAGATTGTTGGAAATAAACACATGATACAGAAGTAAACACACTTTGCTTGGAAATAAACACATGGTTGAAAATGTTGTGAAAAGATTGCAAGGAAATAAAAATCTAGTCTATAACACTGCAAGGACAAGCATACAACAGAGTTCAACTTAAAAATCCAAAGCATTTACAAAATTAACATATCTATACTATTTGCTTTAGAAATATAAATACCAATAAAATGAGGATCCTGGTTCTTGGAGGAGTGGGCCCTTGCTCCACCTTGAATCAAGATTTGACAAAGTAATATTCTCTCAAAATGAAGTGGCTATTTTATTGCTGAAATGTTCTATCTTACAAAAACTTACTGTATCTCTCTATATCTCTATCTCTATGTATCTGTATGTATATATATGTATATCTATTAAATCTATCTATAGGTATTTATATATATTTCATTCAAATATGCATTTACGGCCATAGTTGTTCTACTGATTCAGATGGAACTGAATAGTGCCCAAAATAGATGTTGAATTTGGAACCTTGTTAGATGTACAACTTGTCTGATAAGTTATCCTGGATCTTCAAGTATGAAGAATAAGAAATCTTCTTATCTGCTCCTAATTGAAAGGATCATTGATTGCTTTATCATCAAATGTCATCAAAATAAATAGATTCCCATTGGTTTTGGAACTTTGGAGAAGTTCCAAACTAAAGGGGACTGTTCTAGATCTAACCGTGAAATTTCTAGAGCTAAACGCAAGAGTTCTAGAACTAAGTGTTGGAGTTTCGAACTAAGTTTGAAAGTTCTGAACTAAGTGATAGAGATCATAAACTATGTGATGGAGTTCTGGAACTAAGTTTGGAAGCTCTATAACTAAGTCATATTAAAGCCAATGCTCCCAAAAACATGTTGATTGCTTCATACTTTATTCTTCTGATTGATTGTGACCTGTTTTATTAAAAAAACTGAATTTACACACACTTTGTTAGGAATTACAGATTTTTTAGACGTTAGAACTAAATTCAAAAAATATGGATAATTACATCCTAACTTATATTAGATCAAACAAAAGTCACAAAATGCAATCAAACTTGATAAAAAGGAGAGTAAAATAAGATCATTTATTGCACATTAATGAGACATATTTTGGCCTTATCATCTCCCCCATACTTACTTGTTTGTAAGTTCTCTTACAAACTTTAATCTTCAAATCTTGGGTTGTGGATTCTGCATTCCAATTGACTGCTCAGGTCAAATGGCTGAAACTGAATATCCCAGTGTTTTAGTTCAGAAGTACTATACCTTGATCCTGCTTCTACTTTCCTCTGTCATTCCTCAAATTGAGTGGGATCTTGAGGCTCTCTGTTTTTCCATGGAGACATGGGGGTGAGAAGGAGAGGAGGCATTTTTCTCATTCCCATCCATATGCCCCTATGTTTTTCATTGACTTGAGGGATTAGTGTACACAAGGCTTTAGCTCTTTCTAGGCTCCATATTAAGTTTGTGGGAGATATCACTTCTCTTCTTCTCAATGCAACTATGAGAAACTCCCATCTTTTCAAACATCCATCATAAATCTCTTCAAATTTTTCCTCCTCATAAGAGGTGAAGGCATCAATAATTTTCTGTAAGCTGGCTAGATAATGTGCCTTGAACCGACTATCAAAGGCATGGGATCTGAAATGTATAGCAAAGGTAGATGGTTTACTATAGTGATCCCTCATGCAGAGACAAATGAACTATCTTTTAATAGATGATCAGAATCCCTCTCTTTCCATGCAATCTGATTTTGAAGAATAGAAACAAATGCATTCAGCTAGCTTTCCCCTACATACAAATTGATCATGAAGCCTGTGTTCTTTTCCAGCATAAGATTGTAGAGATAGAATTCGTAGAGAAGATTTTTCTACTCTACACTAGCTAAGGAATAGGCTGTCATGAACTCAGATTCATCTTTTATTTCATGTGGAAGGCCACATGCAATTCTTGATAGCTACCAACGAATAAATTGTTCTTCCAAAAAAATGTTGTATGCAGGAGAAGGTCTCCTACATGTGAGTAACTTTTCACTCATTATGCAAACCATTTGTATTTTTACAAGACATTTAAATTTGTCTTCTTCCTCTTTGTAGAATTTTTCTTCCCATTCCTTCCTTGCTTTCTTCTCTTCTTCCATCTTGCTTCTCAGGTCCTCATTTGATGTTTTAAATTCAATGGATAGTAAGTCGATTCACAGTGGCGATATTGTTGACATAGCACTTGGTCTTCTGGGAATTGAAATTCTTCTTCTTTTTCCATCATCTGTTGTTTGACCATTGTCAATTCTTCAGTCCTATTTGTGAGCTGATTTGTTAGTTTCTCAATGAGAATTTCCCTCTGTTCTAATTTGAGTTTGAGGAATTTTAATTCCTCATCCTTCTCTCTGATGATGAGTTCTACTCTGGAAAAAAATAGAGCCTGTCTAACTTGTTGTTTCTCCTCTTTTTCTAAAAGTTCCTTGGGAATGAGCATTCCTCTTCCACCAAAGGGGATTTCCCTTTCCATTTCCAAGATGCCAATTCCTCTTCTTCATGTGACAGTGCTGCTGATTCACCCAACTCTTGAAAAGTATGTTCTTCAAATCTTTCATCTTCTTTCTCCATCTCAGTTTGGCTTGGTCCAGGAGGAGTCATGGCCATGCTGCCCAAAATATCAGCAGCTTCTTTTTCCAACCCATCATGTTCTTCCATCTCCTCTGGAATTTCCCTAGACCTCTTATGAACTCTTCTTCTTTGAGGAGCTTCAAAATGTCCAGAAATGGGTTTCCTCCTAGAGCTTCTTCTAATTTTCACTTCATGCTCTAGCTTAGGTGAACTGTCACTATCAGAGACAAATATTAGTTCTCCTAGTATTTTACTAGAGGAAGGAGTTTCTTTTAAAGGCACAATAGGTTCTAGATTTAATCCTTCTTCCAGATATCCTTCTTTTTGGTACATTATCCCCACCTATTTCCTTCTTTTCTTCTGTAGAGGAATCAATATCCAAATTAATTTTAGGAGAAAAAGGGGTTGGTATTACCCTCCTGATAATATCAGGGTTTTTCTTAAACTTATTAAGAAAATTTTCTCATGTTTCTTCTCCATTTTTCTTTGAAAGAAAATGTTACTGACATACAAAATGGAGTAACCCATGATGTTTGATCATTCCAACTCCCCAGGAATACCTCTGAGCCATTGTCTAGATGGAGTCAAAAAGGAATCCTGGAAGATTTACTATATATTTTGGTTTTGAATTCCCATACCTAAGATATATTAGCATCTTAAGGACCTCTCTTCCCACAGTTCCAAATTGACCATCGCAAGTTAAATACTTAACTACCCAAAATGCTACCCTGTCAAAGGGTTTGGGCAAGTTGGCTCTTCTGACCCCCTTGATGATTTTCTTGGTGTTATAGATATATTGGGGTTCAGATTCCCCCTCTTGTATCAAGGTTTCCACTGATCCTTAAGGGTTCCCTTGACAGTATTTGGGACATGCACAATTGGTATTCTAGACACATTGCTCATTGTATTCACAGAAAAAGGAATTATAATATTTCTAACCTTTGTCCTGGATTCTTCTAAATTTACAACAAATTCTCTTACCAATTCGTCATTGTACTTTGAGAACTTTTTCAGAAATCCACCACCCTGCTTGTCCAAAAATGGTTACCACTTCTCCATCTACAAGAAATTACGTATCATCCTTTGGTTCTGACTTCTTTTTAATCCTCATGGTCAAAAAGGATGATTCAAATTCTTATTTCTTCAAATTCAGAATTAGCTACAAAACTACTAGATCTAGTTGTGGAACTATTGTGTTTAGTTGTGGAACTACTGTGTTTATCTCAGAATTGATGGGTTTAGTTCTGAATTCAAATACAATTCTTCTACTTCTTCTTTGAAATTTTTCTGCAACTGCTTCTCAACTTCATTTATTCCACCCAAATGATAGCTAATTACAAATACGCCACCACTTTCTTATCCCATCGACATCACCCTTGTGATTACTTACTTTTAATCATAATGTGTAATAAATGACTCATTATACCAACTTTTAAATCAAATCTAATCACACATGCAAACTTTTAATCTAACCTTTAACAAGTTCAAGACATAATTGTTGTCCTTGATGACTCATCATTCCTTAAAGTGAAAAAAGAAAAAAAGGGTCAAAAAAGATGGTTGGAATTCCAAATAAATTCCTTTTATTTTGCGTTATCCATTTATTTAGGAGACCAACCGCCATTGTTGGTTTTCAATTGATTTATGAGATTTTTTTTTGGAGGAAGAGAATGCCATTTTCTAGTTTTCATTCTCTTTCCTTTATTTTGGATCCATGCATATGATTATTTGATCATTTTGGAAGAACTGGGTTCTTCCATATGATTAAAAAAATTTCTACTTCAATCTGCTTCAAGAATTCATCCCTAGTAGGAGGCTTCCTATTAAGTTTTAGCCTATGTGCATTGACCAAAAGTGTCCTTCTGTTGCCATCAATGGGAAGTGGCTAAACAAAGCCATTTTCAAATATCTACTCAATTTGATAGGGTCCTAACCATTTAGTTCTCAACTTGCCTTTGAATTACTGGTACTTGGAATTAAATAGTAATGCCCAATCTCCTACCTTGAATTGCATTTTCTTGATATGTGTGTCATGCCACTGCTTCCTTTGATCTTGGATTATCTCTATCTGTTGAAGTTCTTCCATTATCAACTCATCCAATTCATTGAGTTGAAGAATTCTTTCCTTTTGTGTTGTATCCAACTCAATACCCACTCGAGATGTTGTCCTAAATATTTGTAATTTAAATTCAATAGGTAACAAGGATTTTTCACATAGACTAACTCATATGGTGAAAACCTGTTGTAGTCTTCCAAGTTGTATTATAAGCCCAAACAACCTCAGGTAGTCTCTTTACCCAATCTCTTCTACCTGATTCAACTATTTTGGTAAGGATGTTTTCCAATTCTTTGTTTGTTACTTCTACTTATCCATTTGATTGTGGGTGATAGGGAGATGAATTCCTATGATTGATCTGATAGTACATTGTGAAGTCCCAGTTATATATTGTGGCCCTTGATCTTAAACTATACAGCTTGGTGCACCAAACTTCATCATAATTTTATGCCAAAGGAAATCAACAACTACTTCTTCAGTGGCATTTGTTAAAGCCTGCACCTCTGCCCACTTTGTCACATAATCAATACACACAAGAATGTGCTCCTTTCCTTGTGAAGGAGGACTAAAGGGACCAAAAATACATCCTTGCCTTTCAAATGGTTCAATCACTACTTGAGGTTACAAAGGCATTTCACTGGTAAAGGTTGGTTGTCCCATCCTTTGACAGGGATCACACCGCTTGATATATCTCTTCACATATTTATACAGAGATGGCCAATAATAGCCAGTGCCAAGTATCTTGTGAGTTGTTCTTTTTTGAAAAGTTTCATCTACTCTGCTCATCATGACATGCCCTGAGTATGTCAAATATTTCATCTTCTCTCACACACCTGCGTAAAACCAAATCAAGACCACATTTAAATAACATTTCATTTAACCATTTAAATTGTGCACTGGTTTTGATTAACTTCTTCATTTATTTCTTAGTGAAAGGAGGAAACTTCCCTATTGCAAGATAATTTTCCATATCAGCAAACCATGGTGTATCAACTAAAATAGAAAACAATTGTTCATCTAGAAATTTGTCCTTAACTGGATCTTGCTCCCCTGTAGTGGTCAATCTTGACAAGAAATCATGGATTATCTACTATGGTAATGTCAAATTATTATAAAAGTAATAACCATCTAATTATCCTACCTCCAACCACTGGTTTGTTCATTCAGTATCTAATTGTTGAGTGATCTGTATGTACAAATATTTTATACCCTATAATTTAATGTCTGAACTTATTAATTGCATAGATCAAAACAAGAAATTCTTTTTAGTGGTAGTGTAATTTCTTTCAAAGGAGTAAGATTTTTACTAATGTAGTAAATAGCATTTATTTTCCCTTATTTATCTTTCTATCCTAAAATCGCACCAATTGAGTTATTTAAGGCATCTGTTTGGATGTGAAAAGGTTTCTCCCAATTAGATCCTCTCAATATTCAGCAAGTGTGATTAATTTTTATTTAATTTCTTCAAAAGCATGTTGACACTTTTAATCCCAACAAAATTTACAATCCGTGGTAAGTAAAATAAACATGGGGCAGCAATTTTACTAAAATCCTTGATAAAATGCCTATAGTATCTAGCATGCCCTAAAAATGACTTGATATCTATGGGGGTTTGAGGAACAGGTAAGTCTGAAATAATCCTGATTTTTTTTTGGTCAACCTAAATTTATATTTTTGAAATGTGGTGTCCTAATACAATCCCCTCAACAACCATCATCAAACATTTCATATGACTAAGAGACAAATGGTGTTTCTCACATCTTGTTAGTACTCTATCCAAATTCTTCAAAGCATCATCAAATGTGTTTCCATGCACAGTAAAGTCATCCATGTATACCTCTACACAATCATTTGTTAGGTTTGCAAAAATTGCTAATACAACTCTTTGGAAGGTTGTTGGAGCATTACATAGTCCAAATGGAAATACCCTATAGGAAAATGTACCCCATGGACAAGTAAAGGTAGTTTTTTCCTGATCCTCAAGCAACAACTTTGATTTGATTATATCCACTAAAGCCATCTAGGAAGGAAAAGTATTGTTTACTTGCAAGGTTGTCCAAAACTTGATCTATGAATGGTAAGGGAAAATAATATCTCAGTGTGGCTTTGTTCAACTCCCTATAATCAACACAAATTCTCCATTTTATGTTCTTTTTAGGTACAATTACAAGAGGAGACACCCACTGACTATCTGAGATAGGGTAGATAAAACCTACTTGTAATAGTTTTTCAATTTCTTACTTGACTATGTCCCTTAAGGTTGGATTAATCCTTCTCTGAGGTTGCTTAACTGGTTTAATGTTTTAAGTATAAATGCAATGGGTGAAAATACTTGGATGTATTTCTTTCATGTTTTTATAGTCCCAATCTCTAGTATGATATTTCAGAACATCAAACAATTTAGCTTCTTCATCATTCTTCAACCAGCTATTAATGTTCAAAATTTTACCCGGTTGAATCTCAACATGTTTGGTTCCAATGTGTGATGAACTGATTTGTTAAAAGGGTTCCATTAAGGTGTTTAGTGGACATGGATGTGGTAATAACATATGATATGTAGCAATATCTCCAAAATTCCCTTGAGAAATAATATTGGACAAAGGACAGTAGGAAGAGTTATGATACTTATCTTGTTGTCAGTCAAACTCCTCGTCACTGTTGTTTTCCAAAAATTCCTCACCATTTCCTGATATCTTTGAAACTAAAGCTACTAATTCTGTAGTTATTTCTACTCCTCCCTAAGATAAATCTCATTCCTCCGAGAGTGAAATTATTTGCATTTGTAGGGAATTGTTGTTGGTGTGGTTCCGGAGACAAATGTGAATGTCCCGATACTAAATCTGATGGTTCGGAACTAAGTCCATAGGTTCCGAACTAAGTCCGTAGGTTCCGAACTATCCCGATTACTCCAAGGATAATTGGTATTCATTCAATGGTTGATTAATCATATCTTCCACCTCCCATACATGATCCTGCAATGTTATCATAGCCAAAGAAGACAAATTTTGCTTATTAGTATCATGATCATCTACCCATAATTGTTCTTGATTATCAATAAAAGGTCGTGCAGAGGGATATAAGGAAATTTTCTTAGAATTCTTACCATTTGAGATAGTCATATCACCTAATCTATAATCAATTAAGGCAACAAATGTAGCTAACCATGGTCTGCCCAAAATAATGGGATAACCAAGTGTTTTACCTTTTGGCTACAATATAAGGAATTCCACTGGATATTCCCATGACTCCACTATAATTACCACATCTTCAATAACTCCTTCATGTTTTTGCTACAAACTGGTCTAGCCATCTGCAATATGGTGTTAGTAGGTTGTATACATGTTAATGGTAATGTTTTCAAAGTGTCCACTATCATCACATTTATAGTTGCTCCCAAATCAACCAAAACATTATGTATATCTTTATTCCCTATAGAGACAGAAATAACAAGACTTCCAGGATCTCTATATTTGGGAAGTAAGATTTTTCCTGCTAATAAATCAGCAAGTTTCCCATCTACCTTAATAGTCCTGGGGTATTGCTTCTTTCTTCCAAGTCTTCTTAAACATAACATTTTGATTAACTTGTTCAACTCCAGAATGTCCTTGATTTCTTGCAACAATGGTATTTCAATATTTAATTTCCTCAACTCCTACACCAACTCAGATTCCTTAGTCCCTATAACTTCTTTAAGTGTCATTGGGTGGAACCTCGATGGATTGTAAGACCTCGATGAGGGTCCAGCAATGAGAATATGAGGTTTGAATCAATTCAAATAATGACATATTCAATAAGGATTGGTGAAGTTGTTCTATCATTGACCAATGGGTAACCCCAAAGGAAGTAGGTTTTACTAACCCAAGGATGGTTATCTTGGGGGAGGTGCGAGTGTAATGGTAGGTGAAGGTGAACTAGAAGGGTTACCAAATTTTTCCTTTCCTTTGTCTTTCGAAGTTGTCAGTGAGTGGCTATATGCGCCATGTTAATTTAAAATATAGGAGGAAAAGAGGGTTGTGTGGCAATGGGTGAAGAAAGAATGGAATCCTCCTCCAACAGATCATCTTGTTCAAAGAGACCATTGGAATCGTAAAGTTGAAGGAGAATGTTTTTAAGAGCCTTACAACTCTTGACATCATGCCTTAGTGAGTGATGATAAGCACAATTTTTGTGTCATCAAACCCTACTGGTTTAGGTTTAAGAGGATTGTAAGGCTTGATAGGTGGAAGTGATATAGCAGATGTCTCTAAAAACGAGCGAGGATGTTAGAGTAGGATCCTACCAAAGGATCATAATGAGAAGTCAAGTTTGTCTTGGGTAAAGGGGTAGGTGAACTTCTTAAGGAAGGTGATACGAGAGACTATGTTGGTGTAACTACCTTTTTGGTAGGTAGTGAAGGTTGGGGTTTAGGTTGTGCCTTCTTGGGTAAAGGTGGAGGAACAACACGGTAGGATGAAGGAGACTTAGAAGGTGTAGGTATCTGAGTAAGCCAAGGTGAAAGTGGGGGTGTTGGAAAGAGTGAGGTTGAGGGTAATGAAGAAGGTGTAGGTAGAAGGGAAGGTAAAGGTGAGGGTGTAGGTTGTTGCACTTTAGGTTTGCCTTGGTGAAGAGGTAGGTTAACCAAGGTTGAAGGATGTGGGCCTAAAATATATGGCGTGTGGCAAAGGTGAGTGAGAAGGCATGGGAGATACTAGGGTGTGGCCCTAAAAGGTTGGGTCTTCCTTTTAGGTGCTAGAATAGATTTTGTGATGGGTGGGGATGAAGTTGACAAGTCTAGCTTCATAAGGGGATGTGCTAGACTTGGTACTGTAAGACCCCTAAGGTGGTGTTAGGTTTTGGTGTAGATAAAGGCCTGAGTGAAAGAGGTGTTGATGAAGAAGGGGCTAGAATCACAAGATCGATTGTAATAGTCTTAGCCACTTTGAATACCTTACGGTAAATGGTTGAGGTATCTCGAGGATAACATCTGTATTTGGGTGGAAAATAGAAGTCTAAGGTGCCCCTATAGGGTAGAATAATCAAAGTACTCTAGGCAATCAACCAAATGAGAGAATGGTTTTAATTTAGATTAAGAGGACAATGCACCATTGCTAATCCCCATGATGAGCTCTAAGGTTTGTGAGACAGGGAAGGTCTTGGCCTCAGATTCGGTAGGTAAGAGTGAGGTAAGAAGAGTAATGGTATTCATGAGATCTTTCAAAGTGAGGTATCACAAATAGAATGGGTAGATAATATTGACTCCTTTATGGGTAGAGGAGGAGGAAAATTTGGTGAACTAGACAAGGTTAGCTCCTCTAAGAGTTGAGGAGAAGGTAAGGTGGGTGATGTAGGATCTTCTATGGGTAGAGAAGATGATAATGAGGGTTCCTTTATGGGTAAAGGAACAAGTAAGGTGGGTTCCTTTGTGGGTAAAGGAACTGTAAGGTAAGCTCCTCTATGAGTAGGCGAATCGTGTGAGAATTTCCTCAATAGATGCTAGAGGAGGACAATCGATAGAAATATCAAATGTTGTTGTGAATATTACATGAACCACATGTACATTGGTTTCTTCTTTAGATGTCTCGCTAACATGATTTGATGAAGGGGCATGGTTAGGAAATAATTTTCTGAAAAATGTCCAAGTTTGCATTAGTAGGCATATTAGGGTTGTCAAGGATGAGATCACCACTATCTAACATTCCTTGCACAATGTTTTTAAAGGTTTTACAATTTCTGTCACTATGTCCTCTTACGCGGTGGTAATTACAAAAATCATTTTCTTTATACCAAGCTGGTGTGGGGTGAGAAGGATAAAAATAGTTTTTGGTTTGATGGGAGGAAGAGTGATGGCTCCATCTTTCAAAAACTTTTCCAATACAGAAGAATAAGGTTCTCCGATAGGAGTATAACTCCTCTGTTCATACCAATATTAAAAATGTTGAACAAGTAAGAGATTGGCGGGAGGTTTAGGTTGATTAGATAGATGAGAAGGGCCATCCTTCAGAACCACCATGTTGGCAGATCCTTTGGGCTTGGAATGGTTGTTAGGTGGTTTGGAAGAAGACTCATTTGATTTGAAGGCGGCGCTTTTTTTACACAATTTAAGTTTCCCTTCCTCAAAGGCACAAATATCAAGCTTCCTATCCATAATAAAGGCCTCGTGAAACGTATGAAATGTTTGAATATAAATATTTGGGAAAATTTGTCTAAAACATGCATTGGAAAACAAATCTATGAGCTCAGGTTGTGGGAGAGTAAAGGAGAGCTGATTGATTTGGCCCCACCAACATATGACAAAATCACGGATAGATTCATCGTCATATTGATGAATAGAGTATAGATCGGTGATATAGACCTTCTCAGAGATATTGATTGAAAATTGATCGAGAAAGGTATGGGACAATTGGTTGAAGGAGAAGACCGAGTGCCTGGGAAAATCACTGTACGAGTCTAAGGTGGGTCCTAATAGGGACATGGGAAAGGTACAAAGGAGCAAGGAATCATAATGTCCTATTAAATAACAAGTGTGTTTAAATGAATGCAAGTGATGTTGGGGGTCCTCCTTACCATTAAAATGGTTGAATTTGGGAAGATCTCATAGTGTTGGATAGGGATGAATAGGTATGGAGGGGTGGATGGGCTCATTACAAATCTCATCATAGGTTAAGACGTTATGAGATCCGAAAATGGAGGCCTCGAGCATCTGCATTTTTTCCATCATCATTTTAATGAGATTTGTAGTGGGATTTGATTGAAGGATGCCCCCCGAGATATAAGGGGCCTGATAAGATGAATGGGTCGTAAAAGACATACCAGTATGTGGTAGTACTAAGTACATGAATTGATATGTAGATATGTAAGAAGTGGTCGAAGAGGAGGGTAAATACCCTGAGTATGAAGTGGAGGCGATAGGCTGTGTCTGAGGTAAGGTGTTGGTGGGAGGATTTTGTGGAAAGATCCTCATAGTAATGGGTGGAAGATTTTGGGGAATAGAAACCAGAAAAAACTAAAATGGAGTGGAAGAGGTTGTCACAACCGATGGTTGTGTAGGAATGGGTACATAATATAGTGATGATGACACAATAGGGGCTATGGATACATGTACTACAAATGTCGGTGGGATAGAAGATGTCCCTGATGCAAAGGTTACGTGAGAAGAAGGTAGTTACTGAAATGGGAGTAGGAAATTCTAGAGTAGTTTGGGTGGCTACATTAGCATTCCCTGAGATGATAGAGGTGGTGGAAATGGGGGGCATGGAAGTGGGCATTCTATAAAGAGGTTTACTTAATGATTCATGGATGGAAGAGTTAGAAAGGTAATGTTATAAGGCCTTGGTGTTATGATCAAGGAATCTAGTGAATTCCTCATCACCCTCGGGTATAATCGTAGGTGCATTAGGATCCATTGGTGAAGAAATAGAAGGCAGCAAGGGGGTAATAGGTAACAGTATACAAATCGTGTGAAAAGTAAGATCTTGCACCTATTGGTAAGTCTAAACCATATGAAAGGTGAAAAATAGGTACTCTGAATCAGAAACTCGATAGAAATTTAGAAATAAATTTTTGAAAGAATTTGGTAGGTGAAAATAGGTTTTTGTTTTTGATAGAAAATCAAAACATGAGACCAATACCAATTATTGAACCGGTGTCAGACTGGATGAAAGGAATGATATCGATTGTTAAACTGATGTTGGTAGGGAGGTAACCGATGTCGGTTACTGTGAAAATGAAGAAATTTGAAATTTTTAAGTTAGATTTGGTCAAAAGAAGTCTAGAAAGAGGATGTGTATAGAAAATCTAATATAACACACTCAAAGAACTAGAATTAATTGGTTTTGATGAATGAGTGTGAAAAAGAAAAAAATTGATGAAGTATAAAATCACACCTCAAATATCAAAAGACAAGAAAGAAAGTCACAAATCCAACAAGAAAAATCTATCAAACACGTTATCCTAGGAATAAGATTTTAGTGTTTTGATGGCTTAAGCCTTTTGACTGACTGTGACTATATATAGAAAGGAGTGGATACAAGGTACCTATAATCTAGCTATGGATGATTTTAGGAATTTTTTGCAGAGGAGTCCTCGATATACCTTTCAATACATGAGGTCCAAGCTCTAATATGAAAATCCAGCCAGAACACCGGTCGGGTCCCACTATCAATGAGTTTTTAAATCCTTGATAGCTTCTTCCTGGGATTTGGGGAATGTTTAAGAAATGTGTTTTTTTAGTGATTTGGAAAAGAAGTGTGTGCAATAGTGAACTATGCTTAATTACCCAATCATCAACTGGTCATGACCTCTCGTTATATTTGATTGCTATTTAGACTATGTGAGCTAAAATTTAAGAATACACATGATGTAATGCAACAATTTTAAGCCCAAATCAAAAATGGAGATTGGATGAGAGCAATAGTGAATAGGAAAAGAGTATGATTTTCACTAATGCAAGCAAGAAATAAAGAATGATTTGTTTTAATTTGCACCAAATGAAGTGTTTCCTTTAGAGAAAATAGAAGAAAGAGAATGTTACCAAGGAGAGATTTAGTGAATATTTCATAAAAGAAACAATAAAAATGTAATCCTAAATGAATATAAAGAACCCAAAAATGATGAGGGTCCCACCGGGCGTGCCAAAATGTTTCACCAATAAGAGTGTACATATGAGAAAAATTTTTAAGGTAGAAGGTTGGGTACATGAGGAATACCTGGAGGTCATGAAGAGGTTATGCACCATTGAAGACTAGGCCGATTGAGAGAACTTATTTTTGTCTCAGGGAAGGACTCCCGAGAAATCAAACAAGACCAAAAGATACAATTAAAATCATTGGTTGGTTTATTTCCAAGCTAGAGCTAGATCCGGGAAGTTGGGTGCTTCTTAGAAAGTTGTTAATCCACATTTAAACACAAATTAATGTAAATAAAGAACATGAAATAGAGATTCCTACTGTAGTTGTATAATTTAGGTATCTCACACAAACATAATAATTCAAATCTAATCTAAATAGTGAATAGCATATTAAATTTAAAGAGGGTGATGGATTTATAAGGTCTATAGGTGTGACAAATGGTATTATAGAGGTTTGGGTGAAGTTGTGGGAGGTTTTGAGAGGTTTTGGGTTAGTGAACGAGCTCCCTAGTATGAGGAAAATTCCAAACACAAAGGCTAATGCCATCCGGGGAACCGATGTCAGTCACTAGTTTTAGCTGGTATTGGTTGGCTAACTAATCATGGTAGGGGAAATTGGGTACCAAAGGTGAAAAGGGATTGGTTTGAGATCTCTCTGATTGCACGAGTGTTGAAAGGTCTTAGGCTAGGTGCTAGAATTTGGGTGAAGACTTAGAAATGGTAAAAGGGTGGTTGGAGGAACATAGAGGTTCAGGTTTGTAGGGTATTAGGTAGATGGGTGACGGATGGTATTTAGGTGAGAAAGGATTTGTGCAATAGAAGGAAATAAGAGATCTAAAACAAAAGCTAAGAAATAACAACCTGGTTAAGATACTTATCTAAAGATTTGGAGATTAGTAGATGGCGGTGGTTGATATATGCTCACAAAATAAATGGGTCCGCATCTAATGCCGTAATAATGAATCATGTGTGCTTCCTTGTGTGAATGATCCGGGGCTATGTAGAAAGAGGTTGGTTGCTGATGAAGAACTGTAATGCTTTGGTGTTGTGTTTGATCGTCAGATGCTCAATCAAATGCAAGAATGTGAAATTAATAATCCAAATCCAACCAAAAGAATAACCAAGAGAAAGAGGTTGAAATCCTTATTGAAAGGAATCTATGACAATTACTTGACTGGCACCGACAGAGGAATAACCAGTGTTGGTTAGGGAGAAATGGTCAAATTTACTCAAAATAGCATGTTTCTTCCCTTTTTGGCATGGGTCAACATTTGAGTGTGGGATAGGAGTTTTGGTTCACATTTAAACAGGTGAGGAATTGATGTGAGGGGTAGTTAGCAATAAATATTAGGTTTATAAGAAGTCTTAGTTAGTTAAGTGAAGTGATGAATCAATGTTAGGAGTTGTAACATCCTCATTTATGACTTCAAAAAACAGGGGATTTTTTTAAACATAATGTTCACTATTCTAAATTCACATAATTTAGATCAAACATTCCTTGTTAATTGATCACATAAGAGTAACCATATGCAACTGTAATAACTCGGTGTATACCAATCTCTCATTTCATGAATCTGTGATAAACCAATCTCTCATGTTTCATTATGTTCATGTGTACACCAAGTATATTGTTGGTTCCTTCACCCTATAAGGGTCAATCAAGTGCTAACGTCTAAGAATCCTTTCGAATATCTCATTCTTGGTATTCATTTGATATCACACAACCTTAGACCAAGTGACATAAGACAATACAAACATCAGTTTGTGATACTTTGGAAAATGTTTAAAACATTTTTTTCCATGTTTTTATTCCTAGATGACATACTCGTTGAAAGGAATACATATTTCACCCCACTCAAAATTGTTAGCTAGATTAGACTTCCTTGACTACATTCAACTAGTTGTAGGTCTATGTTTCACACTAGAAAGTTACAACTCACATGTACTAGTGCATACGGTCTACTTATGGTGACTAAGAATAAGTAATCATGCGTGAATAATCTTACGTTGATTCGGATGTGATTATTCACCCTTAGTCCATGTAAGTGGACGTCAACCATAGGCCAAATGCTTTTCTGTTAGAGTAAAATAATGACCTAGAACTCAATTCTATAACAGCTTGTGTTTAGGTGAGTTAAGTGGATTATCGCATCATAGTGGTTGCATCACAATATCCACCTAATGACATGTGTCATTAAGTATGTCTTGTGTTGCAACAACTATGTTGCAATAGACCACCTCGATTCCACTAAACAAAACCGAAACACTTAATTAGTTCATTAATTCCATATGCCTCACTTATTAATTAGTTTATTTTAACATTAGGTATCGTACCTAAGGATCAACTAAGTTTGATATGATTAATCCTTAAAGTAAGGATCATATTACACCTTCTCATAATTGAAGGTATGCAGATCAAATATGCATTTATCTCAATGAATTAATTATTCATTTCCCATTATCTCATTAAGTGATAAATATTAATATGATTTTAACAAGTAAAGGAACGCATTTTAATCTCATTAATTAATTCCAACAAGTATAAATCGAGATGTGTATAGGCTGATTGTTAGATAGAGTGACTTCCTAATCAATTAACCTCCTCATGTAACCTTGTTATTATTGCAATTACCTATGCAATGGATCACATTTTAATAATATCTCCTTTATGACTTCAAAAATAGGGGACTTTTTAAACATAATGTTCACTGCTCTAAATTCACATAATTTAGAACAAAAATTCATTGCTAATTCGTCACATAACACTAACCATATGCAATTGTAATGACTCATTGTATGAACCGATCTCTCATGTTTCATTATGTTCATGTGTATACAAAGTATACTTTTGGTTCCTTCACCCTTTAAGGGTCAATCAAGTGTTAATGTCTAAGAAGCCTAGGCCCGAGTATTTATTCTTTGATATATAACACAACCTTAGACCAGGTGACATAAGACAACGCAACCAAAAGTTTGTGATACTTTGGCCAAATTTTAAAACATGTTTACCATGTTTTTATTCCTATATGGCATACTCGTCGAAAGGAATACATATTTCACCCCACTCGAAATTGTTATCTAGATTAGACTTCCTTGACTATTGTCAACTAGTTTCGGGTCTATGTTTCACACTAAAAAGGGACAACTCACATGTACTATTGTGGATGGTCTACTTGTGGTGACTAAGGATAAGTAATCATACGTGAATTGTCTTACGTTGATTTGGATGTGATTATTCACCCTTAGTCCACATAAGTGGATGTCAACCATAGGCCATATGCATATCTCTGTTTAGGGTAAAAAATGACCTAAAACTCAATTCTATGATGGATGCATTTAGGTGAGTTAAGTGTATTATTGTTCCATAGTGGCTGCATCACAATATCCACCTAATGACCTTTGTCATTAAGTAGGTATTGTGTTGTAGCAACTATGTTGTGACAGACCACTCGGTTCCACTAAACAAAACCGACATACTTAATTAGTTCATTAATTCCATATGCCTCGATTTTTAATTAGATTATTTTAACATCGGTATCATACCTAAGGATCAACTAATTTTGATACAATTAATCCTTAAAGTAAGGATCATATTACACCTTCTCATAATTGAAGGTATGCAGATCAAATCTGCATTTATCTCAATGAATTAATTATTCATTTTCCATTAGCCCATTAAGTGATAAATATCAATATGATTTAACAAGTAAAGGACAACATTTTAGTCTCATTAATTAAGTCCAACAAGTAAGTATAAATCAGATTTGTATAGCTAATATGTTAGATAGAGTGACTTCTTTATCAATTAACCTCCTCTTAGCATAACCTTGTTATTATTCCAATTACTATGCAATGGATCACATTTTAATAAGATCTTATATCCAATCAACTTTATAGATATAATCATCAACATAGGTTAAGATTCATACAATATGTCCTTTTCAACATAATAATAAAGTTTCCTTTTCTTCCATTTAAGGACTTATTATTTCATATGACATAGTTTAGTATAACCCCGAGAAGGAATGCAATATCATTCTTTATCACATAATATTACATTATTGTCACCTCTAAACAAGGTTTAACATGTCAAAATTATGAATTCATATTATTTTACCATTACCTCAATATATTAATGGACTTATATATATAGTTCTCTACCCAATCAACACTTTAGTCCATAAGGTATCTAATAAATCATGTCCACATTTGGCTTAGGGTTAACTAACCAAATCAACATTGATCATAATAAAAAGATAGACTATATTTCAAATTCCAATCATATAATAAGTCACAAAAACAAATGCAAAATTCACTTTATTCCATCAATAATAAATATTTCATAAATATTTAGTCAACAATAACATCCTTTTTCAATAATTACAAAGTACTATGGCACTAGGCCTTCATGGTTCTTCAAACATAATCATTCCAAGAACTTTTTACAACAATCAAGTATCCGAATTAAATGAACTTCATCAATAAAATAAATGCAACTTATTATAAGTATTTCTTCTTTCACCTTTCACAAAATCCATCTGCAAAATTGTTAGCATGTGTCAGTTCACAAGAACTGAGCATGATAAGTACTAAATCATTAGAACAATATGCTTCTATCTAACAATTTCATGAATATGACCTTGCGAATTTGAATGAAATTGTATTAAGGTTCAAATTAAGTAACTATACTCTTTAATAAACATGTTCAATACAACAAAAAGGTGAACATAAAATAAGTCTATGAAATCATATAATTTTCACAAATTTCAATCTCAATAATCAACCTCATAATTATATGATTGTACCTTATATAACATGATTTAATTTTAAAAACATTTTCAAATACCATTGAATGCTATATATTTAAAAACAACCTCTGGTCCATTCTAATTTCATGAACCAAGTCAAGGATTCCCTATCATAATTGTCAACAAAATTCATAACAGTACAATAAGTTCATTTAGACCTAAAAGCAATGTCATGAATGCTTACTTTTATAAAGCAAGATTTTCTATTATTATATCATAGGAGAAGGAGGATCCAACATCATGATAATCGATATCCAATCAAATATCTAGAACTTAGATCTAACTAAACAATTAATACTAACACTAACTGTATCAATTAATAAATCTAGAGAACCTATTGAACATATCAAAGCTTCACCATAGCAGTAAATAAAATCAACAACAGAAAAATGGTATTATCTCAGCTCATCAAAAGCTAACTTCACACAATACTGAAATCACTTAACATTACCATCCCAAGGGAATGATTACAAACACAAAGGTATTATAGAGAGAGTCAAGTTACACTCAAAATCCCACAAAAATAAGTTTAGAATGGCACCCAACAACCTTGACTCTTGTCTCGAACCGTGTTTGAGTACAAGTAATGTAGAAACATCGTTATCACATAACGAGCCTAAGAAACTAAACTATACTCATTTTCAAAGGAAAGACCCAATATGGTAATGGTTATAGTCGAGATACAAAGTTCCATAAGTAACTCAAGAAAATTGAACTATCTATTAAGTTCATTCCCTAAGTAAGCAAAAAAAAAAAAAGATGAGATTCTAGTTAAGTTTTATATCCCATACAATATCCAAGATGGGCCTTATTTTCACACATGACTCAGTCTTGACTTCCTCATGTCCAAAATAAACTTATCACCTCGTCAAATATCTAATCGATATTTCAATGAAAAGAGGAATTCATCTAAGCAATAAGATAATACTTATATTAGGTTTCGAATCAGATTTGAGTCTTTGAAAGGTACAAAATCCAAAATCAAAGAGCATGGTCAAGAAGACCAATACAAAAATTTTGCACCATTTATAATACATTAAGAAGGAGATATTATTGCGAGAAGAACAAAAAAATAACAAGACAACATTAAATCTATCTAAGATTTAACACATTAAGAAGGAGATCCAATACAACAAAACATAACTTCCAAACAAGCACCAATACATTATTCCATTGTGGTATCGACCTTGTGACTTCCATCGAATCTATAAAATAAAACATTTAAACATATACAAATATACATTCTAGTAATAATAAATACATTATTTATTTACTCGTATCTCACAAACATAGTAATGAACACCATAGTAATCAACAATAAAACCAGATGTCATAAAATAATGAAAAACCCATAAAACCTAAAACTCAAAATACAATTTCAAATGAAGAGTAGAGTTATTTTCATGAAGTAGTTAGATAGATAAAGTAATATAATGAGTTAGAGATTATCATGCCTGGTAGTCCTCTTGAAACTCCTTTCCAAGATTTCCAACATTCCTTCCAACTTTCTACCGCAAGATTTCTTCAAAGCTTCAAACAGAATGCACCACAACCAAACTTCATCTTCCTCATTATTTTTATAACAGAAATCCCACTCTTCTCTCCACTATATTCTCCATGCAACGAAGATTTCATTAATGAAACGAAATTGAGCTATCTCGTTTGAATGTAAAGAGGTTAACATGCAGAGCCATAGAGCTCGAAAAACCAAATGAAAAATAGAAACAAACCCCTATTATTTTCCACCAAACCATTTGGGTGTTCCCAAGGTAGTTTCTATGCTCTCTTCGAGATTATTTAATGCTAGGACAATTTTCTAGTCATCCTATTTAATCCTCCAACCGCCATGTAACTTTAGTAATAACTAAATGTTTTAGACAAAGCGTAAAACCGTGACTTAGTTACCTGGAGTTTAGTGCTCGCCAAGTTTAACTTGGTCTCATCCAAAGGTGGTGGAAATTCCACATTAAACACCATTAAATTCTTGGTACAACATGGGTTGGTGCCCAACTGACCGAGCTTAAACCCTTAGGTTTTAGTTACCATAGTCGAGTCTTAGGTTAGGTCTAAGTCCTCATATAGGTTTAGACCCCTTTAGAGAAAGATACTAACCTTAGCTTAGGTTATAATATTAAAGAAATCTTTATGTTAGTTTAGAGATTAGGACCCCATCCATAATATTACAACCATAAATTAGGTTAGGGTTTGTCCATCCAAATATACTTAGAACATAACTAGGTCCTTCTAGATATGGAGTCGTCACCTTAGGGTAGGTTTAGATAAGCCTTAATAAATATTCAACAAGAATGTAATTCTTTACAATTTATTTTAATCAAAGTAAGGTTAACCAGTAGTATGGATGTATTCACAAGATGTTACAAACATCTCCAACAACCTTATCTTCAAGCCTAAACATGATGATGTTTCAGCAACAAAATGAAGTTAATCGACTTAACGATACGATCGTAATAATATAATGATCAAAGGTATGCCTTGGATCACTGAAATTGATCCAAGGTATCACCTTTCTTCAAATATAGATGTAATAATCTAAGGGACATAATTGATGTCAAAACTTAAACAACTTACCTAAACTATTCCAAAGAGATCGAATTGGCTACTTACCAAGAGTGATTACTTAATGCACTTCAAAAGAAACAAGTAAGTGAGCACAACATGATAATTCAACATAAGTTCAATTTTTTTAAAAGTGTAGTGCCCACATTTTTATAGCTCCAGTTATCTGTTGGTTCCTTTATTTCTAGACATGTTTTGATTGAGACTCTGATAGACTTTGGACATTTTACTATGATATTTTATCCTCTTGGACATTATGGCATTTTGGGCGCGTAGCGCCAATTGGATTAGATTCATATACTGATATATTTCGTATGATGTGATGACACTAACAGGGTTATATGATAGACTTATCGGTTAGATGTTAGTCTCTTGTGGTTAATTTGATTGATGATATAGTGTTTTGGATTTAATGATGGTGATTTTCATGCTAACCTAAGTGTATGTCGTTACAATTTTATTTGTGGATGATTCATGGCAAACTATGTGGATAATTGGATGCATTGCACTATCAATTGTAAATTATGTTCGGACATTATAAGTTTGATTGATATTGTGATGTATAGATGATGTTTACTATATTGGACAGGTGCGGTTAATGTGTGCAATGAGTGTGCAGTGAGTATAGAGAGCATGGGTTTCGTGGCAGCTATGCAATTGTGCACAAGCGCCCACTGGGTTGAGTCCTAACCATGCTAAATTGTTTGAGGCCTTAGATTATATGTATTTAATTGGGCACCATGGGTGAACCCCTCAATTTGTAATGTAATTATGTCTTGTAAAATTAATTATGTTTAGGAATGCGTTTTTATTAAGTAAACTAGCTTAAGGGTTAATGATCTTATCTTAAGTTAAGTGTTGGTTTTGGGAAGTGTGTGTGTGTTGGTAGAAGGGATTGAGGACCACATGTGAACCTTGGGTGAACCCCACACCCTCTACCCTTGTGCCCAAGCATGCCAAACCCGAAATTAGGTTATTTTGGGTAATTTTAGGGACCCCTTTTGAGTTTGGGGTTCCCTTACCATGAAAATGGGCCCTTGGACCCTACTTAATAGGTAGGGGGACCTATTTCCAAGGTTTGGAGGGAGTTTCCCTCCCATTTAGCCCTCTTTAGTCACCATCCATGTAAGATGGTTGGATTGTGTGAAAGTGTTAAAAGTTGCTCCACTTTGTTTTATTTTAGTTTCAAGTATTTTGGGTGAAAAGGGAAAAAGGTGAGTTTGCTCTTACTTATTTTGTTTTTGGAATCTTTGACTCTTGAGAGGAGAGGGGGTGACACTTGTCACTTTCCCATTGGTGAGGAAACTTTTAGGCTCCTCTTTTTATTCTTTCTCATGTGGGAAGAATGGGTCTTCTTAGTTCATTTTTTTTTGAGCACTTGAAGAATTTTGAGAGCTTGGAAGGGAGCTTGGACAAAGGGGAAAATCTTAGAGTTTGGAAAGCATATTAGAGGTAGGGTTCTTAACCTTTTTCCTTCTTAGATTTGTTATCTTGAAAACTATGCTTGCTCAATAAAACAAAGTGTGTGAAATGATGTATGGTGAATGTGGTTGTTTGCTTGTTCTTGTTTTTTTCCTTGTTTTCTCTCCACCATCATTTGGATTGATGGTTTTGGAGAATGTATGGGAAAGAGAGAGGATTTCCCTCTCAAACCTCATGGTTGTAGGTCAAGCCATGAAGGTCCCTTCTCATCCCCTCATATGGTTTGAGGTGGGAGAAAGGCTCATATGGCTTGAACCTTTCCCCATTCTTGGTGAGGAAACCCTTTGGGTTTGAAAATCCTCCCAAGAAGGATTTCTATAGCTTAAGGAGGAATAAGGAGGATGTATGATTAGGAGGTATAAGGAGTTTTTATATATGTGTATTTATTGGTGCTCCTATGGTTGGACACCTTGATTTGGGCATCCTTCTTCCTCTCTTCCCCCTTGTGAGGTTGATCTTATTCTCCTCATGTTGTGTTTTTTTCATTATATAGTAGGTCTAAGTGGTTGAATGGTCTTATGTTTTCTCTTGTTGTGTGTTTAATCCCCATTACTTGTGCACATTGTGGAAGCTAGTTCCTCTCTCCCATGGGCTTGGGGGAGGCTAGCATGACTTCCAACCATGGAAAGGCATGTGATGATGCCTATTGGTTGGGTGGTAAACAAGCCTTGATTCTTGTAGGAGCTTTGGATTTGGAGATAATAGAGCCTCTTGCCATCTTGGCCTTTCTCATCCTTGGAGGACATTGCCATCACTTTGTAAATGAATGTGACTTGTCAAGTCTATACACTCTTGTAAATAACTATTATTGTAATTATTGTTTCTTGTAAACATTGGTCACCACAAAGAAAGTTTCCATTTTGTAGTTGCTGAAAGCATCTTGTAAAATTGTTTTTGAATTTATAATGAAACCAAGAACTTTTTATTTTCAATACCTTCATTTGGAAAAATTTGTTGTTTAGAAATATGAAATATAGATATGCATTACATATAAAATCTGAAAATTTAGTGTGCTTTTTATTTGAAAAAAAATATGGCATTACATTTTGGTATCAGAGCGTGGTTCAAACACGCGGACTCTTGGGTAACTAGTAAATTATTTAGTCTTGCCTTTAAAATATATATATATACATGGACATGTCCTTATTGTAACCTTCCTTGCATGAAAATCGGTAACATTTCTTTAGTTAGGTGTTGCAAGCAAATTTGAGATACTATGTAGTTATTTTATTTAAAGGAAAGTTAGTGTTCATGGAGTTTTAAGATTTTTTTTGAAATGAGTATATTACTTGTTTATAATAGTTTGTATTGCAAGTTTGAAAGTGTTATCTAATGAAATGAAATCAGTTTATTTACCTTAAACCTTATTTTCCTTCCCATAAGAAAACTAGATAAATAGACTTGTTATAGTTAGAAAATAGAATAAAATATAATCTATTAATTATAGTTTGACATTTCTTTGGAATATGAAATATGTTATAAACATGTTAAAATAGATTGATATGGTTTAGTTTGATAATGCAAATACATTTTTTCCAATAAGAGTTTATTTTGTTTTTTTTTTGTTTTTCTTTTCTTTACTTTTCCCTATATATGTATATAAACATATATATAGAAATAAAATACATATTGCAAATTTAATCAAAACAAATATATATAATAATAAACAAAAAAAAAACAAACAAATATATATATATATACAAACAAACACAAAAATAAAATAAAATAAAAATAAAAAATACATATAAATAAAATACATATTAAATATTATTAAAAAAATAAAAAAATAAAACAAAACAAAAAAAAAAAAAACAAAAACAAAAATGTATATATTCAAAAATATACAAAAAAAAAAAAAAAAAAAAAAAAAAAGGATGTTTTTTGGGGGCCGAACCCCCAAACCCCAAACCCCAAATTACCAAAACCCACTGACCCCCGACCCCGGACCTCCCGGACCCCCTCTACCCCGCGCCCCGCAAAACCCTATCCCGCCCCTTTTCCCGGACCCTAACCCCGCCCTCCCCGACCACCGTGCCCCGCGCTCCCCCTCGCCCCGCAGCCGCCCCGCCACCCTCCCCTGCGCGACACCCTCCCTTGCGCAGCCATCCCTCGCTGCGCGGCCGCCGCCCCCGCCTCCGCCCATCCCCGCACCGTAAACTGCAAAAAAATAAATAAATAAAATAATAACAATAAAACAATATATATATATATATATATAAAAAAAATATATATATATATATATCAAAACTTGGGTTTTTCCTTACCAAATTTTTTTAAAAGAAATATATGGATTTTTCAAAAAAAAAAGAAAAATGCATGGATGTATGGATTTCAAAAATATATTTATATATATATATATATATATATATATATATATATATATATATATCTCAACAAATGAGAGATTCCATGAATTCATCTCTCCATTAGCTCTCCATTAGCTCCTCCACAACCTGCACATTCAAATGACAAAACAAATGAGAAAAGAATAGAGAGGAAAAGAGACATAGAGAAATTTAGGGCACTTTTAGGGTAGATTCAAAATCAATGGCCAAGATTAGATCTGATCCTAGGGTCCTCCTTTAATCCTACCTTGCTTTAAGTCATGACATTTTAATGAGAATGTAAATTAATCTTTGGTGGGAAGTGAATAAAATGAATAAAAGAGGGAAGATTAATTATTTTATTACTAGGAGTATAATTTATTTTTTTAATCTTGACCCTAGGAAGCTTGATAGGATAAAATAAATTAAATTATTATTGGGTTAGTGTTCATTTGATTTTGAGTAAATTAATGATTAATATAAATTAATTATTATGTGAGAGGCTTAAGCAAGCATTAGTAATTATTGACCATTTCAAAAAAAAAAAAATTATTAATTGACGCTTTCCGCAACTTTAAAATAAATAAATTAATTAATTAATTAAAATAAATAAATAAATAAATTTAAAAATAAACAAAAATAAAAAATAAAAAAATTATAAACCTTTTTACTTATTTATTTGTTTTTATTTTACCTCGGGTTTAGGATGGCACCCAAGAGGGGACGTTCAGCTCGAGGTTCGGGACGTAGTGCGCCTACGCGGAGTCGCCGGCCCCCGATTTTGGGCCTCAGATATTGAGACCCTACAGCAGCTGATAGGTGTCGTACAGGAGCGTCTTCCACCACCGCAGGTGCCGAGAGAGGAGAACATTCAGTTGGGAGATGAGGAGTTGATTGGTGATGATGCACATCCAGAGCCACCTGAGCACGACATTCCGAGACGAGAGAGGTCACGTAGCCCTTCCATCCTTGGCGAGAGGGTGGCCTCGTTTCGTCACAGCCGATCACACAGCTTCGAGGGACCTTTTGGAGATATGTGACCCCTCTCACCTGTTAGACCACATCGTCAGGATCGAGACACAGGCAGTGTGATTCGAGACCTCCTTCGCCTGCAGCCACCTACGTTTACTGGTTCGACAGATGGTTTTGGGGCGGAGTCCTGGCTTCTTAGCTTGGATAGCTGCTTTGGTTTGCACTCTCATGAGAGCAATGTCAAAGCCAGGTTCGCCATACACCTCCTCCGAGACGCAGCAGGCGTTTGGTGGAGGAATGAGGAGCGGAAGCTCCATTTGACTCGGGATACAGTGACATGGGAGTTGTTCGAGGAGCGATTCAGGGCCCGGTATATGTCAGAGCATTTTGTGCAGAAGAGGATTGATGAGTTTCACGACTTGCGACAGGGTTCTGGCTCGGTGGCACAGTACGAGAGCAGGTTCTTGGATCTCTTGCAGTATGTAGACTACCTGTAAGACGAGAAGTTACAGGTAAACAGGTTCATTCGGGGCCTGAATGTAGATATAGCAGGAGCTGTTAGGATGTTATCTCCTCCCACGCTCGAGAAGGCCGTTGAGAAGGCCTACTTGGCTGAGGAGAATAGGACCAAGGCTCAGGAGCACAGAGAAAGAAACAAGAGCAAGTTCCAAGACAGAATTCAAGCATTCCAAAGTCAGAGAGCACGGGGAGTAGTACCACCCCCTAGAGGAGGATTCTGGTCTTCTCCAGCAGCATCGAGAGCTCCTCCACACCCATCACAGCAAACACAAGATCGGGGACACCAGCCTCGGAGGGTAGATAGACTCGAGTTTTCAACTGAGGTGGGTCTAGAGGTGGTTTTGGTGGGTCTAGAGACAGGAGGTCGGGTACTCATCACTCCCAGCCAGCCCGCTCGCAGCAGTCTACTAGGGTTGGACCGGCAGGTTCAGTTCACCAGAGCACAGGAGGGACCCCATCTCAGAGGGGTACAGGAGGATGTTTTATTTGTGGGGCTCCAGATCATTATGTGCGTATGTGTCCACACAAGCCCACTACTACGGATATGCAGAGAGCTCCTAGATCCGAGCAGACGGTGGGTGACGTGGGACGTGCCCATCGTGTGTATGCAGTGGTTGACAACCGCCAGGCTGAGCATCAGGCCACAGTCATTGAGACGATAGGTACTATCAGGGGTATTTTTGTCTCAGTACTTTTTGATTCAGGTGCTTCAGATTCCTTTATATCACCTTCTATAGTGGACCAGTGTGGGCTAGTGGTGGCTAGCCAGCCGGATAGTTGGCAGGTTGAGTTGGCCTCTGGGGCTAAACTCGCCGTGGACTCGTATGTGGAGAGTTGTGTACTTGATTTGGGAGTCTTCTCCACTACGCTTGACCTCCGAGTTATTCCTTTAGGATCCTATCAGGTAGTGTTGGGTATGGATTGGCTCGAGGCTCATCGAGCCAAGGTGGATTATAGAGAGAAGGTCATTGAGTGTCAGGATGATTTGGGTAGTGCAGTTGTGATTTCAGGGATGCAGAGACCCATTTCCTTGCGCATGATCTCGGCTAAGCAACTCAAGCGGAGCATGCATAAGGGTTGCCAGTTGTTTGCTATCACTATCAGTGATCGTTCGGACAGTACTCCAGAGCATTCACCCCTTGATGATCATGCAGTTTTGAGGGAGTATGCAGATGTGTTTCCAGGAGAGCTTCCAGGTTTACCACCTAGTAGAGAGGTGGATTTCACCATTGACTTAGTGCCTGGATCCGCACCAGTTTCTAGGGCACCCTATCGGATGACGACTTCAGAGCTTCATGAGCTCAAGATTCAGTTAGAGGAGTTGTTAGAGAAGGGTCTCATTCGCCCTAGTGTATCTCCTTGGGGAGCGCCAGTCATATTTGTGAAAAGAAGGATGGTTCTCTCAGGCTTTGTGTAGATTTCAGACAACTCAACAAAGTCACAATAAAGAACCATTATCCACTCCCTAGGATTGATGACTTGTTTGATCAGATGTGGGGAGCTAGAGTGTTCTCCAAAATCGATCTCAAGTCAGGATATCATCAGTTGCGCATTTCAGATGCAGACATTCATAAGACAGCATTTCGCACACGTTATGGGCATTATGAGTTCACAGTGGTTCCATTTGGTTTGACTAATGCCCCAGCTATCTTCATGAGCCTCATGAATGGAGTATTCAGGACATTTCTAGATCGCTTTGTCTTAGTGTTCCTTGATGACATATTGATTTATTCTTGTTCCGAGGAGGAACACGAGGAGCATTTGAGGCAGGTACTTCAGGTTTTGAGAGAGCAGAAGTTGTATGGGAACTTGGAAAAATGCAGCTTCTTTCAGATAGAGATTCAGTACTTGGGTCATATCATATCAGGTGAGGGTATCTCCATAGATCCCTCTAAGATTCAGGCTATCTTGGATTGGCCAGCACCCACATCAGTCACTGAGGTGAGGAGCTTCATGGGTTTAGCAGGGTATTACCGCAGGTTTGTGCAGGACTTTTCTAGGATTGCTCACCCTATTACTTCTCTTCAGAGGAAAGGGAAGAAGTTTGATTGGTCAGAAAAATGTGAGCAGGCCTTTCAGTTGCTTAAGGAAAGGCTAACCACGGCGCCCATCTTAGCAGTTCCAGACCCAACAGAGGATTTTGTTGTTTGCACTGATGCATCACTAGAGGGTTTGGGAGCAGTTCTTATGCAGGAGCGTCGGGTTATTGCTTTTGAGTCTCGTAAGCTCAAGGACTATGAGCTTAACTATCCTACTCATGACTTAGAGCTTGCAGTAGTTGTTCATGCACTTGTGCATTGGTGACATTTCCTTTTGGGTAGACCTTTCATCTTGAGGACAGATCATTGTAGCTTACAGCATATCTTCTCTCAGCCAAACCTCAACGCTCGTCAATGGCGTTGGATGGAGTTCCTATGTGAGTATGACATGGAGGTGCAGTATATCAAGGGAAAGGAAAATGTTGTTGCAGATGCACTTAGTAGACGACGGCATGTGCTTGCTTCTTTGACACTGCAGTCAGATTTGAGAGGCAGGATACTTGAGCATCTTCCAGAGGACAGGTTTTATGAGGGTGCTAGGCAGATGTTGGATTCTCAGGGTTCTTTTGAGGGCAGATATTCAGGATGCATGTTAGAGTCAGATGGTTTGCTTCGGGTCCATAGGCGCATTTATGTGCCTAAGGCAGGTGATCTGCGTAGTTTCATCCTTACTGAGGCTCATCGAGCCCCATACGCAGCACATCCAGGAGTGAAGAAGATGCATGCCGATTTGAGAGAGTTATATTATTGGCCAGGTCTTCGTCGAGACATAGCAGATTTTGTAGCATGGTGTCTTGAGTGTCAGAGAGTCAAGGCAGAGCATTCTCATCCCGCAGGACTTTTATACCCTCATGACATTCCCGAGTGGAAATGGGATGTGATCTCCATGGATTTCATAGTAGGACTTCCTATGTCCTCTTATCGTCATGATGCCATTATGGTCACAGTGGATAAGTTGACCAAGGTTGTGCATTTCTCGCCAACCAAGGTCACCTATAATGCACAGGCCATCGCCAAAGTGTTCATGGAGGACATTGTTAGATTGCATGGGATTCCAAAGACGATCATTAATGACAGAGACACTATCTACACATTAGTTTTCTGGACTTCTTTTCAGGAGGCCTTGGGTACACAGATTAATTTTAGTTCGGCATATCATCCAGAGACAGATGGGCAGGCAGAGAGGGTTAATCAGGTGTTAGAGGACATGTTGAGAATGTATGTCATGGACCAGTAGAAGAAGTGGGAAGACTATTTGCATTTAGTTGAGTTTTCCTACAATAATAGTTATCATAGCTCCATTGGCATGGCTCCCTATCGGGCTTTGTATGGACGACCTTGCGGGACACCTTTAAGTCCGGATAGACTAGATGACAGGGATTATTTTGGGACCACTTATCTTCACGATTTAGAGCAGCGAGTTGTTCGATATGGCAGCGTCTTGAGCGAGCTAGAGCACGCCGTAAGGTGTAAGGTGTACCACGAGAGGATCGATCGTCACTTCTCAGTGGGTGACAAAGTCTTCTTGAGGGTTCGTCCTCATAAGAGTCCGATCCGTTATGGAAAGGGTTCTAAGCTATCGCCTCGTTTTGTGGGGCCTTTTGATATTCTTGAGGTCATCGGTCTAGTTTCCTATCACCTAGCTTTGCCACCACGCCTTGCACGGGCCCACGACGTTTTCATGTTTCTGTACTACGTAGATATGTACCAGATGTTTCTCATGTTTTGGATTGGTCGGCATTACAGGTAGAGGACGGAGGGCAGTGGAGATTGGAGCCCGTACGCATACTGGAGCACCAGAGGTTGGCCCTTCGGGGTCGAGATTTGGACCAGGTTAGAGTGCAGTGGGACCGATATGACGAGTCATCAGCTACCTGGGAGGATGCTACACCACTGAGGGCTAGATATCCCTACCTCTTCCAATGACTTCCAGGAGGAAGTCTAATTCTAGGAGAGGGGGATGTAGTGCCCACATTTTTATAGCTCCAGTTATCTGTTGGTTCCTTTATTTCTAGACATGTTTTGATTGAGACTCTGATAGACTTTGGACATTTTACTATGATATTTTATCCTCTTGGACATTATGGCATTTTGGGCGCGTAGCGCCAATTGGATTAGATTCATATACTGATATATTTCGTATGATGTGATGACACTAACAGGGTTATATGATAGACGTATCGGTTAGATGTTAGTCTCTTGTGGTTAATTTGATTGATGATATAGTGTTTTGGATTTAATGATGGTGATTTTCATGCTAACCTATGTGTATGTCGTTACAATTTTATTTGTGGATGATTCATGGCAAACTATGTGGATAATTGGATGCATTGCACTATCAATTGTAAATTATGTTCGGACATTATAAGTTGATTGATATTGTGATGTATAGATGATGTTTACTATATTGGACAGGTGCGGTTAATGTGTGCAATGAGTGTGCAGGTGACAGGTATAGGAGAGCATGGGTTTCAGGGTAGCTACGCAATTGTGCACAAGCGGCCCATGGGCTGAGTCCTAACCATGCTAAATTTTTGAGGCCTTAGATTAGATGTATTTAATTGGGCACCATGGGTGAACCCCTCAATTTGTAATGTAATTATGTCTTGTAAAATTAATTATGTTTAGGGTGTGTTTTATTAAGTAAACTAGCTTAGGGGTTAATGATCTTATCTTAAGTTAAGTGTTGGTTTTGGGAAGTGTGTGTGTGTTGGTAGAAGGGATTGGGGACCACATGTGAACCTTGGGTGAACCCCACACCCTCTACCCTTGTGCCCAAGCATGCCAAACCCGAAATTGGGTTATTTTGGGTAATTTTAGGGACCCCTTTTGAGTTTGGGGGTTCCCTTAGCATGAAAATGGGCCCTTGGACCCTACCTAATAGGTAGGGGGACCTATTTCCAAGGTTTGGAGGGAGTTTCCCTCCCATTTAGCCCTCTTTAGTCACCATCCATGTAAGATGGTTGGATTGTGTGAAAGTGTTAAAAGTTGCTCCACTTTGTTTTATTTTAGTTTTTAGTATTTTGGGTGAAAAGGGATAAAAGGTGAGTTTACTCTTACTTATTTTGTTTTTGGAATCTTTGACTCTTGAGAGGAGAGGGGGTGACACTTGTCACTTTCCCATTGGTGAGGAAACTTTTGGGCTCCTCTTTTTATTCTTTCTCATGTGGGAAGAATGGGTCTTCTTGGTTCATTTTTTTGGAGCACTTGGAGAATTTTGGGAGCTTGGAAGGGAGCTTGGACAAAGGGGAAAATCTTAGAGTTTGGAAAGCATATTAGAGGTAGGGTTCTTAACCTTTTTCCTTCTTAGATTTGTTATCTTGTAAACTATGCTTGCTCAATAAAATAGTGTGTGAAATGATGTATGGTGAATGTGGTTGTTTGCTTGTTCTTGTTGTTTTTCCTTGTTTTCTCTCCACCATCATTTGGATTGATGGTTTTTGGAGAATGTAGGGGAAGAGAGAGGGATTTCCCTCTCAAACCTCATGGTTGTAGGTCAAGCCATGAAGGTCCCTTCTCATCCCCTCATATGGTTTGAGGTGGGAGAAAGGCTCATATGGCTTGAACCTTTCCCCATTCTTGGTGAGGAAACCCTTTGGGTTTGAAAATCCTCCCAAGAAGGATTTCTATAGCTTAAGGAGGAATAAGGAGGATGTATGATTAGGAGGTATAAGGAGTCTTTATATATGTGTATTTATTGGTGCTCCTATGGTTGGACACTTTGATTTGGGCATCCTTCTTCCTCTCTTCCCCCTTGTGAGGTTGATCTTATTCTCCTCATGTTGTGTTTTTTTCATTGTATAGTAGGTCTAAGTGGTTGAATGGTCTTATGTTTTCTCTTGTTGTGTGTTTAATCCCCATTACTTGTGCACATTGTGGAAGCTAGTTCCTCTCTCCCATGGGCTTGGGGGAGGCTAGCATGACTTCCAACCATGGAAAGGCATGTGATGATGCCTATTGGTTGGGTGGTAAACAAGCCTTGATTCTTGTAGGAGCTTTGGATTTGGAGATAATAGAGCCTCTTGCCATCTTGGCATTTCTCATCCTTGGAGGACATTGCCTTCACTTTGTAAATGAATGTGACTTGTCAAGTCTATACACTCTTGTAAATAACTATTTTGTACTTATTGTTTCTTGAAAACATTGGTCACCACAAAGAAAGTTTCCATTTTGTAGTTGCAAGCATCTTGTAAAATTGTCTTTTGAATTTATAATGAAACCAAGAACTTTTTATTTTCAATACCTTCATTTGGAAAAATTTGTTGTTTAGAAATATGAAATATAGATATGCATTACATATAAAATCTGAAAGTTTAGTGTGCTTTTTATTTTAAAAAAAAATATGGCATTACAAAAGCATGATTAACATAATATTTTTACAGCAAGTGGATATCTCTTCTACAAACATGACCAATAGTTTAAAGAGTATACTAACTTAGAACAGAATCACATATCAATGTTTGCAAACTTCAGTTATAAAAGCAAGTACATATATCAACATGGCAGAGGCATTACATACCTCCCCTCTAAAAAGCATCATCGTCTTGATGATTAACTTAGTCCATACACATATTTAAGAACATAGGCATAAATATAACTTATTCATCCATAAAATTCTCAAATAGTTAACAAAATTGCAGAAATTCAAGTTTCTCAAATCTTATTACAATGTCAAAATGGTTGTACCAACACTTATTTTAAAAGTGTTTGTCTAAAAATGACAATAGTCATAAATATTTTTTCAGATTAAATATTCAAATATCACATAAATCAGAATTAATTCTGTTCAAATAGATGAGGAAAAGTAGTTTTCATGTCCTCGAGATTCTCCCAGGTTACACTTTCTTCACTAAATTGGTCCCATTGGACCTTGCATTGACTTATTTCATGATTTCACAAGTGCAACTAGCAAGTTTCCAGCACCCTTATGGGTTCAACCATGATTATTCTTGTGTCTTGAACCTGTAAGAAATTCTAATTTAATACATGTGATAAATCTGAAACATATTTCTTAAGTAAGGAAATATTAAATACATCATGCATCCATACCAATGTAGGAGGCAATGCTAAGTGATAAGATGCAAGAATAATCACTTCTATAATCTAAAAATTTCCCACAAAACGAGGTGATAACTTGGTTGCTTTTCCAAAATTAATGGAGCTCTTTTTAGGCTTGACACGTAAAAAGACTTTTTCACCAAGTTTAAATTTTCTATTGACCCTTTTAGGTTTGCATAACTTTTCCGCTAATTAGCAGCTTCCTTTAATCATTCACATATTAATTTTACTTGTTGTTCCATTTCAGTAAGCATTTCAAGTCCAATTACCTCTCTATCTTCAATGTTATCCCAACTAACAGGGGTTCTGCACTTTCGTCCATACAATGCTTCGAAAGGTGCCATTTTTAGAGAGGAATGGTAAGTATTATTGTATGCAAATTCAACTAAAGGAAGTTATTCTTCCCATTTGTATTGCTGGTCCATACAATACATTCTCAATATATCTTCCATTACCTAATTTCCTCTTTATGTTTGCCCATCTATTTTTCGATGGTACATAGAACTAAATTTCATTTTCGTTCCTAAGGCTGCATTCAGAGTTTACTAAAAATGTGAATTCATTCTTGGGTCTCTATCAGAAATAATCAACTCAGGTACACCATGCAATCTGAAAATTTCATGAACAAATATTTTTGCAAGAACAGTGAATCATCTTTTAGATTACCAACAATGAAATGAGCTACTTTCGTTAATTTTTCAACCACAACTAAAATAACATCATGCTTATTTTTAGACATAGGTATCCCTTGAACAAAATCCATACTTATTACCTACCATTTATATTGCGGTATGCTATGAGGGTAAAGTAAACCAGATTGGGTGCATATGTTTAGCCTTAACATGTTGACATTCAAGGAAATGTGAAACAAAATCAATTATGTCTTTTTCATCCCCTTCCAAAAATATTGTTGTTTTACATTAGCAAGCATTTTTGTCACTCCAGGATGTCTTGAGTAAGGTGAATTATGAAATTCAATCATCAATTTATTCCTTAACTCATTTCCTGAGGGTACATACACCTAATTCTCATACCTTAGGATTTCTTCGTTATCAAAACTGAAACCTTTGTATCTTACATCATTATAATCAACAGCAAGCATTGTTTTCACTTTCTAAAAATACAGATCAGACATCATTGCTTTGTTTACTTCATCTTTAAATTGAGTTCTCAAAGTGACAAGTGTAAAAATATGTTTCCTACGGCTTAATGCATCTGCCACTCTATTTCCCTACCTTTAATGTAACTTATATCAAATTCATACTGAGACAAAAAATCTAACCATCTTCGTTATCTTGCATTCAAATTTGGTTGTGTGAAGATATATTTCAGCCCAAGGTGGTCAATTTTTAGCTCAAAGGGTTTACCCAAGAGATAATGTCTCCATACTTGAAGTGCATGAACTATGAAAACAAGATCTAGGTCATGGGGAGCATAATTCAGCTCATGTAACTTGAGTTTTATGCTTTTATATGCTATAACATGATTATTTTGAAGTAATATACCCCCTAATCCTTCTCCAAAAGCATCTGTAACTAATGTAAAGCTTTTGTTTGGATCTGAAATAGTCAAAATAGGTGTTGTAGTTAGTTGTTATTTTAGTGTTTTAAATGTTGCTTCACATTTATCACTCCAAACAAAAATTTTGTCTTTCTTTTGTAATGAAGTAATTGGGGCAACAACTTTTGAAAATTCCTTAACAATTTTTCTATAATATCCAGCAAGCCCCATGAAGCTTCTAACTTCATGAACATTCTTAGGTGTTGACCAATAAATTATGGATGGTAATCTTTGATGGATCAATTGGTATTCCACCTTTGCTTATAATCATAAAAGGGAACATTTTGACAATTTCCCATATAATTTTGTATTTCTTAAAATATCAAGTACAATATTTAAATGCTCATTGTGCTCCTTTATGATTTTTGAATGGATAAGAATATCGTCCAAGAATATAAGCACAAACTCATCCAAGTATTCTTGAAAAATATTATTCATCGATTCATGAAAGTCTGCAGTGCATTTTTTAAACCAAAAGGTAAAAGAATGAATTCACGTGTGTCCATACCTTGTTCTAAAAGTTGTTTTGTGAATGTCATCATCTTTGATTCTCAACTAATGATATCCAAATCATAGATATATCTTTGAATAAATTGATGCACCACACATCTGATCAAATAGATCGTCAATCCTATGAAGAGGATATATGTTTTTATTGTTGCTTTGTTTAACATTTGATAATCAATATAAAGTGTAAGTGTTCCATCTTTCTTTTTAAAAAATATCACCGGTGCTCCCCAAGGTGAGACACTCGGTCTTATCAAACCTTTAGACAACAATTCTTATAACTATGCCTTTAGTTCAACTAATTCAATTGTAGTCATGCGGTAAGGTGCCTTGGAAATAGGTTCAGTTCTAGGTTTGATTTCTATAGTGAAGTCAAATTCTCGTTTAGCGGAAGACCGGGTAGTTCTTTCAAAAACACATCGTTGTACTCTCATAACAACATATTTTTCCATAAAATCACTATTTTCTTCTATTGTTTCAGATATTTTTATCTGCATATAACATGCAACCTTTATTTTTTTCATTTTTAAGTTGCATGGATGACAGTTTTCTAACTAAAATTTCTCTTTTTACTCCTTATATGTATGTTGTTTTCTGCAGATCGTCAAGGCATCTGATGTGTTTTTCAAAATAATCAACCTTTGCTTTATTATCAGCAATCCAATTTAACCCAATTATGACATCACAAGACCCTAAATGTGTAACATATAGGTCTACTTCTATGGTAAAAATTGGTAACTCTAAGGTTGTGCTAAAAAGACATTTATTAACAGTGTGGACAACATTATTCCCATAATGAACAGTCCATGATTTTTCCATAATTCCAACTTTTCTTTTTAATTTATAAGCTAATTTATTTGAAATAAATCTTTTTATAGCACCAAGTATCAAAAATTATAGTTATAGGTATGCCAAATAATTTACCGGTACTTCTATGGGTGTAGCCTATTTCTCAACTTGCTTATCAGTACTACTGACATGTATCTTGTGTTGCTTGGTTGTTGTCATTTTTCTTTAGAGGGAATTGATTTGCATAATGGTCCTTTCCATAGTTGTAAAAACCCCAACAGGTCCCTTTTTAGGCTCAAACTTATTCTCAACTTAGTCATTACTATTTTAGCCACCGAAGGTTTTCTGCCCATTATTATTATTCTTTTGAAAAAAAAAATTATGTTATTTACAACAAGTTTATTTTCTTATTGTTTTCAGCCCCAAACCTATTTCGAGTGCCAAAAATTTCCATGCCACCTTCTTGGGTGTAAGTGATGAAGAAGAGTTGGAGATTTCTTTCGATTCTCTTCCTTATGCACATAAATTACCTTCAATTTTTGTTCTTGCCTTATGGATTTTTCTACAACTCCTTCCATGGTGGTTGGGTTGTGTACATCTACCTCTCCACCTATGATAGGATTCAATCCCATTATGAACTTATGTATTTTGAACTTTTCATCAGTTTGGTATTGTGGTACATACTTGAGAATCTTGGTAAACTTCTCCCAATATTTAGTTACAATCAATTTTCCTTGAACTAAGTTCTAAAATTCTATCATTTTTTTATCATAATAGAGCTGTGGAAACCAACATTTCCTAAAGTATCCCTTAAACTATTCCCAAGTGATGTTTGCTTCATCAATATTTAATTCAACCTTACGGATGTCCCACCAGAAGATGCTTCATGGGAAATATGATAAGCTCCCCATACTGCTTTAGTTTCTTCTGAGAAGTTCCTTATTGCAAATTACTTCTCCATTTCATTGAGTCAATTCTCATCCCCATCTCCCAATGTAGTACCATCAATCTTTGGTGGAATTATTCTTTTTATGTCATTAGTAAGTTCAAATGCCAACCTTTCCTTCTTATTTTCAGGTTGATTAGGTGCATTTACATTTGCATTTGTAGCATTATTATTGGAATTTGCAACATTGTTATTCGTTGTATTATTATTATTATCAACGCTAGGAATTTCAGCATTAACATTGTTTTCGTGTACAATATCATCCTCTTCTTCCTCATTTCATATTACTTGTTATTCAAGTACAACAAGACGATCTCTTGTGTTCAAAAAGGAAACACATATCTCATTAAGTTTTTTTTTGCTATATCTACCTCACCAATCATAGGTTCATTATTTGCAAACATATCCCCTTCTTCAAACCATTTTCTCATTAACAAGAAAAATTAAGTTTTTATCAGAGATGGACTCAAATAGGTCCAAGAGCTATAACCTTCAACTCTGATACCAAAATGTAACATCCTCATTTATGACTTTAGAAAATAGGGGAATTTTTTTTTAAACATAATGTTCACTATTCTAAATTCACATAATTTAGAACAAACATTCCTTGCTAATCCATCACATAACAATAACCATATGCAGTTGTAATGACTCGATGTATACCGATCTCTCATTTCATGACTCAGTGATAAACCGATCTCTCATGTTTCATTATGTTCATGTGTATACCAAGTATACTTTTGGTTCCTTCACCCTTTAAGGGTCAATCAAGTGTTAATGCCTATAATCATATCTGAGTATCTATTACTGATACTCATCTGATATCATGCAACCTTAGACTAGGTGACATAAGACAATGTAACCAAAATTTGTGATACTTTGGAAAAATTTTAAAACATGTTTGCCATGTTTTTATTCCTAGACAACATACTCGTCGAAAGGAATACATATTTCACCTCACTCCAAAATGTTAGCTAGATTAGACTTCCTTGACTACTGATAACTAGTTCCAGGTCTATGTTTCACACTAGAAAGAGACAACTCACATGTACTAATATAGATGGTCTACTTGTGGTGACTAAGAATAAGTAATCATACATGAATCATCTTACATTGATTCGGATGTTATTATTCACCCTTAGTCCACATAAGTGGATGTCAACCATAGGCCATATGCATGTCTTTGTTTAGGGTAAAACAGTGACCTAGAAATCAATTCTATGACGGTTGTGTTTAGGTGAGTTATGTGGATTATTGCGCCATAGTGGTTACATCACAATATCCACCCAATGACATGCGTCATTAAGTGGGTATTGTGTTGCAACAACTATGTTGTGACAAACCACTTAGTTCCATTAAACAGAACTGGCATACTTAATTAGTTCATTAATTCCATATGCCTCAGCTTGTTAATTAGCTTATTTTAACATTAGGTATCGTACCTAAGGATCAACTAATTTTGATACGACTAATCCTTAAAGTAAGGATCATATTACACCTTCTCATAATTGAAGGTATGCAGATCAAATCTACATTTATCTCAATGAATTAATTATTCATTCCCATTATCCCATTAAGCGATAAATATCAATCTGATTTTAACAAGTAAAGGACAACATTTTAATCTCATTAATTAAGTCCAACAATTATAAATCAGATTTGTATACCTTATATGTTAGATAGAGTGACTTCTTAATCAATTAACCTCCTCCTAGCATAACCTTGTTATTATTCCAATTACATATGCAATGGATCACATTTTAAAAGATATCATATCCAATCAACTTTATAGATATATTTATCAACATAGGTTAAGGTTCATACAGTATACCCTTTTCAACATAATAATAAAGTTTCCTTTTCTTCCATTTAAGGACTTATTATTTCATCTATAAGTTCACAATGACATAATTTAGTATAACCCCGATAAGGAATGCAATATCATTCTTTATCACATAATATTACATTATTGTCACAACCAAATAAGGTTTAACATATCAAAATTATAAATTCATATTAGTTTACCATTATCTCAATAGATTAATGGACTTATATATAGTCCTCTACCCAATCAACACTTTAATCCATAAGGTATCTAATAAATCATGTCCACATTTGGCTTAGGATTAACTAATAATATCAACATTGATCATAACGAAAAGATAGACTATCTTTCAAATTCCAATCATACAATAAGTCACAAAAACAAATGTAGAATTCACTTTATTCCATCAACAATAAATATTTCATAAATATTCAATCAATAATAACATCCTTTTTCAATAATTACAAAATATTATGGCACTAGGCCTTCATGGTTCCTCAAACAAAATCATTCCAAGAAATTTTTATGACAATCATACACTTGAATCAAATGAAATTCATCAATAAAATAAATGCATCTTCTTATAAGTATTTCACCTTTCACAAAATCCATCTGCAAAATTGTTAGCATGTGTCAGTTCACAAGAACCGAGCATGATAAGTACTAACTCTTTAGAACAATATGCTTCTATCTAAAAATTTCATGAATAGGACCTGCTATTTGAATGAAATTGTATTAAGGTTCAAAATAAGTAACTACACTCTTTAATAAACATGCTCAATACAATAAAAAAGGTGAACATAAAAAAATTCTATCAAATCATATACCTTTCACAGATTTCAATCTCAATAATCAACCTCATAATTATATGACTTCCTTATATAACATGCTTTAATTTAAACAACATATTCAAATAACATTGAATGATATATATTCAACAACAACCTCTATTCCATTCTAAGTTCATCAACCAAGTGAAGGATTCCCTATCATAATTGTCAACAAAATTCATAATAGTACAATAAGTTCAGTTAGACCTAAGAGTAATGTCATGAATGCTTACTTTTATAGCAATATTTTCTAGTGTTGTATCATAGGAGAAGAAGGATCCAACATCATGATAATCGACATCCAATCAAAGATCTATAACTTAGATCTAACTAAACAATCAATACTAACACCAACTGAATCAATTAATAAAGCTAGAGAACTTATTAAATGTATCAAAGCTTCATTATAGCAGTAAATACAATCAACAATAGAGAAATGGTGTTATCTCGGATTATCAAAAGCTAACTTCACACAATCCTAAAATCACTTAACATTATCATCCTAAGGGAACGATTGCAAACACAGAGGTGTTACAGAGAGAGTTGAGTTACACTCTAACTCCCATAAAAATTAAGTTTAGAACAAGACTAACATCCTGTACTATCTCAAACCATGTTCGAGTATACGTAACAAAAAGTAACATTATTATCACAGACCGATTTTAAGAAACTAAACTAAACTCCTTTTCAAAACATAGACCCAAGAAGGTAATGGATATATTTGAAATACAAGGTTCCATAGTAACCCAATAAATTTACACTCTCTATTAAGTTTATTCCCGGGTAAGCAAAAAAATGAAGTTGAGTTTCTAGTTAAGTTTTATATCCCATACAAGATCCAAGATGGACCTTCATTTCCCACATGAATCAGTCTCAACTTCCACACATCCATAATAAAATTATCACCTTGTCAAATATCCAAATTGATATTTCAAGGAAAAGAGGAGTTCATAGAAACAATAAGATAAGACCTAAATTTAGGTTTGACTCAGATTCAAGTTTTTGAAAAGTACAGAAGCCAAAATCACAGAGCATGGTCGAGAGGTATTACAAAGAGAGTCGAGTTACACTTGAACTCCCATAAACAAGTAAGTTTAAAATGGTACCCAACAACCCCGTCATCTGTCTCGAACCATGTTCAAGTACAAGTAACAGAAAGTAACATCATTATCACAAACCGAGTCTAAGAAACTAAACCGAACTCCTTTCTAATGCACAAACCCAAGCAAGTAATGGATACGATTGAAATACAAGGTTCCATAGTAACTCAATAAAACTGCACTCTTTATCAATTTCATTCCTAGGTAAGAAAAAAAAATGAAGTCAAGCTTCTAGTTAAGTTTTATATCCCATACAAGATCCAAGATGGACCCTCTTTTCCCACATGACTCAGTCTCAAATTCCACACATCCATAATAAAATTATCACCTCATCAAATATAAAATTGATATTTCAAGGAAAAGGGAGTTCATAGAAACAATAAGATAAGACCCAGATTTAGGTTTCAACTCAGATTCGAGTCTTTGAAAGTACAGAAGCCAAAATCACAGAGCATGGTCGAGAAGACCAATACAAAAAGTCTACACCATTTATAATAGGTATACAATGAAGACAATAAAACCCATATTGTTGCATGTGTGTGTAAAAAATCAACAAGACAATATTAAATCTATCTAAGATTTAACCCATTAAGAAGGAGATCTGATACAACAAAACATAACTTCCAAATAAGCACCCGAATCCATTATTCCATTGTGGGTATCGACCATGTGACTTCCATCTAACCCAAACAAGAAAAATTTAAAAATAGCCAAATATACATCCACATAACAAGAAATGCATTATTTCTTTACTCGTATCACATAAACATAATAATAAACACCACAATAATCGACAATAAAACCAGATGTCATAAAATAATGAAAAACCCATAAAACCTATAACTCGAAATACCATTTCAAATGAAGAGCAGAGTTCTTTTCATGAAGTAGTTAAATAGAGAAAGTATTATAATGAGTTAGAGCCTATCATTTTTGGTAGTGCTCTCGAAACTCCTTCCCAAGCTTTCCAACCTTCCTTCCAAATTTCTACTACAAGATTTCTTCAAATCTTTAAACAGAATGTACCCCAAACCAGACTTCATCTTCCTCATTAATTTTATAACAAAAATCCCACTCTTCTCTCCGTTATATTCTCCATGCAACAGAGAGTTCATTAATGAACTAAAATTGAGCTACCAAATTTGAACAACAAGAGGTTAACATGCAGAGCCATAGAGCTCGAAAAATAAATAGAAAATAGAAATAAACCCCTTTTCTTTTCACCAAACCATATGGGTGTTCCCAAGGTGGTTTCTACACTCTCTTAGAGATTATTTAATGTTATGACAGTTTTCCAGGTCATCCCATTGAATCCTCCAACCGCCATGTAACTTTAGTAACAACTAAATGTTTTAGACAAAGCTGAAACCATGACTTAGTTACCTAGATTTTAGTGCCCTCCAAGTTTAACTTGGTCTCATCCAAAGGTGGTGGAAATTCAACATTAAACACCATTAAATTCTTGGTACATTATGGGTTAGCACCCATCTAACTGAGCTTAAACCCTTAGGTTTTAATTACCATAGTCATGTCTTAAGCTAGGTATAATTTCTCATATAGGTTTAGACCCCTTTAGAGAAAGATACTAACCTTAGCTTATGTTAGAATATTAAATAATTCCTTACGTTAGTTTAGATATTAGGACCCCTTCCATAATATTGCAACCATAACTTAGGTTTGGGTTTGTCCATCCAAATATACTTAGAACATAACTAGGTCCCTCTAGATATGGAGTTGTCACCTTAGGGTAGGTTTAGATAAGCCTTAATAAATATTCAACAAGAATTTAATTCTTTACAATTTATTTTAATCAAAGTAAGGTTAACTAAGAGTGTGGGTGTATTCACAAGATGTTACAAACATTTCCATCAACCTTATCTTAAAGCCCGAACATGATGATGTTTCAGCAAAAAAATGAAGTTAATCAACTTAACGATATGATCGTAATAATAAAATGATCAAAGGTATGTCTTGGATCACTGAAATTGATCCAAGGTATCACCTTTCTTCAAATATAGATGTAATAATCTAAGGGACATAATTAATGTCAAAACTTAGACAACTTACCTGAACTATTCCAATAGTCTGAATTGGCTTCTTACCAGTAGCGATCACTTAGTGCACTTTAAAAGAAACAATCAAGTGAGCACAAGATGATAATTCAACATAAGTTCAATTTTGTTAAAAGTATGATTAACATCAGATTTTTACAGAGCAAGGATATCTCTTCTACAAACATGACCAACAGTTCAAAGAGTATATTAACTCATAATAAGAATCACATATCAACATTTGCAAACTTTAGTTACAGAAGCAAGTACATATATCAACATGGTAGAGGCATTACAGGAGTGATGACCTAGTCTTAGTTAGTTAAATTCCCTTGGAATGGGTCTAAGGTGAGGTGGAAGGGTGAGGTGGTAATGAACCTACTATTGATCATAAAATTAATAATAAAGTGTGGAAGGGGTCATGGTAAGGGGGTGTGTTAATTAAAAGGGGCTTAGAGGGTTGCATGACCCAATTTTGGGTGTTTACTGACTCCATCCACCCTTGAGGGAGTGGATTTGGGAGAGTGTTTAGGAAGAGGGAGGAATCCCTTGCATCCTCACCTTCAATGCTTGTTGGTCAAGCTTGAGGGGTTTATGTTTCACCCCCTATATTTGGTTTGTAGTAGGGGTTGATTTCCATTTGGTTTGGAAATCACCCCTATCTTCATCTAAGGAAACTTGATGTTTGAAAATCCTTAATCTATATGGGTATTGAGTGATAAGGGGTTCAAATGGAGAGATAAGGGAGAGAAATACATGGAGAGATAAGTAGATTGGAGGTTTTATTTTAGAAAATTCTTGGTTATAATGATTTATAAAATTAGGATATCTTCATCCCCTCTTCCCATGGAAATAAGCTTGGAGCTTCTCAAAGTTGTATTTACTTTTATGTTTTGGATTTGTTGTGAGATTGTAAGCCTTGTATGTGTGAATGATTTCTTTACCCAAGTGCTGGTTAGAGACATGTCTACCTCTTTCCCATGGGCTTGGGGAGGCTAACATGCTCTCATTTTTCTCCTTTCGGCATACAATGATGCCATTTGGTTGGGTTGTCAAACAAGCCGATTCTTGTGGTTGTTTAGGAGTTTCTTTGAGTGTTTTGGAGCATAGAGAATAAGTTGGATTTTGGAGCAAGTTACAGGTTTTTCTTGTTGTTTGGAAGTTAGAAATTTTGACAAAAATTTCCATGTCACCACTTTGTGGAGGGCTTGTAAACTTGTATTTTAAGATAATTTCCTCCTTTATGTTTAAGAATTAATTGTAAGAAATGTAATTTCAAATCTGCTTTGTTGGAAAGATGGAAGAGTGTTTTGAACTCTTATAAAGTATTTTATTGTGCTATTTTGGGTTATATACAGTTTAATGTTGAAAGATAAGTATTCACCTTGTTTAAAAATAATACGAGCATTGTAATAATTTCTTATTATTTCTAAAGTCTTCCTCCTTGAAATAATGAAAATGAAAGAATTTAGATTAAGGAAAGAAAAACTAATTAGTATGTTGCTATGGTAAATATAGAATGAGTAAGTTTTCTTCTTTTTCTTAATCGAGTCGAAATTGTTTCACTTAAGCATCTTTAAAAAAGAAAATCATATTGTTGAAGCTATAACGGCATTATGGGGGATCGGCATTGTTTTTAAAAGAAAAATCAAGAAAATTGAAATTAAGGGAGACTCATGAACAAAATAAACAACATCCTCAATATTGGAACCACATCCATTTCCATTCAAGACTCCATAAAGGTATAAAGGAAATGGTAAATAATTTCAAGGTATTACCTTCAAACACATATGTAGAGAAGTTAAGGGCTTGGCTAACCTCTTTGAAAATAAAGGATTTTATGTTGATGGGGTGAATTTCACAACTCTTTACAAAGAACTAGAACCCCCTATGAAGGCCCAACTATCCAAGGATTATAATGATGATAAAAAGGATAGAAATGTGGTTAATATATAGGCTGGGGGTGATACTCATGGATATTGGGGTCATTTATTATAAGACTCAAATGATTCTTCACAATTCTGGGAGTAATAAAGGTAAAAGTGATAAAGATAGGCTTCAAATCAAACTGGTGGGTAATCTTTTTATGTTATACATCCCTTTTGGCACTAGCATTTATGAAGTGGTTAGACAAGGGGCTTCTTGGTTACTCAAATGGATAAAAATGCTCTACATGAAGCATAGAATGGTTTAGAGTGGTGAACATAGATGGAAAATTGGTTTAAGTTTCTTACTCATGTGAATTGGAAAAAGGACGGTGTTGTGGTTAGATCGGAGCCTCTGACTTTAAGAACATAAAGTCTAAATCTTAGGAGATTTTCGTTAAGAGAGGTATGTTTGTGTTTCCCAAGATTAGTGAATGCCCCATCTCAGTAAGGACTTTGAAAACATGTGGAAGCTTATGTTGACCAACGCCGACCCAAACCCATACTTGAATCCTATCTCTAGTTTCTATTCAATCTGGGGCTTTAGTTCCGTAGGTGCATTTTGGTCTAAACGAGATGAAATGCTACCACGTTCACGTTACATGTCCTTCCATCCTTGACCGGGCCCGATGCTCTATGCATTTAGGTTAATCTCGTGGATTTAAGACCCACAATTTACTTTGGTTTAGGTCTATAATGGAATGACGCCACATGTTTCTCCATCTTCCGGTGGATTTGTTTCAAGTGGCTACCCCAATACTTGTTACTTCCACCCCCGTGGGGTAAAGGTGTTAGCCTATACCGGTGTCCTTTGTATTTAATCTTATTCCATGGACTTGAAGTTTGTGAAATGCTTTAGCATGGGCCTACAGAGAAATGCCTCCATGTGTCCCGCTTCTTGGGTGGGAAATTTTCTAAGTGTTGCGGTCGAATTGAATTTGACAGTGTATGGATGACATGGCGGTGTTTTTTATGGAATTTGTATTGATCCAGTTTGAATTTTGTTTAATTTGCCTTATTTATATAATGATATATCTAATCTATAAAGGATATTTCATATTGTATAGGGAAGGGACCCCTTAACCCTTTTTTACCATTGATAAAAAAACATTTGAAAATTCAAATATAACAAAGCATAAAAGGCATAGACCCATTTGTCTTACCGAAGGAGAAGTTCCTTCATTTGACACACTTGGAGAGAGGTATTGTAACTAAGTTGATGAAGGATTATAGGTGATCACTCCCCAATTTAAAGAAGTTCCTAAAACCATGTAGGGATTAGAGGTGATCGGTCCCCAAATGTTGTTCTTGTTCTTATGTTTACGTACTATGTTCCTTTGTATGATGTATTTTCTCTATGTGCCTGAATTGTATTGATTTTTGTTTCATAATCCAACTGAATTCTCCCTCTTTTGATGTGAGTGATATGGCTGATATATCAGTTTCCTTAAAATAATAAGTGTTTCCATGTAAGATATATCATATAGTCATCATTAGTGCACGTATAAGGTGTATGTAAGTGACCACCATAGAGAATTGGGCCTGCAAGAGAGTGCATGGTAGAAACCATAACACAAAATGATAGTATAGATAACAAGCATGTAAGTACACAAATATAATGACATATAATCATACATTCACAATAATAAATTTCATGTATATAGTCATATAAATTTCTAATATTAGCATACAAGGGACACAATAGAGTTGCACACACAATCAAGGGCCACATAGCTACATAAGCAAAGGTAAATAAGGTTGCAAACAAGGGACACCTAAGTGTCACAAACAAAAAGAGAACGCCATAGGCCACATACATAAAATAATAAAGTAAGAAAGTAAATGCATGATGATAAAACATAGACATTAGTCAATGAGCACATGGAGCGAGATAGAAAAATCCTACATAATCCACATGTATTAGACCCAAAATTAAAAATATATAATATATAACACAATGTATAATAGAATATTAATGATAAATGTGAAATAAAACTATATAATGATACAATAACATATGATAAAGCAAAGGATATGTCCCCGTATTTACATGTCAATTAGGTAAAAGGAGAAGTCCAACATCTAGGAATTATAGAGTCCTGTGTGTTCTACATCATGCTCATATACCTCATGAAACACGTGTAAATAATATAAAATATTTTATCTATCAAACCATGTGACAAACAACATATGTAAAGTAGTGAACTAGTATATCAAGCCACGTTCAAGTCTTTTTCAATATTTGAATGTTTTTGTATTTTTGAATATTTGTGTCAAGTAAGAGTTATCCTATGACATAATAAAGACGGTGGTGGGATGGATCCATGAGTGTAAAATAATTGGGCCTTGAAATTTCATTGTGTACCATAAGCATATGATGTATCACAATAGGATTAGGTTGTGGGACACACTTAGGAGATTTTTCCCTACAAAAGGGGACCTAGGGAAGGCTTATACAAGATAGAACTTGTACATATAGCATGAGTGTGCTTGATATACGTGGGTTTAGAATTTATTTATTTTTATAAGAGGAAATAAGTAAATGATCCTCATAATTAATTCCTTAAAATGTAACAACTTGATTTACATAAGTGTACTCGACGCATTGATGGAAAATAAAAGTAACAACCCTAAGCTTTTGAATACAAGGGTATCCTAAAAGTATACCACATGTTCCAAGAAAATTAGTAGTTGATAAATATATTTTTATGGTAGTGGATCCCATTATAAGAGGGAGAATAATATTTTATAATAGATAGATTAAAATGTTGTGCATTGGAATTGATGTGTTCCTTAGCATAACCCAAGAGATAAACAATTTAAGCATGCACATGTTGTGCATAACACCATATCAATCAAGATACTATGAATAGATTTCTTATTGAAAAAGGTTCAAATATAAAGTAAATTATAATTGACATGATCATCAAGTATTTCATTATCAACAAATGTAATAATAGGCCTATGAGGCAAACAAGAAATAATTGTATCAATTAGAGAATAAAGTGGATTATCATATGTATTATGAGGGGGTTATGTCTTATATATATGATGCACCTCTAAGTTTATCTTAGATTACAAAATATGATGATTAAGAAGTGAATCATTGAATATTGAGGTTAACATTTTCACTTCCTTGTACCCGTGGATTACACAGAGAAGAATCAAACCCAATAACATTGGTATCAATTAGATCTTATATAATGAGTTGAAGCTTAAATAATTTGTTTGTATCAATTAGATCTCTCTTTCTTTAAAAGGACAATATATCATTGGTATCAATTATATCTCTCTTTATTTAAAAGGATGATATAGCTCATCAAAGGATAAAAATTCATCCAACATAATATTTTATTACAAAGGAGTTAAGAAAATTTGATTATACAAATCTCGTGAGCTCATTGTTTACAACTATATTGTTCATCTTAGTAAGCATTGTTTTATAGCACAAGACATCAGCATTGATGGGTTCATTAGAAACTTCTTACATTTTATCAATTTGAGCATAAGAAACCTTCTCACCAATTAATAGATAACTATACAAGAAATTTATTATAAAATATATTGAAGTCCCTTAATGATGGAACAAGTAGATCATATAACCATTTTAAAGAATAATATTTGATACGTCTAGGAAAAATCTTAGTAAATAGCTTGGCATTATAAGCATAATATAAGAAAGCAACATGAAAAGAATGAGTATGTTCTTTACGAACTCATTTTTCCTCGTAGATAGGAATATTAGGAAACATAAACCCTATGGGTAAAGTATAAGAGGCCACTTTAAGTGTAAGTTGATTATGAAGTAATTTATTAGAGTCCATTACAACACAAGGCTTGGATATACCTTACTCAAGTTATAATACCTTATCTTGAAAATAGTGTATAAGATGCTCAAGGGTAAGTTTAATAGATGAAGAGTATGAAGCTGCATGAGTGTGCACAAGAGATGTGAGAATAATAGTATACATAGGAATAAACAATGTAACATTTTGTAGTTGGATATTGGATGTCGCCATAAATATAAACACAATATATGTGGCAATAGAGATGATGCATCGAAGATGAAACCACAATAAGGCATATCAAATATAGGGCTTTTAGAAATAATCAAAAAAATGTCTCATCTCTAGTTATATAGAGTAGTGCACAAATGTGGAGGATTGTCCTTTAGAAATTGTGTAAATTTTTGCTCATCAAGTTAGTTGAAGGGTTAAATGAGAGGATTCAAACCATCATGTGAAGATTTTCCTTGAGAAGGGATAACAGAGGCTACCATGATAGTATTGGAAAAGAGAAATAATAAAGACATGGTGAAACCATAACAATGCACAAATATGAAATAAAACCCTATCTTGGTTTGCAATGTAAGTCTTGATTTGGAATAGGGTGACCTAAGCCAAATGTGTTAAGCATTCAATTAATAAGTGGGTTCACCAAATGATTTATTCAAAAATGAAATAATTGGTGGGTAAATGAGTTAATTCATTTTACTTAATTAAATTTCAAAATAGGGTTGGATCCAAGATGTTATTCACTTTATTGATTAAGTACATAGACCATGAAATACAATGTTATAGTAATTTGTAAGAATGATCAATTAGTACATGTGTTAAATATAGTAAAACATGAGAGAAAAGGTGTACTTAAATATTTGGATGAACTAGAAAATGATATGATTGTAAGAATGATGATCATGTTGAAAATGTATTACAGATGCTTCATCTCTATTTCTAGAAGTGTATACTACTCTAAGACCAAACCATCAAACACAGACTAAATTGTTTGACTCTTTTTTGGCACTTTCATCCATTACTCGGCATTTTTGTTAATGAAAATGTTTGTTCTCTATAAATTTGTATGCCCTTAATTGATTTAGATATACCTCAATTTAAGAAATTAGGTCTTGTAAACATGTGAATACCTAGCAACCAAAAAGACCTAAAACCCTAACCATGTGTGAAACCCCTATAAAAAGGTTATTTTTTGGGTTGAAATAGAATACATACACTACCTATATTGGTACTACTCTAAAGAGGCCTCAAACCACATGTATTTCTTCATCTAGAGATGTTATGTCCAGTATCAATAAAATAATATTTGTGATTAGATTAGTTGATAATATTTGAAACAGATTTTTTTCTTAGTGATTGACTTGGATTTTAAGGATTTTGTCTTGGGAATCTTGACTCTAGACCTTAGTATGGGGGAGTTATTTATACCTATGTATGAGCTAATTCTAATATGTGATGTTGATTTAAGAAAGTTTAGGAGAGATTTGAGTGTCATTTGAATGATTTGAACTTGATAAGTTCTTGAAAGTGTTAGGTGATTACCTATAAACACTAAAATTTAGTAACTTGTTATTGTATAATTCCAAATTTGACTAAGCTCCTTCACTACGAAAAATTCTCACATTTGAAATCCAATCACCTCATCTCTCTAGCTCTTCTAAAACTTGTTTATCTTTACACTCTACTCTATTGTTAATTTTGAGAATATTATTTGATCAAAGTAGCATTAAACCTTTGATATTCATGACACAACTTTTAGTTTTAATTTTCATCTCTAGTTTGAAAATATGTGGAAGGGTCAGGATGTAAGGATTGGTCTTGGATAACTTATATGGTTTTGTCCCTTCACATTCACATTCATCAACTATGATTTCAATTTAAAAATCTTATTTGGGTTGTTTCATCTTCCTAGGGTCAACCTTATTAGAATATTTCACCTATGGAAGGAAATCAAATTAAGATAACATCACTTTATAACTCACCTAACACTATTAAAATATATTGTTGCAAATATCATTCCAAAATCACTCAAAGGGTTCATAAATATGCCCAAATCAATTACACATAATCTAGAGCAGTCCCTAATATAAGTATAAAGTATTGAACCAGGTCAAAGAGTCTATCTTCCTCCATTTCCAAGTATGTAAAGGTCATAGAGCCATGTTTTAGCAAGATCAAAGTCACTCCAAGCATTACACAAAGGTTTCAATCAACAACGGGTTAGGTCACATAGATGTGTCATACCATATATCACTACTACACTGCACACATTTGATACTATGCAATCAACTTACTATTTTGGTGCCAAGAGACATGAGGGCACACTTAGGGGATGGGTTAGTTATTCACACTTACACAAAAACCTAGGATAACTACACGAGGATTACTCCCATAATGAGGTCATGTAGTGCAACACTTGGATTTTTTCAACAACTGGGCTTTTGACTGCCAAGGGTGTAAACACTAAATCATGCACTTGGTTACATTTCTAGGTCCTAATCACATACTTGTATTCATATGATTCCTAAGTGATAAAACTAGTAATTAATTATTTTCTTTGGCCTTTTTGCTTTTCTTCTTGTCTTCTTTCTAGTCTTCTACACCCTAATGCCTAGTTTGACCTCCACTACTTCATATTTATTGGCTCTGACACCAAAGGTTTCACTGCCAAGATGTCAGCACCTGTGCCCTCGTCCCCTCTAGAAGCCCTCAAGCTATTTGTATCTTTCTCACCCCTCTTAGATCTCTTTTATCTTGTAGGCATCTTGTTTTCTTATGGGTCAGCATTTTCGAGGTTAATTATGAAATTCAAACAAGGGAATCATATAGATATAATGTTATGTGATCAAATTAAAGGACCAATCTCTAAACATCTAATATCGTCACCTAAGGTTACATCCAAAGGCTAAGAGAATCAAATTCATCCATCTAGCTTCATTCAAGGGATAAGGGACTACATCTTGTGCATACACTTCATAGGAGGGGAAGTTCATTTTTCATCTGCACATCTATCTACATTTCTACATCTAGTTATTGTTTGTTATCATGTACATCTTGCACAAAATCCTCCTAGGGCACAATTCTTACAACCACACACAAGAACTACATGGTGTTTGAGATGGAGTGTAGATCTCGGTTGATCACCTAACTTCCCATTTACATCTTTTTATTTTTAGGATTTTATGTGTTTTGGGGTTTTTAGGATATCTTTCTCTTTACGCAGTTACATGTGAATTCTGCAGACATAACACAACATACATGCGATCAACATAGAAGTTTATTGAGCATCTTGTGACACAGTAAAAATCATATTTCAAGATTTTACATAGTCACAAGCACCCAGCAAGGGTTTCTAGTGCCTAGGTGCCCCAAGACTAGTCCGAGCACCCAGTTCAAAGATATTTTGACAGCTTCTACAATTTTTCGAGTGTGATTATGAAGGTTTCCTCCTCATGTTCATCATTTTTTCAATCAGGTATACTTCAGGATTTATTGTGAAATCAACTAAGTCTTATATTTCCTCTCTTGTACTTAGGGTTTCAAATTTACTTTGCTTGTTTTTTGTGTTATATATGTTCTTTAGCACTTATTTATTACACGTGGCTTTATAATATCCTAAGGTTTAGCATTATTTCAATATTTGGTAAATAATTCAGTGATCTTGTCTCATTCAAAACTCCTAAGTCTTCATTTCATCACTTCTGTCATTTTCCTAGGATCCTCTCATCATGGATATCTCTATTCATGATTTATTGCTAGCCAATCCTAATTGGCAAGCTAAAATCATTGCTCTCTTAGCTAATATTTGCATGCCTTTTTACTCACCTAGATATAGTATATCAAACATTTGTATATTCATTTTTGCAATATCTTACATTTCCATTTAATAAAGCATTCCCGATCTTTCTCGTTTATGACAATGATCCTCCTCTATATATATAGACTCGCATCTATAGCATGGGTATTAACGAATTATAATCGAGAATGGATGTAAGACAAATATTTGTACCTTATCATTCATCCAAAACATTTTTCTTTCCTATGCTTATGTTATCCCATCATCCATTTATCTCCAAGCATATGATTCTTCTACAGTCCATGCATAGGCACGATTACTTTACCCATCAACTTTGTTGGGCCAAAAACTGCTTATATGATTTTATTTGTTTTCGATATCCTAGTTCAACATAATTACTTAGTAGGTGGGCCATGGATTCACGCCATGTGGGAATTTCCTTCTACAATGCACCATTGCATTAAATTCTTACTTAAGAGCTTCGAATATATAGTCATCGTTGATCGTGATACAATTGAATATTGAACCTAGATCCAATCATTGTACTACCTACTCCAGCTTCTACTACTTCTAATGACCAATAACCCATGGACTATTCAAATAAAGTTCCTCCACTTAAAGGAACTATTTTTGTATTAGACATCATCCCATCTACATAATTACCACCCCGTCCTTCTACTAATGTTATGGTACTTTATCGGGGGTCTTTCTATACATTGGATGTCGCTCCACCTTCCTTATCTTCTCATGAGCAACCAGCATCGATGCTTCCTCCTTTCACATGCACTCTTTTAATGAATAATTCTTATTGGCAACACGTTCCATTTGATCCTACTTGCTCTGATACTATTTTCACACATGATGGTTTGGCTTGGTTAGGATTCACATTAGATGATCTCATCATTCCACCTGATTCTCCTCATATTTATCATGGATGTGTTCACATAATTACTACTTATGGTCTTTGTGTCGTTCATATTTCATTATTTCTTACATGCACTTATTGCACTTCACCACTCACACTTGGGCAGTCTTGGCTTGACTACATTGGGGGCACTTTGGATCCTGATCATATCAATATCTCGTTTCCCATGCCTTTCAGCCATGTGTTTATTTTTAATGAATCATTTCTTGGCTATTCACAAAATCTTACTCATTGGTATGCACATGATTTTCCATTACCACCTTTCACTAATGAAGAATACACAATGGGCATGTACACTTTATGCTATAATGGCTCTTTACGTGATCAACCTCATACTATTTCTTATCAAGTCTCTGATGCTTCTCCATTCGAATTTGACCATGACAATGATGATCTCTTAGACGATGTCACATGATTATTTTTCTACATCATACACTTGGGGCATCATACTTATTCTCCCCCCCCCTAACATTCTCAGGTGTCTCTCATTTCTTTTGTCACACTTCATGCTTCATCATTCATTTTTTTTATTCATCAGTCATAAAAAAAAAAATTGATACGCAACTTGTATCATTATTACCCTATGATGCACTCTTATGCTAAGGTTCACACTCAATTGTTGAGGGCATAATACATCCTTGAACCTTTCATCACTTACACTTCATGATTTATACTTCATGGTACATCTTTCTCACTTCCATTTACACAATGTGCTCATTACCCTATGACACACTCTAGTCTCATGGTTCATACTTGACTGCTAAGGGTCTACATCTAAATTGAACCTCACACCATTGCACACCATTCACACTCTACACTTCATGACTGAATCTTTCTAGCATACACATCTTTCAAACCATTTCCCGATGACGCACTCTTGTTCTATGGTTCATTCTTGACTATTGAGGGTATTTTATAAATGAACCTCATTTCACTCATACATACACATTCTCTCGAGGGAACGTTGCTCCTATCACATTCATCTTGCATTCCATTCCATTCCACTCACTCACAACATACTGCATATCTTGGTTGCATTTACTCTTGCTTACTTATGCTTACATGTACACTTTGCTTACTATGCTAGTCAAATATTTTGTATGTCATTATATTTTCTATATACACATGCGCGTTCACTTATTTTTGAGTTTTGAATGCAGACCTTCTACATAGCTTTACACGCATCATGGATGCTTGGCACTGTACCTCTTATCAGTCCCACCAAGGCTCCTAGGGCATCTAATTTCTTTCACACTATAGTTGTAGTTGTTCTTTTATATTACTTTATATTCTTACTAAGCACACTACTTTCCATGGATTCATACATGCTTTGACATACTTCATATCTTTCTAACATGCTAACGGGTGCTTCATGTCCAAAATTTTCCTTGTAGGAGCTATTTTCCACCATAGTTTTCGATTCTTTGCTTGATATTATTTTCCATTATTTGCCAATGTATGTCATTGTTTGGACTTCACCCTATGTCTTTTTGTTCACTTTTTATATGTTTTTGGCCACTTTGGATTTGATTTTCATGTGACATTATAAGCAATGTCCCATGTATGAAACCCATTTTTGTAGTCTAATTTGTCTATATTATTACTTTTTACATTGTTTTTATAGTACATGTTTGTTAATGTTTATACTAAAACATGTATCTAGTCACTTTTTGCATGTGTCCTAGTTTCCACCATGCACATTCCCTCCCCCTACAGGTGTCAATTTCATATTAGCATTGGGTCCTTTCCTTTAGGGCCCACACTCTTAGTGACATCACATGCACCCCAAACAAGGGGGCATACATTGGGTGAATCAGTCACCCCATATAGTAGTAGAGCACTTCGGTTTAGACTGCACAATATAGGAATAAAGCAAAGACACAGTCACAGTACGACCCAAATTCTAACTTGGGTCCTTAGTTTAGCACAAACACCAATGCCCATATATAAACACTAGCACGTGGGCACTCCTAACATTTCCTGGGTTCTTTTTACTAAGGGGTAGTTATAGTGACTTTCTCATATCAACATAGTTTTTCAAAGAGCTCTCGAGCGCTTTCACAGATCAGGCATAGTCCTCCAACAATAAAATGCATTCTATCTTATTTTTTCTACTTGGATCAAACTACATCGAACACGAGAATAAATAAGGATCACACTATCTACAATGGTGTATAAATTTGGGAAGCAGTCATGGATGGAGAATAACACTAGACCTTTCTCTCATCACTCTGCTACCGTGGCATGAGATTGCCCAAAAAAACTCGCACTTGGCATGAGATCTCCCAAAAAACTCACTTTTGGCGTGAGATCACCTAAAAAAATTCTCTTTTATATAAGTTCAAGACATTTTTATCATTTTCACTCCACGATCAGTGCACAAGTTCCTTTTATTAATTTTTCACATTTTTACATGCTTTCACATGCTTTTACAGAGATTTCATAACACGTGACTTTGACTACTCTTATTCTCTTCTTTTTGCAATTTTTCCTTATGAGAAGCAACATTCACATCAATGAACACATTAAGCACAACAATGATAACATGTACAATACAACATAACTCATACGCTTCACCCCTAGGTCAATTCCTCTTCCTTAGCTTCCACACCTCATTTTATTCACTACATGCTTTCACTTGTCTCCTCAACATGCTTTCGCCATCGATCTACATGGTTATCAAGTATGCATCTCTTATCTACTTTATGTTATTGAGCATTCGTTCAACAACATAAAGTGGGGGAAAATGTAGACACTAAATCACACACTTGGGTACATTTCTAGGTCCTAATCACATACTTGCATTCATATGATTCCTAAGTGAGAAAACTATTAATTAACTATTGTCTATAGCCTTTTTGTTTTACTTCTAGTCTTCTACACCATACTGCCCATTTTGGCCTTCACTACTTTATCTTTCTTATTTCCTGACACAACTAGGATGTCACTTTGCCAGCGCGCTTCATCCCCTCGGGAGCCTCCGACTTCTTTGTATATTACTCGGCCCTCTTGGGCCTCTTTTATCTTTTAGGCATCTTCTTTTCTTATGGGTCGACCTTTTAGTGGTTAATTATGAAATTCAAATAAGGGAATCATATAAATATAATGTTATGTGATCAAATTAAAGGACCAAGCTCTAAACATCTATTATCATCACCCAAGGTTGCATCCAAAGGCATCTAAGAGCATCAAAGGCATCCATCTAACTTCATTCAAGGGATAAGGGACTACATCTTATGCATACACTTTATAGGAGGGGAATTTCATTTTTTCATCCACACATCCATCTACATTTCTACATCTAGTTATTACTTGATATCAAGTGCATTTTTCACAATAGCCTCCTTGGGAACAATTCTTACACAATCACATAAGAACTACATGGAGTTTGATATGTAGTATAGCGCTTAGTTGTAAGTTCACTTTGTCGGGTGACCTTGAAGGTCATTTCAAATCCCCATTTACATATTTTTCTTTTTAATATTTGATGTTTTTGGGGTTTTGTAGGATATATTTCTCTTTTCATGTTACAGGTGAATTCTACGGACCTGACATACAAGTGATCAATAGTAAGGTTAGTGAACATCTTGCGACACACAAGAAAAACCATATTTCAAGATTTTTTTAGTCACAAATGCCCAAGATAAGGGGTCTATGGAGCCTAGGTGCCCCAAAGATCTAGACATCATTTCAGCATATTCGATAGTTACGTAATTTTCTATGTGTGATTACACGCTTTCCTCCTCTTGTTCATCAATTTTCCAAGATATCATACTTGAGATTTATTGTGAAATCGGTTAAGTCTTATATTCCCACTCTTGCACTTAGGGTTTCAAATTTACTTTGATTATTTCTTGTGTCATATATATGCTTTAGTGTTTATTTATTACATTTGAATCTACATACCACTGGGGTTTAGCATTATTTCAATATTTTTAAATCAAAGGGTAGTCTAGCCTCAACCACACTCATATATTTTTCCTTTCAGTTTTTATGTTTCAATGAAGGGTCCTACAAGTTATTAGGGTATCCAATTTTTTCCAAGTGATTACAAGTTGTCCCAAAGTTAAGCAAGCAAGATCAACATACAATTAGGATCATTACTAGAAAAGAAAAACACATAGACAATTACATATCCAAATTCTAAAGGGAGTCTAAGACTATACGGTTCTATGTAAGATTACAAAGATCAATTTTAGATTGTACAAAGTGGTTATATGGTCCTCCCACTATTGGGTTTTGATGTCCATAATTTTAATTAAATCATCTATATGTTTTATTAGCATGTTACATTATCCTGCACATACAAATCATCTCTATTTTTTCTTGTATAACTAAGTCTATCTCTCCCCTTATGTATTTGAGAAAGTATTTATTGTTTATCATTTGTTACATGTATGAATGAATTATTATAATTATGAATGGTTAATGTTGAAAATTAATTAGATCAAAATACTCTACCTATTACAAATCCTTACATCCTTTTTCTTGTGGTGTACTTGATAACGGTAGATTTAGTCATGATGTAAACATTACTAGGTGAATAAATAGGTGTATTTGATTTTCTTACATAGGGTTATGTCGAATAATTTTTCATTAATTCTGACCCACCGGTAAAAATGAATCAAATATAGAAAATGACCATTGGAGGATTTGGGATGAGATCGTTAGTTTCATACCAAACCATTTAGTGGTTTTGTCCATAAGGAATGTGTAGTGATGGAAAGTTTTGTCCCTAAAAATTATGAGAGATAAATTACTTTGGACTAATGTGAGTTATTTTTAAGTGGTTGAGTAATGTAATGGAGAGAGAAAGTCTTGTAATAGGACTAGGGATATAACAATAGGCTCGAAATGGGTGCACAAGTCATGATTTAGGGATTAAGCCAATATTGACATTATCAAGTGATTAATTTCCAAAGTTATGTGTGTACAAGATGTTGTAGGTATAAGAGTTATTTCATAAGTGTTGTCTCTAGTAATACTCATTCTAACATGTGTATGATTCATCAATTTGTGTTTAATAATAGTTATTCATTTTACTGAACTCCAAAAACACTAGGTTGATGGAAAACCTTTAAATCATAACAAAAACACACAAAGGCTTCAACATTAGATCGGTAGGGGTGATAACTCCTTTAATCTTGCATGTTCTCTCCATGCTAGCTCCTATAACTTTACATTTTCCTATATACATTTTCAAAGGAATGTATCTCGACATACTTTCTTTCCAAAGGATCATTTTCTACCACACCATATTTTTGTCTTGTGTTAACCCATTCCTTGTAGGGTGTCATCAAAATATATGAGATCAATCCTCTCCATATTCTAAGATTCCCGAATGAAAACCTCAATAGTCTCATCTTCTCCAATTATGCATGAAAATTCATCCTTGAAAAGAGATCCATCATATTAACACCAATGAGAAAAGATATAATCTCTCCTCAAACCCTTCCATCACCTAACCCTTATGTCTCAAACAATTATTTTTTCATTCCCACACTCTCAATGAGAAACTCTTCAATTTCTTCAAAGAAACCTATTATTAGACCCAATCCTTCTCACCAATTAATGGTTAATATCAAAACAAGATGGCCAATGTAATTATGTCTTGACAATAGAACTAAAAATTTTATCCTATGTTTCTACATTAGGGATCAAACCTTTATCTCGTGTTAATACTTTCAATCAATCTTATGCTTGAAGTTCTCATGTGGAACATAGTCAAGAAGTGATGAGGACCTCATTTGGAAGATAATTTTGAGGACTATGTAATATCCATGTCTAATTATGTTAGAGATTTACAAGCACAGAGAGGGGGTGAATCAATGTAGATTAAAATTTTCACTTTAATAATTCTTATTCATAATTTCTTAATAAGTGCAACAATAGATCATAAGCATTAAAACAAGCACATGTAAGATAGAAGAACATCTTGAACACGTAAAATCATAATGGGAAACCCTTTCAAGAAAAAAACTCACTTGAAACCATGACTTTATTAGGAACACCAATTCCAAAGCATACACTTTGGTTTTGGTTGAGCACCCACTCAACCTATGAAGCACCCACTTCACAAATTCAAGCACCCACTCAAAGATTTTCTGAGCACCCACTTAGTAAATTTAGCAAGCACCAACTTGCAAGGAGCACCAACCCCTAATTTAATCAGCTTTCTGATGATCTTTTGCAAGCACCTACCCACAAAGAGGCTACAACCCCCTGAAAATGCTAAGATACAACTTAGACTTGATTTACATTATAAATTTTTATCATCTAGTTATAGTATTGCTTACACAATAGATTATGATCACCTTTCTTTATCTATTTGTGTTCTTTTTGTCACTCTCTTCTGCACATTTGAATCAACCACCTCTTTCTCAATCAATTATGCCACATTGATGCTCTTCTCATCTGATTCTTCAATACTTCATCTGTTTTCTCTTCTCTTTCCTCACATTTTTTTATATGTCACTCTTTCTTAGCTTATTTGCATCTTCTTCTTACTTGAGCGCTTTTTCTCTATTCCTACTTCAGATTATAGTGCATTATTTCATTCCTTGAGCAACCCCAAAAATGACTTTGAGTTCACTTTATATAGACACTTAACTTGTTCCTTTTCTTCGTTCAATGTGTCGGGCATCCTCTCCTACTTTTTAGCCCGTAAATCTAGCCCATTTAATGAAGTTGACTACTTCCATATTTGTTCCTACCATTTTCGGCTTGATTACACTTCATTCTATCCATTTTCAAAAATTATGAGCCGACCCTTAAAAATAAATTTTCCTATTTTTAGAAATTTCATGATTGAGCCACTATCTCCTTTGGCATTTGATTTCGCCTTGAAATTCAGAAACGTGTGGAAAAATGCAAGTGTGTCTTCTCAAGGTCAATGAGCATTAAATGTTAACAATTTGGAATGGTAGATGTCTTCTTTCTTCGTGGAGGTCAAGTAGTATTCTTATCCAAAATCACCTGACAATCAAGTCACCATCGATTTTGGAGAAAAAAACTCACTTTTCCATGTTTGAATCATTTAATTATCCTCGAACCTTGTCTAGTTCATATTTTCTCAATTCGTGGCTTTCCTCAGCTACTTATACATTTTCCTTTGTATTGTGGCACTTTCCTTTAAAGTACGAATTTTCTCCTTTCTTGTCTATTTTTAGTCATCCGTAGATTTCTCTTTTACTTCGTGGCTCATTCAATGTTTTGTGGTTTTCCTCTTTGTTTGTTGTCTTCACACAGCTTTGGTCCATGTTCGTGAATCTATTCATTTACCTTCTGAACTTTCATAATCTTATATGGCTCTCTCTAGTCCTTCAAAGCTTTTTCCCTTTATGTGCGGCTTTCTCCAGACTTCCCTTAATTTTTCGGTTTTCCCTCAATTCATCCTTGCTTGTGTGGCTCTTCCTTCATATATGTGGCTTCACATTTCTTAACCACGGCATTTCCTTTAGCTCTTTTAACTTTGGTGACTTTATTTCTTTACCCGCGGCCTTCACCAAGATTCCATAGCTTCTTCTAGAGTTTTGTGGCTTCTCCAAGTCTTCAACGGCTTCTTCAAGACTTTGGCAGCTAACTCTTTATGTCTGTAGCTTGTACAAAATTTGATTAAGTACCTTAGAACTTATCATTGATCATCTTGAAGCCTCTATGAGCTGACACTACCAATCAACCTTTATCTTTCTCATTTGCTCACTTTTCCAATTAATCCTTTTTCCACTAATGTCACTTGACATCAAATGTTTTATCCATTAATACAACTTGACATCAATGATAACACATGTGACAATGACTAATATTCAATAATCTCCCCATTTTTCATTGATGGCAACACCTCAATACTTGATACCACGAAACCTACAACCTTTTGATGGCAAGATAATATTTGCATACCTGGTTTCTGACAACACTCTATAACTTGGCGGACTTTTGTCTTCACTTCTCTCCCTTTTGATATTGCTTGGTTGGTTTCGATATCTCTCCCTCTTTATAAGACTGACTGATTTCTAACTTTAGTTTATCTCCCCCTTTAACAATAATGACAAAGGGCCATCTATGTCGTATTAAGATGCAAATTTTGGTAACTGTGGATGATTCATGTTCTTATCTCAAGAAGTTCCCCCTATGCTCATGCTTCTAATCCATATGACTTGATATGCTCACGGTAATGCTCCCCCTAAGCTAATGATACCAATTGTTATGATAAGCTAGCATACTAGCTCCCCCTCACACAAATACTGGTTAACATTGATTAGGAGCTGATAATTCATGAGAATTCTCCCTTTCCTTTTCTGCACATCTTCTAGTTGTTGGTAGGATTAGGAATGACCCCCAATTCATTCCTTAAGTGCTCAAATGTTGCTTTTGGTAGCGGCTTGGTCATTATATCGATATTTCTTCTTTAGTTCTCACATATTCTGACTTGATTTTCTTATAATTCATTTGTGCCCTCAAGAAATGATATTTTATTGGAATATAATTGGTCTTTGAGTGGAATCAGGGATTCTTAGAGACACTTATTGCACTTTTACTATTACACAACAAAGGAATTGGATTTTTAGATTTTACCTTGTAATCTTCCAATGTCTACTTCATCCAGAGAACCTAAGTACAACACATTGCAACAAACTATATATTACTTCACGTGTTGAGAGTGTCACGATGATTATTTCTTTCTTAGCCAGAGACTAAATAGTTTCCAACAAAGAATGATCTACTATTTGTACTCTTCCTATAATCAACACTTCCATTAATCTGCATCATCTGTATATGCTTTTATGTTAAAATCATTACTTTTGGTATACCAGTCCATAATCAATTGTTCCCATGAGGTATCTCAAAATTCTTTTAAACACCTTGAAATGTTCTTCCCTCGAATATTCTTGAAATCTTCTAAAAATACCTACCACCTATATGATATCTGGTCTTGATGTCGTGGAGTAAAGTAGATTGTTGATCATGGATCTATACGAGTTTTTTCTACTTTTGGTGAGTTGTCCTCTCTACTCAGCTTGCATCCCACTTCCATTAGTGTCCCAATAAGTTTCCATTCTTCCATCCCGATCCTTTTCAAACTATCTTTGATAAACTTGGTTTGAGATATGAAGATACCTTAGTCCGATCAAGTGATTTGTAATCTCGGAAAAGAATTAAATATCTCCCAAGATTGACATTTCAAATTCTTATTTCATCATATTAGCAAACTTGTATGTCATTTTGTCATAATCACCTCCAAAAATAATATCATCCACATATACAATGACAATTAATAGATGATTCCCTTCTTCTTTGATTTAGAGGTTACTTATCAACACCTTTTAAAACCTTTCTTAATGAGATGTGAATCCAATCTATTAAACCAAGCTCTAGGAGATTGCTTTAATCCATGTAAATCTTTCTTTAACTCCGCACACAATCTTTATTTTTAGTTAGTGAAAATCCATTAGGTTGTTCAATATATACTTATTCATTCAAAAACCATTAAGGAAGGTTGATTTCACATCCATCTGGAACACTCTAATCTTCTTGTAAGCCACATAAGCTAGAAATAGTCTTATTGCCTCCATCCTTGCCATTGGTGCAAATGTTTCATCAAATTCAATTCCTTCCATTTACGCATAGCCTTTGCACACTAGTCTTTCTTTGTTTCTTGTTACTTCTCCTTTTTCATTTAGTTTATTTTTGAAGACCCACTTTGTTCCAATTACATTTTTATCCTTTGGTCTTGACGAGCTCCTAGGTTTCATTCTTTTCTATCTGATCCAGTTCTTCATTCATTGCGTCCACCCAATGTTGATCTTTGCTTACTTCTGCAACATTTTTGGGTTCTATCATTGACAAGAGTGTTATGTCTTCATGGTTTTGTTACTCTCTTAACCTTCTTCTTGTGAGGATGTCTCCTTCTCTATTTCTAATGATTTGATCTAACAAATGGTCCCTCTTAACTTATCTTGAGGTTGCCTTAGTGTCTTTCCTTTCTTCCTCTTCATCTGCTTCTTCACAGCGGACTATCCATTTCATTCTCATCTTCTTGTTCTTCATGATTTTTATTATGTTAAGTGTTGGACTTGGGAGTCTCATCTACCTTTACATTTGTGTTTTCTAAAATCTTCTGCAACCTCTTATTCTAGCATCTCGTAAGCCATGCTGACTACTAAGTATCCAAGGAATATGCCTTCATCACATCTAGAGTTGAACTTACCCAAGTTTTCTTCATCTCTTTTGATATAACATTTGCTTCCAAACACTCTTATATGTTTCGCATTCGTAGGATTGTTCTTCCATAGTTCATAAGGTGTCTTCTCATTGTTTACTCTCGGATGGGCTTTGTTTAGAATGTATCCAAGTGGTGTAAAATGCTTCACTCCAATATCTCGTAAGGAAATTTGGATTCATTCAAAGATTTTTCTTTCCATTTCTTGCATTGTTTTATTTTTCCTCTCAACAACCCCATTTTGTTGAGGTGTTCTTATGGATGAGAATTGTCTTCTAATTCCTTGTTCTTCACAAAACTCATCAAATTCATTTGACCAAATTCTCCACCTCTATCTAATCTTAGGCACTTGATCTTTTTATTTTCTCATTCTCTACCAAAGCTTTAAATTTCTTGAACTTTGTCTAAGGATTCTGATTTTTTCTTCAAACATGCTACCCATGTCATCCTAGTGTAGTCATCTATTAGCAACATGAAATACACTTCTCCTTATATACTTTTAGTTCTGTAGGACCAGTAGAGATCTGTATGAATTAATTCTAGAGGTCTGGTTGTAGAGTATTCTTTCGTTTTGAATGATCTTCTTGTTTGTTTACCATGTAGGCATGCTTTGCAAAGTGAATTTGTCGGTTTTACAATTTTTGGCATATGCTTTACACATCCTTTAGCACTTAGTTTTACTAGATTCTCAAAGCTCATGTGTCCCAACCTTCTATGTCATAGCCAACTATAATAAACCTTACTTGTGAAGCATTTTTCATTGTTTATTTCATTTAGCACATACATATTGTTCTTTGTCCTTTTGGATTTTGTAACTTTCTTTCCTGATTTTCCATTTATGATATCATAGCCTTTGTCATGGAATATCATATTTTATCCCCTTTTGCACATTTGACTCACACTTAACAAGATGTGTTTGAGACCTTCAATATATAGAGCATTTTCAGTTATATTTTTTCATTATTAAGACTCAAGGTTCCTTTCCCAACTATATTAGTTGAATTGTTATCACCAAATCTCACACCCCCTAATGCATTGTTTGAAAATGAAATGAATTTACTTTTTCACTGTCATATGGTTGGAGCACTCACTATCTAGGTACTAAATGTTATCTTCAATTTGCACATGAAATGTGGTTTGCACTACTGAGAAGGATTCTTTCCTCTTGTTCACATCTTTCTTTACCACATATACCCATTTCTCTTGTTTGGGTAGTCTTTGTTTGTTGGCTGAATCTACATGATCTTTCTTATGATTAAAGTTCAATGCGGTGTGAGATGGGCAAATATTTCTTCTATATCTTCTAGATAATTTCCTACACTTAGCAGCCTTATGTCCAAATTAATTACATGAATAACAATAACCATAGAAAGAATGTGTGTACCTCATAGCATATGTGATTCTGGGAGCAGTAGTCCTTCTCTTCGAGGATAGTTAAACACTTTATTTGCGGTAGAAGATAAGCCTAGAGCTGATGTAGTTTTTACTACATTCTTTGCGAGATCCAATACCTTTGCTCTCTTATTTGAATATTATCCATGACTCGTCATTTTTATCTCTTTGGCCACTTAATATACAAGTCAAAACATTTGAACTCTTCTCTATCTTTTCATACAAAATAATCTTGTTGCTCATTTGTCCCATCTCAAATTTTAGTCGCTCCAATTAAGTTCGAGTTTTGTACACTCATCATCCTTCAATTTGTAAGAAATTGAAATATGTTCTAGTGGGTTTCAATCTCTTTGATCTCATTATTCTCTTCTTCCTCTTTTAGAGTTTGTCTTTCCTCAAAATGTGAATTTGTTCTTCATAGTCCTTTAATGTGCATCTTAGCTTTTTATTTTTCTTTCTACACAGTTTATATTCTTCAAGAGCACACGCAAGTCCATCCTCAATATTTACTTCAGCCTCTTCTTCATCAGAGTCTTCAAACTCAACTACACTCTTTCCTTTGGAGCTGCATTCTTCACATGCATCCATTTCCCTAAACAAGCATTCAGATTGATCTTCATCATTTTCACTTTCAGAGTTTCTGGTTGCTAGAATAAGATCCACTTGATTCTTCTTTGAAGTGCAAGTTTCTTTTGTTCTTAAATAACTTCTTCTTTTTGTTTTTCTTCTTGTGCCCAGCTTCTTTCTTGTTGTGTTTATGATTATCCTCTTCATGTTAAGAATGATATTCTTTATTTTTGTTTGAACATTTAACAGCAAAATGGCCTACTTGTCCACGTGCAAAACATTTAAAAGGAAATTTTCCTTTATACTTACCTGAACCTCTTTTTAGTCTTCTTAAAAACATTACTTCAATATTTTCATCATCTAGCTCATCATTTGAGGCTAATTCTTCTTCTTCTTCTTGTTGGATTGGATTTCTTTCTTGACCTTAAATGTTACTTCTTTCTTGGTGGTCTTGGATCCAATAGTCCTCATCTCATATGTTGAAAGAGTGCTCTGTAATTCATCCATAGTGAGAGTCTTCATATCTTTGGCTTCTTCTATAGTTGAAACCTTTGCATCATATTTGTTAGTTAAAGATATCATAATCTTTTGAACAATAACAGATTCTTCTAACTTATCACCTAATCCTCTGATCATATTAATGACTTCATATATTCTCTACATGTAGGCCATTATTATACTCATCATCTTTCATTTTCAGATTCTCAAACTAAGCTCTATAGGTCTGCAACTTTGCTAGCTTGAATTTTTCATCTCCTTCATAAATACTTTGTAGTTTAGTCCATATTTCCTTTGCTTTATTATGTAGTTCATGAATTTTACAAATTTTGTCTCAGTCAGATCGCATAGTAAGGCATTCATTGCTCTTGAGTTGCATTCATATTCTACTTTATCTGTTGAAGAAGTGATTGGCGTGGCTGGAGGATTGTATCATTTCTCAACACATTCCTAGATATCAAAACCAAGTGACATCAGATATGTTTTCATTCTTATTCTCCAAAATGCATAATTTGTTCCAGTGAACAGAGGTGATCTTGACAGGACAAAACCACCTTGTTCTTAGTTTGTTTTCATGCTTGTGAAAGGAGGATCTCCTTGAATATGTTAAGCTTCTTCTAGAAGGACTTGCTCTAATACCAATTGTTAGATATTCACAAGCACTGAGAGGGGGGTGAATCAATGTAGATTAAAATTTTCACTTTAATAATTCTTATACAAAATTTCTTAGTAAGTGCAAAGCAATAGATCATAAGCATTCAAACAAGCACATGCAAGATAGAAGAACACTGAACATAGAATTTATAGTGGGAAACCCTTTTGGGAGAAAAACCCACTTGAAACCATGGCTTTATTAGGAACACCAATTCTAAAGCATACACTAATTTTAGTTGAGCACCCACTCAATCTGTGAAGCACCTAGTTCACAACTTCAAGCACCCACTCGAAGATTTTCTGAGCACCCACTCAATAGATTTTTCAAGCACCAACTTACAAGGAGCACCAACCCCTAATTTAATCAACTACAACTGATCTTTTGCAGGAACCTACCCACAAGGAGGTTATAACCTCCTATATATGCTAGGATAAAACTTAGACTTGATTTACATTATAAATTTTGATCATCTAGTTACAAATGTGCTTTGAAATAGATTATGATCACCTTTATTTATCTATCTTTTTCTTTTTGTCACTCTCTTCTAAACATTTGAATCAACCCCTTTTTCTCAATCAATTGTCACATTGATTCTCTTCTCATCTAATTCTTCAATACTTCATCTATTTGCTCCTCTTTCTTCACCTTTTTTTTTTCTGTCACTCTTTCTTAGCTTGACTACATCATCTTCTTACTTGAGAAGCTTTTCTCTATTCCTACTTCAGATTCTAGTGCATTATTTCATCCCTTGATCAACTCTCGAAAATGACTTCAATTTCTCTTTATATAGACACTTAACTTGTTCATTTTCTTCATTCAATGTGTCAGAATCCTCTACTTACTTTTTACCTATGAATCGGCCCATTTAATGAAATCGATACTTCCATGTTTCTTCTTACCATTTTCAGCTTGATTACACTTCATTCTATGCATTCTTCCAAAATCTTATGAGCCAACCCTTAAAAATGATTTTTCATATTTATAGAACTTTCATGATCAAGCCACTATCTCCTCTCGGCATTTGATTTCTCCTTGAAATTTGGAAACACATGGGAAAATGCATGTGTGTCTTCTCAAAGTCAATGAGCATTAAATGTTGATAGTTGGAATAGTAGATTTCTTCTTTCTTCATGGAGCTCAAATCATATTCTTAGCTCGAATCACCGACAATTGAATCACCATCGATTTTGGAGAACAAAATCTCACTTGTCCATATTTGAATCATTTAATTCTCTTTGAGCCGTGTCCTATTTATATTTTCTCAATTCCCATATTTCCTCATTACTTAAACATTTTCCTTTATATTGTCGCACTTTCCTTTGATCTGCATTTTTCTCCTTTCTTGCGCTGAGTTTTTCGCTTATCGGGCTTTCTCTTTTACTTCGTGGCTCTTTCAATGTTTTGCATATTTTCTCCTTGTTTGCTACCTTCACGTGGCTTTGGTCCATGTCTGTGAATTTTTCCTTTACCTTACAACTTCCATAGTCTTCCATGGATCTCTCCAGGTCCTTCAAAGTTTTTTCCCTTTATGTGCAGACTTTCTCCAGGACTTCCCTTCATTTCACGGTTTTGCCCTAAATTTATTCTTACTTGCGAACTCTTCCTTCACATCTATGGCTTCACATTTCTTTCCCGTGGCATGTCATTTAGCTCTTTTAACTTTGGCGACTTCATTTCTTTACCCACGAGACTTCACCAAGCTTCCGCAACTTCTTCTAGAGTTTCGCATCTTCTCCAAGTCTTTGCAGCTTCTTCAAGAATTCAAATGCTAACTCCTTATGTCTCGGATTGCACAAAAATAGATTAAGTCCCTTAGAACTTATCCTTGATCACCCTGAAGCCTCTGTGAGATGACACTACCAATCAACCTTCATCTTTCTCACTTTCTCACTTTTCCAATTAATCATTTTACCACTAATGTCGCTCGACATCAAATGCTTTAGCCATCAATGCAACTTGACATCTATGAAAACACATGTGACAATGACAAAGATTCAAAAAAAAATTAATATAACATTAAAATATGCTTATAAACTACCATAATTAAATAAGAATATAGAAAAATATGTAAGAAACCTCTAATTTATTCATAGGCTTCATGATGACATACATTATACGTATACACGGTACAAAAAACCCTAACCTATATGTTTATATAAATATTTCATACAATGATTAGAAATTGTCTAGTATTTACTTATCAATCACCGTCTCTACCATCCCTCGAAGCTACTTTTGATCCATGTCTATTTATATATTTTACTTCAAAATTTTATTCCTATGAATATATTTCTTCCGAATAATTCTATGAACGTACACTTGGAATGCATATTATATTGTTCATGTTCCTTGATCATTATCCTAATCAATCAATATTGTGCTATCACTTGTTTTGAGATGGTGTTGCACTTTTATAGCTATTTTCCACCCGTATCACTCATGTTCTATGCTCAATTCTTATTTTTATTTATCAGTGCATCAAATTTATCTATCAATAAGATGTAATATAAAATCGTGTAAGCAACATAGTCAATGATATAAACCAAAATTAGTGTATCAACTAACATGATAGTATGTTTATAATATGTACGATATAAATAGTTGTGATTTGACAAAAATAGATATGTTAAACCCTAATATTGAAGAGTAACCGACGTAAAATATGATAAGAAACTACACGAGTATAGATGACACAAGAAATAAGCTAAAAATTTATGAAACCCTAAGTGTAAGAGAGGGAAAAATAACTTAGCTAATTTGCACTATCCTGAACTATTCTCGACTAGGAAAACTGATGAACAGAAGGGCGGATCACACAAATATGCACCATAAATTTTAAATCTTACAGATAAGACCACTGACAGTGGTACCTTGAATAGACTAGGGTACCTAGGTGTTGGTGATTTGCTAGAAACACTGTGATCACAGGGAGCTTAGAATTTGATTTATGGAGTGTCACAAGAATTTCGGTCATAGTAGTAGTTAGTAGCATGTATGTCACAATATGATTTTTGAAGATACCTATAACCTATAAAGAGATGTTCACCTACAAAATCCTCAATCTACATCAAATCCCAAAAAGAAATATGCAATATGGGGAGTCAGACTAACCCCACCCGCACCTTTGAAAAAGTGAACTTATGACTGAGTATTGCACTACATCTCGGAATACCTGTAGTTCTTAAGAGTGTGTGTGATGATTGTGTTCTAGGATTCCCTAGTGTAAGTTGCACTTAATATCAAGGTAGTTATATGTAATAATGTAGATAATTGTATGGATGGAATAATGAACTTCCCCTTCCTATGCAATGTATGTAGAAAATGCAGTCCCTTGTCCCTTAAATGGATGTTAGATGGATGCATTTAGTGCTCTTAGATGCCTTTGGATGCAAGATTAGGTGATGATAATAGATGCTTAGAGCTTGGTATTTTATTTTTATCACATAGCTTTGTATTTATATGATTCCCTTGGTTGAATTTCGTAATTGACAACTGGAAGGCTAACCTATAAGAAAATAAGATGCCCAAAAATTTAAAAAGACAAAAAAGAGGCTAGTAAGATAGAAAGAGGTCAAGGGCACCCATGAGGGAGTAAGGGCCCTTGGCGCGCATCTTGGATGGGCATCGATTGTCAGGAGCAATAAAATAAAAACAATTAAAATATCGACTAGGATGTGGGGTGTGTAAGGCCAAATAGAAAATAAGAAACTCGACAAAAGGCCAAAGATAGTTGTCAATTGCTAGTTTTCTCACTTAGGAATCATTTGAATGCTAGTTTGTGTTTAGGACCTAAAAATGTACCCAAGTGCATGATTTTATGTCTATATTTTCCCCCACTTTATTTTTTTGAGTGAATACTCAATAACATAAATTAGATAAGATATGTGTACCTGATAACCATGTAGAACATGTAGCGAAGAACGTGTCAAGTGGACAAGTGAAAGCGTGAAGTGATGAAAAATGAAGCATGGAAGCTAAGAAAGATGAAGTGACACTAGGGGTGAAGCATATGGTGTTGTACTATGTTGTACCTATTTTTGTGCTTGATGTAGGGCTACTTCTTGTTGTGCATTAAGGATGGAACTGCAAAATAAGAGTGAAAGAGTAGTCAAAGTAATGTATTATGAAAACTCTTGTAAAAGTATGTAAAAGTATGTAAATGTGAAAAAGTAGTAAAAGGAAAGTGTGCACTTGATGAACATGAGTGTAAAAGGATAGAAAGATGTCCTGAAAATGTTGTAGGAGAGTGAGATTTTGGCCGATCTCATGCCAAGAGAAATTTTTTTGGGTGATCTCATGCCAAATGCGAATTTTTTGGGCGATCTCATGCAAAGTGCGAGTTTTGATGCGTAAGAATGCTCCATGATGCTTGGAGAGAATAAATAAGTTTGAATAAGCCTTTAAAGACATGCATTTGTATTCTTGGAGTTTGAATGTGTTTCCCTCCAAATTAGCATAGTTGAATATTTCAAATTGTGATGTAAAATCTCTTTACCATAAGAGTGAAAGAATGAAAAAGGTGTGCTTTAGGTGTGCATGTAAATTCATTTTGAGTGTTCTACGTAGGAGGAAAGTAGGATTGCTTAGGATATTGTGTTATCAATATTTAATTGTCAAAGGTCATAATTGACAAACAAACTCCTTAAGTTGTGCATGTATGGTTGATAATATCACACAAAATAGGAGTTCTAGATCTTGATAAGACACCTAACAAGCAGACAAGCTCATTTGAGGTAAAAAGGTTGAATTCTTATCAAGAGAGATAGGGAAGAGGATAATTGGATGTAGGAATTGATGTTTTTGGGTGGGAGTGCAAGAATTGTGTGAAAACCAATGTCAGTATGATAGGTTTTTTATGAATTAATTAGATTTGAATCTACCGAGCTTTACTCAACTTTGAATTCTCCTTCATTACTTGTGTATTCAATTATTACAATGTATAATGCATGATTTATGAGTGAAAAAGTTTTTTTGTATGTTTATCATAGGATTGTGTGTAAGGGTCTAGCCAGGATGCGAGCTAAAACCCTCCCTATGATAAAAATCACTATAAATCCTGATCATTGTCACAACGAAAAGGATAAGGCCAATATTCTAAACCCATTCAAATTTATTGTGGCTCTTGAAAGTGTGTTTCATGGTTTTTATAAGCCTTTATGTGGTCACGACTAGAAGCTAGGGCAAGGTGAAAATTGTTTCTAATCGACCAATTTACATGAAATTTTCATGAAATATCTACCCCGGTATGAGGAAGAAGTCTAAAAAATTCAAGTTGAAAAAGCAAGTGTGGTTCGAGATCTTCTTAACAAAAAATTTGAAGGACTGTAGGGCAAGATAGTGAATAGAGTAAGGGGTGATTGGCCATTTTACTTTGATAATTTTCATCATCAGAACCTCCCATACATGTTTTTCCATTTTGTTTTCATCATTTTATGTCATTTTAGCCTTGGTAGGGTGTCCTCATGTGCCTGGTCCTAGTTAGGGTAATCTAATCCTTTTCCCACTTTCCCGCCACTTTTTGGGCACTTTCTAGCCATTTGAGCATTTCATATTTCTTTTGGTTGGCCTTTTCAAGGTTAATTATGAAATTAGAACAAGAGAACCATATAAATATAAAGTTATGAAACCATAATGAGGGACCAAGCACTAAGCACTATTATCATCACCTAAGGTTACATCCATCAAAGGCTCCATTTGCATCCATCTAGCTCCATCACAAGGCACAAGGTTGGTTCATCTACATCACATTGCATATGAGGGAAGTTTATTCTATTCCATCCACCATTCTATTACATTTTATACACATAGTTATTGCTCGCTACTTTCACAAAGTGTGACTGGCACAAGAGCACCTAGGGCATGATTGCACACACTTGCACATAGAACTACATCGGGTCTGAGATGTAGTGTAATGCTTAGTTAGTAAGTCCACCATTGTGGTAGTTGAGGATAGTCTGACCCCTTCATTTGTATTTTTCTTTTTTAGGGTTTGATTTTTGTTTGGGGTTGTGCATGTCTTTCCTTCATCACTAACTACTAATGAACATCCAACATAGTTTAGATACATTAGTGCAATGGACAATGAGGGCTTCGCATCACCTTATAACCCTATAAATCTGGTTTTGGAGCTTCGCACGGACTCAAGGCACCCACACGCGTCCCCGATCCTCTCCAGGTCCCCACCATTCGATTTCCTATATCTGCAAGTTTATGGAATTTGGCATATTTGTTTCCTCCTATTTCTCTAGTCATCTCTACAACATAGTCTAACAAGTTTTCCAAATTAGCTAAGCTCCTTCTAACCCTTCTTTGCATATTAGGGTTTCTATTTTCATTAGCCTAGTTATTTGGGTCACTTTCTATATTTATTTACCACTTTTATTTATTATTATTTATTATTGTTCCTAGTTAGATTAACTACCATTATTCAACATTTTAGTTAATCATTTTACTTAATGTAAGGTATAGAGTCCAACATCTTCTAGCTACTACCCACATTCATGTTGATATGCATCCTAAATCAGTGTATCAAACTTTTGTAGATGCATTTTCTCAACACTTATCATTCAAATCTAATCTTCCCGCTGATTTCAACACTTTTGATAATGACCCACCCTTGCATATTATGATTTGCATTCTCAATATGGGTATTAAGTGCACTTTAATTGATAATGGGTCTAAACTCAACCTATGTCCCATGTCATTCCTTCAACACCTCGGTCTTTTAGCTCATGACATTAGTCCATCTTGTCTTTCATTGCATGCTTATGATGGTTCTATTCATCCATGTGTTGGTCACATTACACTACCTATCACTATAGGGCCCAAAACTATCCCCACCGTGTTTTTTCATCATTGATTTCCTAGTCTCCTATAATTATTTACTTGGTAGGCCATGGCTTCATGCCATGCAATCCATCGCATCTACTGTGCATCATTGTGTTAAATTCCTCCATGAAGGCATTGAATATATTATTTTTCGTGATGCGACCCATTCCAATATTGTGATCATAATCCTAATACTAGTCTTCCTATTCCACATACTAATACTACAGATGATCCTCAACCTATGGATGAACCACCTCACTTACCACCACTTGAAGGTGTCATTTTTGTGATAGATGTAGTTTCTTCTATACCACCTATTACGATACCATGTTATGATTCCTTATCGGTGGCTTGTCCAGATCATGAATGTCGCTCTATCACCAAAACCTTTGGATGTACCACCTACATTAGCACACCCACCATTTACTTGCATGCTTTTTATGAATGACTCATATTGGGAACATATTCCATTTGATCCTACTTGTGATGACACCATTTTCTCACACAATGGTCTAGCTCAACTTGGTTTTGCTTTTGAGGACCTCTATCCTCCTACTCATGTTCCTCATCTATATTATGGCTTTGTCACTATTACTGCTACTTATGGCTTGTGTGTCTTCCATCTTACAGTCTATTTATCACACATTCCTCACTCTTATCCACTCACATTAGGGCAATCATGGCTTGATTACATTAGGGGCACTCTTGATCTTGATCATATAAACATATATTTTCCCATGCCCTTTGGTCATGTCTTTATTTGCAATAGTTCTTTTCTTGGCTATTCGCAAAATCTCACTCATTGGTATGTGCATGGTTATCCACTTCATTTATTCACTAATGAGGAATATGCCATGGGTATGTACAATTTTCACCTAAATGGCTCATTACATGATCAACCGAAACTATTGTTTATCAGGTCTCTAATGCTTATCCATATGACTTTGACCCTGAAACTGATGATCTCTTAGATGATATTACATGATCAATTCTTCATCTTCCATACTTGGGGGCATCACATACACACAACCCTCCTAACCTAGCAGCATCATACATCGCAACATAACATACTTCTAGCATACGCATATCATGTCCTCATCACAATGCGAGCTCATCACACGTATACCAAAAGATCACAATTACCCAATGACACACTCTTGTGCTTTAGTTCACACTTGAATGTTGAGGGATATATACTACACATGAACCCCACACACTGCACAATAGGTATTACACACTACGTTTCTTCACACATCTCGTGTCATATGTCTTACATTGTACATCATTCTCGGCATTTACACATCATACATCATACTAGTCATCATTATACATGTATCACACTCTTAGGGTCTACATTATATGCTTCTCATCTTACCTCGCACCTTACACTGTTAGTATACATACACATTTTTCTTTGTGTATTCCTACATCATACACCATACTAGTCTTCGTCATATGTGTCACACTCCTATTGTCTACAAGTCTAGCATTCCATACTCCTCATCTTGCATATTACATACCACGCATCCTTACATTACTAGTCACACATTACATTGCATACTATTTATCACACATACTACATATTCTTATACACACCGCATTCACTACCCTATGACACACTTCAGTTCCTCAATCCATACTTGACTGCCAAGGGTTTACAAAACAAATGGAACCTATCATACACACATGTTCATCACTCAACCTTTTATCATGTGGTATTACTAGGTTAGTGACATACGTTATAGGCTAAATGGTCACATATTCCTTCATCTTGTAGTGGTACACACTTTAGGCTACATTACCACTCCCTTTATTCATCTTGTAGTGATATATGTTTTAGGCTACATCATCACTCCTTTGTTCATCTTGTCATGATATATTCTTTGGTTATAAGGCTTGTGCACACATCATCTTTAGGTCGCATATCATCATCACACATACACATTCATCACAAGTGCATTAGACACAACACATACGTTGACCATTTCCCGATGACGCACTCTCATTTATGGTTCATTCTTGAATGTTGAGGGGGAAACCAAATGAACCTCATTGCATACATTTCCATCCACTCTTGCCTACTAGTGTTTTTACATGTTCACTTTAATACACGTGCTAAACCAGCTTTCTTATATGTCACTTATCTATACCATACACAAATACACGTTCGCACTTAGTTAGTAAGTCCGCTATGTGGCAACCGAGGGCATCCTCGACCCCTTCATTTGTGTAGTCACAAAATCATGTACTTTAGACATTATTTATCTTGGTCTCATTCTACTATTTAAAAGGGTGTTGAATGAAGAAATCACTAATTAACCCCTTCCTTTGGCCATCTTTTTTTATTTTATTTTTTTATTACTCGACCTCTTTCACCCATATGCATCATCTTCTGTCATCCCACATTATTTTAGCCTTAACTAGGGCACCTGTGATTAGTACTAGGGCACTGTGGGCACCTGGTCCCATGACGGGCACCTTGGTCCTTTTTACACTTTCCTACCACTGTTTGGGCTCCTAGCCATTTCAGATCTTTATATTTCTTTTGGTTGGCCTTTTCAAGGTTGATTATGAAATTAGACCAAGATAACCCTATAAATAAAAAGTTATGAGATTATAATGAGGGACCTGGCATCACTTACTATTATCACTCCATCTAGAGTTGCATCCATTTATTGCATTGGAGATCACTTACATCCACATAGCTCCATCATCAAGGCACAAGGATAGGACATCTACATCACACTTCATAAGGGGGATTCTATTTTATTCCATGCACACATTCTACTACATTTTATACACATAGTTATTGTTTGTTACTTCACAAAGTGTGACTGACACAAGAGTAACCTAGGGCATGTTCACACACACTTACACATAGAACTACATCGGGTCTGAGATGTAGTGCAACGCTTAATTAGTAAGTCCACCATTGTGGCCGATGAGGTTAGTCTGACCCCCTTCATATGCATTTTTATTTTTTAGGTTTGATGTTTGTTTTGGGGTCTTGCAGGTCTTTCCTTCACATTGGATTATTGGTAACAACCAAAGACATGACATAGAATATGATGTGACAGACATTGAGGGTTTTGGACCACCTCTCATCCCTATGAAAATTATTTCCATATCTTTTGCATAGACTAGGTCACCCAAATTGTAGACCAGAGTGCCCGCATGCGCCCTAGTCCTCTTCTAGGAACTTCAGTCCAACTAGATTCTCAAGCTCCAACATTTTTCACGATCTCTACACAATCATTCCTACTTCTGATTTTTCTAGTCACCTTTGTGACACTATTCGACAGGCATATTTTATTCAACTAAGTTCTTTCCTCTTCCTTCTTGCACATTAGGGTTATTATTTCCATTTGCATAGTTACTTAGATTATTTGCATACTTCCTTTACTACATTTATTTACTTTATTACAGTTGTTCATGACTTAGATTAACTATCCCCACACTACATATAATTAGTTAATTTTAGTTAATCATTTTGGTGAACCCAACCTTTCAAATATTTTTCCTTAGGATCCACTACAAACCCTCATGGCTAAGGATGCTTCTCAATTCACTCTTCAATTTGATAGTTCTTGTTGTTCCTATGTTGACACTCTAGATGATTTCTCTAGTTATATGCCTTGTCGTTTATTCATATTCCATCTTCTGATATAGATCCTAAAGTTCTAGATGATGTTATTGTCATTTATATGTGTACTATTGATCCTAATGCTTTAGCACAAGTCCTATATGAGGCTACACAAGCACAAGTTACTCAAGTTGATCACATACTTACATCTCCAACTTCTACTAGAATTTCTAGATGCTTCTCATTCAACCTCACCTGTTAGTTCTCCAACATTTCATATTAATGATCCTATTGATGCAATCTTTGTTCCTACATCTTTATCTAATATTGTAGAGCCACAAGCTACTAACGCTTCACTTTATTATCATCTAGCTGATAGAGGACTTTCTCCTTCACCTTCATCTCTATGTGATATTTTTCCTAGCATTGTGCATGAGTCACCCCCATCTATCAATTCTTCTTCTCCTACTATTTCATTTCCTCTTATTCCATCATCCATGCCTATTAGTTCATCTTCTCCCATATTTATATCTCCCAAGATTTCATCTCCTCTACTTGTAGCTTCTTCAACACTTACTCCCAGTGTGCCTTTAACATCAAAATCTCCTCTATCATCTCTTGATATTCCTATGATCACTCACCATGACAAGTTGCAACCTCTTAATACATTATTTCCATCTTCCAATATTCCTTCATAGGATATTATCTCTCTCATACATGTCGTAGGTCAATCACAATCTCAAGTCCAGTCTCTTACTCTAGAAAGTACATTTTACTATGCTTCTATTGACAATAACTCATTACATGGTAACCTTATTCCTAAGAAGATTCATAATTTGGAATTTCCTAAATTCACTTGCTTTGATGGTATTGGTGATCCTCATGCTCATATTCTACATTGCTGCATGGCTATGACCTCTTATTCTAATGATAGATTATTACTCAAGGCCTTTTGACATAGTCTTACCGTTGAGGCATTGCAATGGTACACTCATCTCCCCTTTGGGTCCATCAGTACTTACTATGACATGAAGGATGCTTTCCTCTGTCATTTCATCCTCAATAATGGCCCTCGAGTTACTTACGACTGCCTACCTACTTTACATCAAGGCTTTATCTCATTCACTACACAACATTCTATTGCATGCCCATCTCCAAATGCTACATCCAAATGGGCTCCAAAGACTACTCCTTTTGCATCTATTGAGCATCATGCCACTATTTCTAGTGTGCCTTCTTCAGCTAGTCAAGAGCCTCCTAAGCAACCACCTACTTCTTCTAGCACATCACATTCTATGTTGCTCAAAGCACAATCTACCCCTAGCTCACCTACTTGAGCATCGAATACGCAACCACATCATTCGACTAGTCCTACACATCGGTATAGGCCTATTCCTCGATAGTTACTACATCTTGGCATAGATCACCACCTCATTTTATTCCATGTAGATCTTCTTCACCTTCGCAATCTGTATCACATATATTTCCATCACCTACGCATTTTATCAATCCATGACCTTCTTCATATATTCATCCCTCACATGTGCATAGACTTCATTTACCATCATAGCGCTTGTCTACCATACCACCACTATTAGAGAATGGTCATACACTTTCATCTCCTACATCAGATGGAGGACCTACGTCCTTCATCGTTATTGGGTAGTTCATTCATTCATGTGCACTTGGGGGCATAACACTTCACATCCCCCACCACATCTTAGCATAATAACACTCATCATCCTTTACATTCTTATACATTCATATCCTCACATTTGGCTTACTCATCATACAATCTAGCATCATTACTTGATGACACACTCTTTACTTCAGCTTCACACTTAACTCGTTGAGGGATTACTACACATGAACCCCGCACAATACACATTGTACTATAGATACCACACATTACGCGTCATACACCATACAATTTACATTTAGTCTACAACATTTTGACATTTGTGCATTTATTCACCATCCATCATGCTAGTCGTCAATATGCATACACCATTGTCTATGCTACAACTTATCCTACATATTGCATTATTCATTTATCTACATACCATACATCTTATACCGCGCATTTTCACACATATTCTACATGTTATACTAGGCTTCATCAAGTATGAGTCTAGCATTACATCACCGACATAGTACATTACTAGTCTATGTACATACATTACATGTCACCCTATGCATTATACTTTACACATTCTACACATGTTGCATTACATTCTACACATCGCGTACTTGCATATTCCACTCATAAAATGGTCAAATTTTATCGTTACATACACCGCAATGTCTTCTACGCATTATGCTCACAACTCGATGACATACTTTAGTTCTTTGGTCCATACTTGACTACCAAGGGTTTACAAATCAAATGGACCTTACACTCATCACACATTTACTATTTGACCTTTCATCATGCAAAAAAATCCTAGGCCAAAGACATATGCTTTAGGTAAAATCATCACATGTTCTATCATTTTGTAGTGGTATACACCTTAGATTACATCACCACTCCCTCTTTTCCTCTTGTATTGATATACGCTTAGGGCTAAATAATCACTCATCCATTAATATTATAGTGATATACGCTTAGGCTAAATCATCACTCATCCATTCATCTTATAGTGATATATGCTTAGGCTAAATCATCACTTATATGTTCATCTGGTTGTGAAATATGCTTCGGATATAGGGTTCACACACACACACCATCACTAGATCACATCTCATTACTATACCTACAGATTCCTCATAGTGCATTAGACACAACACACACTTCGACCATTTCCCAATGACGCACTCTCGTTTATGGTTCATTCTTGACTGCTGAGGGGGCAAACAAAATGAACCTCACTACATACATTTCCATCCACTTAGGGGGCACGCGGCTCCTATCATTCCACTTTTCCTTCCATTGCATCCGTCCACAACATACGGGATATTATGGTTGTTTTTACTCTTGCTTACTTTTGTTTGTTCATAGTCACTTTATTACACATGCTAGTTAGCTTACTTGTATTTAATTTATATATATCATCCACACATGTGTGTTCATGCATCTTTCTAGTTGTGATCGCAGATACAGTCTCTTACACACAACATAAATATTCACCTACTACCCTTCCTACATTAGTCACCTGGGGCATGCACATTCGTCTCTCACGGTGTTATTATTGCATTTTGTACTTATCACTTTACTTCAATTGGTTATATACACTTTTGAGATACTAGTTATCCTTCTAACATGTTAACGAGTGCTTCATGTGCAGCATTTGTTATGCAGGGATATTTGTTTCCATATTTGTTTATTACATTGTTTGTTATTGTTTAATATTATATGCGGGCCTTGACCTATGTTTTGTGTGCACACTTTATTGTTTTTTTGTGGCCATAATGGCCTTGCGTGATTTGCGACATCGTGAGTAATGTCCCATATTTTCAGCCCACTTTTTGCGGCTTACTTTATCTTCTTGTGTGTTTACATTACTACATTACTTAGTAGCTTTTACATTATTTGTGTAGCTTACACATTGTTTTCTATATGCATGCATGTTTACACTTGTCTTTGGCTAGCCTTCTTATTTTTGCATGCCTTGGTTTTTACCAAGCACTTTCCAGGGTTATAGCATACATGCAGTTGGTCCTATTTTGGGGCTGCATTCTCCTATCAGTGATGTCGCATGCACCCCCAAAAGAGGGGGCATCATTTGGAGGTTTCATGTACTAACACAGAGATTCTACACCAATTCAATTCAATTATACATAACGAGTGGGTTTAGACCAGTCTACAAACCCCATACACAATGGCTTTTATAGGACATGGTGTCCTTAGCATTCTGGGAAGCAGCACTATGGCCTTGGTGGTTATAATGCTTGTAACTCCCTACACTACTTTGGCGAGTGGCATTAGATCACCCAAAACCCGGGAGGTATGGAGATCTCTACACACACATTCGGGGAGCAGCTTAGAGCTTGAGAACACAAATAATTTCCTCCCTACACTTCTTCAGCCTATGGCATGAGATTGCCTTAAAAACTCATAGTACATGCTATGCTTCTACACTCTTACTCCCAACATGGATCAGTGCACATGTTCCATTTACATTTTTCGTTTACACTTTTTCATTTGTGTACTTTACATTTACATTCATATACATGTTTCTTTTACATTAAATTTTTACACATACATACATACATATTTGACTACTTGATCATTTTATCCTTGTAAGTCTAGCCATATAAGAAATAAGTAGTCAAATGGGGGCAACAACAACAACAAAAATGACAACAAAATTATACACAAACACACTATAAAGCACACACATCACATTTTTATGTAGGTACACTACACTATGCGGTAGCTACACACACGTGTTCCACCCTAGGTTCGCTCTCATCACTTTTTCTTTGCACATTTTTCATCTTTAGTTTCCATGCTTCTTCATCTTTTTTTCATTCCATGCTTTGTCTAGTCCTTCGGCACATTTATACTACACTTGTTGGCATGTGTGTCCAGCGCTCCCTATGAGTTTCGTGACATGGACTAACCGCCTCTCATAGATCCTAACTTTGGCAATTGTAGCGGAGACTAACACCTATGGGTTTTGGTCTAACAGAAATCATGGTCCAACAAATGGTATCAAAGCGACATGTCTCGAGTTCGAAACTCACTCGGGTAACGCTAAGGGGAGATTGTTGGCATGTGTGTCCAGTGCTCCCCGTGAGTTTCGTGACATGGACTAACCACCTCTCGTAGATCCTAACTCTGTGATTGTAGCGAAGACTAACACCTATGGGTTTTGGTCTAACGAAAATCGTGGTCTAACAACACTCTTCATGGACATCAAGTAAGCATCTCTATCCACTTTATGTTACCGAGATTTCTGCTCACCAATATAAAGTGGAGGAAAAATGTAGTCACAAAATCATGCACTTTAAACATTATTTATCCCGGTCTCATACTACTATTTAGAAGTTTCTTGAGTGAAGAAAGTACTAATTAACCCCCGTCCTTTGGCCATCTTGTTTTATTCTATTTCATCATTACTAACCTCTTGCACTCATAAGCCCAATCCTTTTTTCATCCTGCATTATTTTAGCCTCGAATGGGGCACCCGTGATTAGTCTTCTGGATACTTGTGGGTGCCCTAGTCCCACCAGGGGCACCCCGGTCCTTTTTACACTTTCCCACCACTTTTGGGGGCTCCTTCTAGCGTTTGATATCTTTATATTTCTTTTCGCGGCCTTTTTTCGACGTTAATTATAAAACTAGACCAAGATAACCCTATAACTATAAAGTTATGAGACCATAATGAGGGACCTAGCATCACTTACTACTATCACTCCATCTAGAGTTACATCCATCTATTACATTGGATATCAGGTGCATCTATATAGCTCTGTCATCAAGACATAAGGAGAGGACATCTCGCATCACACTTCATGGGGGATTCTATTATGTTCCATGCACACAATCTACTACATTTTCTACACATAGTTATTGCTCACTACTTCACAAAGTGTGACTGACATAAGATCAACCTAGGGCATGTTCACACACACTTGAAAATAGAACTACATCCGGTTTGAGATGTAGTTCAACACTTAAGTAAGTCCACCATTTTGGCAATCGAGGTCAGTGTAACCCCTTCATATATATTTTTATTTTTTAGGGTTTGATGTTTGTTTTAGGTTATTGTAGGTATTTCCTTCACATTGGAGTATTGGTAATAACCGCACGGATAAGCGAATCTAACGCAATGCAGACGGCGAGGGTTTCAGACCACCTCTCAACCCTACGAAGATTATTTCCAAAACTTTTACACATAATAGGGCACCCATATCAGTAGACCAAAGTACCCGCAGTGCCCCAATCCTCTTCTAGGCACTCCAGTCTAGCTAGATCTTCCAGCTCCATCCTTTTAGTGATCTACACAGCTCATTCTTGATTATAATTTTTCCAGACACCTTTGCAAACACTATCTCGATTGCATCTCTGTTATTCAAATTGAGTTCTTTCCTCTTCCTTCTTGCACATTAGGGTTATTATTTCCATTTGCATAGTTACTTAGATTATTTTCATACTTCCTTTACTACATTTATTTACTTTATTACAGTTGTTCATAGCTTAGATTAACTATCCCCACACTACATATAGTTAGTTAATTTTAGTTAATCAATTTACATTTTTCTTTTTTAGGGTTTGATGTTTGTTTTGGGGTTTTACAGTGTCTTTCTTTCATCATTGACTACCAAAGGTGACATCCATCGCAGTTCATATACATTAGTGCGACAAGAAGTGAGGGCTTTGCATCACCTTGCAACCTTATAAATCTAGTTTTTGAAACTCTTGCATAGACCAGGGAACCCACAAGCGCCCGATCCTCTCCTGGCACCCCAATCCATTCAAATTACCTAGATTCGCAAGCTTCTTGACCTCGTCATAATATTTTCCTCTTCATATTTCTCCAATCAACTCTGTGACACTTTGTCCAACAAGTTTTCCAAACCATCTAAGCTCCTTCTAACCCTTCTTTGCATATTAACTTATTTTCATTAGCCTAATTGCTTAGGTTACTTTCTATATTTATTTACTACTTTTATTTACTCAAGTTATCTATTGTTGTTCCTAGTTAGATAAACTACCATTCTTCAACATTTTAGTTAATCAATAATTTGAATGCTCCAAGAGTTGTACTTGATTAGAACACTGTTTTATAGGATTTTAATATGCTTATGAGGTTTTTCATGATTAGAAACCATCCTTTGGACTGACATTCATAAACCATTTCCATTCTATACCTCCATGGATTGTTATACTTTGGGTTTTGTCCAAATATCTATCAAATAAGTCTTAAACGAAATTTCTTACATTCTCTAAGGTAAATTAGGAGGTCCTTGTGCTAAATGTTGAGATCCCATTATCACAATCCAAGGGAAAGATCGAGAACAAAAGAGTTGAATCTAAGACTTATTATACATGAAGACTCCTAGAATATGGATCATGAATAAATCATAAGAGGATGGTTCTCTCAGTGCTAGATCATGATAAATCCATCACCTACAAGTAAAAACACTATAACACTTCCCTATTCCAAGTCTGAGTACATCTATCCAAGATAGAACAAAATTCAAGAGAGCAAGCTATTATGTCATAGTCTTAAAGGTTTGTAATCTATACAAGCTCTTGTATGGTGTAAATGATAGATATATGGATGTGAAATGATGTATAGCAAGTGGATTGAGTACATGTGATGATTCATGAAGTATTAAGGACAGGGTATACCTAAACAATGAACTTCATCTATTAATTGATCATGATCATATCTTCTTAAAGGGTAAGAACTGTGTATAGAGATTTCTAGTAATGTTTTATTCCTATATTGCATCTCAAGAAGGTATGTCCTTAAATATATAATAGTACATCAAGGCATGTGTTCTTCACTTTGATCATTCTAGACAAACCTAAAGGAGATAAGATGAGTTTGGATCCTTATATATAGTGGGAATCATTGTATGAATACATGGGGAAGGGTATATACTGTGTAAATAGAGTTAGGCTCTTAAATGAAACTCCTAAGAACCATGATCATGTGAATTTATGATCTCTATACACAAGTTCAACATCATTTTTCCATATTAAAACAAGAACATACCTAATAGGACTTTGATCATTCATGAAATATAATGTCATAGACTATATTAAATCCAAATTTATGATATCCATGTTGTTATAATAAGATCATCTTCTAACAAAAGGACTGTGGGTATTGAAGTGATGCACAACATGATTTTCATGAGCCTAAGCTAAGCTAAGAATGTCATCAATCATGGTATCGAGTTTATACCTCTTGTATTTTCATGTTTTTACTAATGTGAATGTCTAATGATGATATACATAGATTACAGTGATTGTAAGAAGGAGAGACTATAAGTAGTTAAGTCCTAGAGTGGCTAAAACAAGGAAGTTTGGATAAAGAAGCCCGAGAGTATGTGAAACTCAAGAAGAGTTAAGATACCAAGGTGAAATAGACTTGGGTGAGACAAGACCAAAATAATAGGGTGAAAAATACCTAGGTGGGGACTAAAAGATCAATATACCAAGGTGAAAAATACTTGGGTGAAGATCTAGAGAAATGGAGAAGTTGAGAAGAGTGAAGGGATTAGAAGAAGAGAGATGCGACATGAGACGAATAACCTTAGATGAAGAGATAGAGGAAATAAGAGAGAATATTAAGGAGTTAGATTCCATAATAGAGACCATGATACAAGATGAAATCCAAGAAGTTGGATGGAGGATGAAGAAGAAAGTAAAATAGCCAATTAAGCTACTCAAAGAAAAGAAAAGGAGGTAAGATTTGATTGCCTTGGAGAGAGAAAAGAAGAAAGGTACTCATAGAAAAATGAAGAATGAGTTACCTTGTGAAGAGAAGAGAGTTCTCATTATAGAGAACATGAAGGAAGAAGTATCTAAAGAGGCACTTGATAAAGAAAACATGAGGAATGAGAGATTCCATGATGGAGGAACTCATGAATATATTTTGGTATCTTGTTTTGATTTCTAACTCTTTATTTCAGTTTGTGTATACAGGGATGAAATATGGTCTTGAGAAGATCAAAAGCATGACCTTGAAGTGGAAAAGAAATGGGTCAAGGAAATAACCCATGAGGAAATATGAATAATAAATAAAATAGATTTTAGTAGCTTAAGAAGAAGAAATAGACTTGGGAGCATCTAAAGAAGAGAACAACAAAAGCATGAAGCCAAAAGTGTAACATTCCCATTTTAAGACACTAGAACAAGGGAATATATATATATATATATATATATATATAACATTCTCTACTCTAGATTACGTAATTCAGAACACATGTTCAAGTTTTAATAATTGTTCTCTGTTCCAAATGACGTAGTTTTAGAACACACAAGGATTTTAAAACCAATGTTCTCTGTTCACATATTCATAATATGGAACACACATTCCATGCCATTCAATCATATAACAGATAACCATATGCTGTTGTAATGACTCGAAGAACTACCGATCTCCCATTTCATGGCTCAAAGTTTCATCGATCTCTCATTTCATGACTCGCTACTTACCGATCCTTCATGTTAATCCATGCATCGTATACTACATATACTTGGTTCCCAGTACCTTCTTGATTATTGAAGTGTTCCATTTAAGAGGCCTATCTGAATATTTGTTACCGATATTCATCTGAAATCCTGCTTCTTAAACTAGGTGATTTAGGACAACGCAATCAACAGAACTTGCAATACTTTGGCCAAATATTTTCACATGCTTAGCATGATCATATTCCTAGACGTCATACTCGTCAATGGAATACGTCCTTCACCCCACTTCATCTGTTATCTAGAATGGTCTTTTCTGACTTCACACAGTCCTCTTGTCCAAGGTTGAACTTTAACCCAAGATAGCAACATGAAAGAGCATAGAGAGGCACTCGAGGTGACTAAGGGTATGCAAACATACCTCATCAACCCTAGTCAACTGCGTGTGTCTAGTTACCTTTAGTCTACGCGAGTCACTCCGTATACAAGGTCACATTCCTAGCTTGGTCCAAAGTAAAACTGAGGCCAAGTCCAAGCTTATGTAGACCTCGATGATTTGATTCGGAAGGGTGTTGTAACATGTCAGCTGCAACATTGTGTCGTCATGAAGGCCTAGCCTTCATGAAGACACCTTATTGCAGCTGGTGTGTGCCAACATCCTACGGAATCCTCCCATCAAGGGTTTCACATCCAGCTAAAAGTTTGATTAGATTCTTATCTTAAATATTTAAGAACAAGTTTCAGCAACCTTGCTGATCCTCTAACCTCATAGTTCATTACAGTTGCATAACTCGAAATGACTTGAATTGTCTCGTAATTTAATATACTTTCACTTCTCCATACCGAAGGATTGTATATTCCTTTCTTGGTTCATTAATTAAAGCTTCGGACTTGCAGTCCACTACAACTTAGCGAAGTAAGATTAATTTACTAAGCTTAATCAAGTTTATCCGCAACTGATTTTAAATTCAAGTTTCCATTTTATTAGAAGTCATTTGAATGAGGTCTATTCCTCATATAGATGTTTTCATTTATTTACAATTACCTTACATCAGTCTAAGGTTTGATAAGAGGCGGTATGATTCCTCCTTCCGAATATCCTTTGGGTAAGACATCCCAAGGAGTTTTATCGAAATCTGAATACAGAATTTCATTTGTCCTTTCCTTTACATTCATTAGTTAGAATCTAATTCCATCTTTCATTTATAAAAGAGTTCATATGCATCTTACTCTTTTACTAATGTCAATTTAAAAATCCATATTGACCTAAGTACTAAGCATTTTCACATCCCAACTTAAAAATTGCATTCAAGTGAAGAATAGATGTTATGTCCTTTTAAATCTAACAGCCATCATTTGAATGAATACAATTTCAA